>JASDDO010000010.1:292405348-293655348 GCA_030015575.1 Agapanthus africanus
ATCGTCGATGTGGTGCCACCTCGACGAGGATATCGGAGATCTACGAGATCGGAGCAGCCGCAACGGAGCGTGGGATGATGGTTGAAGAACGAAGGACTCGGATCGTTCGGTACAACCTTTCTACACTCTTTACAGTTTGTTAGTTTAGCAATAATGGCAGATCCGGGTTAAAGTATACGATAGCGCCAGTTAAAAAGTTTTTGTTCCGCGTTTGGCATCTGTAGACTGCCGGGGCGCTAACGTAGACTTACATCTACTACCCTTTTTGTATATACAAGGTTCATCTACCATTTTGATGAAGTCAAACTCTTTAACTACTACATCAAAACAGACGCTCCAACTCCGTGATGCCTGATTTATCACATAAAACATCATGCTCACGTTTCCGCTGCTCCCACTGTCTACGAAGCCCTCTGGCTGTGTACTTATAGACACTCTCTTCCAAGTCATCATTTAGAAAAGCAGTCATGACACCCAACCACCAGATATCGTAGTCATGGTTTGTAGCAGTGGCAAGTAGGATCTGGATGGACTTAAGCATAGCTTTGAAAGTCTCAACTTTTCCATGTACACTAAGTAATCTTCTCAAGATATACTTGCTCCTGATGGGGATTTAACCCTTCAGATAAAGCAACCAAAGTCCATACTTTGTTGGTGTATAAGGATTCCATCTCAGATCGCAAAGCATCCAGCCATTCTCACAGAATCCCCACTCCTGATGGCCTGCTCGAAACTAGTTGGGTCATCATCTCAGGATGCAATCCTCGCTCCCACTGTCATAAAGAAACCGAAGTATCTCTCAGGTGGATGAGGAACCCTACCAGATCGGCGGAGAAGCTGAGGTTCGTTGGAAACTATTGAATCCTCTGGTTCTACCAAATCATTAGCTGCAGTTTGTATAGCTGGAATTCTTTCCAGTTCTACCTCATGACCACTAATTTCTTCACAAGTAATTCCCTTTCACAAAGGTGGCATGCTGAGAAAAAAACACCTTTTGTTCCCCAGTTTGGTAGAAGATATTCCCTTACGAATGCTTAGGATATGCAACAAACTTCCACAAAACTGACCTTGCCTCGAGCTTGTCTGGATTATGCTTTTAGACATAGGCTGGACAACCCCAAATCTTAACTTACTTCAGATATGGGCTCTTCCCATACCATATGGAGTGGTAGGCAACTGATTTGATTGGAACCCTATTCAATAGGTATGTAGCTTCACAAGTGCATAACTCCCAAAAGGAAAATAGGAAACTCAGTAGTACTTATCATAGAGCGCACCATATCAAATAGGGTGTGATTGCTCCGCCCCGATACACCGACGTGCTGTGGTGTATACGGAGGAGTAATGCTGAAAGAGAATCTCATTCTCCTTTAGAATAGTCCAGGAATCCCGTGCTCAAGTATTCTCCTCCTTGATCTCATCAAAGGATATAATACTTATAACCGTTTTTGGTTCTCTACTCCTAACTTATATTCATTGAATTTCTCAAAAGTTCCAGACTTGTGTTTCAACAGGAACATATGTCCAGATCTTGAGAGATAATCAGTGAATGTAATGAAGTACAAAGAACCGGTCTTGGCATGTGTAGACAGGGGACCTTCATACATCAGCATGTATCAATCCCAAGAGTTCAATAATTCTTTCTCTGTTTCCAATAAACAGAGCTGTGGTCATCTTATCTTTGTGATATGACCGGCAAGTTTCACAAGATGTAAATTCAAAATAATTTAAATATGCATCTATATGTAACTTCAGCTAGTCGGGTTACATTGATATGACCTAGTCTACAATACCTCAAGAAGGATTCATTCATTTCTGAACTCTTCCTTTTGTGTGTGTTCTGTACACTAAGAACTGTGGTTTGATTTAGAACATCTATGCTTTTAGATAACGTACCTGAACTGATCAACTCTTGATATAGGAAATGTTCAAAATATTATCCAACAATACAAAATTATATCCTTCTTTATTAAATAAAGAGACTGATATGATGTTGTATATCAGGTTCGGTATCTAATAACATTCGTTCAGAATCAATGTATTCTGGTAATACAGGGTGATAACTGCCAACAGACTTGGCTGCAACACTTGCATCGTTTCCAACTCCTGAAACTTATCACCCGTTCTCAGTTCTCTACCTATCTGTAGCCCATGTAACAGATTACATATGCGGGATCTTGATCCGGTATCTCATACCCAGGACATAAAGGATACTGAGAAACAGTTCTTTGTAATGAACACACCCGAAGAAGATGCATCAACATGTACTTTCTTCGTTTGGGCGGCACGGGAATTCTGGTAATCCCCTATTTCCTGCTCGGTCTTATAACAATTATAAGTTGGAGCGGGACCAACGTTCCCTAGCGCAGTATAACAAGCGGGTTCGGTCAATACATCCGTATTATTATCTTGATTAAGGCATGCCATAGTCGCAACCAGGAGAGAGAGAGAAGAAAACACTCTGCGTGCGCTCTTGCAAGATTAGATTGGTTATCAATTTATCTAATCAGGATGGCTCCCACCGTTTTAGTCAAATCTTCCTTCAAACCCTAAAAGGAAAGACTAGCCGGGATTAATTACACTCTATAAGTTCGCCAATCTTTCAGCCAGGCTAGTGCCGGTACTTTGAGGGAGGTTCCCCGTGCTTTCGCACGGACCTAATTAAAGTAAACCTCGTTTTCCCAGGAGCGTAACCCCGTTAACACCTTTCTAGACACCTACTTGATCGGCTAATTGTAATGTGTAAAACTCTTCCAGGAGTAACTCTTACTCGCAGCGGGTATCTGGATCTAACTATCTCATAGAAGGTATGCAATCTCATTGCAAATTTCAACACTTGAAATTCCCAATAATATTTTACTCCTAGCAACTTATGACCTTGGCTAAGGTCAACAAATCATAAGTGCTAGCCAAGTTCAACCCGTCATTTCCCGATTGAATTAAATCCACCCGCACGACCCTTGGCTAAGGTCAACAAAGTCGTATGACTACCCTAACTCAATCGCATCATATGCTCACACAGATAATCTCTAATTAGCTACCGCACACTACGCCTTGGCTAAGGTCAACAAACGTAGAACGAATACTAAGTAGTACATATCTGAAATGACGGAGGGCTACGACAGGTTTTTAAGAAAAGCTTTTGCGTAATGAACTTGATATCGTTGTAGAATCGAGTTATTTTCATTGGAATATTTTGAGGCCTTTTCTAGTTTTGCTAAAGAGGTCACTCCCGGTGAAGGGATCGTCAGCTCTTTCCTCATCGAATAAGGTGCAGGATATTTCACAAATATCACTATGCAAAGCAAAAACTATAGAAACAATCAAAAGACAAACCGAGTTTGTAGCATCTGCTAGTTTCGTTAAAGAGGTCACTCCCGGTAAAGGGATCTCGGCTCTTTCCTTATCGAATAAGGTGCTGGATGTTCTACAAGGAACACCGCTATGCAAAGCAAGAACTAGAGCTATCACTTTTTGAGACAAGTTTCTACAACATCTTTAGGTTTCTTTTAGTTTTATTAATCTCATTAATGAAGTACCATTTTATTATGCTTCACAAGCATCACATTTGAAACGAAATCAACAATATATAATATATATCTCATATATATAATATAAAAATTCGTCTCAAGCAGTAATATGATCTCATCACAGAACATTGCAGCAGAAGAACATATATGAAATATTGGATATACTAGGACGTCTGTGTTTTAATACGAGCCTGCATAAAACACGGATTCCACGGTCGCAATGAATAGCCAAACTCACATCCCTAGACCCGTACGAGAGCGGCAAGCAACACTGCCAATTCTAGGGTTAGGAGACCCGGTCTCGACTCCTCGAGATGGTCTCCCACTGGACCCTAGAACCCGGTTACTTGTGCTCCCTGCCTTGGGTCTACCTAATGCGGAAAAGTAAATAATATACAATGGTGACATCATCCTCAGCCCGGAAGTGCCCCAATAAAAGAATATTACATACAAATGAATTTTACATGAATGAAAAAGAAAAAACTCTCATCTCATATAAAACCCCCAGCTATTCAACACACGACGATCCAATATAACATATTATAGCAACACATAATATCACATATCATCAACGTAAGCTCCTGAGAGAGTTTTCCACTTTACAATTAGCCGATCCAGTAGGTGTCTAAGAAAGGTGTTAACGGGGTTACGCCCCTACGGAAACGAGATTATTTAATTCGTTCCATACGAAAGTATGAGGAGACTCCCTCGAAGAACAAATACCTGCCTGGCTGAACGATTGGCGAACTTGTAGGGTGTAATTAATCCCGGCTAGTCATACCTTTTAGGGTTTGAAGGAAGATTTGATAAAAACAGTAGAAGCCATCCTAATTAGGTAAAATAAATAACCAATCTAATCTTGCAAGAGCGCACGCAGTGTTTTCTTCTCTATCTCTCCACGTAACAACCTTGGCATGCCTTAATAAAGATAACAATATTGATGTATTGACTGAACCCTCTTATTATACTGAGCTGGAGAACGTTGGTTCCTTTCTACCTTATAACTGTTATAAGCCTGAGCAGGAAATAGGGAAATACCCATATTCATATGCGACCCGAACGAGGAATGAGCATGTTGATGCATCTTCTTCGGGAATGTTCGTTACCGAGAATTGTTTCTCAGTTTGCTTTACGTCCTGGGTATTAGATACCGGATCAAGATCCCACATTTATAATATGTTACGTGGGCTAAAGAAAGGTAGAGAACCGGGATTGGGTGTGTAACAACTCCATTTTTAGTGTACAAAAATTTGCTTAAAAATTAATGTATACTTGGGGTATTTACTTTTGTTGTGATTACTTTAAGTAATTAATTAGCTCTTAAAATTACTAGAAGGAGCTTGTAGCTCATTGGTAATACCTTACACTGCTCAACCAAGCCACCAGAGTTCAAATCCCATACCCCACATTATTTTTAGTATTTTTAGTATTTTTGGATTTTTAGAATACCAACAGTTTACACATGCATATCTCACAAAATCCCTACTACACTAGAAAAAGTAACCATACCAAAGGGATCCCCAAGCGTCGATGGCGATTCCGGCCGCCTGACGCGGCCGGCGGACCGGCCGACTCGGGCCGCCGCCGCCGACCGGAATTACCGATTCCGGCGAGTCACCAATAGGTGAAGTGTTCCTTTTGGGATCCCCTGTACACCTGAACACTCTAATTACTTAGACCGGGAACAGAGCATTCATAAAACCCCAATTACTCCACTTTTAATACATTTTAATAAATTTTATTACATTTTTTTCCAATTAAACCTTTCATCTACCCTAACCCTAGCCTAACCCTATAAATATAACCCCTAAACACTAACCCCTCACCCCAAAATTCTGAGCAAACTCTCAAGAAATTTTCTAGAACCCTAGTGTGCATTTGAAGTGAGCAAAGAGGCGAAGCTCCGGCGAATTTTCCGGCGACAACCCTAGGAGTTCCCGGGGACGAAACGGCGAACCGGAAACTACGTCCACTCCCTCTCCCTCTCCTCTTTAAGCTAAACCTGTAAGTCCCACCTTCCCCCTTCTCCACTCTTTCAGAAAATACAAAATTCTAAAACCCGACGGAATCAGAGCAAATCCGATTTCCGATTCGGTTCTTCCTAAAATCTCACTTTTCCTTTAATACAATCTTTTTAAACCATTACATGTTGACTATTAAACACTAACTAATCATATTGAACAAGTTCCATATCAAAAGAAATTGCTATTTCCATTTTACCATACTTTTTCATTAAAATACCATATAGTTTCATTTTCGACATTTGAACATCACAAACTTGCTATACCTTTAAGTAGATCACGAGATAATGACCTACCTCCTCACAACACTCATATGCAACATAACACAATACCTTTCGGGAACATAGAATACGGGAAAAAGAAACATTTCAAATAAATACCATTACTATTAAAACAGTTTTCTAAAAGATTAGTATTTTACGCAAATCTTTGCAAAGCGCCGCTACAATCCATTTTGGGGAACCCGACTGGGATGGTGTGGATTATCACACTTCCCTGGGCTTAGAAGTGCGAGATGCAGACCTCCGCAAGGAGCATTCGGTCTCGAGAGATTTAAAATACGACATCTTAAGAAAATGAGATTTTTAGAAATATAAAATATATATTAAAATTATTTTTATATAATTATGTATATATGTATCATAAAAATATCTATTTTGAAAAAATATAATTATTCCAAGTCTTTTCAAAAATCACAAGAATAAATTTACATTAAAATACCATGATGTCCACAAAAATGCAATATTACAATTTAATACCATATATTATGAAAATTAGGTTATTCTCACTGGATTGTCACAAATATAAAATCTACAATTTTTACAACTATAAAAATGATAATTAAACACTTGGGTTGTATTTTGAAAATTATACAAAAGTATTTTTACATAAAACCCCCTCAAGTTCTATAAACTACCCTAAGGACACTAGTAAACATAGCTTTAAGCGGGTCCAGTCTTTTGAGCCTCAGGGAGCCGAAGATATGGGTGCTTGCCTATCTAAGGTGGACAACTTAACCACGGTGTTATCAATACGGTAATCGTCTTTGAATAAGACACAAATCCTGTCGCCCATGTGCAGCGGTTACCGATAACATCCAAACCAACAGGACTTCAATTTACTTTTCTAATTGTCTGACTCAGACTGAGTCTCATTAATAAACTGACTTGAATATGATTCAAGTACAATTTACAATCTGGAATCTACAATATTACAATTCAACATGAATCCATTCAATCTATATTGACTGAACCGAACCATGGATATACTTCCATTTACATGATTCTCCAGTTACATCCATGATTCTACAGTTACATCCATTTACTGATATCATGGTTTCGGTAAGTCATCCAATTATACAATCTATAAAGTTTACAATACATAACAATACAATACAACTATACAAACAAGACATATCGGGGTTTATGGGGTAGATTGGTACGGAAAGGGTTAGGAGTGGCCTGAGACAGTAAGATTAAGACACCTAACCTATATTCTGTTGCTGTTGTACAGTGGCCCAACGGTTCCTTATACATTCCGTTTGCCCTAGTCTCTAGCATATAGAGTCTCCTCTCGTATACACTGGCATCCTTCTGTACCAAGCCACAAACAACAACGTTAACACCACATTATAACAATATAATACAACTTTAAAAGCTACCTTCTTATTCTGTCTATTCTATTTCTCCTTTATCTTTGGGACTTACCGAGCGATCTGTTCGCCGACGACATTCTCTTCTTTCTTCTTTGAATGTCGTAAGGTGATCTGGACACGTCAGAGATCGAGCCTAGCGCTGAAGAATTGGATCATTTCGTTGAAGACCCAGAACTTTAGTTAATTGTACACCTTTATTTCAGTACCTTTCCTTTTCTGTTATGCCATTGTTTAGGCATTACTTTATTTCAGTTGTATTTACATTTCCATGCATTATACAGAAAGAATGTTAATAAATAAAGTTGTTGTTTTATTATATCTTATCTCTTGTGCATTTACTTTTATATTGCATAGATACGCTTAGCGTATTTACTTCACAGTAAATACTTAGCGGCCTCATCGCGTCCTCTGCCTGTATACTGGGAAGCAGGGCGTGACAGGTTTTGTTGGTGGCCCATGCAGGTCAGAGCTGTATGAAACTCTATCCTGCAGTTATGTTCTGCGTGAACAGCCTAAGCAATATAAAAACACAAGAACCAGCAACTAAAACATTCTTTACAATTCATACTTCTTGAATCTCATCATTTCATATACTTTGAATACCTAAATCTTTCTTTCAAAGGTTATGGATTCCCCAAACAACACAAGCACCAACTTCAACAACACTCTACCACCACTACCAATCATACCTATTGTTCCTGCTCCACTCACTGAGCAAACGGTTCTGCTTGAGGCGATCCGCAGCCCCTTAGAGGGACAGCAGCAACTCCTGAACCGTCCCGAGACTGAAGAACCTGGGGTGAAGCAATTCAGAGCTTTGCATCCCAAACAATTATCCGGAAAGGGAAGCCCACTGGAAGCTGAAGAATGGGCACAAAGTATAGAAGATGATCTGGCAGCGGCACAAGTGCCAGATATAGCTTGGGTTCGTGTGGCAAAATTACAGCTCATGGACAATGCACGGAACTGGTGGATGGCGAAAGAAAGCCATCTTGATCAACCCATTGAATGGAAGACTTTTCGCGATAGGTTCGATGTGAAGTACTTCCCTAAGACTGCCAGGTTCGACATGGAACAACAATTTATTCATCTGCAACAAGGTCCGATATGGATCAAGTCGGTAGATGAGTATGACACTGAGTTCACCATGCTCAGTCGGTATGATATGTCTCAAATAATTTGAATTTTTAAATATCACTTACTACACAGCTAACACAATCCGTTAAACAGATTCGCGGCACATTTGATACCGACGGACGAGATCAGAGCCCGTCGATTTCAACAAGGTTTGGATACGGAAATCCAAGCTGCACTAGCCACAGGGAAATTTCCGACTCATGAGGAGGCTCTGACGGCTGCCCACAGTTATGAGGCAGTGATAAAGGCGAGGGGCAGACCTCAGTCTGCAGGAGTTAAACGCCTTGTCAACTAGATGACAGGAGGAGCCTCGTCCAGGCCACCTTTTGTGCCAAGGCGACTGGGAGTATCGAACCATCGTCCCAGCCCAGCCTTTTGTACCTACTGCAAGAGATCTGGACATATGATGCAAGACTGCCGGCGAGCCCACCGTCTTTGCTTAGTCTGCGGCTCAGCTGCTCATGATATTGGATCTTGTCCTTATAGAAAAAATCCAATTGCTGCACCCAGGCCAGCAAACACTTACCCACATTGCCCAGCTATCTAAGCACCTGCTCCAAGACTGGCACTACCTGCTCCATCATCTAGAGGACCACAAGCTACACCACCTCCTCGTCAGTTCCATCAAGCTCAAAAGATCGTTACGATAAATTCTCCTCAGGCCAGGAAGAATGTACCAAGGCGCCGGGCTTTCACGATGACCGTAGAAGAAGCTGAGGCCACTGGCCATGTTATCACTGGTAACTATTTCTTCTCAACCTTTATTTCAGTCTTGCTACTTATCTACATACATTTCCCCATACCTAAAACATATCCCACATAACTTATGTACAATCTTACTAACCTTAATACCTGCACTAGCATTATTTGATACTGGAGCATCTCACTGCTTTATGTCGCAACGGTTCGTCCGAACCCATGCGATTCCAGTCACACCACTTGTATCCAGCTGGAATGTTAGTTCAGGAAAAGGCGTTCTAAAGGCAACAATGGGATACAACTTGTGTCCAGTAGTCGTCTACAGCAGAGAGTTCTATGCTGACTTCAAAGTGCTGGACATACCGAACTTCGATGTGGTTCTAGGTATGGATTGGGTTGGAACTTTTTATGCTACCATCGACTGTCGTTAAAGGAGGGTAGTATTCGAGATTCCAGACCATCCGGTCTTTTATTTCAAAAGAGGAGACCGTACTCTGGAGCCAAGTACATACAAAGCGAAGCCAAGGGAAGCAGTAGTTGCAGCAGCTCAAGCCGAGGAAGAATCAAGGCCAGATGTGGTTCGAGAGTTCGACGACGTGTTTCCTGACAATATATCAGGTTTGCCTCCCGATCGAGCTCTTGAATTCAGCATTGATTTAGTACCAGGAGCACAACCGGTGATCAAAGCACCTTATCGATTATGTCCGGAATGTTTGAAGGAAGTCCGAACACAGTTGGACGAATTACTGGCGAAAGGATGGATTCGTCCCAGCACTTCTAGTTGGGGATCACCTGTATTACTTATGAAGAAAAAGGAAGGTTCATACAGAATGTGCATCGATTACAGAGCCTTGAACGAAGTCACTATAAAGAACAAGTATCCACTCCCACACATCGGCGATTTATTCGATCAGCTAAGTGGATCTTATGTTTTCTCTAAATTGGATCTTTGTTCAGGTTATCATCAGGTGAAGGTCAAGGAAGCTGATATTCATAAAACAGCTTTCAGAACTCGCTATGGTCATTACGAATTTCTAGTGATGCCATTTGGAGTGACCAATGCACCAGCAATATTCATGAACCTAATGAATCAAGTTTTCCGGGAGTACTTAGACATGTTTGTTGTCATCTTCATCGACGACATCCTGGTGTATTCTAAGAGTCGGAAAGAGCATGTCGAGCACCTACGAATTGTCCTGGAAACTCTTCGTCAACATCAGTTATATGCCAAGTACAGCAAGTGCGAGTTTTGGCTAAATCAAGTTAGTTTTCTTGGACATATCATATCAGTTGAAGGAATCCTTGTGGATCCAGCGAAAGTTTCAGCAGTTAGCGAATGGCCGACACCAAAGTCAGTGAAGGAAATTCAAAGTTTCTTGGGTCTAGCTGGATATTACCGAAGGTTCATTGAAGGCTTTTCAAAGATAGCAACACCCCTGACCAAGCTCACACGTAAAGATGAAGATTTTGTGTGGTCAGAAGCATGCGAACAAGCTTTCGTAGAACTCAATTCAAGGTTGACATCAGCGCCTATTCTCCTCATACCGGATCAATCTGGAGGATTCAAAGTGCTTTACGATGCATCCGGTAAAGGATTAGGATGTGTTCTACATCGGCACGGTAAGGTTGCGGCTTATGCTTCAAGAAAGCTGAAGACTCATGAGCGCAATTATCCGACGCATGATCTGGATTTGGCAGCCGTCATCTTTGCTCTCAAGATTTAGCGCCATTATTTACATGGTGAACGAGTGAACATAGGCGGACTTTGACATCAACCTGCAATATCACCCAGGGAAGGTGAATATAGTTCCAGATGCTCTTAGTCACCAACCATTAGCAATGCATCTCACCACTCAGTGGAAACTTCAACAATACTTGCATCAGATGGAGATTGAAGTAGTCATACCAGGTAACACTTCAAGTTTGATGAATTTACAATTCAATCAACCATTGTCAATCAGATCAAAGCAGCTCAAGCAAGTGATAATAAGTTGCAAAAGATCAGAGAACAAGTGGAGAATGGACTCAGAACAGACTTCATCATCGATGAAGACGGATCTTTGAGATACGGCAGCAGATTATGTATACCAAAAGGTCCTGTTCGGGAAGAGTTAATGAAAGAAGCTCACAGCTCTCCTTACTCAGTACACCCTGGAGGTACCAAGATGTACAAAGATCTACGTCAGAATTATTGGTAGCATGGAATGAAGCGTGAAGTAGCCAGAAGCGTCGCAAAATGCTTGGTGTGTCAGCAAGTAAAGGCTGAACATAACAGGACTACTGGATTACTTCAACCGTTACCAATCCCAGAATTGAAGTGGCAACACATTACGATGGATTTTGTGACTGCTCTTCCTCGCAGCACAAAGGGTAATGATGTCGTATGGGTCATTGTAGATCGACTCACAAAGTCGGCTCACTTCATCCCATTTCGAGTTGGCCAATCAACTGAGACACCAGCAACGAAGTACATTGAGGTAATAATCTACTTAAGATTTAAACTCTTCATAATGTACTATCTCTAATGCCCATGAACTCATACAGGAAATTGTGAGAATTCATGGAGTACCGGTCTGCATTGTCTCTGATCGTGACACGAGGTTTCGATCGCAATGTTGGCAGAGTCTGCAAGCAAGCATGGGAACAAGTCTGAACTTCAGCACTGCTTATCATCCACAAACAGATGGTCAGTCTGACTGAACTATTCAGATCTTGGAGGATATGCTCAGAGCATGTATGTTAGACTTCAAAGGATCGTGGGAAGATCACCTACACCATGTGAAGTTTTCGTACAACAACAGCTACCAAGAAAGTATAGGAATTGCACCTTTTGCAGCACTGTATGGAAGGAGGTGTCGATCGCTATTAAGTTGGGACGACATCAGAGATAGGGAACTTCTTGGACCAGAGATGATAGTAGTGATTGTTGATGTGGTTCGTACTATCAGGGAAAAGATGCGCATAGCCCAAGATCGACAGAAGCACTGGGCTGATGCAAAAAGACGTCACTTGGAGTTCCAGCCAGGAGATCACGTATTCTTGAAGATAACTCTGAACCGCGGAGTGATACGATTTGGAAGAAGGGGTAAGCTAAGTTCGAGATACATTGGACCATTCGACATACTCGAACGAGTCGGTGAAGTGGCATACCGCTTAGCACATCCACCTTCATTGGAAGGAGTGCATAATGTGTTCCACATATCCCAACTCAGAAGGTATGTGAGTGACCCCAGCTATGTTCTTGATCATTCCGAGCACACTATACAGCCCGACTTATCTTGTGAGCAACAACCTATGGAGATCGTGGACAGGAAAATGAAGACACTTCGGAACAAGGAAGTTAACTTGGTCCGAGTGATGTGGAGAAAAGACACTCCGGGAGAGTCCACTTGGGAAAGGGAAGATGAATTGCGTGCAAGATATCCTCACCTCTTTGTAAACCAGTCCTCAAATAAAAGTTGTAAATTTCGAGGACGAAATTTTTGTAAGGAGGGTAGACTGTAACAACTCCATTTTTAGTGTACAAAAATTTGCTTAAAAATTAATGTATACTTGGGGTATTTACTTTTGCTGTGATTACTTTAAGTAATTAATTAGCTCTTTAAATTACAAGAAGGAGCTTGTAGCTCATTGGTAATACCTTGCACTGCTGAACCACGCCACCAGAGTTCAAATCCCATACCCCACATTATTTTTAGTATTGTTTTATTTTTGGATTTTTAAAATACCAACAGTTTACACGTGCATATCTCACAAAAACCCCACTACACTAGAAAAAGTAACCTTACCAGAGGGATCGCCAAGCGTCGAGGGCGATTCCGACCGCCTGACTCGGCCGGAAACGGCCAACTCGGCCGGCGGACCGGCCGACTCGGGCCGCCGCCGCCGATCGGAGTTGCCGATTCCGGCGAGTCACCAACAGGTGAAGTGTGCGTTTTGGGATCCCCTGTATACCCGCACACTCTAATTACTTAGACCGGTACCAGAGCATTCATAAAACCCCAATTACTCCACTTTTAATATATTTTAATATATTTTATTACATTTTTTCCAATTAAACCTTTCATCTACCCAAACCCTAGCCTAACCCTATAAATACAACCCCTAAACACTACCCCGTCACCATAAAATTTTGAGCAATCTCTCAAGAAATTTCCTAGAACTCTAGTGTGCATTTGAAGTGAGCAAAGAGGCGAAGCTCCGACGAACTTTCCGGCGACAACCCAAGGAGTTCCAAGCGACGAAACGGCGCACCGGAAACTATGCCCACTCCCTCTCCCTCTCCTCTTTAAGCTAAACCCGTAAGTCCCACCTTCCCCCTTCTCTAATTTTTCTGAAAATACGAAATTCGAAAACCAGACGGAATCGGAGCAAATCCGATTTCCGATTCGGTTCTTCCTAAAATATCACTTTTCCTTTAATACAATCTTGTTAAACCATTACATGTTGACAATTAAACACTATTTAATCATATTGAACAAGTTCCATATCAAAAGAAATTGTTATTTCCATTTTACCGTACTTTTTCATTAAAATACCATATAGTTTCATTTTCGACATTTGAACATCACAAACTTGCTATACCTTTAAGTAGATCACGAGGTAATGACCTACCTCCTCACAACACTCATATGCAACATAGCACAATACCTTTCGGGAACATAGAATACGGGAAAACGAAACATTTCAAATAAATACCATTACTATTAAAACCGTTTTCTAAAAGATTAGTATTTTACACAAATCATTGCAAAGTGCCGCTACAACCCATTTTAGGGAACCCGACTGGGATGGTGCAGATTATCGCACGTCCCTGGGCTTAGTAGTGCGAGATGCAGACATCCGCAAGGAGCATTCGGTCTCAAGAGATTTAAAATACGACATCTTAAGAAAATGAGATTTTTAGAAATATCAAATATATATTAATATTATTTTTATATAATTATGTATATATGTATCATTAAAATATCTATTTTGAAAAAATATAAATATTCCAACTCTTTTCAAAAATCACAAGAATCACTTTACATTAAAATACCATGAAGTCCATACAAATGCAATATTACCATATATTATGAAAATTAGCTTATTCTCACTAGGAATGTCACAAATATAAAATCTACAATTATTACAACTCTAAAGACGATAATAAAACACTTGGGGTGTATTTTGAAAATTGTACAAAAGTATTTTTACATAAACCCCCCACAAGTTCTATAAATTACCCTAAGGACCCTAGTAAACATAGGTTTAAGTGGGACCAGTCTTTTGAGCCTCAGGGAGCCGGAGATATGGGTGCTTGCCTATCTAAGGTAGACAACTTAACAACGGTGTTATCAATACGGTAATCGTCTTTGAAAAAGACATAAATCCTGCCGCCCATGTACAGCGGTTACCGATAACATCAAAACCATCAGGACTTCAATTTACTTTTCTAATTGTATGACTCAGACAGAGTCTCATTAATAAATTGACTTGAATATGATTCAAGTACAATCTACAATCTACAATCTGCGATCTACAATATTACAATTCAACATGAATCCATTCAATCTATATTGACCGAACCGAACCATGGATATACTTCCATTTACATGATTCTCAAGTTACATCCATGATTCTACAGTTACATCCATTTAATGATATCATGGTTTCGGTAAGTCATCTAATTATACAATCTATACAGTTTACAATACAAGACAATACAATACAACTATACAAACAAGACATCTCGGGGTTTAACGGGTAGATTGGTACTGATGGTGTTAGAAGTGGCACGAGACAGTAAGATTAAGACACCTAACCTATATTCCGTTGCTGTTGTACCGTGGCCCAACGGTTCCTTCTACATTCCGTTTGCCCTAGTCTCTAGCATATAGAGACTCTTCTCGTATACACTGGCATCCTTCTGTACCAAGCTACAAACAACAGCGTTAACACGATATTATAACAATATAATACAACTTTAAAAGCTACCTTCTTATTCTGTCTATTCTATTTCTCCCTTATCTTTGGGACTTCCCGAGCGATCTGTTCGCTGACGGCATTCTCTTCTTTCTTCTTTGAATGTCGTCAGGTGATCTGGACACGTCAGAGATCGAGCCCACCGCTGAAGACTTGGACCATTTCGTTGAAGACCCAGAGCTTTAGTTAATTGTACACTTTTATTTCAGTACCTTTCCTTTTCTGTTATGCCATTGTTTAGGCATTGCTTTATTTCATTTGTATTTACATTTCCATGCGTTGTACAGAAAGAATGTGAATAAATAAAGTTGCTATTTTATTATATCTTGTCTTTTGTGCAATTACTTTTATATTGCTTAGATACGCTTAGCGTATTTACTTCACATTAAATACGTAGCGGCCTTATCGCGTCCTCTGCCTGTATACTGGGAAGCGGAGCATGACAGGGTGATATCTCTCTCAGAGTAAGGAATGGTGTAAAGATTACAGCCAAAGAAGTTGGCATATATCACCTAGTATTACCTAATGGTAATACATTGATTCTAAACGATTGTTATTACGTACCAAAAATGATGTACATGTAACATTTCAGAAAAATAAAATATTATTTTTGGGAATTTTTATAATTAAATAATAAATATTACGAATATTTTGATAATGCGGTATAATTAAATACCGATAAATTGGGAAATATTTGGAAAATTATAGGAATTATTGAAATGAGGGCGTTTATATGATTTAAGCAAATTATAAGTTCTTTATAATTAATTTTATTCCATTTTAATGCTAATCGCGATTAAAAATCACTAATCGTGCATTAAGCTTGATTTGTGCACATGACATGCACAATGTCATTTTTCACATTTGTTACATTTTCCACCATGGCTTTTTCTTTATTCTTCATGCTTTGTTTTGTTTTAAAAATGAGAGAAGATAAGAAAAAAGAAAAGAAAAGAATAAGGAATAAAATATAGGGTATGGACATGAGAGAGAAGAGAGAGAGAGGTGAGGGGGTTCATTGACCTTGCTCCTATTTCTTTCCCCTTCATTATTTCTTCATCTTTTTCCCCACTTTCTCTCCATGGCTGCCTTCATATCCACCTCCACTTCATCATCACAAACAACCCCAAATCAAACTCAAAACATCAATGTCCCTTCATTAAAAGCATGCACAAGCTAATCACAAGCACTTTGGACCAAGAATAATTCGATTTTGGAGACTTGGAGAAACTCAAGAAAATTCTTGATTTGCCAAATGAGGTAATTTCATCACCATTAGTATAGTTTTTCATTCACATTAATCTCCATGCATGTTTAGAAGTGTTTTAGTTTGAATTAGTGAACTTTGAAAATTCCAAGTTGAGGTTAGGGCTTGATTTTGATTGTTATGGTGCAATTAAGGTTAGTAGAGGTCATACAACCCCTGTAGTGTTAGTTTTGTGAACTTAAACCAGAGATTTAGCCCCAAGACACAAACTCAGAAACCCCGATATCGGATGTTTGTGGGATTTGTGATGATATTTAGGGATCTGCTAAAACCCGAGGCACCTGGAAAATATTTAGCGAAGACTGTGAGTCATGCAGGCAACCTAGAAGCTGTTCCCAAGACCCGAGACCATATCTCTTCATCATGGCCGCCATTTTTATCATTTTGTATGCAATTTACGGCCTTGGTACGTTGGAATCGTCCCGTGCTTGGTCCATGGCTTCATTTTAGTCAAATTAGACCTACCCCATATGCAGAATTGCCTAATTTCACCTGGAACAAAATCTGGAAGTCTTCTCTTGTGTTGCTGCTTTGGTTTTGCCGATATTTATGTTTTCGATTTTAGTATTTGGGTTTTGACTCGATGGTGTGACGTTTGCACGTCGATCTTGAGGGTTGTTTGGCCATTCTTGCATGTGTAGACCATGGGTTTTAACCTATGTGTGATACGCGTGCCGTTTTGGTTTTTGTGCATGATTTCGGTTTACGATACTATTTTATGATATGTAGGTACCCTTACGAAGACTTCGAGACGACAAGCAGGCACATGGCGGCATCGGCATCGGCAAGCGAAAATCAAGGTAAGTAGATATATATCTACGGGGAAAGTCTGGTTGATGGCGTATAGCACCCCCGCAGATTCATAGTGTCGTATACAAATACGTATACCTATATATATATATGTTTATTGGGAGATTAATGATTATCGAGATAGTTTTAGATGTTCTTGGGTTAGTTTAGTATAATTAGATGTAACTTAGTTTAACTTCTTAGTCACGAAACCCAAGATTTACGATTTGCATACACGCACACGCACACACTTGCATACATTTTATTACTTGTGCGTATACGGGGATATGTATACACACACACACACAGGTATGGGACTATATACACACACACACACACACACACACACACACACACACACACACACACACATGGATGATGATGATAGCATATGGTATTTGGAGATGAGTCGATGAGATTGGGCATGGTGCCATGAGATCGGTGATATGAATCGGTTCGTATATTGAGATACGACATGATATATTAGCGTGTCTTTAGGCGATGTTTTTCATACACACGCACGTATATATATAGATGGTATCAGTATTGTACTAGACATAGATCAGTAACCCCAGTTCACGCTATGTGATGATAAGGATACCAGATGAAAAATGAGATAAATGTGATATTTGACCCGTACCCAGATTTGGGATGTCGTACGATGGATTTACCGTATGAGCTAGATTGATGATAGATCCGCACTCTTGACTCGAGGATGTTATATTATATAGTGTATCGTATTGGATACTATTGAGGCAGGATCACCGACTATTATATATATATATAAATATATATATATATATATATATATATATATATATATTGACTCAGACTTAGGTGGTTTTCCTTACCCTTTTCGATTAGTCTGTTAGTTTAGTACTGTAGTTTACTTATAGATGTTAGTCTAGACTCGAGTCATACCTATTCAAAAACTAACGAATCGTGAGTATTTTAACGACAGGCCAAAGGATACTACGGATATTTCAAAGGATGTACTTTTTCATAAAAACACCGTAGCCCTATTTTCTAAACACCATGATTCGTGCGATTTCAGATACCAAAAACTGTATGACTCGTATATAGGAATGTATATTTCTTTATTGCTGCATTACTATTCATTTACCATTTATTCTGCTGCTCGCATTGCATTGCATGCTTATATGTATTTTCGTTAGAAATGATGAAAACTGTTGTTAGGACACCAGCACCATTATCGATCACGCGTATGCTCCACGTACATTCGCTTGCCGTCTCACACATATCTTCATCGGTAATTGCTATGTCACGTACACTTAGAGAGTATTATTTCATTGACATAGCTTGCCAGCTGATAGTTCCTATATGTTATTGTTTCTTATGTTAGTTCATTATTGCATTCATTGCTTGATATTTCATGCATATTTTTATATCCATTAGTCATGCAATATTATAAAGGCCAGTTCGGATTACCGGAGCCTAGTATTCATTATTATTGACTTTTATTTTGGATTTCGGATTTTCCATGAGATTTATGGATTTGGAGAAACCGCAAGATTTAATAAACTCATTTATCATTTTAAAAGATAAAAGTGCGATTTTCTCATGTTATGATTGTGATATTTCCACCATTAGTTTTCTCAGCTCTTGAGCGATATCATACACCCGATTCGAGGAGGAGATGAACCGTCTGTGGGTGCATGGTGGACCCGGTGCGTTACCCCAGGACGAGAAGATCGCAGAGAATGGCGTTTTAGCCTGTGACAGGGGAGTATTGCTGACCAGTGATTTTATTGAGATTTATGATGTTAGTTATATGTATACCCTAGAGGCCATTACTGTACATATGATGTATATTGTAGTGGATGCTTGGACATATATAGGGAGGACTTTCTTGCTCGACATGATAGTACGCTATCTGGTTGCTCTTTATCTTAACATGTACTCTGATTATCTCTATGTTACATGTTGATAAAGCCCTTAGGATGAGTACTTGACTACCAGGACTATGATGCAGATCATACTAGTGGGGACAATGTAGTCACCAAGTACATCCTTCAAAAGTTCCTAGTCGTGGGAGTACCGAGAGAGGGCATCGATACTCCAGAGTAGACTAGCATATGCGCTTCTTGACCCATATGATGGGTGATTGATGATCCCATATCCATTGGTGTTTGACATCATAGAAGGTATACGGGTGCTCAGTGGAGACTGGGTACACTAGACAGACTCGCCGAGAACTCCCAGATGGTATTATACCTCACGTCAGATGGCAGTTCTCTGGTGACACTGGTACAGGTTAGTCTGTAGACCCAGGATCGTCATAGAGTCTTGTGTGATTCCCACTGTACTTTGATTTCTATCATACCACGTCCAAGAGGGCGTACAAAAAGGTGGCTTTTGGGTACAGTACCGAATCACATGGAGGCAATGAGCGATAGGAGGGGATTCGTCTCTCCCGGTATAGGGAGTTGATGTTGCGCTGTGTTCGATTGACTATAACTGGAAATCCCTGTCCAGGGTTGCTGAGATTTACTGGTAAGTGTTACCAGTAGTTTCTTGAACTATTACAGACCTCATATCGACATGACTTATCAAGCTACTGGGGTCTGACGTTTACCACCCCTAGGCGAGATATGCGACATATCAGGCGAAGAGACCAGACTTTACGGGAGTGTTACTGATTGGATTCGCAGGAGAATGTACAGGCTTGCTTGTTGATCTTATGATCGCTCAATACCTGGGTAGCTGACCGCTTGCAGCATATGGGTGTTTGATATGATCATCACCTACTGCCGGCGTATTGACGATTCTTTAGAGTCCTACATAAAGGTTTCTTGACTTAGGCAAAACGGAGTAGGAGCACATATGCGATATGTGCGGGACCGAGAACAATACGTGTATGTGATACCGTATTAGATTCTCGTGATATGAGATATCGGCCGGGTATATGTGATATAGCCGGATCATCGGATCAAGTGTTGATTCGATGAACTGATACATATTATATTAGTCGGTTATTTGTGAAATAGCCGGATTATCGGATCAAGTGTTGATTCGATAATTTGATGTATAATTATATATATGATATATTAAATTACATTAACTAATATAAGCTCACAAAAAGATTTTTTTTCTCACTCGGGTAATACATTGATATATATGCGATATATGTTAATTGTATTATTTTATTTTGTTACAATAAATATTGTATATGTGATATATAATATTGTAACATGATAGGGTTATTAATGCAACATGATTACTGGAGATTAAACACGGTTAGGGTTTGATTAGGGTTAACTCTTTCTAGTTGCTTCTAGAAGCTTTGCTTTTGTTTTAAACAAAGATATTTGTTATGATATTTTTGTAGATATTTTGTTAACCCAACCCAACTCTTTAACCACGGTTCATTCTCTACATGGGTTAAGTTATCATACTTAACCCATGGTTGCATTTCTAACCAAACATGGTTTCATTATTCATCACAAAGAGATTGGTTCTTCTTCTTCCTTCTTCTCTAATGAAAAGCTTTCTAGCTTTTTATGACGTGATGAAAATGAGTGAGTTAAAGAATGAAAATGAGAGCTAAATTCCTACTTCATCATCCTCATCTATTCTAGCCGTTTAGATTAGGGTGTTCACTTCATTTGTAAGTGAGAGCTTGTGTTAAAGAAACTTCAAGATAGATCATCTTTGTTATCGAAGATCGGAAGCAAGCATGCATCTTTCTCTTCGTGGAGCCTCTCTAGAGTCCGGGAACATGATGATCGCAGCGAAGGGACCTCAACACGGAGCTTATGAAGCGAAGGACCGGAATACAAAGGTTGTAATCCCAAACTCTTAGAAGTAAAGTTGTTTACTTGCTTATTGTTTTCGCCTAATCTCTAGTAAAGATCTTGGTTAGGGTTGTTCGGCACGTCTAAATTTTAAATCGGGCATGATTGATGCCTTATAGACCCTTGTGAGAGTGCCTAGTAACCCTACAGTGGTATCAAAGCCAAGTTAGAATTTTAGGCGAAGTCTAGACGAAGTTTGAAGTCCGATCGAACCCCGAAACCCCATATTTTACCCTTCTCTGGAAATTTTATAAAAATTTGATTTTTTCTGTATTAAAAATACTCAGAAAATTAAGCTGGGAAATATAAGAATTACTGTGACGTACGGACCTCCAAATAGCTCACTTGACCGCGGAACCGCGGCCAAACCATGGGTTTGGCGGCGGTTCCGTGGCCAAAAGTTAGAGTTGGGGCCCACCACTTCAGGTACACATTCTTAGGTCCTTTTTCATAGTTCTGGGAATTTTTAATTCTATTCAAGTGTTGAGTTTTCTGGGTTGTATTGGGAATTCATTGATTCGATCGGAAAGTTTAATTTCGTTTAGTTTTCCGGATAATTTAGAACCTGTTAAAAAGTTCGAACGGATATCAATAACCCACTTTTTCCCCTGTCGAAAAATTTTCAAAAGTTGGATTTTTCCGTAGTTTAAGAACGTTCTAAGTCGTGCAAGTATCGCGGTGGATCCTCTAGAAGAGCACAAACCTTAACTCGATTATGTGACCGTCTGAACTGCCTCTAAACCTTAGGATTTGGGGCGGTATGGCGTTGTCACATGTGAGGCGTTGGTTTGACCCTTCTATGGCTGGACTATTGGTACTGTGGCATGTGATAGATGTTTTTAAACTAATTTCAAGTGTTGAGAATTATTTGGGAAATCTTGGGTGTTTGTTTATTCGATCGGAAAGTTTAACATTGTTTGTTTATCTGGAATGTGATACAATATTTGGAATCCACAACGAGTTATGAGATAACTAATTTGAATGTTTTAAATCTAGCAGTTTAGTCTCAGATGATCGGTTGCCACGGGATTTTGATGTGATCAAAAGTCCGTCGCAATCACGTAGCGTACGCGGATACTCTCTGGGTAAACTTAATAGATAGCCATGCCCCAAATCCCCGACCAAGTGACTGTAGGAGAACCCCGTCGCCAAAAGCATCCGTTCGGGTGCTCGCGAAAACGGTGTTCCGCCTAAGTGCACTTCGTCGACGGCATCCGGGGGTGCGGCCGTCTACTAAAGTTTTCGACGAGCATTCGATCAGGATGTCGGGAATCTTATTGAATTGCCCGACTTGATATTGAAAAGAGTTTTCGATAATGAGACTAAAATGAGGAGTTTATAATTGTTAGGCATGTGATGTCTAAGGAATTCATTTGGTTAGACATGCGATATCTAAGGAGGTTGCGGATTCCAACTGTTGTAATTTTACACTTTCTTTTCTGCGACTGTAAGTGTAATATATGGTGTATCGCCGGTTTCGTTGCTATACATCAACGACAATTGGGATACGCATATTTACTTACGTTGATGATATGTGATATTATGTGTTGCTGTGATATGTTACATTGGATCGTCGTGTCTGAATAGCGGGGTGTTTTATGTGAGATGAGAGTTTTTTCTTTTTCATTCAAGTAAAATTCATTTGTATGTAATATTCTTTTATTGGGGCACTTCCGGGCTGAGGATGATGTCACCATTGTATATTATTTACTTTTCCGCATTAGGTAGACCCAAGGCGGGGAGCACAAGTAACCGGGTTCTAGGGTCCAGTAGGAGACCATCTCGAGGAGTCGAGACCGGGTCTCCTAACCCTAGAATTGGCAGAGTTGCTTGCCGCTCTCGTAGGGGTCTATGGATGTGGGTTTGACTATTCATCGAGACCGTGGAATCCGTGTTTTATACAGGCTCATATTAAAACACGGACGTCCTAGTATATCCAATATTTCATATATGTTCTTCTGCTGCAATGTTCTTTGATGAGATCATATTACTGCATGTGACGAATGTTTATATTATATATATGAGATATATGTTATATTGCAGATTTCGTTTCAAATGTGATGCTTGTGAAGCATAATAAAATGGGACTTCATTAATGAGATTAATGAAACTAAAAGAAACATAAAGATGTTGTAGAAACTTGTTTAAAAACTGGTAGCTCTAGTTCTTGCTTTGCATAACGGTGTTCCTTGTAGAACATCCGGCACCTTATTCGATAAGGAAAGAGCCGAGATCCCTTCACCGGGAGTGACCTCTTTAGCAAAACTAGCAGATGCTACAAACTCGGTTTGTATTTTGATTGTTTCTATAGTTCTTGCTTTGCATAGCGGTATTTGTGAAATATCCTGCACCTTATTTGATAAGGAAAGAGCCGACGATCCCTTCACCGGGAGTGACCTCTTTAGCAAAATTAGAAAAGGCCTCAAAAAAATTCCATTCAAAATTACTCGATTCTACAACGATATCAAGTTCATTACGCAAAGGGTTTTCCTAAAAACCTGTCGTAGCCCTCCGTCATTTCAGATAAGTACTACTTAGTATTCGTGCTGCGGTAGTTTGGCCTCCGTCAAGGTGTAGTGTACGGTAGCTAACTAGTGCTTATCTGCTAGCATACGATGCGATTGGATTATGGTATTCGTACGGCGTAGTTTGGCCTTCGTCAAGGATCGTGCGGGTGGGTTTAATTCAATCAAGAAATGAACGGGTTGAACTTGACTAGCGGACTATGGTTGGTTTGGCCTCCGTCAAGGTCATAGGACGCTAGGGGTAAAATATTATTGGGAATTTCAAGTGTTGAAATTTGTAATGAGATTGCATACCTTCTATGAGATAGTTGGATCCCGATACCCGCTACGAGTAAGAGTTACTCCTGGGAGAGTTTTACACATTACAATTAGCCGATCAAGGAGGTGTCTAGAAAGGTGTTAACGGGGTTATGCCCCTGGGAAAACGAGGTTTATTTTAATTAGGTCCGTGTGAAAGCACGGGGAACCTCCCTCAAAGTACCGGCACTGGCCTGGCTGAAAGATTGGCAAACTTGTATAGTGTAATTAATCCCGACTAGTCTTTTCTTTTAGGGTTTGAAGGAAGATTTGACTAAAATAGTGGGAGCCATCCTGATTAGATAAATTGATAACCAATCTAATCTTGTAAAAAGCGCACGCTGAGTGTTTTCTTCTCTCTCTCTCCAGGTAGCAACCATGTCATGCCTTAATCAAGATAATAATACGGATGTATTGACCGAACCCGCTTGTTATACTACGCTAGGGAACGTTGGTCCCGCTCCAACTTATAATTGTTATAAGACAGAGCAGGAAATAGGGGATTACCAGAATTCCCGTGCCGCCCAAACGAAGAAAGTGTATACTGATGCATCTTCTTCGAGTGTGTTCATTACAAAGAACTATTTCTCAGTATCCTTTACGTCCTGGG
Organism: Agapanthus africanus; assembly: GCA_030015575.1. NCBI lineage: Eukaryota > Viridiplantae > Streptophyta > Magnoliopsida > Asparagales > Amaryllidaceae > Agapanthus > Agapanthus africanus. The sequence goes on from JASDDO010000010.1 coordinate 292,429,657, forward strand.
TATGAGATACCGGATCAGGATCCCACAATATGTAATTTGTTACATGGGCTACAGATAGGTAGAGAACTGAGAATGGGTGATAAGTTTCATGAGATAGAAACGGTGCAAGCGTTGCAGCCAAGTCTGTTGGTAGTTATCACCCTGTATTACCAGAATACATTGATTCTAAATGAATGTTATTAGATACCGAACCTGATATACAACATCATATCAGTCTCTTTATTAGTAAAGAAGTAATTCTGTATTACTGGATAATGTTTTGAACATTTCCATATCAAGAGTTTATCGGTTCAGGTACGTTATCTAAAAGCATAGACATTCTAAATCAAACCACAGTTCTTAGTATACAGAACACACACAAGAGGAAGAGTTCAGAAATGAACGAATCCTTCTTGAGGTATTGTAGACTAGGTCATTTCAATGTGACCTGACTAGCTGAAGTTACATTTAGATGCATATTTAAATTAGTTTGAATTTACATCTTGTGAAACTTGCCGGTCATGTCACAAAGATAACATGACCACAGCTCTGTTTATTGGAAACAGAGAAAGAGTTAGTGAACTCTTAGGATTGATACATGATGATGTATGTAAGTTCCCGGTCTACACATGCCAGGACTGGTTCTTTGTACTTTATTATATTCACTGATAGTCTCTCAAGATTCGCACATGTGTTCCTGTTGAAACACAAGTCTGAACCTTTTGAGAAATTCAATGAATATAAGTCAGAAGTGGAGAACCAAAAACGTGTATAAATATTATGTCCTTTGATGTGATCAAGGAGGAGAATACTTGAGCACGGGATTCCTGGACTATTCTAAAGGAGAATGAGATTCTCTCTCAGCATTACTCCTCCATATACACCACAGCACGTCGGTTTATCGGGGCGGAGCTATTACACCCTATGTGATATGGTGGGCTCTATGATGAGTACTACTAAGTTGCCTATTTTCTTTGGGGAGTTATGCACTTGAGAAGCTGCATACCTATTGAATAGGGTTCCAATCAAATCAGATGCCTGCCACTCCATATGTGATATGGTATGGGAATAGCCCATCTCTTAAAGATGTTAAGATTTGGGGTTGTCCGGCCTATGTCTAAAAGCAAAATCCGGACAAGATCGAGGCAATGTCAGTTCTGTAGAAGTTTGTTGGATATCCCAAGCATTCGCAAAGGAATATCTTCTACCAAACCGAGGAACAAAAGATGTTTTGTTTCTCAGCATGCCACCTTTGTGAAAAGGAATTTCTTGTGAAGAAATTAATGGTCATGAGGTAGAACTGGAAAGAGCTCCTGCTATACAAACTACAGCTAATGATTTGGTAGAACCCAAAGGATTCAATATTTTCCAACGAACCTCAGCCTCTCTGCCGATCTAGTAGGGTTCCTCACCTACCTGAGAGATACTTCGGTTTCTCTATGACAGTGGGAACGAGGATTGCATCATGAGATGATGACCCAACTTGTTTCGAGCAGGCCATCAGGAGTGGGACTCTGTAAGAATGGCTGGATGCTAATGCGATCTGAGATGGAATCCTTATACACCAACAAAGTATGGACTTTGATTGCTTTATCTGAAGGGTTAAATCCCCATCAGGAGCAAGTATATCTTGAGAAGGTTACTTGGTGTACATGGAAAAATTGAGACTTTCAAAGCTATGCTTAAGTCCATCCAGATCCTACTTGCCACGGCTACATACCATGACTACGATATCCGGAGGTTGGGTGTCATGACTGCTTTTCTAAATATTGATTTGGAAGAGAGCGTCTATAAGTACACAGCCAGAGGGCTTCGTAGACAGTGGGAGCAGCGGAAACGTGTGCAAGATGTTTTATGTGATAAATCAGGCATCGCGGAGTTGGGACGTCTGTTTTGATATGGTAGTCAAAGAGTTTGACTTCATCAAAATGGTAGATGAACCTTGTATATACAAAAAAAAGTAGTAGAGAGTATGGTGGTGATCCTCGTAGAGTACATGGATGACATACTCTTGATAGGGAAGGAGTTTCTTATGCTACGCTCAGTCAATCTCCGCCTATCACAAGGATTCTCCATATAGGATCAAAGTGATACCTCCTAAATCCTAGGTTTTATATCTATGAGATAGATCTAAATGGATGTTAGGATTCTCACTATTTGTAGTGAGATGGTATCAATCGATCCTGGGAAGAATCACTGGAAAAGGTTCCAGGGTGATAAGGACGACTGAATGTCAGTCGCAGGCATTGTCTTTACCCTCAGTGGAGGGACAGTATGTTGGAAGAGTTCCAAGCTAGATACCGTGACTTACTAGACGATTAAAGGCAAGATACATCATTACCAAGGATGCTACCAAAGAAGCAGTCTGGATATATATAATTTCATGAGATGAACTTCGTTCGTACCATTGTGTGATAATGGAGTTGTGGCTTATGCCAAGGAACCCCCGTCCCATCAGAAATCCGGATATAATTCTTAGGCAGTATCACCTGATCATGGAGATGGTTGATCTCTAGGGAGATCGAGGTTAGGAGAGTAGACATAGAGGACAACAACGCGGATCCACTCACAAAGGCCTTTTTCCCAGTAGAGACTTTTATGGGATGATTGAGTATGAGATGCTTCAACCACAGCTAATTGTTGGGTATGCGATACCAAAACAGATGGCCCTAGTACAAGTGGTAGGTTGTTAGTTATATGTATGCCCTAGAGACCATTACTGTACATATGATGTATATTGTGTGGATGCTTGGACATATATAGGTAGGACTTTCTTGCTCGACATGATAGTACGCTATTTGGTTGCTCTTTATCTTAACATGTACTCTGATTGTCTCTATGTTACATGTTGATAAAGCCCTTAGGATGAGTACTTGACTACCAGGACTATGATGCAGATCATACTAGTGGGGACAGTGTAGTCGCCAAGTACATCCTTCAGAAGTTCCTAGTCGTGGGAGTACCGAGACAGGGCATCGATACTCCAGAGTAGACTAGCGTATGCACTTCTTGACCCATATGATGGGCGATGGATGATCCCATATCCATTGGTATTTGACATCAGAGAAGGTATACGGGTGCTCAGTGGAGACTGGGTACACTGGACGGACTCGCCGAAAACTCCCAGATGGTATTATACCTCACGTCAGATGGCAGTTCTCTGGTGACACTGGTACAGGTTAGTCTGTAGACACGAGATCGTCATAGAGTCTTGTGTGATTCCCACAGTGCTTTGATTTCCATCATACCACGTCCAAGAGGGCATGCAAAAAGGAGGCTTTTGGGTACAGTCCCGAATCACATGGAGGAATGAGCGATAGGAGGGGATTCGTCTCTCCCGGTATAGGGAGTTATGTTGTGCTGTGTTCAATTGGCTATAACTGGAAATCCCTAGCCACGGTTGCTGAGATTTCCTGGTAAGTGTTATCAGTAGTTTCTCGAACTGTTATAGACCTCATATCGACACGACTTATCAAGCTATTGGGGTCTGACGTTTACCACCCCTAGGCGAGATATGCGACATATAAGACGAAGAGACCGGACTGTACGGGAGTGTTACTGATTGGATTCGCAGGAGAATGTACAGGCTTGCTTGTTGGATATAGTGCCCTCAGAGTCAATTATTAGATCACAGGCACGTGATTGCAATGATTGAGGGAGGACCTATGTCAGTAGAACAGTTTTACTCAAGATGATAGTATGCTATCTAGTTTATCTTTATCATCGTGTACTGCTTTAGGTGACCTTACAGGTCACTATTGCGCGTTGATAGAGCCCTTAGGATTCTTGCTTGATGGCCAGCAGTATGATGGCGATCATATACGTAGGAGCTGGGGTCTATAAGCACATCCTTAAATAGGTCCCTAGTCGTGGGAGTTTTCGAGACAGGGCATTGATACTCAAGAGTAGACTAGTGTATACAGTCGAGACCCCGACGAGGGGCGGTGGCCGGTCTCACAAGCCAATGGTGTCAGTTGGTTCACCTAAGATATATACAGGTGCTCATTGGGTTATGAATACACCGGACATGACTCGCCGGGAACATGCTAGTTGGTTTTATACCAGACGTCAGATAGCAATTCCCTGGTGACATGTGTACAGGTTAGTTCATCGACCTGAGATCGTCATTTGTCTAGTGTGAGTTCCCACTGTACTTTGATTACTACCCTACCACGACTCAAAGGAGTCATGCAAACATGTTTTAGTTGGGTACAGTCCCGAGCCACATGGAGGCAGTGAGCGGATCTGCAGGGGTTCGTCTCTCCCAGTATTGGGGGTGAGGTCGCGCTGTGTCTAGGAGAGCCATTACACGAAGTCCTTGGCTAAGGCAGGAGATTTACTGGTAGGTATTCCAGTAGTATCTCAGGGTGTTCTGGGCTACACTCCGACACGACTTGTACCGCTTTAGGGGGTCTGACTTTTACCAACCCCCTAGGCCCGCCATGCGATGCTCATAGACGAACGGACCGGACTGTATAGATATTGTCACTGACAGGCTCAGTAGGGTGTCAGGATGAGTTCGCTCATCGACCTACCTTTTGGTCAATACCTGGTAGCCCGTTACGTATGGCTAATACCTCTGACGTGCTAGTGATTAAATCCACAGCCAAAGTATTGACGAGTCTTTAGAGTCCCCCACAGACAGTTTCTCAAGTTTCAGGTGAAACGCTGTAGAGGCCGTATGGATATATGGCAGGGTTCGATCATATACGTGCGGTATTGCACGGATCGTGATCGGACAGATAATACTAGCGGGCTTTGGTTTAAGCCGGATCCTAGTATTGTATAGTGTAGATTTTGTCTCATTGCATTTGTATTCGGTCGGAATACAAATGCGGGTATGTATATACAGTCGCGGGGTTATCCAGTAATTTGTTACCGGATCGTTTTTTGAAGTTTCCAGTTTGCATTACGTTTCGGCCATTTTTCCTTTGTTCCTTCTTGGATGAAATTCTTTTGATGGGAGGGGCTTATTTGCAAATGTGCAAATTAGCAAAGTGGACGGTGTTTTTTGTAAGCGGTTGCTTCATGATGGTTCTAGATTGACTTTGACTTCCTTTGTTCATCATGACTTGCTTTTTGGTGATGGGATTAGGATGAGACTTTGTGGTGATCATGATTGCTCATCATCACCCACTCTTTTCTCTTATGCTCACCCACCTTGTTTGTGCTCACCCCCTTTCTTCCTTTTATCATGGCCGGCCATAAAGAGATGGGGGGCTGTCCAAATTTTGGGGGTGGGGAAAAATGTTGACCTCATTTTTTTTGCTTGCAACAAAAATTCTAGTTCATCTCCATAGTTCATTCCTCCATACAAAAGGCAACTTCAATTAACCCCTTGAGACAAACCGTTCTACACCCAGCCTACAACAATCTTAGACACGTCGGCTTGCCAACTTTGTGTCCGAGTTGCCTTGGTCCAGAGGTGAGAGCCCGTAAAAAGACTCGGTGATGTGGTGCCTTTTCCGACGAGGAGATCGAGACAGGAGATGCCGCGAGGAGATCGGGATGGTGGACGAAGACCGAAATACATGGATCGCTCGGTATAGCTCTCTACCCTTTCTCTAGTTAGCTGGTAGTAAGTTAATGGTCCAATCCGGGTTTATAGTCCGCGGTAGCGCCGGTTTCTAGTTTGAAAAAGTTTTTGTTTCCGCATTTTGGCCTCGGACAGACGGCCGGGGCGCTACCGTAGACTTACATGGTATCAGAGCCACGCCATTAACCTTTACTAGCATGCTCTAACGTGTTTAGAACTTCGATCGAACAAAAATTCTGAAACTGCATTTTCAAAAGTAACAGTTTCTGTCGAATTTTGTTTGTTGTCAAAAAATTATTTGGTGCATTGCATAAATTCAGGCAGGATTTTCTATGAAATCTGTGAAAATTTGGTATTCTGTTGTTACTTTAGCGCGGCGGAACCGCGGCCGTACCCCCCTTTTGGCCGCGGTTCCGCGGCCGAACTGTAGCAACAAATCGCCATTTTTTCTACAGGGGTTCATAACTTGAAAATGGGGTTTTTGGTATATTCTGTTTGGGCCCAGATTTATTTTGAGTCCTACAGTTGTGCTTGGGGCCCACTTCGGAAAATTTAGTCGATCGAAAATTTTAAACATGTTAGTTCACAGTATTTACATTATATCTGCGACCGTGAATGTCACTTGATCGGTAAATCCTGTCTAACTGCTATAGTTCTTTTAGATGGATTTGCGAACCTGACATTCACGTTGATGTTCTGTGTTGTGCTGTGATGTTGCTGATTTGTCGTGGTGGATAGCCTGGATGCAATGGTAGTACAGTTTGGTTGTATATGTATATTTGATATTGCGGGGCGAGCGTCCGACATGTGGACTGCCGTTACAGCCTGTTTGTATATTATTCTTTTGGGGCACGACCGGGTTGAGGTCGATGTACCCGTTGTATGTATATATTTTACTTTCTGTACTAGGATTACCCCGCGGTGGGGTGCACGGATAGCCGGGTTCTAGAGGGCAACGGGCCCGCATCTCATGGCTTTGAGATAGAGGGGGCTTTACTCTAGAATTGGCGGGCTATTCGTCGCACTCGTAGGGATACAGGTTGACCCAAGGAGGGGTGCTCAAGTTACCGGATTCCGTGAAGTGTAGGGTGGTCCATTCACGTTGATGAAGGGGGCTGCCTCGCTTCAGGTTTTGGCGGGTAACTTTCCACACCCGTAGGGGTCTAGGATTTCATTGCACAGGCTATCCATACGACCAGGGGAACGTCGGGTTTCAGTAGCGGCTCTATGAAACCCGGGGATCCCAGATATCTGTATTGTTCTATGATGCTTATTACATTTCTGTGATGTTGCATTTTATCACGCCTTGAGCGAATATTATATATTTGTTAGTGTATATGCCCTAGAGGCCATTACTGTATCATACTAGTATGTATATTACTTGATGGAAGCTTGGGATATTCACAGTTGTATATACAATCTTGCTCGAAATGGTAGTATGCTACTTGGTTTGTCTCTGCTTTAATATGTGCATGTGTTTCTTTTAGCATATTGCTGGTATACATATTAGTAGAGCCCTTAGGATCTTTGCTTTATTACCGGCGTTGTGATGGCGATCACACTCGTGGGGGCTGGGTGATCTATAAGCACATCCTTATACAGGTCCCTGGTCGTTGGACTATCGAGACAGGGCAACGATACTCCGGAGTAGACTAGCGTATGCGCTTCTCATCCCAGTGTGGGAGACGGTCTGTCCCACAGCCGTTAGTACGTTGTACTTGGGATAGTATGCGGGTGCTCGTTAGGTTACGAGTACACTGGACAGGACTCGTCGGGAACTGTTGGTTGGTAATATACCTATCGTCAGTTATCAGTTCCCAGGTGACATGAGTACAGCTTAGTCCGCTGACTTGACACTATCACTTCGCCTCGAGTGTGTTCCCACTGTTCTTTGATTGCTACCCTACCACGGCTCTACTGAGTCGTGCAAACAGGTAGTAGTTGGGAGCAGTCCCGAAGCACTTGGAGGCAGTGACGGTTAGACAGGATTCGTCTCTCCCGGTATTGAGGGTTGACATCGCGCTGTGTCTAGGAGAGCCATTACACAAGTAGTCCCTGGCCAGGGCAAGCGAGATCTACTGGTAGGTTCCAGTGTTATCTCAGGGTGTATTGGGCTACACTCCGACACGACTTGTACCGCTATTAGGGGACTGACGTTCACCGCCCCCCTAGGCCCGCCATGCGATGTATCAGACGAACAGACCGGACTGTACGGAGACTGTCACATACAGGCTCAGTAGGAGTGCAGATGGGGCTCACCTCGTCAGTCTTCTTATCGACATCTACCTGGGGACCGTTATGTACAGCTAGTGCCGCTTGCGGTCTGTGGTTAAACCCACTGCCAGCGTAGTGTCGAGTCTTTAGAGTCCCACACAGAGAGCTATTCGCCTTTAGGCAAAATGAGTAGAGGTCGCATGGTTTTGCGACAGGGTTCGTTCGCATCCGCGCACTTGTGCACGGTTGCTGTCCGGACAGTTTATACTAGCGGGCTTTGGTTTAAGCCGGATCCTAGTATATGATTTGAGATTGGTTTTTCTCATTGTGTTCGTGTTCCTCGGATCACGAATGCGGGTGCGTATGCACAGTTGCTTGAGATTGAGGGAGAGGACCTTGTTTAGGGTTAATGACTATTGTCATTTTATTAACCCTATTGCTTTTGTGTGTATTATTGTTAATTAATAATTAGCTTAATTATTGTGCATGGTTGTTGTTGTTGACATTTTGACTTCATTGACTTGTTGACCATGTTGACAAGTTGACCATGATCATTTCATTTGGAAGATGCTCTTTGATCCTTGCAATTTGCATTAATAAGTGAAATGATAATGGTCACCTCTTGATTAAACCATGACAATTTTCTAGCTAATTAATTAATTAAAATATCACACACATATTAGTGAGAATGGCTCACTAATAATGTTCTTCTCAGGTACTTGAGAATGTTCTTCACTGCTGTCCAGTGGTCCTCCCCTGGGTTTGACTGATACCGGCTTACCGCGCTCAACGCGTAAGCTACATCTGGTCTTGTACATAGCATCGCATACATTATAGATCCTACCGCCGAAGCGTAGGGTATAGTGCTCATGCGAACCCTCTCCTCGTCAGTCTTAGGAGACATCTTCTTGGAGAGGGTAATTCCGTGCAATGCGGGTTTGTTACCGCGCTTGGAACCCTCCATACTAAATCTCTTTAGTACGGTCTCTATGTACCTGGACTGTGAAAGTCCCAACAGTTTCTTGGATCTATCTCTATAGATCTTGATCCCCAGAATGTACGAGGCATCACCCAGGTCCTTCATGGAGAACCTTTGTGACAAAAACAGCTTGACCGATTGTAGCATAGGAATGTCATTTCCTATCAAAAGAATGTCGTCCACGTACAAGACTAGGAATACGACAGTTCGTCCTACAATCTTCTTATATACACAGGGTTCATCTTCGTTCTTGATGAAATCAAATTCCTTGATTGCCTCATCAAAACAGATGTTCCAGCTCCGCGATGCCTGCTTTAATCCATAAATGGATTTAAGCAACTTGCACACCTTTCCGCTGCTCCCACTGTCTACGAAACCTTCTGGTTGATCCATGTAAACGCACTCTTCCAAACAACCGTTTAGGAAAGCCGTCTTAACATCCATCTGCCAGATTTCATAGTCATGGAAGGCAGCAATGGCAAGTAGGATCCGAATGGATTTGAGCATAGCCACCGGAGAAAAAGTCTCGTCATAGTCCAAACCAGGTCTTTGACGAAAACCTTTTGCAACGAGTCTAGCTTTATAGGTTTCCACCTGCCCATCTACACCAAGTTTCTTTTTGTAGATCCATTTGCATCCTACGGGTTTTACCCCGTCTGGAGCAATATCTAAGGTCCACACTTTATTGGCGTACATGGACTCCATTTCAGATTGCATTGCTTCCTGCCACTTATCAGAGTCCCTACTGATAATGGCCTGCCTGAAACTGGTAGGGTCATCTTCTTCCAAGATGCAATCCTCTCGATCCCCGTCTATGAGAAAACCGTAGTATCTCTCGGGCGGATGAGAAATCCTACCAGATCTGCGGAGTGGCTGAGGTTCGTTTGGGGTCACTGAATCTAGCGGTTCCTCCAAATTTTCAGTTACATTTTGTGGTCGCTGAATTTCTTCCAGTTCTACCGAACTCCCACTAGTTTCTTTTGCAAGAAACTCCCTTTCTAAGAAGGTGGCGTGGCGAGATACAAACACCTTCTGTTCCTCGGTGTGGTAGAACAGATATCCTAGTGAGTCTTTAGGATATCCCACAAATTTACAGAGAACTGACCGTGCCTCTAACTTGTCCGGTTTATGTGTTTTCACATAGGCCGGACAACCCCATATCTTAATAAACTTTAGACATGGTTTCTTACTGCTCCATATTTCATACGGAGTTTTAGGCACAGATTTGGACGGAACTTGATTCAAAAGGTATGCCGCTGTCAGAAGCGCATGTCCCCAGAATGAAAGAGGTAACTCAGCACTACTCATCATGGAGCGAACCATATCCAATAGGGTACGATTCCTCCGCTCCGATACACCGTTGTGCTGTGGTGTATAAGGAGGAGTAAGCTGAGAGAGAATACCATTCTCTTTTAAGTAATCTAGGAATTCCGTGCTTAAGTACTCCCCTCCCCTGTCAGACCGGAGGATCTTGATACTTTTGCCTGTCTGGTTCTCTACTTCCTTTCTGAATTCCTTGAATTTCTCAAAAGCTTCAGATTTGTGTTTTATCAGATACACATATCCGAACCTAGAGAGATCGTCAGTGAATGTGATGAAGTACGAGAACCCACCCCTTGCATGTATAGACATCGGACCACATACATCACTATGTACGAGTCCCAAGAGCTCTGCTGCTCTTTCTCCATGTCCGGTGAACGGAGATTTGGTCATCTTCCCTTTGAGACAAGACTGACAAGTTTCATAAGATGAAAACTCGAACGCATCCAAGAGTCCATCTTTATGCAACTTACTCAGTCTTTTCTCTCCGACATGACCAAGTCTACAATGCCACAAGTAGGATTCATTCGTATCTGAATTCTTCCTCTTGCGTGTGTTTTGTATATTGAGAACTGTATTCTGATTTAGAACGTAGATACCATTAAACAGTGTACCCTCTGCAACCAGTACCTCATCAAGGTAAATGTTCATGATATTCTTTTCAAGAACAAACTTATATCTATCTTTATCGAGTAAAGACACTGATATGATGTTGCAAACCATGGAGGGTACATAGTAGCAATCGTTCAAAATCATAGTCTTGCCATTTGGCAATACTAGGTGATATTCACCGACGGCTGCCGCATAAACTTGTGCTCCGTTCGCTACTCTGAGCGACATATCACCCGGTGCAACTTTCCTACTTTTTCTCAGTCCTTGTAATAAATTACAGATATGAGATCCTGATCCGGTATCAAGTACCCAGGAGGTAGGGCTGACCGTAAAACAGTTCTCAATTACAAGAACACCTGAAGTAGATGCAAAACCATGCTTCTTCTTCGACTGGGTATCCTGGAAATCCATACAATCCCCTTTCCCATTCTCATACTTATGACTGTTGTCACAAGTTAGAGCTGAACCAACTTTCCCCAGTCCCGAATAAGAATTCGGATCGGTCAAGCAATACATTTTATTATCTTGATTAGGGCGTGAAATGGTTGCTTCCTGGAGAGAGAGAAAAGAAACACTCAGCGTATGCTCTTGCAAGATTAGATTGGTTTATTAATTTATCTAACCAGGATGTCTCCCACTGTTTCCTCAAATTCTTCTTAAAACCTTTAAAAGAAGAATTAGCCGGGTATTAATTCACGTCACAATACTTGCTTAACCTTTCAGCCAGGCTAGTGTCGGTACTTCGAGGGAGGTTTTCCAACGCTTTCGCGAAGTTCCTTAATTAAATAACCTCTTTTCCCTGGGGGCGTAACCCCGCTAACACCTTTCTAGACACCTACTAGGTTTATAGCATTGATCGTTAAGTGAAATAATCTCCCGAGAGTAAACCAACTCATCAGTGGGATCGGGATCCAACTGTCATTGTGTGATAACCTAGATGGAATCCACTCTAGTCACCACACTCCAGAAGGTATGCTAAATCTGCAAGTTTCAGTTCTTTTGAAACTCCCGATGTGGTTTTTGCCCCTAGGACCCAAGTGACCTTGACGAATAATCAACAAATTAAAAGGTCCTAGTCAAGTTCAACCCGTCGTTATCCAGGATTGCATTAGACCCGCCCGCATGATCCTTGACGAATAATCAACAAAATCATGCGACCGTCCTAACCAATCGCATCTATCAGTGCAACAGAGAATTATTACTCAGCTACCGTTCACTGTGTCTTGACGAATAATCAACAAACGCAGCACGAATACTAAGTATTAATTATCCGAAACGACGGAGGGCTACGGCTGGGTTTTTGGCGAAAAACCCGTTAACGTAATGAACTTGATATCGTTGAAGGAACCTGATAGTATTTTTGAAAATATAGTGGCGAAAACTTTTGCTAAAGAGGTCACTCCCTGCGAAGGGATCTCGGCTCTTTCCTCGTCGTATGAGGTGCAGGATATTCCAAATTGAATACCTCGATGCAAAGCAAGAATAATCGACTATAGTGAAGTTATTGCCCTGACGCAAACTTTTGTCCAAGGGGTCACTCCCGGTGAAGGGATCTCGGCCCTTGCCTCGTCGACTGAGGTGCTGGGCATTCACAACCGAATACCGCTATGCAAAAAAAAAATGAACGTCCTTGCAATACCAGCTTTTTGAAAAATTGTTCCAACAACGTCTTTTAGGTTTATTTTCTTGCATTAGTTCTTTTAATGCGTCCCATCATTTAATCCTACCATTGCAGAAAACAACCAAAATATGACGTACGCTTATGCCATTCGCATTCGCCACGGGGCCCCGTCATCACCCGTTAGGTTACTTAACTAACGACAGAGCGGGGGCTGGGCTAGCGCGGCTGTAAAACATAAGCAACGCCTAAATAGTTATTATATATAAATATATAGCAATGATAGACATTACAGATCACAGATGAATACATTGGATATACTAGGAATCCGCAATGCGTTCGAGCCTGCAACGTAAAGCGGATTACACGGCCGCGGTGAATAGCCAATACCCCACCCAAGACCCTTACGGGTGCGCAAACTACCCGCCAAGCACCCGAAGCGAAGCAACCTCCCTCACCACCGTGAGTAGGCCACTCGGCACTTCGAGATACCCGGTAGTTTGTGCACCCCCTCCATGGGTCTATCCTAGGAGCATAAACAGTAAAAAGAATTATACAATGACGGCTACAACCCCGACCCGGTTGTGCGGCCATACAAAGAATATTATTACATCAATTTACATGTTTACAAATGAATGAAAGAAGAAAAACGCTCATCTCACATCCACCCCGGCTATTCACCCTCGACAATCCAATCCATTCATATCATCAAACCAATAACAATCACAGATCATGTATAACCCCGACTAATCGTCTTATAGCGATTAGCCGACGTTCAATACATGCAAGCATCACAGATATAACCGATGTAGTCAAAGTGTAGTGAAGTTCCGGAAAAAATACGGATTTATAGGCCCCCAAAAGTAAATTTTAGTTCTGGAAAATCTGGGCACTTATAATATATTTTAAAAATCCCAAAACCAACACAGACACACACTGCACGAAAAACGATGCACAGAAGACAACAAACTGCGGCGCTTCCGCGGCACATGGCTACCTCGTGCGGCGGAAGCGCGGCGGTTTGAAAGAATTAGAGTATCGTTTTTCTTGGGTGTTCACACAAAACCTTGAGCCGAATTTACAAGTATAAAGTTTTTCATTCAGAGCAGAAAAATTTTTAACAGAAACTAGGGTTTTGCAAAACTTTGGTTTTTGGATTTTCGGTTTCGAAACTTCGTTACACTTCACTACCTAGCTAGTTTGAGTTTAGTTAGGCTCTGATACCACTGTTGGGTCCACGTTGCCCACCCCGGTGCTTACGGAGAGGCGGAAAACAATATTGATATATATACTAGTAGATGTTGTATATGTTTTGCATCCGCGCTAGTCCAGTCCCCGCTCTGTCGTTAGTTAAGTAACCTAACGGGTGATGACGGGACCTAGTGGCGAATGCGGGTGGCATATACGTACATCGTATTTTCGTTCTTTTGTGGTGTGATCAATTGATGGGACTACATTGATTCGGATCAATGCAAGTTAAACAAACCTATTCTGATGTTGTTGGAATATTTTTCAAAAATCTGTTATTGCAAGGACGTTCTCTTTTGTTTTGCACAGTGGTATTCGGTTATGAATATCCAGCACCTCAGTCGACGAGGCAAGGGCCGAGATCCCTTCACCGGGAGTGACCCCTTGGACAGAAGTTTGCGTCAGGGCAATAACTTCACTATAGTCGATTACATTTGCTTTGCATCGTGGTATTCAGTTGGAATATCCTGCATCTCATTCTACGGGGAAAGTGCTGAGATCCCTTCACCGGGAGTGACCTCTTTAGCAAAGGTTTTCGCCACTATATTTTTACAAAAAGCTATCCGGTTCCTTCAACGATATCAAGTTCATTACGTTAAAGGTTTTTCGCCAAAAACCATTCGTAGCCCTCCGTCATTTCAGAAGGGTAGCACGTAGTATTCATGCTATGTTTGTTGACCTTCGTCAAGGCATAGTGAATGGTAGCTGCTTGTTACCTTTCTGCTGCATAGATAGATGCGTTGGTTTGGGACAGTCGTATAGCCTTGTTGACCTTCATCAAGGGCTTGTACGGATGGGTTCAAATTAATCGGGACAATGACGTATAGAACTTGACATGTGACTTATGATTTGTTGACCTTCGTCAAGGCCATAAGAGCATGAGGTAAAAATCACATCGGGAGTTTCTAAAGAAACTGAAAATTGCCAGATATGCGTATACCTTCTGGACTGTGATAACGTGAGTGGATTCCATCACGTTATCATGCGATGATAGTTGGATCCCGATTCCCACTGATGAGTTGGTTTACTCCTCGGGTGAACCCGACTAATTCTTCTTTCAGGTTTGGAGGAGAATTTGACGTTACAGTAGGAGGTTTCCTGAATAGATAAAGTGATAACCATTCTGATCTAGGTTAGAGTGCACGCTGAGTGTTTCTTTTCTCTCTCTCTTTGGCAGCGACCATGACCCGACCCTTGACTATGACTCAGTGACCAAAATTGACCGAACCTTCTTAAAACACTGGCTTTTGGATTGTCAGAGTTGCATACCTCATTTCCACTCCTACTTTTACCCTTTTTTCTCCAGGACATCCCGTATAACTACGAACGTCCACTTCCATTGGATAAAACCATCGTATGGTTATATACGAACTCGAAGGAACTTGTTCTAGATTCGAGGATGGTTTCCGGTTCTGGAGAAAACGAATAGGACTATTCAGTTGTCTTTTCCTTTTACCTTCTCTCAGGATGTGAGTGCTCCTTGGATTAGGACAGTACACCTATTACGCAAATTGGATAGTCTTCTTCCAAACCATAGGCAGGTTCCGAATGGTAGGGAATGAAGAAAACCAATTAGCCTAACGACGGTGTACAGAAGGTAATAAGTTAAGACAAATAAATGTATTGGTAAGAGGGCAAAGTAAATTGCGACTGCTATTCACGACCAAACTAAGTATTTCATCGCTACTCCTATTTCACCTTTGTATTTCTACGGAACACTCCGTATCACTACGAAGATCCACAGTTATTTGGATACTCCATCGTATGGTTATATACGAACTCGAAGGGAACTTATTCCAGTTCGGGGATGGATTCTGGTTCAGGAGAAATAGGAATAAGGTTGTATTCAGTTGTCTTTTATCTTCACCTTCTCTCAGGTTACGAGTACTCCTAGGATTAGGAGAGTACACCCATTATGCTTATTGGATAATCTTCTTCTAAACCATAGGCTGGTGCCGAACGGTAGGGAAGGAAGAAAGCCATTTGGCCTAAAGGGGTGTACAGAAGGTAATGACTAAAGATATATAAAGGGATTTGGAGAGATGGCAAAAAAGTATACGGTTATAGTTGTGAATTAGATAATGGAAGTGGCATTACTAGGAATACCCGGATACCCCATCGAAACATTTACATGTTTCAGTTTCACTGTGTATTGTTAAAAGAAAACTGATTTCCCAATTTGCCCTTGCTCCAGGGTATGTATTTACCAGGTTTGATTCTCACATCTGTATGGTTTTACAGATGATGAGAGGGAGTAAGTTGTTGGGAATTAGGTGATCATCCTCATTATATCGGAATTCATCGTAATTGGTGATATTTGAGGAAATCGCCTAGGCTGTTTGCCGGACGGCAAATATTTGGTTTTGAATATCCGTTGCTATGCACCAATTTCAGATTGATATATCTGTCTATTTTTATAGAGTGAGATATACTTTTTTGAAATTATGTCCCTGACATTTACCTATATCAGTGGATGGTTAGGTAAGGAGCATTAAACAGCGGTGTAATTCTTCATAACCATAGTACAGTTTTCAACCATCGACACACAGCGAATGAGTTATTAGACTCAAGAGACTTATACAGAATATTATATGTTGTCCAGTGTCCATTAGGATAGAGGGGTTGGTCCTCGTACTATATTCTGTTTACTTATGACTTCTCTAGTTCTTAGACAATTGTTTCGTAGAAACACAAGGTCCAAGTTTTGAGAAGTTATAGTTATATGAATAAAGTAGAGAACCAGGTGTTGCAAGTATCAGGATTCTTCAAGGTGATCGAAGATGTAGATACTTGTGTATGGTATTCAGTTGATAGTAATGATTTTGAGAAATTTATTTCTCTTTCAGGTCACTCATATCTGGATAGGATTCCTAAGTTGAGTAACGCTGATCGGCCTCCTTCCATTTGGTTGACATGCACTGGAGAAAGCTGCATGATTTGAATCTGGTTCCACTTAAATCAGTGCCTCTGTTTCTATATTGGATATAGAACGGTTCATATCTTAACGATGTTAAGGTACGGGGAGTTGTCCGGCTTATGCTTAAAACCAGACTCTGGATAACTCAAGGCAAGTTTCTGTAATGGCTGTTTGTGAGTTGACCCGGGCTATGACGAGTGTTGACTTTCTACCATCTGGAAGATCAATAGTGATATTGTTCTTGACTCGCCACAGTTTTAACAAAAATGATTTTTTTTTCCAGAAAACAGTAGTGGGAGTATGGTAGAACTGGAAGTGATTCCAGAACAGCAAACGATTACTGAAAATTTTATAAGAACCTAAAGATTCAATCTGATTTGACATTCCATTGGCCACTCTGCAGATATGGTGGGTAACCTCAGGCACTCGAGAGGTACTTCGGTATGCTCAAAGACGGTAACAGGGAGGTTCTTGTTTACCCAGACTAGACACTACTGTTGTTCCAGGCTATTTGACCCGGCAGGAGGATGAGTATAGCGTCGTTCTGAAATGGCTTTAGAAGTGCACGTGTATATGACTCTTCCAGAGGGTTGTCGTAGTCAGTGGGAGCAGCGGAAACATAGTGAACATATAGCTTATGTCTATTTATGGACTAAAGCAGATATAGCGGAGATAGATCATCTATTTCTGATGTGACAGTCATAGGTTTGACTTCATCAGAATAGGGTTGGATCTGTTAAGAAGGTAGTAGGGTGTGATGTCCTGGTATTTGGATGACATACACAGAGTAGGAAGTGATATTCCTATACTACGATCGGTTATACTTTGGTTGTCACACAGTGGTTTCTCCACATAGGACATGGATATTATATCAGATATTCTGGTTAGTAGATCTATGGTTTTTGATCTAGATTTGGGTAGTTTCCCAATCTGGATACTTAGACAGCGTTCTAAAGGTGTTTTAGAATGGACGACTCCTGGCACGGTAGTGTACCTGCAGGTAATGGAGTCACCCTCTCTAAAGGTGTCTTACAGACTAAAAGGGAGAGGGATGTGCATGATTGGCAGATCACTTGCCTAGGAAATTGAGTCGATCATGAGATGTCAAGTACCACACCAGATGTTGTTTTTGCAGTAGATGCAATAAGTTGATATTAATCCAATCCTAGAGAAACGGTCGGAAGCAGTTTTAGAACATAAGTGGATGTTCTAGGGATTTGATAACGGCAGCCTTCTTCGGGAGACGGTTATCATTCCAGGCTTCCAAGGTGACCTGGATGACAGAGTGACTGTCAGAGTTATGGTTTGGATATCTGATGAGGGGCAGTGTTTTGGACAGGTGATCCAAGCGGACACTGAGGGAGGCATTACGCAGGATACTGATTAAGTTCAGTTGACGATACAGTCTAAGAAGCTTGGATTTGGAGTTCATTTATGAGCTAGGTCCCATCAGATATCCAGACATATTCTAAGACAGGTATTGCTCATTTCGGGAGATGGCTTTCTCCGCGAACTTGAGATAAAGAGAGACATAGAAAGAAACATTAGGGCGGATCCACTCACTGAGGCTATTCCTCGAACGCAATAGTTTCACAAACGGGTTTTGTGAGATTGATTAGTAGAGGAGTTGGGTATTCGGTATCACACGGGCTGTGAATATGCGACATCGCAATAATTGGTCTTGAGTGCAAGTAGGAGATTGTTGGATATAGTGCCCTCAGAGTCAATTTTTGGATCACATGCACGTGATTGCAATGATTGAGGGAGGACCTATGCCGGTAGAACAGTCTTACTCAAGATGATAGTATGCTATCTGGTTTATCTTTATCATCGTGTACTGCTTTAGGTGACCTTACAGGTCACTATTGCGCGTTGATAGAGCCCTTAGGATTCTTGCTTGACGGCCAGCAGTATGATGGCGATCATATACGTGGGAGTTGGGGTCTATAAGCACATCCTTAAATAGGTCCCTAGTCGTGGGAGTTTTCGAGACAGGGTATCGATACTCCAGAGTAGACTAGTGTATACAGTCGAGACCCTGACGAGGGACGGTGGCCGGTCTCACAAGCCACCGGTGTCAGTTGGTTCACCTAAAATGTATACAGGTGCTCATTGGGTTATGAGTACACCGGACAGGACTCGCCGGGAACATGCTAGTTGGTTTTATACCTGACGTCAGATAGCAGTTCCCTGGTGACATGTGTACAAGTTAGTTCATCGACCTGAGATCGTCATTTGTCTCGTGTGAGTTCCCACTGTATTTTGATTACTACCCTACCACGACTCAACGGAGTCGTGCAAACAGGTTTTAGTTGGGTACAGTCCCGAGCCACATGGAGGTAGTGAGCGGATCTGCAGGGGTTCGTCTCTCCCGGTATTGGGGTGAGGTCGCGCTGTGTCTAGGAGAGACATTACACGAAGTCCTTGGCCAAGGCAAGAGATTTACTGGTAGGTATTCCAGTAGTATCTCAGGGTGTTCTGGGCTACACTCCGACACGACTTGTACCGCTTTTGGGGGTCTGACTTTTACCAACCCTCGAGGCCCGCCATGCGATGCTCATAGACGAACGGACCGGACTGTACGGATATTGTCACTGAAAGGCTCAGTAGGGTGTCAGGATGAGTTCGCTCATCGACCTCCCTTTTGGTCAATGCTTGGTAGCCCGTTACGTATGGCTAATACCTCTGACGTGCTAGTAGTTAAATCCACAGCCAAAGTATTGACGAGTCTTTAGAGTCCCCAGGAGACAGTTTCTCAAGTTTCGGGCGAAACGCTGTAGAGGCCGTATGGATATATGGCAGGGTTCGATCATATACGTGCGGTATTGCACGGATCGTGATCGGATGGATAATACTAGCGGGCTTTGGTTTAAGCCGGATCCTAGTATTGTAAAGTGTAGATTTTTCTCATTGCATTTGTATTCGGTCGGAATACAAATGCGGGTATGTATATACAGTCGCGAGGTTATCCAGTAATTTGTTACCGGATCATTTTTTGAAGTTGCCAGTTTGCATTACGTTTCGGCCATTTTTCCTTTGTTCCTTCTTGGCTGAAATTCCTTTGATGGGAGGGGCTTATTTGCAAATGTGCAAATTAAAAAAGTGGAGGGTGTTTTTTGTAAGCGGTTGCTTCATGATGGTTCTCGATTGACTTTGACTTCCTTTGTTCATCATGACTTGCTTTTTGGTGATGGGATTAGGATGAGACTTTGTGGTGATCATGATTGCTCATCATCACCCACTCTTTTCTCTTATGCTCACCCACCTTGTTTGTGCTCACCCCCCTCTTCCTTTTATCATGGCCGGCCACAAAGAGATAGGGGGCTGTCCAAATTTTAGGGGTGGGGAAAAATGTTGATCTCATTTTTTTTGCTTGCAACAAAAATTCTAGTTCATCTCCATAGTTCATTCCTCCATCCAAAAGGCAACTTCAATTAAACCCTTGAGCCAAACCGTTCTACACTCAGTCTACAGCAATCTTGGACACGTCGGCTTGCCATCTTCGTGTCCGAGTTGCCTCGGTCCAGAGGTGAGAGCCCGTAAAAAGACTCGGTGATGTGGTGCCCTTTCCGACGAGGATATCGAGACCGGAGATGCCGCGAGGAGATCGGGATGGTGTCCGAAGACTGAAAGACACGGATCGCTCGGTATAGCTTTCTACCCTTTCTCTAGTTAGCTGGTAGTAGGTTAATGGTCCGATCCGGGTTTATAGTTCGCGGTAGCACCGGTTTCTAGTTTGAAAAAGTTTCTGTTTCCGCATTTTGGCCTCGGATAGACGCCTGGGGCGCTACCGTAGACTTACACTTCTGATCGCTCAATACCTGGGTAGCTGTTACGTTTAGCTGACCGCTTGCAGCTTGTGGGTGTTTGATATGAACATCACCTACTGCCGGCGTATTGACGATTCTTTAGAGTCCTACACAGAGGTTTCTTGACTCAGGCAAAACGGAGTAGGAGCACATATATGATATGTGCGGGACCGATAACAATACGTGTATGTGATACCGTATTAGATTCTTGCGATATGAGATATCGGCCGGGTATATGTGATATAGCTGGGTCATCGGATCAAGTGTTGATTCGATGAACTGATACAGATTATATTAGTCGGTTATTTGTGAAATAGCCGGATTATCGGATCAAGTGTTGATTCGATAATTTGATGTATAATTATATATATGATATATTAAATTACATTAACTAATATAAGCTCACAAGAAGATACTTTTTCTTACTCGGGTAATACATTGATATATATGCGATATATGTTAATTATATTATTTTATTTTGTTACAATAAAAATTGTATATGTGATATATAATATTGTAACATGATAGGGTTATTAATGCAACATGATTAGTGGAGATTAAACATGTTTAGGGTTTGATTTGGGTTAACTCTTTCTAGTTGCTTCTAGAAGCTTTGCTTTTGTTTTAAGCAAAGATATTTGTTATGATATTTTTGTAGATATTTTGTTAACCCAACCAAACTCTTTAACCATGGTTCATTCTCTACATGGGTTAAGTTATCATACTAAACCCATGGTTACATTTCTAACCTCACATGGATTCATTATTCATCACAAAGAGATTGGTTCTTTTTCTTCCTTCTTTTCTCATGAAAAGCTTTCTGGCTTTTTATGAAGTGCTGAAAATGAGTGAGTTAAAGAAAACAAATGAGAGCTAAATTCCTACTTCATCATCCTCATCTATTCTAGCCGTTTAGATTAGTGTGTTCACTTCATTAGTATGTGAGAGCTTGTGTTAAAGAAACTTCAAGGTAGATCATCTTTGTTATCGAAGATCGGAAGCAAGCATGCATCTTTCTCTTCGTGGAGCCTCTCTAGAGTCCGGGAACATGATGATCGCAGCGAAGGGACCTCAACATGGAGCTTATGAAGCGAAGGACCGGACTACAAAGGTTGAATCCCAAATTCTTAGAAGTAAAGTTGTTTACTTGCTTATTGTTTTCGCCTAATCTCTAGTAAAGATCTTGGTTAGGGTTGTTCGACACGTCTAAATTTTAAATCGGGCATGGTTGATTCCTTATAGACCCTTGTGAGAGTGCCTAGTAACCCTACATATGATACAGGACAGTCCGGATAGCCGGAGCCTGAGATATTGAGATTTGATGATACAGGCCAGTCCGGATAGTCGGAGCCTGAGATATTGAGATATTGGGATATATATTTTGTGTCGATGCTTGACACTGATTTTCTGATGATTTCATTGATGATACTTAAATGTTTATACAGAAATCTCACTATATTAGTGAAACAGTTCTCTCATTCATGATGTATTCTGTTTTCATTATACCGCATTCATACCTCATATTTACGATATATTGCTACCTGAAGCACTGACATGAGCACAAGGGCTTACACTTATGCATAGATATTTACCCCTGCCTTTATATTATGCTTCCGGCCATATTATCATTGAGGATATATATTATGATCGTATTGACCTAGGATTGAGTCATACATACGATTTCTGCTCTGTGATGTTTTCTACTCACGAGTTGGAAACTCACCCCTGTTGTGCCACAGTTCTTGCAGGTTTTGCCGTACAGGTTTCGTTGCGGCTTTGCTGGCACACTGCCTTCATTCCGGGTGATTGCTTTGGTAGGTGGGTTCACTTGCATCTTGACCACTATTGTACCTTTTATTTATATTCAGTTGTATCTAGTAAAACTCCATCAACCAGACTTGTATATTTATTAGACTTAGAAGACCAGTGTATATTATTTCGACCTTAGAGTCGCGTGTTGTATTATTATGGTTTTCTTGATCTTTTTGAGTTTACTTTTGATTTTTGATCCTTTCCCTCGGCGTTGTATATTATATTGCTTGCGTGGTTGTGACCGTCGATTGACGAGGAGCTAGCTCCCGTTTGGGGATGCCTTTATCCATATGATGCATGTTGTACCCTTTTGGGGCCAATATTTACAAAGGAAAATCTGTCGAAATTTTTAGAAAAGACTTGATGATTTTAAAAATGCATACTTCGACTTATATTATTTAAAGCATTAAAACTAAACTTTCCCTTCTTTCTTCTTTTAAATGGTTTAGATTTCTGGGATTTTTGGCTTACTTGAATTAGATGGGGTCCTATAGACTTCATATGATTCAAGTGCCAGTCACGTGCCATTTCGGGTCGTGACAAAGTTGGTATTAGAGCGCTAGGTTAACCTTAGTTCGAGTCTATGTTTGACTGTGCGGAGCCTAGGGCGTTTGTATATATACGGAATCTAGGCTTGACCTTACGGAACTTAGACTTAGTCGAGGGGGAATTATACCCGAACTTTCGTCGCGTAGGTTGACCTTGGTTGATGGAGTAGGTGACTTAAGGAGAGTGACGTACCGTGTGTATGTTCCGCGACATACTTACGATACGCTACTCCGCTTAAGAAGCCTTAGGATGTACATTTCCTTGCGCAACATTATATTCATTCATTTGATTTATCCTCATCGATATTGGTTTATGGTTTTTGCTGCCATAATTACACGGGCAGAGAGAACTACGACTCGAGTTGCGTCAGCATGAGCTCGTCACGGACGAGGACTGACCAGGGCATGATTCCAGGGACACACGATTGCATAGATGTATGGTCCTATTGTATTTTCGCGCCATGAGCGTTTGATGGATCGCATTTACGACATTTCTCGGACTTGCAGATCAGCACCATAGGATCGAGCCACTAATAGAGGCCAGCCAGATTGTGATGACCGTCAATGCACCGACTATTCTTGATGATTGAGGCACTGTTTAGCGTGCGGACGAATGATTCAGTTGTTGCTGCGACTGACGAGATATCGCCCTAGATGTTTGAAGCTAATGCCGCACGAGTTATAATTAGAGATATGATAGAAGATCGCTAGTCACCAAAGATGAAAGACTAGGACATGTGATTCATTGCCTACCTCGATGCGAGGTCATCAGATTGATTGGTTCCAGTTAGAGACGACTTCACGCAGGTACGTTGAGAGTCGATAGAGACGATCGAAGGTCAGAAGCCCATTTTCCACGTTTAAAGTATTCTGAAAACAATGTAAGTAATTCTATGGACCCTCTAGAAGAATGAAACCCTAACTCGATATAATGACCATGAGAACACTTAGAAACCTTAGGATTTACAGCAGTTCCGCGGTGCCATTAATGAGGCTTGGGTTTGCCCTTCTACGGTTGGTCCACAGGTACTGTGGCATGTACTGGAATACTATTAAACTGTTCTCAAGATGTTGAGCTCTTAGGGGATTATGAGACTTTGATGAATCGATCGAAAAGTTCAACATCATTCGGATAACATGTGATGGGATACATTGCTTGGGAGACTCCAGATATGAGTATAGCCGTTGGAGCGCAGTCCATGCAGCCACGAAGAGACGAGTCCGAATCAGTCGACATTAGAGAAAAGTGGAGTATGAGGTTCGTACGAGATCTTGATGAGATGATGTTCCACTCCGCTGACATCAGAGATGTGATACGCATGCAGAGGCGTTGTATATGGATATATCTTCCAGAAGGAGTCGCGATGAGTATGCAACCGTTCCGAAACAAGAAATAGATTTATCAAAAGGTGATAATTTTCGGGCAGTTCGGAAGAAACGAGATTTGGGGGGAGACTTCGACAGAACCTTTCTGGAATACTATACGAGAAGACTTGGACCCTGGATCTGTCATATTACGCACACCCTGTAGGCCAGAGTTCGGCATCGTCGACGAGATATGTTATGAGTGACCATGACAGTTGGCTAGAGTTCTTTAGATGATATGCCAGAGCGGACTACTTCCGTTATCGTTTCTATATTGGGCCGTTGAGCCGAGGAGCTATGTACTTAGCAATTCGCAATAAGGGACGAGAGCATACAGGCACCAGGCGACAGGCCATGAACAACAGGCAAGTGGATATCTTGCTCTGCTAGATTTGGATGCACCTAAACCTTCTCGACTTAGAAGGAAGGGCATACTGACGACAGTGTTTATGATTGTGATTTGGTGATTCAAATATCACGTATCCGTTATATTGGATTTCGGTATTTTGGGCGATTTATTTGCATGATTGAGTTTTTGTGCACCACGGTTTCACTCGACTTCGATTTGATATCATTCGGGATGTTGATTTTGATTTCATGCATATGATATATATATGATTTGACTTGTGCTTTCGGCATAGTTTTCATGTACTCTTGGTATTTTGATTCAATTTTTTCCATGCTGATGCACATGGTGGTGAGATTATATACCACGATATACCTGATTTGAATTTGGATTGAGATGTGTTGTATACCGTCGATTTCAATTGTGATACTCGATATTTGTTTTCGTGCACCTTGTGCGTTTGATTTGGATTCTTGCGCATACTTGACGCGCTTGTTGCGATTTTGGTGCACACCAGATGCACTAGATCGGGATTCTTCGTGCATATCAGATGCACCTGATATTGCTGTCAGGCACACCCGTTGCCTTTGATAGGTGTTTCGTGCACACCCGTTGCACTTAGATTTTGTTTCTGTGTGCATGTATGGCACATTCATGGATTTCAATTTCCGTGCGCACCAGACGCACGTGGCATTCTTATACACATTTTGGGATTGATTTTCCTTTGAGCAGTATGTTTTATGATATTTGCTATTTGGTATAGTAGCTGAGCAGGACTAATCCGATGACAATACCTGAATATGTTTTTCCATGCATTGATAGTTATTGAAGGTATTTCCAAAATGGAGCTATAGTCTCAGTATTTACCTACGTGTTCGAGATGACACGAAAATTTTTACAAGGAAACCCTTCTAAATTAATTTTCAAATTGGCGGGACGTGCATATTAAACAAAGAATATATATATATATATATATATATATATATATATATATATATTTATACAGTTAGTTTCTTGCAATAAACGTCCGCTACTGTGCTGTGATACGCGCATCGCATAGTGACTTGAAAAGAGTTTGGCATGCATTCTTTCAGATGTTTTGATGAGTTACAAAGATGCGTACTATGTACATATTATAGTTTTGAGTATATCATGTTGGTTTTCGTTTTGGATTGCGACATTGGTGTCTTCCCCATAACTCCGATGATTGCGGGATGCTTGACGGAGTTTTGATTTTGGTTCATATACTCGTTTTTCATGCGCATGCATTGCGCTACGATGTGTTATACGTAATTATGATTTCGGAGCCCCGACAACTTGATCATTTTACTGAAATGTTTTAGTATTTGAGGGGTTTAAATTTAAATTCGGGGACCGAATTTCTTTAAAAGGGGGAAGATTGTAACATTTCAGAAAAATAAAATATTATTTTTGGGAATTTTTATAAATAAATAATAAATATTACGAATATTTTGATAATGCGGTATAATTAAATATCGATAAATTGGGAAATATTTGGAAAATTATAGGAATTATTGAAATGAGGGCGTTTATATGATTTAAGCAAATTATAAATTCTTTATAATTAATTTTATTCCATTTTAAAGCTAATCGTGATTAAAAATCACTAATCGTGCATTAAGCTTGATTTGTGCCCATGACATGAACCATGTCATTTTTCACATTTGTTACATTTTCCACCATGGCTTTTTATTTATTCTTCATTCATTGTTTTTGTTTTAAAAATGAGAGAAAAAGAAAAAAGAAAAGAAAAGAAAAGAAAAGAAAAGAAAAGGGAATAAAATATAGGGTATGGGCATGAAAGAGAAGAGAGAGAGAGGTGAGGGGGTTCATTGACCTTGCTCCCATTTCATTCCCCTTCATTATTTCTTCAACTTTCTCCCCACTTTATCTCCATGGCTGCCCTCATCTCCACCTCCACTTCATCCTCAAAAACAACCCCAAATCAAACTCAAAACATCAATGTCCCTTTATTAAAAGCATGCACAGGCTCATCATAAGCACTTTGGACCAAGAAAAATTCGATTTTGGAGACTTGGGGAAATTCAAGAAAATTCTTGAGTTTCCAAATGAGGTAATTTCATCACCGTTAGTATATTTTTTCATTCACATTAGTGTCCAAGCATGTTTAAAAGTGTCTTAGTTTTGATTAGTGAACTTTGAAAATTCCAGGTTGAGGTTAGGGCTTGATTTTGATTGTTATGGTGCAATTAAGGTTAGTAGAGGTCATACAACCCCTGTAGTGTTAGTTTTGTGAACTTAAACCAGAGATTTAGCCCTAAGACACAAACTTAGAAACCCCGATATCGGAAGTTTGTGGGATTTGTGATGATATTTAGGGATCTTCTAAGACCCGGGGCACCTGGAAAATATTTAGCGAAGACCGTGAGTCATGCAGGCAACCTAGAAGCTGTTCCCAAGACCCGAGACCATATCTCTTCATCATGGCTACCATTTTTCTTATTTTGGCCGCAATTTACGGCCTTGGTACTTTGGAATCGTCCCGTGCTTGGTCCATGGCTTCATTTTAGTCAAATTAGACCTACCGCATATGCAGAATTGCCTAATTTAACCTGGAACAAAATCTGGAAGTGTTTTCTTGTGTTGTTGCTTTGGTTTTGCGGCTATTTATATTTTGGATTTTAGTATTTGGGTTTTGACTCGATGGTGTGACGTTTGCACGTCAATCTCGAGGGTTGTTTGGCCATTCTTGCATGTGTAGACCATAGGTTTTAACCTATGTGTGATACGCATGCCGTTTTGGTTTTCGTGCACGATTTCGGTTTACGATACTATGTTATGATATGTAGGTATCCTCACGAGGACTTCAAGACGACAAGCAAGCGCGTGGAGGCATCGGCATCGGTAAGCGAAGATCAAGGTGAGTAGATATATATCAACGGGGGAAGTCGGGTGGATGGCATATAGCACCCCCGCAGTTTCGTAGTGTCGTATACGAATACGTATACCTATATATATATATGTTTATTGGGTGATTAATGATTATCGAGATAGTTTTAGATGTTCTTGGGTTAGTTTAGTATAATTAGAAGTAACTTAGTTTAACTTCTTAATCGCGAAACCCTAGATTTACGATTTGCATACACGCACACGCACACACTCGCATACATTTTATTACTTGTGCGTATATGGGGATATGTATATATACACACACACACACATAGGTATGGGACTATTGGCTATAGCTCCCTCAAGACAATTATCAAAGTCGCGGACTTGTGATTATGATGATTGAGGTGGACATATACCGATAAAACAATCTTACTCAAGATGATAGTATGCTATCTGGTTCGTCTTTATCATCATGTACATATTGATAGAGCCTATATGATTCTTGCTTGAGTGCCAGCATTATGATGACGATCATATATATGGGAGCTGCGGTCTATAAGAACATCCTTAAATGTCCCTAGTCGTAGGAGTATCGAGACCGGGCATCGATACTCCAGTGTAGACTAGTGTATACTGATCGAGACCCCGACGAGGGGCGGTGGCCCGGTCTCACAAGCCATTGCTGTTAGTTTGTTCACCTAAGATAGTATGCAGGTGCTTATTGGGTTATGAGTACACTGGACGGACTCGTCGGGAACCTTCTAGTTGGTATTATACCTATTGTCAGATAGCATTTCCCAGGTGACATGTGTACATGTTAGTCTGTCGACCTGAGATCGTCATTTGTCTTGTGTGAGTTCTCACTGTGCTTTGATTACTACCCTACCATGGCTCAAAGGAGTCGTGCAAACAGGTTTTAGTTGGGTACAGTCCTGAGCCACATGGAGGCAGTGGACGGATCTTTGGGGATTCGTCTCTCCCGGTATTGAGGGTTGATGTCGCGTTGTGAACGGGTGGCCATCACCAGAAATCCATGGCCATGGTGAACGAGAATTACCGATCCAGGATCGATAGTTTCTCAGGTGGTGATGGGTTTCATGCCGACACTAAATGTCGTGTTGTTAGGGGTCTGACTTTATCCAACCCCTAGACTCGATATGCGATACTCTTAGACGAACAGACCAGACTGTATGGATATTGTCACTGTTAGGCTCAGTAGCGGTTCAGTATGAGTTTGCTCGTCGGCCTCCCTTTCACTCAATACCTGGGTAGCCGTTACGTACAGCTAGTGTCGCTGACGTGCTTGTGGTTAAACCCACTGCCAGCGTATTGACGAGTCTTTAGAGTCCCACACAGAGGGTTTCCCTGGTTTTGGCGAAATGATGTAGTAGCCGTATTGGATATGTGCAGGGTTCCGATCGATTGATGTACATTGTACTCGGACTTTCGATTGGACAGTTGATAATACTAGCCGGCTCGGGTTTGAGCCGGATTATTAAATCAGGTATTGATTTAATAATTTACGTATATGTATTTCGGTATGTATATTCTAGTATTATATTCTTTGTGTTATTCTATCTCTTTGGGTATTCGTATTTCGGCACGAATGCAGATATATTTACAGTAAAATGTAATCTATATTTTTTACCGGATAACATTCTAGAAGGTGTCACCTCGTTTCTTGATTTGACCATTTTATTAAATGGATAAATGAGGTGGATTTTAGCATGATGAGGTATGGTGACAACCATGCTTGCAATAGTGCACACAAATGAATTATTAATTCATTTGTGTTCACTATTCAAGCATGGTGAGAATTTAAAATTGAAAAATGCTTTTTACAAAACCAAGCATGCTATTTTCTCTTTCATGCAAGAGTTCATTTTTCTAAGCATGGTTGTTTTTTCTTGAGCTCCTCCCTTGTTCTTGAGCTTCTCCCTCACCATGAGCTTCACCTCTTCTAGCTTTCATGAATTGCTTACACCTTCAAGTTTTGAGATAGATAACACTTAGAGATCATACACACTACATCCTAGGCTCTCTAGGGTAGCATCCTAGAGACCCTAGTTGCTCCATTTGCATCATGTTGTGGAGCTAGAGCCGGAGACACATCTCTCGGGTGGATAATCGGAGATGGAGGAAGACCGGCGACCAAACTACATCAAGGAACCTCTAAGAGCTTGGAATGAAGACCGAAGGACACGGATCAACTTGGTATAACTATTCTAACTCTTAGTTTACATTGCTAGTTTAGGGTTTAAGGTCGATCCGGGATTCGGGTAACAGTAGCGCCAGTTTAGAAATTTTTGTTCCGCATTTTGGCCGCGTTTCGATGGCCGGAGCGCTGCCGTAACCCTTCATGGTATCAGAGCCACCCTTTTAACCCTACTAGCAAGTTTACACAAGCTTAAAGTCTCGATCAACAAATTTTTCCGAATCGTTTTTCCAAATTGATGTGTTTGCTGTCGATTTTTAAAAGCGGTCAAAAAATATTTTCAAGCATCTTAAAAATATGTGAAGGCAAAACTATAGCTACTCAAAAATTTTGGGCACGTAACTCCAAAATTCGGCGGCGGATCCACCGCAAAAAAGCCATTTTGTGGCCCTTCCGCTGCCTTTTTGGGGCTACAGTGACCAAATTTTTTTCTAGAGCTCTAGTTAGTGGAAAAATGATTTTTTTGATATATGGTTTTGTCCCAGATTCATTTGAGTACTGGTTATGAACTTGGGGCCAATTTAGGAAAGTTTAGTCGATCGAAATTTTAAGTGTGTGATTATCAGTACTAAGATTAGCATCTGCGACCGTGAATGTCACATAATCGGTAAACCCGTCTAACTGCTATATGTTCTTTTAGACGAATTTGCGAACGTGACATTCACGTTGATGTTCTGTGTTGTGCTGTGATGTTGGTTGGATCGTCGTGGTGGATAGCTTGGGTGCAATGTTAGTACTGTTTAATTTCATTTGTACATTTGATATTGCGGGGCGAGCGCCCGAATGTGGACTGCCGTCACTGCCAGTTTGTATATTATTCTTTTGGGGCACGACCGGGTTAAGGTCGATGTCACCATTGTATATTATTTTCTTTTCTGTACTAGGATTACCCCGCGGTGGAGTGCACGAATAGCCGGGTTCTAGAGGGAAACTGGTCCGCATCTCATGGCGTTGTGACGGAGGGGACCTTACTCTAGAATTGATGGGCTATTAGCCGCACTCGTAGGGGGTATAGGATGACCCAGGAGGGGTGCTCAAGTTACCGGATTCCGTGAAGTGTTGGGTGGACCATTCACGTTGCTGAAGGGGGCTGCCTTGCTTCTGGTTTTGCGGGTAACTTGCCGCGCTCGTAGGGGTCTAGGTTTTCATTGCACAGGCTATCCACACGACAGGGAACGTCGGGTCTCACTTGCGGCTCATGTGAAACCCGGGGCTCCAGGTTATCCACCATTCTGTGTTACTTCTGTGATGTATATGTGATGTTGCTTTATATCATGCCTATATATTTATATATACTAGTAGATATTGTATATGTTTTAAACCCGCGCTAGCCCAATCCCCGCTCTGTCGTTAGTTAAGTAACCTAATGGGTGATGACGGGACCCAGTAGCGAATGCGGATGGCATATACGTACATTTTATTTTCGTTCTTTTCCGGTGTGATTAATTGATGGGACCGCATTGATTCTTATTAATTCAAGGATAAAACAAACCTATATATGATGTTGTTGGAACCAAGTTTTTAAAAACTGACATTACAGACGTTCTCTTTTTCTTTGCACAGTGGTATTCAGTTTGGAATATCCAGCACCTCATTCGACGAGGTAAGGGCCGCGATACCTTCATCGGGAGTGACCCCTTGAGTAAAAGTTTGTGTCAACGTAATAACTTCACTATAGTCGATTATTATTTCTTTGCATCGTGGTATTCAGTTTGGAATATCCTGCACCTCATTCGATGAGGAAAGAGCCGAGATCCCTTCACCGGGAGTGACCTCTTTAGCAAAAGTTTTCGCCACTATATATTTGTAAAACCACTCGGTTCCTTCAACGATATCAAGTTCATTACGTTAAAGATTTTTCGCCAAAAACCACCCGTAGCCCTCCGTCATTTCCTACAAGTAGTACTTAGTATTCGTGCTGCTTTTGTTGACTCCGTCAAGGCGTAGTGTATGGTAACTGAGTGGTGCTTGTTTGTAGCATGGATATGTGATTGGTCAGGACAGTCGTGCAGCATTGTTTACTCCGTCAAGGGCTCGTACGGGTGGGTTTAATACAATCAAGATAATGACGGGTTGAACTTGACTAGGACTCTTTGATTTGTTGACTCCGTCAAGGTCACTTGGGTCCTAGGGGTAAAAATCACATCGGGAGTTTCAAACATACATGATACTTGCCAGGCTTGCACATACCTTCTAGAGTGTGGGGACTTGAGTGGCTTCCATCAAGTTATCATGCGATGATAGTTGGATCCCAATTCCCACTGATGTGTAAGATTACTGCTCGGGTAATTCCGACTAATTCTCCTTTTGGGTTTGGAGGAGAATTCAAGGAAACAGTGGGAGCCATCCAGATTAGATAAAATGATAAACCATTCTGATCTAGGTTAGAGTGCACGCTGAGTGTTTCTTCTCTCTCTCTCTCTCTCTCTGGCTACGACTATGACCCGACCTTTGACAAAAACTCATGAACCAAGTTGACCGAACCTTCTTAAAACACTTTAGCTTTTAGAATGTCACGGTGTCGCATACATCATTGCCACTTCTATATCACCTTTTCTCCCGAACACCTCGTATCACTACGAACATCCACTTCCATTGGATAAATCCATCGTATAGTTACTTACGAACTCGAAGGAACTTTTTCGAGGATGGATTCTGGTTCTGAAGAGATTGAATAGGATTATTCGGTTGTCTTTTCCCTTTACGTTGTTTTAGGTTGCGAGGGCTCCTAGGATTAGGAGAAGGTACACATATTGAGCTTATTGGATAGTCTTCCTCCAGACCATAGGCAGGTGCCGAAAGGTAGGGAAGGAAGAAAACCAATTAAGCTTAAGTGTGGTGTACAGAAGGTAATAAGTAAAGACATATAAAGGGATTAGAATAATGGCAAAGAGATTGCGACCACCATTTTTCATGACAAAGACCGTGTATACCCTTGCCACTCCTACATCCATTTTGCTTTTCTCTTGAACACTCCGTATCACTACGGATATCCACTTCCATTGGATATGCCATCGTATAGTTACATACGAACTCGAAGGAATTCGTTCCAGATTCATGGATGGTTTCCGGTTCAAGAGAAATTGGATAGGAATATTCAGATGTCTTTTCTCTTTACCTTCTCTCAGGTTGCGAGGGCTCCTAAGAATAGGAGAGTACACCTATTACGCTTATTTGATAGTCTTCTTCCAAACTTTAGGCTGGTGCCGAAGGGTAGGGAAGGAAGAAAACCAATTAGCCTAAAGAAGGTGTACAGAAGGTAATAAGTAAAAACATAATAAAAGGATTTGGGTTAGGGCAGGTAAGTATATGGTTATTGTCATGAATCAGGATAATGGAAGAGTCGTTACTAGGAATACCTAGTTAACCCCTATTGAAAACATTTTCATGTTTCAGTTTCACCGTGCGATATTAATTGATAACTGTTTTCCCAATTGGAATCTAACTCCAGGGTATGTATTTACCAGATCAGTTTCTCATATCTGTATGTTAATACAGATGGTGAGTGGGAGTAAGATATTGGGAATTGGGTGATTAGATCCCCATTATATCGAAATTCGTTGTAATTGGTAATATTTGAGAAAATCATCTGGTTTTTTCCAGACGACAAATATTTGGTTTTGAATATCCGTTGTTATGCACCAATTTCAAACTGATATATCTGTACGTTTATTTTATAAAGTGAGATATAACTTTTTGACATTATGTCTGTGATATTTACCTATATCAGTTTGTGATTAGATAAGGTGCATTCAACAGCGGTGTAATTCTTCTTAACCACAGTACAGTTTTCAACCTGTGACGCACAGGGTTTGAGTTGTTAGACTCAGTAGACTTATACAAAGTATTGTTTGTTGTCCAGTGTCTATTAAGATAATGGGGTTGGTACTCGTACTATATTCTGTTTACTCATGATTTCTCTAATTTTAGATAGGTATTTCGTTGAAATGCAAGGTCAAGATTTTGAGAAGTTATACGCATAAGAATAAAGTAGAAAACCATTTGTTGAAAGTATCAGGATTCTTCGAGGAAGTCGAAGATGTAGATACTTGTGTTTGTTATTCCATTGATAGTAATGGTTTTGAGAACTTGCTTCTCTTTCGGGTTACTCATATATGAATGCACTCCTAGGTGAGTAATGCTGATTGACCACTTTCCATTTGGTTGATATGCACTGGAGACAGCTGCATGATTTTGAATCTGGTTCCAATTAAATTAGTGCTTTTGTTTCTATATTGTATGTATATAGAATCAATTTATATGTTAACGATGTTAAGGTATAGGGAGTTATCCGGCCGATGCTTAAAACCAGAATCCGGATAAACTCGAGGCATGTTTCAGTAATGGTTGTTTGTGGGTTATCCCGGGCTTTGACGAGGGTTAACTTTCTACCATCAGGAAGATCAATATTTATATTGTTCTTGACTCGCCACAGTTTTAGTAAAATGCATTTTTTCAGAAAACAGAAATCGGAGTATGGTAGAACTGGAAATGATTCCAGAACCACAAACTGTTAGATATAGTGCCCTCAGAGTCAATTATTGGATCGCAGGCACGTGATTGCAATGATTGAGGGAGGACCTATGCCGGTAGGACAATCTTACTCAGGATGATTGTATACTATCTGGTTTGTCTTTATCATCGTGTACATGCTTTAGGTGACATTGTGGTTCACTATTACATGTTGATGGAGAATAGTATGCTACCATGGTTTATCTTTATCATCGTGTACTGCTTTAGGTGACCTTACAGGTCGCTATTACACGTTGATAGAGACCTTAGGATTCTTTCTTGACTACCAGCAGTATGATGGCGATCATATACGTGAGAGTTGGGTAGTCTATAAGCACATCCTTAAAGTGGTCCCTAGTCATGGGAGTTTCGAGACTGGGCATCGATACTCCGTTAGTAGACTAGTGTATACAGTCGAGACCCCGACGAGGGGCGGTGGCCGGTCTCACAAGCCATTGGTGTCAGTTGGTTCACCTAAGATGTATACAGGTGCTCATTGGGTTATGAGTACACCGGACAGGACTCGCCGAGAACATGCTAGTTGGTATTATACCTGACGTCAGATAGCAGTTCCCTGGGGACATGTGTACAGGTTAGTTCATCGACCTGAGATCGTCATTTGTCTCGTGTGAGTTCCCACTGTGCTTTGATTACTACCCTACCACGGCTCAAAGGAGTCGTGCAAACAGGTTTTAGTTGGGTACAGTCCCGAGCCACATGGAGGCAGTGAGCGGATCAGCAGGGGTTCGTCTCTCCCGGTATTGGGGGGTGAGGTCGCACTATGTCTAGGAGAGCCATTACACGAAGTCCTTGGCCAAGGCAGGAGATTTACTGGTAGGTATTCCAGTAGTATCTCAGGGTGTTCTGGGCTACACTCCGACATGACTTGTACCGCTTTTGGGGGTCTGAATTTTACCAACTCCCTAGGCCCGACATGCGATGCTCATAGAAGAACGGACCGGACTGTACGGATATTGTCACTGACAGGCTCAATAGGGTGTCAGGATGAGTTCGCTCATCGTACTCCCTTTAGGTCAATACCTGGTATCCCGTTACGTACGGCTAGTACCTCTGACGAGCTAGTGGTTAAATCCATAGCCAAAGTATTGGCGAGTCTTTAGAGTCCCCCACAAACTGTTTCTTAAGTTTCGGGCGAAACGTTGTAGAGGCCGTATGGTATTATGGCAGGGTTTGATCATATACGTGCAGTAGTGCACGGATCATGATCGGGCGGATCATACTAGTGGGCTTTGGTTTAAACCGGATCCTAGTATTAGATTTGTTGGATTACTTTAGTTTCATCGAATTCGCATTCAGTCGGAATGCGGGTGCAGGTATGTATATACAGGTAAGGGGTATCCTTATGATCCGTCACGAGTTTACTTTAGATGTTGCCGTATCTGTTTATTGTTGCAAACATTTGGATTAATGTTTGCATATGGAAATAATTAGCTAGAATTCATCATGAGATGCATTAAATGTGACATAGACATATATAGTGACTCATGGTCTCTTTTTTGTGAAAAATGTCACATTGGTGTTTGATTTATGGGTTGATTTGATGAGAAGAGAGAGAGGGGCAACCAAGGGTGAGGTTGGCTCTTGTGTTATTCTAAACTCACTCTCATTTTTTATCATACAACAACAAAAGAAAAAGAAATATCTTCTTCTTCTTCCTTTAGTTCATTATCTCTATAAATGGCAACACCTCTAACCTCCATCCAACTCATGGATTCAAGAGACAAAGTAATCACAAACATTCTCTACATCACCTTGGATACGTCGGCTAGCACACTTCGTGCCCGAGTTGCTTCGGATGAGGCGGGAGCCCGTAAAAAGAATCGATGATATGGTGCCCTTTCCGACGAGGAGATCGAGACCGGAGATGCCGCGAGGAGCTTGGGATGGTGGCTAAAGACCGAAGGACACGAATCGATCAGTATAGCTTTCCAACCCTCTCTCTAGATAGCTAGTTGTAGGTTAATGGTTCGATCCGGGTTTTAAGCATACGATAGCGCTGATATCTAGTTTATAAAAATTTTCGTTTCCGCATTTTGGCCTCGGAAAGACGCCTGGGGCGCTAC
Source organism: Agapanthus africanus (assembly GCA_030015575.1). Lineage (NCBI taxonomy): Eukaryota > Viridiplantae > Streptophyta > Magnoliopsida > Asparagales > Amaryllidaceae > Agapanthus > Agapanthus africanus. The sequence continues at coordinate 292,465,645 of JASDDO010000010.1, forward strand.
TGTAGTCTTACATGGTATCAGAGCCATACCATTAACCTTTACTAGCTTGCTCTAATGTGTTTCGAACTTCGATCGAACGAAATTTTCCAAAACTGCATTTCCAATCATGAAGTTTCTGTCGAATTTTTATTGTCGTCAAAAAATTATTTTGAGTATTGCAGAAAAACAGGCAGGCTTTTCTAAGAAAACTGCAGAAATTTTGTAGGCTGATTTCACTGTAGCGCGGCGGAACCGCGGCCGTACCCACGTTTTGGCCGCGGATCCGCCGCCGTACTGTAGCATCAGTCCACCAAAATTTCCACAGTGGTCTATGACATGGAAATGGGGTTTCTGGTATTTTTTGTTTGGGCCTAGATTTGTTTGAGTACTGGGAATTGTGCTTGGGGCCCACTTCGGGGAAATTTTGTCGATCGAAAATTTTAAACGTGTTAGTTCACAATATTTACATTATATCTGCGACCGTGAATGTCATTTGATCGGTAAATCTTGTCTAATTGCTATAGCCCTTTTAGACGGATTTGCGAACGTGACATTCACGTTGATGTTCTGTGTTGTGCTGTGATGTTGCGGATTTGTCGTGGTGGATAGCCTGGATGCAATGGTAGTACAGTTTGGTATTATTTATACATTTGATATTGCGGAGAGAGCGTCCGACATGTGGACTGCCGTCACTTCCTGTTGTATATTATTCTTTTGGGGCAGACCGGGCTGAGGTCGATGTATCCGTTGTATATTTTACTTTCTGTACTAGGATTACCCCACAGAGGGGTGCATGGGTAGCCGGGTTCTAGATGGAAACGGGCCTGCATCTTGTTAGTTGTATGTATGCCCTAGAGGCCAGTATTGTACAGATGTTGTATATTATATTGGATGCTTGGACATATATAGAGATGACTTTCTTGCTCGATATGATAGTATTCTATCTGGTTACTCTTTATCTTAACATGTACACTAGTCTCTTTATACTGTCTTGTAGTTACATGTTGGTAAAGCCCTTAGGATGTGTACTTGACTACCTGGACTATGATGCAGATCATACTAGTGGGGACATGGTAGTCCATAAGTACATCCTTCAAGGTCCCTAGTCGTGGGTGTATCGAGACGGGGCATCGATATACCAGAGTAGACTAGCGTATACGCTTCTCGACCCATGTGATGGGCGATGGATGATCCCATATCCATTGGTGTTTGACATCAGAGATGGTATACGGGTGCTCAGTGGAGACTGGGTACACTGGACGGACTCGCCGAGAACTCCCAGATGGTATTATACCTCACGTCAGATGGCAGTTCTCAGGTGACACTTGTACAGGTTAGTCTGTAGACCCGAGATCGTCATAGAGTCTTGTGTGATTCCCACTGTGCTTTGATCTCCACCTTACCACGTCTATGAGGGCGTGCAAAACGGTGGTCTTTGGGTACAGTCCCGAGTCACATGGAGGCAATGAGCGATAGGAGGGGTTTCGTCTCTCCCGATATTGGGGGTTGATGTTGCGCTGTGCTCGATTGGCCGTAAAAGGGAAGTCCCTGGCCAGGGCTGATCAGAGATTTGCTGGTAAGTGTTACCAGTAGTTTCTCGACCCGTTACGAGCCTCACATCGGCACGACTTATCGGGTTATTAGGGTCTGACGTTTACCACCCCTAGACTTGATATGCGACATATCAGACGAAGAGACCGGACTGTACGGTAAGTGTTACTGGTCGGATTCGCAGGAGTGTGAGCGGGCTAGCTCGTCGATCTTCTGATCGCTCAATACCCGGGTGGCCGTTATGTTTGGCAGACCGCTTGCGGCTTGTGGATGCTTGATATGATCATCATCTGCTACCGGCGTATTGACGAGTCTTTAGAGTCCTACACAGAGGTTTCCTGGTTCAAGCGAAACGAAATAGGAGCGCATATGAGATATGTGCAGGACCGAGAATAATGCGTGTATGTGATACCGCATTTCATTCTCGCGATAAATGTTTCGATTGATTATATTCGATATGACCTAGTTATCGAATCATTGATTCGATAAATCGATACATTGCATACTAGTCGGTTATGTGCGACATGACCGGATCATTGAATCAAATGTTGATTTAATGATTTAATGTATAATTATATATTTGATATATTACTTTGCATTAACTAGTATTGGTTCACTTTAAATGGATTTTTCTCACTTGGATTGCACATTGTATATGTGATATACTTTTGTGCACTTTTTGTATCATGTTTGATGATACTTGATCATATGGTTAAGTGAATGGAATTAAACCATGGTTATTATGATAATTAGGGTTTTGCATATTTATTTATTTATTTATTTTTTCATTTATTTATTTATTTGGAAATGATTCAAAAAGGATGGTGGCTTTCTTTGTCATTTAGTTGAAGCTTCATGAAGCTTTGACTTCTTATCCTTTCTTATCATCATGCTTAACCCTAACCCATCCATTAACCATGGTAGATTCTTTACACTTAACCCTAGTATGAATTATGATAAGTATTGCTTTTTCTTTTTATTTTAAAAAGACTTATCATAATACTAGATCATCTTCTTCATCTTCTTCTTCTTCTTCAAGCTTGCTACTCCAATGGCAACTTGAGTATTAGTGAGAGAAATCCAAATCTAAAGAGAACCCACCTCCTATTTCTTCACCCTCTACCTCTTGCCAAGTTGTTTTGGGTGTTTACTTCATAAGTTTCACAAGTTTGTGAAGTCGGAGCTTGAACTTGCGATGCCTCGACGTAGATCGTCTTTGACACGAAGCCGGCGACCTAGCTCACCCGTTTCTTCGACGAAGCCGACGCTTGAGCCCGGGGTTCAACATGGACAGCGAGGTGACTTCGTTGCGGAGCCGTGGAGGTGGATATCCGGATCTACAAAGGTTGTTATTTCCATATCCAAGTAGTTAAGTGTTAACTAGTTTACTTTTCGCCTAAAATTCTAGCAACGATCCGTAGTCTAGGGTTTCTCGGCAGTAAAAATTTTAAATTGGCATGTCCGATGCCTTGTGAGACCTTACTAGAGTGCCTAGGAACCTTTCACTGGTATCAGAGCCTAGCTAGAGCCTTAGGCGAAGTCTAGACGCAAATTGAAGCCCGAACGAACCCGAAACACTAAACCATATGAGCTCTCTGGACATTTTCGAAAAATGGGTTTTTTTCCATATTAAAAATATTCAGAGAAATCAGCAGGTGAATGTAAGACTTACTGTGAAATTCGCTGGCATAATTCGACTAAACTGCCGCAGTTCCGCGGCACGAGCATGGCTCGTGCGGCGGTTCCGCGGCCGTACGGACCCACTGCTCAAAAATTTTCACACAGTAATTCTTACCTTGCAGTGATGGATTTTCTGGGAATTTTTAATTATTATTCATGAGTTGGATTTTCTGGGGTGTTTTAGAGCTTCGGTGTTTCGATCGGGGTATCAAATTTCGTCTTTGTGGTTTTTCCGGATAATTTATAGAATATGTTAAAAAGTTCGACCGGATACAAATACCCAACTTTTCCCCTGTCGGAAAATTTCCAAGTGTTGGATTTTTCCGTAGTTTAACGACGTTCTAAGTAGTGCAAGTAACGCGATGGACCCTCTAGAAGACAACAAACCTTAACTCGATTATGTGACCGTCTTGAACTGCCCTTTGAACCTTCAGGTTTGGGGCAGTACGGCGTGCCGCATGTGAGGCGTTGGCTTGACCCTTCTACGGCTGGACCGTCGGTACTGAGGCATGAACTGAATGTTGTTAGACTTATTTCATGTGATGGACTGTATCGGGAAAACTTGGGTATTCGACTGTTCGATTGGAAAGTTTAACATTATCTGTTTATCTGGAATGTGATACAATAATTGGAATTCACAAACAGTTATGAGATAACTGGATGAATGTTATAAATTTAGCAGTTTAGTCCCATATGATATTGAAAAGAGTTTTCGATAATGAGACTAAAATGCGGGATTTATATCTGTTAGGCATGCGATGTCTAAAGTAGTTGCGGATTCCAATTGTTGTAGTTTTACACTTTCTTTTCTGTGACCGTAAGTGTAGTATGTTCATATCACCGGTTTCGTTGCTATACGTCAACGACAATTGGGGTATGCATACTTACTTACGTTGATGACATGTGATGTTATGTGTTGCTGGATATGTTATATTGGATCGTCGTATTCGAATAGCCGGGGGTTTTTATGTGAGATGAGTGTTTTTTCATTTTCATTCATGTAAAAACTTGTATGTAATATTCTTTTATTTGGGGCACTTCCAGGTAGCGGAAGATGTCACCCTTTGTATATTATTTACTTTTCCGCATTAGGATAGACCCAAGGAGGGGAGCACAAGTAACCGGGTTCTGGGGTCCAGTGGGAGACCAACTCGAGGAGTCGAGTCCGGGTTTCCTAACCCTAGAATTGGCAGGGTTGCTTGCCGCTCTCGTAGGGGTCTAGGGGTGTGGGATTGGCTATTCATCACGACCGTGGAATCCGTGTTTTATACTGGCTCGTATTGAAAACACGGACGTCCTAGTATATCCAATATTTCATATGCTTATTCTGCTGCGATATCTGTGATGCGATTCTGTGATGGATTTAGTATATGATATATATGGTATATTATATAGACGTTACTTATGTTTTACACCCGCGCTAGCCCTGCCCTGCTCTGTCGTTAGTTACCTAACCTAACGGTGCACGAGGGGACATCGAGGCGAATGCGGATGACATAAGTGTACGTCATATCTATCTATGATGTTTAGGTATTTAAATGATGGGACTTCATTAATGTGATTAATGAAAGATAAAGAAACCTAAGATGTTGTAGAATCGAATTTTAAAATAAAACAGGTAGCTACAGTTCTTGCTTTGCACAGCGGTATATATGATATACCCCGCACCTCATTCGACGAGGAAAGGACCGAGATCCCTTCACCGGGAGTGACTCCTTTAGCAATAACTGGCAGATGCTACAGACTCGGTTTGCTTTTGACTGCTTTTAAGAGTTTTTGCTTTGCACAGCAATATATATGATATATCCCGCACCTCATTCGACGAGGAAAGGACCGAGATCCCTTCGCCGGGAGTGACTCCTTTAGCAAAACTAGAAAAGCCTCAAAATCACTCCATTTCAAAACTTCATTTGATTCTACAACGATATCAAGTTCATTACGCTCATGGTTTTTATGAAAAACCTGCGTAGCACTCCGTCATTTCAGATAAGTAGTAGTGAGTATTCGTGCTGCGTTTGTTGGCCTTTGTCAAGGCGCAGTGTGCGGTAGCTAACTGGTGCTTATCTGCTTATGCATATGATGCAGATTGGATTAGGGTAGTCGTGCGACCTTGTTGGCCTTTGTCAAGGGCCGTGCGGGTGGGTTTATTTCGATCAAGAAATGACGGGTTGAACTTGACTAGCATCCTATGGTTTGTTGGCCTTTGTCAAGGTCATAGGAGGTTAGGGACAAAATATTATCGGGAATTTCAAGTGTTGAAATTTGCAATGAGATTGCATACCTTCTATGAGATAGTTGGATCCCGATACCCGCTGCGAGTAAGAGTTACTCCTGGGAGAGTTTTACACATTACAATTAGCCGATCAAGTAGGTGTCTAGAAAGGTGTTAACGAGGTTACGCCTCTGGGAAAACGAGGTTTACATTAATTAGGTTCGTGCGAAAGAACGGGGGACCTCCCTCAAAGTACCGACACTGGCCTGGCTGAAAGATTGGTGAACTTGTAGTGTGTAATTAATCCCGGCTAGTCTTTTCTTTTAGGGTTTGGAGGAAGATTTGATAAAAAGCAGTGGGAGCCATCCTGATTAGATAAGATAATAACCAATCTGATCTTGCACGAGCATACGCTAAAGTGTTTTCTTCTCTCTCTCTCCAGGTAGCGATCAGTTCATGCCTTAATCAAGATAATAATATGGATGTATTGACCGAACCCGCATGTTATACTGTGCTGGGGAACGTTGGTTCCGTTCTTTCCTATAAGAGTTATAGGAATGAACAGGATATAGGGGAATACCAGGATTCCCATGCCACCCGAATGAAGAAAGTACATGTTGATGCATTTTCTTCGGGTGTGTTCGTTACTGAGAACTGTTTCTCTATTTGCTCTACGTCCTGGGTATTGGATACCGGGTCGGGATCCCATATATGTAATCCGTTACATGGGCTAAGGAAAGGTAGAGAACTTGGAGAAGGTGATAAAGACATTAGAGTTGGAAATGGTGCAATTGTTGCAGCTAAGACTGTCGGGGAATATCACCTTGTATTACCAACTGGTAATACATTGGTTCTGAACGAATGCTATTACATGCCGAACCTGATATGCAACATTATATCGGTTTCTTTATTAAGTAAAGAGGGATATAATTTTGTATTACAGGACAATGTTATGAACATTTTCCGTAACCAAAAGTTGGTTGGATCAGGCACGTTGTGCAATGGCATTTATGTTCTAAATCAATCAACGGTTCTGAGCATAACAAACACACACAAGAGGAAGAGTTCTGAACTCAACGAATCCTTCTTGTGGCATTGTAGACTGGGTCACATCAATGCGACACGACTAGCTAAGTTGCATAAAGATGGATATTTAAATCCGTTTGAATTTTCATCTTATGACACTTGCCAGTCATGTCTCAAAGGCAAGATGACCAAGACTCCGTTTACGGGACACGGAGAAAGAGTTACCGAACTCTTGGGACTTATACATAGTGATGTATGTGGTCCCATGTCTACACATGCCAGGGATGGTTCTTCATACTTCATTACATTCACTGACGATCTCTCTAGGTTCGGGTATGTGTTCCTGATGAAACACAAATCAGAAGCTTTTGAGAAATTTAGAGAATATAAACAAGAAGTTGAGAACCAAACCGGAAAAAGTATTAAAATCCTACGATCTGATCGAGGAGGAGAATACTTAAGCAATGAATTCCTGGACTTCCTAAAAGAGAATGGGATTCTCTCTCAGCTGACTCCTCCATATACACCACAGCACAACGGTGTATCAGAACGAAGGAACCGCACCCTATTAGATATGGTGCGCTCTATGATGAGCACAGCTGAGTTGCCTATTTCCTTCTGGGGTTATGCGCTGGAGACAGCAGCATATCTATTGAATCAAGTTCCATCTAAATCTGTACCTACCACACCATATGAGATATGGAGTGGGAAGAGACCATGTCTTAAACGAGTTAAGATATGGGGTTGCCCGGCCTATGTCAAAAGACAAAATCCGGACAAACTCGAGGCACGGTCAGTTCTATGTAAGTTTGTGGGATATCCCAAACATTCACATGGATATCTTTTCTACCATACAGAGGAACAAAAAGTGTTTGTTTCTCGACATGCCACCTTTTTGGAAAAGGAATTTCTTGCAAAAGAAATTAGTGGCGGTGAGGTAGAACTGGAAGAAATTCCGGCTACACAAACTCAAACTGAAGATTTAGTGGAACCAGAGGATTCAGTAGCTCCCGACGAATCTCAGCCTCTCCGCCGATCTAGTAGGGTTCCTCGCCAACCTGAGAGATACTACGGTTTTCTCATGGATGGTGGGAGCGAGGATTGCATCATGGAGGATGATGACCCAACTAGCTTCGAGCAGGCCATCACGAGTGGGGACTCAGTGAAATGGCTGGATGCTATGTGGTCTGAGATGGATTCCATGTACACCAACAAAGTATGGACTTTGGAAGTTGCTCCTGAAGGGGTAAAACCCATTGGGAGCAAGTGGATCTTTAAGAAGAAACTTGGTGTAGATGGGAAAGTGGAGACTTTCAAAGCTAGACTTGTAGCAAAGGGTTTTCGTCAAAGACCAGGTGTGGACTATGACGAGACCTTTTCTCCAGTGGCTATGCTTAAATCCATCCGGATCATGCTTGCCATCGCTGCATATCATGATTACGAAATCTGGCAAATGGATGTTAAGACCGCCTTTCTAAACGGTGATTTAGAAGAGTGCGTGTACATGACTCAGCCAGAGGGCTTCGTAGACAGTGGGAGCAGCGGGAAGGTGTGCAAGCTGCTTAAATCCATTTATGGATTAAAGCAAGCATCGCGGAGTTGGAACATCTGCTTTGACGTCGTTATCAAAGAGTTTGATTTCGTCAAAAATCCAGATGAACCTTGTATCTACAAGAAGGTAGCAGAGAGTAAGGTTGTCTTCCTCGTATTGTACGTGGACGACATACTCTTGATAGGAAATGATATTCCTATGCTGCAATCGGTCAAGCTCTTCTTATCACAAAGATTCTCAATGAAAGATCTTGGTGATGCCTCCTGCATATTGGGAATAAGGATCTATAGAGATAGATCCAAACGGATTTTGGGATTGTCCCAATCCAGGTACATTGACACCATACTAAAGAGGTTTAGTATGGAAGAGTCCAAGCGTGGGAACTTACCCACGATCTCTGGAGTCACTCTCTCCAAAGAGATGTCTCCCAAGACTGATTTGGAGAGAGCTCGCATGCAAGGTATACCCTATGCTTCGGCAGTAGGCTCTATCATGTATGCGATGCTATGTACCAGACCCGATGTAGCATACTCACTAAGTATAGTGAGCATGTATCAAGCTGATCCTGGAGACAGTCACTGGACAGCTGTGAAGAGCATTCTCAAGTACTTACGAAGGACTAGAGATATGTTCTTGGTGTATGGTAACGGAGAGCTCCAAGTGGAGTCCTTTACCGATTCGAGCTTCCAGAGTGATAAGGACGACTCTAAGTCGCAGTCGGGCTTTGTCTTTACCCTTTACGGAGGGGCGGTTAGCTGGAAGAGTTCCAAGCAGGAAACCGTGGCAGACTCGACGATGGAGGCTGAATACATCGCTGCCAACGATGCTGCTAAAGAAGCTGTCTGGATCAAGAAGTTCATTTCTGAACTTGGAGTGGTTCCATCCATTGAGCATCCAATACCTTTGTATTGCGATAACAATGGAGCGGTGGCTTTGGCCAAGGAACCCAGGTCCCATCAGCGATCCAGGCATATTCTGAGGCGGTATCACCTGATCCGGGAGATAGTTGATCGCCGGGAGATCGAGGTCAGGAGAGTTGACACGAAGAACAACACGGCGGATCCACTCACGAAGGCCATTCCCCAGACACAGTTTGAGAGACTCTTCGGGATGCTCGGTATGCGATACTACAGCAGCTGGCCCTAGTGCAAGTGGGAGATTGTTAGTTGTATGTATGCCCTAGAGGCCAGTATTGTACAGATGTTGTATATTATATTGGATGCTTGGACATATATAGAGATGACTTTCTTGCTCGATATGATAGTATGCTATCTGGTTACTCTTTATCTTAACATGTACACTAGTCTCTTTATACTGTCTTGTAGTTACATGTTGGTTAAACCCTTAGGATGTGTACTTGACTACCTGGACTATGATGCAGATCATACTAGTGGGGACATGGTAGTCCATAAGTACATCCTTCAAGGTCCCTAGTCGTGGGTGTATCGAGACGGGGCATCGATATACCAGAGTAGACTAGCGTATACGCTTCTCGACCCATGTGATGGGCGATGGATGATCCCATATCCATTGGTGTTTGACATCAGAGATGGTATACGGGTGCTCAGTGGAGACTGGGTACACTGGACGGACTCGCCGAGAACTCCCAGATGGTATTATACCTCACGTCAGATGGCAGTTCTCAGGTGACACTTGTACAGGTTAGTCTGTAGACCCGAGATCGTCATAGAGTCTTGTGTGATTCCCACTGTGCTTTGATCTCCACCTTACCATGTCTATGAGGGCGTGCAAAACGGTGGTCTTTGGGTACAGTCCTGAGTCACATGGAGGCAATGAGCGATAGGAGGGGTTTCGTCTCTCCCGGTATTGGGGGTTGATGTTGCGCTGTGCTCGATTGGCCGTAACAGGGAAATCCCTGGCCAGGGCTGATCAGAAATTTGCTGGTAAGTGTTACCAGTAGTTTCTCGACCCGTTACGAGCCTCACATCGGCACGACTTATCGGGTTATTAGGGTCTGACGTTTACCACCCCTAGACTTGATATGCGACATATCAGACGAAGAGACCGGACTGTACGGTAAGTGTTACTGGTCGGATTCGCAGGAGTGTGAGCGGGCTAGCTCGTCGATCTTCTGATCGCTCAATACCCGGGTAGCCGTTACGTTTGGCAGACCGCTTGCTGCTTGTGGATGCTTGATATGATCATCATCTGCTACCGGCGTATTGACGAGTCTTTAGAGTCCTACACAGAGGTTTCCTGGTTCAAGCGAAACGAAATAGGAGCGCATATGAGATATGTGCAGGACCGAGAATAATGCGTGTATGTGATACCGCATTTCATTCTCGCGATAAATGTTTCGATTGGTTATATTCGATATGACCTAGTTATCGAATCATTGATTCGATAAATCGATACATTGCATACTAGTCGGTTATGTGCGACATGACCGGATCATTGAATCAAATGTTGATTTAATGATTTAATGTATAATTATATATTTGATATATTACTTTGCATTAACTAGTATTGGTTCACTTTAAACGGATTTTTCTCACTTGGATTGCACATTGTATATGTGATATACTTTTGTGCACTTTTTGTATCATGTTTGATGATACTTGATCATATGGTTAAGTGAATGGAATTAAACCATGGTTATTACGATAATTAGGGTTTTGCATATTTATTTATTTATTTTTTCATTTATTTATTTATTTGGAAATGATTCAAAAAGGATGGTGGCTTTCTTTGTCATTTAGTTGAAGCTTCATGAAGCTTTGACTTCTTATCCTTTCTTATCATCATGCTTAACCCTAACCCATCCATTAACCATGGTAGATTCTCTACACTTAATCCTAGTATGAATTATGATAAGTATTGCTTTTTCTTTTTATTTTAAAAAGACTTATCATAATACTAGATCATCTTCTTCATCTTCTTCTTCTTCTTCAAGCTTGCTACTCCAATGGCAACTTGAGTATTAGTGAGAGAAATCCAAATCTAAAGAGAACCCACCTCCTATTTCTTCACCCTCTACCTCTTGCCAAGTTGTTTTGGGTGTTTACTTCACAAGTTTCACAAGTTTGTGAAGTCGGAGCTTGAACTTGCGATGCCTCGACGTAGATCGTCTTTGACACGAAGCCGGCGACCTAGCTCACCCGTTTCTTCGACGAAGCCGATGCTTGAGCCCGGGGTTCAACATGGACAGCGAGGTGACTTCGTTGCGGAGCCGTGGAGGTGGATATCCGGATCTACAAAGGTTGTTATTTCCATATCCAAGTAGTTAAGTGTTAACTAGTTTACTTTTCGCCTAAAATTCTAGCAACGATCCGTAGTCTAGGGTTTCTCGGCACCAAAAATTTTAAATTGGCATGTCCGATGCCTTGTGAGACCTTACTAGAGTGCCTAGGAACCTTTCACATCTGATGGCTTTAAGGCGGAGGGGGGCTTTACTATAGAATTGGCGGGCTGTTCGCCGCACTCGTAGAGGGTACAGGTTGACCCAAGGAGGGGTGCATAAGTTATCGGATTCCGTGAAGTGTTGGGTGGTCCATTCACTTTGCTGAAGGGGGCTGCCTCGCTTCAGGTTTTTGCGGGTAACTTGCCTCGCCCGTAGGGGTCTAGGTTTTATTTGCATAGGCTATCCACACGACTAGGGGAACGTCAGGTTTCAGTTGCGGCTCTATGAAACCCGGGGATCCCAAATTATCTGTATTGTTCTGTGATGCTTATTACATTTCTGTGATGTTGCATTTTATCACGCCATCAGCGAATATTATCTATTGATATATATACTAGTAGATGTTGTATATGTTTTACACCCGCGCTAGTAAAGTCCTCGCTCTGTCGTTATTTAAGTAACCTAACGGGTGATGACGGGACCTAGTGGCGAATGCGGATGGCATATACATACATTATATTTTCGTTCTTTTGTGGTGTGATTAATTGATGGGACTGCATTGATTCGGATCAATGCAAGCTAAACAAACCTATTCTGATGTTGTTGGAACATTTTTCAAAAAATCCTGTTATTGCAAGGACGTTCTCTTTTATTTTGCACAGTGGTATTCGGTTATGAAGATTCAGCACCTCAGTCGACGAGGCAAGGGCCGAGATCCCTTCACCGGGAGTGACCCCTTGGACAGAAGTTTGTGTCAGGGTAATAACTTCACTATAGCCGATTAATTTTTGCTTTGCATCGTGGTGTTCAGTTGGAATATCCTGCACCTCATTCTACGGGGAAAGAGCCGAGATCCCTTCACCGGGAGTGACCTCTTTAGCAAAGGTTTTCGCCACTATATTTTTATAAAAAGCTATCCGGTTCCTTCAACGATATCATATTCATTACTTTAAAAGGTTTTTTTGCCAAAAACCTGCCGTAGCCCTCCATCATTTCAGATTAGTATTTCTTAGTATTCGTGCTACGTTTGTCGTGCATTGTCGAGGCGTAGTGTTCGGTAGCTCTGTAATGCTTTTCTGTCGCATGGATATGTGGATTGGTTAGGACAGTCATGCGCCCTTGTTGACTGTGTCAAGGGCTTGTACGGGTGGGTTTAATGCAATCCAGGATAATGATGGGTTGAACTTGACTATGACTCTTTTGATTTGTTGACTGTGTCAAGGTCACTTGGGTCCTAGGGGTAAAAATCACATCGGGAGTTTCTAAAGAAACTAAAACTTACCAGATATGCGCATACCTTCTGGAGTGTGATAAAGTGAGTGGATTCCATCACATTATCATGCGATGATAGTTGGATCTCGATTCCCACTGATAAGTTGATTTACTCCTCGGGTGATCCCGACTAATTCTTCTTTCATGTTTGGAGGAGAATTTAAGGTTACAGTGGGAGGTTTCCTAATTAGATAAATTGATAACCATTCTGATTTAGGTTAGAGTACACGCAGAGTGTTTCTTTTCTCTCTCTCTTTGGCAGCGACCATGGCCCGACCCTTGACTATGACTCAGTGACCGAGTTGACCGAAGCTTCTTAAACACTGGCTTTTGGATTGTCAGAGTTGCATACCTTATTGGCACTCCTATTTTTACCCATTTCTCCAGAACACCCCGTATTACTACGAACATCCACTACCATTGGATAAAACCATCGTATGATTATATACGAACTCGAAGGAACTTGTTCCAGATTCGAGGATGGTTTCCGGTTCTGGAGAAAACGAATAGGACTATTCAGTTGTCTTTTCCTTTTACCTTCACTCAGGTTGCGAGTGTTCCTTTGATTAGGACAGTACACCTATTATGCTAATTGGATAGTCTTCTTCCAAACCATAGGCAGGTGCCGAACGGTGGGGAATGAAGAAAAACAATTAGCCTAACGATGGTGTACATAAAGTAATAAGTTAAGACAAATGAAGGGATTAGTAAGAGGGCAAAGTAAACTGCGACTGCTATTCACAACCAAACCAAGTATTTCATCGCCACACCTACTTCACCTTTGTATTTCTCCAGGACACTCCGTATCACTACGAAGATCCACAGTTTTTTGGATACTCCATCGTATGGTTATATACGAACTCGAAGGAACTTATTCCAGTTCGGGGATGGATTCTGGTTCAGGAGAAATAGGAATAAGGTTTTATTCGGTTGTCTTTTATCTTTACCTTCTCTCGGGTTGCGAGTGCTCCTGGGATTAGGACAATACACCCATTATGCTTATTGGATAGTCTTCTTCCAAACCATAGGCTGGTGCCGAACGGTAGGGAAGGAAGAAAACCATTTAGCCTAAGTGGGTGTACAGAAGATAACGACTAAAGACATATAAAGGGATTTGGAGAGATGGCAAAGAAATACACGGTTACAGTTGTGAATCTGATAATGGAAGAGGCATTACTAGGAATACGCGGATACCCCTTCGAAACATTCATATGTTTCAGTTTCACTGTGTATTGTTAAAAGAAAACTGATTTCCCAATTAGCCCTTGCTCCAGGGTATGTATTTACCAGGTTTGACTCTCACATCTGTATGGTTTTACAAATGATGAATAGGAGTAAATTATTGGGAATTAGGTGATCATCCCCATTATATCGGAATTCGTTGTAATTGGTGATATTTGTGGAAATCGCCTTGGCTGTTTGCCGGACGACAAATATTTGGTTTTGAATATCCGTTGTTATGCACCAATTTCAAATTGATATATCTGTACGTTTATTTTTATAAAGTGAGATATAACTTTTTGAAATTATATCCATGACATTTACCTATATCAGTGGATGGTTAGGTAAGGAGCATTAAACAGCGGTGTAATTCTTCTTAACCATAAGTACAGTTTTCAACCTACGACACACAGGGAATGAGTTATTAGACTCAAGGGACTTATACAGAGTATTGTATGTTGTCCAGTGTCCATAAGGACAGAGGGGTTGGTACTCATACTATATTCTGTTTACTTGTGACTTCTCTAGTTCTTAGACATGTGTTTCGTATAAATGCAAGGTCTAAGTTTTGAGAAGTTATAGGTACAAGAATAAAGTAGAGAACCAGGTGGTGCAAGTATCAGGATTCTTCAAGAAGATCGAAGATGTAGGTACTTGTGTATGGTATTCAGTTGATAGTAATGATTATGAGAACTTGCTTCTCTTTTAGGTTACTCATATCTGGATGTATTCCGAAGTTGAGTAATATTGATCGGCCTCTCTCCATTTAGTTGACATGCACTGGAGACAGCTGCATGATTTGAATCTGGTTCCAATTAAATCAGTGCCTCTGTTTCCATATTGGATATAGAATAGTTCATATCTTAACAATGTTAAGGTACGGGGAGTTGTCCGGCTTATGCATAAAACCAGACTCTGGATAACTCAAGGCACGTTTCTGTAATGGCTGTTTGTGCGTTAACCCGGGCTATGACGATGGTTGATTTTCTACCAACTGGAAGATCAATAGTGATATTGTTCTTGACTCGCCATAGTTTTAATAAAAATGGATTTTTTCAAAAAACGGTAGTGGGAGTATGGTAGAATTGGAAGTGATTCCTGTAAGTGCACGGCGGCGTCCCGGCCGTCAATCCGACGCCGGAATGCGGAAACGAAAAACTTTTCAAACTAGAAAACCGGCACCACCGCGCACCAAAATCCCGGATCGGGCCATTAACCTAACTCTAGCAAACTAGAATAAGAGTAGAGAAGCTATACCAAGAGATCCGTGTCCTTCGGTCTTCGCCTCCACTCCGATCTCCTCGCGGAATCTCCGGTCGTCACCTCCTCGTCGAAACGGGCACCACATCGCCGGATTCTTTTACAGGCTCCCACCTCTGGACCGAGGCAACTCGGGCGCGAAGTTGGCTAGCCGACGCGTCCAAGGAATGTTGTAGACTAGTGTAGAAACCATTGTCTCATTTGGGGTTGTGAAGTTGTCATGATGGAGGAATGAAAGAACTTTTGAGAGAGGTTGAGAATTTTGCAAGCAAGCAAAAGATGAGATGATCAAATTTCCCTCATACAAAAATGAACTCTCTCCTCTCCTCAAAGTGGTCGGCCCCTATATGAACAAATGGTGGAGGGAATAATCAAAACCTGAAGGGAGGTGAGAGTAGTAAAAGCCAAGGGTGACCATAAGCCAAAAGTGATGATAAAAATGTCATTTCCATTTCAAATCTAATCTTATCTCATTAAAGGAAGCCATCATGAAAGAAGAAAAAGCAAAGATGCTAGATATATCATAATCAACCATTTACAAGAAAACCCCCTTCCACAATACTAATTTGCACAATTGCAAATTAGTCCCTCCATCGGAAAAATCCGGCCGTGAAGGAACAAAGGAAAACTGGCCGGAACAGAATGCAAACTGGCAACTTCAGAAAACTGATCCCGTAATAAATTAAAGGAAAACCCCGCGACTGCATATACATGCCCGCATTTGTATTCCCACTGAATACAAATGCAAAGAGACAAAATCTACACTGTACAATACTAGGATCCGGCTTAAACCAAAGCCCGCTAGTATTATCCGTCCGATCATGATCCATGCAATACCGCACGTATCTGATCGAACCCTGCCATATCTCCATACGGCCTCTACAGCGTTTCACCCGAAACTTGAAAACGGTCAGTGGGGGACTCTAAAGACTCGTCAACACCTTGGTTGTGGATTTAACCACTAGCACGTCAGAGGTATTAGCCATACGTGACGGGCTACCAAGTATTGACCAAAAGGAACGTCGATGAGCGAACTCATCCTGACACCCAACTGAGCTAGTCAGTGACAATATCCGTACAGTCCGGTCCGTTCGTCTATGAGCATCGAATGGCGGGCTTAGGGGGTTAGTAAAAGTCAGACCCCCAAAAGCGGTACAAGTCGTGTCGGAGTGTAGCCCATAACACCCTGAGATACTACTGGAATACCTACCAGTAAATCTCCTGCCTTGGCCAAGGACTTCGTGTAATGGCTCTCCTAGACACAGCGCGACCTCACCCCCAATACCGGGAGAGACGAACCCCTGCAGATCCGCTCACTGCCTCCATATGGCTCGGGACTGTACCCAACTAAAACCTGTTTGCACGTCTTCTTTGAGCATGGTAGGGTAGTAATCAAAGCACAGTAGAAACTCACACGAGACAAATGACGATCTCAGGTCGATGAACTAACCTGTACACATGTCACCAGGGAACTGTTATCTGACGTCAGGTATAAGACCAACTAGCGTGTTCCCGGCGAGTCCTGTTCGGTGTACTCATAACCCAATGAGCACCTGTATACATCTTAGGTGAACCAACTGACACCAGTGGATTGTGAGACCGGCCAATGCCCCTCGTCATGGTCTCGACTGTATGCACTAGTCTACTCTGGAGTATCGATGCCCTGTCTCGAAACTCCCTCGACTAGGGACCTTTTAAGGATGTGCTTATAGACCCCAGCTCCCACGTATATGATCGCCCTCATACTGCTGGCAGTCAAGCAAGAATCCTTGGGGCTCTATCAACGTGTAATAGCGACCTGTAAGGTCACCTAAAGCAGTACACGATGATAAAGATAAACCAGATAGCATACTATCATCTTGAGTAAGACTGTCCTATCGGGATAGGTCCTCCATCAATCTTTGCAATCACGTGCCTGTGATCCAATAATTGACTCTGAGGGCATTATCTCCAACAATCTCCCACTTGCACTCAAGCCTAATTATTGCGATGTCGCATACTCACAGCCCGTGTGATACCGAACACCTAACTCCTCTACCAGTCAGTCTCACAAAGCTCGTTTGTGAAACTATTGCGTTCGAGGAATAGCCTCAGTGAGTGGATCCGCTCTGATGTTTCTTTCTATGTCTCTCTATATCTCAAGTTCGCGGAGAAAGCCATCTCCCGAAATGAGCAATACCTGTCTTAGAATATGTATGGATGTCTGATGGGACCTAGTTCATAAATGAACACCAAATCCAAACTTCTTAGACTTTATCATCAACTGAACTTAATCAGTATCCTGCGCTATCCTTCCCTTAGTATCCACCTGGACCACCTGTCCAAAATACTGCCCCTCGTCAGAGGGAAAACTACAACTCTGGCAGCCACTCTGCCGTCCAGGTCAACTTGGAAGCCTGGAATGATAACTGTCTCCCGAAGGAGGATGCCGTTATCATATCCCTAGAACATCCACTTATGTTCTAAAACTGCTTCCGAATGTTTCTCCAGGATTGGATCAATATCAACTTATTGCACCTACTACAAAAACAACATCTGGTGTGGTACTTGATATCTTATGATTGACTCAATTACCTAAGCAAGTGATCTGCCAATCATGTACATCCCTCTCCACTTTAGTCTGTAAGACACAGTTAGAGAGGGTGACTCCATCATCTGCAGGTACACCACCATGCCAGGAGTCGTCCATTCTAAATACTCTTAGAATGCTGTCAAGTACCCTGATTGGGACACTTCCCAAATCTAGATCTAAAACCATAGATTCAGTAACCAGAATGTCTGATATAATATCAAATTCCTATGTGGAGAAACCACTGTGTGACAACCAAAATATAACCGATCGTAGTATAGGAATTTCACTTCCTACTCGGTTATGTCATCCAAATACCAGGACATCACACCCTACTACCTTCTTAACAGATTCATCCCCTATTCTGATGAAATCAAACCTATGACTGTCACATCAGAAATAGATGATCTATCTCCGCTATATCTGCTTTAGTCTATAAATAGACATAAGCCACTTGTCCACCAATGCTTCCGCTGCTCCCACTGACTACGACAACCTTCTGGCAGAGTCATATACACGTGCACTTCTAAAGCTAGTTTAGAACGACGCTATACTCATCCTCCTGCCGGGTCTTACAGTCTGGAACAACAGAAATGGCAAGTCTGGGTAAACAAGAACCTCCCTGCCACCGTCCTTGAGCATACCGAAGTACCTCTCGAGCGCCTGAGGTTACCCATCATATCTGCGGAGTGGCGAATGGAATGTCAAACCAGATTGAATCTTTAGGGTCTTTATCAAATCTTCAGTAATCGTTTGCGGTTCTGGAATCACTTCCAGTTCTACCATACTCCCACTACTGTTTTCTGAAAAAATCCATTTTTATTAAAACTGTGGCGAGTTAAGAACAATATCACTATTGATCTTCCAGATGGTAGAAAGTCAACCCTCGTCATAGCCTGGGTCAACCCACAAACAACCATTACAGAAACGTGCCTTGAGTTATCCAGAGTCTGGTTTTAAGCATAAGCCGGACAACTCCCCGTACCTTAACATTGTTAAGATATGAACTGTTCTATATCCAATATAGAAACAGAGGCACTGATTTAATTGAACCAGATTCAAATCATGCAGCTGTCTTCAGTGCATGTCAACTAAATGAAGAGAGGCCGATCAGCATTACTCAACTTAGGAGTGCTTTCAATTATGAGTAACCTGAAAGAGAAGTAAGTTATCTTAATCATTACTATTAACTGAAGACCACATACAAGTATCTACATCTTCGATAACCTTGAAGAATCCCGATACTTGCAATACCTGGTTCTCTACTTTACTCTCATACCTATAACTTCTCAAAACTTAGACCTTGTATTTCTACGAAACACATGTCTAAGAACTAAAGAAGTCATAAGTAAACCGAATATAGTACGAGGACCAACCCCTCTGTCCTAATGGACACTGGACAACATACAATACTCTGTATAAGTCCCCTGAGTCTAATAACTCACTCCCTGTGTGTCGTAGGTCGAAAACTGTACTTATGGTTAAGAAGAATTACACCGCTGTTTAATGCTCCTTACCTAACCATCCACTGATATAGGTAAATGTCATAGACATAATTTCAAAAAGATATATCTCACTCTATAAAAATAGACGTACAGATGTATCAATTTGAAATTGGTGCATAACAACGGATATTCAAAACCAAATATTTGCCGTCCGGCAAACAACCCAGGTGACTTCCTCAAATATCACCGATTACAACGAATCCCGATATAATGAGGATGATCTCCTAATTCCCAATAACTTACTCCCACTCATCATCTGTAAAACAATACAGATGTGAGAATCATACCTGGTAAATACATACCCTGGAGCAAGTGTCAAATTGGGAAATCAGTTTTCTTTTAACAGTACACAGTGAAACTGAAACATTGAAATGTTTCGATGGGGTATCCGGGTATTCCTAGTAATGCCTCTTCCATTATCCAGATTCACAACTGTAACCGTATATTTCTTTGCCATCACTCCAAATCCCTTTATATGTCTTTAGTCATTACCTTTTGTACACCCCTTTAGGCTAAATGGTTTTCTTCCTTCCTTACCATTCGGCACCACCCTATGGTTTGGAAGAAGACTATCCAATAAGCATAATGGGTGTACTGTCCTAATCCTAGGAGTACTCGCAATGCGAGAGAAGGTAAAGATAAAAGACAACTGAATGAAACCTCATTCCTATTTCTCCTGAACCAGAATCCATCCCCGAACTGGAACAAGTTCCTTTCGAGTTCGTATATAACCATACGATGGAGTATCCAAATAAACTGTGGATCTTCGTAGTGATACGGAGTGTCCTGGAGAAATACAAAGGTGAAGTGGGAGTGGTAATGAAATACTTGGTTTGGTCGTGAATAGCATTCGCAGTTTACTTTGCCCTCTTACTAATCGCTTTATATGTCTTTACTTAATACCTTCTGCACACCTTCGTTAGGCTAATTGGTTTTCTTCATTCCCTACCTTTCGGCACCTGCCTATGGTTTGGAAGAAGACTATCCAATTTGCGTAATAGGTGTACTGTCCTAATCCACGGAGCACTCGCAACCTGAGAGAAGGTAAAAGGAAAAGACAACTGAATAGTCCTATTCGTTTTCTCCAGAACCGGAAACCATCCTCGAATAAATTCCTTCGAGTTCGTATATAACCATACGATGGTTTTGTCCAATGGAAGTGGACGTTCGTAGTAATACGGGGTGTCATGGAGAAAAGGGTAAAAGTAGGAGTGGCAATGATGTTTGCAATTCTGACAATCCAAAAGCCATTCTTATAAGAAGGTTCGGTTAATTTTGGTCACTGAGTCATAGTCAAAGGTTGGGTCATGGTCGCTGCCAAAGAGAGAGAGAAAAGAAACACTTAGCGTGCACTCTAATCTAGATCAGAATGGTTATCACTTTATCTAATCAGGAAACCTCCCACTGTACCGTCAAATTCTCCTCCAAACCTGAAAGAAGAATTAGACGGGATCACCCGAGGAGTAAACCAACTCATCAGTGGGAATCGGGATCCAACTATCATCGCATGATAACATGACGGAATCCGCTCACATTATCACACTCCAGAAGGTATGCGCATATCTGGCAAGTTTCAGTTTCTTTAGAAACTCCCGATGTGATTTTTACCCCATGCTCTTATGACCTTGACTTTGGCCAACAAATCATAAGTCACATGTCAAGTTCTACCCGTCATTCTCCAGGTTAATTTGAACCCACCCGTACCTACACTTGACTTTGGCCAACAAGGCAGTACGACTGTCCCAAACCAACGCATCTATCTATGCTGCATATGAATACCCAACTGCTACCAATCACTGTGCCTTGACTTTGGCCAACAAACACAGCTTGAATACTATTGACTATCCATATGAAACGACGGAGGGCTACGAATGGTTTCTAGCGAAAACCTTTAACGTAATGAACTTGATATCGTTGAAGGAACTTGATAGCTTTTTATAAAATATAGTGACGAAAACCATTGCTAAAGAGGTCACTCCCGGTGAAGGGATCTCGGCTCTTTCCCCATAGAATGAGGTGCAGGATATTCCAACTGAATACCATGATGCAAAACAAAAGTAAACGGCTATAGTGAAGTCATTGCCCTGACGCAAACTTCTGTCCAAGGGGTCACTCCCGGTGAAGGGATCTCGGCCCTTGCCTCGTCGACTGAGGTGCAGGATATTCCAACTGAATACCACTGTGCCAAACCAAAGAGAACGCCCTTGCAATAACAGCTTTTTGAAAAATGTTCCAACAACATCAGAATAGGTTTGTTTAGCTTGCATTGATCCGAATCAATGCAGTCCCATCAATTGGTCACACCAATAAAGAACGAAAATAATGATGTACGTATATGCCATCCGCATTCGCCACTGGGTCCCGTCATCACCCGTTAGGTTATTTAACTAACGACAGAGCGGGGACTGGACTAGCGCGGATGCAAAACATATACAACATCTACTAGTATATATATCAATATACAATATTCGCTCAAGGAGTGATAAAATGCAACATCACAGAAATGTAATAAGCCTCACAGAACAATACAGATATCTGGGATCCCCGGGTTTCATAGAGCCGCTACTGAAACCCGACGTTCCCCTAGTCGTGTAGATAGACTGTGCAATGAAATCCTAGACCCCTATGGGCGCGACAAGTTACTCGCCAAAACCTGAAGAGAGGCAGCCCCCTTCAGCAACGTGAATGGACCACCCAGCACTTCACGGAATCCGGTAACTTGGGCACCCCTCCTGGGTCAACCTGTACCCCCTACGAGTGCGGCGAATAGCCTGCCAATTCTAGAGTGAAGCCCCCTCCGTCTCAAAACTATGAGATGCGGGCTCGTTGCCCTCTAGAACCCGGCTATCCGTGCACCCCTCCGCGCGGTAATCTTAGTACAGAAAGTAAAATATACATACAACGGGTACATCGACCTCAGCCCGGTCGTGCCCCAAAAGAATAATATACAAACAGGCAGTGACGGCAGTCCACATGTCGGACGCTCGCCCCGCAAAATCAAACGTACATAATAAACCAAACTGTACTAACATTGCATCCAGGCTATCCCTCATGACCAATCCGCAACATCAGAGCACAACACAGAACATCAACGTGCATGTCACGTTCGCAAATCCGTTTAAAAGGGCTATAGCAGATAGACTGGATTTACCGATCGAGTGACATTCACGGTCGCAGATATTATGTAAATACCGTGAACTAACATGTTTAAATTTTCGATCGATCAAATTTACCCAAGTGGGCCCTAAGCACAACTGTAGCACTCAGAGAAAATCTGGGCCCAAAAAGAATATTCCAAAAGCCCCAATTTCAACTCAGAAGCCCACTGTTAAAATTTGGTGCGTTGACAAGTCAAAGTGGCGGCGGAACCGCGGCCCAAGCATGGGTTTGGCCGCGGTTCCGCGGTGGGATGATGACGTCACGCAACAAAATTTTTACAGAATGCTTATAATTACCAGCAGGTGTTTCTGCAACAACCTGAAAAATTTTTCGAGCCCAAAAAAATTTTGACAGAAACATATGCAATGAAAATGCGGGTTTGGGATAAATGTTCGATCGAACTTGTAAACACATTAGAGCAAGCTAGACTAGATTAATGGCGTGGCTTTGATACCAGTGTAAGTGCACGGCGGCGCCCCGGCCGTCAATCCGACGCCGGAATGCGGAAACGAAAAACTTTTCAAACTAGAAAACCGGCACCACCGCGCACCAAAATCCCGGATCGGGCCATTAATCTAACTCTAGCAAACTAGAATAAGAGTAGAGAAGCTATACCAAGCGATCCGTGTCCTTCGGTCTTCGCCTCCACTCCGATCTCCTCGCGGAATCTCCGGTAGTCACCTCCTCGTCGAAACGGGAACCACATCGCCGGGTTCTTTTACGGGCTCCCACCTCTGGACCGAGGCAACTCGGGCGCGAAGTTGGCTAGCCGACGCGTCCAAGGAATGCTGTAGACTAGTGTAGAAACCATTATCTCATTTGGGGTTGTGAAGTTGTCATGATGGAGGAATGAAAGAACTTTAGAGAGAGGTTGAGAATTTTGCAAGCAAGAAAAAGATGAGATGATCAAATTACCCTCATACAAAAATGAACTCTCTCCTCTCCTCAAAGTGGCCGGCCCCTATATGAACAAATAGTGGAGGGAATAATCAAAACCTGAAGGGAGGTGAGAGTAGTAAAAGCCAAGGGTGACCATAAGCCAAAAGTGATGATAACAATGTCATTTCCATTTCAAATCTAATCTCATCTCATTAAAGAAAGCCATCATGAAAGAACAAAAAGAAAAGATGCTAGATATATCATAATCAACCATTTACAAGAAAACCCCTTCCACAATACTAATTTGCACAATTGGAAATTAGTCCCTCCATCGGAAAAATCCGGCCGTGAAGGAACAAAGGAAAACTGGCCGGAACAGAATGCAAACTGGCAACTTCAGAAAACTGATCCCGTAATAAATTACAGGAAAACCCCGCGACTGCATATACATGCCCGCATTTGTATTCCCACTGAATACAAATGCAAAGAGGCAAAATCTACACTGTACAATACTAGGATCCGGCTTAAACCAAAGCCCGCTAGTATTATCCGTCTGATCATGATCCGTGCAATATCGCACGTATCTGATCGAACCCTGCCATATCTCCATACGGCCTCTACAGCGTTTCGCCCAAAACTTGAGAAAACGGTCTGTGGGGGACTCTAAAGACTCGTCAACACCTTGGTTGTGGATTTAACCACTAGCACGTCAGAGGTATTAGCCATACGTGACGGGCTACCAGGTATTGACCAAAAGGAACGTCGATGAGCGAACTCATCCTAACACCCTACTGAGCCTGTCAGTGACAATATTCGTACAGTCCGGTCTGTTCGTCTATGAGCATCGCATGGCGGGCCTAGGGGGTTGGTAAAAGTCAGACCCCCAAAAGCGGTACAAGTCGTGTCGGAATGTAGCCCATAACACCCTAAGATACTACTGGAATACCTACCAGTAAATCTCCTGCCTTGGCCAAGGACTTCGTATAATGGCTCTCCTAGACACAGCGCGACCTCACCCCCAATACCGGGAGAGACGAACCCCTGCAGATCCGCTCACTGCCTCCATATGGCTCGGGACTGTACCCAACTAAAACCTGTTTGCATGTCTCCTTTGAGCGTGGTACGGTAGTAATCAAAGCACAGTGGGAACTCATATGAGACAAATGACGATCTCAGGTCGATGAACTAACCTGTACACATGTCACCAGGGAACTGCTATCTGACGTCAGGTATAAGACCAACTAGCATGTTCCCGGCGAGTCCTGTTTGGTATACTCATAACCCAATGAGCACCTGTATACATCTTAGGTGAACCAACTGACACCAGTGGCTTGTGAGTCCGGCCACCGCCCCTCGTCGGGGTCTCGACTGTATACACTAGTCTACTCTGGAGTATCGATGCCCTGTCTCGAAACTCCCTTGACTAGGGACCTTTTAAGGATGTGCTTATAGACCCCAGCTCCCACGTATATGATCGCCCTCATACTGCTGGCAGTCAAGCAAGAATCCTAGGGGCTCTACCAACGTGTAATAGCGACCTGTAAGGTCATCTAAAGCAGTACACGATGATAAAGATAAACCAGATAACATACTATCATCTTGAGTAAGACTGTCCTATCGGGATAGGTCCTCCATCAATCATTGCAATCACGTGCCTGTGATCCAATAATTGACTCTGACGGCACTATCTCTAACAATTCCAGAACAACAAACGATTACTGAAAATTTAATATGACCTAAAGATTCAATCTGGTTTGACATTCCATTGGCCATACCGCAGATATGGTGGGTAACCTCAGGCACTCGAGAGGTACCTCAGTATGCTCAAAGTCGGTGACAAGGAGGTTCTTGTTGACCCAGACTTGCCATTGTTGTTGTTCTAGACTGTGAGACCTGGCAGGAGGATGAGTATAGCGTCGTTCTAAACTATCTTTAGAAGTGTACGTGTATATGACTCTGCCAGAGGGTTGTGGTGGACAAGTAGCTTATGTCTATTTATAGACTAAAGCAGATATAGCAGAGATAGATCATCTATTTCTGATGTGACAGTCATAGGTTTGACTTCATCAGAATAGGGGATAGATCTGTTAAGAAAGTAGTAGGGTGTGATGTCCTGGTATTTGGATGACATAAACAGAGTAGGAAGTGAAATTCCTATACTACGATCGGTTATACTTTGGTTATCACACAGTGGTTTCTCCACATAGGATATGGATATTATATCAGATATTCTGGTTACTAGATCTATGGTTTTAGATCTAGATTTGGGTAGTTTCCCAATATGGGTACTTAGACAGCATTCTAAAGGTGTTTTAGAATGGACGACTCCTGGCACGGTAGTGTACCTGCAGGTGATGGAGTCACCCTCTCTAAAGCTATCTTACAGACTAAAGGGGAGAGGGATGTGCATGATTGGCTGATCACTTGCTTAGGCAATTGAGTCAATCATGAGATGTCAAGTACCACACCATATGTTGTTTTTGCGGTAGATGCAATAAGTTGATATTGATCCAATCCTGGAGAAACATTCGGAAGCAGTTTTAGAACATAAGTGGATGTTCTAGGGATATGACAACAACAGCCTCTTTTAGGAGACGGTTATCATTCCAGGCTTCCAAGGTGACCTGGATGACAGAGTGACTGTCAGAGTTATAGTTTTCCCTCTGACGAGGTGCAGTATTTTGGACAGGTGGTCCAAGCGGATACTGAGGGAGGCATGGCGCAGGATACTGTTTGGTTTCAGTTGATGATACAGTCTAAGAAGTTTGGATTTGGAGTTCATTTATGAGCTAGGTCCCATCAGATATCCAGACATATTCTAAACAGGTATTGCTCATTTCGGGAGATGGCTTTCTCCGCGAACTTAAGATAAAGAGAGACATAGAAAGAAACATCAGGGCGGATCCACTAACTGAGGCTATTTCTCGAACGCAATAGTTTCGCAAACGAGTTTTGTGAGACTGATTAGTAGGGGAGTTGGGTGTTCGGTATCATACGGGCTGTGTGTATGCGACATCACAATAATTAGCCTTGAGTGCAAGTGGGAGATTTTTGGATATAGTGCCCTCAGAGTCATTTATTGGATCGCAGGCACGTGATTGCAATGATTGAGGGAGGACCTATGACGGTAGGACAATCTTACTCAGGATGATTGTATACTATCTGGTTTGTCTTTATCATCGTGTACATGCTTTAGGTGACATTGTGGTTCACTATTACACGTTGATGGAGAATAGTATGCTACCATGGTTTATCTTTATCATCGTGTACTGCTTTAGGTGACCTTACAGGTCGCTATTATACGTTGATAGAGCCCTTAGGATTCTTGCTTGACTACAAGCAATATGATGGCGATCATATATGTGAGAGTTGGGTAGTCTATAAGCACATCCTTAAAGTGGTCCATAGTCGTGGGAGTTTCGAGACTGGGCATCGATACTCCGTTAGTAGACTAGTGTATACAGTCGAGACCCCGACGAGGGGCGGTGGCCGGTCTCACAAGCCATTGGTGTCAGTTGGTTCACCTAAGATGTATACAGGTGCTCATTGGGTTATGAGTACACCGGACAGGACTCACCGGAAACATGCTATGTCACGTCCCGAAAGTACGGAACATGACCGGCACTTAAACTACGAAACGTCTCGAGGCGTACGTAATCTAAGTAAACCGAAAACCCAGAAATCCAAACCAAGAAAAGGAGTAGAGTGCAGGAAAACCAATTTAAAACAAGTAGTTTTAATAGCACAAGCCGAATTATGCGGTTTTTAAGAACATCAAAATTTACTGAAAATTTCGGCAGAGTCTCCTTTGTAAAAACAGGCTCCCAAACGGGATACAACATGAATAGTATACGAAATCAATAAAAAGGCATCCCCAAGCGGGAGCTAGCTCTTCGTCAATCGACGGTCACAACCACACAAGCAATATAATATACAACGCCAACGGCGAGGATCAAAACTCAAAAGGAACTCAAAACCACCAGAAATATAACGAGCGACTCTAAGGTCGAAAGAATAAACAGCACTGGTCTCTATCTCAAAATAAATACATGTTTGGTTGATGGAACTTCTAGATACAACAGAATAATGATATACAAGATATATAATGGGGGTATGATACAAGTAAATCCACCTACTAGCAAATCACCCGAATGAAACTGAGCCCGAAAGCCGTAATGAAACCTGTACGGAAAATCTGCAAGAAACTGGGGCACAACGGGGGTGAGTTGCCAACTCGTGAATAGAAAAACATCTACGAACAGAAATCGCATGTATGACGCAATCCTAGGTCATACGATCATAATATATTCTCAAAATATACATAACAAGCAGCCTATAACAATGGCTAGGGTAATATCTAACCGAGTGAAATCTCATGTGTCCGTGTCAGTGCCTCAGGTAGCAATATATCATATGAATGAGGTATGAATGCATGAAAACAGAATACATGTAAATGAAGAAACTGTTTTCATAAATTAGTGAGATTTCCTTCGTATTTTTAAACTGAGGTATCATAATGAAATCAGTATCAACGGTGTCTAGCATCGACACAAAACATAAATCTCACTGTCTCGAAATATCAATGTCTCAATCTCAATATCTAGGGCGCCGTCAGTCCAGACTGGCCCCTACCATCCATCTCAAGACTACGACGGTATCCTCCGGATATCCGACGCGTCGGGTAATATCACCGGCAGGTAGTGCTCCCCAGCCAGGCTCAACGTCAACACCACATTCCTCTTGCCCCGGGGTACCATACCGGGCCCACCATGTACCCGTGACGGTTCCTCCACTCCTCGACACGGATCTCCAAAACCACAACAAACTCATGGTGGACGACACTTTACATCACTAGAAAACCGCAACATTTTATATTTTAAAAGATCATAAGTAGTAAATTTTGCGGCTTTCCCCGAAATCCAGAAATATCATAAATCTTAAGAAATCATCACAAGTGCATATGTCAATGATAATGAACTAGGCATGAACAACTGAATAACAGTATGCATGAAGTGGTAGGTAATAACTACAATGTCTAATATGGTATATAAGGGAAGTACACTAATATCATGTCAAAACTACCAGCTAACAATCTAAGTCAAGCAATTATATTCTCTAAAGTTTACGTGACATGGCAATTACCGATGAAGATGTGTGTGAGCCGGCAAGTAGGTGTACGTGGTACATACGCATCATCGGTAATGGTGCTGGTGTCCTAACAACATGATATCAATAATGGAATATGCAGCAAAATAAATATGCGAGGCAGAGCGAACAGCAATAATGTGCGGGAGCTGAATACTAGACACAACGATAACTAATCTGCAATAATCTAATATAAGCCCTACGAATGGTGCCTTTTGAAATAACACGAATCATGGGGTTTTGAAAATAGGGGCTACGGTGTTTTTATGAAAAGATACGTCGTTTTTGAAATATCCGTAGATTCCCTTGAGCTGTCTTTAAAAATGCCCACGATTCGTTAGTCTTTGAAATAGGTTAGAAGTCTAATCTAATCTAACAACTACACTAAACTATACGGCTGAACTAACAAGCTGAACTACAGGTAAGGAAACCACCTATCATCTGAGTCGATACATATACCTACCTGTATATGTATAGTCGGTGATCCCGCCTCAATAATATCATATCCGATACCATATCTATAATCAGACATCCCAAGTCAAGAGTGCGGATCAATCATCAAAATATAGCTCGTACGTAAATCCGTCGTACGGCATCCCAAATCTGGGTACGGGTCAATATCACATTCATCATACTATTCATCTGATATCCTCTTTATCAAATATCATGATCGGGGTACTGATCTACGTCTAGTACCATACTGATACCGCCTACGTATGCATGGACGTGTGTGAAATACTACGTCAAGGACCCGCTACAACGTCATGTCGTATCTAAGATACGAACCCTGCTATATCACCGATCTCACGGCCTCAAATCAAATCTCATCGCCTCAGCTCAATCCCAAGTATCATCCTCAGTCCGTATGTGAACACATAGTCCCATACCCATGTGAACACATAACTATAATGAATCCCATGAGCACATATCAATAGGAATGTATGCAAGTATGTATGTGTGTAAGTGTGTGTAACACTACCCTAGGGTTCGCAACACTAAAGTAATCCAACACACCAATATCCATCCTAAGCATCGTTATTAATCCTAAATAACATATAATAATTGTTGGTGTGTATACGCATCCGTATACACCACCACGGACTGCGGGGGTGCTATACTCCATCCACCCGACTTCTCCCCATAGATATAAATCTACTCACCTGGTCCTCGCTCGCCGGTGCCGACGTCGCCACGCGCTTGCTTGTCGTCTAGAAGTCCGCATGGGGTACCTACATATCATAATGCACCGTATCGCATTAAAACTAAATTCGAAATCGAAACGGCATACGAAAATCAAATCGGCACGCCTATCACGCATAGGTCCAAACCTATCGCCTACGCATGCAAGAATAGTCAAACCAACCCTCGATGTCGATGTACAAACGTCGAACCATCGAGAAAAATCCAAACACACCCATTTTCACATTCACAAACACTAAACATACATATGAAATAGGATGAAATCATCAAAATCAATAAATTGATTAAATCGGTTTATTTCCAAAAATTCTAGTAAAGGGGGTCGTTAACTGTTTTACTACAAGTCTTGATGTTTTAGCAAATTAGAGTTCACAATAATCACTAATTATCTTAATTAGGCCACATAAGCATTTACTAGATTTTTAATCTTGCCAAATTATATTAAACCAAAAACTAGTTTGCAATTTTTCCAATTTCAACCCTTTTAAAGCAACAATACATAATTCAACAAGTAGGCTAGGTTTTGCACAAGCTAAGGTATTAAACTACCCATTATAATTTCAATGATGTGATGATACCCTTACCATATTTTAATTCTCAATTTTTTCATAATATTTAAAAAAAAACTAGTAAGCATAAAATTCCAAATTCGGTGCAAGCATCTTAGATTTGCGATCTAAAGATCAAAATCACAAGTAAATATCCAAACTAAACAAACTAGAATACAACTACACATAGCTAATCTAGTTGTGATGCTTAAAACCCTAATTCAAAACAAAACCCTCTTCTTTAAAAACCTAGAATGAAATTAGCACTAAAATTTAACACTAAAACAATTTAATTAAAGGAATTAACCATAAGTGTTAGTTGGGTAAAGATTATACCTCAATATATAGAGATGTAGCATGAAGATTTGCTTCCAAAAACACCTCCTTTCTCCATGTTTTAAACCAATTTGGGTTAGAGAAGAGGTAGAATAGGGTTTTGTGTTGAATTTGTAAAGAAATTTGTAGATTTTTGTAGAATTTTGATGGAATTTAAAGCAAAAGAATTGGGGATAAAAATGAGGGGCTGAAGCATGGAAAGATTCGGCCAAGTGAAGATGGGAGAGAGTGTGAGGAAATGGTGTGAAAAAATCCAAGTCAAAGCCCCCCCAAATTACCGTAATACCCCCATCCAAAATAATATAATAAAAACCTATATTTAAATCATTTGAATGAGTCAAAGAAGCAAGGAATGGAAGGGGAAGTTGCTGATCCAGCAGTGGTGGGGCCGGCCAAAGTAGTGAGGAATGAGTGAGAGAGATTTTACAAAGAAATTCTATGCAAAAAGACCCCCCACAAGCTCAAAATTGCAAGTTTTAGCTTAAATTAATTTTTTTTTGTTCTCCATAATAAAAACCCATTAAAACTTGAAATAAAATACTAAAAATTTATATTACAACTTGAATTTAATTAACATGATTTTAAAGATTAAAATTAGCCCATTTAAATTTGTATTTATCGCTAATTTAATGTATTTTCTTACCGGCTTAAAATAATATTAAAATAATATTTTTTTCAGAAAATTTGAAATTTCACATGTGGCTCAATAAACACCAAATACTAGTAATTACATAGCTAGAATATGTATATTTAATTTTATAATAAAGATATTTGCATTTTGAATTTTTACAGAAAACCCCCTTATTTTACCGTTTTTTCGAAATTTCACCGAAACGATTTTCAAAACGTTACATGCTAGTTGGTATTATACCTGACGTCAGATAGCAGTTCCCTGGTGACATGTCTACAGGTTAGTTCATCGACCTGAGATCGTCATTTGTCTCATGTGAGTTCCCACTGTGCTTTGATTACTACCCTACCACGGCTCAAAGGAGTCGTGCAAACAGGTTTTATTTGGGTACAACCCGAGCCACATGGAGGCAGTGAGCGGATCAGCAGGGGTTCGTCTCTCCCGGTATTGGGGTGAGGTCGCGATGTGTCTACGAGAGCCATTACACGAAGTCCTTGGCCAAGGCAGGAGATTTACTGGTAAGTATTCCAGTAGTATCTCATGGTGTTCTGGGCTACACTCCGACACGACTTGTACCGCTTTTGGGGGTCTGACTTTTACCAACCCCCGAGGCCCGACATACGATGCTCATAGACGAACGGACCGGACTGTACGGATATTGTCACTGACAGGCTCAGTAGGGTGTCAGGATGAGTTCGCTCATCGACCTCCCTTTTAGTCAATACCTGGTAGCCCGTTACATACGGCTAGTACCTCTGACAAGCTAGTGGTTAAATCCATAGCCAAAGTATTTACGAGTCTTTAGAGTCCCCCACAGGCTGTTTCTCAAGTTTCGGTCGAAACGTTGTAGAGCCCGGATGTTATTATGGCAGGGTTCGATCATATACGTGCAGCAGTGTACGGATCATGATCGGGCGGATCATACTAGTGGGCTTTGGTTTAAGCCGGATCCTAGTATTAGATTTATTGGATTACTTTAGTCTCATCGCATTCGCATTCAGTCGGAATGCAGGTGCAGGTATGTATATACAGGTGAGGAGTATCCTTGTGATCCGTCACGAGTTTACTTTAGATGTTGCCGTATCTTTTTATTGTTGAAAACATTTGGATTAATGTTTGCATATGGAAATAACGAGCTATAATTCATCATGAGATTCATTAAATGTGACATAGACATATATAGTGACTCATGGTCTCTTTTTTTTGAAAAATGTCACATTGGTGTTTGATTTGTGGGTTGATTTGATGAGAAGAGAGAGAGGGGCAGCCAAGGGTGAGGTTGGCTCTTGTGTTATTCTCAACTCACTCTCATTTTTTATTATACAACAACAAAAGAAAAAGAAACCTCTTCTTTTTCTTCTTCCTCTAGTTCGTTATCTCCATAAATGGCAAAACCTCTAACCTCCATCTAACTCATGGATGCAAGAGACAAAGTGATCACAAACATTCTCTACATCACCTTGTACACGTCGGCTAGCACACTTCGTGCCCGAGTTGCCTAGGATGAGGCGGGAACCCGTAAAAAGAATCGATGATGTGGTGCCCTTTCCGACGAGGAGATCGAGACCGGAGATGCCGCGAGGAGCTTGGGATGGTGGCCAAAGACCGAAGGACACGGATCGATCGGTATAGCTTTCCAACCCTCTCTCTAGATAGCTAGTTGTAGGTTAATGGTTCGATCCGGGTTTTAAGCACGCGATAGCGCCGGTTTCTAGTTTAGAAAAATTTTCGTTTCCGCATTTTGGCCTCGGAAAGGCGGCCGGGGCGCTACCATTGTCTTACACAAACGATCTCTGAAGATTTAATAGAACCTAAGGATTTAATTAGTTTCGACATTCCATTAGCCACTCCGCAGATATGGTGGGTAACCTCAGGCACCCGAGAGGTACTTCGGTATTCTCAGTGATGGCGACAGGGAGGTTCTTGTTTATCCAGACTTGCCATTGCTGTTGTTGTAAGTCTACGCTAGCGCCCCGGCAGTCTACAGACGCCAAATGCGGAACAAAAACTTTTAACTTGGCGCTATCGTATACTTTAACCCGG
Organism: Agapanthus africanus; assembly: GCA_030015575.1. NCBI lineage: Eukaryota > Viridiplantae > Streptophyta > Magnoliopsida > Asparagales > Amaryllidaceae > Agapanthus > Agapanthus africanus. The sequence continues at coordinate 292,498,774 of JASDDO010000010.1, forward strand.
ATCTTCCATTATTGCTAAACTAACAAACTGTAAAGAGTGTAGGAAGGTTATACCGAACGATACGAGTCCTTCGTTCTTCAACCATCATCCCACGCTCCGTTGCGGCTGCTCCAATCTCGTCGATCGCCGATCTCCTCGTCGAGGTGGCACCACATGATCGGTTCTTTAAACGGGCTCCCGCCTCTGACTCGAGGCAACTTGATCGTCAAGTTTGCTAAAAGAGACGACCAAGATTGATGTAGAGAATGAGTAGATGACTTTGTCTCACTTCGTCCAAATCCGTGGACGATCGGTTAATGAAGTTGCCGTGGAAATCGGGTGATGGAATGAAATGAACTGTGAATTCCATACACCCGAAAACTATCATATCTTTTCTAACCGATGAAAATCAACAACAAAAAATGAGAGAGAGGAGGGGGCCGACCTCTTATAAAGAGAGAGGGGGTGACCGTAGGAGAGGGGGAGGTGACCATATCACAAATATCATGATAAAAGATCTTAAGCAAAACAAAACCATCAATTTCAAAGCATGAGTCATTAAAAGGAACCAATCACATTAAACCTAGTCACCTTATCCTTAATGACTCACCAAGCCTCATCATCACTTCTAGAAGCTTCTAGAATGATGACTCACCCCAACTGAAGAAAAGATAAATCCGTCTTTAACAGAATGTTAAAAGACGGCTGATAGAAAACTGGAAACTGGCAACTTCCAAAAGTGATCCTGAAACGACTTTCAGGATAACCCCGAAACTGTATAAATATACCCGCATTTATATTACGACCGAATATAAATGCAACTGAGACAAAGATATTATACCTACTCAATATAATACTCGGATCCGGCTTAAACCAAAGCCGACCAGTATCATCTGTCCGAAAATCGACACGTGCGTAAACGCACGTGCATTTTCCGAACCCTGCCATAAAACCATACGGCCTCTACAACGTTTCGCCCGAACTTGGGAAACTGTCTGTGGGGGACTCTAATGACTCGTCAGTACCCTGGCAGTGGGTTTAACCACAAACCGTCAGCGGCACTAGCTATGCGTAACGGCTGCCCATGGACTGACCTCAAGGGTGGCCGAGGAGCGAACTCAAGGGAGACCGATGAGCGAACTCCTCCGAAAACCCTACTGAGCCTAACAGTGACAATGTATATACAGTCCGGTCCGTTCGTCAATGAGTATCGCATATCCGCCTAGGGGGCTAGTAACGTCAGACCCCCATTAGCAGTATAAGTCGTGCCGGAGTGTAGCCCAGAACGCCCTGAGATACTACTGGAATACCTACCAGTAAATCTCCTGCCTCGGCCGAGGGCTTTGCGTAATGGCTCTCCTAGACACAGCACGATCTCGCCCCCAATACCGGGAGAGACGAATCCCCTGCCGATCCGCTCACGTGCCTCCATATGGCTCGGGACTGTACCCAAAAGCTACCTGTTTGCACGACTCCTTTGAGCCGTGGTAGGGTAGAAATCAAAGCACAGTGGGAACTCATACGAGACAAATGACGACCTCAGGTCGATGAACTAACCTGTACACATGTCACCAGGGAACTGCTATCTGACGATAGGTAAAGTACTAACTAGCAGATTCCCGGCGAGTCCTGTCCGGTGTACTCATAACCCAATGAGCACCTGTATACATCTTAGGTGATCCAACTGACACCAGTGGCTTGTGAGACCGGCCACCGCCCCTCGTCGGGGTCTCGACTGTACACACTAGTCTACTCCGGAGTATCGATGCCCTGTCTCGAAACTCCCACGACTAGGGACCACAATTAAGGATATGCATATAAACTACCTAACTCTCACGTATATGATCGCCATCATACTGTTGGTAGTAAAGCAAGATCCTAAGGGCTCTATCAAAGTGTAACATGCAATCAGTCACCTGAACATGAACACGACTGATAAAGGCAAACCAGATAGCATACTATCATCTTGAGTAAGACTGTCCTACCGGGATAGGTCCTCCGCAATCATTGCAATCACGTACCTGCGATCCAATAATTGACTATGAGGGCACTATCTCCAACAATCTCCCACTTGCACTCAAGGCTAATATTGCGATGTCGACTACTCACAGCCCGTGTGAAACCGAACATCCAACTCCTCTACTAATCAGTTTCACAAAGCCCGTTTGTAAAACTATTGTGTTCGAGAAATAGCCTCGGTGAGTGGATCCGCCTAGAAGTTTCTTTCTTTATCTCTCTTAATCTCAAGTTCGCGGAGAAAGCCATCTCCCGAATTGAGTAGTACCTGTCTTAGAATATGTCTGGATATCTGATGGGACCTTAGTTCATAAATGAACTCCATATCCAAACTTCTTAGACTGTATGGATCACTGAACCTAATCAGTATCCGGCACCATGCCACCCACAGTATCCTCTGGAACCACCTGTCCATAATACTGTCCCTCGTCAGAGGGAAAACTAAAACTCTGACAAACACTCTGTCATCCATGTCACCTTTGAAGCCTGGAATGATAACCGTCTCCCGAAAGAGGCTGCCGTTATCAAATCCGCAGAACATGTACCAATGTTCTAAAACTGCTTCCTTATGTTTCTCCAGGATTGGATTAATACAAACTTATTGCATCTAGTGCAAAACCAACATTTGGTGTGGTACTTGACATCACATGATTGACTCAATTGCCTAAGCAAGTGATCTGCCAATCATGCACATCCCTCTCCCCTTTAGTCTATACGACACCTTTAGAGAGGGTGACTCCATCACCTGCAGGTACACTACCATGCTAGGAGTCAACTATTCTAAAAACCATTAGAATATCTGTCAAAGTACCCACATTGGGAAACTACCCAAATCCAGATCTAAAGCCATAGATCCAGAAACCAGAATGTCAAATATTATATCCATATCCAGTCTGGAGAAACAACTGTGCGACGACCATAGTCCAACCGATCGTAGTATAGGAATTTTACTTCCTACTCTGTGTATGTCATCCAGAAACCATGACATCACACCCTACTACCTTCTTAACTGATCCATCCCCTATTCTGATTGAAGTCAAACCCATGACTGTCACATCAAAATTAGATGATCTATCTCCGCTATAACTGCTCAAGTCTATAAATAGACATAAGCTACTTGCCCACCATGCTTCCGTTGCTCCCACTGACTACGACAACCCTCCTACCGGGTCTCATATCCTGGAACAACAGTAGTGTCAAGTCTGGGTAGATAAGAACCTCCCTGTCACCGTCCTTGAGGCTACCGAAGTACCTCTCGGGTGTCTGAGGTTACCTACCATACCTGCGGAGTGGCTATTGGAATGTCAAACCTGATTGAATGTATAGGTCCTATTAAATTTTTCCGTAATCGTTCGCGGTTCTGGAATCACTTCCAGTTCTACCATACTCCCACTACTGTTTTCTGAAAAAGATCCATTTTTACTAAAACTGTGGCGAGTCAAGAACAATATCACTATTGATCTTCTAAATGGTAGAATATCAACCCTCGTCATAGCCAGGGTCAACCCACAAACAGCCATTACAGAAACGTGCCCTGAGTTATCCAGTGTCTGGTTTTAATCATAAGCTGGACAACTTCCCGTACCTTAATTTCTTCTAAGGTACGAACTATTCTATATCCAATATAGAAACTTTGGCACTTATTTAATTGGAACCAAGATTCAATCCATGCAGCTGTCTCCGGTGCATATCAACTTAATGGAAAGAGGTTAATCAGCATTACTCAACTTAGGAATCCATCCAATTATGAGTAACCTGAAAGAGAAACACGTTTCTCAAAACCATCACTATCATCTGAATACCAATCACAAGAATCTACATCTTCGATCTCTTTGAAGAATCCCGATACTTGTGATACCTGGTTCTCTACTTTATTCTTATACCCATAACTTCTCAAAACATAGACCTTGTATTTCTACGAAACACTCGTCTAAATACTAGAGAAGTTATAAGTAAATAGAACATAGTACGACGACCTACCCCTTTGTCCTGATGGACACTTGGACAACATACAATACTCTGTATAAGTCCGCTGAGTTAAACAACTCAAAACCTGTGCGTCTTAGGTAGAAAACTGTACCCTGGCGATTTCCTCAAATATCACCAATTGCAACGAATTCCGATATAATGAGGATGATCACCTAATTCCCAATATCTTACTCCCACTCATCATCTGTAAAACCATACAGATATGAGAATGAAATCTGGTAAATACATACCCTTGGAGTAAGTGTCTAATCGGGAAAACAGTTTTTCTTTAACAATGCACTGAAACATGAAAATGTTTCGTAGGGGTATCCTGGTATTCATAGCAATGCCTCTTTCATAATCCAATTCATGACTTTAACCGTATATTTTATTGCCATCTCTCCAAATCCCTTTATTTGTCTTTAGTCGTTAGCTTCTGTACACCATCGTTAGGCTAACTGGTTTTCTTCCTTCCCTACCGTTCGGCACCAGCCTATGGTTTGGAAGAAGACTATCCAGTAAGCATAATAGGTGTACCCTCCTAAACCAAGGAGTACTCGCAACTCGAGAGAAGGTGACGATAAAAGACAACTGAATAATACCTTTTTCTTCTTAAAGGTGAAATAGGAGCGGCGATGAAGTACGCGGTTTTGGTCGTGAATGATATTAGTCGCAATTTACTTTGCCCTCTTTCTAATCCCTTTATTTTGTCTTTACATATTACCTTCTGCACACCCTACTTTGGCTAATTGGTTTTCTTCATTCCCTACCTTTCGGCACCAGCCTATGGTTTGGAATGAGACTATCCAATAGGCGTAATAGGTGTACTCTCCTAAACCAAGGAGCTCTCGCAACCTGAGAGAAGGTGATAATAAAAGACAACTGAATAAACCAATTCTATTTCTCCTGAACCTTGATCCATCCTCGAAGAAGTCCCTTCGAGTTCGTATATAACCATACGATGGCTCTATCCAATGGAAGTGGATATACGTAGTAATACGGGTGTTCTGAGAAATTCAAAGGGTAAAAGAAGGAGTGGCAATGACTTATGCAACTCAGACAATCCAAAAGCCAGTATTTTAAGAAGGTTCGGTCAACCTGGTCACTGAGTCATAGTCTAGGGTCGGTCAAAGGTCGCTGCCAAAGAGAGAGAGAGAAAAGAAACACTCTGCGTGCACTCTATCCTAGATCAGAATGGTCATCATTTTATCTAATCCGGAAACCTCCCACTGTCCTGTCAAATTCTCCTCCAAACCTAAAGAAGAATCAATCGGGATCACCCGAAGAGTAAACCAACTCATCAGTGGGAATCAGGATCCAACTCTCATCGCATGATAACGTGATGGAATGCATCCACGTTACTCATACTCCAGAAGGTATGCGCATACTCGGCAAGTTTCAGTTTCTTTAGAAACTCCTGATATAGTTTTTGCCCCATGCTCTTATAACCTTGGCTTTGGTCAAAATGTCATAAGTCACATGCCAAGTTCTACCCATCACTATCTTGTCAATTTGAACCCACCCGCACATGCCCCTGACTTTGGCCAATCGGCAGAACGACTGTCCCAAACTAACTCATCTATCTATGCAACAATTGAATACCCAGCAGCTACCAAACACCATGCCTTAACTTTGGCTAAAATGCATAGCTTGAATACTACTGAATACCCAAAAGAAGTGACGGAGGGCTACGGCTGGTTTTTGGCGAAAAAACCTTTAGCGTAGTGAACTTGATATCGCTGAAGGAACCTGATAGCTTTTTAAAATATAGTGGCGAAAACCTTTTAGTAAAGAGGTCACTCCCGGTAAAGGGATCTCGGCTCTTTCCTCGTGGAATGAGGTGCAGGATATTCCACTGAATACCGCTATGCAAAGCAACTTGTAATCGACTATAGTGAAGTTATTACGCTGACGCAAACTTCTGCCCAAGGGGTCAGTCCCGGTGAAGGGATATCAGCCCTTGCCCCGTCGAATGAGGTGCAGGATATTCCACTGAATACCGCTATGCATAACAAAAGGAAACGCCTTTGCAATAACACTTTTTAAATTTGTTCCAACAACTCAAACAGGTTTGATTTACTTTGCATTGATCAGAATCAACGCAGTCCTATCAATCAATCACACCAGAAAAGAACGAAAATAAAATGTACGTATATGCCATCCGCATTCGTCACTGGGTCCCGTCATCACCCGTTAGGTTACTTAACTAACGACAGAGCGGGGACTGGACTAGCGCGGGTGTAAAACATATACAACATCTAATAGTATATAAACCAATATACAATAATCGCTCCAGGCGTGATAATATGCAACATTACAGAAAAGTAATAAGCATCACAGAACAATACAGATAATCTGGGATCCCCGGGTTTCACAGAGCCGCTGCTGAAACCCGACGTTCCCCTGTCGTGTGGATAGCCTGTGCAATGAAACCTAGACCCCTACGGGTGCGGCAAGTTACCCGCCAAAACCTGAAGCGAGGCAGTCCCCCACAGCATAGTGAACGGAACACCCGGCACTTCACGGAATCCGGTAAATTGAGCACCCCTCCTTGGGTCAACCTGTACCCCCTACGAGTGCGGCGAATAGTCTGCCAATTCTGAAGTGGGGCCCTTCTGCCTCTCAAAGCCATGAGATGTGGACCCGTTGCTTTCCCGAACCCGGCTATCCGTGCACTCCGTCTCGGGGTAAAACCTAGTACAGTAATGAAAAATAGTACAATAGGTACATCGACCGCAACCTGGTCGTGCCCCAAAAGAATATTATACAACAGGCAGTGACGGCAGTCCACATGTTGGACGCTCGCCCCGCAATATCAAATGTACAAATAAACTCAAACTGTACTATCATTGCACACTGCTATCCACCACGACCAATCCGCAACATCACAGCACAACACAGAACATCAACGCGAATGTCACGTTCGCAAACCCGTCTAAAAGAACTATAGCAATCAGACGCGGTTTACCGATCAAATGACATTCCCGGTCGGAGATATAATGTAAGCACTATAAACTAACGTGTTTAAATTTCGATCGACCAAAGACCAAATATCAAAAAGTGGGCCCCACTGCTTACTGGTGAACAGTAACAAAATCTGGGCGTAAATGATATATACCAAAAATCACAAAATCCCAAATAAAGCCAACTGAGAAAAATTGGTGCACTGTTCCCTCTGAAGCGCGGCGGTTCCGCGGTCAAACCCTAGGTTTGACCGCGGAAGCGCGGCTCTTTAGTGGGATCACGTGACCGTTTTTTCTCAGATGTCTTAAAAAACCCTGCACTGATTTTTAAGATATACAGAAATCAATTTTGACACCGTTTAAAATTAACAGAAACTGTCGGGCATGGATTTTGCAGTTTTTAGTTTTCCGGTCGGATCGATGTTTTAAACGCGTTAGCACAAGTTAGTATAGAAAAATGGTTAGGCTCTGATACCACTGTAAGTCTACGCTAGCGCCCCGGCAGTCTACAGACGCCAAATGCGGAACAAAAACTTTTAACTTGGCGCTATCGTATACTTTAACCCGGATCTTCCATTATTGCTAAACTAACAAACTGTAAAGAGTGTAGGAAGGTTATACCGAACGATCCGAGTCCTTCGTTCTTCAACCATCATCCCACGCTCCGTTGCGGCTGCTCCGATCTCGTCGATCGCCGATCTCCTCGTCGAGGTGGCACCACATGATCGGTTCTTTAAACGGGCTCCCGCCTCTGACTCGAGGCAACTCGATCGTCAAGTTTGCTAAAAGAGACGACCAAGACTGATGTAGAGAATGAGTAGATGACTTTGTCTCACTTCGTCCAAATCCGTGGACGATCGGTTAATGAAGTTGCCGTGGAAATCGGGTGATGGAATGAAATGAACTGTGAATTCCATACACCCGAAAACTATCATATCTTTTCTAACCGATGAAAATCAACAACAAAAAATGAGAGAGAGGAGGGGGCCGGCCTCTTATAAAGAGAGAGGGGGTGACCGTAGGAGAGGGGGAGGTGACCATATCACAAATATCATGATAAAAGATCTTAAGCAAAACAAAACCATCAATTTCAAAGCATGAGTCATTAAAAGGAACCAATCACATTAAACCTAGTCACCTTATCCTTAATGACTCACCAAGCCTCATCATCACTTCTAGAAGCTTCTAGAATGATGACTCACCCCAACTGAAGAAAAGATAAATCCGTCTTTAACAGAATGTTAAAAGACGGCTGATAGAAAACTGGAAACTGGCAACTTCCAAAAGTGATCCTGAAACGACTTTCAGGATAACCCCGAAACTGTATAAATATACCCGCATTTATATTACGACCGAATATAAATGCAACTGAGACAAAGATATTATACCTACTCAATATAATACTCGGATCCGGCTTAAACCAAAGCCGACCAGTATCATCTGTCCGAAAATCGACACGTGCGTAAACGCACGTGCATTTTCCGAACCCTGCCATAAAACCATACGGCCTCTACAACGTTTCGCCCGAACTTGGGAAACTGTCTGTGGGGGACTCTAATGACTCGTCAGTACCCTGGCAGTGGGTTTAACCATAAACCGTCAGCGGCACTAGCTATGCGTAACGGCTGCCCATGGACTGACCTCAAGGGTGGCCGAGGAGCGAACTCAAGGGAGACCGATGAGCGAACTCCTCCGAAAACCCTACTGAGCCTAACAGTGACAATGTATATACAGTCCGGTCCGTTCGTCAATGAGTATCGCATATCCGCCTAGGGGGCTAGTAACGTCAGACCCCCATTAGCAGTATAAGTCTTGCCAGAGTGTAGCCCAGAACGCCCTGAGATACTACTGGAATACCTACCAGTAAATCTCCTGCCTCGGCCGAGGGCTTTGCGTAATGGCTCTCCTAGACACAGCACGATCTCGCCCCCAATACCGGGAGAGACGAATCCCCTGCCGATCCGCTCACGTGCCTCCATATGGCTCGGGACTGTACCCAAAAGCTACCTGTTTGCACGACTCCTTTGAGCCGTGGTAGGGTAGAAATCAAAGCACAGTGGGAACTCATACGAGACAAATGACGACCTCAGGTCGATGAACTAACCTGTACACATGTCACCAGGGAACTGCTATCTGACGATAGGTAAAGTACTACCTAGCAGATTCCCGGCGAGTCCTGTCCGGTGTACTCATAACCCAATGAGCACCTGTATACATCTTAGGTGATCCAACTGACACCAGTGGCTTGTGAGACCGGCCACCGCCCCTCGTCGGGGTCTCGACTGTACACACTAGTCTACTCCGGAGTATCGATTCCCTGTCTCGAAACTCCCACGACTAGGGACCACAATTAAGGATATGCATATAAACTACCCAACTCTCACGTATATGATCGCCATCATACTGTTGGTAGTAAAGCAAGATCCTAAGGGCTCTATCAAAGTGTAACATGCAATCAGTCACCTGAACATGAACACGACTGATAAAGGCAAACCAGATAGCATACTATCATCTTGAGTAAGACTGTCCTACCGGGATAGGTCCTCCGCAATCATTGCAATCACGTACCTGCGATCCAATAATTGACTATGAGGGCACTATCTCCAACAGTTGTTCTAGACTGTAAGACCCAGCAGGAGGATGAGTATGGCGTCGTTCTAAACTAGCTTTAGAAGTGCACGTGTATATGACTCTGCCAGAGGGTTGTTGTAGTCAGTGGGAGCAGCGGAAGCATAGTAGGCAAGTAGCTTATGTCTATTTATAGACTAAAGCAGGTACAGCGGAATTAGATCATCTAATTTTGATGTGACAGTCAAAGGCTTTGACCTCATCAGAATAGGAGATGGATCTGGTAAGAAGGTAGTAGAGAGTGATGTCCAGGTATTTGGATGACATGCACTTGATAGGAAGAGATATTCCTATACTACGATCGGTTATACTGTGGTTGTCACAATGTTGTCACTCCACATAGGATATGTATATAATATCAAGTTTTCTGGTTACTAGATCTATGGTTTTGGATCTAGATTTGGGAAGTATCCCAATTTTGGTACTTTGACACTATTCTAAAGATATTTTAGAATGGACGACTCCTGGCATGGTGGTGTACCTGCAGGGGATGGAGTCACTCTCTCTAAAGGTGTCTTACTGACTAAAGTGGAGAGGGATATGCATGATTAGCATATCACTTGCTTAGGCAATTGAGTTAATCATGAAATGTGAAGTACCACACCAGATGTTGTTTTTTCACTAGCTGCAATAAGCAGATTTATTAATCCAATCCTGGAGAAACGTTGGGAAGCAGTTTATGAACATAAATGAATGTTCTAGGGAAATGATTACGGCAGCCTCCTTCAAGAGACGGTTATCATTTCAGGCTTCCAAGGTGACCTGGATGACAGAGTGACTGTTAGAGTTATAGTTTTTCCCTCTTTTGAGGGACAGTATGTTGGACAGGTGGTCCAAGCGGATACTGGGGAAAGGTTGTAGGGTTCCTAGGCACTCTAACAAGGCTCTACAAGGCATCAACCATGCCCGATTCAAAAAAAATAGATGTGCCGAACAACCCTAACCAAGATCGTATACTAGAGATTATCCGAAAACTAGCATGTAAACAACTTTAACACTAAGTGAAAGGGATTACAACCTTTGTAGATCCGGTCCTTCACTTCTAAAGCTCTGTGTTGACGTCCCTTCGCTGCGATCATCGGGATCCCGGACTCTAGCGATGGTTTCTTCGGAGAAATGAGCAGGTTAGGTCGTTGACTTCGAGGCCGAAGATGATCTACATCGAGGAGACTCAAACTCAAGCTCTATCTTCACTAGGTCAAGAACTTTGTGAAGAGAACAACCTAAACTAAATGGCAAGTAGTTGAGGATGATGAAATAGGAAATGGGTTCACTTTATGTTAGTTATATGTATGCCCTAGAGGCCATTACTGTACATAGGATGTATATTGTAGTGGATGCTTGGACATATATAGGGAGGACTTTCTTCCTCGACATGATAGTATGCTATCTGGTTACTCTTTACCTTAACGTGTATACTGATTGTCTCTCTGTTACATGTTGGTAAAGCCCTTAGGATGTGTACTTGACTACCTGGACTATGATGCGGATCATACTAGTGGGGACATGGTAGTCCATAAGTACATCCTTCAAGGTCCCTAGTCGTGGGTGTATCGAGACGGGGCATCGATATACCAGAGTAGACTAGCGTATACCTTCTCGACCCATACAGATGGGCGATGGATGATCCCATATCCATTGGTGTTTGACATCGGAGATGATATACGGGTGCTCAGTGGAGACTGGGTACACTGGACGGACTCGCCGAGAACTCCCAGATGGTATTATACCTTACGTCAGATGGCAGTTCTCTGGTGACACTGGTACAGGTTAGTCTGTAGACCCGAGATCGTCATAGAGTCTTGTATGATTCCCACTGTGCTTTGATTTCCACCTTACCACGTCCAAGAGGGCGTGCAAAACGGTGGCTTTTGGGTACAGTCCCGAATCACATGGAGGCAATGAGCGATAGGAGGGGATTCGTCTCTCCCGGTATAGGGAGTTGATGTTGTGCTGTGTTCGATTGGCTATAACCGGAAATCCCTGGCTAGGGTTGCTGAGATTTACTGGTAAGTGTTATGAGTAGTATCTCGAACTGTTATAGACCTCATATCGACACGATTTATCGAGCTACTGAGGTCTGACGTTTACCACCCCTAGGCGAGATATGCGACATATCAGACGAACAGACCGGACTGTACGGTAAGTGTTACTGGTTGGATTCACAGGAGTGTGAGCGGGCTTGCTCGTTGTTCTTCTGATCGCTCAATACCCGGGTGGCCATTACGTTTAGCAGACCGCTTGCGGCTTGTGGGTGTTTGATATGATCATCACCTGCTGCCGGCGTATTGACGAGTCTTTAGAGTCCTACACAGAGATTTCCTGGCTCAAGCGAAACGAAATAGGAGCGCATATGAGATACGTGCGGGACCGAGAATAATGCGTGTATGTGATACCGTATTCTATTCTCGCGATGAATGTATCGATTGGTTGTATGCAATATAACCTAGTTATCGAATCGAGGATTGATTCGATAAGTCGATACATTGGATATTAGTCGGTCATATGCGATATGAACGGATCGTTAAATCAAGTGTTGATTTAATGATTTAATGTATAATTATATATTTGATATATTACTTTACATTAACTAGTATTGGTTCACTTAAAATGGATTTTCTCACTTGATGTGCACATTGTATATATGATATAGTTTTGTGCACTAGTTTGTATCATGTTTGATGATACATGCAAACTTGGGTGTGTATGATTAAACCATGGTTATGTTAATGGTTAGGGTTTTTGATTTACTTATTTATTTATTCTCTTTATTCATTTTGGCAAAGGAAAATGAAATGGTGGCATGCTTTGTCTTTTCTTTGAAGCTTTATGAAGCTTTGAAAAGTTCAACCATTTTTGTTTCTTTTGCCTAACCTAACCATTCACCTAACCCTAGTTTATTCTGTACACTTTACCATGGTTGCAAAATGATAACCATCACTTGATTTTATTTTAATGGATAATTCTTTTTCCTTCTTCTTCTTCTTCTTCTTCTAGGAAGAAGAAAGAAAACCTTTGCTTAAAAATGTCAAGTGATGATTCCAAGTGAGAAATCCAAATCCAAAGTGAACCCACTTCCTATTTCTTCATCCTCTACCACTTGCCATGTAGTATAGGGTGTTTTCTTCACAAGTTTCATGACTTGGTGAAGTTGGAGCTTGATCTTGAGTTGCCTCGACGTAGATCATCTTCGGCATCGAAGTCGACGACCTAGCCCGATCATTTTTTCGACGAAACCATCGCTAGAGTCCGGGATCCGATGATCGCAGTGGAGGGACGTCAACGCGGAGCTATGGAGGTGGAGGACCGAATCTACAAAGGTTGTATTTTCCGTTCACTCTTAGTTAAGTTGTTAACTAGTTGTAGTTTCGCCTTAAACTCTAGTCAACGATCGCATTAGGGTTTCTCGGCACCAGAAATTTTTGAATTTGGCATGGTTGATGCCTTGTGGAACCTCTTGAGTGTGCCTAGGAACCCTACAGTGGTATCAGAGCTACTAGGCATTGGATGCCGACCTATGGGGGGTTCTTACTGTGTGACAGTGTGGCGAAGCATAGGCTCTTACCCCAGGGTGTCCCGAGACCGGAAGGTGTTCCGGCGGGTTGTAGTCCTCGCGAGGGGGCACGTGTAAAAAGTAGCTGCTGAGGGACCCGTTGGTGCCACGGTGACCCCATTGGATAGGGTGGCTGCCTGACCTACAGTGGTATCAGAGCCTAGCTAGAGCCTTAGGCGATGAGTAGACGATGCTAGAAATCCGAACGAACCCCGAAACCCTAACTCAAACCACTCTCTGGAAATTTTCTGAAAATTTGGATTTTTGTGAATTAAAAATTGCCAAAAAATTCAGCAGGTATTTTTATGAGTTACTGTGAAGCACGTGCTCGTAAGTCGATTAAAGGGCTGCGGAAACGAGGCACGAGCATGGCTCGTGCGGCGGTTCCGCGGCCATGTTGTCACTTCATTTGTTTCTGTTTGCACAATAATCTCTTTCTGATAATGCTGTATTTACTGGGAATTATTAAAGTTTGCTCAAGAGTTGAGTTTTCTGGGGTTGTATTGGGACTTCGTAGATTCGATCAGATTGTCTAATCTTGTCTATGTATTTTCCGGATAATTTTTGAATATGTTAAAAAGTTCAACCGGATATAAATACCCAATTTTTCCCCTGCCGGGAAATTTCCAAGCGTTGGATTTTTCCGTGGTTTAAGAACGTTCTAAGTAGTGCAAGTAACGCGATGGTCCTTCTAGAAGACAACAAACCTTAACTCGATTATGTGACCGTCTTGAACTTCCCTTTGAACCTTAGGGTTTGGGGCAGTACGGCGTGCCACATGTGAGGCGTTGGCTTGACCCTTCTACGGCTGGACCGTTGGTACTGTGGCATGAAGTGGATGTTTTTAAACTTATTTCATTTGTTGAGCTGTTTCGAGAAAACTTGGGTGTTTGATTGTTCGATCGGAAAGTTTAACATTTTCTATTTATCTGGAATTTGATACAATATTTGGAATCCACATGTAGTTATGAGATAACTGATTTGAATGTTAAAAACATAGTAGTTTAGTCTCACTTGATCGGTTGCCACGGAATTTTGATGTGATCAAAAGTCCGTCGCAATCACGTAGCGTACGCGGATACTCGCCGGGTAAACTTAATAGACAGCTACACCCCATAGCCCCGACCAAGTGACTGTAAGAGAACCCCGTCGCTGAAAGCATCCGTTCGGGTGCTCGCGGAAGCGGTGTTCCGCCATGGTGCACTTCGTCGACGGTATCGGGGGTGCGGTCGTCTACTGAAGTTTGCGACGAGCATTCGATCAGGATGTCGGGAATCTTGTTGAATTGCCCGACTTGGTATTGAAAAGTGTTTTCGATTTTGAGACTGAAATGCGGGGTTTATAATTGTTAGGCATGCGATGTCTAAGGAATTCATTTAGTTAGGCATGCGATGTCTAAAGAGTTTGCGGATTCCAACTGTTGTAGTTTTACACTTTCTTTTCTGTGACCGTAAGTGTAATATGGGATATCGCCGGTTTCGTTGCTATATGTCAACGATAATTGGGATACGCATGTTTACTTACGTTGATGACATGTGATGTTATGTGTTGCTGGATATGTTATATTGGATCGTCGTGTTTGAATAGCCGGGTTTTTTTTTATGTGAGATGAGTGTTTTTCATTTTCATTCATGTAAAAACTTGTATGTAATATTCTTTTATTGGGGCACTTCCAGGTTGCGGAAGTTGTCACCGTTTGTTTATTATTTACTTTTCCGCACTAGGATAGACCCAAGGAGGAGGGCACAAGTAACCGGGTTTTGGAGTCCAGTGGGAGACCAACTCGAGGAGTTGAGTCCGGGTATCCTAACTTTAGAATTGGTAGGGTTGCTTACCGCTCTCGTAGGGGTCTAGGGGTGTGGGTTTGGCTATTCATCGCGACCGTGGAATCCATATTTTATACTGGCTCGTATTAAAAACACGGACGTCCTAGTATATCCAATATTTCATATGTTTCTTCTGCTGCGATATCTGTGATGTGATCATTTGATATGCTGTGATAGATACTGTATATAGTATATATGATATATTATATAGACGTTACTTATGTTTTACACCCACGCTAGCCCTGCCCCACTCTGCCTTTAGTTACCTAACCTAATGGTGCACGAGGGGACATCGAGGCGAATGTGGATGGCATAAGTGTACGTCGTATTTATCTGTGATGTTTAGGTGATTTAAATGATGGGACTTCATTAATATGATTAATGAAAGAAAAGAAACCTAAAAGATGTTGTGGAATCGAATTTTCAAAAACAGGTAGCTACAGTTCTTGCTTTGCATCGCGGTGTTCCTTGTAGAATATCCTGCATCTTATTCGATAAGGAAAGGGCCGAGATCCCTTCACCGGGAGTGACCCCTTTAGCAATGACTGGCAGATGCTACAACCCTCAGTTTGTCTTTTGATTGCTATATAGTTTTTGCTTTGCACAGCGGTATATGTGATATATCCTGCACCTTATTCGATGAGGAAAGGGCCGACGATCCCTTCACCGGGAGTGACCCCTTTAGCAAAACTAGAAAAGCCTCAAAAACACTCCATTTTAAAATCATTTGATTCTACAACGATATCAAGTTCATTACGCAATAGGTTTTCAGAAAAACCTGTCGTAGCCCTCCGTCATTTCAGATAAGTTGTATATAGTATTCGTGCTACATTTGTTGGCTTTCGTCAAGGTGTAGTGTGCGGTAGCTATATGCTGCTTATCTGATGCATACGATGCGATTGGATTAGGGTAGTCGTACGGCTTTGTTGGCTTTCGTCAAGGGTCGTGCGGGTGGGTTTAATTCAGTCAAGAAATGTACGGGTTGAACTTGACTAGCGGGCTATGGTTTGTTGGCTTTCGTCAAGGTCATAGCACGTTAGGGGCAAAATATTATCGGGAATTTCAAGTGTTGAAATTTGCAATGAGATTGCATACCTTCTATGAGATAGTTGGATCCCGATACCCGCTGCGAGTAATTGTTACTCCCGGGAGAGTTTTACACATTACAATTAGCCAATCAAGTAGGTGTCTAGAAAGGTGTCAACGGGGTTACGCCTCTGGGAAAACGAGGTTTACTTTAATTAGGTCCGTGAGAAAGCACGGGGAACCTCCCTCAAAGTACCGACACTGGCCTGGCTCAAAGATTGGCGAACTTGTAGCGTGTAATTAATCCTGGCTAGTCTTTCCTTTTAGGGTTTGAAGGAAGATTTGATAAAAACAGTGGGAGCCATCCTGATTAGATAAAATAATAACCAATCTGATCTTGCAAGAGCGCACGCAGAGTGTTTTCTTCTCTCTCTCTCTCTCTCTCCAGGTAGCGACCATGTCACGCCTTAATCAAGATAATAATACGGATGTATTGACCGAACCCGCTTGTTATACTGAGCTGGGGAACGTTGGTCCTGCTCCAACTTATAAATGTTATAAGACAGAGCAGGAAATAGGGGATTACCAGAATTCCCTTGCCGCCAAAACGAAGAGTGTGCATGTTGATGCATCATCTTCGGGTGTGTTCGTTACACAGAACTGTTTCTTAAATGTCCTTTACGTCCTGGGTATATGATACCGGATCAGGATCCCACATATGTAATATATTACATGGGCTACAGAAAGGTAGAGAACTGAGAACGGGTGATAAGTTTCATGAGGCAGAAAACGGTGCAAGTGTTGCAGCCAAGTCTGTTGGTCACTGTCACCCTGTATTACCAGAATACATTGATTCTGAACAAATGTTATTAGATACCGAACCTAATATACAAAATCATATCAGTCTCTTTATTTATTAAAGAAGGATACAATTTTGTATTGTTGGATAATGTTTTAAACATTTACTATATCAAGAGTTGATCGGTTCAGGCACGTTATCTAAAAGCATTAACGTTCTATATCAAACCACAGTTCTTAGTATATAGAACACACACAAAAGGAAGAGTTCAGAAATGAACGAATCCTTCTTGAGGCATTGTAGACTAGGTCATATCAATGCGACCCGACTAGCTGAAGTTACATTAAGATGCATATTTAAATTAGTTTGAATTTACATCTTGTGAAACTTGCCAGTCACGTCACAGAGATAAGATGACCATAGCTCTGTTTATTGGAAGCTGAGAAAGATTTAGTAAACTCTTGGGACCGATACATGATGATGTATGCGAGGTCCCCTGTCTACACATGCCAGGACCGGTTCTTTGTACTTCATTACATTCTCTGATAATCTCTTAAGATTCAGACATATGTTCCTGTTGAAACACAAGTCCGAAATTTTTGAGATATTCACAGAATATAAGTTAGAAGTAGAGAACCAAAATAAGGGTAAAAGTATTATGTCCTTTGATGTGATCAAGGAGGAGAATACTTGAGCACGGGATTCCTGGACTATTCTAAGAATGAGATTCTCTCTCAGCATTACTCCTCCGTATACACCACAGCACCTCGGTGTATCGGGACGGAGCAATAGCACCCTATGTGATATGGTGTGCTCTATGATGAGTACTACCGAGTTTCCTATTTCCTTTTAGGGAGTTATGCACTTATGAAGTTGCATACCTATTGAATAGGGTTCCGATCAAATCAGATGCCTACCATTTCATATGAGATATGGAAAGGGAAGAGCCCATCTCTTAAGTCAGTTAAGATTTGGGGTTGTCCGGCCTATGTTTAAAAGCAAAATCCGGACAAGCTTGAGGCAAAGTCAGATCTGTGGAAGTTTGTTGGATATCCCAAGCATACGCAAGGGAATATCTTCTACCTAACGGAGGAACAAAAGATGTTTTGTTACTCTGCATGCCACCTTTGTGAAAGGGAATTTCTTGTAAAGAAATTAGTGGACATGAGGTAGAACTGGAAATAGTTCCAGCTAGACAAACTGCAGCTGATAATTTGGTAGAACCAAAGAATTCAGTAGAAACCAACGAACCTCAGCCTCTCCGCCGATCTAGTAGGGTTCCTCACCCACCTGAGAGATACTTCGGTTTCTCTATGACAGTGGGAGCAAGGATTGCATCATGAGATGATGACCTAACTAGTTTCGGGCAGGCCATCAGGAGTAGGAATCTGTAAGAATGGCTGGATGCTTATCGATCTGAGATGGAATCCTTATACACCAACAAAGTATGGACTTTGGTTGCTTTATCTGAAGGGTTAAATCCCCATCAAGAGCAAGTATATATTGAGAAGATTACTTGGTGTACATGGAAAAGTTGAGACTTTCAAAGCTAGACTTATTAAATGTTTGCATCATTGACCAGGTATGGATTATGATGAAACCTTTTCTAAGTAGCTATGCTTAAGTCCATCCAGATCCTACTTACCACGGCTACATACTATGACTACGATATCTGGCGGTTGGGTGTCATGACTGCTTTTCTAAATAAAGATTTAGAAGAGATAGTCTATAAGTACACAGTCAGAGGGCTTCGTAGACAGTGGGAGCAGCGGAAACGTGTGCAAGATGGTTTATGTGATAAAGCAGGCATCGCGGAGTTGGAACATCTGTTTTGATGAGTTAGTCAAAGAGTTTGACATCATCAAAATAGTAGATGAACCTTGTATATACAAAAAGGTAGTAGGGAGTATGCTGGTGATCCTCGTAGAGTACGTGGATGACATACTCTTGATAGGGAAGTAGTTTCCTATGCTACGCTCGGTCAATCTCCGCTTATCACAATGATTCTCCATATAGGATCATAAAGATACCTCCTGAATCCTGGATTTTGGATCTATGAGATAGATCTAATTGGATATTAGGATACTCACTAGACGTAGTGAGATGGTATCAATCGATCCTGGGGAGAATCACTGGAAAGGTTCCAAGGTGATAAGGACGACTGAATATCAGTCACAGGCATTGTCTTTACCCTCAGTAAAGGGACGGTATGTTGGAAGAGTTCCAAGCTAGATACCGTGGCATACTAGACGATAAAGGCTGGATACTTCGCTACTTAAGATACTACAAAAGAGGAAGTCTGGGTGTATATTAGTTCATGAGATGAACTTCGTTCCTCCCATTGTGAGACAATGGAGTTGTGGCTTATGCCAAGGAACGCCCATCCCATCAGTGATCCAGACATATTCTAAGGCAGTATCACTTGATCATGGAGATGGTTGATCTCCAAAGAGGTCGAGGTTAGGAGAGCAGACTCAGAGGACAACACGGCGGATCCACTCACAAAGGCCTTTTCCCATAGAGAGACTTTTATGGGATGGTTGAGTATGAGATACTACAACCACTGCTACAGATGGCCCTAGTGCAAGTAGGAGATTGTTAGTTATATGTATGCCCTAGAGGCCATTACTGTACATAGGATGTATATTGTAGTGGATGCTGGGACATATATAGGGAGGACTTTCTTGCTCGACATGATAGTATGCTATCTGGTTACTCTTTACCTTAACGTGTATACTGATTGTCTCTCTGTTACATGTTGGTAAAGCCCTTAGGATGTGTACTTGACTACCTGGACTATGATGCGGATCATACTAGTGGGGACATGGTAGTCCATAAGTACATCCTTCAAGGTCCTTAGTCGTGGGTGTATCGAGACGGGGCATCGATATACCAGAGTAGACTAGCGTATACCTTCTCGACCCATACAGATGGGCGATGGATGATCCCATATCCATTGGTGTTTGACATCAGAGATGATATACGGGTGCTCAGTAGAGACTGGGTACACTGGACGGACTCGCCGAGAACTCCCAGATGGTATTATACCTTACGTCAGATGGCAGTTCTCTGGTGACACTGGTACAGGTTAGTCTGTAGACCCGAGATCGTCATAGAGTCTTGTGTGATTCCCACTGTGCTTTGATTTCCACCTTGCCACGTCCAAGAGGGCATGCAAAATGGTGGCTTTGGGTACAGTCCCAAATCACATGGAGGCAATGAGCGATAGGAGGGGATTCGTCTCTCCCGGTATAGGGAGTTGATGTTGCGCTGTGTTCGATTGGCTATAACCGGAAATCCATGGCCAGGGTTGCTGAGATTTACTGGTAAGTGTTATGAGTAGTATCTCGAACTGTTATAGACCTCATATCGACACGACTTATCGAGCTACTGGGGTCTGACGTTTACCACCCCTAGGCGAGATATGCGACATATCAGACGAACAGACCGGACAGTACGGTAAGTGTTACTGGTTGGATTCACAGGAGTGTGAGCGGGCTTGCTCGTTGATCTTCTGATCGCTCAATACCCGGGTGGACGTTACGTTTAGCAGACCGCTTGCGGCTTGTGGGTGTTTGATATGATCATCACCTGCTGCCGGCGTATTGACGAGTCTTTAGAGTCCTACACAGAGGTTTCCTGGCTCAAGCGAAACGAAATAGGAGAGCATATGAGATATGTGCGGGACCGAGAATAATGTGTGTATGTGATACCGTATTCTATTCTCGCGATGAATGTATCGATTGGTTGTATGCGATATAACCTAGTTATCGAATCGAGGATTGATTCGATAAGTCGATACATTGGATATTAGTCGGTCATATGCGATATGACCGGATCGTTAAATCAAGTGTTGATTTAATGATTTAATGTATAATTATATATTTGATATATTACTTTACATTAACTAGTATTGGTTCACTTAAAATGGATTTTCTCACTTGATGTGCACATTGTATATATGATATAGTTTTGTGCACTAGTTTGTATCATGTTTGATGATACATGCAAACTTGGGTGTGTATGATTAAACCATGGTTATGTTAATGGTTAGGGTTTTGATTTACTTATTTATTTATTCTCTTTATTCATTTTGGCAAAGGAAAATGAAATGGTGGCATGCTTTGTCTTTTCTTTGAAGCTTCATGAAGATTTGAAAAGTTCAACCATTTTTGTTTCTTTTGCCTAACCTAACCATTCACCTAATCCTAGTTTATTCTCTACACTTTACCATGATTGCAAAATGATAACCATTACTTGATTTTATTTTAATGGATAATTCTTTTTCCTTCTTCTTCTTCTTCTTCTTCAAGGAAGAAGAAAACCTTTGCTTAAAAATGTCAAGTGATGATTCCAAGTGAGAAATCCAAATCCAAAGTGAACCCACTTCCTATTTCTTCATCCTCCATCACTTGCCATGTAGTATAGGGTGTTTTCTTCACAAGTTTCATGACTTGGTGAAGTTGGAGCTTGATCTTGAGTTGCCTCGACGTAGATCATCTTCGGCATCGAAGTCGACGACCTAGCCCGATCATTTCTTCGACGAAACTGTAAGTTGATGTGCAACACCCCACGACTTGCGGGGAGGCGGAAATTTGAAAAATGATCTTGTTCTTTGCTTAAACATCGACTAACCGCATTTCTCGAAGCTAAACGATAACTAACATGAAACATAGAAGTTCTATACTACTATGCTTAGGGATTATACCTAACAAATCGTGTCCTTCGTCTTTGCGAACTCCTCCTCCTCCTCGGCCTTCTCGAAGTAGTAGACGATCCACCCGAGAGCTTTACTCCAAGCTTAGCCTCTAAACTTGAGGCAACTAACCTTCTTTAAGTGCTAATCAAAGAAGCTAGGTGATATAGAGTAAGGGTTATGGTTTAATTAGTCTAGCTAATCCTTGTACTCAACACATGAGAGGGGAGGATTAGGGTTTGAAGAGGGAGAGCTTGAGGAGAGAGAATATGAGAATAATAATGAAGAGAGAATAATGAGTTATGATAATATATATCAAGCATTTCTTTTTATCAAGAAAAGAATATAAATGAATTTAACAACCATGCTTGATAATATCAAGTGATGATTCACTCCATGAGTCATTAAGCATTTATCATGCATTAATGACATGGATGAATCATCCATATGACTCACTAATCACATTCATTGTATATGCCACCTAAACCTCCTTAGTCACCACCTTCTAGAAGCTTCTCGTGCAATTACGAGAACGCCCCTCCTTTCCGCAAAAATACGGAAAAACTTTAGACTGTATAAATCCAATAACAGGATACCAGTAACTGGCTTAAACCAAAGCCGACTGGTAAAAACTGTCCGAAAGTCGTACGCGCGTAAACGCACGTATGCGTCCGAACCTTTGTCGTAAAACCATACGACCTCTATATCGTTTCGCCCGGAGTAGGAAAACTCTCTGTGTGGGACTCTAGAGACTCAACTACTACGCTGGCAGTGGGTTTAACCACAGACCGCAAGCGGCACTAGCTGTACGTAACGGTCCCCAGGTAGATGTCGATAAGAAGGCCGATGAGGAAACCCATCCGAACTCCTACTGAGCCTGCTGTGACAATCTCCATACAGTCCGGTCCGTTCGTCCAAGACTATCGCATATCGGGTCTAGGGGGCGGCAAGCGTCAGTCCCCTAATAGCGGTATAAGTCGTGTCGGAGGGAAGCCCATTACACCCTGAGAAACTACTGGAACCTACCAGTAAATCTCGCTTGCCCTGGCCAGGGACTTTGCGTAATGGCTCTCTGACACAGCGCGATATCAACCCCCAATACCGGGAGAGACGAATCCTGTCTAACCGCCACTGCCTCCAAGTGCTCGGGACTGCACCCAACTGCTACCTGTTTGCACGACTCCTTTGAGCCGTGGTAGGGTAGCAATCTAAGAACAGTGGGACACACTCGAGGCGAAGTAGCAGTGTCAAGTCTGCGGACTATGCTGTACTCATGTCACCTGGGAACTGTTCACTGACGACTGGTATAAAACCAACCAACAGTTCCCTGTGAGTCCTGTCCGCTGTACCCGTAACCTAACGAGCACCTGCATACTATCTCCAGTATGACGTACTGACGGCTGTGGGACAGACCATTTCACCAACTGGGATGAGAAGCGTACTGTCACGACCCGAAAGTACGGAACGTGACTGACACTTAGATTACGAGACGTCTAAAGGCGTACCGTATCCTAAGTCAGCTAAAGCCCAGAAATCTAACCCAAAATCAAAAGAGAGTGAAGGAAAAACCTTTAATGAAGACGATTTTCAAATCAATTAAGTTGCAAAGAATCCCTTTTTAAAACATCAAAAATTTCTGAAAATTTCGGCAGAGTCTCCCCTGTATTTTCTATCCCCCAAAATGGGTACAACAAGATAATAAACCTGTAATTATAAAAATGGCATCCCCAAGCGGGAGCTAGCTCTTCGCCCAAGGCGGATCACAACCACATGCAATATAATAGTAATATCAAGAAAAAGAGCATAAAAGAGATGCAAATACCAGAAAACACACGTCGGCTCAAGTGAGCTCGACCCAAAAGAAACCACGAATATACAAATCTCCCAGTCTCATCACTAGGTCGCATATACAATACAAGTGGTAGATGGAGAATACTAGATACAATGATAAAGAAAAAAGAAATAAAGTATACTCGCAACCCACCTACGGGCGATGTCGCGAGTCTGAGCAAAAGGAACTGATGACAAGATAGCCCGCCGCTACAAGACTGACGGGTCCGACCTGCAAGACACTGTGGCACAACGGGGGTGAGTTGCCAGCTCGTGAGTAAATATAACATCTAATAAGGCAATCGTAAGAATGCACGCAATGCGGAACAACATGTATGTCCATATGTGATATAATAACTCTAGTATGCATGCACATGTATGCAATATCTTTTCTAACTCTTTAAGTGTTTTAAATGTTAAAGTTACTGCATTCTTAACTTTTAGAAAACGAATGTCTGCATAATAGCTAAATATCATCAAGAAATCCTCAGAAAACCCGTGTCAAGCATCGACACCAAATAGGAATCATATATGTCTCAATGTCGGGCTCCGTCAGTCCGGATCGGCCCATATCATAAATCTCACGACAATGGTCGGTATCCTCCGGATATCCGCTGCGCCAGACATCACCGGTAGGTAGTCTTCCCCTGCCAGGCTCATCGTCTACAACTCGATCTTCTTGCCCCGGGGTACCATACCGGGCCCACCATGTACCCGAGACGGTTCATCCACTCCTCGAATCGGGTCTCGAAATCCAACAGAAAACATGAAAACTCATGGTGGACGACACATACATCACGAGAAAACCGCAACTTTGTTTTGAAAATGATAAATATAAGGTTTTGTTAAATTCTTGCGGTTTTCCCCAAAAATCCAGAAATCGCAGCAATACTGAAATCCTCAAGAAAACCATAATGTCCACATGTTATATATATGATAAATGTCTATGATATCAATGTGTATGATGTGAATTTTGGCTATAGTTCTATGTAAATATGATGATGATGCGAGATATGTGCATGCGATGCAGTTTCATATATCAAGTATGAATGCAGGTGACGATATTAAGATAAACAGGTTCTATCGTGCACGTGGCATGTCAATTTCCAAAGGCGTGTGTGTCACATGAATAGTGCGCGTGCAATAGATGCCCATGGTAAGGTGTTCGTGTCCTAAGAAATGATATCGCATAGGTAGAGATGAATGTCCATGCAATTTAACATACTGTTCGCCGTGAGGGTATGCAATGTACATAAAGGGATAAGCTGTCTAACAATATAAATCTTGCATAAAGTAGGGTAATCCTAACTAGGGGGGGCTTCTCGCGCCATCCATACGATTCCCCCATAGATGAATACATCTACTCACCTGAAATCCCCGCTAATCTGATCCGGCCACCGCTTTGCCTTTACGCGCCGTGTCCGATGTTTCTCCGACCGATCCTATATTTGCACAATATCAAGCATAAGATTACAAAACCTAACACACTGCAAATCACAGCATACAATTATTAACGCTCTCGAATTAATCATAGCATGCACTCAGTGCGCGGAAAAACGCACGAAAATCGCAATCCTTTAACTAAAATCGTCATTTTGGGGAAATCGATTAAACTACAACCCGACTAGACGAAACCCCGCGTTCGCGCATTCTAATAATCCTATACGAAGCTAATAATATTGCTAACCTAACGCAAATTGACCGCATTCTATTTTCTACAAAAATCTAGTAAGCGAATTTCTAGCCGATTTGATACAAACATCGAAATTTGACGATTTAACAAGCATATAAATACACCATTAACCACTACAACCAATTAGAAACCCAAAGCCCTAATTTAACTCTAGCCCCATGCTTCAAACCCTAATCCACAATCAAATCCCTTACTTGAATTTTCAAAACTAACCATTTCAATGAAATTAATCATTTTAAAATACTAAACTAGCTTTATTAAACTACAAATTAACAACTAGTTTAGGATTCACCTCTCAAGCTTGAACCCTAGCTTGATCAAGTCACCAAGAAGCCTCCTTTCATCATGTTCTTGAACAAATTTGGGTTGAAGAGAGAAGGGATTAGGGTTAGGCTTTGAATGGAGAAAGAAATTGTGGATTTTTATTGATTTTTAGCATGAAAATGAAGCAAGAATGAAGTGGGAAGTGGGGAATTTC
The DNA here is from genome assembly GCA_030015575.1 of Agapanthus africanus. Taxonomy (NCBI): domain Eukaryota; kingdom Viridiplantae; phylum Streptophyta; class Magnoliopsida; order Asparagales; family Amaryllidaceae; genus Agapanthus; species Agapanthus africanus. The sequence continues at coordinate 292,524,229 of JASDDO010000010.1, forward strand.
TGCAGGAAGAGGGTCGGATGCAGCAAGAGGAGGAGGTGGGGAAATTTTGGGGAAGTTTCTAGCTAATTACAACATCATATGATATCATATCATGCTTTCATATCAACCTTTTTCCAAAAAACCCCTTTTTAAGCCATTTTTTCATAATTTTCCCACCAAAAATCTAAAAGTTTGCAAGACATGATATAATTTTATTAACACCATATTTTAGCTTATAAAGACTCCAAATTAAGAAATTTACCTAATTAAATTTGTATTTATCCCTAATTAAATGTATTTAAAAAGGCTTAAAATAATAAAAAAATAATTAATTACGAATTTTTTTTTATTTAACTAGAAAATTATAAATGACATTTTAGTGACAAAATTATAGTAATATCTTATTTAAATTTTGTATAATTAGGTCTACAATGAAAAATATCACTTTTGACTTTTTACGGAAAAAGCCGAAAAATTAGCCGATTACCGAAAAACTGCCTAAACGATTTTTGAAGGGTTACACGTACACACTAGTCTACTCCGGAGTATCGATGCTCTGTCTCGATAATCCAACGACTAGGGACCTGAATAAGGATGTGCTTGTAGACTACCCAGCCCCCACTAGTGTGACTGCCATCACAACGCTGGTAGTCAAGCAAGATCCTAAGAGCTCTATCAATACGTATACTCACATATTAAGATAGAAAAAACCAAGTAGCATACTACCATGTTTAGCAAGACTGTTATATACATGTGAATATCCCAAGCTTCCATTAAGTAATATACAAACTAGTATGATACAGTAATGGCCTTCTAGGGCATAAACACTAACAATCTCCCACTTGCACTAGGGCCATGTACTGGCGTATCGAAGACCGATGATCTCGAGTAGCCTCTCGAACTGAATCTGAGGTAGGGCCTTAGTGAATGGATCAGCAATGTTATCCTCTGTATTTACTCTCTTTACCTTGATCTCCCGGCGATCTACGATCTCCCTGATCAGGTGATACCGCCTTAAGATGTGTCTGGACTTCTGATGGGACCTAGGTTCCTTCACTAAAGCTATAGCGCCGTTGTTGTCGCAATACAGAGGTATTGGACCAACACTGGTAGGAACCACCTGAAGTTCTGTGAGGAACTTCTTCATCCAGACAGCTTCTTTTGCGGCATCGCAAGCAGCTATGTACTCCGCTTCCATCGTTGAGTCAGCAACGGTGTCCTGCTTGGAACTCTTCCAACAGACCGCCCCTCCATTGAGGGTAAAGACATAACCCAACATGGACTTGGAGTCATCCTTGTCACTCTGGAAGCCGGAATCAACATAGGCCTCCATCTTGAGGTCCTTTCCGCCGTAAACCAAGTACATCTCCTTAGTCCTTCTTAGGTACTTGAGAATGTTCTTTACTGCTATCCAGTGATTCTCCCCTGGGTTTGCCTGATACCGGCTTACAACGCTCAATGCGTATGCTACATCTGGTCTGGTACATAACATCGCATACATTATAGAGCCTACCGCAGAAGCGTAGGGTATAATCGACATGCGTTCCCTTTCCAAATCAGTCTTGGGAGACATCTCTTTGGAGAGGGTGATTTCGTGACAAGCCGGTAGGTTACCGCGCTTTGAATCTTCCATACTGAATCTTTTCAATATGGTGTCTATGTACCTGGACTGTGAAAGTCCCAACATCCTCTTTGATCTATCACGATAGATCTGGATCCCCAGAATGTAGGTGGCATCACCCAGGTCCTTCATGGAGAATTTCTGTGACAAGAATCTTTTGACTGACTGTAGCATAGGAATATCATTTCCTATTAGGAGAATGTCATCCACGTATAAGACGAGGAATACAACAACTCTCCCTACAATCTTACTGTATATGCATGGTTCATCTGGATTTTTGATAAAGTCGAATTCTTTGACAGTATCATCAAAACAGATGTTCCAACTCCGCGATGCCTGCTTTAGTCCATAAATGGACTTAAGCAGCTTGCATACTTTACCGCTGCTCCCACTCTGAATGAATCCCTCTGGCTGATCCATATAGACGCACTCTTCTAAATTTCCATTCAGAAAAGCCGTCTTTACGTCCATCTGCCAGATTTCATAATCATGGAAGGCAGCAATAGCAAGAAGGACCCGAATGGATTTCAGCATAGCCACTGGAGAAAAGGTTTCGTCATAGTCCCAACCAGGTCTTTGACGGAAACCCTTTGCAACAAGTCTAGCCTTATAAGTTTCAACCTGTCCATCTACACCAATCTTCTTTCTGAAGATCCACTTGCATCCTACGGGTTTCACCCCATCTGGAGCAGTGTCCAAAGTCCATACTTTGTTAGTGTACATGGACTCCATTTCGGTCCGCATTGCATCCAGCCATTTTACCGAGTCACCGCTCTGAATGGCTTGCTGGAAGCTAGTAGGGTCGTCATTATCAATGACGCAATCTTCTCTATCCCCGTCTATGAGAAAACCGTAGTATCTCTCGGGCGGATGAGACTGCCTACTACTTCTGCGGATAGGCGCTGGTATGTCCCTTTCTTCTGAAACTTCTTGTTCCACCAAACTTTCAGTAACAGCTTGTGGTTCTGGAATTTCTTCCAGTTCTACTGCGCTCCCACTCTTCTGATTTTCTAAAAATTCAGTTTCTAAGAAGCGGGCATGACGAGAAACAAAAACCTTTTGTTCCTCTGCGTAGTAGAAGCAATATCCCATTGAATTCTTTGGATATCCCACAAACTTACACTCTACTGAGCGTGCCTCGAGCTTGTCCGGATGCTGCTTTTTTTATAAAACCTGGACATCCCCATGTCTTCAGGTACTGAAGATAGGGTTTCTTCCCACTCCACATCTGATATGGGGTGGTAGGCATAGTCTTGGTTGGAACCTTGTTCAAAAGATATGCCGCTGATTCTAGCGCATAACCCCAGAATGATCGCGGTAACTCAGCCTTACTCATCATGGAACGAACCATATCTAATAGGGTTCGATTCCTCCTTTCCGATACACCGTTGTGTTGTGGTGTGTATGGAGGAGTAAGCTGAGAGAGAATTCCTTTCTCTTTTAAGTAACCCAGGAACTCGGCACTTAAGTATTCACCACCTCGATCAGATCTCAGTGTCTTAATACTTTTGCCTATTTGGTTTTCCACTTCATTCTTGTATTCTTGGAATTTCTCAAAGGCCTTGGATTTATGCTTCATCAAGAAGATATGTCCATACCTAGAGAAATCATCCGTAAAAGTAATGAAGTAGGAATAACCACCTCGCGCATGTGTAGACATCGGACCGCACACGTCACTGTGTACGAGTCCTAAGAGCTCGCTCGCTCTTACTCCGTGTCCAGAAAACGGAGTCTTTGTCATCTTTCCCATGAGACAAGATTCACAAGTGGCATAAGATTGATATTCGAACGGATTCAAATATCCTTCTCTATGTAACTTCGTTAACCGTGTTTCATTGATGTGACCTAGTCTATAGTGCGATAAGAAAGCCTGATTTACTTCTGGAGACTTTCTTTTAAGTGTGTTCTGGACATTGAAAACCTGAGCTTGATTTAATATGTATATACCGTCATCTAATGTACCGGACCCAATCAGAACTTGATTTAGGTGGATGTGAACTACATCGCTTACGAATGTAAAGTCATATCCCTCTCTTGAAAGTGAGGACACTGATATGATATTACAAGTCAAACTAGGTATATACAGACAGTTACGTAGAATCAATATCTGCCCACTTGTCAAACCTAGGCGATATTCTCCCACGGATTCAGCGTCCACGCTCATTCCGTTTGCAACTCTGAGAGACAAATCACCTATCCTTATAACTTTACGGTTTCTCAAAGCATGTAACGAATTACAGATATGAGATCCTGCTCCGGTATCTAGTACCCAGGAAGTAGAGTTAATTGACAAACAGTTCTCAATTACAAACACACTTGAGGCTGAAGCCACAACATGCTTCGTATCCATGCAATCCTTCTACCAATGTCCATTCCCACAACAATAGGAATGTCCCTCCTTACCTATACCAAGTCCCGAAACTTTTTCTCTTCCCTTTCCTCCTACTTTGCTGACACCGTATATCGGCTTTGTAGAGGTCTTCTTCTTTTCACCCTTTGCTTTTGCCTTGGATGAAGAAGAAGAAGGTTCCCTATTAAGCAGAGCTTGTGTCTCCCTGGTTTCTTTCAGGGTGTAAGTAGAGGGTAGGGACTGTGGAAATAAGTCAGTATATGACCTGTTTCCCAACGTGGTCTCCAGGTCCTTGAGCTCATCAATATAGCTAGTCATCGTAAGGACGTTGTCCCTTACAGATGACCCGTCAGCCGACCTCGCTTGAATCAATTCGTTCGAGGCCTCATATCTTGCGATATGAGATTGCTCTCCATATAAATCTTTGTTATGGAGAAAGATGGAAACAGAGTCCATCTTCTCATGCTGCTTCTGGTATATACCATCAACTGAAGCCAACACGAGGCACTTGGCTTTCGCTTTATTCTTTTCCTTTGTCTGACGGATATCCATATCCGTGACGGTGGAAACTGGACCTGGGATGATGGGATCTAGAGTAGTAATAGGGTGGTCCAGCTTATCATAGGCAATGGTCATCTGGACAGACCTTTGCCAGTCATATAAGTTAGATTCAGTCAACTTGTTATCTAGATGTAACCTAGTCATGGTCACAAGGTCGCTGCAATGAGAGAGAGAGAAGAAAACACTTTAGCATGATGCTCTTGCAAGTTTAGATTGGTTTTTAATTTATCTAAACTGGATGGCTCCCACTGTTTTTCGAATCCTTCCTCAAACCATAAAAGAAGAATTAGCCAGGACTATTCTCACTGTACAATTCTTGCTTAACCGTTCAGCCAGGCTAGTGTCGATATTTCGAGGGAGGTTTTCCAACGCTTTCGCGAAGTTCCTTAATTAAATAACCTCTTTTCTCTGGGGGCGTAACCCCGCTGACACCTTTCTGGACACCTACTTGGTTTATAGCATTGATCGTTAAGTGACGAATATCCTGATAAGTAGCATATACTCTCAGTAGGATCAGGATCCAAATATCATCGTATGATAATGTTGAAGGAATCCTACCAACATTCATCAAACTCCAAATGGTATGCATCTCTTTGCAAATTTCAGTTTCTTTAGAAATTCCCGATATATATTTTTGCCCCATGTTCTTATGACCTTGACGAAAGCCAACAAATCATAAAACACATGTCAAGTTCTGCCCATCATTATCTTGTTAATTTGAACCCATCCGTATATACCCTTGACGAAAGCCAACAAGGTTATACGACTGTCCCAAACTAACTCATCTATCTATGCAACAAATGAATACCTCAGCAGCTACCCAACACTATGCCTTGACGAAAGCCAACAAGCATAGCTTGAATACTACTGACCATCCATAAGAAATGACGGAGGGCTACGACTGGTTTTGGCGAAACCGTGAACGTAGTGAACTTGATATAACCGAAGGAACCTGATAGCTTTTATAAGGAGTGGTTAAAGCTCCGCATTTAAAAAAATATCTGTTTTTAAAATTAACCGAGTGGTTTCTTTTAAATTGTTCCAACGATTAAAACTTTGGTTTATTTTCTTTGCATTATAGATAATGTGTCCCATCATTAACCTATCATTGCAGAGAACAACGAAAATATGACGTCCTCTTATGCCATCCGCATTCGCCACTGGGTCCCGTCATTACTCGTTAGGTTACTTAACTAACGACAGAGCGGGGACTGGGCTAGCGCGGGTGTAAAACATAAGTGACGTCTAAAATAGCTATCATAAATATAGATATTTTACATTCGTCTGACGCAATGATATTCATTCCAGATCACAGATGAACTTAATTGGATTTGCAAGCAATCCGTGTTTGTTTTGAGCCTGCAACAAAAGACGGATTACACAGTTGTGATGAATAGCCATTACCCCACCCAAGACCCCAACGGGTACGGCAAACTACCCACCCGGCAGTTTGTGCACCCCACCTTGGGTCTGTCCTAGGAGCAAAAACAGTAAAATGAAATAATACAACGGTGGCTACAACCGCAACCTGGATGTGCCCCGCAAAATAATATTACAACAAATTACATTTACATCAAATGAATTAAATAAAAAAAACCCCATCACATAACCCCGGCTATCCATCACAACAGTCCAACACAGTTCATATGCACAAACAGATAAAATCCATTACAGAAATGTGCAACCCCCTGCCAACCGACATACTAGCAGTTAGGGGAGATTTACGAACACATTATACAAACACAGATATAATCCAACAAGCAAATACTGTATAATTTCGATCGATTAAACACTTTTAATTTTGCTCCAATACTTCTCTGTAAATCTGAAACCTGAGCAAAAATTAAAACTTCCAGAAAATACCAAATATTACACAGAAGCAACACAGGAAAATTGGGTTCCTGAACCGCCAACTCGGCCGCGGAAGCGCGGCGGATCGGTGGGATCCGCTGCGGTTCCGCGGCTCTTTAGGCGATTCAGGGGCCCAATTTTCTTGGGTGTTCTTCTAGTGTCTTTTCAAGCATTCTGAACTTCCCTGAAAAATTTTTGGACTTCATTTAAAAATCGACAGAAACTTGTGATTTCGGGCTTTTTCGGTTTCGTTTTTTCCGTTCGAAATTCATACAAATTTGCAAGTAAGTTATTTATTGTTTAGCGAGGCTATGATACCACTGTAAGTCGATGTGCAACACCCCACGACTTGCGGGGAGGCGGAAATTTGAAAAACGATCTTGTTCTTTGCTTAAACATCGACGAACCGCATTTCTCGAAGCTAAACGATAACTAACATGAAACATAGAAGTTCTATACTACTATGCTTAGGGATTATACCTAACGAATCGTGTCCTTCGTCTTTGCGAACTCCTCCTCCTCCTCGGCCTGCTCGAAGTAGTAGACGATCCACCCGAGAGCTTTACTCCAAGCTTAGCCTCTAAACTTGAGGCAACTAACCTTCTTTAAGTGCTAATCAAAGAAGCTAGGTGATATAGAGTAAGGGTTATGGTTTAATTAGTCTAGCTAATCCTTGTACTCAACACATGAGAGGGGAAGATTAGGGTTTGAAGAGGGAGAGCTTTAGGAGAGAGAAGATGAGAATAATAATGAAGTGAGAATAATGAGTTATGATAATATATATCAAGCATTTCTTTTTATCAAGAAAAGAATATAAATGAATTTAACAACCATGCTTGATAATATCAAGTGATGATTCACTCCATGAGTCATTAAGCATTTATCATGCATTAATGACATGGATGAATCATCCATATGACTCACTAATCACATTCAATGTATATGCCACCTAAACCTCCTTAGTCACCACCTTCTAGAAGCTTCTCACGCAATTACGAGAATGCCCCTCCTTTCCGCAAAAATACGGAAAAACTTTAGACTGTATAAATCCAATAACCGGATACCAGTAACTGGCTTAAACCAAAGCCGACTGGTAAAAACTGTCCGAAAGTCGTACGCGCGTAAACGCACGTATGCGTCCGAACCCTTGTCGTAAAACCATACGACCTCTATATCATTTCGCCCGGAGTAGGGAAACTCTCTGTGTGGGACTCTAGAGACTCGACTACTACGCTGGCAGTGGGTTTAACCACAGACCGCAAGCGGCACTAGCTGTACGTAACGGTCCCCAGGTAGATGTCGATAAGAAGGCCGATGAGGAAACCCATCCGAACTCCTACTGAGCCTGCTGTGACAATCTCCATACAGTCCGATCCGTTCGTCCAAGACTATCGCATATCGGGCCTAGGGGGGCGGCAAGCGTCAGTCCCCTAATAGCGGTATAAGTCGTGTCGGAGGGAAGCCCATTACACCCTGAGAAACTACTGGAACCTACCAGTAAATCTCGCTTGCCCTGGCCAGGGACTTTGCGTAATGGCTCTCTGACACAGCGCGATATCAACCCCCAATACCGGGAGAGACGAATCCTGTCTAACCGCCACTGCCTTCAAGTGCTCGGGACTGCACCCAACTGCTACCTATTTGCACGACTCCTTTGAGCCGTGGTAGGGTAGCAATCTAAGAACAGTGGGACACACTCGAGGCGAAGTAGCAGTGTCAAGTCTGCGGACTATGCTGTACTCATGTCACCTGGGAACTGTTCACTGACGACTGGTATAAAACCAACCAACAGTTCCCTATGAGTCCTGTCCGGTGTACCCGTAACCTAACGAGCACCTGCATACTATCTCCAGTACGACGTACTGACGGCTGTGGGACAGACCATTTCCCCAACTGGGATGAGAAGCGTACACACTAGTCTACTCCGGAGTATCGATGCTCTGTCTCGATAATCCAACGACTAGGGACCTGAATAAGGATGTGCTTGTAGACTACCCAGCCCCCACTAGTGTGACTGCCATCACAACGCTGGTAGTCAAGCAAGATCCTAAGAGCTCTATCAATACGTATACTCACATATTAAGATAGAAAAAACCAAGTAGCATACTACCATGTTTAGCAAGACTGTTATATACATGTGAATATCCCAAGCTTCCATTAAGTAATATACAAACTAGTATGATACAGTAATGGCCTTGTAGGGCATAAACACTAACAGAAACCATCGCTAGAGTCCGGGATCCGATGATCACAGTGGAGGGACGTCAACGCGGAGCTATGGAGGTGGAGGACCGGATCTACAAAGGTTGTATTTTCCGTTCACTCTTAGTTAAGTTGTTAACTAGTTGTAGTTTCGCCTTAAACTCTAGTCAACGATCGCATTAGGGTTTCTCGGCACCGGAAATTTTTGAATTTGGCATGTTTGATGCCTTGTGGAACCTCTTGAGTGTGCTTAGGAACCTTACACTTTAGATTTAGATTTCTCACTCTAAATCTTCACTTGAAAAATTCTAGAAAGCTTTTCTTCACTTGATGAAGAGGAAGAAGAAGAAAAGAATAAGAATGAATTATGTGGAAGGAATAATCAAGTGAAGTCTTTCATAATGCAACCATGGGTGAGCTAACCTTTGTAGAGATTAAACCATAGTTAATTATAATGGTTTGGTTAATGAATATCTTAATCAAGACAAAATGAGTGGACTTTGTCAAAGTTGCTTCAAGTTTCATGAAGCTTCAAGCCATGACAAAAGAAGCCACCATTTTGAATAATTAAGATAAATAAAAACATAAATTATAATTAACATGGTGTATGTCACACACCCACCCATGTTTGCATGTATCATCAATCATGATACAAACTAGTGCACAAACATATATCATATATACAACTTGTGCACATCAAGTGAGAAAATCAATCTTAAGTGAACTAATACTAGTTAATGTAAAGTAATATATCAAATATATAATTATACATTAAATCATTAAATCAACACTTGATTTAATGATCCGCTCATATCTTATATAACCGACTAATATCTAGTGTATCAATATATCGAATCAACACTTGATTCGGTAACCTGGCTATATCACATATAACCGACCGGTGATACAAATCGCGAGAATAGAATACAGTATCACATACTGGTATTATTCTCGGTCCCGCGCATATCTCATATGCGCTCCTATTTCGTTTCGCTTAAGCCAGGAAACCTCTGTGTAGGATTCTAAAGACTCGTCAATACGCCGGCAGTAGGTGGTGATCATATCAATCACCCACAAGCCGCAAGCGGTCTGCTAAACGTAACGGCCACCCGGGTATTGAGCGATCAGAAGATCAACGAGCAAGCCTGCTCACATTCCTGCGAATCCAATCAGTAACACTTACCGCACAGTCTGGTCTGTTCGTCTGATATGTCGCATATCTCGCCTAGGGGTGGTAAACGTCAGACCCCATGTAACACCTTAGAATGTGTTTTGTGTCTAATTATATTTTAATATATGGGTTTTAATAAAAAGTTTACCCCATTGGTTTTTAATTATTTTATCCTATTTATTGAATATTTTATTAGAATGTTTCTAGGCATACGCACACTTGTGCATGTAAACTAGGGTTAAGACATGGGGCTAAACCATGATTAGCAACCATGGCGGACTAACCATTTCTTTATGCTATTTTAAAATTTAAATAAGTGTTTTAGGTTTTTAAATTAGTATGGTTGTTTTTCTTGTTTTTAAATGGGTAACCATTTGAATTGTTTTGGCTTTGACTTGGTGAGAGAGAGAGAGAGTGCATGATGGGGCATAATGGCCTTGCCATGCTTCAATTAATGAAGAGAGAGAAAGAGAAGGGGGTTGACTTGTTTGGGTTATCATTCTTGGCTCTCATCCTTTTCACTCCTCTCATTTTTTCTCACTCTCTCACTCACACACCCACAGCAGCTCCAGCAGCAGCAGAGGAGCAAGCAACAGCACCAGAGGCAGCATTAGCAAGCAACAGTAGCAGCAGCATCAGCAGACAGCAGTGACAGCAGCTTCTGGCAGCAGCAACAGGAGCCCCAGCAACTGCAGCAAGCCCTCATCTCCTCTATCCACTCTTTCTCTTGCTTCTTAAGGTCCCTTTAGGGTATATTTTCTGAACTCTATTCCCTAGTTGCTGAGCTTATGTGTTAATTAGGGTCGGTTTGTGTTAATTAGTGAGTTTAGTGCTTAATATGGTGTTTGATGTGGAATTTTGGTTAGAATATGATTGTGCTGGTAAACCCTATCTATTTAAGTGTTGTTAGGGTCACCTTAACTGAGAATTTCCCCAGATTTCACTAAAATACCATAGGGTTTACGTTTTGTGCAAAATCGGTGTTTTTAGGCGATATATTAGCATTCTATGATTTGCTTTTGACCCGGGGCCTTCAGGACAAAATTGGGAAAACTGGAGCATGTACACTAGGTATAGACACCAGCACCAAAACACGAGCCCCTACTTCCCAATCCAGGCAGCCAATTTAATACATCTAGCCGCAAATTGCGGCCAGGAAGGTGAGTGGGGTGTTGGGGTCTTGGCTAGGGTTGTCTGCAGTGTTGTCTAGTGTTTTGGCATGTCTAGTTTTGTAAGATTTGACCTGTAGGAAAATCTGGGATCAAATATCGTATTTTGTGTTCGTTGTGTTTGCGCAATATGCACGATACGTGAGTGGGTTCTGCGATCCAGCGTATCGCGGCGTGTCGCGGTAGTTTTAGACGCGTATATACACGTTTCAGCGTATCGTGCACACGCGCGTTTAGTTCGCGACGCGAGTTTCTCGTTTAGTGTCGATATCGCGTTTTGCGAGATATTTGCTTATATATATGGTTTTCTTGTCTAAATTTCAGGTTTGCAGGCGGGGACTACGGACCCAGCTACAGGGGGAGACAGATGGTAGGATTCACCTAGCATGGAGCTTAGGTGAGTAGATTTAACATCTACAGGGGAATCACCCGCATGGCGTTATGCGTCTGGGCTAGGATTTTAATACTTGTCGCATATTCTACGTCATTGCTAGAATTGCGTCTTTACCCTATTTTTTTTAGATGTAGTTGTACTGTGACTAGCAGCCGTAGGACAGTGCACATATTATTGATGGTTCATGTTGCACGAGCACGGATTGTATGCTACACACACACCGTCAATAATTGCCATGTCACACACCAACCCTTTATAGATACTATATTGCTTGGTTAGGGACCTTGTGACATTGATTCGTATTGCTTATCACACATGACATCTAGCTTGTCGGTATACCTATAGTGTATCATACCATTAGTGATCGGTACATATACACCTTACGATACAGCAACAGGTATACCTTGCTCATGTTTTACTTATACCCAGGGGGGTATCCTACATATTCTACTTATACCCAGGGGGGTATACGACATCATTTACTTATAGGTAGACACCTATACTTAGCTGTACCTTATTGATTTCGCATACATCTGGTTTCAACTACATATTCTCATTTATATTCTCGCATTTCAGATATATCGCATATATTTATTCCTGGATTTACGCATTGTTATTTGGATTTTACATGTTGTTTTCTGGATTTGGGAACCGCGGGAGTTCATGAAATTATTCATACATTGAAAAACCCGGTTTCCTTGATATGATATTTGCGCAGCCACCAAGAGATTTTTCGGTTCTGATTATATACTCCATACAAGGTGTGGATGCCGTATGAGAGTACATGGTGGGGCCCGGTATGGTTCCCCTCGGCAAGAAGATCGATGGATTTTGCCGATTGAGCCTGGAGGCGGGCGAGTACCTACCGGTGACAGTACTAATGACTCGGCGGAGATCATGGAGATACCGTTGGGAGTCATGGACGTATGCATACGTCGAAAGGTGAGGGTCAGAGCTAGGCACTCGTGCTTTCGGGATAGCGTATGATACGTACATATCAGGATTTCTGTGTCGATGCTTGGCACATTGTTTTCATGATATTTCCTTTTAACACCTTTGTATATATAACAGGGGATTTAGCCGTTGTTATATATACCCTTACACCAATATTAGTGGAATGGGACGCTAATATATGTGTATTGACCCCATCATTTTTATTTCTGCAAATATATACCTTTAGGATGTTAGAATTCTACTTGAGATTTGATTTGGGATATTAGGTGATTCATTGAGATTGGATATTGGACATACATATGGGATTACTGATTTGTACATTCGGGATATAGGAGATTACTCGATATTGTACATTGAGGAGATGTGAGACTTATATGATGTGAGAGCCCAACTTGGGGGCTGATTTGAGGAATTGGGATTTGAGTGTCTTGATGGATTGCGATCCTACCATGATGATTGGATTCCGTGGGATGACATATTTCGCTCCATACCTCATACCTTTTTACTTATGCACTGTTCCATGTATTAGGAGTACCTGTTAGTGTACCCTTCATGATTGCTGCATAGTACATTCTCATATCCCTATTGCATGGTTATTGCATACTACTGTCATGTTATTATTGCTTCACATGTTGATTGTACCTGCTAGTGTACTTTCCATTATTCTGCATTCACATGACCTGTTATTACTGTAAATTGTATATCTAGATTCATGCTGTACGTACATTCCTGCGATTACCTGCATATGTTATTTACTATTCACGAGTTCGCAACTCACCCCCGTTGTTCCACAGGTGTTGCAGGTTGTTCCCAGAGTAGTTGAGGCAGGCTATTCAGCTATTCATCTATCATCTTTTGCTACAGATACCACATCGGCTCACAGTATACTATTTTGCTTAGGTGGGTTTTGGTGGTTATCTGTATTTCATATTGTTCATTCGTTGTATCTTATACTCTCCATCTACTATTATGTTGTTGACTTAGAGACTTGGTGAGGATGTTATTGTATATTATGTTGGAGATAGTGCCCTCAGAGTCAATTATTGGATCGCAGGTACGTGATTGCAATGATTGCGGAGGATCTATACCGGTATGACAGTCTTACTCGAGATGATAGTATGCTATCTGGTTTGCCTTTATCAGTCGTGTACATGTTCAGGTGACTGATTACATGTTACACTTTGATAGAGCCCTTAGGATCTTGCTTTACTACCAACAGTATGATGGCGATCATATACGTGAGAGTTGGGTAGTTTAGATGCATATCCTTAATTGTGGTCCCTAGTCGTGGGAGTTTCGAGACAGGGCATCGATACTCCGGAGTAGACTAGTGTATACAGTCGAGACCCCGACGAGGGGCGGTGGCCGGTCTCACAACCCACTGGTGTCAGTTGGATCACCTAAGATGTATACAGGTGTAGGGTTGCTAGGCATGTGCACAAGGGTCTACGAGGCATCAACCATGCCCGATTAAAAATTTAGCCGTGCCGAACAACCCGAATACGGAACTTTAAACTAGAGATTAGGCGAAAACTAACATGCTAAATATTTTAACACTAAGTGAGAGGAATTACAACCTTTGTAGATCCGGTCCTTCACTTCATATGCTCCGTGTTGTGGTCCCTTCGCTGTGATCATCGGGATCCGGACTCTCGAGAGGTTCCACGAAGAGAAAGACGCAACCTTTGCTTCCGATCTTCGATACTAAGATGATCTACCTTGAAGTTTCTTTAACACAAGCTAACACTCATGAAATGATGTGAACACCCTCATCTAAATGGCAAGGGAAGATGAGGATGATGAAGTAGGAATTTTGCTCTCTTTATTTATCTTTTTCTCATATTTATTCATCACCTTTTGAAAAACAAGTAAGCTTTTTCATGAAAGAATTGAAGGAAGAAGATAAACAATATTGTTAATCCTTTTGTGATGAATAGGAAATGAAATAATATGATAGATAATGCAACCATGGTCAAGCTAACTCTTGTAGAGAATTAACTAGGGTTAGGGTTTGGGTTTGGTTAAAGCATGACTCACTTGAAAATATCTTTATCATGACAAAAAGAAAAGCTTCTAGAATCAACTTGAAGGTTTAACCCTAATCCAAACCCTAATCAAGTTTAAACTCCACTAAACAAGTTGCATTAGTTATCATATCATGTTACAATATTATATATCACATATATAATATTTATCGTAACAAAATAAAATAATACAATTAACATATATCGCATATATATCAATGTATTACCCGAGTGAGAAAAAGAATCTTTTAGTGAGCAAATATTAGTTAATGTAATTTAATATATCATATATATTATTATACATTAAATTATCGAATTAACACTTGATCCGACAATCCGGCTATATCGCATATAACCGGCTAATATTTATCCGTACCGATTCATCGAATCAACACTTGATCCGATGACCCGGCTGATATCAAATATCGCGAGAATAGAATACGGTATCTCATATCGTATTATCCTCGGTCCCGCACATATCACATATGTGCTCCTACTCCGTTTTGCCTGAGTCAAGAAACCTCTGTGTAGGACTCTAAAGAATCGTCAATACGCCGGCAGTAGGTGATGATCATATCAATCACCCACAAGCTGCAAGCGGTCAGCTAAACGTAACAGCTACCCAGGTATTGAGCGCTCAGAAGATCAACAAGCAAGCCTGTAACTTCTCCTGCGAATCCAAACAGTAACACTCCCGTACAGTCCGGTCTCCTCGTTTGATATGTCGCATATCTCGCCTAGGGGTGGTAAACGTCAGACCCCAGTAGCTTGATAAGTCGTGTCGATTTGAGGTCTATAACAGTTCGAGAAACTACTGATAACACTTACCAGTAAATCTCAGCAACCCTGGCCAGGGATTTCCGGTTATAGCCAATCGAACACAGCACAACATCAACTCCCTATACCGGGAGAGACGAATCCCCTCCTATCGCTCATTGCCTCCATGTGATTCGGGACTGTACCCAAAAGCCACCTTTTTGCACGCCCTCTTGGACGTGGTATGATGGAAATCAAAGCACAGTGGGAACCACACAAGACTCTATGACGATCTCGGGTCAACAGACTACTCTGTACCAGTGTCACCAGAGAACTGCCATCTGACGTATGGTATAATACCATCTGGGAGTTCTCGGTGAGTCCGTCCAGTGTACCCAGTCTCCACTGAGCACCCGTACACCATTCTTGATGTCAAACACCGATGGATATGGGATCATCCATCGCCCATCATATGGGTCAAGATGCGTATACGCTAGTCTACTCTGGTGCATCGATGCCCTGTCTCGATACACCCTCGACTAGGAACAATTATAGGATGTACTCGTCGACTACCGTGGCCCCACTAGTATGATCTCATCATAGTCCCAGTAGTCGAGTACATATCCTAAGGGCTTTATCAACATGTAATATAGAGACAATCAGAGTACATGTTAAGATAAAGTACAACCAGATAGCATACTATCATGTCGAGCAAGAAAGTCCTCCCTATATATGTCCTAGCATCCACTGCAATACACATCGTATGTAAAGTAATAGCCTCTAGGGCATACATATAACTAACAACAGGTTCTCATTGGGTTATGAGTACACCGGACAGGACTCGCTGGGAATCTGCTAGTTAGTACTATACCTATCGTCAGATAGCAGTTCCTTGGTGACATGTGTACAGGTTAGTTCATCGACCTGAGGTCGTCATTTGTCTCGTGTGAGTTCCCACTGTGCTTTGATTTCTACCCTACCATGGCTCAAAGGAGTCGTGCAAACAGGTAGTTTTTGGGTACAGTCCAGAGCCATATGGAGGCACGTGAGCGGATCAGCAGGGGATTCGTCTCTCCCGGTATTGGGGGCGAGGTCGTGCTGTGTCTAGGAGAGCCATTACACAAAGTCTATGGCCATGGCAGGAGATTTACAGGTAGGTACTCCAGTAGTATCTCAGGGTGTTATTGGGCTACACTCCGACACGACTTATACTGCTATTGGGGGTCTGACGTTACTAGCCCCTTTGGCAGATATGCGATACTCATAGACGAACGGACCGGACTGTATATACATTGTCACTGTTAGGCTCAGTAGGGTTTCCGGATGAGTTCGCTCATCGGCCTCCCTTGAGGTCAGTCCATGGGCAGCCGTTACGCATTGCTAGTGCCGCTGACGGTTTGTGGTTAAACCCACTGCCAGGGTACTGACGAGTCATTAGAGTTCCCCACAGACGTTTTCCCAAGTTCGGGAGAAACGTTGTAGAGGCCGTATGGTTTTATGTCAGGGTTCGGAAAATGCACGTGCGTTTACGCACTGTTATTTTTCGGGCAGATAATACTGGTCGGCTTTGGTTTAAGCCGGATCCGAGTATTGTATTGAGTAGGTATAATATCTTTGTCTCAGTTGCATTTGTATTCGGTCTTAATACAAATGCGGGTATATTTATACAGTTATGGGGTTATCCTGAAAGTCGTTTCAGGATCACTTTTGGAAGTTGCCAGTTTCCAGTTTTCTATCAGCCGTCTTTTAAGATTCGGTTAAAGACGGATTTATCTTTTCTTGGATGAGGGTGAGTCATGCTTCTAGAAGGTTCTAGAGAGGGTGACTTGGCATGGTGAGTCATTAGTGCTTTAATGGAGCCATTAATGCAATGGTGACTAGGTTAATGAATCACCATTTGCATTAATGAGGTTTTGTTTGCATGAAGGATATTTGTGGTTGATCTTTTCTCTTGTGGTCACTCTCCCCTCTCCTACACTCACCTCCCTCCATCTATATATGGCCGGCCCCTCCTCTCTCTCACATGGTTGAGGTTTTCATTTTGATAAAAGATTATGATAGTATTTGGGGTGTATGGAATTTCACAGCTCATTTCATTCCATCACCTGATTCCCATGGAAACTTCATTTACCGATCGTCCACGGACTTGGACGAAGTGAGACAAAGTCATCTACTCATTCTCTACATCATTCTTGGTCGTCTCTTTTAGCAAACTTGACGACCGAGTTGCCTCGAGTCAGAGGCGGGAGCCCGTTTAAAGAATCAGTGACGTGGTGCCACCTGGACAAGCAGATCGAAGATCGACGAGATCGGAGCAGCCGCAACGGAGCGTGGGATGATGGTTAAAGAACGAAGGACTCGGATCGTTCGGTACAACCTTTCTACACTCTTTACAGTTTGTTAGTTTAGTAATAATGGCAGATCCGGGTGAAAGTATACGATAGCGCCAGTTAAAAGTTTTTTGTTCCGCATTTGGCGTCTGTAGACGGCCGGGGCGCTACCGTTGACTTACAGTGGTATCAGAGCCTAACCATTATACTATGCTAACTTGTGCTAACGCGTTTAAAACATCGATCAAACCGGAAATCAAAAACTGCAAAATCCAAGTTCACAGTTTCTGTCGATTTTTAAAGGTGTCCTAAAATTATTCTACATATCTCAGAAAACTGTGCAGGGTTTTATAAGAACACCGACCAAATTTGAGCATGCGATTCCACTAAACTGCCGCGGAATCGCGGCCAAACCCATGGTTTGGCCGCGCATCCGCGGCCATTCTATTGAATCATGCTTCCAAATTTGTACAGTGTTTTCTCCTCTGGAATTTGGGGTTTTTGGAATATATCTTTTGGGCCCAGATTTTATTACTGTTCACCAGTTGTTTGTGGGGCCCACTTCCTGATATTTTGTCGATCGAAATTTAAACATGTTAGTTTACAGTGCTTACATTATATCTCCGACCGGGAATGTCATTTGATCGGTAAACCGCGTCTGATTGCTATAGTTCTTTTAGACGGGTTTGCGAACGTGACATTCGTGTTGATGTTATGTGTTGTGCTGTGATGTTGCGGATTTGTCGTGGTGGATAGCAGTGTGCAATGGTAGTACAGTTTGAGTTTATTTGTACATTTGATATTGCGGGGCGAGCGTCCAACATGTGGACTGCCGTCACTGCCTGTTGTATAATATTCTTTTGGGGCACGACCAGGTTGCGGTCGATGTACCTGTTGTACTATTTTTCATTACTGTACTAGGTTTTACCCCGCGACGGAGTGCACGGATAGCCGGGTTCTGAGGAGCAACGGGTCCGCATCTCATGGCTTTGAGAGGCAGAGGGGCCTCACTCTAGAATTGGCAGACTATTCGCCGCACTCGTAGGGGGTACAGGTTGACCCAAGGAGGGGTGCCCAAGATTACCGGATTCCGTGAAGTGCAGGGTGGTCCATTCACTTTGCTGTAGGGGGCTGCCTCGCTTCAGGTTTTGGCGGGTAACTTGCCGCACCCGTAGGGGTCTAGGTTTCATTGCACAGGCTATCCACACGACAGGGGAACGTCGGGTTTCAGCAGCGGCTCTGTGAAACCCGGGGATCCCAGATTATCTGTATTGTTCTGTGATGTTGCATATTATCACGCCTGGAGCGATTATTGTATATTGGTTTATATCCTATTAAATGTTGTATATGTTTTACACCCGCGCTAGTCCAGTCCCCGCTCTGTCGTTAGTTAAGTAACCTAACGGGTGATGACAGGACCCAGCGACGAATGCGGATGGCATATACGTACATTTTATTTTCGTTCTTTTTGGTGTGACCGATTGATGGGACTGCGTTGATTTTGATCAATGCAAAGTAAAGCAAACCTGTTTGCAGTTGTTGGAACAAATTTAAAAAGTGCTATTGCAAAGACGTTTCCTTTTGTTATGCATAGCGGTATTCAGTGGAATATCCTGCACCTCATTCGACGGGGCAAGGGCCTATATCCCTTCACCGGGACTGACCCCTTGGGCAGAAGTTTGCGTCAGGGTAATAACTTCACTATAGTCGATTACAAGTTGCTTTGCACCGCGGTATTCAGTGGAATATCCTGCACCTCATTCCACGAGGAAAGAGCTGAGATCCCTTCACCGGGAGTGAGCTCTTTAGCAAAAAGTTTTCGCCACTATATTTTAAAAAGCTATCAGGTTCCTTCAGCGATATCAAGTTCACTACGTTAAAGGTTTTTCGCCAAAAACCAGTCGTAGCCCTCCGTCACTTCTTTTGGGTATTTAGTAGTATTCAAGCTATGTATTTTGACCAACGCCAAGGCATAGTGTTTGGTAGCTGCTGGGTATTCAATTATTGCATAGATAGATGAGTTAGTTTGGGACAGTCGTTCTGCCATTTTGGCCAACGTCAAGGGCATGTGCGGGTGGGTTCAAATTGACAAGATAGTGACGGGTAGAACTTGGCATGTGACTTATGACATTTTGACCAACGCCAAGGTTATAAGAGCATGGGGCAAAAATCATATCGGGAGTTTCTAAAGAAACTGAAACTTGCCAAGTATGCGCATACCTTCTGGAGTATGAGTAACGTGGATGCATTCCATCACGTTATCATGCGATGAGAGTTGGATCCTGATTCCCACTGATGAGTTGGTTTACTCTTCGGGTGATCCCGATTAATTCTTCTTTCAGATTTGGAGGAGAATTTGACAGGACAGTGGGAGGTTTCCGGATTAGATAAAGTGATAACCATTCTGATCTAGGTTAGAGTGCACGCAGAGTGTTTCTTTTCTCTCTTTGTTTGGCAGCGACCTTAGACCGACCCTAGACTATGACTCAGTGACCAGGTTGACCGAACCTTCTTAAAATACTGGCTTTTGGATTATCTGAGTTGCATAAGTCATTGCCACTCCTTCTTCTACCCTTTACATTTCTCAGAACACCCGTTTTACTACGGACATCCACTTCCATTGGATAGATCCATCGTATGGTTATATACGAACTCGAAGGGACTTCTTCGAGGATGGATCCAGGTTCAGGAGAAATAGAATTGGTTTATTCAGTTGTCTTTTATTATCACCTTCTCTCAGGTTGCGAGGGCTCCTTGGTTTAGGAGAGTACACTTATTATGCTTATTGGATAGTCTTATTCCAAACCATAGGCTGGTGCCGAAAGGTAGGGAATGAAGAAAACCAATTAGCCTAAGTAGGGTGTGCAGAAGGTAATATGTAAAGACAAAATAAAGGGATTAGAAAGAGGGCAAAGTAAATTGCGACTGTTATCATTCACGACCAAAACCGCGTACTTCATCGCCACTCCTATTTCACCTTTAAAAGAATAAGGTATTATTCAAATGTCTTTTATCATCACCTTCTCTCAAGATGCGAGTACTCCTTGGTTTAGGAGGGTACACTTATTATGCTTACTGGATAGTCTTCTTCCAAACCATAGGCTGGTGCCGAACGGTAGGGAAGGAAGAAAACTATTTAGCCTAACGATGGTGTACAGAAGGTAACGACTAAAGACAAATAAAGGGATTTGGAGAGATAGCAATAAAATATACGGTTGAAGTCATGAATTGGATTTTGGAAGAGGCATTACTATGAATACCAAGATACCCCTACGAAATATTTTCATGTTTCAGTGCATTGTTAAAGAAAAACTGTTTTTCCGATTAGATACTTACTCCAGGGTATGTATTTACCAGGTTTCATTCTCATATCTGTATGGTTTTACAGATGATGAGTGGGAGTAAGTTATTGGGAATGAGGTGATTATCCTTATTATATCGGAATTCGTTGTAATTGGTGATATTTGAGGAAATCGCCAGGGTACAGTTTTCCTCCTACGACGCACAGGTTTTGAGTTGTTCAACTCAGCGGACTTATACAGAGTATTGTATGTTGTCCAGTGTCCATCAAGACAAAGGGGTAGGTCCTCGTACTATGTTCTGTTTACTTATGACTTCTCTAGTATTTAGACGAGTGTTTCGTAGAAATACAAGGTCTAAGTTTTGAGAAGTTGTGGGTATAAGAATAAAGTAGAGAACCAGGTGTCACAAGTATCGGGATTCTTCAACGAGATCGAAGATGTAGATTCTTGTGATTGGTATTCAGATGATAGTAATGGTTTTGAGAAACTTGTTTCTCTTTCAGGTTACTCATAATTGGATGGATTCCTAAGTTGAGTAATGCTGATTAACCTCTTTCCATTAAGTTGATATGCACTGGAGACAGCTGCATGATTTGAATATGGTTCCAATTAAATAAGTGCCAAAGTTTCTATATTGAATATAGAATAGTTCGTAACTTAAAAGATGTTAAGGTACGGGGAGTTGTCCAGCTTATGCTTAAAACCAGACTCTGGATAACTCAGGGCACGTTTCTGTAATGGCTGTTTGTGGGTTGACCTTAGCTATGACGAGGGTTGATATTCTACCATTTGGAAGATCAATAGTGAAATTGTTCTTGACTCGCCACAGTTTTAGTAAAATGGATCTTTTTCAGAAAACAGTAGTGGGAGTATGGTAGAACTGGAAGTGATTCCAGAACCGCGAACGATTACGGAAAATTTAATAGGACCTATATATTCAATCAGGTTTGACATTCCATTAGCCACTCCGCAGATATGGTGGGTAACCTCAGACACCCGAGAGGTACCTCGGTAGCCTCAAGGAAGGTGACAGGGAGGTTCTTATCTACCCAGACTTGATACTACTGTTGTTCCAGGCCATGAGACCCGGTAGGAGGGTTGTCGTACTCAGTGGGAGCAGCGGAAGCCTAGTGGGCAAGATGCTTATGTCTATTTATAGACTTGAGCATTTATAGCGGAGATAGATCATCTAATTTTGATGTGACAGTCATGGGTTTGACTTCAATCAGAATAGGGGATGGATCTGTTAAGTAGGTAGTAGGGTGTGATCTCATGGTATTTGGATGACATACACAGAGTAGGAAGTAAAATTTCCTATACTATGATCGGTTGTACTGTGGTCGTCACACAGTTGTTTCTCCAGACAGGATATGGATATAATATTTGACATTCTGGTTTCTAGATCTATAGTTTTAGATATGGATTTGGGTAGTTTCCCAATGTGGGTACTTTGACAGTATTCTAATGGATTTTAGAATAGATGACTCTTAGCATGGTGGTGTACCTGCTGGATATGGAGTCACCCTCTCTAAAGGTGTCTTACGGACTAAAGGAGAGAGGGAAGTGCATGATTGGCAGATCACTTGCTTAGGCAATTAAGTCAATCGTGAGATGTCAAGTACCACACCAGATGTTGTTTTTGCACTAGATGTAATAAGTTTGTATTAATCCAATCCTGAAGAAACATAAGGAAGCAGTTTTAGAACATAAGTACATGTTCTACGGATTTGATGACGGCAGCCTCCTTCGGGAGACGATTATTATTCCAGGAATCAAAGGTGACATGGATGACAGAGTGATTGTCAGAGTTATAGTTTTCCCTCTGAAGAGGGACAGTATTATGGATAGGTGGTCCAAGAGGATACTGTGGGTGGCATGGTGCCCGATACTGATTAGGTTCAGTGATCGATACAGTCTAAGAAGTTTGGATTTGGTGTTCATTTATGAACTAGGTCCCATCAGATATCCAGACATATTCTAAGACAGGTATTACTTAATTCGGGAGATGGCTTTCTCCGCGAACTTGAGATTAAGAGAGATATAGAAAGAAACATCTAGGCGGATCCACTCACTGAGGCTATTTCTCGAACACAATAGTTTTACAAACGGACTTTGTGAAACTGATTAGTAGAGGAGTTGGATGTTCGGTTTCACACGGGCTGTGAGTAGTCGACATCGCAATAATTAGCCTTAAGTGCAAGTGGGAGATTGTTGGAGATAGTGCCCTCAGAGTCAATTATTGGATCGCAGGTACGTGATTGCAATGATTGCGGAGGATTTATACTGGTAGGACAGTCTTACTTGAGATGATAGTATGCTATCTGGTTTGCCTTTATCGGTCGTGTACATGTTCAGGTGACTGATTACATGTTACACTTTGATAGAGCCCTTAGGATCTTGCTGTACTACCAACAGTATGATGGCGATCATATACGTGAGAGTTGGGTAGTTTAGATGCATATCCTTAATTGTGGTCCCTAGTCGTGGGAGTTTCGAGACAGGGCATCGATACTCTGGAGTAGACTAGTGTATACAGTCGAGACCCCGACGAGGGGCGGTGGCCGGTCTCACAAGCCACTGGTGTCAGTTGGATCACCTAATATGTATACAGGTGATCATTGGGTTATGAGTACACCGGACATGACTCGCCGGGAATCTGCTAGTTAGTACTATACCTATCGTCAGATAGCAGTTCCTTGGTGACATGTGTACAGGTTAGTTCATCGACCTGAGGTCGTCATTTGTCTCGTGTGAGTTCCCACTGTGCTTTGATTTCTACCCTACCACGGCTCAAAGGAGTCGTGCAAACAGGTAGTTTTTGGGTACAGTCCCGAGCCATATGGAGGCACGTGAGCGAATCGGCAGGGGATTCGTCTTTCCCGGTATTGGGGGCGAGGTCGTGCTGTGTCTAGGAGAGCCATTACACAAAGTCCATGGCCATGGCAGGAGATTTACTGGTAGGTACTCCAGTAGTATCTCAAGGTGTTATTGGGCTACACTCTGACACGACTTATACTGCTATTGGGGGTCTGACGTTACTAGCCCCTTAGGCAGATATGCGATACTCATAGACGAACGGACCGGACTATATATACATTGTCACTGTTAGGCTCAGTAGGGTTTCCGGATGAGTTCGCTCATCGGCCTCCCTTGAGGTCAGTCCATGGGCAGCCGTTACGCATTGCTAGTGCCGCTGACGGTTTGTGGTTAAACCCACTGCCAGGGTACTGACGAGTCATTAGAGTTCCCCACAGACGTTTTCCCAAGTTCGGGCGAAACGTTGTAGAGGCCGTATGGTTTTATGGCAGGGTTCGGAAAATGCACGTGCGTTTACGCACGTGTTATTTTTCGGGCAGATGATACTGGTCGGCTATGGTTTAAGCCGGATCCGAGTATTGTATTGAGTAGGTATAATATCTTTGTCTCAGTTGCATTTGTATTCTGTCGTAATACAAATGCGGGTATATTTATACAGTTACGGGGTTATCCTGAAAGTCGTTTCAGGATCACTTTTGGAAGTTGCCAGTTTCCAGTTTTCTATCAGCCGTCTTTTAACATTCGGTTAAAGTCGGATTTATTTTTTCTTGGATGAGGGTGAGTCATGCTTCTAGAAGGTTCTAGAGAGGGTGACTTGGCATGGTGAGTTATTAGTGCTTTAATGGAGCCATTAATGCAATGGTGACTAGGTTAATGAATCACCATTTGCATTAATGAGGTTTTGTTTGCATGAAGGATATTTGTGGTTGATCTTTTCTCTTGTGGTCACTCTCCCCTCTCCTACACTCACCTCCCTCCATCTATATATGGCCGGCCCCTCCTCTCTCTCACATGGTTGAGGTTTTCATTTTGATAAAAGATTATGATAGTATTTGGGGTGTATGGAATTTCACAGCTCATTTCATTCCATCACCCGATTCCCATGGCAACTTCATTTACCGATCGTCCACGGACTTGGACGAAGTGAGACAAAGTCATCTACTCATTCTCTACATCATTCTTGGTCGTCTCTTTTAGCAAACTTGACGACCGAGTTGCCTCGAGTCAGAGGCGGGAGCCCGTTTAAAGAATCAGTGACGTGGTGCCACCTGGACGAGCAGATCGAAGATCGACGAGATCGGAGCAGCCGCAACGGAGCGTGGGATGATGGTTAAAGAACGAAGGACTCGGATCGTTCGGTATAACCTTTCTACACTCTTTACAGTTTGTTAGTTAAGCAATAATGGCAGATCCGGGTGAAAGTATACGATAGCGCCAGTTAAAAGTTTTTTGTTCCGCATTTGGCGTCTGTAGACGGCCGGGGCGCTACCGTAGACTTACATATTATTTGTGGATTTGCGCATCGTACATATACCCAGGGAGGGGGGTATCCTATATATTCTACTTATACCCAGGGGGGTATACGACATCATTTACTTATAGGTAGACACCTATACCTAGCTGTACCTTATTGATTTCGCATACATCTGGTTTCAACTACATATTCTCATTTATATTCTCGCATTTCAGATATATCGCATATATTTATTCCTGGATTTGCGCATTGTTATTTGGATTTTACATGTTGTTTTCTGGATTTGGGAACCGCGGGAGTTCATGAAATTATGAATACATTGAAAAACCCGGTTTCCTTGATATGATATTTGCGTAGCCACCAAGAGATTTTTCGGTTCTGATTATATACTCCATACAAGGTGTGGATGCCGTATGAGAGTACATGGTGGGGCCCGGTATGGTTCCCCTCGGCAAGAAGATCGATGGATTTTGCCGATTGAGCCTGGAGGCGGACGAGTACCTACCGGTGACAGTACTAATGACTCGGCGGAGATCATGGAGATACTGTTGGGAGTCATGCACGTATGCATACGTCGAAAGGCGAGGGTCAGAGCTAGGCACTCGTGCTTTCGGGATAGCGTATGATACGTACATATCAGGATTTCTGTGTCGATGCTTGGCATATTGTTTTCATGATATTTCCTTTTAACACCTTTGTATATATAACAGGGGATTTAGCCGTTGTTATATATACCCTTACACCAATATTAGTGGAATGGGACGCTAATATATGTGTATTGACCCCATCATTTTTATTTCTGCAAATATATACCTTTAGGATGTTAGAATTCTACTTGAGATTTGATTTGGGATATTAGGTGATTCATTGAGATTGGATATTGGACATACATATGGGATTACTGATTTGTACATTCGGGATATAGGAGATTACTCGATATTGTACATTGAGGAGATGTGAGACTTATATGATGTGAGAGCCCAACTTGGGGGCTGATTTGAGGAATTAGTTTTTGAGTGTCTTGATGGATTGCGATCCTACCACGATGATAGTATTCCGTGGGATGACATATTTCGCTCCATACCTCATACCTTTTTACTTATGCACTGTTCCATGTATTAGGAGTACCTGTTAGTGTACCCTTCATGATTGCTGCATAGTACATTCTCATATCCCTATTGCATGGTTATTGCATACTACTGTCATGTTATTATTGCTTCACATGTTGATTGTACCTGCTAGTATACTTTCCATTATTCTGCATTCACATGACCTGTTATTACTGTAAATTGTATATCTAGATCATGTTGTACGTACATTCCTGCGATTACGTGCATATGTTATTTACTATTCATGAGTTGGCAACTCACCCCCGTTGTGCCACAGGTGTTGCAGGTTGTTCCCCAGAGTAGTCGAGGCAGGTTATTCAGTTATTCATCTATCATCTTTTGCTACAAATACCGCATCGGCTCACAGTATACTATTTTGCTTAGGTGGGTTTTGGTGGTTATCTGTATTTCATATTGTACATTCGTTGTATCTTTTACTCTCCATCTACTATTATGTTATTGACTTAGAGACTTGGTGAGGATGTTATTGTATATTATTTGTGGATTTGTTGTCTTTTATATACAGTTTCCTTCCAATTGTCTCTTATTTTTTCGCTACGATGTCGTATATTTATGATGTGATTGTTTTCCGCCTTTGGGCCAGTTTATACAAAAGGGGTGTTGCTAAAATTTTAAAGAAAGAAAGTGGGACTTTTAAAGAGTTTGGGTTGTGATTTCAAATGTTTCAAAATACTTTTATTATCATTTCCGTATTTTCGTGTTTTAGATTTCTGGGTTTGGCTTTCTTTTACTGCGTTACGTCTTTAGGCGTTGCGTAGTATTAGGGCCGTCACGTGCCAATTTCGGGTCGTGACACCCCAGCAGCTTGATAATTCATGCCGATGTAAGGTCCATAACAAGCATGAAACTACTGATAACACTTACCAGTAAATCAGTGCAACCCTGGCCAGGGATTTCCAGTTATGGCCAGTCGAGCATAGCGCAACATCAACCCCTAATACCGGGAGAGACGAATCCACTCCTATCGCTCATTGCCTTCATGTGAATCAGGACTGTACCCAAAAACCACCTGTTTGCACGACTCAGTAGAGCCATGGTAGGGTGGAAATCAAAGCTCAGTGGGAGACAGACAAGACTCTATGACGATCTCGGGTCAACAGACTAAGCTGTACCAGTGTCACCAGAGAACTGCCATCTCACGTAAGGTATAATACCATCTGGGAGTTCTCGGCGAGTCCGTTCAGTGTACCCAGTCACTACTAGCATGATCAACACAATGGATATGGGATCATCCATCGCCCATCACATAGGTCGATAAGATATACGCTAGTCTACTCTGGAATATCGATGCCCACGACTAGGAACATTGAAGGATGTACTCATGGACTACCCAGGCCCCACTAGCATGATCTGCATCATAGTCCTGCAAGTCGAGTACACATCCTAAGGGCTTTATCAACATGTAACAGAGAGACAGAAAATATACATGTTAAGATAAAGAGCAACCAGATAGCGTACTATCATGTCGAGCAAGAAAGTCCTACCTATATATGTCCTAGCATCCACTACATATACATCTCATGTACAGTAATGGCCTCTTGGGCATACATATAACTAACAATCTCCCACTTGCACTAGGGCCATCTGTAGCAGTGGTTGCAGTATCTCATACTCAACCATCCCATATAAGTCTCTTTCTGGGAAAAAGCCTTTGTGAGTGGATCCGCCGTGTTGTCCTCTGAGTCAACTCTCGTAACCTCGATCACCCTGGAGATCAACTATCTCTATAATCAGGTGATGCTGCCTCAGAATATGTCTGGGTCACTGATAGGACCGGGGTTCCTGGGCCAAAGCCACACTTCCATTGGCTCACAATGGTAGGAACCTAGTTCATCTCATGAACCAATATACACCCAAACTGCCTCTTTGGTAGTATCTTTGATAGCGATGTCACCAGCCTTTATCGTCTAGTTTGCCATGGTATCTTAGCTTGGAACTCTTCCAACATATCGTCCCTCTACTGAGGGTAAAGACAATGCCTGCGAATGACATTCAGTCGTCCTTATCATCCTGGAACTTTTCCAGTGATTCTCCCCAGGATCAACTGATTCCATCGCACTACAACTAGTGAGAATCCTAACATCCAATTAGATCTATCTCATAGATCCAAAACCCAGGATTTAGGAGGTATCACTTTGATCCTATATGGAGAATCCATGTGATAAGAGGAGATTGACCGAGCGTAGCATAGGAAACTCTTTTCCTATCAAGAGTATGTTGTTCACGTACAATACGAGGATGACCACCTTACTCTCTACTACCTTTTTGTATATACAAGGTTCATCTACTATTTTGAGGAAGTCAAACTCTTTGAGTACCACATCAAAACAGACGTTCCAACTCCGCGATGCCTGCTTTATCCTGTAAAGCAACTTGCACACGTTTCCGCTGCTCCCACTGTTTACGAAGCCCTCTAGCTGTGTACTTATAGACGTTCTCTTCTAAATCTATATTTATAAAAGCAGTCATGACACCCAACCACCAGATATCATAGTCATGGTATGTAGCAATGGCAAGTAGGATCCGGATGGACTTAAGCATAGGCACTGGAAAAAGGTTTTATCATTATCCACGCCTGGTCGATGACTAAAACCTTTAACAAGTCTAGCTTTGAAAGTTTCAACTTTTCCATCTACACCAAGTAATCTTCTCAAGATATACTTGCTCCTGATGGGAATTTAACCCTTCAGATATAGCAGCCAAAGTCCATACTTTGTTGGTGTACATGGATTCTATCTCAGATCGCTAAGCATCCAGCCATTCTTACAGAGTCCCTACTCTTGATGGCCTGCTCGAAACTAGTTGGGTCATCATCTCATGATGCAATCCTCGCTCCCACTGTCATCGAAAAACTGAAGTATCTCTCAGGCAGATGAGGAACCCTGCTAGATCGGCGGAGAGGCTGAAGTTCGTGGGAATCTATTGAATCCTTTGGTTCTACCAAATCATCTGCTGTAGTTTGTATAGCTGGAACTCCTTCCAGTTCTACCTCATGACCACTAATTTCTTCATAAGAAATTCCCTTTCACAAAGGTGGTATGTTGAGAAACAAAACATATTTTGTTCCTCTGTTAGGTAGAAGATATTCCCTTGCGAATGCTTGGGATATCCAACAAACTTCTACAGAACTGACTTTGCCTCGAGCTTGTCCGGATTTTGCGTTTAGAGATAGGCCGTACAACCCCAAATCATAACAAACTTAAGATATGGGCTCTTCTCATTCCATATCACATATCAAGTGGTAGGCAATGGATTTGATTGGAACCCTATTCAATAGGTATGCAGCTTCACAAGTGCATAACTCCCTAAAAGGAAAAAGGAAACTCAGTAGTACTCATCATAAAGCGCACCATATCAAATAGGGTGTGATTGCTCCGCCCCGATACACCGACGTGCTGTGGCGTATACGGAGGAGTAATGCTGAGAGAGAATCTCATTCTCCTTTAGAATAATCCACGAATTCCGTGCTTAAGTATTCTCCTCCTTGATCACATCATAGGATATAATACTTATACCCGGTTTTGGTTCTCTACTTCTATCTTACATTCTTTGAATTTCTCAAAAGTTTCAGACATGTGTTTCAACAGGAACATGTGCCTGAATCTTGAGAGATCATCAGTGAATGTAAGGAAGTACAAAGAACCAGTCCTGGCATTTGTAGACTGGGGACCTTCATACATCACTATGTGTCAGTCCCAAGAGTTCACTAACTCTTTCTCTGTTTCTATTAAACGGAGCTATGGTAATCTTATCTTTGTGACATGACTAGCAAGTTTCACAAGATTTAAATTCAAACAGATTTAAATATGCATCTAAATGTAACTTAGCTAGTCGGGTCGCATTGATATGACCTAGTCTACAATTCCTCAAGAAGGATTCGTTCATTTTTGAACTCTTCCTCTCGTGTGTGTTCTATATAGTAAGAACTGTAGTTTGATTTAGAACGTCAATGCTTTTAGATAATGTGCCTGAACCGATCAACTCTTGATATAGGAAATGTTCAAAACATTATCCAACAATACAAAATTATTGTTAGTGTATATGCCCTAGAGGCCATTACTGTATCATACTAGTTTGTATATTACTTAATGGAAGCTTGAGATATTCACCTTGTATAAACAATCTTGCTCAATATAGTAGTATGCTACTTGGTTTGTTTCTACTTCAATGTGCACATGTGTTTATTTTAGTATATCACCTATACACATTAGTGGAGCTCTTAGGATCTTTGCTTGATTACCAGCGTTGTGATGGCAGTCACACTAGTGGGGCTGGGTAATCTATAAGTACATCCTTATGCAGGTCCCTGGTCGCAGGACTATCGAGACAGGGCATCGATACTCCGGAGTAGACTAGCGCATGCGCTTCTCATCCCAGAGTGGGAGACGGTCTGTCCCACAGCCGTCAGTACGTCGTACTGGAGATAGTATGCGGGTGCTTGTTGGGTTACGAGTACACTGGACAGGACTCGTCGGGAACTGACTAGTTGGTATTATGCCTATCGTCAGTTATCAGTTCCCAGGTGACATGAGTACAGCTTAGTCCGCTGACTTGACACTGTCACTTCGCCTCGAGTGTGTTCCCACTGTACTTTGATCACTACCCTACCACGGCACAAAGGAGTCGTGCAAACAGGTAGTGGTTGGGTGCAGTCCCGAAGTACTTGGAGGCAGTGACGGTTAGACAGGATTCGTCTCTCCCGGTATTGGGGGTTGACATCGCGCTGTGTCTAGGAGAGCCATTACACGAGTAGTCCCTGGCCAGGGCAAACGAGATATACTGGTTGGCTTCCAGTGTTATCTAAGGGTGTTTTGGGCTTCACTCCGACACGACTTGTACCGCTATTGGGGGACTGACGTTTACCGCCCCATAGGCCCGCCATGCGATGTATCAGACGAACAGACCGGACTGTACGCAGATTGTCACATTCAGGCTCAGTAGGAGTTCAGATGGGGTTCGCCTCATCAGTCTTCTTGTCGGCATTACCTGGGGACCGTTACGCACAGCTAGTGCCGCTTGCGGTCTGTGGTTAAACCCACTGCCAGCGTAGTGTCGAGTCTTTAGAGTCCCACACAGAAAGCTTTTCGCCTTTAGGCAAAAGAGTAGAGGTCACATGGTTTTGCGACAGGTCGCATGGTTTTGCGACAGGGTTCGGTCACATCCGTGCACTTGTGCACGTACAGTGTCCGGACAGTTTACACTAGCGGGCTTTGGTTTAAGCCAGATCCTAGTGTACGTATTGGGATTGGATTTATCCAGTTTGTATTCGTGTTCCTCGGAACGCGGATGCGGGTGTGTATGCACAGTTGACGGAGAGACAGAAGGCAGAGGATTCTCATTAGGGTTGTTGACCGTTGACCGTTGACTATTGACTTTTTGCTCAACCCTAATGAGAATATGATATATGATTAACAATTATATTAATTAAGTATTATGGTGACATGGTTGTTGACTTTGTTGACTTGTTGACTTTTGTTGACTTGTTGACTTTGTTGACCGGTTGACTAGGCTTGACTAGTGGACCATCAAGATAACCAT
This sequence comes from Agapanthus africanus, assembly GCA_030015575.1. NCBI lineage: Eukaryota > Viridiplantae > Streptophyta > Magnoliopsida > Asparagales > Amaryllidaceae > Agapanthus > Agapanthus africanus. The sequence continues at coordinate 292,555,852 of JASDDO010000010.1, forward strand.
AGCTATCATTTCATGGCAAAGACTTTTGCTTGCTTGCTCTTTTGTGCAAAATGAGTGTATGAAATGATATGGCTATGGTTGCTTAAACCATCACATAACACTTGATTGATATGATTTGTTATCATTGTTTTGAATTATGAGAGGGTGAAAGACAAAAGAGAGGCTCATTCTCACTTGCTCATTCTCTCTCTTGTTCTTGAGTTCTCATACTCTTGCTCTCACCCTCTTCCTCTTGCTCCCTCTCTTGACTCTATGGTTCACTTGTCTCATGAGTTGAGAACCAAGAACCATAGATAAAATCCCATACAAACTCATCTCTACTCACTCTAGTTCACAAGGTTTAGCAAACCGAGTGAACTAGTTTCTTCAAAGTTCGAAGAAGGAGCCAAAGGTTGGAGCTTTCAGGTGGATCTATCTTCGGCGTAAGGAGACGACGGGAAGAAGCCGATCCGGACCACCATCGGAGTTTGAAGACGAAGGAGTTCAAGACAAGCAAGGTATAAACCCCCTAACCGAGTAGTTAACGACTCCTAGTTAGGTTGTTAGTTAGATGTTTAACAAAGATACGGGTTTTAAGTCCATGTTACCACCTCTAGAAAAATCGTTTTTTAACAAATTCCGCATGCCCGAAAGTACCGGGAGAGGTAGCATGGACTTACAGTGGTATCAAAGCCTAGTTAAACTCTATCTAACATGTTAGCAAGTAACTAGAAGATCGATCAAAGAAAAAGTCACGAAAACGAACCCGAGAATTTCAAGTTTCTGCCGATTTTTATTCTGTTCAAAAGTTGATAATTTTCATCTTAATAATCGGCTCAGGCTTTTGTGGGAACACCCACCAAATTTGGTCCAACGATCGAGTCAAAGCGCCGCGGAAACGCGGCGGGAGCACGCTCCTGCCGTGGTTCCGCGGCCGAGTTGACTCAACCGAGGTCCATCTTTGGTGCAGTGTATTTCTGGGGTTGTTTTAGGATTTTTGGAATATATATTTTCTGCCCAGATTTTCCAGAACGAAAATTTTATTTTTGGGGTCCTGAAAATCCGTATTTTTGATCGAACTTCTAAAAGACTTTAGCTGACGGGTTTTTCTATAATGTGATATTTGTATTGAACGTCTACTAATCGCTATATGTCGATTAGTGGGGGTTATACAAATCTGTGATCTGTAATGTTGCTGGAATGTGTATATGAATTCGTTGGATTGTCGCGGGTGAATAGCCGGGGGGTTGTGAGACGTGAGTTTTTCTTTTCTTTCAATTCATGTAAATTTGTAAATTGATGTTATAATTGTTTGTATGGCCGCACAACCGGGTCGGGGTTGTAGCCGTCATTGTATAATTTCTTTTTACTGTTTTTGCTCCTAGGATAGACCCATGGAGGGGGTGCACAAACTACCGGGTATGCCGAAGTGCGGAGTGGCCTACTCACGGGGATGAGGGAGGTTGCTTCGCTTCGGGTACTTGGCGGGTAGTTTGCCGCACCCGTAGGGGTCTTGGGTAGGGTATTGGCTATTCACCGTGACCGTGTAATCTGCTTTTCGTTACAGTCTCGTACGAATTGCAGGTTCCTAGTATATCCAATGTGTTCATCTGTGATCTGAAATGTTTATCATTGCAGTATATCTATATATGATATTATTTAGGCGTTGCTTATGTTTTACAGCCGCGCTAGCCCAGCCCCCACTCTGCCGTTAGTTAAGTAACCTAACGGGTAATGACGGGGCCCAGTGGCGAATGCGAATGGCATAAGCGTACGTCATATTTTGGTTGTTTTCTGCAATGGTAGGATTAAATGATGGGACACATTAAAAGAACTAATGCAAGAATATCACGCATTAAAAGAACTAATGCAAAATAATAAACCAAGCTAAAGTCGTTGGAACACTTTCGAAAAACCACTCGGTTCTTTTCAAAACCAACTTTTAAATGCGGAGCTTGAGCCACTCCTTTTTTAAAAGCTATCTCGTTCCATCGACTATATCAAGTTCACTACGTTCACGGTTTCGCCAAAACCATTCGTAGCCCTCCGTCGTTTCGTATGAATATTCAATAGTATTCAAGCTATGTTTGTTGACCTTCGTCAAGGCATAGTGATTGGTAGCTGTTGGGTATTCATATGTAGCATAGATAGATGCGTTGGTTTGGGACATTCGCATTACCTTGTTGACCTTCGTCAAGGGTATATACGGGTGGGTTCAAATTAACCTGGATAATGACGGGCAGAACTTGACATGTGACTTATGATTTGTTGACCTTCGTCAAGGTCATAAGAGCATGGGGCAAAAATCCACATCGGGAGTTTCATAAGTACTGAAACTTGCTAGATTTGCATACCATTTGGAGTGTGATGATTCTGGTAGGATTCCTTCAGTTTTGTCACGCGATGATATTTGGATCCCGATCCTACTGTGAGTATATGCTACTCCTCGGGAAATTTCTTACTAATCGATCAATGCTATAAACCTAGTAGGTGCCTAGAAAGGTGTTAGCGGGGCTACGCCCCCAGGGAAAAGAGGTTCTTAAATTAAGGAACTTCGCGAAAGCGTTGGAAAACCTCCCTCGAAGTACCGACACTGGCCTGGCTGAACGGTTAAGCATGTATTGAGCGGTGGGATTGATCCCGACTAATTCTTCCTTTATGGTTTGAGGAGGGATTCGAGAAACAGTGGGAGCCATCCTGTTTAGACAAACTAAAAACCATTCTAAACTTGCAAGAGCATCGTGCTGAGTGTTTCTTCTTCTCTCTCCTAATTGCAGCGACCAATCGACATGACTGGACTTAAGTTACTCCTAGATAAAAATATACTGACAGGGCCAAACTACAAAGATTGACTCAGGAATGTCAAGATGGCAATCACTTACGACAAGCTGGGGTATCTTCTTACCACCAAAGCTCCCCCTGTCCCTGGTCCCACTTCCAGCGTCGCGGATAAGGAAATCCGTAAGACTTGGGAGATTGATAGCGCGAAGGACAAGTGCATCGTACTTGCCTCTATGGACAATGAACATCAGAGGAGGCACGAGAATGTGGACTTGGAATCCATATTTCTTCATACAAAAGAACTGTATGGAGAGCAATCTCGTATCACAAGATACGAAGCGTCGAAAAAGTTATTTTCGGCAAGGATGGCCGTCGGATCATCAGTAGCAGAGCACGTGCTTAAGATGATCGGCTACATTGAGGAGCTCGCGGACCTAGGAACCACATTGGAGAGTGAGCTCTATACAGACTTAGTTCTCCAGTCCCTTCCTTCCACTTACGCCCAGTTTATACTGAACTTCAACCTACAAGAAAAAGATGTTGAACTTTCAGAGCTCCTCAACATATTGAGGAGCGCAGAGGGCACCCTACAAAAAAGTAGGGAAACATCCACTTTGTTTGTAGGAGGATCATCTTCTTCTAGGTCCAAGGCGAAAGCCAAGGGAAAGAAGAAGAAAGCCCCCGCCAAACTAAGGGGCGGTGTTAGTAAAGTGGATACAAAGGGAAAAGCTAAAGCAACAAATAAAGCGGGGAAGCTTGTGGATAAGGAAGAATGCTTCTATTGTCATAAGAAATGGCACTGGAAGAATGATTGCAGGGCCTGGAAGGCCAGAACACAGGAATTGAAGTAGGTTGCAGCTTCAGCTTCAGGTGTGTATGTTATTGAAAACTGTCTTTCAATAAACTCTACTTCCTGGGTATTGGATACCGGATCAGGATCTCATATCTGTAATTCTTTGCAGGCGTTGAGAAACCGTAGGGTTTTGAAGGCAGGTGACATGACCCTCAGAGTTGCGAACGGAGCTAGCATGGATGCTAAAGCCGTGGGGGACTATCACCTGGGAATGTCAGATGGACATGTTTTGGTTTTGCGTAATTGCTTTTTTGTACCCAACGCAACTTGTAATATCATTTCTGTATCTTTAGTTTCTAAAGAAGGTTATGAATTTGCGTTTGTAAGTAATGTTGTAAACATTCACCTTAATCAAGCTTTGATTGGGTCAGGTACATTGAGTAATGGTATATACGTGTTAAACCAACCACAGATTTTCAACGTCCAGAATACACACAAAAGAAAGTCTCCGGAAATAAATCAGACTTTCTTATGGCATTGTAGACTGGGTCACATCAATGAGAGAAGGTTGACTAAGTTACATACTGAAGGATATTTGGATTCGTTCGAATATCAATCGTATGCCACTTGTCAATCCTGTCTCAAAGGAAAGATGACAAAGACTCCGCTCACTGGACACGGAGTAAGAGCGAGCGAGCTCTTGGGACTCGTACACAGCGACGTGTGCGGTCCAATGTCTACACATGCGCGAAGCGGTTATTCTTACTTCATCACTTTTACGGATGACATCTCAAGGTACGGTTATGTCTTCTTAATGAAACATAAGTCCGAAGCCTTTGGAAAGTTCCAGGAATATAAGAATGAAGTAGAAAAACAAACCGGCAAAAGTATCAAGATCCTAAGATCGGATCGAGGTGGTGAATACTTGAGTGCCGAGTTCCTGGACTATTTAAAAGAGAATGGAATTCTCTCTCAGCTTACTCCTCCATACACTCCGCAACATAACGGTGTATCGGAGAGACGGAACCGGACCCTATTGGATATGGTACGGTCCATGATGAGTAACACTGAGTTACCGCGATCATTCTGGGGATATGCACTAGAAGCAGCTGCGTATCTCTTGAACAAGGCTCCCACCAAGACTGTGCCTACCACCCCATATCAGATGTGGACTGGGAAGAAACCCTGTCTTAAGTATCTTAAGGTATGGGGATGTCCAGCTTTTGTAAAAAAGCAGCATGCGGACAAGCTCGAGGCACGTTCAGTACAGTGTAAGTTTGTGGGATACCCAAGGAACTCCAGGGGGTATCTTTTCTATTCCGCCGAGGAACAAAAGGTTTTTGTTTCTCAGCATGCCCGCTTCTTGGAAACTGAGTTTTTGGAAACCCAGATAAGTGGGAGCGCAATAGAACTGGAAGAAATTCCAGAACCACAGACTATTACCGAAAGCTTAGTGGAACCAGAGGGTTCAAAAGAACAGGACATTCCTACGCCGCTCCGCAGGAGTAGTAGGCAGTCTCATCCGCCCGAGAGATACTACGGTTTTCTCATAGATGGGGATAGAGAGGATTGCATCATAGATTATGATGAGCCTACTAGCTTCCAGCAGGCCGTTCAGAGCGTTGACTCAGTGAAATGGCTGGATGCAATGCGGACCGAAATGGAGTCCATGTACACCAACAAAGTATGGACGTTGGACATTGCTCCAGACGGGGTAAAACCCGTAGGATGCAAGTGGATCTTCAAAAGGAAGATTGGTGTAGATGGACAGGTTGAGACCTATAAAGCTAGACTTGTAGCAAAGGGTTTCCGTCAAAGACCTGGCTTGGACTATGACGAAATCTTTTCTCCAGTGGCTATGCTGAAATCCATTCGGATCCTTCTTGCCATTGCTGCCTTCCACGATTATGATATTTGGCAAATGGACGTAAAGACAGCTTTTCTAAATGGAAATTTAGAGGAGTGTGTCTATATGGACCAGCCAGAGGGTTTCATTCAGAGTGGGAGCAGCGGAAAGGTGTGCAAGTTGCTTAAGTCCATCTATGGACTAAAGCAGGCATCGCGGAGTTGGAACATCTGTTTTGATGAGACGGTCAAGGAATTTGGCTTTATCAAAAATCCAGATGAACCATGCATCTATAGTAGATTTGTAGCGAGAACTGTAGTATTCCTCGTTTTATAGGTGGATGACATTCTCTTAATAGGAAATGACATTCCTATGCTACAATCTGTCAAGGGGTTCTTGTCACACAGGTTCTCTATGAAAGACCTGGGTGATGCCTCGTACATTCTGGGTATCCGGATCTACCGTGATAGATCCAAGAGGATATTAGGACTTTCACAGTCCAGGTACATCGACACTATACTGAAGAGATTCAGTATGGAAGATTCCAAGCGCGGTAACCTACCGGCTTGTCACGGGATCACCCTCTCTAAAGAGATGTCTCCCAAGACTGATTTGGAGAGGGATCGCATGTCTATTATACCCTACGCTTCTGCGGTAGGTTCTATAATGTATGCGATGTTGTGTACCAGACCGGATGTAGCTTATGCACTGAGTGTGGTAAGCCGGTATCAGTCAAACCCTGGGGAGAAACACTGGATAGCGGTAAAGAACATTCTCAAGTACCTGAGAAGGACTAAGGAGATGTTCTTGGTGTATGGCGGAAAAGACCTCCAGATCGAGGCCTTTGCTGACTCCAGCTTCCAGAGTAACAAGGATGATTCCAAGTCCATGTCGGGCTTTGTCTTTACCCTCAATGGAGGGGCGGTGTGTTGGAAGAGTTCCAAACAGGAAACCGTTGCAGACTCGACGATGGAAACGGAATACATCGCTGCATCTGATGCCGCAAAAGAAGCCGTCTGGATGAGGAAGTTCTTGAAAGAGCTTCAGGTGGTTCCGTCCATTGTTGATCCAATACCTCTGTATTGCGACAACAACGGGGCTATAGCTTTAGCAAAGGAACCCAGGTCCCATCAGAGATCCAGACACATCTTGAGGCGGTATCACCTGATCAGGGAGATCGTAGATCGCCAGGAGATCGAGGTTCGGAGAGTCGCTTCAGAAGATAACACTGCAGATCCATTCACCAAGGCCCTGCCCCAGACTCAGTTCGAGCGGCTGATCGAGATGATAGGTCTTCGATACGCCAGTACATGGCCTTAGTGCAAGTGGGAGATTGTTAGTGTATATGCCTTAGAGGCCATTACTGTATCATACTAGTTTGTATATTACTTAATGGAAGCTTGGGATATTCACCTTGTATAAACAATCTTGCTCAATATAGTAGTATGCTACTTGGTTTGTTTCTACTTCAATGTGTACATGTGTTTATTTTAGTATATCACCTATACACATTAGTGGAGCCCTTAGGATCTTTGCTTGATTACCAGCGTTGTGGTGGCAGTCACACTAGTAGGGCTGGGTAATCTATAAGCACATCCTTATGCAGGTCCCTGGTTGCAGGACTATCGAGACAGGGCATCGATACTCCGGAGTAGACTAGCGCATGCGCTTCTCATCCCAGAGTGGGAGACGGTCTGTCCCACAGCCGTCAGTACGTCGTACTGGAGATAGTATGCGGGTGCTCGTTGGGTTACGAGTACACTGGACAGGACTCGTCGGGAACTGACTAGTTGGTATTATGCCTATCGTCAGTTATCAGTTCCCAGGTGACATGAGTACAGCTTAGTCCACTGACTTGACACTGTCACTTCGCCTCGAGTGTGTTCCCACTGTACTTTGATCACTACCCTACCACGGCTCAAAGGAGTCGTGCAAACAGGTAGTGGTTGGGTGCAGTCCCGAAGCACTTGGAGGCAGTGACGGTTAGACAGGATTTGTCTGTCCCGGTATTGGGGGTTGACATCGCGCTGTGTCTAGGAGAGCCATTACACGAGTAGTCCCTGGCCAGGGCAAACGAGATATACTGGTAGGCTTCCAGTGTTATCTCAGGGTGTTTTGGGCTTCACTCCGACACGACTTGTACCGCTATTAGGGGACTGACGTTTACCGCCCCCTAGGCCCGCCATGCGATGTATCAGACGAACAGACCGGACTGTACGCAGATTGTCACATTCAAGCTCAGTAGGAGTTCTGATGGGTTTCGCCTCGTCAGTCTTCTTGTCGGCATTACCTGGGGACCGTTACGCACAGCTTGTGCCGCTTGCGGTCTGTGGTTAAGCCCACTGCCAGCGTAGTGTCGAGTCTTTAGAGTCCCACACAGAAATCTTTTCGCCTTTAGGCAAAAGAGTAGAGGTCGCATGGTTTTGCGACAGGTCGCATGGTTTTGCGACGGGGTTCGGTCACATCCGTGCACTTGTGCACGTACAGTGTCCGGACAGTTTACACTAGCGGGCTTTGGTTTAAGCCAGATCCTAGTGTACGTATTGGGATTGGATTTATCCAGTTTGTATTCGTGTTCCTCGGAACGCGGATGCGGGTGTGTATGCACATTTGATGGAGAGACAGAAGGCAGATGATTCTCATTAGGGTTGTTGACCGTTGACCGTTGACTATTGACTTTTTGCTCAACCCTAATGAGAATATGATATATGATTAACAATTATATTAATTAAGTATTATGGTGACATGGTTGTTGACTTGTTGACTTGTTGACTTTTGTTGACTTGTTGACTTTGTTGACCGGTTGACTAGGCTTGACTAGTTGACCATCATGATAACCATAGCTATCATTTCATGGCAAAGACTTTTGCTTGCTTGCTCTTTTGTGCAAAATGAGTGCATGAAATGATATGGCTATGGTTGCTTAAACCATCACATAACACTTGATTGATATGATTTGTTATCATTGTTTTGAATTATGAGAGGGTGAAAGACAAAAGAGAGGCTCATTCTTACTTGCTCATTCTCTCTCTTGTTCTTGAGCTCTCATACTTTTGCTCTCACCCTCTTCCTCTTGCTCCCTCTCTTGACTCTATGGTTCACTTGTCTCATGAGTTGAGAACCAAGAACCATAGATAAAATCCCATACAAACTCATCTCTACTCACTCTAGTTCACAAGGTTTAGCAAACCGAGTGAACTAGTTTCTTCAAAGTTCGAAGAAGGAGCCAAAGGTTGGAGCTTTCAGGTGGATCTATCTTCGGCGTAAGGAGACGACGGGAAGAAGCCGATCCGGACCACCATCGGAGTTTGAAGACGAAGGAGTTCAAGACAAGCAAGGTATAAACCCCCTAACCGAGTAGTTAACGACTCCTAGTTAGGTTGTTAGTTAGATGTTTAACAAAGATCCGGGTTTTAAGTCCATGTTACCACCTCTAGAAAAATCGTTTTTTAACAAATTCCGCATGCCCGAAAGTACCGGGAGAGGTAGCATGGACTTATAATTATATCCTTTCTTTACTAATAAAGAGACTGATATGATGTTGCATATCAGGTTCGGTATCTAATAACATTCGTTCAGAATCAATGTATTCTGGTAATACAAGGTGATAGTGACCAACAGACTTGGCTGCAACACTTGCACCGTTTTCTGTCTCATGAAACCTATCACCCGTTCTCAGTTCTCTACCTTTCTGTAGCCCATGTAACAGATTATATATGCGGGGTCCTGATCCGGTATCTAATACCCAGGGTGTAAAGGATACTGAGAAACAGTTCTCTGTAATGAACACACCCGAAGAAGATGCATCAGCATGCACTTTCTTCGTTTGGGCGGCACGGGAAATATGGTATTCCCTAATTTCCTGCTCTGTCTTATAACAATTATAAGTTGGAGCGGGACCAACGTTCCCCAGCACAGTATAACAAGCGGGTTCGGTCAATACATCCATATTATTATCTTGATTAAGGCGTGACATGGTCGCTACCTGGAGAGAGAGAGAAGAAAACACTCTGCGTGTGCTCTTGCAAGATTAGATTGGTTTTATATTTTATCTAATCAGGATGGATCCTACTGTTTTTATCAAATCCTCTTTCAAACCCTAAAAGGAAAGACTAGCCTGGATTAATTACACTCTACAAGTTCGCCAATCTTTCAGCCTGGCCAGTGCCGGTACTTTGAGGGAGGTTCCCCGTGCTTTCGCACAGACCTAATTAAAATAAACTTCGTTTTCCCAGGGGCGTAACCCCGTTGACACCTTTCTAGACACCTGCTTGATCGGCTAATTGTAAAGTGCAAAACTCTCCCAGGTGTAACAATTACTCGCAGTGGGTATCGGGATCCAATTATCTCATAGAAGGTATGCAATCTCATTGCAAATTTCAACACTTGAAAATCCCGATAAAGGTTTTTACCCCTAGCACTTATGACCTTAACTATGGTCAACAAATCATAAGCACTAGTCAAGTTCTACCCGTCATTTCGTGATTAATTAGACCCACCCACATGACCCTTAACTAAGGTCAACAAAGTCATGCGATTGTCCTAACTAATCGCATCATATGCGGTGTAGGAAGACATCACTTATCTACCATACACTGTACCTTGACTATGGTCAACAAACACAGCACGAATACTAAGTACTCTACTTCCTAAAATGACGGAGGGTTGCGGATGATTTTTAAGAAAACCTTTAACGCTTTGAACTTGATCTCGCTGCAGAATCAAATGGTTTTAAATGGAGTGTTTTTGAGGCTTTTACTAGTTTCGCTAAAGAGGTCACTCCCGGTGAAGGGATCTCGGCTCTTTTCTCGTCGAATGAGGTGCAGGATATTCACAATACCACTATGCAAAGCAAGAACTATAAAAGCAATCAAAAAACAAACCGAAGGTTGTTGCATCTGCTAGTTATTGCTAAAGAGGTCACTCCCGGTGAAGGGATCTCGGCTCTTTCCTTATCGAATAAGGTGCTGGATGTTCTACAAGGAACACCGCTATGCAAAGCAACAACTAGAGCTACCTAATTTTCGAAATTCGATTCCACAACATCATTTAGGTTTATTTTCTTTCATTAATCTCATTAATGAATGTCCCATCATTTAAGTCCACCTAAACATCACAGATAAATACAACTTACACTTATGCCATCCGCATTCGCCTCGATGTCCCGTCTGCACCGTTAGGTTAGGTAACTAACGGCAGAGCGAGGCAGGGCTAGCGCGGGTGTAAAACATAAGCAACGTGTATACAATATAACATATATACTATATACAATATCTATCTGAACATATCACATGATCACATCACAGATAACGCAGTAGAAAACATCATATGAAATATTGGATATACTAGGACGTCCGTATTTTATTTTGAGCCTATATAAAACACGGATTCCACGGTCATGATGAATAGCCAATCCCATACCCCTAGACCCCTACGAGAGCGGCAATCAACCCAACCAATTCTAGAGTTAGGAGACCCGGACTCGACTCCTCGAGGTGGTCTCCCACTGGACCTTAGAACCCGGTTACTTGTGCTCCCCGCCTTGGGTCTATCCTAATGCGAAAAAGTACATAATATACAATGGTGACATCATCCTCAGCCCGGAAGTGCCCCAATAAAAGAATATTACATACAAATTTTTACATGAATGAAAATGAAAAACACTCATCTCACATAAAACCCCCCGGCTATTCAAACACGACGATCCAATATAACATATCCAGCAACACATAACATCACATGTCATCAACGTAAGTAAATATGCCCATCCCAATTGTCGTTGACATATAACAACAAAACCGGCGATATCACATATTACACTTATGGTCGCAGAAAAGAAAGTGTAAAACTACAACAGTTGGAATCCGTAACCTCCTTAGACATCGCATGCCTAACCAAATGAATTCCTTAGACATCGCATGCCTAACAATTATAAACCCCGCATTTCAGTCTCAAAATCGAAAACTATTTTCAATATCAAGTCGGACAATTCAACAAGATTCCCGACATCCTGATCGAATGCTCGTTGCAAAATTTAGTAGACGGCCGCACCCATGGATGCCGTCGACGAAGTGCACTAAGGCGGAACACCGCTGTCGCGAGCACCTGAACGGATGCTTTTGGCTACGAGGTTCTCCTACAGTCACTTGGTCGGGGCTATGGGGCATGGCTATCTATTAAGTTTACCCGGCGAGTATCCGCGTACGCTACGTGATTGCAACGGACTTTTGATCACATCAAAATCCCATGGCAACTGATCAAATGAGACTAAAGTGCTAGATTTATAACATTCAAATTAGTTATCTCATAACTACATGTGGATTCCAAATATTGTATCACATTCCAGACAAATAGAAAATGTTAAACTTTCTGATCGAATAATCAAACACCCAAGTTTTCTCAAATAGCTCAACACTTGAAATAAGTTTAAAAACATCCATTTCATGCCACGGTACCAACGGTCCAGCTGTAGAAGGGTCAAGCCAACGCTTCACATGTGGCAACGCCGTACTGCCCCAAACCCTAAGGTTCAAAAGGCAGTTCAAGACGGTCACATAATCGAGTTAAGGTTTGTTGTCTTCTAGAGGGTCCATCACGTTACTCGCACGAGTTAGAACGTTCTTAAACTACGGAAAAATCCAACACTTGGAATTTTTCCGGGTCAGGAAAAAGTGAGTTATTGATATCCGGTCGAACTTTTTAACACTTTCTAAAATTACCCGGAAAGACTAAACAAATTTAAATTATCCGATCGAATCAACGAGTCCCCAATACAAACCTAAGAAAACTCAACACTTGAGTGGAATTAAAAAATTCCCAGAAAAAATTGACAAGAAAGGACTTAAGAATAAATATATGAAGTATGAGGGACTAAGTCATAATTTAGGCCGCGGAACCGCCGCCAAACCCTTGGTTTGGCCGCGGTTCAGCGGTCATATAGACGAATCAGTGGGCCGTACTTCACAGTAATTCATAGTTTTTCCTGCTTAATTTTCTGAGCATTTGTAATTCGTAAAAAATCACATTTTAAAAAAATATCCAGAGAAGGGTATTCGTCGGGGTTTCCGGGTTCGATCGGACTTTAAACTTCGTCTAGACTTCGCGTAATGCTCTAGCTAGGCTCTGATACCACTGTAGGGTTCCTAGGCACTCTAACAAGGCTCTACAAGGCATCAACCATGCCCGATTAAAAAAAAATAGATGTGCCGAACAACCCTAACCAAGATCTAATACTAGAGATTATGCGAAAACTAGCAAGTAAACAACTTTAACACTAAGTGAAAGGGATTACAACCTTTGTAGACCCGGTCCTTCACTTCTAAAGCTCCATGTTGACGTCCCTTTGCTGCAATCATCGGGATCCCGAACTCTAGCGATGGTTTCTTCGGAGAAATGAGCGGGCTAGGTCGTTGACTTCGAGGCCGAAGATGATCTACGTCGAGGAGACTCAAACTCAAGCTCCATCTTCACTAGGTCAAGAACTTTGTGAAGAGAACACCCTAAACTAAATGGCAAGTAGTAGAGGATGATGAAATAGGAAATGGGTTCTCTTTAGATTTGGATTTCTCACTCTAAATCTTCACTTGAAAAATTCTGGAAAGCTTTTCTTCACTTGAAGAAGAGGAAGAAGAGGAAAAGAATAAGAATGAATTATGTGAAAAGAATAATCAAGTGAAGTCTTTCATAATGCAACCATGGGTGAGCTAACCTTTGTAGAGACTAAACCATAGTTAATTATAATTGTTTGGTTAATGAATATCTTAATCAAGACAAAATGAGTGGACTTTGTCAAAGTTGATTCAAGCTTCATGAAGCTTCAAGCCATGATCACCATTTTGAATAGTTAAGATAAATAAATGTAGGGTTACTAGGCACTCTTGTGAAGGTTCATAAGGCATCAAACATGCCCGAATAAAATTTTAGACGTGCCGAACAACCCAAAGCCGGGATCTTTGCTAGATTATTAGGGTTTAACATGCAAGTAAACATCTTTACCACTAAGTGTGAGGGATTACAACCTTTGTAGTCCTCTCCTTCGCTTCATAAGCTCCGAGTATAAGTCCCTTCGCCGCGATCCATGATCTCCCGGACTCAAGAGAGGCTCCACGACTCGAACGATCCATGCTAGCTTGTAGTGTTCCGCTTCTCCGATGATCTACGTCGAAGTTGCAATAGCTCAAGCTCTCTCTCACTCTAATGAGGTGAACACCCTAATCTAATGGGCTAGATTAGATGAGGATAATGGATTAGTATTTATGCTTTCTTTTTATATCATAATCTCATATGAAATCATCACAAAAGGAATTTCTAGTAAGCTTTCTCAAAGCTAAGGAGAGAAGAAGATGATGAATGAAAAAGATAATCCTTTTGTGATGAAAAGTAGTAAAGAATATATGATTGATCATGGAACCATGGTCAAGGATGATAAGGATAACCTTTGTAGAGAATAAACTAGAGCTAGGGTTTGGTTAGGTTAATAATGAGTCATGGATAAATATCAACCATAATATCTTAACCAAGACAAAAGGAATGCTTCTAGATGGTGCAAGAAGAAGCAAACCCTAATCAAACCCTAATCTCTTTTTATCATCACTATACATGTTTCATTATTAATCATATCATGTTACTATAATATATATCACATATATATTATATTTGTAACAAAAGAAAAATAATACAATTAATATATATCGCATATATATCAATGTATTATCCGGTGAGAAAATGAAATAATAAAGCGAGCCAATATTAGATAATGTAATACAATATATCATATATATTATTATACATTAAATCATCGAATCAACACTTGATCCGACAATCCGGCTATATCGAATATAACCGACTAATTATATCATGTACCGATTCATCGAATCAACACTTGATCCGATGTCCTGGTTCATATCTAAATATCGCGAGAATATAATACGGTATCTCATATCGCATTATCCTCGATCCTGCACATATCACATATGTGCCTCTACTCTGTTTTGCCTGAGCCAAGAAACCTCTGTGTAGGACTTTAAAGAATCGTCAATACGCCGGTAGCAGGTGATGATCATATCAAACACCCACAAGCTGCAAGCGGTCAGCTAAACGTAACAGCCACCCAGGTATTGAGCGATCAGAAGATCAACAAGCTAGCATGTGCGTTCTCCTGTAAATCCAATCAGTAACACTTCCGTACAGTCCGGTCTGTTTGTCTGATATGTCGCATATCAAGTCTAGGGGTGGTATACGTCAGACCCCAGTAACCGATAAGTTGTGTCGATGTGAGGCTCATAACGGGTCGAGAAACTACTGGTAACACTTACCAGTAAATCTCTATATCAGCCCTGGCCAAGGACTTCCAGTTATAGCCAATCGAACACAGCACAACATCAACTCCCTATACCGGGAGAGACGAATCCCCTCCTATCGCTCATTGCCTCCATGTGATTCGGGACTGTACCCAAAAGCCACCGTTTTGCACGTCCTCTTGGACGTGGTAAGGTGGAAATCAAAGCACAGTGGGAATCACACAAGACTCTATGACGATCTCGGGTCTACAGACTACCCTGTACCAGCGTCACCGGAGAACTGCTATCTGACGTGTGGTATATTACCATCTGGGAGTTCTCGGCGAGTCCATCCAGTGTACCCAGTCTCCACTGAGCACCCGTACACCATCCTTGATGTCCAACACCGATGGATATGGGATCATCCATCGCCCATCATATGGGTCAAGATGCGTATACGCTAGTCTACTCTGGTGTATCGATGCCCTGTCTCGATATACCCTCAACTAGGAATAGTTATAGGATGTACTCATCGACTACCATGGCCCCACTAGTATGATCTCATCATAGTCCCAGTAGTCGATTACAGATCCTAAGGGCTTTATCAACATGTGAGAGTAAGACAATAAACCAGTACAAGTCAACATGTTAAGATAAAGTGAAACCGAATAGCATACTATCATGAAGAGCAAGAAAGTCAGATATGCGCATACCTTCTGGAGTGTGATAACATGAGCGGATTCCGTCACGTTATCATGCGATGATAGTTGGATCCCGATTCCCACTGATGAGTTGGTTTACTCCTCGGGTGATCCCGACTAATTCTTCTTTCAGGTTTGGGGAAGAAATAGACGTTATAGTGGGAGGTTTCCTGATTAGATAAATTGGTAACCATTCTGATCTAGGTTAGAGTGCACGCTGAGTGTTACTTTTCTCTCTCTTTGGCAGCGACCATGACCCGACCCTAGACTATGACTCAGTGACCAAAATTAGCCGAACCTTCTTAAACACTGGCTTTTGGATTGTCAGAGTTGCAAATCTCTTTGCCACTCCTACTTTTACCCTTTTCTCCAGGACACCCCGTATTACTATGAACGTCCAATTCCATTAGATAAAACCATCGTATGGTTATATACGAACTCGAAGGAATTTATTCGAGGATGGTTTCCGGTTCTGGAGAAAACCAATAGGATTATTCAGTTGTCTTTTCCTTTTACCTTCTCTCAGGTTGCGAGTACTCCTTGGTTTAGGAGATAGTACACCTATTACGCAAATTGGATAGTATTCTTCCAAACCTTAGGCTGGTGCCGAACAGTGGGGAATGAAGAAAACCAATTAGCATAACAATGATGTACAGAAGGTATTAAGTAAAGACATATCAAGGGATTAGTAAGAGGGCAAAATAAATTGCGACTGCTATTCACGACCAAACCAAGTATTTCATTACCACTTCCACTTCACCTTTGTATTTCTCCAGGACACTCCGTATCACTACGAAGATCCACAGTTTATTGGATACTCCATCGTATGGTTATATACGAACTCGAAAGGAACTTGTTCCAGTTCGGGGATGGATTCTGGTTCAGGAGAAATAGGAATAAGGTTTATTCAGTTGTCTTTTATCCTCACCTTCTCTCAGGTTGTGAGTGCTCCTAGGATTAGGACAGTACACCCATTATGCTTATTGGATAGTCTTCTTCCAAACCATAGGCTGGTGCCGAACGGTAGGGAAGGAAGAAAACCATTTGGCCTAAAGGGGTCTACAGAAGGTAATGACTAAAGACATATAAAGGGATTTGGAGAGATGGCAAAGAATTATACGGTTACAGTTGTGAATCTGGATAATGGAAGAGGCATTACTAGGAATACCCGGATACCCCATCGAAACATTTCAATGTTTCAGTTTCACTGTGTACAGTTAAAAGAAAACTGATTTCCCAATTCGCCCTTGCTCCAGGGTATGTATTTACCAGGTTTGATTCTCATATCTGTATGGTTTTACAGATGATGAGTGGGAGTAAGTTATTGGGAATTAGGTGATCATCCTCATTATATTGGAATTCGTTGTAATTGGTGATATTTGAGGGAATCGCCTGGGCTGTTTGCCGGACGGCAAATATTTGGTTTTGAATATCCGTTGTTATGCACCAATTTCAAATTGATATATCTGTACGTCTATTTTTATAGAGTGAGATATACCTTTTTGAAATTATGTCTATGACATTTACCTATATCAGTGGATGGTTCGGTAAGGAGCATTAAAAAGCGGTGTAATTCTTCTTAACCATAAGTACAGTTTTCAACCTACGACACACAAGGAATGAGTTATTAGACTCAGGGGAATTATACAGAGTATTGCATATTTTCCAGTGTCCATCAGGACAGAGGGATTGGTACTCGTACTATATTCTGTTTACTTGTGACTTCTCTAGTATTTAGACATGTGTTTCGTAGAAATGCAAGGTCTAAGTTTTGAGAAGTTATGGGTATAAGAGTAAAGTAGAGAACCGGGTATTGCAAGTATCGGGATTCTTCAAGGTGATCGAAGATGTAGATACTTGTGAATGATATTCAGTTGATAGGAATGATTAAGAGAACTTGCTTTTCTTTCAGGTTACTCATAATTGAAAGTATTCCTAAGTTGAGTAACGCTGATAGGCCTCCTTCCATTTAGTTGACATGCACTGGAGACAGCTGCATGATTTGAATTTGGTTCAATTCAATCAGTGCCTCTGTTTCTATATTGGATATAGAACAGTTCATATCTTAACGATGTTAAGGTACGGGGAGTTGTCCGGCTTATGCTTAAAACCAGACACTGGACAACTCAAGGCACGTTTCTATAATGGCTGTTTGTGGGTTGACCCAGGCTATGACGAGGGTTGACTTTCTACCATCAGGAAGATCAATAGTGATATTGTTCTTGACTCGCCACAGTTTTATTAAAAATGGATTTTTTTTTTCAGAAAACAGTAGTGGAAGTATGGTAGAACTGGAAGTGATTCCAGAACCGCAAACGATTATTGAAAATTTGATAAGAACCTAAAGATTCAATATGGTTTGACATTCTATTAGCCACTCCGCAGATATGGTGGGTAACCTCAGGCGCTCGAGAGGTACTTCGGTATGCTCAAAGACGGTGGCAGGGAGGTTCTTGTTTACCCAGACTTGCCATTGCTGTTGTTCCAGACCGTGAGACCCGGCAGGAGGATGAGTATAGCGTCGTTCTAAACTAGTTTTAGAAGTGCACGTGTACATGACTCTGCCAGAGGGTTGTTGTAGTCAGTGGAAGCAGCGGAAGCATTGGTGGACAAGTAGCTTATGTCTATTTATAGACTAAAGCAGATACAGCGACGATAGATCATCTATTTCTGATGTGACAGTCGTAGGATTGACTTCATCGGAATAGGGGATGGATCTACTAAGAAGGTAGTAGGGTGTGATGTCCTGGTATTTGGATGACATACACAGAGTAGGAAGTGAAATTCCTATACTACGGTCGGTTATACTTTGGTTGTCACACAGTAGTTTCTCCATATAGGACTTGGATATAATATCAAGACATTCTGGTTACTAGATCTATAGATCTAGCTTTGGGTAGTTTCCCAATCTGGGTACTTAAACATCATTCTGAAAGTGTTTTAGAATGGACGACTCCTGGCACGGTGGTGTACCTGCGGGACAACTCCCCGAATGTGCCAATATGGGTAAGTAGACTAGTTTTAGGGCATATACATGACTTGGATATAATATCAAGACATTTCTAAAACTGCTTCCGATCTGCCAATCATGCACATTCCTCTCTAAAGGTGTCTTACAGACTAAAGGGGAGAGGAATGTGCATGATTGGCAGATCACTTGCTTAGGCAATTGAGTCAATCATGAGATGTCAAGTACCACACCAGATGTTGTTTTTGCATGAGATGCAGTAAGTTGATATTAATCCAATCCTGGAGAAACGATCGGAAGCAGTTTTAGAACAAAAGTTGATGTTATAGGGAAATGATAACGGCAACCTCCTTTGGGAGACAGTTATCATTCCAGGCTTCCAAGGTGACCTGGATGACAGAGTGACTGTCAGAGTTATAGTTCTCCCTCTGAAGAGGGGCAGTATTTTGGAAAGGTGGTCCAGGCGGATATTGAGGGAGGCATGGCGCAGGATACTGATTAAGTTCAGTTGACGATACAGTCTAAGAAGTTTGGATTTGGAGTTCATTTATGAGCTAGGTCCCATCAGATATCCAGACATATTCTAAGACAGGTATTGCTCATTTCGGGAGATGGTTTTCTCCGCGAACTTGAGATAAAGAGAGACATAGAAAGAAATATCACAGTGGATTCACTCACTGAGGCTATTCCTCGAACGCAATAGTTTCACAAACGAGTTTTGTGAGACTGACTAGTAGAGGAGTTGGATGTTCGGTATCACACGGGCTGTGAGTATGCGACATCGTAATAATATGCCTTGAGTGCAAGTGGGAGATTGTTGGAGATAGTGCCCTCAGAGTCAATTATTGGATCACAGGCACGTGATTGAGGGAGGACCTATACCGGTAGGACAGTCTTACTCAAGATGATAGTATGCTATCTGGTTTATCTTTATCATCGTGTACTGCTTTAGGTGACCTTACACGTCACTATTGCACGTTGATAGAGCCCCTAGGATTCTTGCTTGACTGCCAGCAGTATGAGGGCGATCATATATGTGGGAGCTGGGGTCTATAAGCACATCCTTAAAAGGTCCCTAGTCGTAGGAGTTTCGAGACAGGGCATCGATACTCCAGAGTAGACTAGTGTATACAGTCGAGACCCCGACGAGGGGCGGTGGCCGGTCTCACAAGCCACCGGTGTCGGTTGGTTCACCTAAGATGTATACAGATGCTCGTTGAATTATGAGTACACCGGACGGGACTCGCCGGAAACATGCTAGTTGGTCTTATACCTGACGTCAGATAGCAGTTCCCTGGTGACATGTGTACAGGTTAGTTCATCGACCTAAGATCGTCATTTGTCTCGTGTGAGTTCCCACTGTGCTTTGATTATTACCCTACCACGCTCAAAGGAGACGTGCAAACAGGTTTTAGTTGGGTACAGTCCCGAGCCACATGGAGGCAGTGAGCGGATCTGCAGGGGTTCGTCTCTCCCGGTATTGGGGGTGAGGTCACGCTGTGTCTAGGAGAGCCATTACACAAAGCCCTCGGCCAAGGTAGGAGATTTATTGGTAGGTATTCCAGTAGTATCTCAGGGTGTTCTGGACTACACTCCGACACGACTTGTACCGCTTTTGGGGGTCTGACTTTTACTAACCCCCTAGGCCCGCCATGCGATACTCATAGACGAACGGACCGGACTGTACGGATATTGTCACTGACAGGCTCAGTACGGTGTCACGATGAGTTCGCTCATCGACGTCCCTTTTGGTCAATACCTGGTAGCCCGTTACGTATAGGCTAATACCTCTGACGTGCTAGTGGTTAAATCCACAACCAAAGTATTGACGTGTCTTTAGCGTCCCCCACAGACCGTTTTCTCATGTTTCGGGTGAAACGCTGTAGAGGCCGTATGGAGATATGGCAGGGTTCGATCAGATACGTGCGGTATTGCACGGATCGTGATCGGACGGATAATACTAGCGGGCATTGGTTTAAGCCGGATCCTAGTATTGTACAATGTAGATTTTGTCTCTTTGCATTTGTATTCAGTGGGAATACAAATGCGGGTATGTATATACAGTCGCGGGGTTTTCCTGTAATTTATTACGGGATCAGTTTTCTGAAGTTGCCAGTTTTTATTCCGTTTCAGCCAGTTTTTCTTTCTTCCATTCTATGGCTGAATTTCCGGTGGAGGGTTTTTTTTTGCAAGTTTGCAAATTAGTTATTGTGGAGGGGTTATTTTTGAAATGGTGGCATCATGATGGTTCTTGCATGATGAGATTCTTTTTGGGTCTTTTCTTTTGCATTTATTATGAAAGGATTGGATTAGAAATGGTGTGACCATTTTTTTTCTTCTCTTTATCTTACATATTGTTTCTTGCATTATTGCAATTGAGCTCCACCATTTTGAGAGAGAGGGGCCGGCCATACTTAGGGAGGGGAATTCATTTGGAGTGGAACATTATTCATTCTCTCTTTGCTTTGCTTGCTTCATAATTCCAATGCTCATCTCCATATCTTTTCATTCCTCCATCACCATGGCAACTTAATAACCCCAAAGAGACAAACTATTCTACACTCCATCTACAGTATTCTTGGACACGTCGACTCGCCAACTTCGTACCCGAGTTGCCTCGGTCCAAAGGTGGTAGCCCGTAAAAGAACCCGGCGATGTGGTGCCCATTCCGACGAGGAGACGAAGATCGGAGGTTCCGCGAGGAGATCGGAGTGGAGGCCGAAGACCGAAGGACACGGATCGCTCGGTATAGCTTCCTACTCCTTTTCTTGTTTGCTAGAGTTAGGTTAATAGCCCGATCTGGGATTTTAGTGCGCGGTGGTGCCGGTTTCTAGTTTTTAGAAATGTTTCGTTTCCGCATTCCGGTGTCGGATTCACGGCCGGGGCGCTGCCGTGAACTTACAAGCTGTACTCATCATTGAGCGTACCATATCTAATAGGGTGCGATTCCTCCGTTCCGATACACCGTTGTGCTGTGGTGTATAAGGAGGAGTAAGCTGAGAGAGAATCCCATTCTCTTTTAGATAATCTAGGAAGTCATTGCTTAAGTATTCACCTCCTCGATCAGATCGAAGAATCTTAATACTTTTGCCCGTTTGGTTTTCTCCTTCGTGCTTATATTCTCTGAATTTCTCAAAAGCTTCAGACTTGTGTTTCATCATGAACACATGTCTGAATCTAGAGAGATCGTCAGTGAATGTAATGAAGTAGGAAGAACCGTTCCTGGCATGCGTAGACATGGGACCGCATACATCACTATGTACCAGTCCTAAGAGTTCCGTAACTCTTTCTCCGTGTCCACTAAACGGAGCTTTGGTCATTTTTCCTTTGAGACATGAATGGCAAGTATCAAAAGATGATAATTCGAACGGATTCAAATATCCATCTTTATGTAACTTAGCTAGCCGTGTCGCATTGATATGACCAAGTCTACAATGCCACAAGAAGGATTCGTTCATTTCTGAACTTTTCCACTTTTGTGTGTTTTGTATATTGAGGACTGTATTTTGATTGAGAATGAATATGCCATTATGTAACGAGCCTGATGCAATCAACTTTTGATTTAGGAAGATGTTCATGACATTATCTTGTACTACAAAATTATATCCTTCTTTACTTAATAAAGAAACTGATATAATGTTGCACATCATGTTCGGTATATAATAGCACTCATTCAGAATCAGTGTATTACGACTTGGTAATACTTGGTGATATTCGCCAACTGCTTTGGCTACAATACTTGCACCATTCCCTACTTGAACGGAATGATCACTTTTTCCCAGTTCTCTACCTTTCCGTAGCCCATGTAACAATTTACATATGTGGGATGCTGATCCGGTATCTAATACCCAGGACGTAGGGTGAACTGAGAAAGAGTTCTCAATAACTAACACACCTGAAGAAGATGCATCAACATGCATGTTCTTCGTTTGGGCGGCGTGAGAATCTAGATATTCTCCTGTTTCCTGTTCAGTCTTATAACTCTTATAAGAAAGAACGGGTCCAACGTTCCCCTGCTCAGTATAATAAGCGGGTTCAGTCAATACATCCATATTATTATCTTGATTATGGCCTGACATGGTCGCTACCTGGAGAGAGAGAGAAGAAAACACTTTAGCGTATGCTCTTGCAAGATTAGATTGGTTATGATCTTATCTAATCAGGATGTCTCCCACTGTTTTTATCAAATCTTCCTTCAAACCCTAAAAGGTATGATTAGCCGGGATTAATTACACCCTACAATTTCGTCAATCTTTCAGCCAGATCAGTGTCGGTACTTGAGGGAGGTTCCTCGTGCTTTCGCACGGACCTAATTAAAGTAAACCACATTTTCCCAGAGGCGTAACCCCGTTAACACTTTTCTAGACACCTACTTGATCGGCTAATTGTCCTGTGTAAAACTCTCCCAGGAGTAACTTTTACTCGCAGTGGGTATCGGGATCCAACTATCTCATAGGAGGTATGCAATCTCATTGCAAATTTCAATACTTGAAATTCCCGATAATTCTTTTACCCCTAGCGTGCTATGACCTTGACGCATGCCAAACAACCCATAGTCCGCTAGTCAAGTTCAACCCGTACATTTCGTGATTGAATTAAACCCACCCGTACGACCCTTGACGCATGCCAAACAACGCCGTACGAATACCCTAATCCAATCGCATCTCATGCTACAGATAAGTAAAAATCAGCTACCGTACACTACGCCTTAATGCATGCCAAACTACCGCAGCACGAATACTAAATATTACTTATCTGAAATGACGGAGGGCTACGCAGGTTTTTCAGAAAACCATGAGCGTAATGAACTTGATATCATTGTAGAATCAAGTGAAATTTTGAAATGGAGTGATTTTGAGACTTTCATTAGTTTTGCTAAAGAGGTCACTCCCGGTGAAGGGATCTCGGCTCTTTCCCCATCGAATAAGGTGCAGGGTATATTATATATACCGCTATGTAAAGCAAAACTCTAAAAGCAATCAAAAGACAAACCGAGTTTTGTAGCATCTGCCAGTTTCGCTAAAGAGGTCACTCCCGGTGAAGGGATCTTGGCTCTTTCCTTATCAAATAAGGTGCAGGGTATATCATATATACCGCTATGCAAAGCAAAACTGTAGCTACCCTTTTTATAAAGTTTTGATTCTACAACATCTTTTAGGTTTCTTTTCTTTTTATTAATCTCATTAATAAAATCCCATCAGCTTATGCTTCCTAAGCATCACAGAAGAAACGAAAGCAGTAATATTTATATATCAGCATATATATATAGTATAAGCATTCATCTCAAGCAGTAATATGATCTCATCACAGAACATTGCAGCAGAAGAACATATATGAAATATTGGATATACTAGGACATCCGTGTTTTCAATAAGAGCCTGTATAAAATACGGATTCCACGGTCGGGATGAATAGCCAAACCCACATCCCTAGACCCCTACGAGAGCGGCAAGTAACACTGCCAATTCTAGGGTTAGGAGACGCGGTCTCGACTCCTCGAGATGGCCTCCCACTGGACCCTAGAACGCGGTTACTTGTGCTCCCCTCCTTGGGTCTACCTAATGCGGAAAAGTAAATAATATACAATGGTGACATCAACCTCATCCTGGAAGTGCCCCAATAAAAGAATATTACATACAAATGAATTTTACATGAATGAAAATAAAAACTCTCATCTCACATAAAACCCCCGGCTATTCAGAACACGACGATCCAATATAACATATCAAAGCAACACATAATATCACATATCATCAACGTAAGTAAGTATGCATACACCGATCATCGTAGATGTATAGCAACGAAGACCGGCAATACAACTACATACTACACTTACGGTCACAGAAAAGAAATTGTAAAACTACAATATTTGGAATCCACAATCACTTTAGACATCGTAAATCCGAAATATCATATACTTCGCATTTCATGCCTAACTCTATTAATTCCACATATTGTATCACATTCCAGATAAATAGACAGTATTAAACTTTCCGAACAGATAATCAAAAACCTAAAATTTCCTAAATTGCTCAACACTTGAGCGGAGTTCAAATAATCCCAGAATATGTCACAGTACCGGTGATCCAGCCGTAGAAGGGTCAAGCCAACACCTCACATGTGGCATGCCGTACTGCCCCAAACCCTAAGGTTTAGAGGCAGTTCAAGACGGTCACATAATCGAGTTATGGTTTGTTGTCTTCTAGAGGGTCCACTGTGTTACTTGCACATTTTTCCGAAAGATTTAAACCCGATAAAAATTCAACACTTGAAAGTTTTTCGTGCCGGGAAAAAGTGAGTTAATGATATCCGTTCGAACATTTTAACAGTTTCTAAATATCCGGAAATAGAAACGAATTTAAATTTTCCGCTCGAATCAACGATTACAAAATAAACCCCAGAACACTCAACCCTTTGGTCAAAATAAAAATACCCAGAAACTATATAAGCATTAAAAAAGAATTACTGTGAAATAAAAATAGTCAAATCAAGTTGTACTGCCGCGGAACCGCGGCCCAAGCAGGGTACGGCCGCGATTCCGCGGCTATCTTTACGGATGACGTCATCGTATTTCACTGTTATTCTTATTTTTGCCTGCTGAATTTTTTAGGTATTTTTAATTCATAAAAAATTGCATTTTTGAAAAATATCCAGAGAGGGCTTCATTTCGTAGTTTCGGGGTTCATTCGGAGTTTTAACTTCGTATACATGTCGTCTAATGCTCTAGCTAGGCTCTGATACCACTGCAGGGTTACTAGGCACTCTTATGAAGGTTCATAAGGCATCAAACAGTAAGCCCGCGGGGGCGCCCCGGCCGTCAATCCGACGCCGGAATCTCGGAAACAAAAACTTTGCAAAAACTTGCAACCGGCACCACCGCGCACTTTTCACCCGGATCGGGCCATTAACCTAGCTAACTAGCAAACTAAAAGATGGGTGAAGAGTTATACCAAGAGATCCGTGTCCTTCGGTCTTCGTCTCCACTCCGATCTCTTGCGGAAAGTTCGTCACCTCCTCGTTCGTCGGAAAGGGCACCACGTAGCCGGAATCTTTTACGGGCTCCCGCCTCTTGACCGAGGCAACTCGGGCGCGAAGTTGGCTAGCCGACGTGTCCAAGACTTGCTATAGAATAGTGTAGTAAACTTGTCTCTTGGGGTTATGAGGTTGCCATGATGTGGTGGAGGTGAAGAAAGCAACTTAAAAATGTGCTTATGAACTTGGTAGCATGAAAAATGATATGAAACATTTTTCCTCACTCAAAAATGAAATGATCCTCTCTCTCCCTCCTCTTCAAGTGGCCGGCCTCATCAAATGGAAAATGGTGGAGAGTTATCCACAACTAATGCAAGGAAGGATTAATACAAAGGAAAATGGTCACACCAAAATCAAGTCTCAATCCTTTCACACAACCATCATGAAAGAAGCAATGAGTAAGACAAGAATGGAATCTCATCATGATGAAGCCATTTTACAAAGAACCCCCTCCACCATAACTAATTTGCACAATTGCAAATTAGCCCTTCCAATGATAAAGTCTGGCCGTGAAGGAACAAAGGAAAACCGGCCGGAACGGAATGCAAACTGGCAACTTCAGAAAACTGATCCCGTAATAAATTACAGGAAAACCCCACTACTGCAAATACATGCCCGCATTTGTATTCCCACTGAACACAAATGCAAAGAGACAAAATATACACTATCAAATACTAGGATCCGGCTTAAGCCAAAGCCGGCTAGTTAAAACCGTCCGATCACGATCCGTACAATACCGCACGTATCTGATCGAACCCTGCCATATCTCCATACGGCCTCTACAGCGTTTCGCCCAAAACTTGAGTAACTGTCTGTGTGGTGGACTCTAAAGACTCGTCAATACTATGGCTGTGGATTTAACCACTAGCACGTCAGAGGTATAAGCCAATACGTAATGGGCAACCAGGTATTGAAAAAAAGGGACGTCGATGAGCAAACTCATCCTGACACCCTACTGAGCCTGTCAGTGACAATATCCGTACAGTCCGGTCCGTTCGTCTATGAGCATCGCATGGCGGGCCTAGGGGGTAGGTAAAAGTTAGACCCCCAAAAGCGGTACAAGTCGTGTCGGAGTGTAGCCCAGAACACCCTGAGATACTACTGGAATACCTACCAGCAAATCTTCTGCCTTGGCTAAGGACTTTTCATGTTCTGGCTCTCCTCGACACAGCGCGACCTCACCCCCAATACCGGAAGAGACGAATCCCTGCAGATCCGCTCACTGCCTCCATATGGCTCGGGACTGTACCCAACTAAAACCTGTTTGCACGACTCCTGTGAGCCGTGGTAGGGTAGTAATCAAAGCACAGTGGGAACTCACACGAGACAAATGACGATCACAGGTCGATGAACTAACCGGTACACATGTCACCAGGGAACTGCTATCTGACGTCTGGTATAAACCCAACTAGCAGGTTCCCGGCGAGTCCTGTCCGGTGTACTCATAACCCAATGAGCACCTGTATACATCTTAGGTGAACCAACTGACACCAGTGACTTGTGAGACCGGCTACCACCCCTCGTCGGGGTCTCGACTGTATACACTAGTCTACTCTGGAGTATCGATGCCCTGTCTCGAAACTCCCACGACTAGGGACCATTAAAGGATGTGCTTATAGACTACCAGCTCTCACGTATATGATCGCCCTCATACTGCCGGTAGTCAAGCAAGAATCCTAGGGGCTCTATCAACGTGCAATAGTGACCTGTAAGGTCACCTAAAGCAGTACACGATGATAGAGGTAAACCAGATAGCATACTATCATCTTGAGTAAGACTGTCCTACTGGGACAGGTCCTCCCCTCAATCATTGCAATCACGTGCCTGTGATCCAATAATTGACTCTGAGGGCACTATCTCCAACAATCTCCCACTTGCACTCAAGGATAATTATTGCGATGTCGCATACTCACAGCCCGTGTGATACCGAACACCCAACTCCTCTACTAGTCCGTCTCACAAAGCTCGTTTGCGAAACTATTGCGTTCGAGGAATAGCCTCAGTGAGTGGATCCGCTCTGATGTTTCTTTCTATGTCTCTCTTTATCTCAAGTTCGCGGAGAAAACCATCTCCCGAAATGAGCAATACCTGTCTTAGAATGTGTTTGGATGTCTGATGGGACCTAGCTCATAAGTGAACTCCAAATCCAAACTTCTTAGACTGTATCGTCAACTGAACTTAATCAGTATCCTGCGCCATGCCTTCCCTCAGTATCCACCTGGACCACCTGTCCAAAATACTGCCCCTCGTCAGAAGGAAAACTATAACTCTGACAGCCACTCTGCCATCCAGGTCACCTCGGAAGCCTGGAATGATAACTGTCTCCCGAAGGAGGATGCTGTTATCATATCCCTAGAACATTCACTTATGTTCTAAAACTGCTTCCGACTGTTTCCCCAGGATTGGATCAATATTAACTTATTGCATCTACTGCAAGAACAACATCTGGTGTGGTACTTGACATCTCATGATTGACTCAATTGCCTAAGCAAGTGATCTGTCAATCATGCGTATCCCTCTCCCCTTTAGTCTGTAAGACACCTTTAGAGAGGGTGACTCCATCACCTGCAGGTATACTACCATGCCAGGAGTCGTCCATTCTAAATACTCATAGAATGCTGTCAAGGTACCCAGATTAGGAAACCACCCAAATCTAGATCTAAAACCATAGATCTAGTTACCTGAATGTCTGATGTAAGATCCAAGTCCTATGAGGAGAAACTACTGTGTGACTACCAAAGTATAACCGATCGTAGTATAGAAATATCACTTCCTACTCTGTGTATGTCATCAAATACCAGGACATCACACCCTACTACCTTCTTAACAGATCCATCCCCTATTCTGATGAAGTCAAACCTATGACTGTCACATCAGAAATAGATGATCTATCTTCGCTATATCTACTTTAGTCTATAAATAGACATAAGCCTGATGTCCACCAATGCTTCCGCTGCTCCCACTGACTACGACAACCCTCTGGCAGAGTCATATAGACGTGCACTTCTAAAGCTTGTTTAGAACGACGCTATACTCATCCTCCTGCCGGGTCTCATAGTCTGGAATAACAGCAATGGCAAGTCTGGGTAAACAAGAACCTCTCTGCCACCGTCCTTGAGTATACCGAAGTACCTCTCGGGTGCCTGAGGTTACCCACCTTATCTGCGGAGTGGCCAATGGAATGTCAAACCAGATTGAATCTTTAGGTTCTTATCAAATCTTCAGTAATCGTTTGCGGTTCTGGAATCACTTCCAGTTCTACCATACTCCCACAACTGTTTTCTGAAAAAATCCATTTTATTAAAACTGTGGCGAGTCAAGAACAATATCACTATTGATCTTCCAGATGGTAGAATATCAACCCTCTGCATAGCCCGGGTCAACCCACAAACAGCCATTACAGAAACGTGCCTTGAGTTATCCAGAGTCTGGTTTTAAGCATAAGCTGGACAACTCCCCGTATCTTAACAATGTCAAGATATGAACTGTTCTATATCCAATATAGAAACAGAGGCACTGATTTAATTGAACCAGATTCAAATCATGCAGCTGTCTCCAGTGCATGTCAACTAAATGGAAGGAAGCCGATCAGCGTTACTCAACTTATGAATGCTTCCAATTATGAGTAACCTGAAAGAGAAGCAAGTTCTCTTAACCACTACTATCAACTGAATACCATGTACAAGTATCTACATCTTCGATCATTTTGAAGAATCCCGATGCTTGCAACACCTGGTTCTCTACTTTATTCTTATACCTATAACTTCTCAAAACTTCGACCCTGTGTTTCTACGAAACACCTGTCTAAGAACTAGAGAAGTCATAAGTAAACAGGATACAGTACGAAGACCAACCCCTCTGTCCTCATGGACACTGGACAATATACAATACTCTGTATAAGTCCCCTGAGTCTAGTGACTCATTCACTGTGTGTCGTAGGTTGAAAACTGTACTTTTGGTTAAGAAGAATTACACCGTTGTTCAATGCTCCTTACCAAACCATCCACTGATATAGGTAAATATCAAAGACATAATTTCAAAAAGTATATCTCACTCTATAAAAATAGACGTACATATATATCAATTTGAAATTGATGCATAACAACGGATATTCAAAACCAAATATTTGCCGACCGGCAAACAACCCAGGTGGCTTCCTCAAATATCACCAATTCCAACGAATCCCGATATAATGAGGATGATCACCTAATTCCCAATAACTTACTCCCACTCATCATCTGTAAAACTATACAGATGTGAGAATCACACCTGGTAAATACATACCCTGGAGCAAGTATCTAATTGGGAAATCAGTTTTCTATTAACAGTACACAGTGAAACTGAAATATTGAAATGTTCCGACGGGGTTTCCTGGTATTCCTAGTAATGCCTCTTCCATTATCCAGATTCACAACTATAACCGTATAATTCTTTGCCACTTGTCCAAATCCCTTTATATGTCTTTCGTCATTACCTTCTGTACACCCCTTTAGGCCAAATGGTTTTCTTCCTTCCCTACCGTTCGGCACCAGCCTATGGTTTGGAAGAAGACTATCCAATAAGCATAATGGGTGTACTGTCCTAATCCTAGGATCACTCGCAATGCGAGAGAAGGTGAAGATAAAAGACAACTGAATGTACTTTATTCCTATTTCTCCTGAACCAGGATCCATCCCCGAACTGGAACAAATTCCTTTCGAGTTCGTATATAACCATACGATGGATTATCCAATAAACTGGGATCTTCGTAGTGATACGGAGTGTCCTGGAGAAATACAAAGGTGATTTAAGATTGGCGAAAAAATACTTGGTTTGTTCGTGAATAGTAGTCGCACTTTACTTTGCCCTCTTACTAATCCCTTGCTTTGTCTTAACTTAATACCTTCTGTACACCGTTTAGGCTAACTGGTTTTCTTCATTCCTTACCGGTCGGCACCAGCCTATTGTTTGGAAGAAGACTATCCAATTTGCGTAATAGGTGTACTACTCCTAAACCAAGGAGTACTCGCAACCTGAGAGAAGGTGAAAAGAAAAGACAACTGAATAGTCCTATCCGTTTTCTCCAGAACCAGAAACCATCCTCGAAGTCCTTCGAGTTCGTATATAACCATACGATGGTTTTGTCCAATGGAAGTGGACGTTCGTAGTAATACGGGGTGTCCTGGAGAAAAGGGTAAAAGTAGGAGTGGCAATGAGGTTTGCAACTCTGACAATCCAAAAGCCAGTGTTAAGTAGGTTCGGTCAACTTGGTCACTGAGTCATAGTCTAGGGTCGGGTTAATGGTCGCTGCCAAAGAGAGAGAGAAAAGAAACACTCAGCGTGCACTCTAACCTAGATCATAATGGTTATCACTTTATCTAATCAGGAAACCTACCACTGTAACGTCAAATTCTTCCCCAAACCTAAAAGAAGAATTAACCGGGATCACCCGAGGAGTAAACCAACTCATCAGTGGGAATTGGGATCCAACCATCATCGCATGATAACATGACGGAATCTGCTCACGCTATCATACTCCAGAAGGTATGCGCATATCTGGCAAGTTTCAGTTCTTTTGAAACTCCCGATGTGGATTTCTACCCCATGCTCTTATGACCTTGGCGTGAGGTCAAAATATCATAAGTCACATGTCAAGTTCTACCCATCATTATCCAGGTTAATTTGAACCCACCCGTACATACCCTTGACGTAGGCCAAAATAGTAGTATGACTGTCCCAAACCAACGCATCTATCTATGCAACAGATAAATATCCGGCAGCTACCAATCACTATGCCTTGGCGTAAGGTCAAAATACATAGCTTGAATACTACCGAATATTTAACCGAAATGATGGAGGGCTACGAATGGTTTCTGGCGAAAACCTTTAACGTAATGAACTTGATATCATTGAAGGAACTGATAGCTTTTTAAAAAAATATAGTGACGAAAACCTTTGCTAAAGAGGTCACTCCCGGTGAAGGGATCTCGGCTCTTTCCCCGTAGAATGAGGTGCAGGATATTCCAACTGAATACCACGATGCAAAGCAAAAGTAAACGGCTATAGTGAAGTTACTGCCCTGACGCAAACTTTTGTCCAAGGGGTCACTCCCGGTGAAGGGATCTCGGCCCTTGCCTCGTCGACTGAGGAGCAGGATATTCCAACTGAATACCACGATGCAAAACAAAAGAGAACGCCCTTGCAATAACAGCTTTTTGAAAAAGTGTTCCAACAACATCAGAATAGGTTTGTTTATCTTGCATTGATCCGAATCAACGCAGTCCCATCAATTGATCACACCACAAAGAACGAAAATATACTGACGTACGTATATGCCATCCGCATTCGCCACTGGGTCCCGTCATCACCCGTTAGGTTAGCTAACTAACGACAGAGCGGGGACTGGACTAGCGCGGATGAAAAACATATACAACATCTACTAGTATATATATATATATATATATAATATACAATTTTCGCTCAAGGCATGATAAAAATGCAGCAACACAGAAATGTATAGCAACACAGATCAATACAGATATCTGGGATCCCCGGGTTTCACAGAGCCGCTGCTGAA
Organism: Agapanthus africanus; assembly: GCA_030015575.1. Lineage (NCBI taxonomy): Eukaryota > Viridiplantae > Streptophyta > Magnoliopsida > Asparagales > Amaryllidaceae > Agapanthus > Agapanthus africanus. The sequence goes on from JASDDO010000010.1 coordinate 292,587,786, forward strand.
ACCCGACGTTCCCCTGGTCGTGTGGATAGCCTGTGCAATAAAATCCTAGACCCCTACGGGCGCGGCAAGTTACCCGCCAAAACCTGAAGCGAGGCAGCCCCCTTCAGCAACGTGAATGGACCACCCAGCACTTCACGGAATCCGGTAACTTGGGCACCCCTCCTGGGTCAACCTGTACCCCCTACGAGTGCGGCGAATAGCCCTGCCAATTCCAGAGTAAAGCCCCCTCCTTCTCAATGCCATGAGATGCGGGCTTGTTGTCCTCTAGAACTCGGCTATCCGTGCACCCCTCCGCGGGGTAATCCTAGTACAGAAAGCAAAATATACATACAACGGGTACATCGACCGCAACCTGGTCGTGCCCCAAAATAATAATACAAACAGGCAGTGACGGCAGTCCATATGTCGGACGGTCGCCCCGCAATATCAAATGTACATAATACAACAAAACTGTACTAACATTGCAACCAGGCTATCCCCCTCGACCGATCCGCAACAACACAGCATAACACAGAACATCAACGTGAATGTCACGTTCGCAAATCCGTCTAACCGGGCTATAGCAGTTAGACTGGATTTACCGATCGAGTGATATTCACGGTCGCAGATATAATGTAAATACTGTGAACTGGCATGTTTAAAATATCCGATCGAATAAATTTATCAAAGTGGGCCCCAAGCAGTACTGTAGCACTTACAGAAAATCTGGGCCCAAAAAGAATGTTCCAAAAACCCCATTTCTCAATCAGAAGCTTTCTGGAAAAATTTGCCACGATGAACAATTAAAAGCGCGGCGGTACCGCGGCCCAAGAAAGGTTTGGCCGCGGTTCCGCGGCGGTATAGTCGGATCTCGAGACAAAATTTTTACCAGAATTCTTATCTTTTCATGCACAGTGTTCTGCAACAACCTGAAAAATTTTTCGAGCAGAAAAAATTTCGACAGAAAACACAATGCATTGAAAATACGGTTTTTTGGGGATTTTGTTTGATCGAGTTCTAAACATACTAGAGCAAGCTAGGCATGGTTAATGGCGTGGCTCTGATACCAATGTAAGCCCGTGGGGGCGCCCCGGCCGTCAATCCGACGCCGGAAACGCGGAAACAAAAACTTTGCAAAAACTTGCAACCGGCACCACCGCGAACTTTTCACCCGGATCGGGCCATTAACCTAGCTAACTAGCAAACTAAAAGATGGGTGAAGAGTTATACCAAGCGATCCGTGTCCTTCGGTCTTCGTCTCCACTCCGATCTCTTGCGGAAACTTCGTCACCTCCTCGCTCGTCGGAAAGGGCACCACGTAGCCGGAATCTTTTACGGGCTCCCGCCTCTTGACCGAGGCAACTCGGGCGCGAAGTTGGCTAGCCGACGCGTCCAAGACTTTCTATAGAATAGTGTAGTAAACTTGTCTCTTGGGGTTATGAGGTTGCCATGATGTGGTGGAGGTGAAGAAAGCAACTTAAAAATGTGCTTATGAACTTGGTAGCATGAAAAATGATATGAAACATTTTTCCTCACTCAAAAATGAAATGATCCTCTCTCTCCCTCCTCTTCAAGTGGCCGGCCTCATCAAATGGAAAATGGTGGAGAGTTATCCTCAAATAATACAAGGAAGGATTAATACAAAGGAAAATGGTCACACCAAAATCAAGTCTCAATCCTTTCACACATCCATCATGAAAGAAGCAATGAGTAAGACAAGAATGGAATCTCATCATGATGAAGCCATTTTACAAAGAACCCCCTCCACCATAACTAATTTGCACAATTGCAAATTAGCCCCTCCAACGATAAAGTCCGGCCGTGAAGGAACAAAGGAAAACCGGCCGGAACGGAATGCAAACTGGCAACTTCAGAAAACTGATCCCGTAATAAATTACAGGAAAACCCCACTACTGCAAATACATGCCCGCATTTGTATTCCCACTGAACACAAATGCAAAGAGACAAAATCTACACTATCAAATACTAGGATCCGGCTTAAGCAAAAGCCGGCTAGTAAAAACCGTCCGATCACGATCCGTGCAATACCGCACGTATCTGATCGAACCCTGCCATATCTACATACGGTCTCTACAGCGTTTCGCCCGAAACTTGAGTAACTGTCTGTGTGGTGGACTCTAAATACTTGTCAATACTATGGCTGTGGATTTAACCACTAGCACGTCAGAGGTATAAGCCAATACGTAACGGGCAACCAGGTATTGACAAAAAGGGACGTCGATGAGCAAACTCATCTACTGAGCCTGTCAGTGACAATATCCGTACAGTCCGGTCCGTTCGTCTATGAGCATCGCATGGCGGGCCTAGGGGTTTGGTAAAAGTCAGACCCCCAAAAGCGGTACAAGTCGTGTCGAAGTGTAGCCCAGAACACCCTGAGATACTACTGGAATACCTACCAGAAAATCTCCTTCCTTGGCCAAGGACTTTTCATGTTCTGGCTCTCCTCGACACAGCGCGACCTCACCCCCAATACCGGGAGAGACGAACCCCTGCAGATCCGCTCACTGCCTCCATGTGGCTCGGGACTGTACCCAACTAAAACCTGTTTGCACGACTCCTTTGAGCCGTTGTAGGGTAGTAATCAAAGCACAGTGGGAACTCACATGAGACAAATGACGATCCCAGGTCGATGAACTAACCTGTACACATGTCACCAGGGAACTGCTATCTGACGTCTGGTATAAACCCAACTAGCAGGTTCCCGGCGAGTCATGTCCGGTGTACTCATAACCCAATGAGCACCTGTATACATCTTAGGTGAACCAACTGACACCAGTGGCTTGTGAGACCGGCCACCGCCCCTCGTCGGGGTCTCGACTGTATATACTAGTCTACTCTGGAGTATCGATGCCCTGTCTCGAAACTCCCACGACTAGGGACCATTTAAGGATGTGCTTATAGACTACCAGCTCCCACGTATATGATCGCCCTCATACTGCCGGTAGTCAAGTAAGAATCCTAGGGGCTCTATCAACGTGCAATAGTGACCTGTAAGGTCACCTAAAGCAGTACACGATGATAGAGGTAAACCAGATAGCATACTATCATCTTGAGTAAGACTGTCCTACTGGGACAGGTCCTCCCCTCAATCATTGCAACCACGTGCCTGTGATCCAATAATTGACTCTGAGGGCACTATCTCCAACACAAACATGCCCGAATAAAATTTTAGACGTGCCGAACAACCCAAAGCCGGGATCTTTGCTAGATTATTAGGGTTTAACATGCAAGTAAACATCTTTACTACTAAGTGTGGGGGATTACAACCTTTGTTGTCCGCTCCTTCGCTTCATAAGCTCCGAGTAGAAGTCCTTTCGCCGCGATCTATGATCTCCCGGACTCAAGAGAGGCTCCACGACTTGAACGATCCATGCTAGCTTGTAGTGTTCCGCTTCTCCGATGATCTACGTCGAAGTTGCAATAGCTCAAGCTCTCTCACTATAATGAGGTGAATGTTCATTCCAGAATACTGCATTTCATACCGCCCATTCTTACGCTCGTATGTTTATAGGTAGGTGCTTTTGATCAGTGTTTGCTACATATTTGCAGAATACAGATTCTCAGCTCTGAACAGTGAATATCATGGAAAAGTACGACAAATTCCGGATTACTGCCAACAACTGATAAAACACGGTCTCCGCTCTCTATCCGTGTGTTACTACATGCCAGTTTAATGGACAAAATGGCAAATCAATTGTCATGTTATGCACAAAGCTCTAGGTCAACACAAGATCCGAGAAATCTACGCGGAGCTCGAGGAAATCATGGCAAAAGATCCACATCACATCACCTTTTTGTTGTGCTGAAATTCTGGGAATTATTGTGAAGAGTTTCTGTAAAAAGAACCATACCACACTGAAGGGAACAGTAAAACAGGAAACCTCACAAAAGCCCAGAGCCCAACTCACCAATAGAGCCGCGTTTCCGCGGCCAATATGGGGTATTGGCCGCGGAAACGCTGCCGTACTGGGTCTTCATTCTGTCGTTTTTCAGGGGCTTTTTGGTAATCTTATTTGGGGGCAGATTGTTGCCCTAGATCTTCATTTCCCTGCCTATAAATACAGCAGATCTGAGCCCAACCTTGGCCATTCTTTGTTCTCCATTCTTTTGTAGTTTTAGTTCTTTTTCTTCTTCTTCTTCATTCTTTTTCCATGAAAATTGTAGTGAGAGCTTTTTGAGTGGGAGATTAATGAAGATGAGGTTTTTGTATCATTCTCTTTTGTTTCTTCTTCCCCTTGAGATTCTTGCTTTCTCTTGATCATTCAACCTCTTCATTGAGCTTGAATGGTTAAGGGTTAGTTATTGATCTCAAGGGTCGTATTCTTTCATGGAATTAGCACTTCATTTCACATGCGTTCTCTACCCTTCCCTTGATCTTGCAACCTCTTGATTGAGCTTGCAAGTTTAAGGGTTGGCTATTGAGCACATGCTTGTCTTGAGTCCTAGTTTCTTGTTCTTTTTATCGCTTTTTATTACTTGCTTATTATCTTGCTTTTCTTTCTTGCAATTTAATTCATGCACTTAATTACTTGTAATCTTTTCTTTTCTTTGTTCTTTTCTTTTGCTCTCTTTTGTTCATTTTGTGAATGTTGTAATTATCGTCGTTGTTAAGAATTAATACGGTATTGTAAGTTAACACTTCTTTCCTCATTTCCTTTTCCCGTTATTTTCCATTTGAACTCCGCCCAAACGTTACGCAAGCGCTCCGTTAGGCACCCTACCCTGACAAGGTAACGGTGATTCCTAACCGCGACCGGTTGCGTTCGGTTTGGCCGGAGGCGAAAGCAAGAGACAAGAACGGAAGGACAAGGGTAAATAAGCCGGATTCTACGAATACCGCGCTTAAATCCCCTAATCCACGTTGTTGCCAATTGCTCTAGCTTCAATTGGTCAAGACTCGGCTCAAAGGTTTTGAGTACGGATTTCTTAGCTTACAATCTCATATCTTTTCTTAACAACTTTATACTTGCAAATATTACACTTAGGATAGATCAAACAAACATACAGATTCTTTATTGACTCGTCTAAAACAAGAGAGGACATACAACCATCTCCCTGTGGATCGACCCGTGCTCAACCGGCTAGCTGCATAGCGACACCGTCCTGATCGCGGTTATACTTTAATTCTTTGAAAATCCGACACGCCAAAAGCGTGCGATCAAATGGCGCCGTTGCCAGGGAGACGGTAGCGTATTTTCTTTCTTGTTATTCGGGTTGATATTCTTTTTGTATATATTAAAAAAAATAAAAATAAATAAATAAATAAAATATCTTTTTGTTTTTTTTGATAATTCTTGTGGGCAAGTGTGCAGATTTTTGCGTATTTGCAAACTGCGATTGTGGGGAGCAAAGTGTGCAGTCAAGGTAAGGGTGATTTACGAAGTACAGTGCCAAAGATCCGGGTAGTTTGACCCGCGCAAGCGAACTTTTCAAGCTTTTCGGATTTGATTCAACGGGGGTTTCCTAACCCAAAAACTTAACGGTACGTACTTTCCTAACACCTTCTTCTCAAATCCGACGCTTCCAATATACTATTCTTTGCAGGATTCTTTGCAAGTTCGCTAGCAAACGCCAAAATTGACTAACCCGTATTTGTTGCAGTGTCGTGCTAAAATTAAAAAAAAAACAATTTTTTGATTCTTTATAGAATTTTTATTGAATTGCGCATTGCATCAATTAATACGGACTTAAGGGCAAGCGAACCCTACAACATACGGTAAAGGATTTCATCACCTTTTCCGTGGCCCACAAATCACGAACTTGAGCATAACGATTACCCGCACAAATTTTAAAAGAAACTAGACTTTAAGCCTTAAGGACTTCGCGCTCAATAGGAGAAGTTAACTGTGTTTAGAACCTTGCTTAACGGTATATTGTTTACGGGGTGTCTAGGAAAGTGTTAACGGCGAAACCGCCAAAAGAGAAAGGGTTATTTAATTAAGGAACTTCGCGAAAGCGTTGGAAAACCTCCCCTATTCTCTGCACTTACCTGGCCTCGTGATCAGTGTATCTTGAGCCTGTTTCTCGACACAGTTTTACTTCGACAATCAAGTTCTGGAGCAGGTCTAGTTGACCTAGGTGAACCCTAGAACGATTAGGAGTGTGGTATTTTTGTGTCGTGATTATTTTGTCCATATTCTTTCTTTTTTTTTTGTATACTTCATTCTTTTGTTAATATATAACAAAAAAAAAATCACATTTTTTCCCCCTCCTTTTTCTCTACCTTTCTCTCTTCATATCATGGGTACCCCACCTCGCAAAACTCTTGCCGAACTTTGGTACCCACAACCAGACATTACCTCATATGGTTCTTGTTTTGGTCGAACTTCGAACGATCCATCCATGCCAAAAATTTCTTTGAAAGATCGGATAGACGCGTCTAGGACGAACAACTGGACCCCGCAATCCACTTCGTATCAACCGTTTCAAACATTCACCCTTTCTTGCGTTGATACACCTTTTGAAAATCCAGTTGTAACCCCGAGACCTATGTCTATTGCTGAACGTATTGAACAATCTCGTAGCCGATCTTTCACTCCTTTCACCACTACAAATTCTTGGGATCAACAATTCCATTCACCTTCTTATCCCAATGTTGATCCCACTCCTGTCCAGCCATTCAATTCCTACCAGTCCTACCCAACTTTTACACCTTCCCTAGACATTGCTTCTACACAGCCTTTTGGGAGTTTTCAGTATCTAAACAACTTTGAATCTTTTACTGAAACCCCTTCACAACCAATGTCTAGTCTAGAACAGTCGTTGGAAGACTTTAGGGTAGCGTCAAGCCAACAGATGATGGATTTGAATACGTCCATGTCCGCCCTCATGCAACCTAGTGACCCGGTAGCTAGTTTTCAACTAGCTCCACATTTCCCAATGTATGATGAGGCGGCAGGACAGGCTGTGAATTTGAGTGGAGAAAGTGAGCTGTATACCCTTCCAAATCAAACCTACCCATCTCAAATTGAATCCCACAACTCCTGTGTTGAAAGTCTATCGAGTATCCCACATGATTTATCTATTGAAGATAGAATGATGAATGAGTTGTGCAACTTCGTAGTGTTTGATTTGCCCGATTGTGAAAGGCCGCCTCCAAGTGAAACCGATCCTAAACCTTTTGACCTCTACACCTCCACTTTAGAACCTGAAATAATTGATATCCATGCTTTTGTTGAGGTGTCTGAGAATATAGATTTTCACGTGATTGAGGATATTGACGCTGGGGATATTTTGGATGATGAACCCGTAGATTTGGCTGAGTTTGTCTCTTCAAATCATCATCCAGATTCATTAAATGTTTTTTCCGAGCCCCATATGCGTCTGGATTTTGAAGAGAAGTGCATGGATGTGCTAAATTTTGAGGAAATTTTTGAGGATAGTCTTGAGGATGAACCAGTTTTGTTTGATGAGTCGGATTTACCAATTCATCCTGTTCCTTCCACTGACTGTGTACACCCTCCTGAGCCTTTAACCGATAACCTTCCTCAACCACTTCCCTCCATCCTTTCCATCGTTCCGACCTTGCAAGAACCCGTATCACTTACATTTCATATGTCTGGTTTACCAAGTTCGGCATACCCATGGCTTCTTACGAATCTTGAGGGATTTGATCCAATCTCTCGACGGGTTAATAGATTAGCACAATCGCTGTTCACACATCGCTCATCACAAATTGTGCTAATCTATTTACTCCATTTGCACCCTCAAGTTCGTATTCCACTTCTTTTTCCCTTCCGCCATTCTTCTTCCTCTCATATACCGAGATCGTATCCCGCTTCTCTTCGCATACGGTCTCGCGTATTGTCCCTCTCTTCTCTCTACGCCTTCTTTCACCAACCACTGCTTTATCACGATAAGATCTTTGAATGGTTGGTGCTCACTTTTGGCCTGTGTAAGGCCTTGTATAGCTTGATACTGTTCTTTCCCCCCTAATCCTGAACTTTAACGCTTAACAGTGGAAACACTGTTTTACATAAGTTTGGGGGGGACACCTTTTTTGTATATATTTTTTTTTTCCTTTTTGTATATAATTTGTTTTTAGGGAGCGCCGGCAATTTTGACCCTCTTGGTATAGCCTGACAGTGAGGGCACTGTCAAGTTTAAGTTTGGGGGTGTGCTCGGTAAGCTTTCTTCCTTCGCATTCATTTGTATATTTTGCATTTGCATACCTTATTCAAAAACCCATAAAAATCAAAAAATTTCCAAAAAATATAAAAACTTTGTCGTCAAGTTAGCTAATAGGGTAACTTAGATCTTTATTCCGAAAGTTTAGTCGATATGATAGAAATAACTAAATTCTAGGCTTAGGAATTGAAAACCCTAAAAATAACCCTCATTTCTGTCTAACTTTGGTAAGTATACGTCCTTACAGTTTTTTTAAGAAATAGGTAATCTTGAGTTCAGTTTTTTTTTGAGTTAAGTCAAGAAGAAGGGAAAGTATTGAAGCTTTACCGGAGGATAAGTCTGAAAAATAGTTTCTTTTCTTAAGTTCAAATTTAGAAAGTATATACCCTACAAACTGCACTTACACGTACCTTGAAACTTGGGATAGTAGAGGATACCTAGAAATACTCTTGTCTGAAAGCCTAGTATGAAAGAAAAAACGGTATTTGAAGCTAAACACCAAAAGAGCATATTGAAAAATATATCCGGTCTAGAAAAAGAAAAAGAAAAAGAAAAAGAAAAAGAAAAATAGAATAAAGTCAAGACCTGGAACTACTATTTACGCTTTAAAGCACACACATTCAGTAATCGGCCGTTAGTGCCTCAAGAAGCATTAATAGTCGCATGAAAGGTGTGTGAGCCAATCCGTCCATCCTTAATGAAAAGAAGTAGTATTAGGTATTAGGGCAAGGGTACTATAGCTTGAATTGAATTCTTAAGTGTAGGGGTGCAAATATACACACACGTAGGGGTATACAATCGATGTTTGAATAAAAGATAGAGATGAAGAATAAGACTTGTGTTTTCTGTAAAGGTGATAAAAATCCCTGATTTGAGGCCGCGCTTTAGAAGGAAAACTCAGGAGAACCAACATCTTTTGAAACTTTTTTGGAACGTATATGATCTAAAGTTAAATAGATAGGAGGCGTGAAGCATTAGGGTTGAATATTTCTAACTTAGGACGATAGAGTTTCTAACGTAAATACTAAACTGTAGGAGTAGAATCGATGTTAACTTATGACACTAGCTTGACGGGATTTTATGGGTAGTATCCGCTGAAAACCCTCAGGAGACAACACTCCTCCTACTAGGGACACCTAGAGGTTTAACGGCTTGTTGCACGCGCTCAGTGCAATCGCGTTCCCTGCGAAAGTGCGGTTAGGTTTTTATTTTTATGAATAATTGGTTTTGCTCGGGACGAGCAAAAGTTAAGTTTGGGGGTATTTGTTCATACCAGAATACTGCATTTCATACCGCCCATTCTTACGCTCGTATGTTTATAGGTAGGTGCTTTTGATCAGTGTTTGCTACATATTTGCAGAATACAGATTCTCAGCTCTGAACAGTGAATATCATGGAAAAGTACGACAAATTCCGGATTACTGCCAACAACTGATAAAACACGGTCTCCGCTCTCTATCCGTGTGTTACCACATGCCAGTTTAATGGACAAAATGGCAAATCAATTGTCATGTCATGCACAAAGCTCTAGGTCAACACAAGATCCGAGAAATCTACGCGGAGCTCGAGGAAATCATGGGAAAAGATCCACATCACATCACCTTTTTGTTGTGCTGAAATTCTGGGAATTATTGTGAAGAGTTTCTGTAAAAAGAACCATACCACACTGAAGGGCACAGTAAAATAGGAAACCTCACAAAAGCCCAGAGCCCAACTCACCAATAGAGCCGCGTTTCAGCGGCCAATATGGGGTATTGGCCGCGGAAACGCGGCCGTACTGGGTCTTCATTCTGTCGTTTTTCAGGGGCTTTTTGGTAATCTTATTTGGGGGCAGATTGTTGCCCTAGATCTTCATTTCCCTGCCTATAAATACAGCAGATCTGAGCCCAACCTTGGCCATTCTTTGTTCTCCATTCTTTTGTAGTTTTAGTTCTTTTTCTTCTTCTTCTTCATTCTTTTTCCATGAAAATTGTAGTGAGAGCTTTTTGAGTGGGAGATTAATGAAGATGAGGTTTTTGTATCATTCTCTTTTGTTTCTTCTTCCCCTTGAGATTCTTGCTTTCTCTTGATCATTCAACCTCTTCATTGAGCTTGAATGGTTAAGGGTTAGTTATTTATCTCAAGGGTCGTATTCTTTCATGGAATTAGCACTTCATTTCACATGCGTTCTCTACCCTTCCCTTGATCTTGCAACCTCTTGATTGAGCTTGCAAGTTTAAGGGTTGGCTATTGAGCACATGCTTGTCTTGAGTCCTAGTTTCTTGTTCTTTTTATCGCTTTTTATTACTTGCTTATTATCTTTCTTTTCTTTCTTGCAATTTAATTCATGCACTTAATTACTTGTAATCTTTTCTTTTCTTTGTTCTTTTCTTTTGCTCTCTTTTGTTCATTTTGTGAATGTTGTAATTATCATCGTTGTTAAGAATTAATACGGTATTGTAAGTTAACACTTCTTTCCTCATTTCCTTTTCCCGTTATTTTCCATTTGAACTCCGCCCAAACGTTACGCAAGCGCTCCGTTAGGCACCCTACCCTGACAAGGTAACGGTGATTCCTAACCGCGACCGGTTGCGTTCGGTTTGGCCGGAGGCGAAAGCAAGAGACAAGAACGGAAGGACAAGGGTAAATAAGCCGGATTCCACGAATACCGCGCTTAAATCCCCTAATCCACGTTGTTGCCGATTGCTCTAGCTTCAATTGGTCAAGACTCGGCTCAAAGGTTTTGAGTACGGATTTCTTAGCTTACAATCTCGTATCTTTTCTTAACAGCTTTATACTTGCAAATATTACACTTAGGATAGATCAAACAAACATACAGATTCTTTATTGACTCGTCTAAAACAAGAGAGGACATACAACCATCTCCCTGTGGATCGACCCGTGCTCAACCGGCTAGCTGCATAGCGACACCGTCCTGATCGCGGTTATACTTTAATTCTTTGAAAATCCGACACGCCAAAAGCGTGCGATCAGTGAACACCCTAATCTAATGGGCTAGATTAGATGAGGATGATGGAGTAGTATTTATGCTTTCTATTTATATCATAATCTCACATGAAATCATCACAAAAGGAATTTCTAGTAAACTTTCTCAAAGCTAAGGAGAGAAGAAGATGATGAATGAAAAAGATAATCCTTTTGTGATGAATAGTAGTAAAGAATATATGATTGATCATGGAACCATGGTCAAGGATGATAAGGATAACCTTTGTAGAGAATAAACTAGAGCTAGGGTTCGGTTAGGTTAATAATGAGTCATGGATAAATATCAACCATAATATCTTAACCAAGAAAAAAGGAATGCTTCTAGATGGTGCAAGAAGAAGTTAACCCTAATCTCTTTTTATCATCTCTAAACATGTTTCATTATTAATCATATCATGTTACTATAATATATATCACATATATATTATATTTGTAACAAAAGAAAAGTAATACAATTAATATATATCGCATATATATCAATGTATTATCCGGTGAGAAAATGAAATAATAAAGCGAGCCAATATTAGATAATGTAATACAATATATCATATATATTATTATACATTAAATAATCGAATCAATACTTGATCCGACAATCCGGCTATATCGAATATAACCGACTAATTATATCATGTACCTATTCTTCGAATCAACACTTGATCCGATGTCCCGGTTCATATCTAAATATCGCGAGAATATAATACGGTATCTCATATCGCATTATCCTCGGTCCTGCGCATATATCATATGTGCCTCTACTCCGTTTTGCCTGAGCCAAGAAACCTCTGTGTAGGACTCTAAAGAATTGTCAATACGCCGGTAGTAGGTGATGATCATATCAAATACCCACAAACTGCAAGCGGTCAGCTAAACGTAACAGCCACCCAGGTATTGAGTGATCAGAAGATCAACAAGCTAGCCTGTGCGTTTCCTGTGAATCCATTCAGTAACACTTTCGTACAGTCTGGTCTGTTCGTTAGGTATGTCGCATATCAAGTCTAGGGGTGGTATACGTCAGACCCCAGTAACCGATAAGTCGTGTCGATGTGAGGCTCATAACGGGTCGAGAAACTACTGGTAACACTTACCAGTAAATCTCTATATCAGCCCTGGCCAGGGACTTCCAGTTATAGCTAATCGAACACAGCACAACATCAACTCCCTATACCGGGAGAGACGAATCCCCTCCTATCGCTCATTGCCTCCATGTTATTCGGGACTGTACCCAAAAGCCACCATTTTGCACGCCCTCTTGGACGTGGTAAGGTGGAAATCAAAGCACAGTGGGAATCACACAAGACTCTATGACGATCTCGAGTCTACAGACTACCCTGTACCAGTGTTACCGGAGAACTACCATCTGTCGTGTGGTATATTACCATCTGGGAGTTCTCGGCGAGTCCGTCCAGTGTACCCAGTCTCCACTGAGCACCCGTACACCATCCTTGATGTTAAACACTGATGGATATGGGATCATCCATCGCCCATTATATGGGTCATGATGCGTATACGCTAGTCTACTCTGGTGTATCGATGCCCTGTCTCGATATACCCTCGACTAGGAACAGTTATAGGATGTACTCATCGACTACCATGGCCCCACTAGTATGATCTCATCATAGTCCCAGTAGTCGAGTACAGATCCTAAGGGCTTTATCAACATGTGAGAGTAAGACAGTAAACCAGTACAAGTCAACATGTTAAGATAAAGTGAAACCAAATAGCATACTATCATGACGAGCAAGAAAGTCCTCTCTATATATATCCAAGCATCCATCATAATATCCATCATATGTACAACAATGGCCTCTAGGGCATATACATAACTAACAATAAAAACCTAAATTATAATTAACATGGTGTATGTCACACACCCACCCATGTTTGCATGTATCATCAATCATGATACAAACTAGTGCACAAACATATATCACATATACAACTTGTGCACATCAAGTGAGAAAATCAATCTTAAGTGAACCAATACTAGTTAACGTAAAGTAATTTATCAAATATATAATTATACATTAAATCATTAAATCAACACTTGATTTAATGATCCGGTCATATTTCATATAACCGACTAATATCTAGTGTATCAATATATCGAATCAACACTTGATTCGGTAACCCGGATATATCGCATATAACCGACCGGTGATTCAAATCGCGAGAATATAATACAGTATCACATACTGGTATTATTCTCGGTCCCGCACATATCTCATATGCGCTCCTATTTCGTTTCGCTTGAGCCAGGAAACCTCTGTGTAGGACTATAAAGACTCGTCAATACGCCGGCAGTAGGTGGTGATCATATCAATCACCCATAAGCCGCAAGCGGTCTGCTAAATGTAACGGCCATCCGGGTATTGAGCGATCAGAAGATCAACGATCAAGCCTGCTCACACTCCTGCGAATCCAATCAGTAACACTTACCGCACAGTCCGGTCTGTTCGTCTGATATGTCGCATATCTCGCCTAGGGGTGGTAAACGTCAGACCCCGGCAGCTTGATAAGTCATGCCGATGTAAGGTCCATAACAAGCATGAAACTACTGATAACTGTTAGTGTATATGCCCTAGAGGCCATTACTGTATCATACTAGTTTGTATATTACTTAATGGAAGCTTGGGATATTCACCTTGTATAAACAATCTTGCTCAATATAGTAGTATGCTACTTGGTTTGTTTCTATTTCAATGTGTACATGTGTTTATTTTAGTATATCACCTATACACATTAGTGGAGCCCTTAGGATGTTTGCTTGATTACCAGCATTGTGATGGCAGTCACACTAGTGGGGGCTGGGTAATCTATAAGCACATCCTTATACAGGTCCCTAGTCGCAGGACTATCGAGACAGGGCATCGATACTCCGGAGTAGACTAGCGCATGCGCTTCTCATCCCAGAGTGGGAGATGGTCTGTCCTACAGCCATCAGTACGTCGTACTAGAGATAGTATGCGGGTGCTCGTTAGGTTACGAGTACACTGGACAGGACTCGTCGGGAACTGACCGGTTGGTATTATACCTATTGTCAGTTATCAGTTCCCAGGTAACATGAGTACAGCTTAGTCCGCTGACTTGACACTGTCACTTCACCTCGAGTGTGTTCCCACTGTACTTTGATTACTGCCCTACCACGGCTCAAAGGAGTCGTGCAAACAGGTAGTAGTTGGGTACAATCCCGAAGCACTTGGAGGCAGTGACGGTTAGACAGGATTCGTCTCTCCCGGTATTGGGGGTTGACATCGCGCTGTGTCTAGGAGAGCCATTACACGAGTAGTCCCTGGCTAGGGCAATCGAGATATACTTGTAGGCTTCCAGTGTTATCTCAGGGTGTTTTGGGCTTCACTCCAACACGACTTGTACCGCTTGTTGGAGATAGTGCCCTCAGAGTCAATTATTGGATCACAGGCACGTGATTGGAATGATTGAGGGAGGACCTATCCCGGTAGGACAGTCTTACTCGAGATGATAGCATGCTATCTGGTTTACCTTTATCATCGTGTACTGCTTTAGGTGACCTGACAGGTCGCTATTGCACGTTGATAGAGCCCCTAGGATTCTTGCTTGACTGCCAGCAGTATGAGGGCGATCATATAAGTGAGAGCTGGAGTCTATAAGCACATCCTTAAAAGGTCCCTAGTCGTGGGAGTTTCGAGACAGGGCATCGATTCTCCAGAGTAGACTAGTGTATACAGTCGAGAACCCGACGAGGGGCGGTGGCCGGTCTCACAAGCCACTGGTGTCAGTTGGTTCACCTAAGATGTATACAGGTGCTCATTGGGTTATGAGTACACCGGACAGGACTCGCCGGGAACATGCTAGTTGGTCTTATACCTGACGTCAGATAGCAGTTCCCAGGTGACATGTGTACAGGTTAGTTCATCGACCTGGGGATCGTCATTTGTCTCGTGTGAGTTCCCACTGTGCTTTGATTACTACCCTACCAGGGCTCAAAGGAGTCGTGCAAACAGGTTTTAGTTGGGTACAGTCCCGAGCCACATGGAGACAGTGAGCGAATCTTCGGGGGTTCGTCTCTCCCGGTATTGGGGGTGAGGTCGCGCTGTGTCTAGGAGAGCCATTACACGAAGTCCTTGGCCAAGGCAGGAGATTTACTGGTAGGTATTCCAGTTGTATCTCAGGGTGTTCTGGGCTACACTCCGACACGACTTGTACCGCTTTTGGGGGTCTGACTTTTACCAACCCCCTAGGCCCGACATGCGATGCTCATAGACGAACGGACCGGACTGTACGGATATTGTCACTGACAGGCTCAGTAGGGTGTCAGGATGAGTTCGCTCATCGACGTCCCTTTTGGTCAATAGCTGGTGGCCCGTCACGTATTGGCTTATACCTCTGACGTGCTAGTGGTTAAATCCAAAGCCATAGTATTGACGAGTCTTTAGAGTCCACCACACTTTCAGTTACTCAAGCTTTCGGGCGAAACGCTGTAGAGGCCGTATGGAGATATGGCAGGGTCCGATCAGATACGTGCGGTATTGTATGGATCAGGATCAGACAGTTTGTACTAGTGGCCGTATGGTTATATGGCAGGGTTCGATCAGATACGTGCGGTATTGCACGGATCAGGATCGAACGGATATTACTAGCCGGCTTTGGCTTAAGCCGGTCCTAGTTTAGTACAGTGTAGATTTTGTCTCATTGCATTTGTATCCGGACGGAATCCAGATGCGGGTGTGTATGCACATTATCGGGGTTTTCCTGTAATTTATTACGGAACCAGTTTTCTGGAGTTGCCAGTTTGCATTCCGTTCCGGCCGGTTTTCCTTTGTTCTTTTCCGGCCGGACTTTTCCGATGGAGGGTGTTATTTGCAATTGTGCAAATAACATTTTTGGAGGGGGTTTCTTGCAATTGTATTGATTATGATATCTTTCATCCATACTTTTGCATTAATGAGATTTGATGTGAATATAAGTTTTAAGCATGGTTGATGTTTTGTTTAAGGTTACCACTTGCTTTATCCTACACTTACCTCCCTTCATGATTTGTTTTTTTCCCTCCACCATTTCCTAGCTTGAATAGGCCGGCCACTTCATTGAGGGAGAGAGAGAGGTTTTCATTTTGAGTGTGGCAATTTTCCTTGATCTCATTCTCTTGTTAGGAAAAATGCAAGCACCATTTTTCCTTATCTTGATTCCTCCATCCTCCATGGCAACAAACCCCACATGAGACCGGCATGCTCTACACTACATTCTACAGCAAATCTTGGACGCGTCGGCTAGCCTACTTCGCGCCCGAGTTGCCTCGGTATTGAGGCGGGAGCCCATAAAAGATGCAGACGATGTGGTGCCCTTCCGGCAAGGAGGAGACGGACGGAGATCCCGCGAGGAGATCGGAGTGGAGATGAAGACCGGAAGACTCGGATCAGTCGGTATATCTCTAACCCATCTTCTAGTTAGCTTAGACTTGTTAATGGTTACGATTCGGGTGTTTAGTGCGCGGTGGTGCCGGTTTGCTAAGTCCGCAAAATTTAAGTTTATCACCGTTTCCGCGTTTGGCCGTCGGATTGACGGCCGGGGCGCCGCCGTGCACTTACAGTGGTATCAGAGCCTCGCCATTAACTTAGTCTAGCTTCGTTTGATGTGTTTGCATTTCCGATCGACCAAAATTTCCAAAAACCGTATTTTTCCTTCACATCAGTTTCTGTTGAAATTTTTTGAAGTCTAAAAATTTTTCAGGTGGTCTCAGAATGATGTGCAGGGATTTCTAAGAACTCTGGGAAAATTCGATACAATGATCCCTCAGTGCAAGCGCGGAACCGCGGCAAAACCCCCCTTGTTGCCGCGGTTCCGCCGCAAGTTGGTGGGGTCAATGCTTCTTATTTTTCCAGTGGGCTTCTGGGCTTATTTTAGGGGTTTTGGAATATTAATTTTGGGCCCAGAATTTCTGTGAGTGCTACAGTATTGCTTGGGGGCCCACTTGTTAATTTTTGTTCGATCGGATATTTTAAACACATTTTTCACAGTATTTACATTATATCTGCGACCGTGAATGTCACTCGATCGGTAAATCCGGTCTAACTGCTATAGCCCGGTTAGACGGATTTGCGAACGTGACTTTCACGTTGATGTTTTGTGATTTTGCTGTGATGTTGCGGCTCGGTGGTGGGGATAGCCTGGATGCAATGCTAGTACTGTATTGTTGTATTATGTACATTTGATATTGCGGGGCGAGCGTCCGACATGTGGACTGCCGTCACTGCCTGATTGTATTATTCTTTTAGGGCACGACCTGGTTGCGGTCGATGTACCCGTTGTATGTATATTTTACTTTCTGTACTAGGATTACCCCGCGGAGGGGTGCACGGATAGCCGGGTTCTGGAGGGCAACAAGCCCGCATCTCATGGCATTGGGACGGAGGGGGCTTCACTCTAGGATTGGCGGGCTATTCGTCGCACTCGTAGGGGGTACAGGTTGACCCAGGAGGGGTGCCCAAGTTACCGGATTCCGTGAAGTGCTGGGTAGTCCATTCACGGCGCTGAAAGGGGCTGCCTCACTTCAGGTTTTGGCGGGTAACTTGCCGCGCCCGTAGGGGTCTAGGATTTCATTGCACAGGCTATCCACACGACCAGGGGAACGTCGGGTTTCAGTAGTGGCTCTGTGAAACCCGGGGATCCCAGATATCTGTATTGTTCTGTGATGCTGTACATTTCTGTGATGTTGCATTTTTTATCACGCCTTGAGCGAAATATAATATATTGGTATATATATTAGTAGATGTTGTATATGTTTTTCATCCGCGCTAGTCCAGTCCCCGCTCTGCCGTTAGTTAGCTAACCTAACGGGTGATGACGGGACCCAGTGGCGAATGAGGATGGCATATACGTACGTCAGTATATTTTCGTTCTTTGTGGTGTGATCAATTGATGGGACTGCGTTGATTCGGATCAATGCAAGATAAACAAACCTATTCTGATGTTGTTGGAACACTTTTCAAAAAGCTGTTATTGCAAGGACGTTCACTTTTGTTTTGCATCGTGGTATTCATTTGGAATATCCTGCTCCTCAGTCGACGAGGCAAGGGCCGAGATCCCTTCACCGGGAGTGACCCCTTGGACAGAAGTTCGCGTCAGGGCATTAACTTCACTATAGCCGATTACTTTTGCTTTGCATCGTGGTATTCAGTTGGAATATCCTGCACCCTATTCTACGGGGAAAGAGCCGAGATCCCTTCACCGGGAGTGACCTCTTTAGTAAAGGTTTTCGTCACTATATTTTCTAAAAAGCTATCCGTTCCTTCAACGAGATCAAGTTCATTACGTTAAAGGTTTTCGCCAGAAACCATTCGTAGCCCTCCGTCATTTCATATGGGTAGTCAATAGTATTCAAGCTGTGTTTGTTGGCCTTAGTCAAGGCACAGTGTTTGGTAGCTATTGGATATTCATATGCTGCATAGATAGATGCGTTGGTTTGGGACAGTCGTATAGCCTTATTGGCCTTAGTCAAGGGCTTGTACGGGTGGGTTCAAATCAACCTGGACAATGACGGGTAGAACTTGACATGTGACTTATGATTTGTTGGCCTTAGTCAAGGTCATAAGAGCATGGGGTAAAAATCATATCGGGAGTTTCAAAAGAACTGAAACTTGCCAGATATGCGCATACCTTCTGGAGTGTGATACCGTGAGCGGATTCCGTCACGTTATCATGCGATGAGAGTTGGATCCCGATTCCCACTGATGAGTTGGTTTACTCCTCGGGTGACCCCGACTAATTCTTCTTTCAGGTTTGGAGGAGAATTTGAGGTACAGTGGGAGGTTTCCTGATTAGATAAATTGGTAACCATTCTGATCTAGGATAGAGTGCACGCTGAGTGTTTCTTTTCTCTCTCTCTTCGGCAGCGACCATTGACCCGACCCTAGACTATGACTCAGTGACCAAGTTGACCGAACCTTCTTAACACTGGCTTTTGGATTGTCAGAGTTGCAAACCTCATTGCCACTCCTACTTTTACCCTTTTCTCCAGGACACCCCGTATCACTACGAACGTCCACTTCCATTGGACAAAACCATCGTATGGTTATATACGAACTCGAAGGAATTCGAGGATGGTTTCCGGTTCTGGAGAAAACGGATAGGATTATTCAGTTGTCTTTTCCCTTTTACCTTCTCTCAAGTTGTGAGTACTCCTTGGTTTAGGAGATAGTACACCTATTACGCAAATTGGATAGTCTTCTTCCAAACCTTAGGCTGGTGCCGACCGGTTGGGAATGAAGAAAACCAATTAGCCTAAACGGTGTGCAGAAGGTATTAAGATTAAGACAAAGCAAGGGATTAGTAAGAGGGCAAAGTAAATTGCGACTGATATTCACGACCAAACCAAGTATTTCTTCGCCAATTCTAAATCACCTTTGTATTTCTCCGGGACACTCCGTATCACTACGAAGATCCACAGTTTATTGGATACTCCATCGTATGGTTATATACGAACTCGAAAGGAATTTGTTCCAGTTCGGGGATGGATTCTGGTCCAGGAGAAATAGGAATAAAGTACATTCAGGTGTCTTTTATCTTCACCTTCTCTCGCGTTGCGAGTGCTCCTAGGATTAGGACAGTACACCCTTTATGCTTATTGGATAGTCTTCTTCCAAACCATAGGCTGGTGCCGAACGGTAGGGAAGGAAGAAAACCATTTGGCCTAAGGGGTGTGCAGAAGGTAATGACTAAAGACATATAAAGGGATTTGGAGAGGTGGCAAAGAATTATATGGTTATATTTGTGAATCTGGATAATGGAAGAGGCATTACTAAGAATACCGGGATACCCCACCGAAACACTTCAATGTTTCAGTTTCACTGTGTACTGTTAAAAGAAAACTGATTTCCCGATTGGATACTTACTCCAGGGTATGTATTTACCAGGTATGATTCTCACATCTGTATGGTTTTACAGATGATGAGTGGGAGTAAGTCATTGGGAATTGGGTGATCATCCTCATTATATCGGGATTCGTTGTAATCGGTGATATTTGAGGAGATCACCTGGGCTGTTTGCCGGTCGGCAAATATTTAGTTTTGAATATCCGCTGTTGTGCACCAATTTCAAATTGATATATCTATATGTCTATTTTCATAGAGTGAGATATACCTTTTGATATTATGTCGATGACATTTACCTATATCGGTGGATGGTTAGGTAAGGAGCATTAAACAGCGGTGTAGTTCTTCTTAACCATAAGTACAGTTTTCAACCTACGACACACAGTGAAAGAGTTGTTAGACTCAGCGGACTTATACAGAGTATTGTATGTTGTCCAGTGTCCATTAGGACAGAGGGGTTGGTCCTCATACTATATTCTGTTTACTTTTAACTTCTCTAGTTCTTAGACATGTGTTTCGTAGAAACACAGGATCTAAGTTTTGAGGAGTTATAGGTATTTGAATAGAGTAGTGAACCAGGTGTAGCAAGTATCGGGATTCTTCAAAGTGATCGAAGATGTAGATACTTGTGTATGGTATTCAGTTGATAGTAATGATAAAGAGAAATTGCTTCTCTTTCAGGTTACTCATAATTGGAAGCATTCCTAAGTTGAGTAACGCTGATCGGCCTCTCTCCATTTAGTTGACATGCACTGGAGACAGCTGCATGATTTGAATCTGGTTAAATTAAATCAGTGCCTCTGGTTCTATATTGGATATAGAACAGTTCATATCTTAACGATGTTAAGGTACGGGGAGTTGTCCGGCTTATGATTAAAACCAGACACTGGACAACTCAAGGCACGTTTCTGTAATGGCAGTTTGTGGGTTGACCCAGGCTATGACGAGGGTTGATTTTCTACCATCTGGCAGATCAATAGAAATATTGTTCTAGACTCGCCACAGTTTTATTAAAAATGGATTTTTTCAAAAACAGTAGTGGGAGTATGGTAGAACTGGAAGTGATTCCAGAACCGCAAACGATTACTGAAGATTTGATAAGGAACCTAAAGATTCAATCTGTTTTGACATTCCATTGGCCACTCCGCAGATAAGGTGGGTAACTTCAGGCACCCGAGAGGTACTCCGGTAGCCTCAAGGACGGTGACAGGGAAGTTCTTGTTTACCCACACTTGCCATTGTTGTTGTTCCAGTCTGCGAGACCCGGCAGGAGGATGAGTATAGCGTCGTTCTAAACTAGCTTTAGAAGTGCACGTCTATATGACTCTGCCAGAGGGTTGTCATAGTCAGTGGGAGCAGCGGAAGCATTGGTGGACATCAGGCTTATGTCTATTTATAGACTAAAGCAGATGTAGCGGAGATAGATCATCTATTTCTGATGTGACAGTCATAGGTTTGACGTCATCAGAATAGGGGATGGATCTGTTGAGAAGGTAGTAGGAAGTGATATTCCTATACTACGATCGGTTATACTTTGGTCGTCACACAGTGGTTTCTCCACAAAGGACTTGGACATTATATCAGACATACTGGTTACTAGATCTATGGTTTTAGATCTAGATATTGGGTGGTTTCCCAATCAGGGTACTTTGACAGCATTCTAAGAGTATTTAGAATGGACGACTCCTGGCACGGTAGTGTACCTGCAGGTGATGGAGTCACCCTCTCTAAAAGTGTCTTATAGACTAAAGTAGAGAGGGATGTGCATGATTGGCAGATCACTTGCTTAGGCAATTGAGTCAATCATGAGATGTCAAGTACCACACCAGATGTTGTTCTTGCAATAGATGCAATAAGTTGACATTGATCCAATCCTGGAGAAACAGTCGGAAGCAGTTTTAGAACATAAGTGATTGTTCTAGGGATATGATAACGAAAGCCCTATTCGGGAAACAGTTATCATTCCAGGCTTCCAAGGTGACCTGGACGACAAGGAGGTCGTCAGAGTTATAGTTTTCCTTCTGACGAGGGGCAGTATTTTGGACAGGTGGTCCAAGGCAATACTGAGGGAGGCATGGCGCAGGATACTGATTAGATTCAGTTGACGATACAGTCTAAGAAGTTTGGATTTGGAGTTCACTTATGAGCTAGGTCCCATCAGACATCCAGACATTCTAAGACAGGTATTGCTCATTTCGGGAGATGGCTTTCTCCGCGAACTTGAGATATAGAGAGACATAGAAAGAAACATCTAGGCGGATCCACTCGCTGAGGCTATTCCTCGAACGCATTAGTTTCACAAATAGATTTTATGAGACTGACTAGTTGGGGAGTTGGGTGTTCGGTATCACACGGGCTGTGAGTATACGACATCGCAATAATTAGCCTTGAGTGCAAGTGGGAGATTGTTGGAGATAGTGCCCTCAGAGTCAATTATTGGATCACAGGCACGTGATTGCAATGATTGAGGGAGGACCTATCCCGGTAGGACAGTCTTACTCGAGATGATAGCATGCTATCCGGTTTACCTTTATCATCGTGTACTGCTTTAGATGACCTGACAGGTCGCTATTGCACGTTGATAGAGCCCCTAGGATTCTTGCTTGACTGCCAGCAGTATGAGGGCGATCATATAAGTGAGAGCTGGAGTCTATAAGCACATCCTTAAAAGGTCCCTAGTCGTGGGAGTTTCGAGACAGGGCATCGATTCTCCAGAGTAGACTAGTGTATACAGTCGAGAACCCGACGAGGGGCGGTGGCCGGTCTCACAAGCCACTGGTGTCAGTTGGTTCACCTAAGATGTATACAGGTGCTCATTGGGTTATGAGTACACCGGACAGGACTCGCCGGGAACATGCTAGTTGGTCTTATACCTGACGTCAGATAGCAGTTCCCAGGTGACATGTGTACAGGTTAGTTCATCGACTTGGGGATCGTCATTTGTCTCGTGTGAGTTCCCACTGTGCTTTGATTACTACCCTAACACGGCTCAAAGGAGTCGTGCAAACAGGTTTTAGTTGGGTACAGTCCCGAGCCACATGGAGACAGTGAGCGGATCTTCGGGGGTTCGTCTCTCCCGGTATTGGGGGTGAGGTCGCGCTGTGTCTAGGAGAGCCATTACACGAAGTCCTTGGCCAAGGCAGGAGATTTACTGGTAGGTATTCCAGTAGTATCTCAGGGTGTTCTGGGCTACACTCCGACACGACTTGTACCGCTTTTAGGGGTCTGACTTTTACCAACCCCCTAGGCCCGACATGCGATGCTCATAGACGAACGGACCAGACTGTACGGATATTGTCACTGACAGGCTCAGTAGGGTGTCAGGATGAGTTCGCTCATCGACGTCCCTTTTGGTTAATAGCTGGTGGCCAGTCACGTATTGGCTTATACCTCTGACGTGCTAGTGGTTAAATCCACAGCCATAGTATTGATGAGTCTTTAGAGTCCACCACACTTTCAGTTACTCAAGCTTTCGGGTGAAACGCTTTAGAGGCCGTATGGAGATATGGCAGGGTCCGATCAGATACGTGCGGTATTGCACGGATCAGGATCGGACAGTTTGTACTAGTGGCCGTATGGTTATATGGCAGGGTTCGATCAGATACGTGCGGTATTGCACGGATCAGGATCGAACGGATATTACTAGCCGGCTTTGGCTTAAGCCGGTCCTAGTTTAGTACAGTGTAGATTTTGTCTCATTGCATTTGTATCCGGACGGAATACAGATGCGGGTGTGTATGCAAAGTATCAGGGTTTTCCTGTAATTTATTACGGAACCAGTTTTCTGGAGTTGCCAGTTTGCATTCCGTTCCGGCCGGTTTTCCTTTGTTCTTTCCCGGCCGGACTTTTCCGATGGAGGGTGTTATTTGCAATTGTGCAAATAACATTTTTGGAGGGGGTTTCTTGCAATTGTATTGATTATGATATCTTTTATCCATACTTTTGCATTAATGAGATTTGATGTGAATAGAAGTTTTAAGCATGGTTGATGTTTTGTTTAAGGTTACCACTTGCTTTATCCTACACTTACCTCCCTTCATGATTTGTTTTTTTTTCCCTCCACCATTTCCTAGCTTGAATAGGCCGGCCACTTCATTGAGGGAGAGAGAGAGGTTTTCATTTTGAGTGTGGAAATTTTCCTTGATCTCATTCTCTTGTTAGGAAAAATGCAAGCACCATTTTTCCTTATCTTGATTCCTCCATCCTCCATGGCAACAAACCCCACATGAGACCGGCATGCTCTACACTACATTCTACAGCAAATCTTGGACGCGTCGGCTAGCCTACTTCGCGCCCGAGTTGCCTCGGTATTGAGGCAGGAGCCCGTAAAAGATGCAGACGATGTGGTGCCCTTCCGGCAAGGCGGAGACGGACGGAGATCCCGCGAGGAGATCGGAGTGGAGATGAAGACCGGAGGACTCGGATCAGTTGGTATATCTCTAACCCATCTTCTAGTTAGCTTAGACTTGTTAATGGTTACGATCCGGGTGTTTAGTGCGCGGTGGTGTCGGTTTGCTAAGTCCGCAAAATTTAAGTTTATCACCGTTTCCGCGTTTGGCCGTCGGATTGACGGCCGGGGCGCCGCCGTGCACTTACACCGCTTTTAGGGGACTGACGTTTACCGCCCCCCTAGGCCCGCCATGCGATGTATCAGACGAACAGACCGGACTGTACGGAGACTGTCACATTCAGGCTCGGTAGGAGTTCAGATGGGTTTCACCTCGTCAGTCTTCTTGTCGGCATCTACCTGGGGACCGTTACGCACAGCTAGTGCCGCTTGCGGTCTGTGGTTAAACCCACTACCAGCGTAGTGTCGAGTCTTTAGAGTCCCACACAGAAAGCTATTCGCCTTTAGGCAAAAGAGTAGAGGTCGCATGGTTTTGCGACAGGTCGCATGGTTTTGCGACAGGGTTCGGTCACATCCGTGCACTTGTGCGCGTACAGTGTCCGGACAGTTTACACTAGCGGGCTTTGGTTTAAGCTAGATCCTAGTGTACGTATTGGGATTGGTTTTATCCAGTATGTATTCGTGTTCCTCGGAACGCGGATGCGGGTGTGTATGCACAGTTGACGGAGAGACAGAGGCAGAGAATTCTCATTAGGGTTGTTGACTGTTGACCGTTGACCATTGACTTTTTGCTCAACCCTATTGAGAATATGATATGTAATTAACAATAATATTAATTAAGTATTATGGTGACATGGTTGTTGAGGGGTTGAATTTGTTGACTTGCTGACTTTGTTGACCGGTTGACTAGGTTGGACTAGTTGACCATCATGTTGACAATGGCTAGCATTTCATGGCAAAGACTTTTCACTTGCTTGTTCTCTTGTGCAATATGAGTGCATGAAATGATATAGCCATTTTGACTTAAACCATTTACACAATACTTGATTACTATTTTTGTGATGATGGCTTTGGATTATGAGAGCCAAGAGAGAAAAGTCTTTCTCATTCTATCATTCTCATTCTCTCTCTTGTTCTTGAGCTCTCATCTTCTTCCTCTTGCTCTCCCTCTCTTTAGTCTATGGTTCACTTGTCTCATGTGTTGAGAACCAAGAACCATAGAGAAAATCCCAACACACTCTTCTCTACTCACTCTAGTTCATAAGGTTTGGCAAACCAAGTGAACTAGTTTCTTCAAAGACCGAAGAAGAAGCCAAAGGTAGAAGCTTTCAGGTGGATCGATCTTCGGCGCAAGGAGACGACGGGGTGAAGCCGATCCGGACAACCATCGAGGCTTGAAGACGAAGGAGTTCAAGAAAGAAAGGTATAACCCCCTAACCGAGTAGTTAACAACTCCTAGTTAGGTTGTTAGTTAGATGTTTAACAAAGATCCGGTTTTGAGTCCATGTTACCACCTCTAGAAAATTGTTTTTCGTCAAATTCCGCATGCTCGAAAGTACCGGGAGAGGTAGCATGGACTTACAATAACACTTACCAGTAAATCAGTGCAACCCTGGCTAGGGATTTCCAGTTATGGCCAGTCGAGCATAGCGCAACATCAACCCCCAATACCGGGAGAGACGAATCCCCTCCTATCGCTCATTGCCTTCATATGAATCGGGACTATACCCAAAAACCACCTGTTTGCACGACTAAGTAGAGCCGTGGTAGGGTGGAAATCAAAGCACAGTGGGAGACACATAAGACTCTATGACGATCTCGGGTCAACAGACTAAGCTGTACCAGTGTTACCAGAGAACTGCCATCTGACGTAAGGTATAATACCATCTGGGAGTTCTCGGCGAGTCCGTTCAGTGTACCCAGTCACCACTGAGTACCCGCATACCATCTCTGATGTAAAACACCAATGGATATGGGATCATCCATCGCCCATGACATGGGTCGAGAAGATATACGCTAGTCTACTCTGGAATATCGATGCCCCGTCTCGATATTCCCATGACTAGGAACATTGAAGGATGTACTCATGGACTACCCAGGCTCCACTAGTATGATCTGCATCATAGTCCTGCAAGTCGAGTACACATCCTAAGGGCTTTATCAACATGTAACAGAGAGACAGAAAGTATACATGTTAAGATAAAGAGCAACCGGATAGCGTACTATCATGTCGAGCAAGAAAGTCCTACCTATATATGTCCTACCATCCACTACATATACATCTCATGTACAGTAATAGCCTTTAGGGCATACATATAACTAACAAAGGTATGGCGCAGAATACTGATTAAATTCAGTGGACGATACAGTCTAGGAAGTATGCTGGAATTGGAGTTCTTTTGTGAACTGGGTCCCATCAGATATCCAGACAAATTCTAAGACAGGTATTGCTCATTTCGGGAGATAGTTTTCTCCGTGAAGTTGAGATATAGAGAGTTACAGATAGAAAAATTTGGAGCGGATCCACTCACCGAGGCTATTTCTCGAACGCAATCTTTTTCACAAACGGGCTTTGCGAAATTGATTAGTAAAGAAGTTGGGTGTTCGGTATCACACGGGCTGTGAGTATACGACATCGCAATAATTGGCCATAAGTGCAAGTGGGAGATTGTTGGCTATAGTGCCCTCAAGGCAATTATCATAGTCACGGACTTGTGATTATGATGATTGAGGTAGCACCTATACCGATAAAACAGTCTTACTCAAGATGATACTATGATATCTGGTTTGTCTTTATCATCATGTACATGTTGATAAAGCCCATAGGATTCTTGCTTGACAGCCAGCATTATGACGGCGATCATATATGTGGGAGCTGGGGTCTATAAGCACATCCTTAAATGTCCCTATTCGTAGGAGAATCGAGACTGGGCATCGATACTCCACTGTAGACTAGTGTATACTGATCGAGACCCCGACGAGGGGCGGTGGCCAGGTCTCACAAGCCATTGGTGTTAGTTTGTTCACCTAAGATAGTATGCACGTGCTCATTGGGTTATGAGTACACTGGACGGACTCGCCGGGAACCTGCTAGTTGGTATTATACCTATTTTCAGATAGCATTTCCCAGGTGACATGTGTACAGGTTAGTCTGTCGACCTGAGATAGTCATTTGTCTCGTGTGAGTTCCCACTGTTCTTTGATTACTACCCTACCACGGCTCAAAGGAATCGTGCAAACAGGTTTTAGTTGGGTACAGTCCCGAGCCACATGGAGGCGGTGATCGGATCATCGGGGATTCGTCTCTCCCGGTATTAGGGGTTGATGTCGCGTTATGCACGGGTGGCCATCACCAGAAATCCATGGCCATGGTGAACGAGAATTACCGATCTAGGATCGGTAGTTCCTCAGTTGGTGATGGGTTTCATGCCGACACTAAATGTCGTGTTGTTAGGGGTCTGACTTTATCCACCGCCCTAGACTCGATATGCGATACTCTTAGACGAACAGACCGGACTGTACGAATATTGTCACTGTCAGGCTCAGTAGGGTTTCACCATGAGTGTAACACTTTGAAATTCGTTTAGGATGTTTTCGCGTTATTTAGCAATTTGGCGTCTTTTTCATAAAAGCCCGAGCGTCGTATTTTCCTTCTTAGCTAATGATAATTGTGTTGTGAAGTGTTATATATATATATATGTTTATATATAATTTTAGGGTTATTAATTATTTCTAGTCGGGTTTACCCTAATTGGGAAATTTCTTGTGTTAGTGCACACATGCACACTTAGCACAATTTTCCTTGACCTAGGTTAAAAGTGTTAGCATGTTAACCATTTCTTTTCATGCATGGTTCATTGTTATTTCCCCATCCTTTTATCAAACTAAACGCTTTTTAGAATTCAAAAATCCAAATAAACAAATGAGGCATGGTGTTAGGTAGGGAAGTTTGACTTTTGACCCATTTCTTTCTCTCTCTTTTCTCTCTTCCTCATTTTTCTGGAACTCTCTGCAGAAATGCAGCAACTCCAGCAGCAACAACATAACATCTTCATCATCTTTTCATTTCTCTTCTGAATCCATACAAAATCCTACACAAAACCACTCATTTCTTCACTCAAAACCTTAGAAAAATGACTTTTTGGGGGAGTTTGGAGGCAAGTCTGTGTTTGTGAAGGAAGGAGCAGAAGTTTGGGTTTCTTTAGGGTTTTTGGAAGGTATATATCTCACACATAGCACCTTATTTTATAACTTGTAGTTTTGATAGTTAAAAACTGCTTTTTTGTGGCTTTGTGGTGATATTGAGGGGGAATGGTGATGTTTAGGTTTAATTGGTATTTTTGTGACTTGATTAGCTTAGTTATGTGCTTTTAGTGTTGTGTCAACTTAGAATTTGTCTCAGGTTTCACAAAAATACCGTAAAGAATCGATTTAGTGCTAAATGTTGATTTTTAACTGGTTTTGGGTCTCTGTCGAAATCTGCTTGTACTCTGGTTATTTCAGAATAATATTGTATTTACTGTAGCATACACAGGGGGTATAGAGTGCACACACAAAACCTGGGAGCCCAATTCCCCAGACCGGCCGCCGAAAAATACATTCTGGCCGTAAATTGCGCCCAGATGAGGGAGTTAGGGGTTGGGGTTTGGGGCACAGGAGTCTGCTGCTATGTGTAGTATTGTGGTATATATAGTTTTGTAATATCTTTCCTGTATTAAAATCTGGGATCTAATACCCTATTTTCCGTATTTTAAACTTTCGCGACACGCGTGATACGTGTGTGTGGGTTTGGGGTTTCTGCGTATCGCGACGCGTCGGAGTGGCTTCAGACGCGTAATCACACGTTTTAGCGTATCGCGCGCACGCGCGCTTGGTTCGCGACGTGGGTTTCTAGTTGACTTTAAATGTCGTGATTGTATGGTTTTGAGCTTATCTGTGATATTCTGTGAAATTCTAGGTTCGCAGGCGAGTGCGACGGACGCCGCGAAGAAGGGGAAACAAGTCATCGGCTATACCTAGCGAGAGACTACGGTGAGTAGATTTAATATCTACGGGGAAATCGCCCGCATGGCGTTATGCGTCAGGGCTGATAGGACCTTGTAGCAGCATATTACATTTACATACATTGACTGTCCATGGTTACTATTTTGTGCATACCACATTCCATGCTATATGTATATAAACTAGAATTAATAGAACACCGCACCATTACTGACGGTTCATGTTGCACGAGCACTATCCTGCATGTTACACACACACCGTTAGTAATTACCATGACACTCACACTGCAGAATTTCCATGATCATTATGCTGTAGCTCATCTTTTATGTGACTGGACATGATATTCATACTTGATGCATATATCACATTACATTGACTTGCATATTGGTTTGGATTATATGTGATTTCTGGATTTGGGAACCGTGGATATTTCAAAAGAGAATAGGTAATTATTTAAAAACCCGGTTTCCCTTGATATGATATTTCAGTGCGTCTTCCATGTATTTTCTCGGTGCTAGAGTGCGATATATGAGAGAGAGAGGGCTGACCCGGACTGACGGATGCCCGATATATGAGAGAGAGAGGGCTGACCCGGACTGACGGATGCCCGATATATGAGAGAGAGAGACGGCTGACTCGGACTGACGGATGCCGGATATATGAGAGAGAGAGGGCTGACCCGGACAGACGGTTGCCCGATATATGAGAGAGAGAGGGCTGACCCGGACTGACGGATGCCCGACATAGGAAGATTTGCGTGTCGATGCTAGACACGAGTATTTATGATAATTGGGTGCCGATGTTAGGCACTCATGATTCTCAGTGATGTACAGTATTTGAGGGTCGATGGGAGTGCCGGCGTCTGGGTTGTTTGGATTTGGGGTGTATTGATGGACACAGATTATATATTCCATGTTGACATTCCGTGTAGAAGTTATATTTCCCATCCTTAGTATTCATTATTGTATCTCATCCTATAGTTATATTACCTGACAGAGCACTTGCATGATTATTACACATACTGCTTATTACGCATTGTTATCATCTGCTGGCATATGATAGAGTAGCGCAGTACGTGCATACTCACGATTACCTTTATATGTTATTTCTATTCACGAGTTGGCAACTTACCCCCGTTGTGCCACAGTATTTGCAGGTTGCCCCTCGAAGTAGTCGCGGCAGGCTGCTTTCTTACATCTTTTGGCTACAGATACCACTACAGTTGGTGCGTGAGCTGTTTTGCTATTAGGTGGGTTGTGATATCTGGTTACTTTTATTATACACACTTTTGTATCTAGTATTCTCCATCTACCTTATATGTATTTGACTTAGAGACAGTGTGAGGACGGGGATGTATATTATTTGTATTCTGGTGTCGAGCTCGTTGTGAGCCGACTTTACTTATGCAGTTTATTCTATCTGTGATGTTCCCACTTGTTACTCTTGACCTTCGCTACGGCGTCGTATATTGCTAACTTGGTGATTGTTACTTAAGATTTCTTATCACTTTTTAAATGCTTCCATTTCAAACTTAAAACACTCTATACTTTTACTGGTTTGATTTCTGGGTTTTCGGTTCACTTAGTCGCGTTACGCCTGTAGACGTTACGTGGTTAAGTGCCGGTCACGGGCCAAACTTCGGGCCATGACAAAGTTGGTATCAGAGCGTAGGTTTTACCTTTCAGAGTGTTCCTAGGATGACCCTGGTATGATGGAGTAGGTAGCTGAAGCAGAGTGGCGTAGCGTGCGTATGTTCCGCGGCATACTCACGGCACGGTACTCCGTCAAGGCGACCTTAGGACTTGTTGATCTAAATTCTTTCTTGAGTATATACATTCTTGCGATTCGATTTCCTTATCCTTATCGAATCCTACTTTTCCTTTCAGCCATTATGCCGCCAAAGACAACGAGGGCGCAGAGGGCGGCCGCGAGGGCCGAGATTCGAGTTGACTCGTCCGAGATGAGGACTGATCCGGGTAGTACACCGGTTGTGCTCGAGCAGGCTGTTCCTGCCATGACAGATCAGATTTCCATGTTAGGGGCTGGTGTGCAGGAGATGCGCCAGACGGTAGGATCCAGTATGCAGGAGATGCGCTAGATGATGGGATCTCTAGTTGAGACACTTCGAGCGCATCGACTAGAGGTAGTTCCACCCGTTGCAGAGACCGCGGTGGTACCCACAATACAGGCAGTTGTCCCTACCCCTACAGAGGTCATCTCAGTATCGCTGTCAGAGTTTATGAGCCTGAAGCCTCCGGTCTTTACAGGCACCGATGCGGCCGAGGACCCACAGTCTTTCATTGATAGGATGGTGCGGATATGTCGTTGACTTAGATGCACAGATGCGAGATGGGTTGAGTTCGCGAGCTTTCGCCTGGAAGGTCTCGTGCAGAAATGGTGTGAATCAGTCGAGAAGGGTAGAGCAGCTGGTCTTCCTCCTATGACCTGGACAGAGTTGGTGGCGCTATTCCTTGCCCGTTTTCTTCCACTGAGCGTCAGAGATGCTAGAGCACGCAGGTTCGAGTCCTTACGTCAGACTCCGGAGATGTCAATGGCAGAGTATGATGTCCTTTTCACCGAGCTATCTGTGTATGCTCCGTACCTAGTGGTTACTGAGGAGTTGCGAGTCAAGAGATTTTTCCGAGGCTTGCTTACACCACTGTTTCTTGCGATCAGCGCAGAGCATTACTAGACATATACAGCAGCTGTAGACGCAGCCCTATTAGTCGAGGAGCGCCTTGCTGAGACTTCGGTAGTTCCAAAGCCGAAGAGAGTTCGTGCGGATACATCAGCGCAGAGACAGCCTTTTCGGCGCCGTGATAGACGTCTTGCAGGTAGCAGAGATTTAGGGCGGGGCCGGTTGTTCAGTTCCTATTCCCAGGAGGGTCAGCGGTCATCGTCGGGATGTTTTCGCTGCGGGAGTTCTTACATCGTGTACGGGATTGTCCTGAGATACCCCGGAGGGAGGCAGCAGCTCCGCACGTCACACTACCACCTTCACCACCCCAGACGGCGTTGCCTATTGTACCTACTATTACTCTGCGTCAGACGCATGCACAGAGAGGTCGTGTTCGCGAAGGATTTGTTCATAAAGGACGAGGTGACCGAGGCAGAGGGCAGCCAGCTGCCGGAAGGGGACAGTCAGTCACAGGTGGAGGACAGGCACAGTTTTTGCTTTGACGCATTAGGACGCGCAGGCATCCAATGCGGTGGTCTCAGGTATCCTTCCCGTATGTTCGGTTGATGCACACGTGTTATTCGATCCCGGATCCACGCACTCGTACGTATCCACACACTTTGTGCCGAGTTTGGTTAGAGAGTCCGGTTTGCTTGATCATCCGCTAATTGTGACTACTCCTGTGGGAGAGTCATTTGTTGCTAGGCACGTGTTCCGATCCTGTACCATCCGTATTGGCGAGAGAGAGTTGCCTATCGACTTGATCCTTCTTGAGATATTGGACTTCGACGTTCTTTTGGGCATGGATTGGTTAGCCATGTGCTATGCTTCTGTTGACTGCCATAAGAAGACAGTTAGATTTTGTTTTCCCGGCGAGTCGTTTTTTGTTGTGTTGGGGGACCGTGGTGCCACCCCTCACAGTGTGATTTCTTCTTTTCACGCTGGGCAGCTTTTGAGGAAGGGATATCAGGGATTTCTCGCCTATGTTTGCGATACTAGAGCTACAGAGGTTCCGTTGGATTAGGTTCTCGTGGTTAACGAGTTCCCTGATGAGCTTCCTGGGCTACCGCCCAAGCGTGATATTTCTTTCTGTAATCATTTGGTTCCTGGCACGGGGCCTATTTCTGTACCACCTTATCGGATGGCCCCGGCGGAACTTAGAGAATTGAAGGGTCAGTTGCAAGATTTGCTGGATAAGGGACTTATTCGACCCAGTGTTTCTCCTTAGGGTGCTCCAGTCCTGTTTGTCAAGAAGAAGGACGGCAGTATGCGTTTGTGTATCGACTACCGCCAGCTGAACAGGGTGACTGTGCGGAACAGGTATCCTTTGCCATGCATGGACGATTTGTTCGACCAGCTTCAGGGGGCAGGATACTTTTCGAGGATCGATTTGAGATCAGGCTACCATCAGCTGTGGGTTCGACAGGAGGACATTCCTAGGACAGCTTTCCGCACGCGCTACGGCCATTATGAGTTTTTGGTGATGTCGTTCGGACTCACCAACGCGCCAGCAACTTTCATGGACTTGATGAACCGTATTTTCCGGCCGTATCTTGATCTGTTCATCATAGTATTCATTGACGATATCTTGGTGTATTCTCGGAGTAGAGAGGAGCACGAGCAGCACCTGCGGATTACACTGCAGACCTTGAGGGAGCATCGGCTTTTCGCCAGATTCTCCAAGTGTGCTTTCTGGCTGGACAGCGTAGACTTCCTGGGGTATTTGATTACACGAGATGGTATATGTGTAGACCCGAGGAAGATTGAGGCCGTTTAGAGTTGGCCTAGACCCACGTCAGTGACGGAGGTTCGCGGCTTTCTACGGCTGGCAGGCTACTACAGGCGATTCGTGCAGGACTTCTCCCGCATTGCTACACCTTTGACCGGGTTGACCCGGAAGGGAGTTCGTTTTGATTGGACGGAGGAGTGTGAGCACAGTTTCCAGCAGCTACAGGCTCTACTGACTACGACACCAGTGCTATCATTGCCTTCAGGATTAGGCGGATTTGTGGTCTATTGTGATGCTTCACGAGTGGGGCTAGGGTGTGTATTGATGCAGCATGACAGGGTGATCGCGTATGCTTCACGGCAATTAAAGAAACATGAACAGAACTACCCCACTCACGATTTAGAGATGGCTGCAGTGGTCTTTGCACTTAAGATCTTGCGACATTACCTATATGGAGAGTCGTGCCAGATATTCACTGATCACAAGAGCTTAAAGTATATATTCCAGCAGCGAGACTTGAACCTTAGATAGCGCCGATGGATGGAGTTAGTGAAGGACTACGATTGTGAGATCTTGTATCACCCGGGCAGGGCTAATGTAGTGGCGGATGCTTTGAGCAGGAGGCTAGGGGGTAGTCTATCTTGTTTGAGCACAGTACAGAGGCATTCGTCGGCAGATTGGCAGATCTTATAAGACAGCC
This sequence comes from Agapanthus africanus, assembly GCA_030015575.1. Classification (NCBI taxonomy): domain Eukaryota; kingdom Viridiplantae; phylum Streptophyta; class Magnoliopsida; order Asparagales; family Amaryllidaceae; genus Agapanthus; species Agapanthus africanus. Next base: position 292,622,202 of record JASDDO010000010.1, read on the forward strand.
GGGTACAGTTCGAGTTTACGCCGATCGGAGGACAGATTGCGCATGTTCGTGCACGCCCACAGTTGCTTGACCGTATACATGAGGCACAGCACAGTGATGACCGATGTTCAGAGATCATGGCACAGATGGGACATGGCAGATTTTTCGAGTTCGTGATCGATGATCAGGGGATACTACGATTTGGGGCTAGACTGTGCGTAACAGATGCTGAGGGATTGTGGCGCGAGATTCTTGAGGAGGCACATCGATCGGTATACAGTGTTCATCCCGGTTCCACCAAGATGTACCATGACAAGAGAGGTGTTTACTGGTGGGACAGAATGAAGAGAGACATTGCAGATTTTGTGTCGAGATGCCTGACTTGTCAGCAAGTCAAGGCTAAGCACCAGAGGCCAGCGGGAGAGCTACAGCCGTTACCCATTCCGGAGTGGAAATGGGAGCAGATTTCTATGGACTTCATTGTGGGTCTACCCAGGACTAGTCGAGGGTATGACTCCTTCTGTGTGATCGTGGATCGTTTGACAAAAGCTGCTCACTTCCTACCGGTGAAGACGACTTTCGGATTTGCTCAGTATGCCCAGATATACATCGACGAGATCGTACGACTGCACGGAGTTCCGACATGTATCGTGTTCGACAGAGGCACCCAGTTTACCAGCCGACTATGGCAGAGGCTTCAGGAGGCCTTGGGTACTCGCTTGAGTTTTAGCACAGCATTTCATCCGCAGACCGATGGACAGTCAGAGCGGACTATTCAGACTCTCTAGGACATGCTCAGAGCGTGCGTCTTAGACTTTGGAGGTAGCTGGGATCATCATTTACCCTTAGTAGAGTTCTCCTACAACAACAGCTACCAAGAGACCATTCAGATGACACCGTTTGAGGCTCTTTATGGGAGGAGATGCAGGTCGCCCGCCTGTTGGACGGAGCTCAGTGAGAGCAGTATCTTAGGGCCACAGATTGTTGAGGAGACGACCGTGAAGATCCAGTTGATTCGCGATAGGATGAGAGCAGCCCAGAGTAGGCAGAGATCTTATGCGGAACGTCGTCGACGCAGACTTGAGTTTTCTGTAGGTGATCATGTTTTCTTGAGGGTCTCCCTAATGAAAGGTGTGATGAGGTTTGGGAAGAAGGGGAAGCTTAGTCCCAGATATGTGGGCCCCTTCGAGATCCTTGAACGCGTTGGTGCAGTTGCGTACCGGTTAGCCCTTCCGCCCAATTTTCCAGACGTGCACCCCGTATTTCACGTTTCGATGCTCCGCAGATATCATCATGATCCTTCATATGCGATTCAGCAACCGACGATCCAGCTTGAGCGTGACCTTTCCTATGCAGAGCAGCCGGTGATCATTTTGATCGACAAGTGAAGAAATTGAGATCAAAGGACATACCGTTAGTCAAGGTACTTTGGCGTGGTCAGAGCAGCGAGGAGGTCACTTGGGAGACCGAGAGCGAGATGAGGAAGAGGTATCCCCACCTTTTTGAAGGTACGTGTAGTTAGATTTTTTAAATTCGGGAACCGAATTTCTTTAAGGGGGTAGATTGTAACACTTTGAAATTCGTTTAGGATGTTTTCGCGTTATTTAGCAATTTGGCGTGTTTTTCATAAAAGCCCGAGTGTCGTATTTTCCTTCTTGGCTAATGATAATTGTGTTGTGAAGTGTTATATATATATGTTTATATATAATTTTAGGGTTATTAATTATTTCTAGTCGGGTTTACCCTAATTGGGAAATTTCTTGTGTTAGTGCACGCATGCACACTTAGCACAATTTTCCTTGACCTAGGTTAAAAGTGTTAGCATGTTAACCATTTCTTTTCATGCATGGTTCATTGTTATTTCCCCATCCTTTTATCAAACTAAACACTTTTTAGAATTCAAAAATCCAAATAAACAAATGAGGCATGGTGTTAGGTAGGGAAGTTTGACTTTTGACCCATTTCTTTCTCTCTCTTTTCTCTCTTCCTCATTTTTCTGGAACACTCTGCAAATATGCAGCAACTCCAGCAGCAACAACACAACATCTTCATCATCTTTTCATTTCTCTTTTGAATCCATACAAAATCCTACACAAAACCACTCATTTCTTCACTCAAAACCTTAGAAAAATGACTTTTGGGGGGAGTTTGGAGGCAAGTCTGTGTTTGTGAAGGAAGGAGCAGAAGTTTGGGTTTCATTAGGGTTTTTCGAAGGTATATATCTCACACTTAGCACTTTATTTTATAACTTGTAGTTTTGATAGTTAAAAACCGCTTTTTTGTGTGCTTTGTGGTGATATTGAGGGGGAATGGTGATGTTTAGGTTAAATTGGTATTTTGTGACTTGATTAGCTTAGTTATGTGCTTTTAGTGTTGTGTCAACTTAGAATTTGTCTCAGGTTTCACAAAAATACCCTAAAGTATCGATTTATTGCTAAATGTTGATTTTTAACTGGTTTTGGGACTCTGTCGAAATCTGCTTGTACTCTGGTTATTTCAGAATAATATTGTATTTACTGTAGCATACACAGGGGGTATAGAGTGCACACACAAAACCTGGGAGTCCAATTCCCCAGACCGGCCGCCGAAAAATACATTCTGGCTGCAAATTGCGGCCAGATGAGGGAGTTAGGGGTTGGGGTTTGGGTCACAGTAGTCTGCTACTATGTGTAGTATTGTGGTATATATAGTTTTGTAATATCTTTCCTGTATAAAAATCTGGGATCTAATACCCTATTTTCCGTATTTTAAACTTTCGCGACAAGCGTGATACGTGTGTGTGGGTTTGGGGTTTCTGCGTATCGCGACGCGTCGGAGTGGCTTCAGACGCGTAATCACACGTTTTAGCGTATCGCGCACACGCGCGCTTAGTTCGCGACGTGGGTTTCTAGTTGACTTTAAATGTCGTGATTGTATGGTTTTGAGCTTATGTGTGATATTCTGTGAAATTCTAGGTTCGCAGGCGAGTGCGACGGACGCCGCGAAGAAGGGGAAACAAGTCATCGGCTATACCTAGCGAGAGACTACGGTGAGTAGATTTAACATCTACGGGGAAATCGCCCGCATGGCGTTATGCGTCATGGCTGATAGGACCTTATAGCAGCATATTACATTTACATACATTGACTGTCCATGGTAACTATTTTGTGCATACCACATTCCCTTCTATATTTATATAAACTAGAATTGATAGAACACCGCACCATTACTCAGGGTTCATGTTGCACGAGCACTATCCTGCATGTTACACACACACCGTTAGTAATTGCCAAGACACTCACACTGCAGAATTTCCATGATCATTATGCTGTAGCTCATCTTTTATGTGACTGGACATGATATTCATACTTGATGCATATATCACATTGCATTGACTTGCATATTGGTTTGGATTACATGTGATTTCTGGATTTGGGAACCGTGGATATTTCAAAAGAGAATAGGTAATTATTTAAAAACCCGGTTTTTGTTGATATGATATTTCAGTGCGTCCACCATGTGTTTTCTCGGGGCTAGAGCGCGATATATGAGAGAGAGAGGGCTGACCCGGACTGACGGATGCCCGATATATGTGAGAGAGAGGGCTGACCCGGACTGACGGATGCCCGATATATGAGAAAGAGAGGGCTGACCCGGACTGACGGATGCCCGATATATGAGAAAGAGAGGGCTGACCCGGATTGATGGATGCCCGATATATGATAGAGAGAGGGCTGACCCGGACTGACGGATGCCCGATATATGAGAGAGAGGGGGCTGACCCGGACTGACGGATGCCCGACATAGGAAGATTTGCGTGTCGATGCTAGAAACGAGTATTTATGATAATTGGGTGCCGATGTTGGGCACTCGTGATTCTCAGTGATGTACAGGATTTGAGGGCCGATGGGAGTGCCGGCGTCTAGGTTGTTGGGATTTGGGGTGCATTGATGGACACCGATTATATATTCCACGTTGACATTCCGTGTAGATGTTATATTTCCCATGCTCAGCATTCATTATTGTATCTCATCCTGTAGTTATATTACCTGACAGAGCACTTGCATGATTATTAAATATACTGCTTATTACGCATTGATATCATCTGCTGGCATATGATAGAGTAGCGCAGTACGTGCATGCTTGCGATTACCTTTAAATGTTATTTCTATTCACGAGTTGGCAACTCACCTCCGTTGTGCCACAATATTTGCAGGTTGCCCCTCGGAGATGTCGCGGCAGGCTGCTTTCTTACATCTTTTGGCTACAGATACCACTACAGTTGGTGCGTGAGCTGTTTTGCTGTTAGGTGGATTGTGGTATCTAGTTACTTTTATTGTACACACTTTTGTATCTAGTATTCTCCATCTACCTTATATGTATTTGACTTAGAGACAGTGTGAGGACGGGGATGTATATTATTTGTATTCTGGTGTCGGGCTCGTTGTGAGCCAACTTTACTTATGCAGTTTATTCTATCTGTGATGTTCCCACTTGTTACTCTTGACCTTCGCTACGGCGTCGTATATTGCTATCTTGGTGATTGTTACTTAAGATTTCTTATCACTTTTTAAATGCTGCCATTTCAAACTTAAAACACTCTATACTTTTTCTGGTTTGATTTCTGGGTTTTCGGTTCACTTAGTCGCGTTACGCCTGTAGACGTTACATGGTTAAGTGTCGGTCATGGGTCAAACTTCGGGCCGTGACAATGAGTGTGCTCTTCGGCCTCCTTTTTGCTTAATACCTGGGTAGCCGTTACGTACAGCTAGTGCCGCTGACGTGCTTGTGGTTAAACCCACTGCCAGCGTATTGACGAGTCTTTAGAGTCCCACACAGATTGTTTCCCTGGTTTTGGAGAAATGATATAGTAGCCGTATTGGATACGTGCAGGGTTCCGATCGATTGATGTACATTATACTCGGACTTTCGATTGGACAGTTGATAATACTAGCCGGCTCGGGTTTGAGCCGGATTATTAAATCAGGTATTGATTTAATAATTTACGTATATGTATTTCGGTACGTATATTCTAGTATTATATTCTTTGTGTTATTCTATCTCTTTGGGTATTTGTATTTCGGTACGAATGCAGATATATCTACAGTAGAATGTAATCCGTTTTTTTTGCCGGATAACATTCTAGAAGGTGCCAACTCATTTCTTGATTTGACCATTTTATTAAATGGATAAATGAGGTGGGATTTTAGCATGATGAGGTATGGTGACAACCAAGCTTGCAATAGTGCACACAAATGAATTATTAATTCATTTGTGTTCACTATTCTAGTATGGTGAGAATTTAAAATTGAAAAATGCTTTTTTCAAAACCAAGCATGCTATTTTCTCTTTCATGCAAGAGTTCATATTTGCAAGCATGGTTGGTTTTTCTTGAGCTCCTCCCTTGTTCTTGAGCTTCTCCCTCACCATGAGCTTCACCTCCTCTAGCTTTCATGAATTGCTTACACCTTCAAGTTTTGAGATAGATAAAACTTAGAGATCATACACACTACATCCTAGGCTCTCTAGGGTAGCATCCTAGAGACCCTAGTTGCTCCATTTGCATCATTTTGTGGAGCTAGAGCCGGAGTTACATCCCTCGGGTGGATCATCGGAGATGGAGGAAGACCGGCGACCAAACTACATCAAGGAACCGCTAGGAGCTTGGAATGAAGACCGAAGGACACGGATCAACTCGGTATAATGATTCTAACTCTTAGTTTAGATTGATAGTTTAGGGTTTAAGGTCGATTCGGGATTCGGGTAATGGTAGCGCCAGTTTAGAAATTTTTGTTCCGCATTTTGGCCGCGTTTCGATGGCCGGGGCGCTGCCGTAACCCTTCAGGGACTATGCATGTATATATATATATATATATATATATATATATATACATGGATGATGAGGATAGCATATGGTATTTAGAGATGAGTCGATGAGATTGGGCATGGTGCCATGAGATCGGTGATATGAATTGGTTCGTATATTGAGATACGACATGATATATTAGCGGGTCCTTAGGCGATGTGTTTCATACACACTCACGTATATATGTAGATGGTATCAGTATTGTACTAGACTTAGATCAGTACCCCTAATTCACGATATGTGATGACAAGGATACCAGATGAAAAATAAGATAAATGTGATATTTGACCCGTACCCAGATTTGGGATGTCGTACGATGGATTTACCGTACGAGTTATATTGATGATTGATCTGCACTCTTGACTCGAGAATGTCATATTATATAGTGTATCGTATGGGATACTATTGAGGCAGGATCACCGACTATATATATATATATATATATATATATATATATATATCGACTTAGACTTAAGTGGTTTTCCTTACCCTTTTCGATTAGTCTGATAGTTTACTTGTAGATGTTAGTCTAGACTCGAGTCATACCTATTTCAAAAACTAACGAATCATGAGTATTTTAAAGACAGACTAAGGGATACTACGGATATTTCAAAGGATGTACTTTTTCATAAAAACACTGTAGCCCTATTTTCTAAACAGCATGATTCGTGCGATTTCAGATACCAAAAACTATATGACTCTTATATAGGAATGTATATTTCTTTATTGCTGCATTACTATTCATTTACGATTTATTCTGCTGCTCGCATTGCATTGCATGCTTATATGTATTTTCGTTAGAAATGATGAAACCTGTTGTTAGGACACTAGCACCATTACCGATGACGCGTATGCTCCACGTACACTCGCTTGCCGGCTCACACACATCTTCATCGGTAATTGCTATGTCACGTACACTTAGAGAATATTACTTCATTGACATAGCTTGCTAGCTGATAGTTCTTATGTGTTATTGTTTCATATGTTAGTTCATTATTGCATTCATTGCTTTTATATTTCATTCATATTTTTATATCCATCGGTCATGCAATATTATAAAGGCCAGTCCGGATTGCCGGAGCCCAGTATTCATTATTATTGACTTTTATTTTGGATTTCGGATTTTCCATGATATTTATGGATTTGGAGAAACCGCAAGATTTGATAAACTTATTTATCATTTTAAAAGATAAAAGTACAGTTTTCTCATGTTATTATTGTGATATGTCCACCAGGAGTTTTCTCGGCTCTTGAGCGATATCATACACCCGATTCGAGGAGGAGATGAACTGTCTGTGGGTGCATGGTGGACCCGGTGGGGTACCCCGGGACGAGAAGATCGCAGAGAATGGCGTTTGAGCCTGTGACAGGGGAGCATTGCTGACCGGTGATTTTATTGAGATTTATGATACAGGCCGGTCCGGATAGCCGGAGCCTGAGATATTGAGATTTGATGATACAGCACAGTCCGGATAGCCGGAGCCTGAGATATTGAGATATTGGGATATTGAGATATATAATTTGTGTCGATGCTTGACACTGATTTTCTGATGATTTCATTAATGATACTTAAATGTTTATACAGAAATCTCACTATATTAGGAAAACAGTTTTCTCATTCATGATATATTCTGTTTTCATTATACCGCACTCATACCTCATATTTACGATATATTGCTACCTGAGGCACTGACACGAGCACATAGGATTACACTTATGCATAGATGTTTACCCTTGTCTTTATATTATGCTTCAAGCCATATTATCATTGAGGATATATATTATGATCGTATTGACCTAGGATTGAGTCATACATACGATTTCTTCTCTGTGATGTTTTCTACTCACGAGTTGGAAACTCACCCCCGTTGTGCCACAGTTCTTGCAGGTTTTGCCATACAGATTTCATTGCGGCTTTGCTGGCACACTGCCTTCATTCCGGATGATTGCTTTGGTGGGTGGGTTCACTTGCATCGTGACCATCATTGTGCCTTTTATTTATATTCAGTTGTATCTAGTAAAACTCCATCAACCAGACCTGTATATTTATTAGACTTAGAAGACCAGTGTATATTATTTCGACCTTAGAGTCGCGCGTTGTATTATTATGGTTTTCTTGATGTTTTTGAGTTTCCTTTTGAGTTTTGATCCTCGCCCTCGGCGTTGTATATTATATTGCTTGCGTGGTTGTGACCATCAATTGACGAAGAGCTAGCTCCCTCTTGGGGATGCCTTTATCCATATTATGCATGTTGTACCCTTTTGGGGCCAATATTTACAAAGGAAACCCTGCCGAAATTTTCGGAAAAGACTTGATGATTTTAAAAATGCATACTTCGGCTTATATTATTTACAGCATTAAAACTAAACTTTCCCTAGTTTCTTCTTTTAAATGGTTTATATTTCTGGGATTTTTGGCTTACATGAATTAGATGGGGTCCTATAGACTTCATATGATTCAAGTGCCAGTCACGTGCCATTTCGGGTCGTGACAGTGCAATATTATATCAGTATCTATATTACATAAAGATGGATATAATTTTGTATCGAAGGATAATGTTATGAACATTTTCCTAAATCAAGTGTTGATTGGTTTTGGCAGTTATGTAACGGTATATACGTTCTGAATCAAAATACAGTTCTTAACATACAGAACACACACAAGTGGAAAAGTTCAGAAAAAAATTAAGCCTTCTTGTGGCAGTGTAGACTAGGTCATACCAATGCGACAAGACTAGCTAAGTTGCATAAAGATGGATATTTGAATCTGTTCGAATTTATATCTTATGAAACTTTCCAGTCATGTCTCAAAGGCAAAATGACCAAAACTCGGTTTACTGGACACGGAGAAAGAGCTACTAAACTCTTGGGACTGATACATAGTAATGTATACGTTCCTATGTCTGCACATACCAGGAATGGTTCCACGTACTTTATTACATTCACCGATGATCTCTCAAGATTCGAACATGTGTTCTTGTTGAAACACAAATCTGAAGCTTTTGAGAAATTCAAGGAATATAAGTGCGAAGTAGAGAACCAAACGGGTAAACGTATTAAAATCCTTCAATCTGATCGGGAAGAAGAATACTTAATCACGGAGTTCCTGGATTATTTAAAAGAGAATGGGATCCTCTCTCAGCTTACTGGTCCATATACACCACAGCACAACGGTGTATTAGAGCGGAGAAACCGCACCCTATTAGATATAGTGCACTCTATGATGAGTACTGCTGAGTTACCAATTTTCTTTTGGGGTTATGCATTTGAGACAGCTGCATACCTATTAAATCAAGTTCCATCAAAATCGGTGCCTAAAACACTATATGAGATATGGAGTGGAAAGAGACCATATCTTAAACAAGTTAAGATCTGGGGTTGTCCGGCCTATGTCAAAAAGCAAAATCCGGACAAACTCGAGGCATGGTCAGTTCTTTGCAAATTTATGGGATATCCAAAGAATTCACATGGGTATCTACTCTACCATAGTGAGGAACAAAAGGTGTTTGTTGCTCAGCATGCCGCCTTTTTAGAAAAGGAATTTCTTAAGAAAGAAATTAGTGGCAATGAGATAGAACTGGAAGATGTTCCAGCTACATAAACTACAACTGATAATTTGGTGGAACCATAGGATTCAATAGTCCCTGACGAACCTCAGCCACTCTGCAAATCTAGTAGGGTTCCCATCCACAGGAGAGATACTACGGTTTTCTCATAGACGGTGGGACTACGGATTGCATCATGGAAAATGATGACCCAACTAGTTTCGAGCAGGCCATCACAAGTGGGGACTCTGTGAAATGGCTGGATGCTATGCGATCTGAGATGGAATCCATGTACACGAACAAAGTATGGACTTTAAAAGTTGCTCCTGAAGGGGTAAAACCCATCGGGAGCAACTGGATCATCAAGACGAAACTTGGTGTGGATGGAAAAGTTGAGACTTTCAAAACTAGACTTATAGCAAAATGTTTTCGTCAATGACCTGGTGTCGATTATGATGAAACATTTTCTCCTGTAGCAATTCTTAAGTCCATCAGGATCCTACTTGCCATCGCTGCATACCATGACTACGAAATCTGGCAGATGGACGTCAAGACCGCTTTTCTAAATGGTGATTTAGAAAAAAGAGCGTGTACATGATACAGTCAGAGGGCTTCATAGACAGTGGGAGTAGCGGAAGCGTGTGCAAGCTGCTTAAATCAATCTACGGATTAATGCAGGCATTGCGGAGCTGGAACATCTGTTTTGATGTAGCGGTCAATGAGTTTGACTTTGTCAAAAACGTAGATGAACCTTGTATATTCAAGAAGGTGGTAGAGAGTAAGATTGTCTTGCTCGTATTGTACGTAGATGACATACTCTTGATAGGAAATGATGTTCTTATGCTACACTCGGTCAAGATCTTCTTATCACAAAGGTTCTCCATGAAAGGTCTGGGTGATGCCTCCTACATCCTGGGGATTAAGATCTATAGAGATAGATCTAAGCGGATATTGGGATTGTCCCAATCTAGTTACATAGACACCATACTAAAGAGTTTTAGTATGGAAGATTCAAAGCATGGTAATTTATCCGCTTGCTCAGGAATCACTCTCTCCAGGCTGATTTAGAGAGGGCTCGCATGAAAGGGATACCCTATGCTTCTGCAGTAGTGTCAATCATGTATGCGATGTTGTGTACCATACCGGATGTAGCTTACGCACTTAGTGTGGTAAGCAGGTATCATCTGATTCTGGGGATAAGCACAGGATAGCTGTGAAGAACATTCTTAAGTACTTGAGAAAGACTAAAGAAATGTTCTTTGTGTATGGTAACGGTGAACTCCAGGTGGAGTCCTTTATCGATTTGAGCTTCCAGAATGATAAGGACAACAGTAAGTCGGTCTCGGTTTTTGACTTCACCCTTAATGGAAGGGCGGTATGTTGAAAGAGTTCCAACCAAGATACCGTGGTAAACTCAACGATGGAGGCTGAATACATCGCTGCCAACGATGCTGCAAAAGAGGCTGTTTGGATGAAGAAGTTCTTAGCTGAACTTGGTGTGGTTCCATCCATTGAGAATCCAATACCTTTGTATTGTGATAAAAATGGAGCTGTGGCTTTAGCCAAGGAACCCCGGTCACATCAGCGATCTAGACATATTCTTAAGCGGTATCACCTAATCCGGGAGATAGTTGATCGCCGAGAGATCGAGGTCAGGAAAGTTGACACGAAGAACAACACGGCGGATCCACTCATAAAGGCCGTCACCCAGACACAGTTTGAGAGACTTTTTGGGATGTTGGGTATGAGATACTACAACTGTTAGTGTATATGCCCTAGAGGCCATTACCGTATCATACTACTTTGTATATTACTTAATGGAAGCTTGGGATATTCACCTTGTATAGACAATCTTGCTCAAAATAGTAGTATGTTACTTGGTTTGTTTCTACTTTAATGTGTACATGTGTTTCTTTTTGTATATTACCTATACACATTAGTGGAGCCCTTAGGATCTTTGCTTGATTACCAGCGTTGTGATGGCAGTCACACTCGTGGGGGCTGGGTAATCCACAAGCACATCCTTATGCAGGTCCCTAGTCGTAGGACTATCGAGACAGAGCATCGATACTCCGGAGTAGACTAGCGTATGCGCTTCTCATCCCAGCATGGGAGACGGTCTGTCCCACAGCCATCAGTATGTCGTACTTGAGATAGTATGCGGGTGCTCATTAGGTTACGAGTACACTGGACAGGACTCGTCGGGAACTGTTGGTTGGTACTATACCTATCGTCAGTTATCAGTTCCCAGGTGACATGAGTACAGCTTAGTCCGCTGACTTGACACTGTCACTTCGCCTCGAGTGTGTTCCCACTGTACTTAGAATACTACCCTACCACGGCTCAAAGGAGTCATGCAAACAAGCAGTAGTTGGGTGCAGTCCCGAAGCACTTGGAGGCAGTGACGGTTAGACAAGATTCGTCTCTCCCGGTATTGGGGGTTGATATCGCGCTGTGTCTAGGAGAGCCATTACACAAAGTCCCTGGCCAGGGCAAGCGAGATATACTGGTAGGTTTTCCACTGTTATCTCAGGGTGTTCTGGGCTTCACTCCGACACGACTTGTACTGCTATTAGGGGACTGACGTTTACCGCCCCCTAGGCCCGCCATGCGATGTTCTCAGACGAACAGACCGGACTATACGCAGATTGTCACATTCAGGCTCAGTAGGAGTTCAGATGGGTTTCACCTCGTCCGTTTTCTTATCGGCATCTACCTGGGGGCCGTTACGCACAGCTAGTGCCGCTTGTGGTCTGTGGTTAAACCTACTGCCAGCGTAGTGTCGAGTCTTTAGAGTCCCACACAGAGAGCTATTCGCCTTTAGGCAAAAGAGTAGAGGTCGCATGGTTTTGCGACAGGGTTCGGTCACATCCGTGCACTTGTGCACATTTAGTGTCCGGGCAGTTATCACTAGCGGGCTTTGGTTTAAGCCAGATCCTAGTGTACATTTTGGGATTGGTTTTATCTCGTTTGTATTAGTGTTCCTCGGAACGCGGATGCGGGTGTGTATGCACGGTTGACCGAGACAGAGGCAGAGGATTCTTATTAGGGTTGTTGACTGTTGACTTTTACTAAACCCTAATGAGAATAAGAAATATGATTAATGATAATATTAATTAAGTATTATTATGCCTTGGTTGGGCTGAAAGGTTGACTTGTTGACTTAGTTGACCGTTTGACTAGGTTGGACTTGTTGACCATCATCATGACAATGCCTATCATTTCTTGGTATTGACCTTTGCTTGCTTGTTTGTTCACAAATTGCATTTAATGCATGAAATGATATTGCCATTTGAAATGATAACAACCATCACATAATACTCAATTATTATTATTTGTTATGATTATTTTTGATTATGAGAGCAAGGGTGAGAAAAGTCTTGCTCATTCTATCATTCTCATTCTCTCTCATCCTCAAGCTCTCCCTCTCCCTCTTGCTCTCTCTCTAGTTCATGGTTCTATTGTCTCATGTGTTGAGAAGCAAGAACCATAGAGATAAAACCCAAAACACTTCTCTACTCATCCTAGTATACAAGGTCTAGCAAACCAAGTGTTCTAGTTTCCTCAAGATTGAGGTTGGAGCCAAAGGTAGAAGCTTTCGGGTGGATCCATCTTCGGCACAAGGAGACGACGAGAAGAGAACCATCCGACCACCACAAGGAGTAGAAGAGAAGGAGTTCAAGTTAAGGTATAACCCCCTAACCGAGTAGGTAAAACACCTAGTTAGGTTGTTAGATAGTTATTTAACAAAGATCCGTATTTTGAGTCCATGTTACTGTTAGTGTATATGCCCTAGAGTCCATTACTGTATCATACTAGCTTGTATATTACTTGATGGAAGCTTGGGATATTCACAGTTGTATAGACAATCTTGCTCAAAATGGTAGTATGCTACTTGGTTTGTCTCTACTTCAATATGTGCATGTGTTTCTTTTAGCATATCGCTTATATACATATTAGTAGAGCCCTTAGGATCTTTGCTTGATTAACAGCGTTGTGATGGCGCTCACACTCGTGGGGGCTGGGTAATCCATAAGCACATACTTATACAGGTCCCTAGTCATAGGACTATCGAGACAGGGCATCGATACTCCGGAGTAGACTAGCGTATGCGCTTCTCATCCCAGCGGGGGAGACGGTCTGTCCCACATCCGTCAGTACGTCGTACTTGAGATAGTATGCGGGTGCTCGTTAGGTTACGAGTACACTGGACAGGACTCATCGGAAACTGTTGGTTGGTATTATACCTATCGTCAGTTATCAGTTCCCAGGTGACATGAGTACAGCTTAGTCCGCCGACTTGACACTGTCACTTCGCCTCGAGTGTGTTCCCACTGTACTTAGATTACTACCCTACCATGGCTCAAAGGAGTCATGCAAACAGGTAGTAGTTGGGTGCAGTCCCGAAGCACTTGGAGGCAGTGACGGTTAGACAGGATTCGTCTCTCCCGGTATTGGGGGTTGACATCGCGCTGTGTCTAGGAGAGCCATTACACAAGTGGTCCCTGGCCAGGGCAAGCGAGATATACTGGTAGGTTTCCAGTGTTATCTCAGGGTGTTCTGGGCTACACTCCGACACGAATTGTACCGCTATTAAGGGACTGACGTTCAACTCCCCCTAGGCCCGCCATACGATGTATTAGACGAACAGACCGGACTGTATGGAGATTGTCACATACAGGCTCAGTAGGAGTTCGGATGGGTTTACCTCATCGGCCTTCTTATCGACATCTATCTGGGGACCGTTACGTACAGCTAGTGCCGCTTGCGGTCTGTGGTTAAACCCACTGCCAGTGTAGTGTCGAGTCTTTAGAGTCCCACACAGAGAGTTTCCCTGCACTGAGCGAAACGTGTAGAGGACGTATGGTTTTACGGCAGGGCTGCGATCACTTGCGTACACTTGTGTGCGTATGTTGTTCGGGAAGGCAATACTAGTGGGCTTTGGTTTAAGCCGGATTCTAGTATTGTACAGATGGATTTGTTTTGTCTTCTGTGCATTCGCATTCTACGGAATGTGGATGCGGGTGTGTATGCACAGATTTGCGGAGTGGAGAAGGAGGAGGTGCCACATTAGGGTTTTGACAGTTGGTTCGGTCAAAACCATTATTAGCCGGAAACATTATTTACTAATCCTTTTATTGATAATTATGTTATGGCTAATTACATTGACCATTTGACCATCTTGACTTTGTTGACCGTTTGACCAAAGTTGACTAGGATCTTCTTGAAAGGTCTAAAGTATTCTTTGGTTTTCTTTTTCCTTTTTGTTATGAAAATGGTCATGTCATTTGTGCCATCAACTTTGTCATGATAGGATTAGTAATGATGAAAATGAGTATTATTGCAACCATGGTTGGGTTTTCTCTTGGTTAAGCTTTTCATTTTGTTCATTCTCATTCTCTCTCATAGAAAAGAAATGAGAAACATTTCCATGGTTGCTCCTCCTTCTTCCTCCTCTTGATTCTTCCTTTGATCTCATGTGTTGAGAGAAAAAGGATTCCACTTGACAAACACATCCATACATCTCCTCTTCACATCCTAGGGCTTCTAGACTAGTAATCTCTTTGCCCTAGTTGCCTCGGCTCGAGGTGGAGCTCGGTGTACATCTCTCGGGTGGATCGTCTTCGACTCAAGAAGGCCGCGGAGGCGCCCAAGGTCCAGATCGACACTTGGAGCTTGGATAGACGAGCGGGACAGCGGAATAAAGACCCGAAGGACCGATTTCGTGAGGTATACTTTCTACAGCAGAGTAGTTATAGCCTGTTGTAGTTTACTAGTTTCTAGTTTAGCAAAGATCTGTGCTTTAAGTCTATGTTGCCTTGCGCCAAATCATTGTTTTTCGTCGTTTCCGCCTCCCCGTAAGAATCGGGATGAGCAATGTGGACTTACAGTGGTATCAGAGCCTAGCTAAACATAAACTAGTAAGTTAGCAAAGTGTTTAGAATATCGATCGGAAAAAAGTCGCAAAACACGTTCGCAAAACCTCAAGTTTCTGTCGATTTTCATACTACTCAAAAAGTGATTTAAAATATATGAAAAATCGTCTCAGGGTTTTGTGAAAACACTGCAGAAAAACGATCCAGTGAATCGATCAAACGACCGCGGTTCCGCGGCAAAGACATGCTCATTTCCGCGGTTCCGCCGCCGTTTTGACTCGGCACTGGATCAGATTTTGTGCAGTATTTTAGTTTGACTGTTTTGGAATTTTTAAGACATGTTTTTTCTACCCAGATTTTCCAGAGAGCAAATTGACTTTAGGGGTGGTTAAAAATCCGTATTTTGATCGATATTCCGTAGACTTTGGCTAATGGATATTATCTGTGATGTGATATATGTATTGAACGTCTACTAATCGCTATAAGTCGATTAGTGGGGGTTATACATATCTGTGATCTGTAATGTTGATGGTTTGTGTATATGAACTCGGTGGATTGTCGCGAATGAATAGCCGGGAATGGATGTAAGATGAGGGTTTCTTTTTCTTTCATTCATTGTAAAATTTGTAAATTGATGTAATATTATTTGTTTGGCCGCACAACCGGGTCGGGGTTGTAGCCGTCATTGTATAATTTCTTTTTACTGTTTTTGCTTCTAGGATAGACCCAAGGTGGGGTGCACAAACTACCGGGTATCTCGAAGTGCCGAGTGGCCTACTCACGGTGTTGAGGGAGGTTGCTTCGCTTCGGGTACTTGGCGGGTAGTTTGCCGCACCCATAGGGGTCTAGGGTGGGGTTTGGCTATTCATCGCGACCGTGTAATCCGTTTTTCGTTGCAGGCTCGAACGAATCGCGGATTCCTAGTATATCCAAAGTGTTCATATGTGATCTGTAATGGCTATCATTGCTATATATTTATATATGATAACTATTAGGTGTTGCTTATGTTTTGCATCCGCGCTAGTCCAGCCCCCGCTTTGTCGTTAGTTAAGTAACCTAACGGGTGATGACGGGGCCCCGTGGCGAATGCGGATGGCATAAGCGTACACCATATTTTGGTTGTTTTCTGCAATGGTAGGATTAAATGATGGGACGCATTAAAAGAACTAATGCAAGAAAATAAACCATGTAAAAGTTGTTGGAACACTTTCAAAACCACTCGGTTCTTTTCAAAAACCAGCTTTTTAAACGCGGAGCTTGAACCACTCCTTTTAAAAGCTATCTCGTTCCATCGATTATATCAAGTTCACTATGTTCACGGTTTCGCCAAAACCATTCGTAGCCCTCCGTCATTTCGGTTAAATATTCAGTAGTATTCAAGCTATGTATTTTGACCTTCGCCAAGGCATAGTGATTGGTAGCTGCTGAATATTTATCTGTAGCATAGATAGATGCGTTGGTTTGGGACAGTCGTACTACTATTTTGGCCTTCGTCAAGGGTATGTACGGGTGGGTTCAAATTAACCTGGATAATGACGGGTAGAACTTGACATGTGACTTATGATATGTTGGCCTTCGTCAAGGTCATAAGAGCATGGGGAAAAAATCCACATCGGGAGTTTCAAAAGTACTGAAACTTGCTAGCGCTGCATACCATTTGGAGTGTGATGATTCTGGTAGGATTCCTTCAGTTTTGTCACGCGATGATATTTGGATCCCGATCCTACTGTGAGTATAAGCTACTCCTCGGGAACTTTCTCATTTAACGATCAATGCTATAAACCAAGTAGGTGTCTAGAAAGGTGTTAGCGGGGCTACGCCCACAGGGAAAAGAGGTTACTTAATTAAGGAACTTCGCGAAAGCGTTGGAAAACCTCCCTCGAAGTACCGACACTGGCCTGGTTGAACGGTTAAGCAAGTATTGTACGGTGAGATTGGTCCTGACTAATTCTTCCTTTATGGTTTAAGGAGGGATTCGAGAGACAGTGGGAGCCATCCTGTTTAGATAAATTAAAAACCAATCTAAACTTGCAAGAGCATCATACTGAGTGTTTTCTTCTCTCTCTCTCTTAATTGCAGCGACCCTGTGACCGCACCTAGGTTACATCTAGATAATAAAATGACTGAATATGACTGTTTTGACTGGCAAAGGTCTGTCCAGATGTCCATTGCCCATGACAAGCTGGGACACCTCTTGACTGATCCAACCCCTGCCGTCTCAGGTCCAGTTTCTCCTGTCACGGATATTGATATCCGTAGGACATCGGAAGAAGACTGTGAGAAAGCCAAGTGCCTCGTGTTAGCCTCAGTTGATGGTATATACCAGAGGCAGCACGAGAAGATGGACTCAGCTTCTATCTTCCTCCATAACAAAGTTTTATATGGAGAGCAATCTCGTATCGCAAGATATAAGACCTCGAACGAATTGCTTCCAGCGAGGTTGGCTATCGGGTCATCTGTAGGGGGCAACGTCCTTACAGAGACCAGCTCTTTTGAGCTCTCGGACCTGAAGACCACGTTGAAGAACGGGTCAGATGCTGACTCTGTTCAACAGTCTCTACCTACTACCCTGAAGGAAACCAGGGAAGTAGAAAGAAAGGGAAGGGCAGAAGTTTTGGGACTGGATGCAGTAAAAGAGGGATGTTCCTATTGTTACGGGAATGAACATGGGCAGAAGGATTGCAGGGCTTGCAAAGCCAGTAGCCAGAATTCGAAGCATGTTGTGGCTTCGTCTTCGGGTGTGTTTGTAATAGAGAACTGTATGTCAGTTAACCCTACTTCCTGGGTATTGGATACCGGATCAGGATCTCATATCTGTAATTCATTACAGGCTCGGAGAAACCGTAGGGTTATCAGGAAAGGTGATATGACTCTCAGGGTTGCTAACGGAATGAGCATGTATGCTGTATCCGTAGGGGAATATCATCTAGGACTGACAACTGGGCAGATATTGATTCTGCGTGACTGTTTTTATGTACCAGGTGCGACTTGTAACATCATATCTGTATCCTTACTTTCTAAGGAAGGATATGATTTTACTTTTATAAGCGATGTAGTAAACATCCACCTAAATCAAGTACTGATTGGGTCATGTACATTGAAATACGGTATATACGTTTTGAATCAAGCTCAGGTCTTCAGTGTCCAGAACACACTTAATGTAGGGTTCCTAGGCACGCTAATGAGGTCTCACAAGGCATTAACCATGCCAATTTCAAATTTTACAAGTGCCGAGAAACCCTAATACGGATCGCTAACTAGAATTTTAGGCGAAACAAGAAGCTAGTTAACACCTTAACTAAAAGTAAACGGAAATACAACCTTTGTAGATCCGGTCCTCCACCTCCATGACTCCGCGATGAAGTCTCCTCGCTGCGATCATCGGATCCCAGGCTCTAGCGTCGGCTTCATCGGAGAAATGGACGGGCTAGGTCGTCGACTACGATGCCGAAGATGATCTGCGTCGAGGCATCACAAGATCAAGCTCTCACTTCACCAAGTCATGAAACTTGTGAAGAAAACACCCTATACTACTTGGCAAGAGGTAGAGGATGAAGAAATAGGAAGTGGGTTCACTTTAGAATTGGATTTCTCACTCATTTGCTCAAGTTGCCATTAAAGGTTTCAAGCTTTTCTTCTTGAAGATAATGAAGAAGAAGATGATAGAATATGATAAGTCTTTTTTAAAATAAGAAATAATATGAATACTTATCATATATAACCATGGTTATGTGTAGAGAATAGACTATGGTTAAGTGGAATGGTTAGGGTTAAGCATGAGACAAGAATGGTGGACTTGTTCAAAGCTTCATGAAGCTTCAACAAAAAACAAACTAAGCCACCATTTCTTTTTCTCTTTATCTTTTCCAAAATAATAATAAATAAAGAAATAGATAATAAAAATAAAACCCTAACCATTACACAACCATGGTTTAATCTTTGCACAAACCCAAGTGAGCATATATCATCAAACATGATACAAACAAGTGCACAAAAATATATCACATATACAATGTGCATCAAGTGAGAAAATCCTTTTAAAGTGAACAATATTAGTCAATGTAAAGTAATATATCAAATATATAATTATACATTAAATCATTAAATCAACACTTGATTTAACGATCCGGTCATATCACATATAACCGACTAATATCAATAGTAACAACTTATCGAATCAACACTTGATCCGATAACCCGGCTATAACGCATATAAATGATCAATGTTACAAATCGCGAGAATCGAATACAGTATCACATACTGGTATTATTCTCGGTCCCGCACATATCTCATATGCGCTCCTATTTCGTTTCGCATGAGCCAGGAAACCTCTGTGTAGGACTCTAAAGACTCGTCAATACGCCGGTAGCAGATGATGATCATATCAAACACCCACAAGCCGCAAGCGGTCTGCTAAACGTAACGGCCACCCGGGTATTGAGCGATCAGAAGATCGACGAGCAAGCCCGCTCACACTCCTGTGAATCCAACCAGTAATACTTACCGTACAGTCCAGTCTCGTCGTCTGATATGTCGCATATCTTGCCTAGGGGTGGTAAACGTCAGACCCCAATAGCTCGATAAGTCGTGTCGATATGAGGTCTATAACAGTTCGAGAAACTACTGGTAACACTTACAAGTAAATCTCAGCAACCCTAACCAGGGATTTCCGGTTATAGCCAATCGAACACAGCGCAACATCAACTCCCTATACCGGGAGAGACGAATCCCCTCCTATCGCTCATTGCCTCCATGTGACTTGGGACTGTACCCAAAAACCACCGTTTTGCACGCCCTCTTGGACGTGGTAAGGTGGAAATCAAAGCACAGTGGGAACCACACAAGACTCTATGACGATCTCGGGTCAACAGACTGTTAGTGTATATGCCCTATAGGCCATTACTGTATCATACTAGTTTGTATATTACTTGATGGAAGCTTGGGATATTCACAGTTGTATATACAATCTTGCTCGAAATGGTAGTATGCTACTTGGTTTTTCTCTGCTTTAATATGTGCATGTGTTTCTTTTAGCATATTGCTGTTATACATATTAGTAGAGCCCTTAGGATCTTTGCTTGATTACCAGCGTTGTTGTCACGACCCAAGGATGGCCCGTGACGGCCCTAATACTACGCAACGCCTAAAGACGCAACGTAGTAAAAGAAAGCCAAAACCCAGAAATCTAAACCATAAAAAAAAATACGGAAAAGATAATATAAGTTTTGAAACATTTGAAATCGCAACCCAAATTCTTTAAAAGTCTTACTTTCTTTCTTTAAAATTTTAGCAACACCCCATTTTTTTTTTAAAGACTAGTCACTATGAATACAACAGAAGAATAAGGACAGTAGAGAAAAAGCTGGATATATAAAGACATCAAATCCACCATAATACACACTACGTCCTCACCAAGTCTCTATGTCAATAATACAACAGTAGATGGAGAGTACAATACAACGAAGGTACAATATATAATACAGATAACCGTCCAACCCATCTATGCAAAATGGTACTGTGAGCTGATGCGGTATCTGTGGCAAAAGGTGGTAGCTGGGTAGCTGGATAGGGGAATAACCTGCTTCGACTACTCTGGGGAAAGACCTGAAACACCTGTGGCACAACGGGGGTGAGTTGCCAACTCGTGAATAGTATAAAACATATGCAGGTAATCGCAGGAATGTACGTACAGCATGAATCTAAGATATGCGGTTACAATAATAATATATCATGCAATGCTGAAATAGGGAGAGTACACTAGCAGGTACAATCAATATGTGAAGCAATGATGGCATGATAGTAGTATGCAATGTCTATGCAATAGAGATAGGAGAAAGCAAATGTGCAACTATCATAAGGGTACACTACAAGTACTGCCAATATATGAATCTGTGCATAAGATAGGTAAGGGTGAGGTATAGGGTGGAATATGTCATTTCCCACGGAAACCTGACGTCGTGGCAGGATCACAATCCAATAAGATACTCCAATCCCAAGTCCTCAAACCAGGCCCCACATTGGGCACTCACATCAAATAAGTCTCACATCTTCTCAATGTACAATGTCGAGTAATCTCCTATATCCCGAATGTACAAGTCACCAATCACATAGGTATATCCAATGTCCAAGTCCCAATGGATCACCTAGTATCCCAAGTCCAATCTCAAGTAGGTTCTAGCATCCTAAAGGTAAATATATATACAGAAATGAATATGATGGGGGCAATACACATATATTAGCGTCCCATTCCACTAATATTGGTGTAAGGGTATATATAACAACGGCTAAGTCCCCTGTTATATATAAAAAAAGGGGGGTTAAAGAAATATCATGAAACCATGTGCCAAGCATCGGCACAGAAATCCTCATATATGGGGCTCCGTCAGTCCGGATCAGCCCACGGGGTCCGTCTGCAGTGTCGGCCCTCGGCCTCGACAGTACAGGTCATCCCGCATCCATCTCTCTACTCTGGCCAGTAGCCTCCAGACAACTGCCAGGTCCAAACAATCACCGGTAGATACTCGCCCGCCTCCAGGCTCAATCGGCAAACCCATCGATCTTCTTGCCGAGGGGAACCATACCGGGCCCCACCATGTACTCCCATACGGCAATCACACATCGTATGGAGCATAAAATCAGCACCGATAAAACTCATGGGGGACGCTCGAAATATCATGTCAAGGAAACCGGGTTGTTACATGTATGCATAATTTCATGAACTCCCGCGGTTCCCAAATCCCGAAAACATCATATAAAATCCAGATAAACAATGCATAGATACAGGAATAAATGTATGCGATATATCTGAATGCGAGCAGGTAAACCCAAGTATATAGCTGAACCAGATGTATGCGAAATCATGATAAGGTACAGCTAAGTAACATCAGTAAATATGAATATGCGACAACAACTGAATATGTATCTAACATACAGGTGTAGCAAAGTATAGGTATCTACCTATAGGAACTGATGTCGTATACCCCCCTGGGTATAAGTAACATATGTAGGAAAATCCCTCCCGGTATAGGTAAAATATGTAGGAGGTATACCTGTAGCTGTATCGCAAGTGAAAATATACCTATCACTAAAGGTATGATACGCTATAGGGATACCGATAGGCTAGATGTCAAGTGTGGCAAGCAATGGTAGCTATAAGGGGTAGTGTGTGACATGGCAATTATTGACGGTGTGTGTGTAGCATGCAATCCGTGCTCGTGCAACATGAACCGTCAACAATGTGTGCAGTGTCCTACGGCTGCTAGTCACAGTATATAGCTATATCTAGGAAATGCAGTAAATGCGCAATTCTACAATGACGTAGAATGTGCGACAGGAATTTGAATCCTAGCCCAGACGCATAACGCCATGCGGGCGATTCCCCTGTAGATGTTATATCTACTCACCTAAACTCCACGCTGGGTGAATCCTATCACCTGCTTCCTCTGTAGCTGTGTCCGTCTGCAAACCTGCAAGTACGACAAGAAATCACATATAAGTCAAATATCTCGCGAAACGCGATATCGAATCGAAACGAGAAACTCGCGTCGCGAACTAAACGCGCGTGTGCACGATACGCTGAATCGTGTGTGTACGCGTCTAAAACCATCGCGACACGCCGCGATACGCTGGATCACAGAACCCACTCACATATCGCGCGTATCACGCAAACACAACTAAACACAAAAGCGACATAGGATCCCAGATTTTCCTACAGGCAAGATATTACAAAACTAGACATGTCAAGGACCTAGAAAACACAGCAGGAGCCCTACACCAAAACCCCAACACCCATGCTCCCCACTGGGCCGCAAATGGCGGCCAAAACCAGGAAATTGGCGGCCGGATTTTAGAGTGGTGAGGTCGGGCTTTGATGGTGGGGTCAGGGTGTTACTAGTAGGCTGGGGTCCACTCAATTTTATCCTGAAGTCACCCGGGTAACAGTAGATCACAGATATCCAATAAATCACCTTAAAAACACCAATTTGCACAATATGGAAAGTCTATGATATTTTAGTGAAATCTGGGGATTTCTCAGAAGAAGTGGCCTTACTAACACTCAATTAACCTAAGGTAGCTAACACAATTCACAAATTACCACCATTCCACTCAAACACCATAATTTAGCACAAATCAGCTAATTTAGCACTAATCGAATCAATCGATGCACAACCAAGCAAACCAAGCGAACTAGGGAAACGAGTTAGGAAGTATACCTCATACTTGACCCTAGGGAGCTGCAGGGAGGTGAAGAAGTGAAGGGGAGGGGCTGCACTTGGTGCTTGCTGTTGCTGCTGCTGCCTCTGCTGCTTCTGCTATTGCTGTTGTTGTAGTTGTTGTTGTTTGATGTTGTTGTTGCTGTTGCTGCTGCCGAAGATGATGATGATGATGATGATCCCTGCAGCTGTTGCTGCCACTGCCTGGTGCTGCTGCTGCCAAGGCTTTCTGCTGCTGCTGCTTCTCTCTCTCTCTCTCTGTTGCTCTGCTGCTGCTGCTGCTCTCTCTCTCACTCAGCAGTGTGTGTGTGTGTGTGTGTGTGTGTGAGTGAGGGAAATGAAATGAGAGAGAAGACAAAAGAGAAATGAGAGAATGCAAACACCCCCCCTCTTCTCACTCTTTCCTCATTAATGAGGTAAGGTTCACCCCATGCTCCCCTCTCTCTCTCACACACAAAGTCAAACCACACAAAATAAAAACCCTTTTAAAATCATTTTTATTTCTTAATAGCAACCATAACACTATTAAACCCAAAACACCTAATACAACCTTAACACTAAATTAAGCAATGGTTAAACCACTAAATATCTCCCAGTTAACATGCACAAGTGTGTGTGTGCCTAACAAAAATATAATAAAATACTCAATAATTAGGATAAAATATTTAAAAACTAATTTGGTAAACTTTTTATTAAAAACCACATTTTAAAATATAATTAGCTACAAAACACATTCTAAGGTGTTACAATCTCCCCCCCTTAAAAGAAATTCGTCCCCGAATTTAAAAATATACCTTTACGTGTACCTTCAAAGAGAAGATTAAAATCCTCAAATCTCGCTCGCAGCCTCCCAAGTGACTATCTCACTACACGGCTACGCCCGAGAAAACCCTTCACAGATGGCACGACCTTTGACCGACGTTTCTCCACCTGTCGAGCCATTAACACACATGGCTGCGGGTGAGCGAAAGATCGCGTCCAGCTAAATGGTCTGGTGCCAAATCATGTGAGAAGGTCATGAAGGAAATTGTAAAGTATCTTCACAAGGAATACGGGGTGAAAATCCAGAAATCTGGGCGGAAGTGCCAAATTGAAGGCAACAAAACTAACTCGCTTATAGGATCTCAGAAGGACCTAAATCCTGGGATAAGCTTCCCCAAAATCCAACACGTCATTCATCGGAAAGTCCATAGGAATCCATGATTTGCCACTGTGCACTCAAGCCTGCGACCAGCACAGTCGCATAAGACATCTGTTTGCAATGGACAGTTCTCATCCTGACCTGAACACAACTGGACTAACTCCGAATTCTCTAGACATAGCTGGGGTCCAAAGCCCTACTTACGCAGAGTCAGAAAAACAACAGGCTGGTGGTCGACACGTCCTCACCCCTAAACCTAAGGGTGGCCAATTGGAGTGTCTCCTGATAATAGTTATCGAAAGAGAACCCTAACGATGGCGAGTGACGATCCCCAACTGCTGACAACAAACAAACAACCACACAAACTTAACAAACAACTGAGCACTGAGTATAACCGGATGACAAGAACCCGAATGGAGTCACACCCTAACTAACTGGGTAGAAACCATAACGGAATTCATGGAGATCTGCTCCCATTCCTGCTTCGGAACGGTAAAAGGTTGCAAGTCTCCAGCCGGCCCCAGATGCTCGACCCAAAGCACACAACAAGACAGACACTTGAAACGAAACCTGAACTTCTCCTTACATTCCTGTCCACTCGTAACTACCTCGCAAGTCACGCCAAAACTGGTGGAACTTGAATGCATAGAGGGAGTTGACAGATGTGCATACTTTAGGATTATACGTCTCTACCCGAAAAAACTAGGTATACAAACGCGTCCCTAACTTAGCACATCTTTGTCACAAATCAAGGTCTCTGAATCATTACCCAGCCGAATATGCCCAAGTACCTCTGACGTACGAGCTTCGACGGGCAGTGTCTCGCGAAAACGACTTAAGAAAAGTGGTCGGGCGCGGACATGAGCAATCTGTCCCCTCCGTAGAGACGAACTAAGCTACACTCGACGATCACACAAGAACTGTAAATCTGCAGAAGACCATCACAACAATCCAAATCTGCTGCAGGAAGATGTACATTAAGCTCTAGTGGTCCGTGGAAAGTCTGACACGACTCTCAAGCAAGTAGTGTCCCCAAATATCCAACGCAAAACCACCGCGGCCATCTCCAGATCATGAGTGGAATATCCTCCTCGTACTTCCCCCAAATGTAGGGAAGCAAAAGCGATATCTCTATAGTGTCATCTCAGTACACCCTCGAGCCCACTCAAGAAACATTACAGTTAAACGACAAAGTCGCCCGAACCAAAGCAAAGAAAGACTGATGCAGTTGCTAACTGGATCTTGAACTGCTGAAAACTCCATACACATGCCTCAGTCCAAAGAAAAGAAACCTCCTTTCTGGTCCATTTAGTCGACGGTGCAGCATTACTCTAGCAATCCTGCATGAAGCGGCGGCAAAAACCTGCTAAGCCCAACAATTTGCGGATCTCCGTCGTGCACACAAGTCTGGGCCTAAGCTGTACGGTCACGATTTCCCTCGGAACCATACGGAACCGTCTCCCGTGACTACAAGACCTAGGAGTCAACACAAACAAGCCTGAAGAAACACTCCAAGAATTTAGCAACTGCTGGTGCTCTCCCAGTATCTGCATAACAAATCCTCAAGTGCTACTCCTGTCCCTCAAGACACATTAAGTAGACCAGAGTGTCGTAATTAACATAACAAAAACTGGTCGAGGAACGGCCTGCAGAAATCTGGCTCATCATATCTACGAATGCTGCTAGGGCGACAGTGAATCCAACGACTCACAAAACACACAAGGCCCGTAGCACGCACAAGGCAGTCTTCGGAATGCCGTCACTCCGAATCCGCAATAATGATGACCTGATCCCAAGCACACTTAGAGAAATGTCTCGCACTCTGGAGCTGATCGAAGAAATCGTCACGGCGAGATGAAGGATACCTATCCGCACCGTAAGCCGGTTCAATTGACGATCCGTCGATACGCAACCCTAAACTGCCGTCTTTCTTCTTGACGAACAGAAATAGGATCTTCCAAAAGCGAAACACTCAGACGCACAAAACTCCCCAAACCACAACTCTGCAGCTGATCCTTAAGCTCCCTCAGCTTCGCCGGCTCATCTGGAACAACGTCGGAAAACTCTCGCACGAAAAGAACCCGGTCCAACAATCCCACGGTGGCTCCGGTATCACGAATGAACGCCAAGAATCCACCCCATCTCCTCAGTAGCCGACTAGCTAAAAAGGCTGAATTCAAGCTGTGAGAGGCGGCACAACTATCCACCTGCACAACAAGAACTGGCTTGCCGGGGGAAACAAAACCTAACTTGTTTCCACACGGTAGTCCACAGACGCCTAACACGTAGTTAACCAGTCCGTGCCCAGGAGAACGTCAAACCCAACATCTCTAGAAGGATCAAAACGTCGGACGAAATCTCTATCTCCTATCCGATTGGCACAAAACTGAAATACGTGTCGCGCAACCAAAGAATTGCTGACAGAAGTTAAAACAACTACGACTAATCTACCCAACCATGGTACAAGCAAGAAACAAACAGATACACCAAGAGAACAAATAAATCAAGGGTACCTGAAAACTCCACATTGGACGTCTGCGCGTCCCGATGAGTAGAAGCAAACTCCTGTGTCTGCCCTCTACTCGCAGCTGGATGAACTCCTCTGGTAGCCTGAGCCCTCTGAGCAAATCTTCCACGTCCACGGCCTCTCTGAATACGATCCCGACGCCGTGCTGAGGAACAATCCCTGACGAAGTGCTGAAGGCTTCCGCATCGAAAACATCCACGTGCTGACTGCTGACCATCCTGGGGATGAGAGCTGAACGACTGTCCTCGTCCCAAGCCTCTGCTACTCCCGTAGTGGCCACGAAATCTGTCTCGACGACCGAACCTCTGTCTCTGGGCTGGTACGCTGGTACGAGTCCTCCACTGTCCTGGAACTCTCTGAGCCTCTGAAATATGTGCCTCGTCAACTGGTGCTGCAACCACTGGTGCTATGTAGGTGACGGACTGCTGCACACTGATCGTAAGGGATAGCTGAGTAACGGGGGTGACAACCTCCTGTCGTAGCTCCCGAACGACGTCAACTAACGAACTCATCGTCTGGCGGAACTCCTGCATCTCTACCAACAGTCTATCCATGGTATAGGTCGTAGGCTGCTCCGTCTGCACCCGTGCAACTAGAGTGCCATCCTGGTCAATACTCGTCTTACCCGAGCTAACTCTGACCTCGGCCCTCGTTGCATCACTCTGAGTCCCCATAGTCATCGGCGGCAAGGCTATAAATAGATACAAGATGAGATTCGATAAGAATGAGGAAACCGAATCTCAAAGATATGAAACATCAAGGAAGGAATGTCAAGCAAATTGTACTTAGGTCACTTAATGCAAGGTACCGCGCTGTGGGTATGCTGCAGACATACACACACTACGTTACTCTGCTTAAGCTACCTACTCCATCATACTAAGGTCATCCTACACTCCGAAAGGTAAAACCTAACGCTCTGATACCAACTTTGTCACGACCCAAGGATGGCCCGTGACGGCCCTAATACTACGCAACGCCTAAAGACGCAACGTAGTAAAAGAAAGCCAAAACCCAGAAATCTAAACCATAAAAAAAAATACGGAAAAGATAATATAAGTTTTGAAACATTTGAAATCGCAACCCAAATTCTTTAAAAGTCTTACTTTCTTTCTTTAAAATTTTAGCAACACCCCATTTTTTTTTAAAGACTAGTCACTATGAATACAACAGAAGAATAAGGACAATAGAGAAAAATCTGGATATATAAAGACATCAAATCCACCATAATACACACTACGTCCTCACCAAGTCTCTATGTCAATAATACAACAGTAGATGGAGAGTACAATACAACGAAGGTACAATATATAATACAGATAACTGTCCAACCCACCTATGCAAAATGGTACTGTGAGCTGATGCAGTATCTGTGGCAAAAGGTGGTAGCTGGGTAGCTGGATAGGGGAATAGCCTGCCTCGACTACTCTGGGGAAAGACCTGAAACACCTGTGGCACAACGGGGGTGAGTTGCCAACTCGTGAATAGTATAAAACATATGCAGGTAATCGCAGGAATGTACGTACAGCATGAATCTAAGATATGCGGTTACAATAATAATATATCATGCAATGCTGAAATAGGGAGAGTACACTAACAGGTACAATCAATATGTGAAGCAATGATGGCATGATAGTAGTATGCAATGTCTATGCAATAGAGATAGGAGAAAGCAAATGTGCAACTATCATAAGGGTACACTACAAGTACTGCCAATATATGTATCTGTGCATAAGATAGGTAAGGGTGAGGTATAGGGTGGAATATGTCATTTCCCACGGAAACCTGACGTCGTGGCATGATCACAATCCAATAAGATACTCCAATCCCAAGTCCTCAAACCAGGCCCCACATTGGGCACTCACATCAAATAAGTCTCACATCTCCTCAATGTACAATGTCGAGTAATCTCCTATATCCCGAATGTACAAGTCACCAATCACATAGGTATATCCAATGTCCAAGTCCCAATGGATCACCTAGTATCCCAAGTCCAATCTCAAGTAGGTTCTAGCATCCTAAAGGTAAATATATATACAGAAATGAATATGATGGGGGCAATACACATATATTAGCGTCCCATTCCACTAATATTGGTGTAAGGGTATATATAACAACGGCTAAGTCCCCTGTTATATATACAAAAAGGGGGGTTAAAGAAATATCATGAAACCATGTGCCAAGTATCGGCACAGAAATCCTCATATATGGGGCTCCGTCAGTCCGTATCAGCCCACGGGGTCCGTCTGCAGTGTCGGCCCTCGGCCTCGACAGTACAGGTCATCCCGCATCCATCTCTCTACTCTGGCTAGTAGCCTCCAGACAACTGCCAGGTCCAAACAATCACCGGTAGGTACTCGCCCGCCTCCAGGCTCAATCGGCAAACCCATCGATCTTCTTGCCGAGGGGAACCATACCGGGCCCCACCATGTACTCCCATACGGCAATCACACATCGTATGGAGCATAAAATCAGCACCGATAAAACTCATGGGGGACGCTCGAAATATCATGTCAAGGAAGCCGGGTTGTTACATGTATGCATAATTTCATGAACTCCCGCGGTTCCCAAATCCCGAAAACATCATATAAAATCCAGATAAACAATGCATAGATACAGGAATAAATGTATGCGATATATCTGAATGCGAGCAGGTAAACCCAAGTATATAGCTGAACCAGATGTATGCGAAATCATGATAAGGTACAGCTAAGTAACATCAGTAAATATGAATATGCGACAACAACTGAATATGTATCTAACATACAGGTGTAGCAATGTATAGGTATCTACCTATAGGAACTGATGTCGTATACCCCCCCTGGGTATAAGTAACATATGTAGGAAAATCCCTCCCGGTATAGGTAAAATATGTAGGAGGTATACCTGTAGCTGTATCGCAAGTGAAAATATACCTATCACTAAAGGTATGATACGCTATAGGGATACCGATAGGCTAGATGTCAAGTGTGGCAAGCAATGGTAGCTATAAGGGGTAGTGTGTGATATGGCAATTATTGACGGTGTGTGTGTAGCATGCAATCCGTGCTCGTGCAACATGAACCGTCAACAATGTGTGCAGTGTCCTACGGCTGCTAGTCACAGTATATAGCTATATCTAGGAAATGCAGTAAATGCGCAATTCTACAATGACGTAGAATGTGCGACAGGAATTTGAATCCTAGCCCAGACGCATAACGCCATGCGGGCGATTCCCCTGTAGATGTTATATCTACTCACCTAAACTCCACGCTGGGTGAATCCTATCACCTGCTTCCCCTGTAGCTGTGTCCGTCTGCAAACCTGCAAGTACGACAAGAAATCACATATAAGTCAAATATCTCGCGAAACGCGATATCGAATCGAAACGAGAAACTCACGCCGCGAACTAAACGCGCGTGTGCACGATACGCTGAATCGTGTGTGTACGCGTCTAAAACCATCGCGACACGCCGCGATACGCTGGATCACAGAACCCACTCACGTATCGCGCGTATCGCGCAAACACAACTAAACACAAAAGCGACATAGGATCCCAGATTTTCCTACAGGCAAGATATTACAAAACTAGACATGTCAAGGACCTAGAAAACACAGCAGGAGCCCTACACCAAAACCCCAACACCCATGCTCCCCACTGGGCCGCAAATGGCGGCCAAAACCAAGAAATTGGCGGCCGTATTTTAGAGTGGTGAGGTCGGGCTTTGATGGTGGGGTCAGGGTGTTACTAGTAGGCTGGGGTCCACTCAATTTTATCCTGAAGTCACCCGGGTAACAGTAGATCACAGATATCCAATAAATCACCTTAAAAACACCAATTTGCACAATATGGAAAGTCTATGGTATTTTAGTGAAATCTGGGGATTTCTCAGAAGAAGTGGCCTTACTAACACTCAATTAACCTAAGGTAGCTAACACAATTCACAAATTACCACCATTCCACTCAAACACCATAATTTAGCACAAATCAGCTAATTTAGCACTAATCGAATCAATCGATGCACAACCAAGCAAACCAAGCGAACTAGGGAAACAAGTTAGGAAGTATACCACATACTTGACCCTAGGGAGCTGCAGGGAGGTGAAGAAGTGAAGGGGAGGGGCTGCACTTGGTGCTTGCTGTTGCTGCTGTTGCCTCTGCTGCTTCTGCTATTGCTGTTGTTGTAGTTGTTGTTGTTTGATGTTGTTGTTGCTGTTGCTGCTGCCGAAGATGATGATGATGATGATGATCCCTGCAGCTGCTGCCGCCACTGCCTGGTGCTGCTGCTGCCAAGGCTTTCTGCTGCTGCTGCTTCTCTCTCTCTCTCTCTGTTGCTCTGCTGCTGCTGCTGCTCTCTCTCTCACTCAGCAGTGTGTGTGTGTGTGTGAGTGAGGGAAATGAAATGAGAGAGAAGACAAAAGAGAAATGAGAGAATGCAAACACCCCCCTCTTCTCACTCTTTCCTCATTAATGAGGTAAGGTTCACCCCATGCTCCCCTCTCTCTCTCACACACAAAGTTAAACCACACAAAATAAAAACCCTTTTAAAATCATTTTTATTTCTTAATAGCAACCATAACACTATTAAACCCAAAACACCTAATACAACCTTAACACTAAATTAAGCAATGGTTAAACCACTAAATACCTCCCAGTTAACATGCACAAGTGTGTGTGTGCCTAACAAAAATATAATAAAATACTCAATAATTAGGATAAAATATTTATAAACTAATTTGGTAAACTTTTTATTAAAAACCATATTTTAAAATATAATTAGCTACAAAACACATTCTAAGGTGTTACAGTTGTGATGGCGCTCACACTCGTGGGAGCTGGGTGATCTATAAGCACATCCTTATACAGGTCCCTAGTCGTTGGACAATCGAGACAGGGCATCGATACTCCGGAGTAGACTAGCGTATGCGCTTCTCATCCCAGTGTGGGAGACGGTCTGTCCCACAGCCGTCAGTATGTCGTACTTGAGATAGTATACGGGTGCTCGTTGGGTTACGAGTACACTGGACAGTACTCGTCGGGGACTGTTGGTTGGTATTATACCTATCGTCAGTTAACAGTTCCCAGGTGACATGAGTACAGCTTAGTCCGCTGACTTGACACTGTCACTTCGCCTCGAGTGTGTTCCCACTGCACTTTGATTACTACCCTACCACGGCTCAAAGGAGTCGTGCAAACAGGTAGTTTTTGGGTGCAGTCCCGAAGCACTTGGAGGCAGTGACGGTTAGACAGGATTTGTCTCTCCCGGTATTGGGGGTTGACATCACGCTGTGTCCAGGAGAGCCATTACACGAGTAGTCCCTGGCCAGGACAAGCGAGATATACTGGTAGGTTTCCAGTGTTATCTCAGGGTGTTCTGGGCTTCACTCCGACACGACTTGTACCGCTATTAGGGGACTGACGTTCATCGCCCCCCTAGGCCCGCCATGCGATGTATCAGACGAACAGACCGGACTGTACGGAGATTGTCACATACAGGCTCAGTAGGAGTTCAGATGGGGTTCACCTCGTCAGTCTTCTTATCGACATCTACCTGGGGACCGTTACATACAACTAGTGCCGCTTGCGGTCTGTGGTTAAACCCACTGCCAGCGTAGTGTCGAGTCTTTAGAGTCCCACACAGAGAGCTATTCGCCTTTAGGCAAAATGAGTAGATGTCGCATGGTTTTACGACAGGGTTCGTTCACATTCGCGCACTTGTGCACGTTTGCTGTCCGGACAGTTTATACTAGCGGGCTTTGGTTTAAGCCGGATCCTAGTATATGATTTGAGATTGTTTTTTCTCAGTGTATTCGTGTTCCTCGGATCACGAATGCGGGTGCGTATGCACAGTTGCTTGAGATTGAGGGAGAGGACCTTGGTTAGGGTTAATGGCTATTGTCATTTTATTAACCCTAATGTTTATGTGTGTATTATTGTTAATTAATAATTAGTTTAATAATTGTCCAAGGTTATGGTTGTTGACCATTTGACTTCTTTGACTTGTTGACCTAGGTTGACACTTTGACCATCATCATTTCTTTTGGAAGATGCTTTTTGATCTTTGCAAATTGAAATGATAATGGTCATGTCATGATTAACCATGACAATTATCTAGCTAATTATTCAATTAAAATAATTCACACATATTAGTGAGAATGGCTCAATTATTTCTCATTCTATCATATCCTTTCTCTCTCTTGTTTTTCCTCTCCCTCAAGCTCTCTCCCTCTCATGTGTTGAGAAACACTTGAGCTTGAGAAAAACCCTCTCTTGATCTTCTCTACTCTCATCTAGGGTTCAAGTATTGGCACTTCTTGCACCCTAGTTACTCCTAGCTTGGAGTTGAAGCCAAAGGTTGAGGCTTTCGGGTGGATCTTTCTTTGACGGGAGAAGACGACAAGGTGACCTCCTTCCACTACTTCTAGGAGCCAGGAGAGAAGGACAAAAAGACCAAAGGTATAACCTTTCTAGCTCTTAGCTAGTTATTAGTTAGCTTTAGCAAGTTTTTGTTTAGCAAAGATCCTTCTAAGCATAGTCCATGTTGGCTAAGCTCATAAAAATCCGATTTTTATTCCGTTTTCCGCCTCCCCGTAAGTACCGGGGTGGGCAACGTGGACTTACAGTGGTATCAGAGCCTAACTAAACATAAACTAGCTAAGTAGTGAAGTGTGTCGAAGTTCGAAAAGTAAAAATTGAAAAAACCAAGTTTTAAAAACCCTAGTTTCTGTAATAAAAAAAAAAATTCTGGTCAAAACAAAATTTGTTATACTGCTAAAATCGTCTCAGGGTTTTTTAAAGATAACCACAAAACCCGGTCCTGTGAGTCGTCTAAACCGCCGCGTTTCCGCGGCAATAGCAGAACCGCCGCCGTTTGGACTCCTCACTGGGTCGAGTTTGGTGCAGTGTATCTCTGGCTTGGTTTCTGGATTTTTGAGATATGTTATATGTGCCCAGATTTTCCAGAATAGAAATTTATTTTTGGGGGCCTATAAATCCGTATTTTTTCCGAACTTCAATACACTTTGACTATAAAGGTTATATCTGTGATGTTTGCATGTATTGAACGTCGGCTAATCGCTATATGTCGATTAGTCGGGGTTATACATCTCTGTGATCTGTGTTTGATACTGGTTTGTGTATATGAATGGGTTGGATTGTCGCGGGTGAATAGAAGGGATGGATGTGAGATGAGTGTTGCTTTTCTTTCATTCATTTGTAATATGTAAATTGATGTAATATTATTATTTATTTGGCCGCACAACCGGGTCAGGGTTGTAGCCGTCATTGTATAATTCTTTTTACTGTTTTTTCTCCTAGGATAGACCCATGGAGGGGGTGCACAAACTACCGGGTAGCTCGAAGTGCCGAGTGGTGAGGGAGGTTGCTTCGCTTCGGGTACTTGGCGGGTAGTTTGTCGCACCCGTAGGGGTCTTGGGTGGGGTATTTGGCTATTCACCGCGACCGTGTAATCCGCTTTTCGTTGCAGGCTCGAACGGATTGCGGATTCCTAGTATATCAAATGTATTCATCTGTGATCTGTAATGTCTATCATTGCTATATATTTATATATGATAACTATTTAGGCGTTGCTTATGTTTTACAGCCGCGCTAGCCCAGCCCCCGCTCTGTCGTTAGTTAAGTAACCTAACGGGTGATGACGGGGCCCCGTGGCGAATGCGAATGGCATAAGCGTACGTCATATTTTGGTTGTTTTCTGCAATGGTAGGATTAAATGATAGGACGCATTAAAAGAACTAATGCAAGAAAATAAACCATGTAAAAGTCGATTGGAACACTTTGAAAACCACTCGGTTCTTTTCAAAACTAAACTTTTAAACGCGGAGCTTGAACCACTCCTTTTAAAAGCTATCTCGTTCCATCGATTATATCAAGTTCACTACGTTCACGGTTTCGCCAAAACCATCCGTAGCCCTCCGTCGTTTCGTATGGATATTCAATAGTATTCAAGCTATGTTTGTTGACCTTCGTCAAGGCGTAGTGATTGGTAGCTGTTGGGTGTTCATATGTAGCATAGATAGATGCGTTGTTTTGGGACAGTCGTACTACCTTGTTGACCTTCATCAAGGGTATGTGCGGGTTGGTTCAAATTAACCTGGATAATGACGGGTAGAACTTGGCATGTGACTTATGATTTGTTGAACTTCGTCAAGGTCATAAGAGCATGGGGCAAAAATCCACATCGGGAGTTTCATAAGTACTGAAACTTGCTAGCGCTGCATACCATTTGGAGTGTGATGATTCTGGTAGGATTCCTTCGGTTTTATCACGCAATGATATTTGGATCCCGATCCTACTGTGAGTATATGCTACTCCTCGGGGACTTTCTCACTTAACGATCAATGCTATAAACCAAGTAGGTGTCTAGAAAGGTGTTAGCGGGGCTACGCCCACAGGGAAAAGAGGTTACTTAATTAAGGAACTTCGAGAAAGCGTTGGAAAACATTCCTCGAAGTACCGACACTGGCCTGGCTGAAAGGTTAAGCAAGTATTGTACGGTGAAAAAGATCCCGACTAGTTCTTCCTTTGTGGTTTGAGGAGGGATTCGAGAGACAGTGGGAGCCATCCTGTTTAGATAAATTAAAAACCAATCTAAACTTGCAAGAGCATCATGCTAAGTGTTTTCTTCTCTCTCTCTTAATTGCAGCGACCGGATGACCGCACCTAGGTTACATCTAGATAATAAGATGACTGAATCTGACTGTTATGACTGGCAAAGGTCTGTCCAGATGTCCATTGCCCAGGACAAGCTGGAACACC
Organism: Agapanthus africanus; assembly: GCA_030015575.1. NCBI lineage: Eukaryota > Viridiplantae > Streptophyta > Magnoliopsida > Asparagales > Amaryllidaceae > Agapanthus > Agapanthus africanus. The sequence goes on from JASDDO010000010.1 coordinate 292,658,084, forward strand.
TCTTGACTGATCCAACCCCTGCCGTCTCAGGTCCAGTTTCCCCTGTCACGGATATTAATATCCATAGGACATCGGAAGAAGACTGTGCGAAAGCCAAGTGCCTCGTGTTAGCCTCAGTTGATGGTATATACCAGAGGCAGCACGAGAAGATGGACTCAGCTTCTATCTTCCTCCATAACAAAGTTTTATATGGAGAGCAATCTCGTATCGCAAGATATGAGACCTCGAACGAATTGCTTCCAACGAGGTTGGCTATTGGGTCATCTGTAGGGGGCAACGTCCTTACAGAGACCAGCTCTTTTGAGCTCTCGGACCTGAAGACCACGTTGAAGAACGGGTCAGATGCTGACTCAGTTCATCAGTCTCTACCTACTACCCTAAAGGAAACTAGGGAAGTAGAAAGAAAGGGAAAGGCAGAAGTTTCAGGAACAGATGTAGTAAATGAGGGATGTTCCTATTGTTACGGGAATGAACATGGGCAGAAGGATTGCAGGGCTTGTAAATCCAGTAGCCAGAATTCGAAGCATGTTGTGGCTTCGGCTTCGGGTGTGTTTGTGATAGAGAACTGTATGTCAGTTAACCCTACTTCCTGGGTATTGGATACCGGATCAGGATCTCATATCTGTAATTCGTTACAGGCTTTGAGAAACCGTAGGGTTATCAGGAAAGGTGATATGACTCTCAGGGTTGCTAACGGAATGAGCATGTATGCTGTATCCGTAGGGGAATATCATCTAGGACTGACAACTGGGCAGATATTGATTCTGCGTAACTGTTTTTATGTACCAGGTGCGACTTGTAATATCATATCTGTATCCTTAATTTCTAAGGAAGGATATGATTTTACTTTTGTAAGCGATGTAGTTAACATCCACCTAAATCAAGTTCTGATTGGGTCAGGTACATTAAAAAACGGTATATACGTATTGAATCAAGCTCAGATCTTCAGTGTCCAGAACACACTTAAAAGAAAGTCTCCGGAAACAAATCAGGCTTTCTTATGGCATTGTAGACTGGGTCACATTAATGAAACACGGTTAACAAAGTTACATAAAGAGGGATACTTAAATCCGTTTGAGTATCAGTCTTATGCCACTTGTGAATCTTGTCTCATGGGAAAGATGACAAAGACTCCGTTCACTGGACACGGAGAAAGAGCAAGCGAGCTCTTGGGACTCATACACAGTGATGTGTGTGGTCCAATGCCTACACATGCGCGAAGTGGTTATTCATACTTCATTACTTTCACAGATGATTTCTCTAGGTATGGGCATGTCTTCTTGATGAAGCACAAATCCGAGGCCTTTGAGAAATTTCAAGAATACAAGAATGAAGTTGAAAAACAAACAGGCAAAAGTATCAAGACACTAAGATCTGATCGAGGTGGTGAATACTTAAGTGCCGAGTTTCTGGGCTACTTAAAAGAGAATGGAATTCTCTCTCAGCTTACTCCTCCATACACACCACAACACAATGGTGTATCGGAAAGACGGAATTGAACCCTATTGGATATGGTTCGTTCCATGATGAGTAAGGCTAAGTTACCGCGATCCTTCTGGGGTTATGCGCTAGAAACAGCAGCATATCTCTTGAACAAGGCTCCAACCAAGACTGTGCCTACCACCCCATATCAGATGTGGAGTGGGAAGAAACCCTGTCTCAAGTACCTTAAGACATGGGGATGTCCAGCTTTTGTAAAAAAGCAGCATGCGGACAAGCTCGAGGCACGCTCAGTACTGTGTAAGTTTGTGGGATACCCAAAGAACTCCAGGGGTATCTTTTCTATTCCGCAGAGGAACAAAAGGTTTTTGTTTCTCAGCATGCCCATTTCTTGGAAACAGAATTTTTAGAAAATCAGATAAGTGGGAGCGCAATAGAACTGGAAGAAATTCCAGAACCACAAGCTATTACTGAAATCTTGGAAGAACCAGAGGTTTCAAGAGAACCGGACATCCCAGCGCCACTCCGCAGGAGTAGTAGGCAGTCTCATTCGCCCAAGAGATACTACGGTTTTCTCATAGACGGGGATAGAAAGGATTGCACCATGGATTATGGTGAACCTACTAGCTTCCAGCAAGCCATCCAGAGCGTCGACTCGGTAAAATGGCTGGATGCAATGCGGGCCGAGATGGAGTCTGTGTACACCAACAAAGTTTGGACATTGGACTTTGCTCCAGAAGGGGTAAAACCCGTAGGATGCAAATGGATCTTCAGAAAGAAGATTGGTGTAGATAGGCAGGTTGAGACCTATAAAGCTAGACTTGTAGCAAAGGGTTTTCGTCAAAGACCTGGTTTGGACTATGATGAGACCTTTTCTCCAGTGGCTATGCTGAAATCCATTCGGATCCTTCTTGCCATTGCTTCCTTCCACGATTATGAAATCTGGCAGATGGACGTAAAGACGGCTTTCCTAAATGGTCATTTGGAAGAGTGCGTCTATATGGATCAGCCGGAGGGATTCAATCAGAGTAGGAGCAGCGGTAGAGTGTGCAAGTTGCTAAAGTACATCTATGGACTTAAGCAGGCATCGCGGAGTTGGAACATCTGCTTTGATGATACTGTCAAAGAATTCGACTTTATCAAAAACCCAGATGAACCATGCATTTATAGTAAGATTGTAGGGAGAACTGTGGTATTCCTCGTCTTGTACGTGGATGACATTCTCCTAATAGGAAATTATATTCCTATGCTACAGTCAGTCAAAGGATTCTTGTCGCAGAGGTTCTCCATGAAGGACTTGGGCGATGCCAACTACATTCTGGGGATCCAGATCTATCGTGATAGATCTAAGAGGATGTTAGGAATTTCACAGTCAAGGTACATCGACACCATAATGAGAAGATTCAGTATGGAAGATTCCAAGCGCGATAATTTACCGGCTTGTCACGGGATCACCCTCTCCAAAGAGATGTCTCCCAAGACTAATTTGGAGAGGGATCGCGTGTCTATTATACCCTAAGCTTCTGCGGTAGGCTCTATAATGTATGCGATGTTATGTACCAGACTAGATGTAGCATACGCATTGAGCGTTGTAAGCCGGTATCAGTCAAACCCAGGGGAGAAACACTGGATAGCGGTAAAGAACATTCTCAAGTACCTGAGAAGGACTAAGGAGATGTTCTTGGTGTATGGCGGAAAAGACCTCCAGCTCGAGGCCTTTGCTGACTCCATCTTCCAGTGTGACAAGGATGACTCCAAGTCCATGTCGGGTTATGTCTTTACCCTCAATGGAGGGGCGGTTTGCTGGAAGAGTTCCAAGCAGGAGACCGTTGCTGACTCAACTATGGAAGCGGAGTACATTGCTGCTTGCGATGCCACAAAGGAAGCTGTCTGGATGAAGAAGTTCCTCACGGAGCTTCAGGTGGTTCCTACCATTGTTGATCCAATACCGCTGTATTGCGACAACAACGGAGCTATAGCTTTAGCGAAGGAACCCAGGTCCCATCAGAAGTCCAGGCACATTTTGAGGCGGTACCACCTGATCAGGCAGATCGTAGATCGCCGAGAGATCGAGCTGAAAAGAGTAAATACGGATAACAACACTGCAGATCCACTCACGAAGGCCCTACCCCAGACTCAGTTCGAGCGGCTGATCGAGATGATAGGTCTTCGATACGCCAGTACATGGCCTTAGTGCAAGTGGGAGATTGTTAGTGTATATGCCCCAGAGGCCATTACTGTATCATACTAGCTTGTATATTACTTGATGGAAGCTTGGGATATTCACAGTTGTATAGACAATCTTGCTCAAAATGGTAGTATGCTACTTGGTTTGTCTCTACTTCAATATGTGCATGTGTTTCTTTTAGCATATCGCTTATATACATATTAGTGGAGCCCTTAGGATCTTTGCTTGATTACCAGTGTTGTGATGGCAGTCACACTCGTGGGGGCTGGGTAATCCACAAGCACATCCTTATGCAGGTCCGTAGTCGTAGGACTATCGAGACAGGGCATCGATACTCCGGAGTAGACTAGCGTATGCACTTCTCATCCCAGCATGGGAGACGGTCTGTCCCACAGCCGTCAGTACGTCGTACTTGAGATAGTATGCGGGTGCTCGTTAGGTTATGAGTACACTGGACAGGACTCGTCGGGAACTGTTGGTTGGTACTATACCTATCGTCAGTTATCAGTTCCCAGGTGACATGAGTACAGCTTAGTCCGCCGAGTTGACACTGTCACTTCGCATCGAGTGTGTTCCCACTGTACTTAGATTACTACCCTACCACGGCTCAAAGGAATCGTGCAAACAGGTAGTAGTTGGGTGCAGTCCCGAAGCACTTGGAGGCAGTGACGGTTAGACAGGATTCGTCTCTCCCGGTATTGGGGGTTGACATCGCGCTGTGTCTTGGAGAGCCATTACACGAGTGGTCCCTGGCCAGGGCAAGCGAGATATACTGGTAGGTTTCCAGTGTTATCTCAGGGTGTTCTGGGCTACACTCCGACACGACTTGTACCGCTATTAGGGGACTGGCGTTCAACACCCCCTAGGCCCGCCATGCGATGTATCATACGAACAGACCGGACTGTACGGAGATTGTCACATACAGGCTCAGTAGGAGTTCAGATGGGTTTACCTCATCGGCCTTCTTATCGACATCTATCTGGGGACCGTTACGTACAGCTAGTGCCGCTTGCGGTCTGTGGTTAAACCCACTGCCAGCGTAGTGTCAAGTCTTTAGAGTCCCACACAGAGAGTTTCCCTGCACTAAGCGAAACGTGTAGAGGCCGTATGGTTTTACGGCAAGGCTGCGATCACTTGCGTACGCTTGTGTGCGTATGTTGTTCGGGCAGGCAATACTAGTGGGCTTTGGTTTAAGCCGGATTCTAGTATTGCACAGATGGATTTGTTTTGTCTTCTGTGCATTCGCATTCTACGGAATGCTGATGCGGGTGTGTATGCACAGATTTGCGGAGTGGAGAAGGAGGAGGTGCCTCATTAGGGTTTTGACAGTTGGTTCGGTCAAAACCATTATGAGACGGAAACATTATTTACTAATCCTTTTATTGATAATTATGTTATGGCTAATTACATTGACCATTTGACCATCTTGACTTTGTTGACCGTTTGACCAAAGTTGACTAGGATCTTCTTGAAAGTTCTAAAGTATTCTTTGGTTTTCTTTTTCATTTTTGTTATGAAAATGGTCATGTCATTTGTGCCATCAACTTTATCATGATAGGATTAGTAATGATGAAAATGAGTATTGTTGCAACCATGGTTGGGTTTTCTCTTGGTTAAGCTTTTCATTTTGTTCATTCTCATTCTCTCTCATAGAAAAGAAATGAGAAACATTTCCATGGTTGCTCCTCCTTCTTCCTCCTCTTGATTCTTCTTTTGATCTCATGTGTTGAGAGAAAAAGGATTCCACTTGACAAACACATCCATACATCTCCTCTTCACATCCTAGGGCTTCTAGACTAGCAATCTCTTTGCCCTAGTTGCCTCGGCTCAAGGTGGAGCTCGGTGTACATCTCTCGGGTGGATCGTCTTCGACTCAAGAAGGCCGCGGAGGCGCCCAAGGTCCGGATCGACACTTGGAGCTCGGATGGACGAGCGGGACAGCGGAATGAAGACCCGAAGGACCGGTTTCATGAGGTATACTTTCTACAGCATAGTAGTTATAGCCTCTTCTAGTTTACTAGTTTCTAGTTTAGCAAAGATCCGTGTTTTAAGTCCATGTTGCCTTGCGCCAAATCATTGTTTTTCGTCGTTTCCGCCTCCCCGTAAGAACCGGGATGAGCAATGTGGACTTACAGTTACCACCAAAGAAAAATCGTTTTTCACCATTTCCGCAACCCCAAAGAACCGGGGACGGGTAACGTGGACTTACAGTGGTATCAGAGCCTAGTTAAACACTATCTAACATGTTAGCAAAGTAACTAGATGTTCGATCGGAGAAAAAGTCACGAAACCTGCCCGGAATTCAAACTTTCTGTCGATTTTTAAACTGCTGTAAAAATTATTTAACATATACCAAAAATCGACTCAGGGTTTTTAGTGTACACTGCAGAAAAACGATCCACAGAACCGACCAACACACCGGGGAAACGCGGCAAGAACAACTTCTTGCCGAGGATCCGCGGCCGAGTTGACTCGGCCGTGGATCGGCTTTGCTGCAGTGTATTTATTGGGGTGTTTTGGGATTTTTGGAATATGATTTTTCTGCCCAGATTTTCCAGAAAGCAAAATTTATTTTTGGGGTTTAAAAATCCGTATTTTGATCGAACTTCTAAATACTTAAGCTAACGGGTTATATCTGTGATGTGATATATGTATTGAACGTCTGCTAATCTCTATACGTCGATTAGTGGGGGTTATACATATCTGTGATCTGTAATGTTGATGGTATGTGTATATGAATTCATTGGATTGTCGCGGATGAATAGCCGGGGGGTTGTGAGATGAGAGTTTTCTTTTTCTTTCAATTCATGTAATTTGTAATTGATGTAATATTATTTATATGGCCGCACAACCGGGATGGGGTTGTAGCCGTCATTGTATAATTTCTTTTACTGTTTTTGCTCCTAGGATAGACCCAAGGTGGGGTGCACAAACTACCGGGTATCTCGAAGTGCCGAGTGGCCTACTCACGGTGTTGAGGGAGGTTTCTTCGCTTCGGGTACTTGGCGGGTAGTTTGCCGCACCCATAGGGGTTTATGGTGGGGTCTTGGCTATTCATCGCGACCGTGTAATGCGCTCTTCGTTACAGGCTCGTACGGAATGCGGATTCCTAGTATATCCAATGTGTTCATCTGTGATCTGGAATGGCTATCATTGCATTGATGAATGTGTATATCTATATATGATATCTATTTAGGCGTTGCTTATGTTTTTCATCCGCGCTAGTCCAGCCCCCGCTCTGTCGTTAGTTAAGTAACCTAACGGGTAATGATGGGGCCCCGTAACAAATGCGGATGGCATAAGCGTACGTCATATTTTCGTTGTTTTCTGCAATGGTAGGATTAAATGATGGGACGCATTAAATTAATGCAAGAAAATAAACCAAAGTTGAGTCGTTGGAACACTTTCAAAACCACTCGGTTTCTTTTCAAAAACAACTTTTAAACGCGGAGCTTAAGCCACTCCATTTAAAAGATATCTCGTTCCATCGATTATATCAAGTTCACTACGTTCACGGTTTCGCCAAAACAATTCGTAGCCCTCCGTCGTTTCACATGGATAGTCAATAGTATTCAAGCTATATTTTTTGGCCAAAGTCAAGGCATAGTGATTGGTAGCTATTGGGTATTCATGTGCAGCATAGATAGATGTGTTCGTTTGGGACAGTCATACTGCCTTGTTGGCCAAAGTCAAGGGTAGGTACGGGTGGGTTCAAATTAACCTGGAGAATGACGGGTAGAACTTGACATATGACTTATGATTTGTTGGCCAAAGTCAAGGTCATAAGAGCATGGGGCAAAAATCCACATCAGGAGTTTCAAAAGAAACTGAAACTTGCTAGCGCTGCATACCATTTGGAGTGTGATGATTCTGGTAGGATTCCTTCAGTTTTGTCACGCGATGATATTTGGATCCCGATCCTACTGTGAGTATATGCTACTCCTCGGGAAATTTCTCACTTAACGATCAATGCTATAAACCAAGTAGGTGTCTAGAAAGGTGTTAGCGGGGCTACGCCCACAGGGAAAAGAGGTTATTTAATTAAGGAACTTCGCGAAAGCGTTGGAAAACCTCCCTCGAAGTACCAACACTGGCCTGGCTGAACGGTTAAGCAAGTATTGTACGGTGAGATTGATCCCGACTAATTCTTCCTTTTTGGTTTGAGGAGGGATTCGACAGACAGTGGGAGCCATCCTATTTAGACAAATTAAAAACCACTCTAAACTTGCAAGAGCATCATGCTAAAGTGTTTCTTCTCTCTCTCCTAATTGCAGCGACCAAACATCATGACTGGACTTAAGTTACTGCTAGATAAAAACATACTGACAGGGTCAAACTACAAAGATTGGCTCAGGAATGTCAAAATGGAAATCACTTATGACAAGTTGGGGTATCTTCTTACCACCAAAGCTCCCGCTTTCCCAGGTCCCAAAACCAGCGTCGCGGATAAGGAAATCCGTAAGACCTGGGAAATCGACTGCGCGAAGGCCAAGTGCCTCGTGCTTGCCTCTATGGACAATGAACATCATAGGAGGCACGAGAATATGGACCTTGAATCCATATTTCTCCATACAAAAGAACTGTATGGAGAGCAATCCCGTATCGCCAGATACGAAGACTCGAAAAAGATTTTTTCAGCGAGATTGGCCGTCGGATCATCGGTAGCAGAACACGTACTTAAGATGATTGGCTTCATTGAGGAGCTCGCGGACCTTGGGACCATGTTAGAGAACGAGCTCTACACGGACTTGATTCTCCAGTCCCTTCTTTCCACTTACGCCCAGTTTATCCTGAACTTCAACTTGCAAGAAAAAGAAGTTGAACTTTCAGAACCCCTCAACATGCTGAGGAGTGCGGAGGGCACCCTACAGAAAAGTTGGGAAACATCCACTTTGTTTGTAGGAGGATCTTCCTCTTCTAGGTCCAAGGCGAAAGCCAAGGGAAAGAAGAAGAAAGCCCCCGCCAAACCAAGCGGCGGTGTTAGTAAAGTGGATACGAAGGGAAAGACAAAGGCAACAAAGGTAGCGGGAAATCTTGTGGGAAAGGAAGAATGCTTTTACTGTCACAAGAGTGGACACTGGAAAAAAGGATTGCAGGGCTTGGAAGGCCAGAAACCAGGATCTGAAGCAAGTTGCGGCTTCAGCTTCAGGTGTGTATGTTATTGAAAACTGTCTATCAATAAACTCTACATCCTGGGTATTGGATACCGGATCAGGATCTCATATCTGTAATTCTTTACAGGCAATGAGAAGGCGTAGGGTTTTGAAGGCAGGTGATATGACCCTCAGAGTTGCAAACGGAGCTGGCATGGATGCTGAGTCCGTAGGGGACTATCACCTGGGAATGTCAGATGGACATGTTTTGGTTTTGCGTCATTGTTATTTTGTACCCAATGCAACCGGTAATATCATATCTGTATCTTTATTATCTAAAGAAGGTTATGAATTTGCATTTGTAAGTAATGTTGTGAACATTCACCTTAATCATGTTTTGATTGGGTCAGGTACATTAAGCAATGGTATATACGTATTAAATCAACCACAGATTTTCAATGTCCAGAATACACACAAAAGAAAGTCTCCGGAAACAAATCTGGCTTTCTTATGGCATTGTAGACTGGGTCACATCAATGAGAGAAGGTTGACGAAGTTACATACAGAAGGATATTTGGATCCGTTCGAATATCAATCATATGCAACTTGTCAATCCTGTCTCAAAGGAAAGATGACAAACACTCCGTTCCCTGGACACGGAGTAAGAGCGAGCGAGCTCTTGGGACTCATACACAGCGACGTGTGCAGTCCAATGTCTACCCATGAGCGAAGCGGTTATTCTTACTTCATTACATTTAAGGATGACTTTTCAAGGTACGGATATGTCTTCTTAATGAAACATAAATCCGAAGCCTTTGGAAAATTCCACGAATATAAGAATGAAGTAGAAAAACAAACCGGCAAAAGTATCAAGACACTAAGATCTGATCGAGGTGGTGACTACTTGAATGCCGAGTTCCTGGATTACCTAAAAGAGAATGGAATTCTCTCTCAGCTTACTCCTCCATACACTCTGCAACATAACGGTGTATCGGAGAGACGGAACCGGACCCTATTGGATATGGTATGTTCCATGATGAGTAACGCTGAGTTACCGCGATCATTCTGGGGATATGCACTAGAATCAGCTGCATACCTTTTGAACCGAGTTCCAACTAAGACTGTACATACTAAACCATATCAGATGTGGTATGGGAAGAAACCATATCTTAAGCACATTAAGACATGGGGTTGTCCAGCTTTTGTCAAAAAGCAGCATGCGGACAAACTCGAGGCATGCTCAGTACAGTGCAAGTTTGTGGGATATCCAAAGAACACCAAGGGATATTTCTTCTATTGCGAAGAGGAACAAAAGGTTTTTGTTTCTCGTCATGTCCACTTCTTGGAAACTGAGTTTTTGGAAAATCAGATAAGTGGAAGCGCAATAGAACTGGAAGAAATTCCAGAACCATGAGCTATTACTGAAAGCTTAGTAGAACCAGAGGGTTCGAATGATCAAGACATTCCTGCGCCGCTCCGCAGGAGTAGTAGGCAGTCTCATCCGCCCGAGAAATACTATGGTTTTCTCGTAGACGGGGATAGAGAGGATTGCATCATTGATTATGATGAGCCGACTAGCTTCCAGCAGGCCATTCAGAGCGTTGACTCGGTAAAATGGCTGGATGCAATGCGGACCGAAATGGAGTCCATGTACACCAACAAAGTATGGACGTTGGACGTTGCTCCAGATGGGGTAAAACCCGTAGGATGCAAGTGGATCTTCAAAAGGAAGATTGGTGTAGATGGACAGGTTGAGACCTATAAGGCTAGACTTGTTGCAAAGGGTTTTCGTCAAAGACCTAGTTTGGACTATGACGAAACCTTTTCTCCAGTGGCTATGCTGAAATCCATTCGGATCCTTCTTGCCATTGCTTCCTTCCACGATTATGAGATTTGGCAGTTGGACGTGAAGACCGCTTTTCTAAATGGAAATTTAGAGGAGTGTGTCTATATGGACCAGCCAGAGGGTTTCATTCAGAGTGGGAGCAGCGGAAAGGTGTGCAAGTTGCTTAAGTCCATCTATGGACTAAAGCAGGTATCGCGGAGTTGGAACATCTGTTTTTATGAGACGGTCAAAGAATTTGGCTTTATCAAAAATCCATATGAACCATGCATCAATAGTAGATTTGTAGCAAGAACTGTCGTATTCCTCGTTTTATACGTGGATGACATTCTCTTAATATGAAATGACATTCCTATGCTACAATCTGTCAAAGGGTTCTTGTCACACACGTTCTCCATGAAAGACCTTGGTGATGCCTCTTAAATTCTGGGGATCCGGATCTATCGTGACAGATCCAAGAGGATATTAGGACTTTCACAGTCCAGGTACATCGACACCATACTGAAAAGATTCACTATGGAAGATTCCAAGCGCGGTAATCTACCGGCTTGTCACGGGATCACCCTCTCCAAAGAGATGTCTCCCAAGACTGATTTGGAAAGGGATCGCATGTCTATTATACCCTACGCTTCTGCGGTAGGCTCTATAATGTATGCGATATTGTGTACCAGACCAGATGTAGCTTATGCACTGAGTGTGGTAAGCCGGTATCAGTCAAACCCTGGGGAGAAGCACTGGATAGCGGTAAAGAACATTCTCAAGTATCTGAGAAGGACTAAGGAGGTGTTCTTTGTGTATGGCGGAAAAGACCTCCAGATCGAGGCCTTTGCTGACTCCAGCTTCCAGAATGACAAGGATGATTCCAAGTCCATGTCGGGTTATGTCTTTACCCTCAATGGAGGGACGGTGTGTTGGAAGAGTTCCAAACAGGAAACCATTGCTGACTCGATGATGGAAGCGGAATATATCGCTGCTGCAGATGCCGCAGAAGAAGCCATCTGGATAATGAAGTTCTTGACAGAACTTCAGGTGGTTCCGTCCATTGTTGATCCAATACCTCTGTATTGCGACAACAACGGGGCTATAGCTTTAGCGAAGGAACCCAGGTCCCATCAGAAGTCTAGACACATCTTGAGGCGGTATCACCTGATCAGGGAGATCATGGGTCGCCAGGAGATCGAGGTTCGGAGAGTTACTACGGAAGATAACACTGCTGATCCACTCAGGAAGGCCTTACCCCGGGCTCAGTTCGAGCGGCTGATCGAGATGATAGGTCTTCGATACGCCAGTACATGGCCTTAGTGCAAGTGGGAGATTGTTAATGTATATGCCCTAGAGGCCATTACTGTATCATACTAGTTTGTATATTACTTAATGGAAGCTTGGGATATTCACCTTGTATAAATAATCTTGCTCAAAATAGTAGTATACTACTTGGTTTGTTTCTACTTTAATGTGTACATGTGTTTCTTTTAGTATATCACCTATACACATTAGTGGAGCCCTTAGGATCTTTGCTTGATTACCAGTGTTGTGATGGCAGTCACACTCGTGGGGACTGGGTAATCCACAAGCACATCCATATGCAGGTCCCTAGTCGTAGGACTATCGAGACAGGGCATCGATACTCCGGAGTAGACTAGCGTATGCGCTTCTTATCCCAGCATGGGAGACGGTCTGTCCCACAGCCGTCAGTACGTCGTACTTGAGATAGTATGCGGGTGCTCGTTAGGTTACGAGTACACTGGACAGGACTCGTCGGGAACTGTTGGTTGGTACTATACCTATCGTCAGTTATCAGTTCCCAGGTGACATGAGTACAGCTTAGTCCGCTGACTTGACACAGTCACTTCGCCTCGAGTGTGTTCCCACTGTACTTAGATTACTACCCTACCACGGCTCAAAGGAGTCGTGCAAACAGGTAGTAGTTGGGTGCAGTCCCGAAGCACTTGGAGGCAGTGACGGTAAGACAGGATTCGTCTCTCCCGGTATTGGGGGTTGATATCGCGCTGTGTCTAGGAGAGCCATTACACAAAGTCCCTGGCCACGGCAAGCGAGATATACCGGTAGGTTTCCAGTGTTATCTCAGGGTGTTCTGGGCTACACTCTGACATGACTTGTACCGCTATTAGGGGACTGACGTTTACCGCCCCCCTAGGCCCGCCATGCGATATTCTCAGACGAACAGACCGGACTGTACGCAGATTGTCACATTCAGGCTCAGTAGGAGTTCAGATGGGTTTCACCTCGTCCGTCTTCTTATCGGCATCTACCTGGGGGCCGTTACGCACAGCTAGTGCCGCTTGCGGTCTGTGGTTAAACTCACTGCCAGCGTAGTGTCGAGTCTTTAAAGTCTCACACAGAGAGTTATTCGCCTTTAGGCAAAAGAGTAGAGGTCGCATGGTTTTGCGACAGGGTTCGGTCATATCCGTGCACTGTTCATATCAGATTTTTGCATTTTCATACCGCCCAATTTTTGTCACATGGCATATCGGTAGATACTCTTGAGCCGTGTTTGCTAGTCAATTGCAGGATACAGGTTCTCGGTTCTAAAACGGTGAAATTCATGGAAAACACAACAAAATCCGGGTTTCTGCCAACCACTGAGAAAACACGGTCTCCGCTCGTCATCCGTATGTTGCCAGATACCAGTTTAGGAAGACAAAATGTCAAATCAATGTCACCCTCATGCACAAGGCTCAATGGTAGCACAAAATCCAAGAGATCTATGCGGAGCTCGAGGCAATCATGACAAATTCTTGATAAAAAGTTCACCTTTCCCTCAACAGAAATTCTGGAAAAATCGTGGAGTCAAATTGAGAAAATACACATATCAGAATAAAGGAGACAGAAAACCAGGGAAGCCCAAAAAATAGGAAAGCCCAATTCAACTATAGGGCCGCGGATCCGCGGCCAAAGTGGGGTCCAGGCCGCGGATCCGCGGCCATTCTGGCGCCAAAGACATAGAGTTTTTTGGGGTATTTTGGTCATTCTGTTTGGGTTCTGGTGGTTGCCCTAGAGTTTCATTTTTTGGCCTATAAATAGCCCAGAACTTTGTGAAGGGAGGGTCCATTCTTGTATTTCTTTTTGCTAGGTTTTAGTTTACATGTTCTTCTTCCTCTTCTCACCTCTTCTCCATTAAACTTGTAGTGAGCTTTTGAGTGAAGAGTGATGAATAAAGAAGACCATTTTATTATCATGCTTGTCTCCTTATCTTTATGCTTGTTGTAATTTTAATTCGTTAAGTAGTTGTTGTTATTTCCTTGTTGTTTATTTCTTCTCTCTTTTTCTTTATCATTCATACGACAATGATACTTACGCTCGATCCTCGCCAAGGTGAGGTCGTAAATAGTTAGTCGTATTCTCCTAATCTCCTTCTTTCTATCTTCCTCTTTTGTTTTGTTTTGTTTTTCCTTATCATGAAGTGAGAGTAGTTAATTCTTGTTAGGGTAGGATAAGGGATGTTTGAGAGAAGGAAATCTCTCTCACTCTTTCCTTGCCCAACAGCTTAAATCAACTCCCGTTAATTGAACCACAATCCGCTCCTTACGGCACCCTATCCTACATGATAGCGGTGATTCCGTAGTGAGACCGGTTGTGGTTGAATTAACCGGAGGTTATGGCTAAGAGCCAAGAACGGACGGACAAGCACCAAAAGGAAGACTTATGCGTTGGAAAGCCTAGCTTATACTCGCAAAGTCCTTCCTAGTCGTGCTAATCCCCGTTGTTGCCGATTACCGTAACACCGATATTAAGAGGGGCAACGAAAGATGTGGAGACTCCTAACTCAAACTAACCTAATCCTAACCCTAACATGCTCTCTTTAAATATCAACTCAACACTTAGATAATCCAACAAAATCTGAACAACCGGACTTAACTCGTTAAAACACATTGAAAAAGACTCCCATCTCCCTACGGACGACCCGTACTCAACCGGCTAGCTACCAGCGAAACCGTCTTGATTGCGGTATTTAAACTAGAACTTGAACACGCACGCATTATAACAATCAAATGGCGCCGTTGCCGTGGAGACGGTAGTTTATTTCCGTGTGTAATTTCGGGTTAATTTGTAAGTATAAATATAACCAAAAAAAAACGAAAAAAATACATACTTTGTAAAAATCCATCTTGTTATTCTTGATTAGTTTTTGTGCAAGTGTGCAGGAAAATACAAAGTTCGAGTTCAGTGGCCAAGACGGTGAAAATACGGAGTTCAAGTACAGTGCCAAAGACGTGGGAAGATAGACCCACATTTCGCGGCTACACCACGACGGACAAAACGAAGCATCCGGTCTACTGTCAAAATCTGGAGCAGATACAGTGAGCAAATCAGAATTCCACATATCCAGAAAAGCAGAGGACAAGCACAGAAGCACCCACAAGAAAATTGAAGCCCCAAGTCCTCAACTAAGCCGCGGAACCGCGGCCATTGCTTGTGTTTGGGCGCGGAACCGCGGTCAGATAGTGCCTTCAGGGTGCTAAAATTTTTTGGTGAGTTTCTCTGCCTCTCCCCTCTCCTCTGAACTCCACTGAATTGTGTTTTCTGCAGCCTTCTTTGCGCAAACTCTTCTCCCCCTTCCAATAAACTGTTCTTGTGCAGGATTCTTTGCGCCGCAAATAAAAATTGTTTGCAGTTGATTTGTTACTGCTTTGCATTTCTTTAATACGGACTTAAGGGGCTTGAAACCAATCCAGATTGGGTGGGGATTTCATCACCCTTCCCAGGACCCCAAAAATCACTAAAGCATATGCATTGTCCATTGTAAATTAAAAAATACTAGACTTCAGCCCTAAGGACTTCACGCTCATTAGGAGAAGATAAACCGTGTTTAGAACCTCGCTTAACCGTATATTGTTTACGGGGTGTCTAGGAAAGTGTTAAAGGCGCAACCGCCGAAAGAGAAAGGGTTATTTAATTAAGGAACTTCGCAAAAGCGTTGGACAACCTCCCCTTATCTCTGCACTTACCTGGCCCCGTGATCAGTGTATTTTTAAGCCCGTTTCTCGACACTGTTTAACTTCGACAATCAAGTTCAGGAGCAGGTCTAGTAGACCTAGGTTACCCTAGATCTAGGTGTGATTGTGCATATCTTGTTTGTGATTGCTTAAGCCGTATTTCCGTACATATTTCTGTAAAAATCTTTCTAAAAAAAAAACAAAAAGAAAAAAAAAATCAAAAACTTTTATAAAAACTTGCCCCTTTGTCGCCAAATCCATTTTTCACCCACCACCCATCGCCTTTCTCCTTTGACGTTTTCTTACCCTCACCTTCTCCGCTTTGACTATACTAAACTCGTTTAGTGTATGTCCGCTTGGACTCGGGACACTAGCGCCCGTCTAGTCCGCGTTACGCTAGTCGTGACCGACTACGCGATCGACTCCGAAGTCGATACTCCGTCCACTCCTCTTTCACCCCTTCCTTTGCCGGCCAACTCCGACGTTGACCGGAATTCTGTTCATACATCTTCACCTTCACCTTCACCTTCACCAACCTCTTCTTCCGCGATGTCGGGATTTAATCCGAACATCTCTTTGACCACCGCTGGATTGGCTCCACCTCCTACGGAGACCAATCTCCCACCACCTCCGCCTGTTGTAGCGCCGCAGCGAATTGCGCTCCAGGATCGTTTCTACCCCACCCGTTCTGCACTTCCCACCTGCCTTTCTCTTCCTCCGGCCAATGGGGACAACTTTGAAATTAAGCCCCATTTCATCAACATGCTTCCACATTTTCATGGGCTTGAATCTGAAGATGCCTATATCTTCATCAATAAATTTCAAAACGTCTGTGCCATGATGAAAACAACCCAGCTGTCGGACGATGCTATACGTCTATGGGTCATTCCGTTCACTTTATGCGATCTCGCTGAAAAATGGCTGTATAGCACCGCTTCCGACTCAATCACCAGCTGGGACGAGTTTGTTAAAGCGTTTTTGAAAAAATTCTATCCAAATCATAAGACCGCAAGAATTCGAAATGAAATCAAACAATTCTCCCAGCTTCCTTCTGAACCCTTCTGGAAGTGCTTTGACCGATACAAAGACCTTCTTGTTCAGTGTCCTCACCACGGTATAGAGAAATGGCAGCTCTGCCAAACCTTATACGAGGGACTGAACCCAGCAACGAAGCAGTTGCTGGAAACCATCTGTCAGGGCCACTTCCTATCGAAATCTGACGAGGAAGCGGGGCAGTTCTTTGACGACCTTGCGGAGCAAACGCTACAGTGGGAGAGCACCAGACCAACTTCTTCTTCTTCTTCTTCTACCTCCACTTCTACCGGTCAGTCTAGGGTAGGAATTCACCAGCTTGATGTCTCTATTGCGATGAGAGCTGAAATGGCTGCAATAACAAAAAAGCTTGAAGCAATAGAGAGCAAATTTTCTTCTCCTGCTCCTGCCCCTGTTCTCCCCCTTCGTACCATCTGCGCTTGTTGTTCCGATCCTTCTCACTTGACCGAAGAGTGTCCTTACAATCCACCATCGCAAGGACAGGATCAGGTTAATGCATTCCAGTAAAGACCGAGGAATGATCTATACTCTTCCACCTACAATCCCGGTTGGAGGAACCACCCCAATTTCGCCTGGAATCAGAATCAGAATCAATTCCAGGGCAAAAATTTCCAAAGGGCCCCTCCGCCGCAACAACAAGCGCAACAACAAACTCAGTATCAGCAGCCCTTCCAACCCCAACCTTTCCAAAACCAGACGAACAACTTTGCACCCAACAACTCTATTCCACCAAACAACTTTGTTCCGTCAAACACTGATAAGGTTTCCTCGCTCGAGCGAAGTCTGGAGGCGTTTGTTAAACAATCGACTCAATCCACCGCCAACATCCAGTCTTCGATTCAATCTTTAGTGCAACACACTGCCGCACACGGGCAAAGCATCAAGATCATCGAGGCCCAGATTGCACAGCTGAACGCGGCCTTAAGCGAGCGAGAGAAGGGGAAGCTCCCGTCCCAGCCACTTCCAAATCCCGGTCACCCACATAATGCACATGTTGCTCTTGAACAACAAAACCATAATGTGAGTGCCGTGACTACACTGAGATCGGGGAGGATGCTGCACAACAACATTGGCAAATGGATCAACGATGACACCCCGGCCGCCGCTTCTCCTTCTTCTTCGTCTTCCGAGCCTATTCTCCGTTCTTCAACAGGCTCTCCTTCCTCTTCTTCTTCTCTGAACGGACCCACTTCTCACTCCACGAAAACACCTATTCTGGGATCCGTTCCAACTCCAAAATCTCCTCCTCCAGCATTAGACTCAACCAATTTTCAAAATGTTCCATTTCCAAACCGGTTGAGGTCTAACAAACAAAATCCACAAATGAAGAAGATTTTGGAGTTTTTCAAGCAAGTTAACATTAACATTCCTCTTTTAGATGCTGTCCAACAAGTCCCGTCGTACGCGAAAATCTTAAAGGACTTGTGCACGAAAAAGTGGAAGTGTCAGGTACCCAAGAAAGTTTTCTTGGCTAGTGCTGTGAGTGATGCCCTTACCCAATCTTTACCACAAAAACGGAAGGACCCTGGCTGTCCTACGATTTCAATTACTATTGGGGATAAGAACATCAACCGCGCACTATTAGATCTTGGTGCCAGTGTTAACCTGCTTCCGTATTCAGTATACGAGCAATTAGGCGTCGGAGAGCTGAAACCCACACACTGCACTCTCCAAATGGCCGACCGATTGATCACCCATCCTAGGGGTGAGCTAGAGGATGTGTTGATAAAAGTCGGGGACTTCATATTCCTCGTTGACTTCATTGTATTAGATACACAGCCTGTAGCTAACCCCCGGAATCAAATTCCGGTGATACTCGGTCGCCCATTTCTCGCAACCTCAAATGCTGTGATCAATTGTCGCAATAGTTCGATGAACCTCTCTTTTGGAAACATGACGATTGAACTCAACATTTTTAGGTTGGGGAATCAGCCCGCCGAACCTAATGCTCATATACTGGACGTCTGCTCGATCCAGGAGATCACCCCCGAAGAGTGTGAATTCAAGGAGTTTCTGTTTGAACACGATAATCTTGACGCCACTAGTGTGTTTCTCTTCGAACCTGCTGCTGTTTCTGCGCCCGACAACGACTACGAGTGTTTCACGTTCTCGAACGATCTTAGCCGCGCACAACCCGAGTTTGAATCTTTCGACTTTTCGGATGAGTTACCTGAACCATCCAACTCGGTTGCTTACACTCGCTTTGAACCTTTGCTGGAGTCCTTTGAGTTCGAGACCTTTGCACCAGTCTTGCCTTCCATCATTTCACCTCCAACGCTCGAACTCAAGCCGTTGCCGTCTCACCTTAAGTATGCTTACTTAGGTGAGAACGAGACCCTCCCTATCATCATTTCGGCTTCTCTAGCTCCAGAGCAAGAGAAAGCCCTTCTTGCGGTCTTGCACGGCAACAGGCAAGCTTTTGGCTGGTCCATGGCGGACATCAAGGGGATTAGTCCCCTGATCGTTGAGCATCACATTCATCTGATGGATGATGCCAAACCAGCCCGGGATCCACAAAGACGTCTTAATCCAGTCATGAAGGAGGCTGTGAAGAAGGAGATCGTCAAATGTCTAGATAGTGGTATCATTTACCCTATCTCTGATAGCCAGTGGGTTAGCCCCATTCACGTTGTCCCCAAGAAGTCGGGCATCACGGTCATCACTAACGAGGCGAACGAGTTAATCCCTACTCGCATCCAAACTGGGTGGCGAGTTTGCATTGATTACAGAAAACTCAACGCCGCAACGCGGAAAGACCACTTTCCGCTACCTTTCATTGACCAGATGCTTGAACGATTGGCCGGACACGAGTACTACTGCTTTCTTGATGGCTACTCCGGCTATAATCAAATTCCCATCGCCGAAAAAGACCAGGACAAGACCACTTTCACTTGTCCTTTCGGTACGTTTGCATATCGACGCATGCCCTTTGGGTTATGCAATGCGCCCGCTACCTTCCAGCGTGTATGATGGGAATTATCTCTGACATGGTGGAAAAATTTCTGGAGATTTTCATGGATGACTTCTCTATCTTCGGCGACTCCTTTGACGAGTGTTTGCTGCATCTTGACGCTATCCTTACCCGATGTAAGGACAAGAATCTCACTTTGAACTGGAAGAAATGCCACTTCATGGTGCGCGAAGGTATTGTCTTAGGACATATCATCTCGCAAAATGGCATAGAGGTTGACAAAGCAAAGATTGAGGTCATTTCCAATCTGCCTCCTCCCCGATGCGTCAGAGATATCCGAGCCTTCCTTGGCTATGCCGGTTTCTATAGACGGTTTATCAAGGATTTTAGCAAGATTGCTAGGCCCTTGACTCTTTTGCTGGCCAAGGATACACCTTTCGACTTCAACTCGAGCTGTGTGACTGCATTTGAGTCATTAAAACGCTCACTCACTTCTGCTCCCGTTCTCTCTTCTCCTGACTGGACGCACCCATTCGAGATTATGTGCGATGCATCCGACTTTGCCATCGGTGCTGTCCTTGGACAACACATCAACAAGATGCCGCACGTAATCTATTACGCTAGCCGAACCCTGAACGACGCACAACTCAATTATACAACAACTGAGAAGGAATTCTTAGTTGTTGTATTTGCTTTAGAAAAGTTCAGGCCCTACCTCATCGGCTCTCCAGTCATTGTCTACACTGACCATTCAGCTCTGCGCCATCTTTTTGCGAAGAAAGATGCTAAATCTCGGTTAATACGTTGGATCCTCTTGCTTCAGGAGTTTGACCTTGTCATTAAGGACAAAAGAGGATGTGAAAACGTAGTTGCCGACCATCTCTCACGACTTCCTTCTTTGCCTTCGCTTCCAATTCCAATTAACGACGTTTTCCCGGATGAACAACTCTTGACAGTATCGTGCGAACCCTGGTTCGCAGATATTGTGAACTATTTGGCCACGGGATTACTACCGACCGAATGGTCAAGTCAGGACAGACTTCGCTTCTTATCCCAAGTAAAACACTTTTACTGGGACGAACCCTACTTGTTCAAGTACTGTCCCGACCAGATTATTCGTCGGTGTGTCCCTGATGAGGAATTCAAGAGTGTGCTGTCATTTTGCCACGATCAAGCGTGTGGCGGGCATTTTGGGCCCAGAAAGACAGCTGAGAAGATCTTGCAATGTGGTTTCTACTGGCCACAACTCTTCAAAGATGCTCATGACTATTGCAAGACTTGCTCCCGGTGCCAACACATGGGCCGGATATCCCGGAGGAACGAGATGCCGCTCCAACCGATCTTGGTTGTGGAGATTTTCGATGTTTGGGGGATAGACTTCATGGGGCCGTTTCCCAGCTCTTTTGGGAACTTGTACATCCTTCTAGCTGTTGATTACGTCTCTAAATGGGTCGAGGTTGTGCCCAGCCGGACTAACGACAACAAGGTTGTCGTTAGGTTCCTTAAAGAAAACATTTTCTCCCGGTTTGGGCACCCCCGAGCGATCATTAGCGACAATGGAAGTCATTTCTGCAACAAAACCTTCGAGGCCTTGATGCGGAAATATTCCATTAATCATAAGCTTTCTACGCCCTACCACCCCCAAACCTGCGGGCAGGCCGAAGTTTCAAATCGGCAAATCAAGCAGATACTGGAGAAGATGGTTTCTAAGAACCGTAAGGATTGGTCTCTGAAACTCACTGATGCCCTTTGGGCATTTAGAACCGCTTATAAGACCGACCTTGGCATGTCTCCCTATCGGCTTGTGTACGGAAAAGCCTGCCACCTTCCTGTCAAAATCGAGCATCGCGCATTTTGGGCGATAAAGGAGCTGAATCTGTCTCTCGAGGATGCGGGCAGCCATCGGAAACTGCAGCTGAACGAACTGAACGAGCTTAGGGATGAAGTGTAACATCAACGTCACAACAGCCCCAAATTCTGCCCAATTCCAGCTTAAAGTCAGCAATTGCTGCTGCAACAGCCACCAAACCCTTGAAAAACAGCAGCAGCATCACATCATACCAGCCCATATTTTCAACACCCTCATCCATCATCACATCAGCCAATTTGTGCGCAATTTCAGCATTTAGGGTCAGCTATGGCTGCTGCTACAGCATCCCTAACACCAGAAAGTCTATTCAGCCTGCTACAAATTCCACACCAGCCCCAAGACTTCAGCCATTTCCTCATTTCAAGACTTCAGCCATTTCCTCATTTCAGCACTTCAGCCTTCAAATTCTGCAGGCACAACAGCAGCAACATCTGCTCCTTCATGCCCTCAATCTCACACCACACCACACACCATCTCATACCACACCACACAACTCCATACAACACCACCATACCAACAACAGCAACAGCAACAAACAAGCATCAGCATCAGCTCTGGTAAAGTCCAGATCCGTTCCAGCCACGTTTTGAAGCATCTACCCTCTTCTTCTTCTCCTTCATCTAGGGTCTTTTGAGGTATAACCCCCTTAACCCGACTCTAAATTGCTAAAATTATGGTCATCTAGATTAGTTGGTAATTATCACATGCTTTAGTGGAAATTTTGGGTGAATTAAGAGAATTTTGAGAATGTAATGGTTGTGATGGTTAGAGTAACCCAAGTAGGCGCTGTTGAGACCAGTTAACCAGAGAATTTCCCCAGATTTCATAAAAATACCCGATTTATCCGACTTGGCGTAGGTTCTAGTGGGTTTGTGCGCGTCGCGTCGTAACGTGTGCACATGCGTTTGGTTTCACGCACGCGTTTCCTTTATCGATATATTGCGTTTTGCATGATTTTTCCTTATATGGTGACTTTGTAAATTCTAGGTTCACCGGCAGGGACTTCGAGCGCAGCGGAGAAAGGGAAGCAGGTGGTCGGACATACCTAACACAGGATCACGGGTGAGTAGATTTAACATCTACGGGGGACGATCGTTTGGATGGCGCAAGTCGCCCGATAGATTTAGTAAACTGAAAAATAGTAAACTGGATAATCACTTGTGACAGTAGAATAATAACACTTGCATGATAATTGCTGCAATTAGATCAATATGTCATACCCATATACGCAAACTCATTTATAGGACACATGCACCATTACCAGGTTTTTATATGCAGCACAAGCACTATTCATGTTGACACACACCCTGGTAATTGCCATGTCACAACACTAGATAACTGCAAAATTTGAAACATGATAATTGCTTAGAATTGTGCTATTGCAATAAATATATTAAAAGAAATCATAAGAATTGCTATTCTCGTGCAAATGCATTAATTCACTTGCTCATGCGTAGTATAGATCATATATTGCATATTGATACCTTATGCATTCATTATCATTGACATATACACCCATGATGATTTCATGAGATTTATGATATTTCTGGATTTTGGGGAAAGCCGCAAGATTTCCAAACTTACGATCTTTTAATATAAAAGTTGCGGTTTTCTAGTGATGTAAAGTGTCGTCCACCATGAGTTTGCTATGGTTTTCGAGATCCGTGTCGAGGAGTAGAGGAACCGTCACGGGTACATGGTGGGCCCGGTAAGGTACCCCGGGGCAAGAGGATCGCAGATGATGGCGTTGAGCCTGGCAGGGGACGGATTACCTACCGGTGATTTCATTTGGCACGGCGGATATCCAGAGGATACCGACCGTGGCCGCTAGATTGAGATTTGGATATTTGACATGGATCAGCCGGATGGCTGAGGCTAGAGATATTTGACATGTATATATGAGATTTAGACAGATTTGAGGTGTCGTTGCTGGACACGGATTTTATTGATTTCATGGATATTATGCTGATGTTTAAAAGAAGCTTTCAAAACAAATGAAAGAACAATTCTTATACCTTCATGATGAGATCCTGAGTTGACTCATGTGGCATACATACTTGTTATTGCATCCATGTGACATACTGGTTAGAACCATGATGATGCATACATACCTGCTAGTACATATAGCCATACCTGTTTTAGGGATGCTAGGATACTTGTGTACATGCATACGATAGCCTTAGTAAATGTTATTTATTACTCACGAGCTGGCAACTCACCCCCGTTGTGCCCAGCTTTTCTGCAGATCAGTTCCGTCAGCACTGTAGCGGCGGACACTTTTGCTCATTGCCCCTTTTGCTTGGACTCAAGACTTTAGCTCCTAGGTGGGTTATCATTTTGTACCATCTTATATATGCTCATTGTATCTAGAGTACTCCATCTACTGTTGCTACTACTACTACTACTACTATTTCAGCTGTACCAGTTATTTGGATTACTGTATATTGACTTAGAGACGAGATTGTGAGACTTGGGGATATTATGATATGTTATTTGGGGTCGAGCTCACTTGAGTCGACATGTTATTTTACCCATGCTTCATACTTATTTATGCACATTGTTGTTTTACATTGCGTGGGATTTGTGACCGTCTTAAGGCGAAGAGCTAGCTCCCGTTTGGGGATGCCATATTCATGTTATTTATTTATATTTCGGTTTTGCGCCCGTTTGAGGCCTGATTTACAAAGGAAATTCTGCAGGAATTTTGGAAAGAGGAAGGTTATTTTAAAAAGGGACTTGATGTGGATTAATGTTGAAAAATGTTTTTGGTTTTCTTTCACTCAAATTCTTAATTGGGTTTTGTATTCTGGGCTTCGGCTTACTTATTTTACGGACGCCTTGAGACGTTTCGTAACTTAAGTGCCGGTCGCGTTCCGTACCTTGCGGGTCGTGACAAAGTTGGTATCAAAGCGATAGGTTTCACCTTTCCGAGTGTAGGATGACCCTTAGTAGATGGAGTAAGTGACTTAAGCAGGGTAGCGTAGCGTAAGTATGTCCGCGACATACTTGCGATGCGGTACTCCGCCTAGGTGACTTTAGGATATACTTGCTTGAAATTCCTTCTTCAATTCCGTGTATCCTACGATCTTATTCTTGTTCTTGTACCAGCTACTATGCCGCCAAAAACTACCAGAGCACAGAGGGCTGCCGCCCGAGACGAGATTCGAGCTAGCTCATCCGAGACTAGGACTGAGCAGGGTAGTATCCCTATGCCACAGGGACAGACCGATCCACCTTCCCCAGGCCGTATGGATAGACTCGAGACTGGTATGGAGGAGTTGCGACAGATGATGGGGAGTATGCAGGAGCTACGTCAGATGGTAGGATCCTTCGTTGCGGCCAGTCATGCACCGAGGCCGGAGGACGTACCCACTGCATCCCAGACTACTGTGATACCTGCTCCTACTACTACCACCGTGACCATCCCGGTTTCGCTACAGGAGTTCATGAGGCTGAGACCTCCAGTTTTTACGGGTACCGATGTAGCGGAGGACCCGCAGACGTTTCTTGACAGTTTGGCCAGAATCTGCCGCTCGCTGAGGTGTTCTGATGACCGATGGGTAGAGCTGGCGAGTTTCCGATTAGAGGGCCTCGCACAGATATGGTGGGAGTCGGTTCTGAGAGGTCGAGTTGCAGGTCTACCGTCCATGACCTGGACCGAGTTCACAGCAATTTTTCTAGCCCGTTTCCTTCCGGAAAGCGTTCGTGACGCCAGAGCTCGTAGTTTTGAGACCTTGATCAAGACACCAGGGATGACGGTGTCTGAGTATGACGTCCAGTTTACACAATTGTCCCGATATGCTCCGTATCTGGTGGATACCGAAGCGAAGAGGGTGAAGAGGTTTATACAGGGACTGGATGCCCAGTTATATCTTGCCATTGGCGCCCAGCATTTCGATACCTATTCGGCAGCTATGAATACAGCATTGCGGATGGAGGCACGTATTTCAGCAACTTCGGCTGTTACCGGGCCGAAGAGAATTCGTACTGGCATGCCAGATCAGAGGCAGCATGCCAGATTCCTTCCAAGAGATAGGACCGGCAGAGGATTTGGACGAGGTCATCTATATGGATCATATACACAGGGACAGCAGTCGTCGCCAGGATGCTTTGGATGCGGGAGTCTGCACCATCGTGTTAGAGACTGTCCAGCAAGGCGACAGGGAACAACGACCGTTCCACACGTGACTCTACCTCCATCACCGCCCCCTCCTCAGAGAGCCTTACTTCCAGCCACAGGCAATGCTCCACGCCAGTTGGGTGTACCCAGAGGCCGTGGACGTGGCGTACCGATCCAGAGAGGACGAGGAGGCAGAGGCCGAGGCCGAGGTCAGCCCGCTATCGGAGGAGGCCAGGCCCGAGTTTTTGCATTAACACCCCAGGATGCGCATGCATCCAATGCCGTCGTTACAGGTACTCTATCAGTTTGTTCTGTTGATGCACACGTGTTATTTGATCCCGGATCCACGCACTCTTATGTTTCCACACACTTTGTACCGAGTTTGGGTAGAGAGTCCGGTTTGCTTGATCAGCCACTTGTTGTGACCACTCCTATGGGAGAGTCCTTTGTTGCTAGGCACGTTTTCCGATCCTGTACCGTTCGTATTGGCGAGCGAGAGCTGCCTGTCGACTTGATCCTTCTGGAGATGTTGGACTTCGACATTCTTTTGGGCATGGATTGGTTAGCCACGTGCTATGCGTCTGTGGACTGTCGTGAGAAGACAGTTAGATTTTGTTTTCCCGGCGAGTCAGTTTTTGTTGTGAAGGGGGACCGTGATGCCGCCCCTCACATGTTGATTTCTTCTCTTCGCGCTAACCAGCTATTGAGGAAAGGATGTCAGGGATTCTTGGCTTATGTCAGTGATACTAGAGGTACAGATGTTCCGTTGGACCAGGTCCCGGTTGTTTGTAAGTTTCCTGATGTTTTCCCTGATGAACTTCCTGGACTGCCGCCTGAGCGCGATATCGAGTTCTGTATTGATTTAATTCCTGGTTCGGGACCTATTTCTATTCCGCCTTATCGAATGGCCCCGGCGGAACTTAGTGAATTGAAGGTTCAGCTGCAAGATTTGTTAGATAAGGGCCTTATTCGACCTAGCGTTTCTCCATGGGGTGCTCCGGTCCTGTTTGTCAAGAAGAAGGACGAAAGTTTACGCTTATGTATCGACTACCGCCAGCTGAACAAGATTACCGTACGGAACAGATATCCGTTGCCATGCATCGATGATTTGTTCGACCAGCTTCAGGGTGCGGGTTATTTTTCTAGGATCGACTTGCGATCGGGGTACCATCAGCTGCGAGTCCGACAGGAGGATGTACCGAAGACAGCCTTCCGTACACGTTATGGCCACTATGAATTTCTGGTGATGTCGTTCGGACTCACCAACGCCCCAGCTGAATTCATGGATTTGATGAACCGTACATTCAGGCCGTATCTTGACTTGTTCATCATCGTGTTCATTGACGATATTTTGGTGTATTCCCGGAGCCGAGAGGAGCACGAGCAGCATTTACGGATTACTTTGCAGACCTTGAGGGAGCACCAGCTTTTCGCAAAATTTTCCAAGTGTGCGTTCTGGTTGGACAGCGTCGGATTCTTGGGTCACGTGATTACGAGAGACGGCATATGTGTGGACCCGAAGAAGATCGAGGCCGTCCAGCAGTGGCCCAGACCGACATCAGTTACGGAGATCCGTAGTTTTCTAGGCCTTGCAGGCTACTACAGGAGATTTGTACAGGATTTCTCCCGTATTGCTGCACCTTTGACCGGTTTGACCCGGAAGGGAGTTCCTTTCGTTTGGACGGAGGAGTGCGAACAAAGTTTTCAGCAGCTACGGACCTGTTTGACTACGGCACCGGTATTATCATTACCTTCAGGATCAGGCGGATTCGTGGTTTATTGTGACGCTTCACGGGTGGGGCTAGGATGTGTATTGATGCAGCATGACAGGGTAATCGCGTATGCTTCGCGGCAATTGAAGAAACATGAACAGAACTACCCCACTCACGATTTGGAGATGGCTGCAGTGGTCTTTGCACTTAAGATCTGGCGACATTACCTATACGGCGAGTCGTGCCAGATATTCACTGACCACAAGAGTTTAAAATATATATTTCAGCAGCGAGACCTGAATCTGAGACAGCGTCGTTGGATGGAACTGGTAAAAGATTACGATTGTGAGATCTTATACCACCCGGGCAAGGCAAATGTAGTAGCGGATGCTCTGAGCAGGAGGCCCGGGGGTAATCTATCTTATATGTGCGCAGTGCAGAGGCAGTCGTCAGCAGATTGGCAGATTTTATGCGACAGCCGAGTTAAGTTTGAGTTCACTCCGACAGGGGGACAGCTTGCGCATGTTCATGCACGTCCGCAGTTACTTGACCGTATTCGAGAGGCACAATCCAGTGATGGCCGACTCTCAGAGATCATGGAACAGATTAGGCAGGGCAGAGATTCTGAGTTCATGATCGACGATCACGGAGTACTACGATTTAGGACTCGATTGTGCGTACCAGATTCCGAGGGGCTGCGGCGTGAGATTCTTGACGAGGCGCATAGATCTACATACAGCATTCATCCAGGTTCCACTAAGATGTACCGTGATTTGAGAGATGTCTATTGGTGGGACGGGATGAAGAGGGATGTCACCGACTTCGTATCGAGATGCCTGACTTGTCAGCAAGTCAAGGCCGAGCACCAGAGGCCAGCAGGAGAGTTGCAGCCTTTGCCCGTTCCAGAGTGGAAATGGGAGCAGATTTCGATGGACTTTGTTGTGGGTCTACCCAGGACCAGTCGAGGGTACAACTCCATTTGGGTGATCGTGGATCGATTGACGAAAGCGGCTCACTTCCTGCCAGTGAAGACCACTTTCAGCTTCACTCAGTATGCCCAGCTTTACATCGATGAGATCGTACGATTGCATGGCGTACCGACTTGTATCGTGTCAGATCGAGGCACCCAGTTTACCAGCCGACTATGGCAGAGACTTCAGGAGGCATTGGGCACTCGTTTGAGTTTTAGCACAGCATTTCATCCGCAGACCGACGGACAATCAGAGCGGACCATTCAGACTCTCGAGGACATGCTTCGAGCGTGTGTTTTAGACTTCGGAGGTAGCTGGGATCGTCATTTACCTTTAGTGGAGTTCTCCTACAACAACAGCTTTCAGGATACTATTCAGATGGCACCTTTCGAGGCATTGTATGGGAGGAGATGCAGATCGCCCGTCTGTTGGACTGAGCTGAGCGAAAGCAGTATTTTTGGGCCACAGGTTGTGCAGGAGACGACCGAGAAAGTGCAGTTGATTCGAGACCGGATGAGAGCAGCTCAGAGCAGGCAGAAATCATATGCAGATAGGCGCCGTCGCAAATTAGAGTTCGCGGTTGGCGATCATGTCTTTCTGAGGGTCTCTCCAATGAAGGGCGTGATGCGATTTGGGCGAAAGGGAAAGCTTAGCCCTAGATTCGGAGGTCCCTTCGAGATTCTCGAACGCATCGGCGCGGTTGCATATCGTTTGGCGCTTCCACCCAGCTTTTCAGATGTTCACCCCGTCTTCCACGTGTCAATGCTACGCAGATATCTTCATGACCCTTCCCACACAATTCAGCATCATACCGTTCAGCTTGAGCCCGACCTTTCGTTCACCGTGCAGCCAGTTGAGATATTAGATCGGCAGGTGAAGAAACTTCGATCAAAAGTCCTGCCGTCGGTAAGGGTTCTTTGGCACAGCCCGAATGGTGAGGAGATCACTTGGGAGGCCGAGGGAGAGATGCGGAAGAAATTCCCTTATCTCTTTTTGAAGGTATGCGTAGTTGCATATTTTAAAATTCGGGGACGAATTTTCTTAAGGGGGGAAGACTGTAACATCAACGTCACAACAGCCCCAAATTCTGCCCAATTCCAGCTTAAAGTCAGCAATTGCTGCTGCAACAGCCACCAAACCCTTGAAAAACAGCAGCAGCATCACATCATACCAGCCCATATTTTCAACACCCTCATCCATCATCACATCAGCCAATTTGTGCGCAATTTCAGCATTTAGGGTCAGCTATGGCTGCTGCTACAGCATCCCTAACACCAGAAAGTCTATTCAGCCTGCTACAAATTCCACACCAGCCCCAAGACTTCAGCCATTTCCTCATTTCAAGACTTCAGCCATTTCCTCATTTCAGCACTTCAGCCTTCAAATTCTGCAGGCACAACAGCAGCAACATCTGCTCCTTCATGCCCTCAATCTCACACCACACCACACACCATCTCATACCACACCACACAACTCCATACAACACCACCATACCAACAACAGCAACAGCAACAAACAAGCATCAGCATCAGCTCTGGTAAAGTCCAGATCCGTTCCAGCCACGTTTTGAAGCATCTACCCTCTTCTTCTTCTCCTTCATCTAGGGTCTTTTGAGGTATAACCCCCTTAACCCGACTCTAAATTGCTAAAATTATGGTCATCTAGATTAGTTGGTAATTATCACATGCTTTAGTGGAAATTTTGGGTGAATTAAGAGAATTTTGAGAATGTAATGGTTGTGATGGTTAGAGTAACCCAAGTAGGCGCTGTTGAGACCAGTTAACCAGAGAATTTCCCCAGATTTCATAAAAATACCCGATTTATCCGACTTGGCGTAGGTTCTAGTGGGTTTGTGCGCGTCGCGTCGTAACGTGTGCACATGCGTTTGGTTTCACGCACGCGTTTCCTTTATCGATATATTGCGTTTTGCATGATTTTTCCTTATATGGTGACTTTGTAAATTCTAGGTTCACCGGCAGGGACTTCGAGCGCAGCGGAGAAAGGGAAGCAGGTGGTCGGACATACCTAACACAGGATCACGGGTGAGTAGATTTAACATCTACGGGGGACGATCGTTTGGATGGCGCAAGTCGCCCGATAGATTTAGTAAACTGAAAAATAGTAAACTGGATAATCACTTGTGACAGTAGAATAATAACACTTGCATGATAATTGCTGCAATTAGATCAATATGTCATACCCATATACGCAAACTCATTTATAGGACACATGCACCATTACCAGGTTTTTATATGCAGCACAAGCACTATTCATGTTGACACACACCCTGGTAATTGCCATGTCACAACACTAGATAACTGCAAAATTTGAAACATGATAATTGCTTAGAATTGTGCTATTGCAATAAATATATTAAAAGAAATCATAAGAATTGCTATTCTCGTGCAAATGCATTAATTCACTTGCTCATGCGTAGTATAGATCATATATTGCATATTGATACCTTATGCATTCATTATCATTGACATATGCACCCATGATGATTTCATGAGATTTATGATATTTCTGGATTTTGGGGAAAGCCGCAAGATTTCCAAACTTACGATCTTTTAATATAAAAGTTGCGGTTTTCTAGTGATGTAAAGTGTCGTCCACCATGAGTTTGCTGTGGTTTTCGAGATCCGTGTCGAGGAGTAGAGGAACCGTCACGGGTACATGGTGGGCCCGGTAAGGTACCCCGGGGCAAGAGGATCGCAGATGATGGCGTTGAGCCTGGCAGGGGACGGATTACCTACCGGTGATTTCATTTGGCACGGCGGATATCCAGAGGATACCGACCATGGCCGCTAGATTGAGATTTGGATATTTGACATGGATCAGCCGGATGGCTGAGGCTAGAGATATTTGACATGTATATATGAGATTTAGACAGATTTGAGGTGTCGTTGCTGGACACGGATTTTATTGATTTCATGGATATTATGCTGATGTTTAAAAGAAGCTTTCAAAACAAATGAAAGAACAATTCTTATACCTTCATGATGAGATCCTGAGTTGACTCATGTGGCATACATACTTGTTATTGCATCCATGTGACATACTGGTTAGAACCATGATGATGCATACATACCTGCTAGTACATATAGCCATACCTGTTTTAGGGATGCTAGGATACTTGTGTACATGCATACGATAGCCTTAGTAAATGTTATTTATTACTCACGAGCTGGCAACTCACCCCCGTTGTGCCCAGCTTTTCTGCAGATCAGTTCCGTCAGCACTGTAGCGGCGGACACTTTTGCTCATTGCCCCTTTTGCTTGGACTCAAGACTTTAGCTCCTAGGTGGGTTATCATTTTGTACCACCTTATATATGCTCATTGTATCTAGGGTACTCCATCTACTGTTGCTACTACTACTACTACTATTTCAGCTGTACCAGTTATTTGGATTACTGTATATTGACTTAGAGACGAGATTGTGAGACTTGGGGATATTATGATATGTTATTTGGGGTCGAGCTCACTTGAGTCGACATGTTATTTTACCCATGCTTCATACTTATTTATGCACATTGTTGTTTTACATTGCGTGGGATTTGTGACCGTCTTAAGGCGAAGAGCTAGCTCCCGTTTGGAGATGCCATATTCATGTTATTTATTTATATTTCGGTTTTGCGCCCGTTTGAGGCCTGATTTACAAAGGAAATTCTGCAGGAATTTTGGAAAGAGGAAGGTTATTTTAAAAAGGGACTTGATGTGGATTAATGTTGAAAAATGTTTTTGGTTTTCTTTCACTCAAATTCTTAATTGGGTTTTGTATTCTGGGCTTCGGCTTACTTATTTTACGGACGCCTTGAGACGTTTCGTAACTTAAGTGCCGGTCGCGTTCCGTACCTTGCGGGTCGTGACATGAAGCTTATGATAGCGCGGTTGTCGTTAAGAATCGAACGAAGGTGTTTCACGATAAACACCTTTTGCGCAAAACCTTCGTACCTGGTCAGCAGGTACTGTTTTACGACACCCGACTTCACTTCCATCCAGGAAAGCTTAGATCTCGCTGGAAAGGGCCGTATTTTGTGCGGAATGTGTATCCGCAGGACGCTGTGGATTTGGAGAATCCAAAGGACGGTTCAATCTTCAAGGTAAATGGACACCGATGCAAACCGTACCTTAGCGCCGAACCAACAGAGGAGCTCCTGTTCTTACAGGAGCCGGTTTACCCTGAATGATCTTCCTCTGCCTACCTCCAAACTTCGGTTATCCAGCCAAGAACAGTACACACTGTTCCAAATAAGTTTGGGGGTATGTACAAACCATTTTGTATATATTTGTGTATATTCTTTTTCTTTTCTTTAAAACCAAAAACAAATAAAAATTTGTGTTTCGCTAACCGACAATTTTGACCTTTCAAATGATCTCTTCATGCAATGACAGTGATGACACTGTCCAGTTTAAGTTTGGGGGTACGCTCGGTACGCATTTCTTACCTTCGCATTCATATGTATATTTTGCATCTGCATATTAATATCCATAAAATCCATAAAAATTTGAAAATTTTCTAAAAAAAATATAAAAACTTTTTTGTCAAGTTAGCTTGTGGAAGAACTCTGATTCAACATTCGACGGTTTTTGTTTGAAAAAAATAGGAATAACTAGATCTTATGTTTGGATTTTGAAAACCTGAAAGATAACTCTCCTTTGAAGTTAACTATAGCTGATATACGTCTTTACATCACACTACACGTGTCGTAAGATTTTGGGAATTAGATGACAAGTCTTTCATGTTTAAACTTTTAAACAGATAAATGATTTTCTGAGGATCAAATAGGTTTGTTCTGAAATAAGTAATGTCAAGAATAGTTTATGAAGTAAAGCGAATATGAAGGAATGTTATTGATGCCGTAATTGGAGCTAAGTCTGAAAAATAACCCATCTAAAACTTTATTGGAATGATTACACACCAAACCCACTAAACACGTCTTTTATCCAAAAAAATATTTGAACTACCGGTTATATCTCCGTTCGTATTAAATCATCTGATTTTCACGACAAACAGTCTTTTGTTTTTGGACCTAGGTAACTTGAGTAATTAAGTCCGCTGGGGTATTTCTACACCTAATGCCCTAAAACCAACTGGTTTGGGTGCATTGGCCCAAAGCTCGCTAAGAAGCCTAGAAAGTCCAGTTTTAAAACAAAGTCAAGCAAGTGTTCTCTTCGAGTTAAAATTCCTAACGGTTCTTTGTGTGAGAATAATCTTGATAAAAGACAGGCTTTTATAAAAATTTTAGCGGAGATATGAAGGTTTTATTCTATGCTAAAGACTATTGCACGTTCACAGAGGTGTGTATGAAATGAAAACAAGAAAAAGGTGGAGTGAAAAATACGACTTATTTTCCTGTTAAGGAAGATAGAAATTCTGAAGTTGAAACCTTACTGGAAAACGAAACTTGAAAAATGCTTAACTCTCTATAAAACTTATGTGATCCTTTTAAAATTGTTATCTGGGCTTTATTGTGCGACATGATGACTTTAATCGACCTTTCGGGAACTTAACGACACTATTTGCACTGCACATAAAGACATATAAAATCTGTAGTTAAATAAGATCCGAGGTGTGAAAAATAAAGGTTCGATGGTCTAGACTTAGGATTATAGAATTGTTATTTTCTAAAACAAAACTTTAGGGTTTGATAGTTATTTTACAAAACCAACTTGACCGGATTTTGTGGGTAGTATCCGCTGAAAACCCTCAGAAGACAACACTCCTCCTACTAGGGACACCTAGAGGTTTAACGGCTTGTTGCACATGCTCAGTGCAATTGCGTTCCCTGCGAAAGTGAGGTTAGGAAATTTTTTGTAAATAAATAGGCTTTGCTCGGGACGAGCAAATGATAAGTTTGGGGGTATTTGTTCATATCAGATTTTTGCATTTTCATACCGCCCAATTTTTGTCACATGGCATATCGGTAGATACTCTTGAGCCGTGTTTGCTAGTCAATTGCAGGATACAGGTTCTCGGTTCTAAAACGGTGAAATTCATGGAAAACACAACAAAATCCGGGTTCCTGCCAACCACTGAGAAAACACGGTCTCCGCTCGTCATCCGTATGTTGCCAGATACCAGTTTAGGAAGACAAAATGTCAAATCAATGTCACCCTCATGCACAAGGCTCAATGGTAGCACAAAATCCAAGAGATCTACGCGGAGCTCGAGGCAATCATGACAAAATCTTGACAAAAAGTCCACCTTTCCCTCAACAGAAATTCTGGAAAAATCGTGGAGTCAAATTGAGAAAATACACATATCAGAATAAAGGAGACAGAAAACCAGGGAAGCCCAAAAAATAGGAAAGCCCAATTCAACTATAGGGCCGCGGATCCGCGGCCAAAGTGGGGTCCAGGCCGCGGATCCGCGGCCATTCTGGCGCCAAAGACATAAAGTTTTTGGGGTATTTTGGTCATTCTGTTTGGGTTCTGGTGGTTGCCCTAGAGTTTCATTTTTTGGCTTATAAATAGCCCAGAATTTTGTGAAGGGAGGGTCCATTCTTGTATTTCTTTTTGCTAGGTTTTAGTTTACATGTTCTTCTTCCTCTTCTCACCTCTTCTCCATTAAACTTGTAGTGAGCTTTTGAGTGAAGAGTGATGAATAAAGAAGATCATTTTATTATCATGCTTGTCTCCTTATCTTTATGCTTGTTGTAATTTTAATTCGTTAAGTAGTTGTTGTTATTTCCTTGTTGTTTATTTCTTCTCTCTTTTTCTTTATCATTCATACGACAATGATACTTACGCTCGATCCTCGCCAAGGTGAGGTCGCAAATAGTTAGTCGTATTCTCCTAATCTCCTTCTTTCTATCTTCCTCTTTTGTTTTGTTTTGTTTTTCCTTATCATGAAGTGTGATTAGTTAATTCTTGTTAGGGTAGGATAAGGGAAGTTTGAGAGAAGGAAATCTCTCTCACTCTTTCCTTGCCCAACAGCTTAAATCAACTCCCGTTAATTGAACCACAATCCGCTCCTTACGGCACCCTATCCTACATGATAGCGGTGATTCCGTAGTGAGACCGGTTGTGGTTGAATTAACCGGAGGTTATGGCTAAGAGCCAAGAACGGACGGACAAGCACCAAAAGGAAGACTTATGCGTTGGAAAGCCTAGCTTATACTCTCAAAGTCCTTCCTAGTCATGCTAATCCCCGTTGTTGCCGATTACCGTAACACCGATATTAAGAGGGGCAACGAAAGATGTGGAGACTCCTAACTCAAACTAACCTAATCCTAACCCTAACATGCTCTCTTTAAATATCAACTCAACACTTAGATAATCCAACAAAATCTGAACAACCGGACTTAACTCGTTAAAACACATTGAAAAAGACTCCCATCTCCCTGCGGACGACCCGTACTCAACCGGCTAGCTACAAGCGAAACCGTCTTGATTGCGGTATTTAAACTAGAACTTGAACACGCACACATTATAACAATCATGCACTTGTGCACGTTTAGTGTCCAGGCAGTTATCATTAGCGGGCTTTGGTTTAAGCCAGATCCTAGTGTACGTTTTGGGATTGGTTTTATCTCGTTTGTATTCGTGTTCCACGGAATGCGGATGCGGGTGTGCATGCACGGTTGACAGAGACAGAGGCAGAGGATTCTCATTAGGCTTGTTGACTGTTGACTTTTGCTAAACCCTAATGAGAATAAGAAATATGATTAATGATAATATTAATTAAGTATTATTGTGCCATGGTTTGGTTGAAAGGTTGACTTTGTTGACTTGTTGACTTAGTTGACCGGTTGACTAGGCTGGACTTGTTGACCATCATCATGACAATGGCTATCATTTCTTGGCATTGACCTTTGCTTGCTTGTTTGTTCACAAATTGCATTTAATGCATGAAATGATATTGCCATTTGAAATGATAACAACCATCACATAATACTCAATTATTATTATTTGTTATGATTATTTTGGATTATGAGGGCAAAGGTGAGAAAAGTCTTGCTCATTCTATCATTCTCATTCTCTCTCATCCTCAAGCTCTCCCTCTTCCTCTTGCTCTCTCTCTCTAGTTCATGGTTCTATTGTCTCATGTGTTGAGAAGCAAGAACCATAGAGATAAAACCCAAAACACTTCTCTACTCATCCTAGTATACAAGATCTAGCAAACCAAGTGTTCTAGTTTCCTCAAGATTGAGGTTGGAGCCAAAGGTAGAAGCTTTCAGGTGGATCCATCTTTGGCAAAAGAAGACGACGAGGAGAGAACCATCCGACCACCACAAGGAGTCGAAGAGAAGGAGTTCAAGTTAAGGTATAACCCCTAACCGAGTAGGTAAAACTCCTAGTTATGTTGTTAGATAGTTGTTTAACAAAGATATGTATTTTGAGTCCATGTTCCCACCAAAGAAAAATCGTTTTTCTCCATTTCCGCAACCCCAAAGAACCGGGGACGGGTAACGTGGACTTACAACAACGACTGGCCTTAGTGCAAGTGGGAGATTGTTTGGAATATGTATTCCCTAGAGGCCATTATTGTATATTATTGTGGATGCTGGGACATATATAGAGGACTTTCTTGCCCGACATGATAGTATGCTATCTGGTTGCTCTTTATCTTAACAATTACACTAGTGTCATTATACTATCTCTCTAATACATGTTGATAAATCCTTTAGGATGTCTACTTGACTACTAAGACTATGATGCAGATCATACTAGTGGGGCCAGGGTAGTCCACAAGTACATCCTTTAACTGTTCTAAGTCGAGGGAGAATCGAGACAGGGCATCGATATTCCACAGTAGACCAGTGTGTACATTTCTTAACCCTGTATAGGGCGATGGTTGATCCCACAGCCATTGGTGTTTGACATCAGTGATTGTACACAGGTGCCCATTAGAGAATGGGTACACCGAACAGGACTCGCCGAGAACTTTTAGTTGGTATTATACATATCGTCAGATAGCACTTCTCTGGTGACACTTGTACAGGTTAGTCCGTAGACCCGAGATCTTCATAGAGTATTGTGTGGTTCCCACTATGCTTTGATTTCATCCCTACCACGGCTCTAAGGAGTCTTGGAAACAGGTGGATTTTGGGTACAATCCTGAGTCACATGGAAGCAATGAGCGATAGGAGGGGTTTCGTCTCTCCCAGTATTAGGGGTTGATGTTGCGCTATGGTCGATTGGCTATTACAGAAAGTACCTGTCCAGGGCTGATGAGATTTACTTGTAAGTGATATCAGTAGTTTCTCGAATGGTTATAAGTGTAAGTCCACGTTACCCGTCCCCGGTTCTTTGGGGTTGCGGAAATGGTGAAAAACGATTTTTTCGGTGGAGGTAACATGGACTCAAAAAATGGATCTTTGCTAAACAAACTATCTAACAACCTAGCTAAGAGTTTAGCTACTATGTTAGGGGTTATACCTAATCTTGAACTCCTTCTCTTCAACTCCTTGTGGTGGTCGGATCGGCCTCACCTCGTCGTCTCCTTGTGCCGAAGATGGATCCACCCGAAAGCTTCTACCTTTGGCTCCAACCTCAATCTAGAGGAAACTAAAATCCTTGGCTTGCTAGAACTTGGACCTTAGAATGAGTAGAGAAGTGTTTTAGGGTTTTATCTCTATGGTTCTTTCTTCTCAACACATGAGACAATAGAAGCACGAACTAGAGAGAGAGCAAGAGGAAAAGGGAGAGCTTGAGGATGAGAGAGAATGAGAATGATAGAATGAGCAAGACTTTTCTCACCCTTGCTCTCATAATCCAAAATAATCATAACAAATAATAATAATAATTGAGTATTATGTGATGGTTCATATCATATCAAATGGCAATATCATTTCATGCACTCATTCTGTAAAGTATAACAATCAAGCAAAAGTTTTTGCCATGAAATTATAGCCATTGTAATGATGATGGTCAACAAGTCCAACCTAGTCAACCGGTCAACTAAGTCAACAAGTCAACAAAGTCAACCTTTCAACCCAACCATGGCACAATAATACTTAATTAATATTATCATTAATCATAAATCTTATTCTCATTAGGGTTTACCAAAAGTCAACAGTCAACAACCCTAATGAGAATCCTCTGCTTCTGTCTCTCTGTCAACCGTGCATACACACCCGCATCCGCGTTCCAAGGAACACGAATACAAACGAGATAAAACCAATCCCAAAACGTACACTAGGATCTGGCTTAAACTAAAGCCCGCTAGTGATAACTTCCCGGACACTAAACGTGCACAAGTGCACGGATGTGACCGAACCCTGTCGCTAAACCATCCGACCTCTACTCTTTTGCCTAAAGGAGAATAGCTCTCTGTGTGGGACTCTAAAGACTCGACACTACGCTGGCAGTAGGTTTAACCACAGACCGCAAGCGGCACTAGCTATGCGTAACGACCCCCATGTAGATGCCGATAAGAAGACGGACGAGGTGAAACCCATCTGAACTCCTACTAAGCCTGAATGTGACAATCTCCGTACAGTCCGGTCTGTTTGTCTGAGAATATCGCATGGCGGGCCTAGGGGGGCGGTAAACATCAGTCCCCTAATAGCAATACAAGTCGTGTTGGAGTGTAGCCCAGAACACCCTGAGATAACACTGAAAACCTACCAGTATATCTCGCTTGCCCTGGCCAGGGACTTTGTGTAATGGCTCTCCTAGACACAGCGCGATATCAACCCCCAATACCGAGAGAGATGAATCATGTCTAACCGTCACTGCCTCCAAGTGCTTCGGGACTGCACCCAACTACTACCTGTTTGCATGACTCCTTTCAGCCGTGGTAGGATAGTAATCAAAGTACAGTGGGAACACACTCAAGACGAAGTGACAGTGTCAAGTCAGCGGACTAAGCTTTACTCATGTCACCTGGGAACTGATAACTGACGATAGGTATAGTACCAACCAACAGTTCCCGACGAGTCCTGTCCAGTGTACTCGTAACCTAACGAGCACCCGCATACTATCTAAAGTACGACGTACTGATGGCTGTGGGACAGACCGTCTCCCATGCTGGGATGAGAAGCGCATACGCTAGTCTACTCCGGAGTATCGATGCCCTGTCTCGATAGTCCTACGACTAGGGACCTGTATAAGGATGTGCTTATGGATTACCCAGCTCCCACGAGTGTGACTGCCATCACAACGCTGGTAATCAAGCAAAGATCCTAAGGACTCCACTAATGTGTATAGGTGATATACTAAAAGAAACACATGTACACATTAAAGTAGAAACAAACCAAGTAGCATACTACTATTTTGAGCAAGATTGTCTATACAACTGTGAATATCCCAAGCTTCTATTAAGTAATATACAAACTAGTATGATACAGTAATGGCCTCTAGGGCATATACACTAACTATCTCCCACTTGCACTAAGGCCATGTACTGGCGTATCGAAGACCTGTCATCTCGATCAGCCGCTCAAAATGAGTCTGGGGTAAGTCCTTCGTGAGTGGATCGGCAGTGTTATGTTCCGTATTTACTCTCTTCACCTCGATCTCCCGGCGATCTACGATCTCCCTGATCAGGTGGTACCGCCTCAAAATGTGCCTGGACTTCTGATGGGACCTGGGTTCCTTCGCTAAAGCTATAGCGCCGTTGTTGTCACAATACAGCGGTATTGGATCAACACTGGTAGGAACCACCTGAAGCTCCGTGAGTAACTTCTTCATCCAGATAGCTTCCTTTGCGGCATCGCAAGCAGCTATGTACTCCGCTTCCATAGTTTAGTCGGCAACGGTTTCCTGCTTGGAGCTCTTCCAGCAAACTGCCCCTCCATTGAGGGTAAAGACATAACCTGACCTGGACTTGGAGTCATCCTTGTCACTCTAGAAGCTGGAGTCGGCAAAAGCCTCGATCTGGAGGTCTTTTCCGCCATACACCGAGAACATCTCCTTAGTTCTTCTCAGGTACTTGAGAATGTTCTTTACCGCTATCCAGTGCTTCTCCCCTGGGTCCGACTGATACCGGCTTACAACGCTCAATGCGTATGCTACATCTGGTCTGGTACATGTTCATACCAGAATATTGCATTTTATACCGCCCATTCTTACGCTCGTTTGTTTATAGGAAGGTGCTTTTAATCAGTGTTTGCTACATAATTGCAGGATACAGGTCTCAGCTCTAAACAGTGAATATCATGGAAAAGTACGACATATTCCGGATTACTGCCAACAACAGATAAAATACGGGTCTCCGCTCTCTATCCGTGTGTTGCCACATACCAGTTTAAGGGACAAAATGGCAAATCGATTGTCATTTTCATGCACAAAGCTCAATGTCAACACAAGATCCAAGAAATCTACGCGGAGCTCGAGGAAATCATGGCAAAAGATCCACATCACATCACCTTTTTGTTATGCTGGAATTCTGGAAATATTGTGAAGAGCTTCTGAGAAAAGTACTATACCACACTGAAGAAGACATCAAACCAGGAAACCCCACAAAATCCTATGGCCTAACTCCTCTAAAGCGCCGCGGTTCCGCGGCATAAGCGCGCTTAGGCCGCGGAACCGCGTCCATGTGGGCTCTTCGTCTGATGATTTTTTAGGGGCAGTTTGGTACTTTCATATTAAGCCAGATTCTTGCCCTAGGTTTCCAGTTCCCTGCCTATAAATACCCCGGTTCTGAACCAAACCAAGGATACATTCTTAGCCAATTCTTATGCCTCTTTTTTGTTAGTTTTTAGTCTTCTTCTTCTTCTTCTTCATTCTTTCCTCCATGAAAATGTAGTGAGAGCATTGAGTGGATCTTAAATGAAGATGAGGGTTTTTGTATAATTCTTTTTTGCTTAGCTTCCCCCTTGAGCTCTCTACCTTAACTTGAGCTAGCAACCTCTTAAGTGAGCTTGCAAGTTTAAGTTTTGGTCATTGGTCTCAAGGGGTTGTATCATTTTGTTCTCTCTTTTGTGTTTCATTTCACATGAGTTCTTTACCCTTTTCTGTATCTTGCAACCTCTTGATTGAGCTTGCAAATTTAAGGGTTGGCTATTGATCCCATGGCTTGTCTTGAGTTCTATGGTTCTTAGTGTTACTTTCTTGCTTATCTCTTTCTTGCATTTTTCATTCTTGTCTTTTATTTCTTGCAATTTGTTACCATGCACTTTAATTACTTGCTTGTAATCTTTTCTTTTCTTTGTTTATCTTTTTGTTCTCTCTTTTTGGTTCGTTTTGTGAATGGTTGTAATTATTGTTGTTAAGAATAAATACGATATTGTAAGTTAATGTTTCTTTGCTCATTTCCTTTTCCCGTTATTTTCCATTGAACTCCGCCCAAACGATACGCAAGCGCTCCGTTAGGCACCCTACCCTACCAAGGTAACGGTGATTCCTAACCACGACCGGTTGCGTTCGGTTTGGCCGGAGGCGAAAGCAAGAGACAAGAATGGAAGGACAAGGGTAAATAAGCCGGATTCCACGAATACCGTGCTTAAATCCCCTAATCCACGTTGTTTCCAATTGCTCTAGCTTCAATTGGTCAAGACTCGGCTCAAAGGTTTTGAGTGCGGATTTCTTTAGCTTACACTCTCGTATCTTTTTCTTAACAACTTTATACTTGCAAATAAAACACATAGGTTAGACTTGAACAAACATATACTCATTCTTTATTGACTCGTCTAAAACTCGAACGGACATACAACCATCTTCCTGTGGATCGACCCGTGCTCAACCGGCTAGCTGCATAGCGACACCGTCCTGATCACGGTAAACTTTAGAACTTTGAACATCCGACACGCCAAAAGCGTGCGATCAAATGGCGCCGTTGCCGGGGAGAAGGTAGCGTATTTTCTTTCTTGTTATTCGGGTTAATATTCTTTTTGTATATATTTATAAATATTAAAAAAAATTCTTTTTGTTTTTTTTGATAATTTTTGTGAGCAAGTCTGCAGATTTTTGCGGATTTGCAAACGGCGATTGTGGGGAGCAAAGTGTACGTTCAAGGCTAAGGTGATTGCAAAGTACAGTGCCAAAGATCCGGGTAGTTTGACCCGCGCAAGCGAACTTTTCAAGCTTACCGGATTTGATTCAACAGGGGTTTCCTAACCCAAAAACTTAACGGTACGTACTTTACTAACACCTTCTTCTCAAATCCGACGCATCCAATATATTATTCTTTGCAGGATTCTTTGCAAGTTCGCTAGAAAACGCTAAAAATTGACTAACCCGTATTTGTTGCAGTGCCGTGCTTAAACTAAAAAACGATTGTTTGATTCTTTATAGAATTTTTATTGAATTGCGCATTGCATACATTAATACGGACTTAAGGGCAAGCGAACCCCATAATATACGGTAAAGGATTTCATCACCTTTCCGTGGCCGATAAATCACGAACTTGAGCATAACGTTTACCCGCACAAATTTTAAAAGAAATTAGACTTTAAGCCTTAAGGACTTCGCGCTCATTAGGAGAAGTTAACCGTGTTTAGAACCTCGCTTAACGGTACATTGTTTACGGGGTGTCTAGGAAAGTGTTAACGGCGAAAGCGCCAAAAGAGAAAGGGTTATTTAATTAAGGAACTTCGCGAAAGCGTTGGAAAACCTCCCCTTATCTCTGCACTTACCTGGCCTCGTGATCAGTGTATCTTGAGCCCGTTTCTCGACACAGTTTTACTTCGACAATCAAGTTCTGGAGCAGGTCTAATTGACCTTGGTGAACCCTAGAACGATTAGGTGTGTGGTATTTTTGTGTCGTGATTGTTTTTGTCCAGATTCTTTTTGTGTGTATATTTCATTCTTTTGTTAATAACTACCTAAAAAAAATCACATTCTTTTTCCCCTCCTTTTCTCTGCCTTTCTTTCTTTCTCTCTTTATATCATGGGTACACCACCTCGCAAAACTCTTGCCGAACTTTGGTACCCACAACCAGACATTACTTCGTACGGTTCTTACTTTGGCCGAACGTCGAACGATCCCTCCATGCCCAAAATCTCTTTGAAAGATCGGATAGATGCGTCTAAGACAAACACTTGCCCTCCGCAATCCACTTTGTATCAACCTTTTCAACCTCCCCCACCCTCTTATGTTGATACCCCTTTTGCAA
This sequence comes from Agapanthus africanus, assembly GCA_030015575.1. Taxonomy (NCBI): domain Eukaryota; kingdom Viridiplantae; phylum Streptophyta; class Magnoliopsida; order Asparagales; family Amaryllidaceae; genus Agapanthus; species Agapanthus africanus. The sequence goes on from JASDDO010000010.1 coordinate 292,701,252, forward strand.
GTCGTCCTTTGTCCATCGCTGAACATATTGAACAATCCTGTAGCCGATCTTTCACTCCTTTCACCACTACAGATTCTTCGGATCAACAATTCCATTCACCTTCTTATACAAATGTTGATCCTGCTCCTGTCCAGCCATTCAATTCCTACCAGGCCTACCCGACTTTTGCACCTTCCCTAGACATTGGTTCTGAACCACCATTTGGGAATTTTCAGTATCCAAACAACATTGAATCTTTTACTGAAACCCCTTCACAACCCATGTCTAGTCTGGAACAGTCTTTGGAAGACTTTAGGGTAGCGTCGTACTAACAGATGATGGATTTGAATGCGTCCATGGCCGCCCTCATACAACCTAGTGACCCGGTAGCTAGTTTTCAACTAGCTCCAAATTTTCCAATGTATGAAGAGGCGGTAGGACCGGTTGAGAATTTGAGTGGAGAGAGTGAGCTGTACCCCCTTCCGAATCAAGCCTACCCGTTTCAACTTAAATCCTACAACTCCGGTTTTGAATGTCTATCTAGTGTTCCGAACGATTCATCGATTAAAGATAGAACAGATAATGAGTTGTGTGACTTTGTAGTGTTTGATTTGCCTGATTGTGAAGGGTCCCTTTTGAGTGAAACCACACCCAATCCTTTTGACCTCTACATCTCCATCTTAGAACCAGAATCGATTGAAATCCATGCTTTTGATGAGGTGTCTGAGAATATTGATTTTCACTTGATTAAGGATATTGACGCTGGGAATATTTTGGATGATGAACCCATAAATTTGGCTGAGTTTTTCTCTTCAATTCATCATCCCGAGTCATTAAATGTTTTTCCCAAACCCCATATGCGTCTGGATTTTGAGGATAAATGCATGGATGTGCTTAACTTTGAGGATATTTTTGAGGATATTTTTTAGGATGAAACAGTTATAATTGATGAGTCGGATTTTCCAATTCATCCTATCCCTTTCATTGACTGTGTACACCCTCCTGAACCTTTAACTGATAACCTTCCTCAATCACCCACCTCCATCCTTTCCATCGTTCCGACCTTGCAAGAACCCGTCTCTCTTTCATTTCATATGTCTGGTTTACCGAGTTCGGCTTACCCATGGTTTCTCACGAATCTTGACGGATTTGACCCTATTTCTCGCCATATTGATAGATTAGTATAATCCATCTTTTCACATCGATCATTGCAGATTGTACTAATTTATTCAATCCATTTCCACCCTCAAGTTCGTATTCCACTTCTTTCTCCATTCCGCCATTCTTCTTCTCATATACCGAGACCGTATTCCGCTTCTTCCTCCATACGGTCTCGCGTAGTCTCCATTTCTTACCTCTCCGCATTCTTTCACCAACCAGCACATTATCACGATAAAATCTTTGAATGGTTGGTGTTAACTTTTGGCCCGTGTAAGGCCTTGTATAGTTTGAAACTGTTTTCTTTCCCCCTAATCCTGAACTTCACCGCTTAAACAGTGGAAACACTGTTTCACTTAAGTTTGGGGGGAACCCTTTTTTGTATATATCTTTTTTTTTGGGTTTTCTTTTTGTTTTGTATAAAATTTTCTTTTGGAGAGAGCCGACAATTTTGACCCTCTTGGTGTAGCCTGACAGTGAGGGCACTGTCAAGTTTAAGTTTGGGGGTGTGCTCGGTAAGCTTTCTACCTTCGCATTCATTTGTATATTTTGCATTTGCATACCTATTTAAAAATCCATAAAAATCAGAAAATTTTCTAAAAACATAAAAACGTTTTTTCAAGTTAGCTAGTGGGAGAACTCTGATTCAACATTTCGACGGTTTTGTTTAATAAGATAAGAATAACTAAATCTTATTTTTAGATTTTGAAAACCTGATAGATAACTCTCCTTTGAAGTTAACTATAGCTGATATACGTCTTTACATCACACTACACGTGTCGTGAGTTTTGGAAATTAAATGAAAAGTCTATTATGTCTAAAAACTTTTAAATGGATAAATGATTTTCTGAGGCTCAAATAGGTTTGTTCTGAATTAAGTAATATCAAGAATAGTTTATGAAGTGAAGCGAAAATGAAGGAATGTTATTGATGCCTTAATTGGAACTAATTCTGAAAAATAACCCATCTGGAACTTGATTGGAATGATTACACACCAAACCCACTAAAACACGTCTTTTATCCAAAAAATAACTGAACTGCCGGTTATATCTCCGTTCGCGTTGAATCATCATGATTTTCACGCTAAATTGTCTTTTGTTTTTGGGCCTAGGTAACTTGAGTAATTAAGTCCGCTGGGGTGTCTCTACACCTAATGCTCTAAAGCCAACTGGTTCGGGTGCATTGGCCCAAAGCTCGTTAAGAAGCCTAGAAAGTCCAGATTAAAACAAAGTCAAGCAAGTGTTCTCTCCGAGTTAAAATTCCTAACGGTTCTTTGTGTGAGAATAATCTTGACAAAAGACAAGTTTTTATAAAAAAATATTTCTAGCGGAGATATGAAGGTTTTATTCTATGATAAAGACTATTGCACGTTCACAAAGGTGTGTATGAAATGAAAACAAGAAAAAGGTGGAGTGAAAAATAAGACCTAGTTTCCTGTTATGGAAGATAGAAATTCTGAAGTTGAAACTTTACTGGAAAACGAAACTTGAAAAATGCTTAACTCTTTATAAAACTTATGTGATCCTTTTAAAATTTTTATCTGGGCTTTATTGTGTGACATGATGACTTTAATCGATCCTTCTGGAACCTAACGACACTATTTGCACTACACGTAAAGACATATAAAATCTTTAGTTAAATAAGAAGCGAGGTGTGAAAAATAAGGGTTCGATAGTCTAGACTTAGGATCACAGAATTGTTATTTTCTGAAACAAAACTTTAGGGTTTGAATCATAGTTATTTCGCAAAACTAGCTTGACCGGATTTTGTGGGTGTAATCCGCTGAAAACCCTCAGGAGACAACACTCCTCCTACTAGGGACACCTAGAGGTTTAACGGCTTGTTGCACGAGCTCAGTGCAATCGTGTTCCCTGCGAAAGTGCGGTTAGGACTTTTTGTGAATAATTGGTTTTGCTCGGGACGAGCAAAAGTTAAGTTTGGGGGTATTTGTTCATACCAGAATATTGTATTTTATACCGCCCATTCTTACGCTCGTTTGTTTATAGGCAGGTGATTTTAATCAGTGTTTGCTACATAATTGCAGGATACTGGTCTCAGCTCTAAAAAGTGAATATCATGGAAAAGTACGACAAATTCCGGATTAATGCCAACAACAGATAAAACACGGGTCTCCGCTTTCTATCCGTGTGTTGCCACATACCAGTTTAAGGGACAAAATGGCAAATCGATTGTCATTTTCATGCACAAAGCTCAATGTCAACACAAGATCCAAGAAATCTACGCGGAGCTCAAGGAAATCATGGCAAAAGATCCACATCACATCACCTTTTTGTTATGCTGGAATTCTGGAAATATTGTGAAGAGCTTCTGAGAAAAGTACTATACCACACTGAAGAAGACATCAAACCAGGAAACCGCACAAAATCCTATGGCCTAACTCCTCTAAAGCGCCGCGGTTCCGCGGCATAAGCGCGCTTAGGCCGCGGAACCGTGTCCATGTAGGCTCTTCGTCTGATGATTTTTTAGGGGCAGTTTGGTACTTTCATATTAAGCCAGATTCTTGCCCTAGGTTTCCAGTTCCCTGCCTATTAATACCCCGGTTTTGAGCCAAACCAAGGATACATTCTTAGCCAATTCTTATTCCTCTTTTTTGTTAGTTTTTAGTCCTCTTCTTCTTCTTCTTCATTCTTTCCTCCATGAAAATGTAGTGAGAGTATTGAGTGGATGTTAAATGAAGATGAGGGTTTTTGTATAATTCTTTTTTGCTTAGCTTCCCCCTTGAGCTCTCTACCTTAACTTGATCTTGCAACCTCTTAAGTGAGCTTGCAAGTTTAAGTTTTGGTCATTGGTCTCAAGGGGTTGTATCATTTTGTTCTCTCTTTTGTGTTTCATTTCACATGAGTTCTTTACCCTTCTCTTGATCTTGCAACCTCTTGATTGAGCTTGCAAGTTTAAGGGTTGGCTATTGATCCCATGGCTTGTCTTGAGTTCTATGGTTCTTAGTGTTACTTTCTTCCTTATCTCTCTCTTGCATTTTTCATTCCTGTCTTTTATTACTTGCAATTTGTTACCATGCACTTTAATTACTTGCTTGTAATCTTTTCTTTTCTTTGTTTATCTTTTTGTTCTCTCTTTTTGGTTCGTTTTGTGAATGGTTTTAATTATTGTTGTTAAGAATAAATACGATATTGTAAGTTAATGTTTCTTTGCTCATTTCCTTTTCCCGTTATTTTCCATTGAACTCCGCCCAAATGATACGCAAGCGCTCCGTTAGGCACCTTACCCTACCAAGGTAACGGTGATTCCTAACCACGACCGGTTTCGTTCGGTTTGGCCGGAGGCGAAAGAAAGAGACAAGAACGGAAGGACAAGGGTAAATAAGCCGGATTCCACGAATACCGTGCTTAAATCCCCTAATCCACGTTGTTTCCAATTGCTCTAGCTTCAATTGGTCAGGACTCGGCTCAAAGGTTTTGAGTGCGGATTTCTTTAGCTTACACTCTCGTATCTTTTTCTTAACAACTTTATAGTTGCAAATAAAACACATAGGTTAGAGTTGAACAAACATATACTCATTCTTTATTGACTCGTCTAAAACTCGAACGGACATACAACCATCTTCCTGTGGATCGACCCGTGCTCAACCGGCTAGTTGCATAGCGACACCGTCCTGATCGCGGTAAACTTTAGAATTTTGAACATCCGACACGCCAAAAGCGTGCGATCAGTACACAACATCGCATACATAATAGAGCCTACCGCAGATGCGTAGGGTATTGATGACATGCGAGCCCTTTCCAAATTCTTGGGAGACATCTTTTTGGAGAGGGTGATTCCGTGACAAGCCGGTAGATTATCGCGCTTGGAATCTTCCATACTGAATCGTTTCAGTATGGTGTCAATGTACCTGGACTGTGAAAGTCCCAACATCCTTTTAGATCTATCACGATAGATCTGGATTCCCAGAATGTAGTTGGCATCGCCGAGGTCCTTCATGGAAAACCTCTGTGATAAGAATCCTTTGACTGACTGTAGCATAGGAATATCATTTCCTATTAGGAGAATGTCATCGACTTACAAGATGAGGAATACCACATTTCTCCCTACAATCTTACTGTAAATGCATGGTTCATCTGGGTTTTTGATAAAGTTGAATTCTTTGACAGTATCATCAAAGCAGATGTTCCAACTCCGCGATGCCTGCTTAAGTCATAGATGGACTTGAGCAACTTGCACACTTTACCGCTGCTCCCACTCTGAATGAGTCCCTCTGGCTGATCCATATAGACGCACTCTTCCAAATTTCCATTTAGGAAAGCCGTTTTTACGTCCATCTGCCAGATTTCATAATCGTGGAAGGCAGCAATGGCAAGAAGGATCCGAATGGATTTGAGCATAGCTACCGGAGAAAAGGTCTCGTTATAGTCCATACCAGGTCTTTGACGAAAAGCCTTTGCAACAAGCCTAGCTTTATAGGTTTCGACCTGCCCATCTACACCAATCTTCTTTTTGAAGATCCATTTGCAGCCTACGGGTTTTACCCATTCTGGAGCAAAGTCCAAAGTCCAAACTTTGTTGGTGTACATGGACTCCATCTCGGTCCGCATTGCATCCAGCCATTTTACCGAGTCACCGCTCTGAATGGCTTGCTGGAAGCTAGTAGGCTCATCATAATCAATAGTGCAATCCTCTCTATCCCCATCTATGAGAAAACCGTAGTATCTCTCGGGCGGATGAGACTGCCTACTACTCCAGCGGAGCGGCGTAGGAATGTACGGTTCTCCTGAAACTTCTGGTTCTTCCAAGCTTTCAGTAATAGCTTGTGGTTCTGGAATTTTTTCCAGTCTATTGCGCTCCCACTTATCTGATTTTCCAAAAATTCAGTTTCCAAGAAGTGGGCATGCGGAGAAACAAAAACTTTTTGTTCTTCTGCGGAATAGAAATGATACCCCCTGGAGTTCTTTGGGTATCCTACAAACTTACTGTAAGTCCACATTGCCAACCCCGGTTCTTGCGGGGAGGCGGAAACGATATAAAAAACAAATTTTTAGCGCATTAGGCAACATGGACTAACAAAAGTCGGGATCTTTTCCTAAACTAAACTAGCTACCAAGCTAAAGAGAGTTGGCTACTCGGAAAAGATGTTATACCTAACTTGAACTCCTTCTTCTTGAAACCTTTGTAGAGCTTGGATGGTGCTTTCCTCGTCGCCTTCTTCTGTCAAAGATGGATCCACCTGAGGGTTCAACCTTCGGGCTCCTTTCTCGAACTTTGAGAGAACTAGGATCTTTGGTTTGCTAAACCTCTAACCTTAGAGTGAGTAGAGAGTGGTTTTGGGGTGTTCTTATCTCAAGGAGAGAGTTTCTCAACACATGAGAGTGAGTCTCCTTGAACTAGAGAAGGAGGAAGAAGAAGAGAGGAGAGAGAAGTGTTATGATAGAATGAAATGGCTTTTTACAACCATAACATAATATGAAATGAATTATCAAATTAATAATAATAATCTAAATGAAATAGTTGATGGATGGCTTGGAATGACAATTATCATTACACACATTAAATGGTTATGCTAGAATCAAAGAGCATCTTTGATATGTAATGATGATAGTCAAAGTTTCAACCATGGTCAACAAGTCAACCTTGGTCAAGAAGTCAACAAACCCAACCATGACACAATTTCATTTAATTAATATTATTAATTGATATATCATAAATTCTTTAGGGTTTGGAAAAAGAAGACTGTCAACTGTGCATACACACCCGTTCCGAAACCCTAATGAAAATCCTCTTCCTCCGCCTGAACCAACTGTGCATACACACCCGCATTCTTGTTCCGAGGAACAAGAACACAATGAGATAAAACTAACCCCAAAACATATACTAGTATCTGGCTCAAACCAGAGCCCGCTAGTAATATCCGTCCGGACTCCAAACGTGCACAAGTGCGCGGATAAGAACGAACCCTGTCGCAAAACAATGCTACCTCTACTCTGTTTTGCCCAAAGGCGAATAGCCCTCTGTGTGGGACTCTAAAGACTCGACACTACGCTGGCAGTGGGTTTAACCACAGACCGCAAGCGGTACTAGCTGTGCGTAACGGTCCCCAGGTAGATGCCGATAAGAAGACTGACGAGGTGAACCCCATCTGAACTCCTACTGAGTCTGAATGTGACAATCTCCGTACAGTCCGGTCTGTTCGTCTGATACATCGCATGGCGGGCCTAGGGGGCGGTAAACGTCATGTTAGTTATATGTATGCCCTAGAGGCTATTACTGTACATAGGATGTATATTGTAGTGGATGCTGGGACATATATAGGGAGGAATTTCTTGCTCGACATGATAGTATGCTATCTGGTTGCTCTTTACCTTAACGTGTACTCTGATTGTCTCTCTGTTACATGTTGGTAAAGCCCTTAGGATGTGTACTTGATTACCTGGACTATGATGCGGATCATACTAGTAGGGACATGATAGTCCATAAGTACATCCTTCAAAGTCCCTAGTCGTGGGTATATCGAGATGGGGCATCGATATACCAGAGTAGACTAGCGTATATCTTCTCGACCCATACAGATGGGCGATGGATGATCCCATATCCATTGGTGTTTGACATCGGAGATGATATACGGGTGCTCAGTAGAGACTGGGTACACTGGACGGACTCGCCGAGAACTCCCAGATGGTATTATACCTCACGTCAGATGGCAGTTCTCTGGTGACACTGGTACAGAGTAGTCTGTTGACCCGAGATCGCCATAGAGTCTTGTGTGGTTCCCACTGTGCTTTGATTTCCATCTTACCACGTCCAAGATGGCGTGCAAAACGGTGGTTTTTGGGTACAGTCCCGAGTCATATGGAGGCAATGAGCGATAGGAGGGGATTTGTCTCTCCCGGTATAGGGAGTTGATGTTGCGCAGTGTTCGATTGGCTATAACAGGAAATCCCTGGCCAGGGTTGCTGAGATATACTGGTAAGTGTTACCAGTAGTTTCTCGAACAGTTATAGACCTCATATCGACACGACTTATCAAGCTATTGGGGTCTGACGTTTAACACCCCTAGGCGAGATATGCGACATATCAGACGATCAGACCGGACTATAAGGTAGTGTTACTGGTCGGATTCACTGGAGTGTGAGCGGGCTTGCTCGTCGATCTTCAGATCGCTCAATACCCGGGTGGCCGTTACGTTTAGCAGACCGCTTGCGGCTTGTGGGTGTTTGATATGATCATCATCTGCTGCCGGCGTATTGATGAGGCTTTAGAGTCCTACACAGAGGTTTCCTGGCTCAAGCGAAACGAAATAGGAGCGTATATGAGATATGTGCGGGACCGAGAATAATGCGTGTATGTGATACCGTATTCTATTCTCGCGATGAATGTGTCAAATGGTTGTATGCGATATAACCTAGTTATCGAATCAAGGATTGATTCGATAAATCGATACATTGGATATTAGTCGGTTATATGAGATATGACCGGATCGTTAAATCAAGTGTTGATTTAATGATTTAATGTATAATTATATATTTGATATATTACTTTGCATTAACTAACATTGGTTCACTTTAAATGGATTTTCTCACTCGGGTGTGCACATTTCATATGCGATATGATTTGTGCACTTGCTTGTATCATGTTTGATGGTGCATCCCCTTTTTGTTAAGTGTATAGAATTAAACCTTGGTTAATGGAATGGTTAGGGTTTTCTATTTGATTATTCATCTTATTCATTTGTTTATTTCTTTTTGGAAAAGAAAAAATTGCATGATAAAATGGTGGCATTTTTGTTTCATTCATGAAGCTTCATGAATACTTTGACCATTGCAACCATTTTGTCATCTTGTAGAAACCTAACCATTCACTAACCATGATCAATTCTCTACATTAAACTATGGTTACTATTATGATAAGGATGGTTTTTCTTTTCTCATAAAAGATAATTCTTATCATAATTTTCTGCTTCTTCTTCCTTTCTTCAAGTGAAGAAAACCAAACCTCATCAATGGTGGATTGATGAAGAGTGTGAGAAATCCAAAACTAAAGTCTACCCACTTCCTATTTCTTCATCCTCTACCTCTTGCCAAGTAGTAGAGTGTATTTCCTTCACAAGTTTTCATGACTTGGTGAAGGTGGAGCTTGATCTTTCGATGCCTCGACGTAGATCATCTTCGGCATGGACATCGACGACCTAGCTTGCCCATTCTCCGACGAAGCCGACGCTTGAGCCCGGATTTGATTTGGACAGCGGAGAGGACCTCGTTGCGGAGCTATGGAGGTGGAGCACCGGATTTACAAAGGTTGTATTTCCGTATTCTCATTAGTTAAGTGTTAACTAGTTATCTTTTCTCCCAGACATCTAGCCATCGATCCGTAGTTTAGGGTTTCCGGCACCTAGAATTTTTTAATTTGGAATGTTCGATGCCTTGGGAGACCTCACTAGAGTGCCTAGGAACCCTACAGTGGTATCAGAGCCTAGCTAGAGCCTTAGGCGAAGTCCAGACGGAAATTGAAGTCCGAACGAACCCGAAAACCCAAACCTAACATGCTCTCTGTCCAGATTTTAAAATTGTGGATTTTTCAAGATTAAAAATATCCAGAAAATCAAGCAGGGTTTTCTAGGAATTACTGTAAATTTCGTGGACCTAATTCAACTTTACCACCGCGTTTCCGCGGCACGAGCATGGCTCGTGCGGCGGAAGCGCGGCCGTTTTGTCGTGTTGTGACGTAATGTTTGCACAGTAACTCCTATTTAACAGTGCTGGTTTTTATGGGTATTTTTAATATTTTTTCAAGAGTTGATTTTTCTGCAGTTGTTTTGGGGATTCGGAGTTTCGATCGGAATATCAAATTTTGTCTGTGTGGCTTTCCGGATAAATTTTAGACTATGTTAAAAAGTTCGACGGATATAAATACCCAATTTTTCCCCTGTCGGGAAATTTCCAAGTGTTGGATTTTCCGAAGTTTAACGACGTTCTAAGTAGTGCAAGTAACGCGATGGACCCTCTAGAAGACAACAAACCTTAACTCGATTATGTGACCGTCTTGAACTGCCCTTTGAAGCTTCGGGTTTGGGGCAGTACGGCGTGCCACATGTGAGGCGTTGGCTTGACCCTTCTACGGCTGGACCGTTGGTACTGAGGCACGAACGGAATGTTGTTATACTTGTTTCATGTGTTGATCTGTATCGGGAAAACTTGGGTGTTCGATTGTTCGATGGGAAAGTTTAACATTTTCTGTTTATCCGGAATGTGATACAATAATTGGAATTCACAATAAGTTATGAGATAACTGAATGAATGTTATAAACGTAGCAGTTTAGTCTCACTTGATCGGTTGCCACGGAATTTTGATGTGATCAAAAGTCCGTCGCAATCACGTAGCGTACGCGGATATTCGCCGGACAAACTTAATAGACAGCTACATCCCATAGCCCCGACCAAGTGACTGTAGGAGAACCCCGTCGCCGAAATCATCTGTTCGGGTGCTCGCGGTAGCGGTGTTCCGCCTTGGTGCACTTCGTCGACGGTATCGGAGGTGCGGCCGTCTACTGAAGTTTGCGACGAGTATTCGATCAGGATGCCGGGAATCTTGTTGAATTGCCCGACTCGATATTGAAAAGTGTTTTCGATAATGAGACTAAAATGCGGGGTTTATAATTATTAGGCATGCGATGTCTAAAGAATTCATTTGGTCAGGCATGTGATGTCTGAGGTGGTTGCGGATTCCAACTGTTGTAGTTTTACACTTTCTTTTCTGTGACCGTAAGTGTAATATGAGATATCGCCGGTTTCGTTGCTATATGTCAACGACAATTGGGATGCGCATATTTACTTACGTTGATGACATGTGTTGTTATGTGTTGCTGGATATGTTATATTGGATCGTCGTGTTTGAATAGCCGGGGTTTTTTATGTGAGATGAGTATTTTTCATTTTCATTCATGTAAAAACTTGTATGTAATATTCTTTTATTGGGGCACTTCCAGGTAGCGGAAGTAGTCACCGTTTGTATATTATTTACTTTTCTGCACTAGGATAGACCCAAGGAGGAGGGCACAAGTAACCGGGTTCTGGGGTCCAGTGGGAGACCAACTCGAGGAGTCGAGTCCGGGTCTCCTAACCCTAGAATTGGTAGGGTTGCTTGCCGCTCTCGTAGGGGTCCAGGGGTGGGGGTTTGGCTATTCATCACGACCGTGGAATCCGTGTTTTATACTGGCTCGTATTGAAAACACGGACGTCCTAGTATATCCAATATTTCATATGATTCTTCTGCTGCGATATCTGTGATGCGATCATGTGATGTTCTGTGATAGATACTTTATATAGTATATACGATATATTATATAGCCGTTACTTATGTTTTACACCCGTGCTAGCCCTGCCCCGCTCTGCCGTTAGTTACCTAACCTAACGGTGCACGAGGGGACATCGAGGCGAATGCGGATGGCATAAGTGTACGTCGTATTTATCTGTGATGTTTAGGTACTTTAAATGATGGGACTTCATTAATGAGATTAATGAAATAAAAGAAACCTAAGATGTTGTAGAATCGAATTTCAAAATAAAAACAGGTAGCTACAGTTCTTGCTTTGCACAGAGGTATATATGATATATCCTGCACCTTATTCGATAAGGAAAGGACCGAGATCCCTTCACCGGGAGTGACTCCTTTAGCAATAACTGGCAGATGCTACACACTCGGTTTGTCTTTTGATAGCTTTTAAGAGTTCTGCTTTGCACAGTGATATATGTGATATATCCCGCACCTCATTCGACGAAGAAAGGACCGACGATCCCTTCACCGGGAGTGACTCCTTTAGCAAAACTAGAAAAGCCTCAAAAGCACTCCATTTTAAAATCATTTGATTCTACAACGATATCAAGTTCATTACGCAATAGGTTTTCAGAAAAACCTGTCGTAGCCCTCCGTCATTTCAGATAAGTTGTACATAGTATTCGTGCTGTATTTGTTGGCTTTCGTCAAGGTGCAGTGTGCGGTAGCTATATGCTGCTTATCTGTTAGCATACGATGCGATTGGATTAGGGTAGTCGTGCGGCTTTGTTGGCTTTCGTCAAGGGTCGTGCGGGTGGGTTTAATTCAATCAAGAAATGTACGGGTTGAACTTGACTAGCGGGCTATGGTTTGTTGGCTTTCGTCAAGGTCATAGCACGTTAGGGGCAAAATATTATCGGGAATTTCAAGTGTTGAAATTTGCAATGAGATTGCATACCTTCTATGAGATAGTTGGATCCCGATACCCGCTGCGAGTAAGAGTTACTCCTGGGAGAGTTTTATACATTACAATTAGCCGATCAAGTAGGTGTCTAGAAAGGTGTCAACGAGGTTACGCTTCTGGGAAAACGAGGTTTACATTAATTAGGTTCGTGCGAAAGCACGGGGGACCTCCCTCAAAGTACCGACACTGGCCTGGCTGAAAGATTGGCGAACTTGTAGTGTGTAATTAATCCCGGCTAGTCTTTCCTTTTAGGGTTTGAAGGAAGATTTGATAAAAAGCAGTGGGAGCCATCCTGATTAGATAAAATAAAACCAATCTATTCTTGCAAGAGCGCACGCTGAGTGTTTTCTTCTCTCTCTCTCGTGGTAGCGACCATATCACGCCTTAATCAAGATAATAATACGGATTATTGACCGAACCCGCTTGTTATACTGAGCTGGGGAACGTTGGTCCCGCTCCTACTTATAATTGTTATAAGACAGAGCAGGAAATTGGGGAATACCAGATTTCCCGTGCCGCCCAAACGAAGAGAGTGCATGTTGATGCATCATCTTCGGGTGTGTTCATTATACAGAACTGTTTCTCAGTATCCTCCGCATCCTTGGTATATGATACCGGATCAGGATCCCAGATATGTAAGATGTTACATAGGGCTACAAAAGGGTAGAAAAACTGAGAACGGGTGATAAGTTTCATGAGGCAGAAAACGGGGCAAGAGTTGCAGCCAAGTCTGTCGGTCACTGTCACCCTGTATTACCGATACATTGATTCTGAACGAATGTTATTAGATACCGAACCTGATATACAAAATCATATCAGTTTCTTTATTAGTAAAGAAAGGATATAATTTTGTATTGATGGATAATGTTTTGAACATTTCCTATATCAAAAGTTGATCGGTTCAGGCACGTTATCTAAAAGCATTGATGTTCTAAATCAAACTACAGTTCATAGTATATACAACACACACAAGAGGAAGAGTTCAGAAATGAATGATTCCTTCTTGAGGTATTGTAGACTAGGTCAGATCAATGTGACCCGACTAGCTGAGTTACATAAAGATGCATATTTAAATTAGTTTGAATTTACATCTTGTGAAACTCGCCAGTCATGTCACAAAGATAAGATGACCATAGCTCTGTTTATTGGAAACAGAGAAAGAGTTAGTGAACTCTTGGGACTGATACATGAATGTATGCAAGGTCTCCTGTCTACACATGCCAGGACTGGTTCTTTATACTTCATTACATTCTCTGATGATCTTTCGAGATTCAGACCTATGTTCCTGTTGAAACACAAGTCCGAACCTTTTTAGATATTCACAGAATATAAGTTAGAAGTAGAGAACCAAAATATAGGTATAAGTATTATGTCCTTTGATGTGATCAAGGAGAAGAATACTTGTGCACGGAAATCCTGGACTATTTTAAAGGAGAATGAGATTCTCTCTCAGCATTACTCCTCTGTATACACCATAGCACGATGGTATATCGGGGCGGAGCAATCACACCCTATATGATATGGTGTGCTCTATGATGAGTAATACTGAGTTACCTTTTTCCTATTGGGTGTTATGCACTTGAGAAGCTGCATACTTATTGAATAGGATTCTAATCAAATCAGTGCCTACCACTTCATATGAGATATGGAAAGGGAAGAGCCCATATCTTAAGTTAGTTAAGATTTGGGGTTGTCCGGCCTATGTCTAAAAGCAAAATCCGGACAAGCTCGAGGCAAGGTCTGTAATGTAGAACTGGAAATGTTCCAGCCATACAAACTGCAGCTGATGATTTGATAGAACCAAAGGATTCAGTAGATTCCAACGAACCTCGGCCTCTCCGCCGATCTAGTAGGGTTCCTCACCCACCTGAGAGATACTTCGGTTTCTCTATGACAGTGGGAGCGAGGATTGCATCATGAGATAATGACCCAACTAGTTTCGAGCTGGCCATCAAGAGTTGGGACTCTGTAAGAATGGATGGATGTTTAGCGATCTGAGATGGAATCCATATACACCAACAAAGTATGGACTTTGGTTGCTATATCTGAAGGGTTAAATCCCCATCAGGAGCAAGTATATCTTGAGAAGATTACTTGGTGTACATGGAAAAGTTGAGACTTTCAAAGCTAGACTTGTTAAAAGTTTGCATCATTGACCAGGTGTGGATAATGATGAAACCTTTTCAAGTAGCTATGCTTAAGTCCATCCAGATCCTACTTGCCACGGCTACATACCATGACTACGATATCTGGTGGTTGGGTGTCATGACAGCTCTTCTAAAATGAAGTTTTGGAAGAGAGTGTCTATAAGTACACAGCCAGAGGGCCTCGTAGACAGTGGGAGCAGCGGAAACGTGTGCAAGATGCTTTATAGGATAAAGCAGGCATCGCGGAGTTGGAACATCTGTTTTGATGAAGTAGTCAAAGAAGTTGACATCATCAAAATGGTAGATGAACCTTGTATAAACAAAAAGGTTGTAGGGAGTATGATGGTGATCCTCGTAGAGTACGTGGATGACATACTCTTGATAAGAAAGGAGTTTCTTATGCTACGCTCGATCAATCTCCGTTTATCACAATAATTCTCCATATAGGATCAAAGTGATACCTCCTTAATCCTGAGTTTTGGATCTATGAGATAGATTTAATTGGATGTTAGGATTCTCACTAGTTGTAGTGAGATGGTATCAAGTGATCCTGGGGAGAATCACTGGAAGTGTTCCAGGGTGATAAAGATGATTGAATGTCAGTCGCAGGCATTGTCTTTACCCTCAGTAAAGGGACGGTATGTTGGAAGAGTTCCAAGCTAGATACCGTGATATACTAGACGATAAAGGCAGGATACATCGCTACTTAAGATGCTACCAAAGAGGCTGTTTGGATGTATAATGGTTCATGAGATGAACTATGTTCCTACCATTGTGAGACAATGGAGTTGTGGCTTATGCCAAGGAACGTCCGTCCCATCAGTGATCCAGACATATTCTAAGGCAGTATCACCTGATCATGGAGATGGTTGATCTCCAGGCTGATCGAGGCAAGGAGAGCAGACTTAGAGGATAACGCAGCGGATCCACTCACGAAGGCCTATTCCCAGAGAGAGACTTTTATGGGATGGTTGAGTATGAGATACTACAACCACTGCTACAGATGGCCCTAGTGCAAGTGGGAGATTGTTAGTTATATGTATGCCCTAGAGGCCATTACTGTACATAGGATGTATATTGTAGTGGATGCTGGGACATATATAGGGAGGACTTTCTTGCTCGACATGATAGTATGCTATCTGGTTGATCTTTACCATAACGTGTACTTTGATTGTCTCTCTGTTACATGTTGGTAAAGCCCTTAGGATGTGTACTTGACTACCTGGACTATGATACGGATCATACTAGTAAGGACATGATAGTCCATAAGTACATCCTTCAAAGTCCCTAGTCGTGGGTATATCGAGACGGGGCATCGATATACCAGAGTAGACTAGCGTATACCTTCTCGACCCATACAGATGGGCGATGGATGATCCCATATCCATTGGTGTTTGACATCGGAGATGATATACGGGTGCTCAGTAGAGACTGGGTACACTGGACGGACTCGCCGAGAACTCCCAGATGGTATTATACCTCACGTCAGATGGCAGTTCTCTGGTGACACTGGTACAGAGTAGTCTGTTGACCCGAGATCGTCATAGAGTCTTGTGTGGTTCCCACTGTGCTTTGATTTCCATCTTACCACGTCCAAGAGGGCGTGCAAAACGGTGGTTTTTGGGTACAGTCCCGAGTCACATGGAGGCAATGAGCGATAGGAGGTGATTCGTCTCTCCCGGTATAGGGAGTTGATGTTGCGCAGTGTTCGATTGGCTATAACAGGAAATCCCTGGCCAGGGTTGCTGAGATATACTGGTAAGTGTTACCAGTAGTTTCTCGAACAGTTATAGACCCCATATCGACACGACTTATCGAGCTATTGGGGTCTGACGTTTACCACCCCTAGGCGAGATGTGCGACATATCAGACGATCAGACCGGACTATAAGGTAGTGTTACTGGTCGGATTCACTGGAGTGTGAGCGGGCTTGCTCGTCGATCTTCAGATCACTCAATACCCGGGTGGCCGTTACGTTTAGCAGACCGCTTGCGGCTTGTGGGTGTTTGATATGATCATCATCTGCTGCCGGCGTATTGACGAGTCTTTAGAGTCATACACAGAGGTTTCCTGGCTCAAGCGAAACGAAATAGGAGCGCATATGAGATATGTGCGGGACCGAGAATAATGCGTGTATGTGATACCGTATTCTATTCTCGCGATGAATGTGTCGAATGGTTGTATGCGATATAACCTAGTTATCGAATCAAGGATTGATTCGATAAATCGATACATTGGATATTAGTCGGTTATATGAGATATGACCGGATCGTTAAATCAAGTGTTGATTTAATGATTTAATGTATAATTATATATTTGATATATTACATTGCATTAACTAACATTGGTTCACTTTAAATGGATTTTCTCACTCGGGTGTGCACATTTCATATGCGATATGATTTATGCACTTGCTTGTATCATGTTTGATGGTGCATCCCCTTTTTGTTAAGTGTATAGAATTAAACCTTGGTTAATGGAATGGTTAGGGTTTTCTATTTGATTATTCATCTTATTCATTTGTTTATTTCTTTTTGGAAAAGAAAAAATTGCATGATAAAATGGTGGCATTTTTGTTTCATTCATGAAGCTTCATGAATACTTTGACCATTGCAACCATTTTGTCATCTTGTAGAAACCTAACCATTCACTAACCATGATCAATTCTCTACATTAAACTATGGTTACTATTATGATAAGGATGGTTTTTCTTTTCTCATAAAAGATAATTCTTATCATAATTTTCTGCTTCTTCTTCCTTTCTTCAAGTGAAGAAAACCAAACCTCATCAATGGTGGATTGATGAAGAGTGTGAGAAATCCAAAACTAAAGTCTACCCACTTCCTATTTCTTCATCCTCTACCTCTTGCCAAGTAGTAGAGTGTGTTTCCTTCACAAGTTTTCATGACTTGGTGAAGGTGGAGCTTGATCTTTCGATGCCTCGACGTAGATCATCTTCGGCATGGACATCGACGACCTAGCTTGCCCATTCTCCGACGAAGCCGACGCTTGAGCCCAGATTTGATTTGGACAGCGGAGAAGACCTCGTTGCGGAGCTATGGAGGTGGAGCACCAGATCTACAAAGGTTGTATTTCCGTATTCTCATTAGTTAAGTGTTAACTAGTTATCTTTTCGCCTAGACATCTAGCCATCGATCCGTAGTTTAGGGTTTCCGGCACCTAGAATTTTTTAATTTGGCATGTTCGATGCCTTGAGAGACCTCACTAGAGTGCCTAGGAACCTTACACGTCAGTCCCCTAATAGCGGTACAAGTCGTGTCGGAGTGAAGCCCAAAACACCCTGAGATAACACTGGAAGCCTACCAATATATCTCGATTGCCCTGGCCAGGGACTACTCGTGTAATGGCTCTCCTAGACACATCGCGATGTCAACCCCCAATACCGGGAGAGACGAATCCTGTCTAACCTTCACTGCCTCCAAGTGCTTCGGGACTGTACCCAACTACTACTTGTTTGCACGACTCCTTTGAGCCGTGGTAGGGTAGTAATCAAAGTACAGTGGGAACACACTCGAGGCGAAGTGACAGTGTCAAGTCAGCGGACTAAGCTGTACTCATGTCACCTGGGAACTGATAACTGACGATAGGTATAATACCAACCTGTCAGTTCCCGACGAGTCCTGTCCAGTGTACTCGTAACCCAACGAGCACCCGTATACTATCTCCAGTACGACGTACTGATGGCTGTGGGACAGACCATCTCCCACACTGGGATGAGAAGCGCATACGCTAGTCTACTCCGGAGTATCGATGCCCTGTCTCGATAGTCCTGCGACTAGGGACCTGTATAAGGATGTGCTTATAGATTACCCAGCCCCCACTAGTGTGACTGCCATCACAATGCTGGTAATCAAGCAAAGATCCTAAGGGCTCCACTAATGTGTATAGGTGATATACTAAAATAAACACATGTACACATTGAAGTAGAAACAAACCAAGTAGCATACTACTATATTGAGCAAGATTGTTTATACAAGGTGAATATCCCAAGCTTCCATTAAGTAATATACAAACTAGTATGATATAGTAATGGCCTCTAGGGCATATACACTAACAATCTCCCACTTGCACTAAAGCCATGTACTGGCGTATCGAAGACCTATCATCTCGATCAGCCGCTCGAACTGAGTCTGGGGCAAGGCCTTGGTGAATGGATCTGCATTGTTATCTTCTGAAGCAACCCTCCGAACCTCGATCTCCTGGCGATCCACGATCTCCCTGATCAGGTGATACCGCCTCAAGATGTGTCTGGATTTCTGATGGGACCTGGGTTCCTTCGCTAAAGCTATAGCCCCGTTGTTGTCACAATACAGAGGTATTGGATCAACAATGGACGGAACCACCTGAAGTTCTTTCAAGAACTTCCTTATCCAGACAGCTTCTTTTGCGGCATCAGATGCAGCGATGTATTCCGCTTCCATCGTCGAGTCTGCAACGGTTTCCTGTTTGGAACTCTTCCAACACACCGCCCCTCCATTGAGGGTAAAGACAAAACCCGACATGGACTTGGAATCATCCTTGTCACTCTGGAAGCTGGAGTCAGCAAAGGCCTCGATCTGGAGGTCTTTTCCGCCATACACCAAGAACATCTCCTTAGTCCTTCTCAGGTTCTTGAGAATGTTCTTTACCGCTATCCAGTGTTTCTCCCCAGGGTTTGACTGATACCGGCTTACCACACTCAGTGCATAAGCTACATCTGGTCTGGTACACAACATCGCATACATTATAGAGCCTACCGCAGAAGTGTAGGGTATAATAGACATGCGATCCCTCTCCAAATCAGTCTTGGGAGACATCTCTTTAGAGAGGTTGATCCCGTGACAAGCCGGTAGGTTACCGCGCTTGGAATCTTCCATACTGAATCTTTTCAGTATGGTGTCGATGTACCTGGACTAAGAAAGTCCTAATATCCTCTTGGATCTATCACGATGGATCCGGATCCCCAGGATGTATGAGGCATCACCCAGGTCTTTCATGGAGAACCTGTGTGACAAGAACCCCTTGACAGATTGTAGCATAGGAATGTCATTTCCTATTAAGAGAATGTCATCCACGTATAAAACGAAGAATACTACAGTTCTTGCTACAAATCTACTATAGATGCATGGTTCATCTGGATTTTTGATAAAGCCAAATTCCTTGACCGTCTCATCAAAACAGATGTTCCAACTCCGCGATGCCTGCTTTAGTCCATAGATGGACTTAAGCAACTTGCACACCTTTCCGCTGCTCCCACTCTGAATGAAACCCTCTGGCTGATCCATATAGACACACTCAACTAAATTTCCATTTAGAAAAGCGGTCTTTACGTCCATCTGCCAAATCTCATAATCGTGGAAGGCAGCAATGGCAAGAAGGATCCGAATGGATTTCAGCATTGCCACTGGAGAAAAGGTTTCGTCATAGTCCAAACCAGGTCTTTGACGAAAACCCTTTGCAACATTCTAGCTTTATAGGTCTCAACCTGTCCATCTACACCAATCTTCCTTTTGAAGATCCACTTGCATCCTACGGGTTTTACCCCGTCTGGAGCAATGTCCAACGTCCATACTTTGTTGGTGTACATGGACTCCATTTCGGTCCGCATTGCATCCAACCATTTTACCGAGTTAACGCTCTGAACGGCCTGCTGGAAGCTAGTAGGCTCATCATAATCTATGATGCAATCCTCTCTATCCCCGTCTATGAGAAAACCGTAGTATCTCTCGGGCGGATGAGACTGCCTACTACTTCTGCGGAGCTGCATAGGAATGTCCTGTTCTTTTGAACCTACTGGCTCTTCCAAGCTTTCAGTAATAGCTTGTGGTTCTGGAAATTCTTCCAGTTCTATTGCGCTCCCACTTATCTGGGTTTCTAAAAACTCAGTTTCCAAGAAGCGGGCATGTTGAGAAAGAAGAACTTTTTGTTCCTCTGCGGAATAGAACAGATACCCCCTAGAGTTTTTTGGGTATCCCACAAACTTACACTGTACTGAACGTGCCTCGAGCTTGTCCGCATGCTGCTTTTTTACAAAAGCTGGACATCCCTATATCTTAAGATACTTAAGACAGGGTTTCTTCCCACTCCACATCTGATATGGGGTGGTAGGAACAGTCTTGGTTGGAGCCTTGTTCAAGAGATATGCAGCTGCTTCTAGTGCATAACCCCAGAAAGATCGCGGTAACTCAGCCTTGCTCATCATGGAACGAACCATATCCAATAGGGTTCGATTCCGTCTCTCCGATACACCGTTATGTTGCGGAGTGTATGGAGGAGTAAGCTGAGAGAGAATTCCATTCTCTTTTAAGTAATTCAGGAACTCGGCACTTAAGTATTCTCCACCTCGATCCGATCTTAGAATCTTGATACTTTTGCCTGTTTGTTTTTCAACTTCATTCTTGTAATCCCGAAATTTCTCAAAGGCCTCGGATTTGTGCTTCATTAAGAAGACATGTCCATACCTAGAGAAATCATCCGTAAAAGTAATGAAGTAAGAATAACCGCTTTGCGCATGTGTAGACATTGGACAGCACACGTCGCTGTGTACGAGTCCCAAGAGCTCGCTCACTCTTACTCCGTGTCCAGTGAACGGAGTCTTTGTCATCTTTCCTTTGAGACAGGATTGACAAGTGGCATACGATTGATATTCGAACGGATCCAAATATCCTTCTGTATGTAACTTAGTCAACCTTCTCTCATTGATGTGACCCAGTCTACAATGCCATAAGAAAGTCTGATTGATTTCCGGAGACTTTCTTTTGTGTGTATTCTGGACATTGAAAATCTGTGGTTGGTTTAATACGTATATACCATTGCTCAATGTACCTGACCCAATCAGAACTTGATTAAGGTGAATGTTTACAACATTACTTACAAAAGCAAATTCATAACCTTCTTTAGAAACCAAAGATACAGAAATGATATTACAAGTTGCGTTGGGTACAAAAAAGCAATTACGCAAAACCAAAACATGTCCATCTGACATTCCCAGGTGATAGTCCCCCACGGCCTTAGCATCCATGCTAGCTCCGTTTGCAACTCTGAGGGTCATGTCACCTGCCTTCAAAACCCTACGGTTTCTCAAGGCCTGTAAAGAATTACAGATATGAGATCCTGATCCGGTATCTAATACCCAGGAAGTATAGTTTATTGAAAGACAGTTTTCAATAACATACACACCTGAAGCTGAGCCGCAACCTGCTTCAGTTCCTGTGTCCTGGCCTTCCAAGCCCTGCAATCTTTCTTCCAGTGTCCACTCTTATGACAATAGAAGCATTCTTCTTTATCCACAAGCTTCCCCGCTATCATTGTTGCCTTTGCCTTTCCCTTCGTATCCACTTTACTAACACCGCCCCTTGGTTTGGCGGGGGCTTTCCTCTTCTTTCCCTTGGCTTTTGCCTTGGACCTAGAAGAAGAAGATCCTCCTACAAACAAAGTGGATGTTTCCCTACTTTTCTGTAGGGTGCCCTCTGCGCTCCTCAGCATGTTGAGGAGTTCTGAAAGTTCAACCTCTTTTTCTTGTAAGTTGAAGTTCAGTATAAACTGGGCGTAAGTGGAAGGAAGGGACTGGAGAATCAAGTCCGTATAGAGCTCATTCTCCAACGTGGTTCCAAGTTCCGCGAGCTCCTCAATGAAGCCAATCATCTTAAGCACGTGTTCCGCTACCGATGATCCGATGGCCAACCTTGCCGAAAATAACTTCTTCGACACTTCGTATCTTGCGATACGAGATTGCTCTCCATACAGTTCTTTTTTATGGAGAAATATGGATTCAAGGTCCATATTCTCGTGCCTCCTCTGATGTTCGTTGTCCATCGAGGCAAGTACGAGGCACTTGGCCTTCGCGCTATCAATCTCCCAAGTCTTACGGATTTCCTTATCCGCGACGCTGGAGGTGGGACCTGGGACGGGGGGAGCTTTGGTGGTAAGAAGATACCCCAGCTTGTCGTAAGTGATTGCCATTTTGACATTCCTGAGCCAATCTTTGTAGTTTGGCCCTGTCAGTATGTTTTTATCTAGAAGTAACTTAAGTCCAGTCATGTCGATTGGTCGCTGCAATTAGGAGAGAGAAGAAGAAACACTCAGCATGATGCTCTTGCAAGTTTAGAATGGTTTTTAATTTGTCTAAACATGATGGCTCCCACTGTCTCTCGAATCCCTCCTCAAACCATAAAGGAAGAATTAGTCGGGATCAATCCCACCGCACAATACTTGCTTAACCGTTCAGCCAGGCCAGTGTCGGTACTTCGAGGGAGGTTTTCCAACGCTTTCGTGAAGTTCCTTAATTAAATAACCTCTTTTTCCTGGGGGTGTAGCCCCGCTAACACCTTTCTAGACACCTACTATGTTTATAGCATTGATCGTTTAGTGAGAAATTTCCCGAGGAGTAGCATATACTCACAGTAGGATCGGGATCCAAATATCATCGCATGACGAAACTGAAGGAATCCTACCATAATCACCACACTCCAAATGGTATGCAAATCTAGCAAGTTTCAGTACTTATGAAACTCCCGATGTGGATTTTTGCCCCATGCTCTTATGACCTTGACGAAGGTCAACAAATCATAAGTCACATGTCAAGTTCTGCCCGTCATTTTCCAGGTTAATTTGAACCCACCCGTATATACCCTTGACGAAGGTCAACAAGGAAATACGACTGTCCCAAACCAACGCATCTATCTATGCTACATATGAACACCCAACAGCTACCAATCTCTATGCCTTGACGAAGGTCAACAAACATAGCTTGAATACTATTGAATATTCATACGAAACGACGGAGGGCTACGAATGGTTTTGGCGAAACCGTGAGCGTAGTGAACTTGATATAATCGATGGAATGAGATAGCTTTTAAAAGGAGTGGCTCAAGCTCCGCATTTAAAAGTTAGTTTTGAAAAGAACCGAGTGGTTTTTCGAAAGTGTTCCAACGACTTTTGCTTGGTTTATTATCTTGCATTAGTTCTTTTAATGCGTGATATTCTTGCATTAGTTCTTTTAATGCGTCCCATCATTTAATCCTACCATTGCAGAAAACAACCAAAATATGACATACGCTTATGCCATTCGCATTCGCCACGGGGCCCCGTCATCACCCGTTAGGTTACTTAACTAACGACAGAGCGGGGGCTGGGCTAGCACGGCTGTAAAACATAAGCAACGTCTAAATAGTTATAAATATATAGCAATGATAGACATTACAGATGAATACATTGGATATACTAGGAATTCGCAATCCGTTCGAGCCTGCAACGAAAAGCGGATTATACGGTCGCGATGAATCGCCAAAACCCCACCCAAGACCCCTACGGGTGCGGCAAACTACCCGCCAAGTACCCGAAGTGGAGCAACCTCCCTCAAAGCTGTGAGTAGGCCACTCGGCACTTCGAGATACCCGGTAGTTTGTGCACCCCCTCCACGGGTCTATCCTAGGAGCAAAAACAGTAAAAAGAATTATACAATGACGGCTACAACCCCGACCCGGTTGTGCGGCCATATAAATAATATTACATCAATTTACATATTACATGAATGAAAGAAAAAGAAAAGCTCATCTCACATCCACCCCGGCTATTCACCCACGACAGTCCAACTCATTCATATACACATACCATCATCAATCACAGATCACAGATATGTATAACCCCGACTAATCGACATATAGCGATTAGCAGACGTTCAATACATACAAACATCACAGATATAACATATTAGTCAAAGTATAGTGAAGTTCGATCCAAAAATACGGATTTATAGGCCCCCAAAAACAAATATCTTTTCTGGAAAACCTGGGCACAAATAAACCTTCTTAAAAATCCCAAAACCCTACCAGAAGAACACTGCACCAAATCCGGTCGCGAGAAGAGCCAAGACGGCGGCGGTTCCGCGGCAAGTGTTTACTCATTGCCGCGGAACCGTGGCGGTTTGATGGATTCAGGCGACCGTTTTTGGTGGGTGTCTTCACAAAACCCTGAGCCGATTTTAGGAGTAAAACTTTTTATCTTTTGAGCACAAAAAATTTCAACAGAAAGTTAGGGTTTTTGATATTTAGGTTTTTTGTGATTTTTCCGATCGAACTTCCATACACTTTACTACTTTGCTAGTTTAAGTTTAGTTAGGCTCTGATACCACTGTAAGTCTACATTGCCAACCCCGGTTCTTGCGGGGAGGATGAAACGATATAAAAAACAAATTTTTAGCGCATTAGGCAACATGGACTAACAAAAGTCGGGATCTTTTCCTAAACTAAACTAGCTACCAAGCTAAAGTGAGTTAGCTACTCGGAAAAGATGTTATACCTAACTTGAACTCCTTCTTCTTGAAACCTTTGTAGAGCTTGGATGGTGCTTTCCTCGTCGCCTTCTTCCGTCAAAGATGGATCCACCTGAGGGTTCAACCTTCGGGCTCCTTTCTCGAACTTTGAGAGAACTAGGATCTTTGGCTTGCTAAACCTCTAACCCTAGAGTGAGTAGAGAGTGGTTTTGGGGTGTTCTTATCTTAAGGAGAGAGTTTCTCAACACATGAGAGTGAGTCTCCTTGAACTAGAGGAGGAGGAAGAAGAAGAGAGGAGAGAGAAGTGTTATGATGGAATGAAATGGCTTTTTACAACCATAACATAATATGAAATGAATTATCAAATTAATAATAATAATCTAAATGAAATAGTTGATGGATGGTTTGGAATGACAATTATCATTACACACATTAAATGGTTTTGCTAGAATCAAAGAGCATCTTTGATATGTAATGATGATAGTCAAAGTTTCAACCATGGTCAACAAGTCAACCTTGGTCAAGAAGTCAACAAACCCAACCATGACACAATTTCATTTAATTAATATTATTAATTAATATATCATAAATTCATTAGGGTTTGGAAAAAGAAGACTGTCAACTGTGCATACACACCTGTTCCGAAACCCTAATGAAAATCCTCTTCCTCCACCTGAACCAACTGTGCATACACACCCGCATTCTTGTTCCGAGGAACAAGAACACAATGAGATAAAACTAACCCCAAAACATATACTAGTATTTGGCTCAAACCAGAGCCCGCTAGTAATATCCGTCCGGACTCCAAACGTGCACAAGTGCGCGGATGAGAACGAACCCTGTCGCAAAACCATGCGACCTCTACTCTGTTTTGCCCAAAGGCGAATAGCCCTCTGTGTGGGACTCTAAAGACTCGACACTACGCTGGCAGTGGGTTTAACCACAGACCGCAAGCGGCACTAGCTGTGCGTAACGGTCCCCAGGTAGATGCCGATAAGAAGACTGACGAGGTGAACCTCATCTGAACTCCTACTGAGTCTGAATGTGACAATCTCCGTACAGTCCGGTCTGTTCGTCTGATACATCGCATGGCGGGCCTAGGGGGCGGTAAACGTCAGTCCCCTAATAGCGGTACAAGTTGTGTCGGAATGAAGCCCAAAACACCCTGAGATAACACTGGAAGCCTACCAGTATATCTCGATTGCCCTGGCCAGGGACTACTCGTGTAATGGCTCTCCTAGACACAGCGCGATGTCAACCCCCAATACCGGGAGAGACGAATCCTGTCTAACCGTCACTGCCTCCAAGTACTTCGGGACTGTACCCAACTACTACCTGTTTGCACGACTCCTTTGAGCCGTGGTAGGGTAGTAATCAAAGTACAGTGGGAACACACTCGAGGCGAAGTGACAGTATTAAGTCAGCGGACTAAGCTGTACTCATGTCACCTGGGAACTGATAACTGACGATAGGTATAATACCAACCTGTCAGTTCCCGACGAGTCCTGTCCAGTGTACTCGTAACCCAACGAGCACCCATATACTATCTCCAGTACGACGTACTGATGGCTGTGGGACAGACCATCTCCCATACTGGGATGAGAAGCGCATACGCTAGTCTACTCCGGCGTATCGATGCCCTGTCTCGATAGTCCTGCGACTAGGGACCTGTATAAGGATGTGCTTATAGATTACCCAGCCCCCACTAGTGTGATTGCCATCACAACGCTGGTAATCAAGCAATGATCCTAAGGGCTCCACTAATGTGTATAGGTGATATACTAAAATAAACACATGTACACATTGAAGTAGAAACAAACCAAGTAGCATACTACTATATTGAGCAAGATTGTTTATACAAGGTGAATATCCCAAGCTTCCATTAAGTAATATACAAACTAGTATGATACAGTAATGGCCTCTTGGGCATATACACTAACACTTACACAGTACTGAGCGTGCCTCGAGCTTGTCCGCATGCTGCTTCTTTACAAAAGCTGGACATCCCCATGTCTTAAGATACTTAAGACAGGGTTTCTTCCCACTCCACATATGATATGGGGTGGTAGGCACAATCTTTGTTGAAGCCTTGTTCAAGAGATATGCAACTGTTTCTAGTGCATAACCCCAGAAAGATTGCGGTAACTCAGCCTTACTCATCATGGAACGAACCATATCCAATAGGGTTCGATTCCGCCTTTCAGATACACCGTTGTGTTATGGTGTGTATGGAGGAGTACGCTGAGAGAGAATTCCATTCTCTTTTAAGTAGTCCAGAAACTCGGCACTCAAGTATTCACCACCTCGATCAGATCTCAGTTTCTTTATTCTTTTGCCTGTTTGTTTTTTCAACTTCATTCTTGTATTCCTGAAATTTCTCAAAGGCCTCGGATTTATGCTTCATTAAGAAGACATGTCCATACCTAGAGAAATCATCTGTTAAAGTAATGAAGTATGAATAACCACTTCGTGCATGTGTAGATATTGGACCACACACATCACTGTGTATGAGTCCCAAGAGCTCGCTCGCTCTTACTCCGTGTCCAGTGAACGGAGTCTTTGTCATCTTTCCCATGAGACAAGATTCACAAGTGGCATAAGACTGATACTCGAACGGATTCAAGTATCCCTCTTTATGTAACTTAGTTAATCATGTCTCATTAATGTGACCCAGTCTACAATGGCATAAGAAAGCCTGATTTGATTCCGGAGACTTTCTTTTAAGTGTGTTCTGGACACAGAAAATCTGTGCTTGATTTAATACGTATATCCCGTTTTCTAATGTACCTGACCCAATCAGAACTTGATTTAGGTGGATGTGGACCACATCGTTTACAAAAGTAAAATCATATCCTTCCTTAGAAAGTAAGGATAGATATATGATGTTACAAGTCGCACCTGGTACATACAAACAGTTACGCAGAATCAATATCTGCCCAGTTGTCAGTCCAAGATGATATTCCCCTATGGATCCAGCGTCCATGCTCATTCCGTTAGCAACCCTGAGAGTCATATCACCTTTCTTGATAACCCTACGGTTTCTCAGAGCCCGTAACGAGTTACAGATGTGAGATCCTGATCCGGTATCCAATACCTAGGAAGTTGGGTTAACTGACATACAGTTCTCTACTACAAACACACACGAAGCCGAAGCCACAACATGCTTTGAATTCTGGCTACTGGCTTTGCTAGCCCTGCAATCCTTCTGCCAATGTTCATTCCCGTAACAATAGGAAAGTCCCTCTTTTACTACATACAGTCCCGAAACTTTTGCCCATCTGTCACGACCCGAAAGAGCACGTGGCTGGCCCTTGAACCATATGAAGTCTATAGGACTCCATCTGATCCAAGTAAGCCAAAGCCCAGAAATCTAAAACTATATTAAGAGTAAATAAAGAAAACTGGTTTAAAGAAGTGAAGAAAAACATGTTTGAAGTCAAGGTTTTTAAATAACTAAGCCGAATATGCATTTTTAAAATGTAAAGTCTGTTCTAAAAATTTCGGCAGAGTTTCTTTTGTAAATACTGGCCCCGAACGGGGTACAACAAGAACAATATATATGCAATGATAAAAGGCATCCCCAAGCGGGAGCTAGCTCTTCGTTAATCAACGGTCACAACCACACAAGCAATATAATATACAACGCCGAATGGCGAGGATCAAAACTCAAAAGAAACTCACAATAACATGAAAACCGTCATACTGCTACACGCGACTCTAAGGTCGAAATAATACATCACGAGTGTCTAAGTCTGAAACAATATACAAGTTTTGGTTGATGGAATTTCTAGATACAATGAATAATAAATGTACAATGGTGATTCTGATACAAAGAACCCACCTACCCAAGCAAGTCACCCATATAGAAGCAGTGTGCCAGAAAAGCCGCTATGGAATCTGTACGGCAAGAACCATCAAGAACTGTGGCACAACGGGGTGAGTTGCCAACTCGTGAATAGAAAATATCTACAAGCAGAGATCGAATGTATGGCCCATCCTAGGTCAATACAATCAGATATAAATAAACCTCAATATGAATAAGTCTACAGCATGCTAAACTGGCAATGTAATCTCTATACATGAGTGTAGTGCCAAGTGCTCGTGCCAGTGCCTCAGGTAATAGCATATCATAAATATGAGGTAAAATCAGTGTAATCAAATCTGCATGCACGTGGATCCCGTCCACTCGTCACCCAATGACCATAACCATCATGCATGTAAATATCATCAGCATATGCATGGAAATATGAGGATATAACCAAAAGCATGGAACTTGAGTGCCTAGCATCGACACTCGAAAACATCATGAAAACCTGTGCCTAGCATCCGCACGTAAATCCTCATATATCGGGCATCCTTCTGTCCGGGTCAGCCCACTTTCTCATATATCGGACATCCGTCAGTACGGGTCAGCCCACTCTCTCATACATCGGACATCCGTCAGTCCGGGTCAGCCCACTCTCTCATACATCGGGCCCCACCATGTACCCTCATACGGCACCACTCCTCGTATGGAGTAATAAATCAGGACCGATAAATCTCATGGTGGCAGCGCAAATATCATATCAAGGGAAACCGGGTTTTCCAAATAAGTACATACCTTCCTTTAGAATTATCCACGGTTCCCAAATCCAGAAATATCTTGAAAACGAATATCTCGATGCGTATAATCAGAAAGCATGATGTATGTGACATATTAATGAAATGCAAGTACAACAAGATATCATGCAACATGGAATAATAGTATGCACATACAAGGTCCTATCCTGATGCAATAATACTACTGTGTAGTGACATGGCAATTATCGATGATGAAGTGTGTGAGCCGGCAACAAGTGTATGTGGAACATACGCATCATCGATAATGGTGCTGGTGTCCTAGCAGCATGACTGTAATATATCAACAACATAAGCGATGCAATGCAAATAGCATGAGTATACGGAATCGAATAATCAACACAACAGTAAAGAATCTACCTCAATAAAAATATCATGCAGCCTTGACATTTGAAACAAGACGAATCGGGTTTTAATAAAAATAAGGGCTACGGTGTTTTAAGAAAAGATGCTTCATTTGAAAATACCCGTAGAATCCTTTTTTCCCTATCTTTAAAATATCCCCGATTCGTTAGTTTTGAAATAGGTATGACTCGGGTCTAGTCTACGCCTACTATGCGAACTACGGACCCAACTATCAAGCCAATCGGGAGGGGTATGAAAACCACCTAAATCTGAGTCGATACACACACACACACACACACACACACACACATATATATATACACAATAGTCGGTGATCCCGCCTCAATAGTATCACATACGATACAGTATATCATATAACATCCTCGAGTCATGAGTGCGGATCTAACATCAATATAAAGCTTATACGGTAAATCGTCGTACAGCATCCCAATAGCTTGGTACGGGTCAATATCACATTCATCTCATCACATATCAGGTATCACTACCATCATATCACATAATCTAGGGTACAGATCTAAGTCTAGTACAATCGATACCATCTACATAGGTATGAATGCGGGGTAACACATATGCCCAAAAGCCCGCTAAACCATCATGTCGTATCTCAAATACGAACTCTGTCATATCGCCGAATCTCACGGCCTCAATCAAATCACATCGACTCATCTCAATCCCACGTATCATACTCAAATCCCGTATATGAACACATAGTCCCATACCCATGTGTAGATATACACACCTCGAAATACGCACAGATAAAAGAAAGAATGTATGCAAGTATTTGTGTACGTGTATGTATGGGTGCAACCACTACTCTAGGGTTTCGCACTATACTAAACCAATACATCCTTATCATCCATAATCCATTATTACCATCGATAAACTTAAACAACACATAATAAATATACGTGTGTATACGTATTCGTATACATCACCACGGACTGCGGGGGTGCTATACGCCATCCACCCAACTTCCCCCGTAGATATAAATCTACTTACTTTGCGTCTTTATCTGTCGACGTCTCCACGTGTTTGCTTGTCATCCTGAAGTCTTCATGGGGTACCTACACATTAACGTATCGCAAATGCGTATCAAAACCAATTCAGAACTAAAACGGCATACGAAACCCCAAACGATACCCTATGATCTATAGGTTAGAACCTATGGACAACGCTTCCAAAACCATCAACAACCCTTGATATCGTCGTTTAAACGCCAAGTAGTCGAGTACGTAAACTCAGAATTCACAATACGGAAATACGGAAACATGAATCCAAAACAGCAACTTAGGAAATAGGCCCCAGATTTCACCCTAGGTCAAATTAGACAAATCTATACATGCCAGGGGTCTAGTTTACTGGAGATAGGGCCATGCACCAAAAAGGAGACTAAACCACCCTGCTATGGCCGCAAATTGCGGCCAGAAGGAATAAATCTGCGACCGGAATTTGGAGTTGGGGGCTAGGGTTTGGTGTTGTGGTTCCACGGTGCCTACACATCTCACTGTCAAGTCAATTTTATTTTAGGGGTCCCGGGGAGATAGCAGATTCCAAAACACACTCACAGAAATACAGTTTTCCCCGATATCGATTCACTAAATCCGTATTCTGGGTTTAACTCTCGGGTCTGGTCCAAAGTAACATCACTAACAGGATTCTAAGGTCACAACAAGTCTCAATTTCACTTAACAACTCAAATTTACCCTAATCCTCTCTAGGTTGTCCAAAGTGCACAAAACTTCGTCGAAACGACATCGAACTTTAAAAGAGGCTTAATCACTAGAAATGATACAACAATTGTGAAGGAATTACCTCCATAGAGACTCATGAATCCTCAACAGCGCCAAATCACAAACTTTCTTGGTCCAATGTGTAGATCTTGAGCTTGTGCACACTTTTAATGAAATGAATATGGGGTTTTGGTGTTGTTTTTGAGATGATTTGGGGTATTGAAGAGGGGAGGGAGAAGGGCAAAGCTTCAGCTGAGAAATGTGTAAGTGCATGGCGGCGCCCCGGCCTCCATCCCGAGGCCAAAATGCGGAAGCGGTGATAAACTTTAATTTTGCGAACTTAGCAAACCGGCACCACCGCGCACTAAAAACCAGGATCGAACCATTAACTAGTCCTAACTAACTACAAGATAGGGAATTGAGATATACCGACTGATCCGAGTCCTCCGGTCTTCTCGTCGTCGTCCCGATCTCCTGCGGAATGTTCTGTCTCCACCTCATCGCCGGAAGTGCACCACATCGCCTACATCTTTTACGGGCTCCCACCTCAATACCGAGGCAACTCGGGCACGAAGCTGGCTAGTCGACGTGCCCAAGATGTGCTGTAGAATGTTGTGTAGAACTTGTGTCTCATTTTGGGGTTGTGGAATTGCCTTTTGAGATGGTGGAGGAATTGATTTTTGAGATGAACTAGAGAGCTTTTCTTAGCACCATGAGAACCAAAAATGCCACACCAAAATGAATCAAATCCCATCCTAAGGAATGGCCGGCCTCTCTTGGTGGGAGAGTGAGAGTGAGAGAGTGGAATGGTTATCATATGGAATAATGATCACAAAGAAACACCAACACTCAACAACCAAATCATGCAAAGAAATGATCACCAAAAGAGAACCTCACTCCACCACAACCATCATGAAAACCATGTCATATGAAAGTCAAGCCATGATAGAGAAGTCAAGAAGTCAAGGTCAAGGATGGGCTATCATGATACAACAAATTGCAAAGACCCCCTCCACAATTGCTTATTTGCAACAATGCAAATAAGCCCTCCTCCACCAATTTTCGGCCAATGAACGATACAAAGGAAATTGGCCGAAACGGAAAGCAAACTGGCAACTCCAGAAAACTGGTCCCGTAATAAATTACAGGAAAACCCCGATACTGTGCATACACACCCGCATTTGTATTCCGACCGAAATACAAATGCAATGAGACAAAATCTACACTGTACTATACTGGGATCCGGCTTAAACCAAAGCCGACTAGTATTATCCGTCCGATCCTGATCCATGCAATACCGCACGTATCTGATCGAACCCTGCCATATATCCATACGGCCTGTAGTACAAACTGTCCGATCCTGATCCGTGCAATACCGCACGTATCTGATCGGACCTTGCCATATCTCCATACAGCTTCTATAACGTTTCGCCCGAAAGCTGAGTAACTGAATGTGGGGGACTCTAAAGACTCGTCAACATCTTGGTTATGGATTTAACCACTAGCACGTCAGAGGTATAAACCAATACGTAACGGGCTACCAGGTATTGACCAAAAGGCACGTCGATGAGCGAACTCATCCTGACACCCCACTGAGCCTGTCAGTGACAATATCCGTACAGTCCGGTCCGTTCGTCTATAAGCATCGCATGGCGGGCCTAGGGTGTTGGTAAAAGTCAGACCCCCAAAAGCGGTACAAGTCGTGTCGGAGTGTAGCCCAGAACACCCTGAGATACTACTGGAATACCTACCAGTAAATCTCCTTGCCTCGGCCGAAGGCTTCGTGTAATGGCTCTCCTAGACACAGCACGACCTCACCCCCAATACCGGGAGAGACGAACCCCTGAAGATACGCTCACTGCCTCCATGTGGCTCGGGACTGTACCCAACTAAAACCTGTTTGCACGACTCCTTTGAGACGTGGTAGGGTAGTAATCAAAGTACAGTGGGAACTCACACAAGACAAATGACGATCCCCAGGTCGATGAACTAACCTGCACACATGTCACTAGGGAACTGCCATCTGACGTCTGGTATATGACCAACTAGCATGTTCCCGGCGATTCCTGTCCGGTGTACTCATAACCCAATGAGCACCTGTATACATCTTAGGTGAACGAACTGACACCAGTGGCTTGTGAGACCGGCCACCGCCCCTCGTCGGGGTCTCGAATGTACACACTAGTCTACTCTGGAGTATCGATGCCCTGTCTCGAAACTCTCACGACTAGGGACCATTTAAGGATATGCTTATAGACTGCCAGCTCCCACGTAAATGATCGCCCTCATACTGCTGGTGGTCAAGCAAGAATCCTAGGGGCTCTATCAACGTATAATAGCGACTTGTCAGGTCACCTTAAGCAGTACACGATGATAAAGGTAAACCAGATAGCATACTATCATCATGAGTAAGACTGTCCTATCGGGATAGGTCCTCCATCAATCATTGTAATCACGTGCCTGTGATCGAATAATTGAATTTGAGGGCACTATCTCCAACAATCTCCCACTTGCACTCAAGGCTAATTATTGCGATGTCGCATACTCACAGCACGTGTGATACCGAACACCCAACTCTTCTACTAGTCAGTCTCACAAAGCTCGCTTGCGAAACTTCTGCGTTCGAGGAATAGCCTTAGTGAGTGGATCCGCCTTGATGTCTCTTTCTATGTCTCTCTATATCTCAAGTTCGCGGAGAAAACCCATCTCCCGAAATGAGTAATACCTGTCTTAGAATGTGTCTGGATGTCTGATGGGACCTAGCTTATAAATGAACTCCAAATCCAAACTTCTTAGACTGTATCGTCAACTGAACTTAATCAGTATCCTGCGCCATGCCACCCTCAGTATTGCCTTGGACCACCTGTCCAAGATACTGCCCCTCATCAGAAGGAAAACTATAACTCTGACAACCTCCTTATCGTCCATGTCACCTTGGAATCCTGGAATGATAACTGTCTCCCGAATGAGGCTGTCGTTATCATATCCCTAGAACATCCACTTATGTTCTAAAACTGCTTCCGACTGTTTCTCCAGGATTGGATCAATGTCAACTTATTGCATCTAGTGCAAGAACAACATCTGGTGTGGTACTTGACATCTCATGATTGACTCAATTGCCTAAGTAAGTGATCTGTCAATCATGCACATCCCTCTCTACTTTAGTCTGTAAGACACCTTTAGAGAGGGTGACTCCATCACCTGCAGGTATACTACCGTGCCAGGAGTCGTCCATTCTAAATACTCTTAGAATGTTGTCAAAGTACCCAGATTAGGAAACCACCCAAATCTAGATCTAAAACCATAGATCTAGTAACCAGTATGTTTGATATTATGTCCATGTCCCATGTGGAGAAACCACTGTGTGACGACCAAAGTATAACCGATTGTAGTGTAGGAATATCACTTCCTACTCTGTGTATGTCATCCAAATACCATGACATCACACCCTACTACCTCCTCAACAGATCCATCCCCTATTCTGACGAAGTCAAACCTATGACTGTCACATCAGAAATAGATGATCTATCTCCGCTACTGGTGCTTCAGTCTATAAGTAGACATAAGCCACCTGTCCACCAATGCTTCCGCTGCTCCCACTGATTACGACAACCCTCTGGCAGAGTCATATATACGTACATTTCTAAAGCAAGTTTAGAACGACGCTATACTCATCCTCCTGCCGGGTCTCGCAGCCTGGAACAGTAGCAATGGAAAGTGTGGGTAAACAAGAACCTCCCTGTCACCGTCCTTGAGGCTACCGGAGTACCTCTCGGGTGCCTGAGGTTACCCACCTTATCCGCGGAGTGGCCAATGGAATGTCAAACCAGATTGAATCTTTAGGTTCCTATCAAATCTTCAGTAATCGTTTGTGGTTCTGGAATCACTTCCAGTTCTACCATACTCCCACTACTGTTTTCTGAAAAAATCCATTTTTAATAAAACTGTGGCGAGTCTAGAACAATATCGCTATTGATCTTCCAGATGGTAGAAAATCAACCCTCGTCATAGCCTGGGTCAACCCACAAACAGCCATTACAGAAACGTGCCTTGAGTTGTCCAGTGTCTGGTTTTAATCATAAGCCGGACAACTCCCCGTACCTTAACAACGTTAAGATATGAACTGTTCTATATCCAATATAGAACCAGAGGCACTGATTTAATTGAACCAGATTCAAATCATGCAGCTGTCTCCAGTGCATGTCAACTAAATGGAAGAAGGCCGATCAGCGTAACTCAACTTAGGAATGCTTCCAATTATGAGTAACCTGAAAGAGAAGCAAGTTCTCTTAATCATTACTATCATCTGAATACCATACTCAAGTATCTACATCTTCGATCACTTTGAAGAATCCCGATCCTTGCAATATCTGGTTCTCTACTTTATTCAAATACCTATAACTTCTCAAAATTCGGACCCTGTGTTTCCACGAAACACCTGTCTAAAAACTAGAGAAGTCATAAGTAAACCGAATATAGTACGAGGACCAACCCCTCTGTCCTGATGGACCCTGGACAACATACAATACTCTGTATAAGTCCTTGAGTCTGATAACTCATTTACTGTGTGTCGTAGGTTGAAAACTGTACCTTTGGTTATGAAGAATTACACCGCTGTTTAATGCTCCTTACCTAACCATCCACTGATATAGGTAAATGTCATCGACATAATTTCAAAAAGTATATCTCACTCTATGAAAATAGACGTACAGATATATCGATTTGAAATTGGTGCATAACAGCGGATATTCAAAACCAAATATTTGCCGACCGGCAAACAGCCCAGGTGATTTCCTCAAATATCACCGATTACAACGAATCCCGATATAATGAGGATGATCACCCAATTCCCAATAACTTACTCCCACTCATCATCTGTAAAACCATACAGATGTGAGAATCATATCCTGGTAAATACATACCCTGGAGCAAGTGTCTAATCGGGAAATCAGTTTTCCATTAACAGTACATAGTGAAACTGAAACATTGAAATATTTCGTTGGGGTATCCTGGTATTCCTAGTAATGCCTCTTCCATTATCCAGATTCACAACTGTAACCGTATAATTCTTTTCCACCTCTCCAAATTCCTTAATATGTCTTTAGTCATTACCTTCTGCACACCCCTTAGGCCAAATGGTTTTCTTCCTTCCCTACCGTTCGGCACCAGCCTATGGTTTGGAAGAAGACTATCCAATAAGCATAATGGGTGTACTGTCCCAATCCCAGGAGCACTCGCAATGCGAGAGAAGGTGAAGATAAAAGACAACCGAATAAACCTTATTCCTATTTCTCCTGAACCAGAATCCATCCCCGAACTGGAACAAGTTCCTTTCGAGTTCGTATATAACCATACGATGGAGTATCCAATAAACTGTGGATCTTCGTAGTGATACGGAGTGTTCTAGAGAAATACAAAGGTGATTTAGGATTGGCGAAGAAATACTTGGTTTGGTCGTGAATATCAGTCGCAATTTACTTTGCCCTCCTACTAATCCTTTGCTTTGTCTTAACTTAATACCTTCTGCACACCATCGTTATGCTAATTGGTTTTCTTCATTCCCTACCGGTCGACACCTGCCTATGGTTTGGAAGAAGACTATCCAATTTGCGTAATAGGTGTACTGTCTCCTAAACCAAGGAGTACTCGTAATCTGAGAGAAGGTAAAATGAAAAGACAACTGAATAATCCTATCCGTTTTCTCCAGAACCTGAAACCATCCTCGAATAAATTCCTTCGAGTTCGTATATAACCATACGATGGTTTTGTCCAATGGAAGTGGACGTTCGTAGTAATACGGGGTGTCCTGGAGAAAGGGTAAAAGTAGGAGTGGCAATGAGGTTTGCAACTTTGACAATCCAAAAGCCAGTGTTAAGAAGGTTCGGTCAACTTGGTCACTGAGTCATTGTCTTAGGGTCGGGTCAATGGTCGCTTCCAAAGAGAGAGAGAAAAGAAACACTCAGCGTGCACTCTAACCTAGATCAGAATGGTTACCAATTTATCTAATCTGGAAACCTCCCACTGTTCCGTCAAATTCTCCTCCAAACCTGAAAGAAGAATTAGTCGGGATCACCCGAGGAGTATACCAACTCATCAGTGGGAATCGGGATCCAACTATCATCGTATGATAACATGACGGAATCCGCTCACGTCATCACACTCCAGAAGGTATGCGCATATCTGGCAAGTTTCAGTTTCTTTAGAAACTCCCGATGTGGATTTTTACCCCAAGCTCTTATGACCTTGGCGTGAGGTCAAAATATCATAAGTCACATGTCAAGTTCTACCCATCATTATCCAGGTTAATTTGAATCCACCCGTACATACCCTTGACGTAGGCCAAAATAGTAGTACGACTGTCCCAAACCAACGCATCTATCTATGCAATAGATAAATACCCGGCAGCTACCAATCACTATGCCTTGGCGTGAGATCAAAATACATAGCTTGAATACTACCGAATATTTAACTGAAATGATGGAGGGCTACGAATGGTTTCTGGCGAAAACCTTTAACGTAAAGAACTTGATATCGTTGAAGGAACGGATAGCTTTTTTAAAATATAGTGACGAAAACCGTTGCTAAAGAGGTCACTCCCGGTGAAGGGATCTCGGCTCTTTCCCCGTAGAATGAGGTGCAGGATATTCCAACTGAATACCATGGTGCAAAGCAAAAGTAATCGGCTATAGTGAAGTCATTGCCCTGACGCAAACTTCTGTCCAAGGGGTCACTCCCGGTGAAGGGATCTCGGCCCTTGCCTCGTCGACTGAGGAGCAGGATATTCCAACTGAATACCACGATGCAAAACAAAAGTGAACGTCCTTGCAATAACAGCTTTTTGAAAACTGTTCCAACAACATCAGAATAGGTTTGTTTTTAACTTGCATTGATCCGAATCAACGCAGTCCTATCAATTGATCACACCACAAAGAACGAAAATATACTGATGTACGTATATGCCATCCGCATTCGCCACTGGGTCCCGTCATTACCCGTTAGGTTAGCTAACTAACGACAGAGCGGGGACTGGACTAGCGCGGATGTAAAACATATACAACATCTACTAATATATATACCAATATATTATATTTCCCTCAAGGCGTGATAAGAAATGCAACATCACAGAAATGTACAGCATCACAGAACAATACAGATATTTGGGATCCCCGGGTTTCACAGAGCCACTACTGAAACCCGACGTTCCCCTGGTCGTGTGGATAGCCTGTGCAATGAAATCCTAGACTCCTACGGGCGCGGCAAGTTACCCGCCAAAACCTGAAGCGAGGCAGCCCCTTTCAGCAACGTGAATGGACCACCCAGCACTTCACGGAATCCGGTAACTTGGGCACCCCACCTGGGTCAACCTGTACCCCCTACGAGTGCGGCGAATAACCCGTCAATCCTAGAGTGAAGCCCCCTCCGTCTCAATGCCATGAGATGCGGGCTTGTTGCCCTCTAGAACCCGGCTATCCGTGCACCCCACCGCGGGGTAATCCTAGTACAGAAAGTAAAATATACATACAACGGGTACATCGACCGCAACCTGGCCGTGCCCCAAAATAATAATACAATCAGGCAGTGACGGCAGTCCACATGTCGGACGCTCGCCCCGCAATATCAAATGTACATAATACAACCACAACTGTACTAGCATTGCATCCAGGCTATCCCCCACGACCGATCCGCAACATCACAGCAATACATAGAACATCAACGTGAAAGTCACGTTCGCAAATCCGTCTAACCGGGCTATAGCAGTTAGACCGGATTTACCGATCAAGTGACATTCACGGTCGCAGATATAATGTAAATACTGTGAAATAATATGTTTAAAATATCCGATCGATCAAATTTTAACAAGTGGGCCCCCAAGCATTATTGTAGCAGATCAAGAAATTCTGGGCCCAATGTTATTGTTCCAAAACCCCTATTTTCACCCCAGAAAGATACTGTACAAATTTGGTGCAGCGAACACATCATTGTGCGGCGGAACCGCGGCCTAAAGGGGTGTTTGGCCGCGGTTCCGCGCTCCTACAGTGGACTTACTGCATCGAATTTTCATAGAACTCTTATCTTTTCTAGTAGATCACTTTTCTGTAACCTGAAAAATTTTT
The DNA here is from genome assembly GCA_030015575.1 of Agapanthus africanus. Lineage (NCBI taxonomy): Eukaryota > Viridiplantae > Streptophyta > Magnoliopsida > Asparagales > Amaryllidaceae > Agapanthus > Agapanthus africanus. The sequence goes on from JASDDO010000010.1 coordinate 292,740,836, forward strand.
GGACACCAAAAAATTTTAACAGAAAACTGATGCAAGCAAAAATGCGGATTTTGGAATTTTGGTCGATCGGAAATGCAAAACACATTAAACCAAGCTAGACTAAGTTAATGGAGAGTCTCTGATACCACTGTAAGTGCACGGCGGCGCCCCGGCCTCCATCCCGAGGCCAAAATGCGGAAGCGGTGATAAACTTTAATTTTGCGAACATAGCAAACCGGCACCACCGCGCACTAAAAACTCGGATCGAACCATTAACTAGTCCTAACTAACTACAAGATAGGGAATTGAGATATACCGACTGATCCGAGTCCTCCGGTCTTCTCGTCGTCGTCTCGATCTCCTGCGGAATGTTCTGTCTCCACCTCATCGCCGGAAGTGCACCACATCGCCTACATCTTTTACGGGCTCCCACCTCAATACCGAGGCAACTCGGGCACGAAGCTGGCTAGTCGACGTGCCCAAGATGTGCTGTAGAATGTTGTGTAGAACTTGTGTCTCATTTTGGGGTTGTGGAATTGCCTTTTGAGATGGTGGAGGAATTGATTTTTGAGATGAACTAGAGAGCTTTTCTTAGCACCATGAGATCCAAAAATGCCACACCAAAATGAATCAAATCCCATCCTAAGGAATGGCCGGCCTCTCTTGGTGGGAGAGTGAGAGTGAGAGAGTGGAATGGTTATCATATGGAATAATGATCACAAAGAAACACCAACACTCAACAACCAAATCATGCAAAGAAATGATCACCAAAAGAGAACCTCACTCCACCACAACCATCATGAAAACCAAGTCATATGAAAGTCAAGCCATGATGGAGAAGTCAAGAAGTCAAGGTCAAGGATGGGCTATCATGATACAACAAATTGCAAAGACCCCCTCCAGAATTGCTTATTTGCAACAATGCAAATAAGCCCTCCTCCACCAATCTTCGGCCAATGAACGATACAAAGAAAATTGGCCGAAACGGAAAGCAAACTGGCAACTCCAGAAAACTGGTCCCGTAATAAATTACAGGAAAACCCCGATACTGTGCATACACACCCGCATTTGTATTCTGACCGAAATACAAATGCAATGAGACAAAATCTACACTGTACTATACTGGGATCCGGCTTAAACCAAAGCCGGCTAGTATTATCCGTCCGATCCTGATCCGTGCAATACCGCACGTATCTGATCGAACCCTTCCATATATCCATATGGCCTGTAGTACAAACTGTCCGATCCTGATCCGTGCAATACCGCACGTATCTGATCGGACCTTGCCATATCTCCATACGGCTTCTACAATGTTTCGCCCGAAAGCTGAGTAACTGAATGTGGGGGACTCTAAAGACTCGTCAACACCTTGGTTGTGGATTTAACCACTAGCACGTCAGAGGTATAAGCCAATACGTAACGGGTTACCAGGTATTGACCAAAAGGGACGTCGATGAGCGAACTCATCCTGACACCCCACTGAGCCTGTCAGCGACAATATCCGTACAGTCCGGTCCGTTCGTCTATGAGCATCGCATGGCGGGCCTAGGGGGTTGGTAAAAGTCAGACCCCCAAAAGCGGTACAAGTCTTGTCGGAGTGTAGCCCAGAACACCCTGAGATACTACTGGAATACCTACCAGTAAATCTCCTTGCCTCGGCCGAGGGCTTCGTGTAATGGCTCTCCTAGACACAGCACGACCTCACCCCCAATACCGAGAGAGACGAACCCCTGAAGATACGCTCACTGCCTCCATGTGGCTCGGGACTGTACCCAACTAAAACCTGTTTGCACGACTCCTTTGAGCCGTGGTAGGGTAGTAATCAAAGTACAGTGGGAACTCACACAAGACAAATGACGATCCCCAGGTCGATGAACTAACCTGCACACATGTCACCAGGGAACTGCCATCTGACGTCTGGTATATGACCAACTAGCATGTTCCCGGCGAGTCCTGTCCGGTGTACTCATATCCCAATAAGCACCTGTATACATCTTAGGTGAACGAACTGACACCAGTGGCTTGTGAGACCGGCCACCGCCCCTCGTCGGGGTCTCGAATGTACACACTAGTCTACTCTGGAGTATCGATGCCCTATCTCGAAACTCTCACGACTAGGGACCATTTAAGGATATGCTTATAGACTGCCAGCTCCCACGTAAATGATCGCCCTCATACTGCTGGTGGTCAAGCAAGAATCCTAGGGGCTCTATCAACGTGTAATAGCGACTTGTCAGGTCACCTTAAGCAGTACACGATGATAAAGGTAAACCAGATATCATACTATCATCATGAGTAAGACTGTCCTATCGGGATAGGTCCTCCATCAATCATTGTAATCGCGTGCCTGTGATCGAATAATTGAATCTGAGGGCACTATCTCCAACAAAATGGAGGGGAGAGATGAGGTAAATGAGAGGGGGAAAATGGCTAAGGTCCTTGGGTCAATAGAAGACCATACCTAATACATGCCCATGCCTTTCTTTTCTTTATTCCTTATCCATTATCTTTTTCTTTTCTTTCTCTTTTCTAAAACCCTTCTCACTTGAATAGTGAACCCAAAAGAAACATGGTGGAAAAATGCACAAGTGTAAGAAAAATGATATGTGCATACTTTGCACAAAAATGCTAAAAACCGATTAGCGATTTTTAATCGCGATTAGCACTAAATTAGCATATAACTAATCATAAAAGCTTAAAAATGGCATAATTCCATAAAATACCTTATTTTAGAATTTTCCAAAATTTTTCCCATTTACTTGTATTTAATAATACCGAAATATTAAAATATTCAATAAAATAATATTAAATTATAAAAATTCCCAAAAAATAATATTTTTTTTTTTGAAATGTTACAATCTTCCCCTCTTAAATAAATTTGGTTCCCGAATTTAAATTTAAACCCCCAACTACTAAAACATTTCAGTAAAAATCCAAATTGTTGGAGCTCCGAAAACATCAATACATAGCGAATATCATAAAAATGTACTGCTCTACTAGAAATCAATCCCCAAAATGTATATATAAGAATATCCTGTGCGTCTGGTGCGCAAGGAATCAAAATCCATATATGTGTCATACATGTGCACAAAACAACATCTAGGTGCAACTGGTGTGCACGAAACATCTGTCATAGGCAACGTGTGTGCCTGACAGCAAAATCAGGTGCATATGACATGCACGAAGAATCCCGATTTAGTGCATCTGGCGTGCACCAAAATCGTATATCAAAACACTAAAGGTGCTTGAAAACTCTGCTGGAAGTGTACATCAAATCACTGCATAAGATAGGCGTGAAATCACAATCAATACCTCAAATGTAATAACTATGCGCAAAATATAAATACCCAGTGGGTGCATGAAAACAAATATCATGAAACTCAGCCATCAAGACTAAATCATACAAAAAGAACGCCCAAAATACCGAAATCCAAGATGACGGATATGTGATAACCGAATCACAAAATCACAAATCATAAATACCGTCGTCGGTAGTTCCTCCTTCAAAGTCGAGAAGGTGCCGGTGCATCCAATACTAGCAGCGCAAGATATCTACTTGCCTCTTGCTCCAGGTCTGGCGTCCTCTGTCTCTGGGTCCTTATCTTCTCTGCGGATTACCTACCTCGCAATCAATCGGCTCATCAGCCCTGTCAGGTGTGCTAACGGGGACGATTCCGTTCTGGCACTTCTCTGGTCATCTCTCGGTCAATCCTCACGACCACTTATAAAGAAGCATGTCACTGGCGTCGGCCTCTGGCTCTCTGAATGCACATCACACATCTGATCCTGGGTGCAAACATCATTGCAGCAGTGTCCTGGAAAGAATCCTGCTCAAGGTCTCTTCCGATCTTGCCTATGCCGGTCTGTACAGAGGTTGGTACTCTTGCATAATCTCTTCTCGCTCGATGGGCATCTGTGTCCTCAGCACAACATTCTCGGAAACTGGTCGCATCCCAACGCCTCTGTAAGCATATCAGGTCTCTGGTCTCGACGGAAAGTAATGACAGCTTGTCAGCGTCTCGCACGAACCTCTTGTCCCGCTTATCTGTATCATTATCCACTTCGACGTCACGTCTCTATCTGCGCACTGCAATGCTCTCGGCTACGGTCAATCCGAAGTCTCTCTCAAATCTCCTTTCTGCCGAATTGCCCGGAAGTCATCGTCCTTTACTGAAGCTAATTCTTGTTCCGGAACGGCTGCATACTCATCGCGCCTTTTTCTGGAAGATATATCCATAAGCAATGCCTATGCGTGCATATCGCATCTCTGATGTCAGCGGAGTGGAACGTCATCTCGTCGAACTCTCTTGCGAACTCTTTACTTCACTCTGCTTCAATGTCGACTGATTCAGACTCGTCTCATCGTGGCTGCACGGACTACGCTCCAACGGCTATACTCGTATCTGGAGTCTCCCAAACAGTGTGTCCTATCATAATATCCGAAAGATATCGAACCATCCGATCGACTCGTCAGAACCTCATAATCCCCCAAGAGCTCAACATCATGGGTACAGTTTAATAGTATCGAGTACATACCATAGCATCAGTGGTCCAGCCGTAGAAGGGCAAACCCAAGCCTCACTAATGGCGCCGCGGAACTGCCGCAAATCCTAAGGTTCAAAGGCTTTCACACGGTCATTATGTCGAGTTAGGGTTTCATTCTTCTAGAGGGTCCATAGAATCGCTTGCATGTCTTTCCGAATACTTTAAACTTGGAAATGGGTTCCTGACATTCGATCGTTTCAATCGACTCTCAACGAATCTGCGAGAAGTCATCTCTAGCTGGAATCAATCTACCTGATAACCTCTCATCGGGGTAAGCGAACGAACCACATGTCCTAGTCATTCATCCTCGGTGACTAGCAACTCACCATCATATCTCTAAGTATGCTCATGCTGCAGTAGCTCCAATCATCTGGGCGATATCTCATCATTCGCAGCAACAACTGGCTCATTCGTTTATACGCTGAACAGCGCCTCAATCATCATGAATAAGCGACATATCAATGGTCATCACATCTTGGCTGGCCTCTATCAGTGGCTCAACCCTCTGGTACCGATCGACACGTCCGGGAAAATCTCGTAAAAGCGTTCAGTCAAACGCTCACGGCGCGAAAACACAATAAGAAGACGCCTCTATATACAATCGTATATCTCTGGAATCACGCCCTGGTCAGTCCTCGTCCATGACGAGCTCAAGCTGACGCAACTCGAGCCGTAGCTCACTCTGCCCGTGCAATCACGGCAGCAAAATCATAACCAGTATTGATGAGGATAGATCATAGGAAGGAATATAATACTGTGCAAAGAAATGTACATCCTAAGGTTTCTTGAGCGGAGTGGCGTGTCGTAAGTATGCCGCGGAACATACGTACGGTACGTCCCTCTACTCAAGCTACCTGCTCCATCAACCAAGGGACATCCTATGTGACGAAAGTTCGGGTATAATACCCCCTCGACTAAGTCTAAGTTCCGTAAGGTCAAGCCTAAGTTCCGTATATATATAACCGCCCTAGGCTCCACATAGTCAAACTTAGACTCGAACCAAGATTAACCTAGCGCTCTGATACAAACTTTGTCACGACTCGAAAGAGCACGTGACTGGCCCTTGAACCATATGAAGTCTATAGGACTCCATCTGATCCAAGTAATCCAAAGCCAAGAAATCTAAAACCATATTAAGAGTAAATAAAGAAAACTTGTTTAAATAAGTGAAGAAAAACATGTTTGAAGTTGTTCATATCAGATTTTTGCATTTTTATACCGCCCAATTTTTATCACATTGCTTATCGATAGGTACTCTTGAGCCGTGTTTGCTAGTCAATTGCAGGATACATGTTCTCGGCTCTAAATGGTGAAATTCATGGAAAAGCACGACAAAATCCGGATTACTGCCAACCACAGATAAAACACGGGTCTCCGCTCGCTATCCGTATGTTTCCGCATAACAGTTTAAGAGACAAAATGGCAAATCAATGTCATTTTCATGCACAAAGCTCAATGGCAACACAAGATCCAACATATCTACGCGGAGCTCGAGGAAATCATGACAAAAAGATCCACATCAAATCACCTTTTGGTCTGCTAGAATTCTGGAAAAATTATGAAGAGTTTCTGAGAAAAAACATATACCAAACAGCAGACAACATCAAACCAGGGAACCCTACAAAATCCGATGGCCCAACTCCCTACTACTGCCGCGGAAACGCGGCATAAGCAGGCTTATGCCGCGGAACCGCGGCCTGACAATGTCCTCAGATGGTCGTATTTTAGGGGCAGTTTTGTAATTGTATATAGAGGCAGAATTTTGCCCTAGGTTTCCAGTTTCCTGCCTATAAATAGTCTAGAACTTGCCAAAGCCAAGGGTCCATATTCTTGTATTTAGATTTTAGAATACATGTGTTGTTCTTCCTCCTCTTCTCATCTCTTCTCCATTAAAAACTTGTAGTGAGCTTTTGTGAGTGAAGAATGAATAAAAGAGTTCTCTTTGTTATCATGCTTGTTTTGTTCTTTTGATTAATTATAATTGCTTGTAATTTTCATTTGCTAATCTAGCTGTTGTTATTTGTTGTTTGTTTCTTTCTTGTTCTCTTTTTCTTTATCCTTAAACAACTATGATGCTTAAGCTTGATCCTTGCCAAGGTGAGGTCTCAAATAGCTAGTTGTAATCCTCTAACCTCTTTCTTTCTATCTTCCTCCTTTGTTTTATTTTCTTTTTCTTATAATGGGTGAGTAGTTTTCATACTTGTTAGGGTAGGATAAGAAAAGTTTGAGAGAAGGAAATCTCTCTCACTCTTTTCTTGCCCAACATCTTAATTCGGACTCCCGTTAATTGAACCACAATCCGCTCCCTACGGCACCCTATCCTACATGATAGCGGTGATTCCTTAGTGAGACCGGTTGTGTTTGAATTAACCGGAGGTTAAGGCTAAGAACCAAGAACGGATGGACAAGCACAAAACGGAAGAACTTATGCGTTGGAAAGCCTAGCTTATACTCGCAAGTTCCTTCCTAGTCATGCTAATCCCCGTTGTTGCCGATTACCATAACACCGACATTAAGAGCGGCAACGAAAGAAGTGAGCGTCTCCTAACTCAAACAAACCTAATCCTAACCCTAACAAGCTCTCTTTATATATCATTTTAGCACATAGTTAATCTCAAAACAAACCTGGACAATTGGACTTAACTCGTTAAAGCAAATAGAAAAAGATTCCCATCTCCCTGCGGACGACCCGTACTCAACCAGCTAGTTACAAGCGAAACCGTCTTGATTGCGGCAACAAACTTAGCACGCAAAAACTCTACCAATCAAATGGCGCCGTTTCCGGGGAGACGGTAGTTTATTTCATTGTGTAATTTCGGGTTAATTTGTTAATATAAACATAACCGAAAAACAAAACAAAAAAATATACATTGTAAAAATCATCTTGTTATTTTTGATTAGTTTTTGTGAAAGTGTGCAGGAGAAAAGGAAGTTCAAGTTCAGTGCCAAAGACGTGGGAAGATAGACCCATATCTCGCGGCTACACCGCAACAGATTCAAGACGAAAAAAAACGGTCTACGGAAAGATTCTGGAGCAGATCCAGTAAGCAAATCCAGATTCAGGAGCTCCAGACAAGAAAAGGACACCCCATAAAGCACACACAAAAAATTTGGAAGCCCAATCTCTCCTTACTGCCGCGGAACCGCGGCCTAAGCACGTGTTTGGCCGCGGAACCGCGGCCATTTGAGGCCTTCATGGTTTCAAATTTTTTGTGAGTTTTTCTGCCTTCTCCTCCACTCCTCTGAACTCCACTAAAATGTGTTTTCTGCAGCATTCTTTGCGTAAACTCTCTTCCCCCTTCCAATAAATTGTTTTTGTGCAGGATTCTTTGCGCCGCGCTAAAATAAAAATTGTTTGCAGTTGATTGTTACTGCTTTGCATATATTAATACGGACTTTAAGGGGCTTGAAACCAATTCAGATTGGATGGGGATTTCATCACCCTTCCCACGACCCCAGAAATCACAAAAAGCATATTCATTGACCATTGCTTAAATTAAAAAATACTAGACTCAGCCCTAAGGACTTCGCGCTCAATAGGACAGAGGACTAGTTACAGGCATCGGCCGTTTATCCTATCCGGACTTTTGCGGTGTCTAGGCAAGTGTGTTCAAGGCAAGTGGTTACTTAATTAGGACCACTACTTACGTAGTGGGGAGCCTCCCACTTACCTGGCACTTACCTGGCCGCAATTGTTGGAGAAGAGGCGGTTTGAGGTCCTATTTCTAGCCCTTTGGAACAGTTAGGAGCTGTCTAGCTGACCTAGGTGACCCTAGATCTAGGTGTGATTGTGCATATCTTGTTTGTGATTGCTTGAAGCCGTAAGCCCGTACATATTTCTGTAAAGCTCTTTCTAAAAAAAGAAAAAAAGAAAAAAACCACAAAACGAAAAACTTTTATAAAAACTTGCCCTTTGTCGCCAGAAACCATTTTTTCACCCACCACCCATCCTATTTCTCCATTGACGTTTTCTTACCCTCACCTTCTCCGCTTTGACTATACTAAACTCGTTTAGTGTATGTCCGCTTGGACTCGGGACACTAGCGCCCGCCTAGTCCGTGTTACGTTAGTCACTACCGACTACGCGATCGACTCAGACATCGAAACTCCGTCCACTCCTCTTTCACCCTTACCTTTGCCGGCCAACTCCGACGTTGACTGGAATTCTGTTCATACATCTTCACCTTCACCATCACCAACCTCTTCTTCCGCGATGTCAGGATTTAATCCAAACATCTCTTTGACTCCCCCGGGATTGACTCCACCTCCTATGGAGGCAAATAACCCACCACCACCGCCTGTTGTAGCGCCGCAGCGAATCGCTCTCCAGGATCGTTTCTATCCCACCCGTTCTGCACTTCCCACCTGTCTTTCCCTTCCACCGGCCAATGGGGATAATTTTGAAATTAAGCCCCACTTCATTAACATGCTTCCGAAATTTCATGGGCTTGAATCTGAAGATGCCTATATCTTCATCAACAAGTTCCAAAATGTTTGTGCCATGATGAAAACCACCCAGCTGTCGGACGATGCTATACGGCTACGGGTCATTCCGTTCACTTTATGCGATCTTGCTGAAAAATGGCTGTATAACACCGCTTCCCACTCCATAACCAGTTGGGACGAATATATGAAAGCGTTTCTCAAGAAATTCTATCCGAATCATAAAACCGCAAGGATCCATAACGAAATCAACCAATTCTCTCAGCTTCCTTCTGAACCCTTCTGGAAGTGCTTTGACCAGAATAAAGACCTTCTTGTTCAGTACCCTCACCACGGTATTGAGAAATGGCAACTTTGCCAAACCTTATACAAGGGCCTGAACACAGCAACCAAGCAGTTGTTGGAAACCATTTGTCAGGGCCACTTCCAATCGAAATCTGACGAGGAAGCGTGGCAATTCTTCGACGACCTTGCGGAACAAACGCTTCAATGGTAGAGCACTAGACCAACTACTTCTTCTTCCTCCACTTCTACTGGTCAGTCTAGGGTAGGAATTCACCAACTCGATGTCTCTATTGCGATGAAAGCTGAAATGGCTGCAATAACGAGAAAACTTGAAGCGATAGAGAGCAATTTTTCATCTCCTGTTCCTGCCCCTGTTCTTCCCCTTCGTACCATTTGTGCTTGTTGTTCCGATCCTTCTCACTTAACCGAAGAGTGTCCTTACAATCCACCATCTCAAGGACAGGATCAGGTTAATGCTGAATTTCAGCAAAGACCGAGGAATGATCCATACTCTTCCACCTACAATCCCGGTTGAAGGAACCACCCCAATTTCGCCTGGAATCAGAATCAGCAACAATTCCAAGGCAACAATTTCGAAAGGCCCCCTCCTCCGCAACAACAAGCGCAACAAAAAACTTAACATCAGTTTCAGCAGCCCTTCCAACCCCAACCTTTTCAAAATCAGACGAACAACTTTGCACCCAACAATTCTTTTCCACAAAACAACATTGTTCCGTCAAACAACGATAAGGTTTCCTCGCTAGAACGAAGTCTGTAGGCGTTCGTTAAACAATCGACACAATCCACCGCCAACATCCAGTCATCTATTCAGTCTTTGGTGCAACACACTGCTGCACACGGGCAAAGCATCAAGACCATCGAAGCCCAGATTGCACAGTTGAATGCGGGGTTAAGTGAGCGAGAAAAGGGGAAGCTTTCATCTCAACCACTCCCAAATCCCGGTCACCCACATAATGTACATGTTGCTATTGAACAACAGAACCATAATGTGAGTGTCGTGACTATATTGAGATCGGGAAGGATGCTGCACAACAACATCGGCACAGCAATTGAGGATAATGACACCCCGGCCGCTTCTTCTTCTTCCTCTTCATCTTCTGAGCCTATTCTCCATTCTTCAAAAGGCTCTTCTTCTTCTTCTTCTTCTTCTTCTGCTCTGAACGGACCCACTTCTCACTCCACGAAAGCACCAGCTCTGGGATCCGTTCCAGCTCCACAATCTCCTCCACAAGCATTGGACTCAACCAATTTTAAAAACGTTCCATTTCCAAACCGGTTGAGGTCCAATAAACAAAATCCACAAATGGAGAAGATTCTGGAGTTGTTTAAGCAGGTTAACATCAACATTCCCCTTTTAGATGTTGTCCAACAAGTCTCGTCCTACGCGAAAATCTTAAAGGACTTGTGCACGAAAAAGAGGAAGTCTCAGGTACCCAAGAAAGTTTTCTTGGCTAGTGCTGTGAGTGATGCTCTTACCCAATCTTTACCGCAAAAACGGAAGGACCCTAGGTGTCCTACGATTTCTATTACCTTTGGGGATAAGAACATCAACCGCGCACTATTAGATCTTGGTGCCAGTGTTAACCTGCTTCCGTACTCAGTATATGAGCAATTAGGTGTAGGAGAGCTGAAACCCACACACTGTACTCTCCAAATGGCCGACCGATCAATCACCCATCCTAGGGGTGAGCTAGAGGATGTGTTAATCAAGGTTGGGGACTTCATATTCCCCGTTGACTTCATTGTATTATACACACAGCCTGTAGCTAACCCCTGGAATCAAATTCCGGTGATACTCGGTCGCCCATTTCTTGCAACCTCAAATGCTGTGATCAATTGTCGCAATGGTTCGATGAACCTATCTTTTGGAAACATAACAATTGAACTCAACATTTTTAGGTTGGGGAATCAGCCCTCTGAACCTAATGCTCATATACTAGACGTTTGCTCAATCCAGGAGATCACCCCAGAAGAATGTGAATTCGAGGAGTTTTTGTTCGATCAAGATAACCTTAATGCCACTAGTGCGTTCCTCTTCGAACCTGCTGCTGTTTCTGCGCCCGACAATGACTACGAGTGTTTCACGTTCTCTAACGATCTTAGCCGCTCACCACCCGAGTTTGAATCCTTCAAATTTCCGGATGAGTTACCTGAACCATCCAACTCGGTTGCTTACACTCGTTTTGAACCTTTGCTGGAATCCTTTGAGTTCGAGACCTTTTCACCAATCTTGCCTTCAATCGTTTCACCTCCAACGCTCGAACTCAAGCCTTTGCCGTCTCACCTTAAGTACGCATACTTGGGTGAGAACGAGACCCTCCCTGTTATCATCTCGGCTTCTCTAGCTCCAGAGCAAGAGAAAGCCCTTCTTGCGGTCTTGCACAGTAATAGGCAAGCTTTTGGCTGGTCCACGGCGGACATCAAGGGGATTATGTTAGTTATATGTATGTCCTAGAGGCCATTACTGTACATACGATGTATATTGTAGTGGATGCTAGGACATATATAAGGAGGATTTTCTTGCCCGACATGATAGTATGCTATCTGGTTGTACTTTATCTTAACATGTACTCTGATTGTCTCTATGTTACATGTTGATAAAGCCCTTAAGATATGTACTCGACTACTGGGACTATGATGAGATCATACTAGTGGGGCCACGGTAGTCGACGAGTACATCCTATAACTGTTCCTAGTCGAGGGTGTATCGAGACAGGGCATCGATGCACCAGAGTAGACTAGCGTATACGCATCTTGACCCATATGATGGGCGATGGATGATCCCATATCCATCGGTGTTTGACATCAAGGATGGTGTACGGGTGCTCAGTGGAGACTGGGTACACTGGACGGACTCGCCGAGAACTCCCAGATGGTATTATACCATACGTCAGATGGCAGTTCTCCGGTGACACTGGTACAGAGTAGTCTGTTGACCCGAGATCGTCATAGAGTCTTATGTGATTCCCACTGTGCTTTGATTTCCATCATACCACGTTCAAGAGGGCGTGCAAAAAAGGTGGTTTTTGGGTACAGTCCCGAATCACATGGAGGCAATGAGCGATAGGAGGGGATTCGTCTCTCCCGGTATAGGGAGTTGATGTTGTGCTGTGTTCGATTGGCTATAACCGGAAATCCCTGGCCAGGGTTGCTGAGATTTACTGGTAAGTGTTATCAGTAGTTTCTCGAACTGTTATAGACCTCATATCGACACGACTTATCGAGCTACTGGGGTCTGACGTTTACCACCCCTAGGCGAGATATGCGACATATCAGACGACGAGACCGGAATGTACGGGAGTGTTACTGTTTGGATTCACAGGAGAAGTTACAGGCTTGCTTGTTGATCTTCTGAGCGCTCAATACCTGGGTAGCTGTTACGTTTAGCTGACCGCTTGCAGCTTGTGGGTGTTTGATATGATCATCACCTACTGCCGGCGTATTGACGATTCTTTAGAGTCTTACACAGAGGTTTCTTGACTCAGGCAAAACGGAGTAGGAGCACATATGTGATATGTGCGGGACCGAGGATAATGCGATATGTGATACCGTATTATATTCTCGCGATATTTGATATCAGCAGGGTCATCGGATCAAGTGTTGATTCGATGAATCGGTACGGATAAATATTAGTCGGTTATATGCGATATAGCCGGATTGTCGGATCAACTGTTGATTCGATAATTTAATGTATAATAATATATATGATATATTAAAAGACATTAGCTAATATTAGCTCACTAAAAGATTCTTTTTCTCACTCGGATAATACATTGATATATATGCGATATATGTTAATTGTATTATTTTATTTTGTTACGATAAATATTATATATGTGATATATAATATTGTAACATGATATGATAAATAATGCAACTTGTTTAGTGGAGTTTAAACATGATTAGGGTTTGGATTAAGGTTAAACTTTCTAGATGCTTCTAGAAGGTTTTCATTTTGTTTTGTGAAAGATATTTTCAAATGAGTCATGCTTTAACCAAACCCAAACCCTAACCCTAGTCTATTCTCTACAATGGTTAAGTGAACCATGGTTGCATAATTCTATCATATGATTATTTTCCTATTCATCACAAAAGGATATTGATTATTCATCATCTTCTTCCTTCTTCTTCTTTGCTTGAAAATGGTTTCTTGCTTTGATTTTGTGATGGATAAATGTGAGAAAAATATAAATAAAGAGAGCAAAAATCCTACTTCATCATCCTCATCTTTCTTTTCCATTTAGATGAGGGTGTTCACATCATTTCATGAGTATTAGCTTGTGTTAATGAAACTTCGAGGTAGATCATCTTAGTATCGAAGATCGGAAGCAAAGGTTGCGTCTTTTTCTTCGTGGAACCTCTCGAGAGCCCGGAACCCGATGATCACAGCGAAGGGACCACAACACGGAGCATATGAAGTGAAGGACCGGATCTACAAAGGTTGTAATTGTTAGTTATATGTATGTCCTAGAGGCCATTACTGTACATTGGATGTATATTGTAATGGATGCTGGGACATATATAGGGAGGACTTTCTTGCTCGACATGGTAGTATGCTATCTGGTTGATCTTTACCTTAACGTGTACACTGATTGTCTCTCTGTTACATGTTGGTAAAGCCCTTAGGATGTGTACTTGACTACCTGGACTGTGATGCGGATCATACTAGTGGGGACATGGTAGTCCATAAGTACATCCTTCAAAGTCCCTAGTCGTGGGTGTATCGAGACGGGGCATCGATATACCAGAGTAGACTAGCGTGTACCTTCTCGACCCATACAGATGGGCGATGGATGATCCCATATCCATTTGTGTTTGACATCAGAGGAGATATACGGGTGCTCAGTAGAGACTGGGTACACTGGACGGACTCGCCGAGAACTCCCAGATGGTATTATACCTCACGTCAGATGGCAGTTCTCTGGTGACACTGGTACAGAGTAGTCTGTTGACCCGAGATCTTCATAGAGTCTTGTGTGGTTCCCACTGTGCTTTGATTTCCATCTTACCACGTCCAAGAGGGCGTGCAAAACGGTGGTTTTTGGGTACAGTCCCGAGTCATATGGAGGCAATGAGCGATAGGAGGGGATTCGTCTCTCCCGGTATAGGGAGTTGATGTTGCGCTGTGTTCGATTGGCTATAACAGGAAATCCCTGGCCAGGGTTGCTGAGATTTACTGGTAAGTGTTACCAGTAGTTTCTCGAACAGTTATAGACCTCGTATCGACACGACTTATCGAGCTATTGGGGTCTGACGTTTACCACCCCTGGGCGAGATATGCGACATATCAGACGATCAGACCGGACTGTACGGTAGTGTTACTGGTTGGATTCACTGGAGTGTGAGCGGGCTTGCTCGTCGATCTTCAGATCGCTCAATACCCGGGTGTCCGTTACGTTTAGCAGACCGCTTGCGGCTTGTGGGTGTTTGATATGATCATCACCTGCTGCCGGCGTATTGACGAGTCTTTAGAGTCCTACACAGAGGTTTCCTGGCTCAAGCGAAACGAAATAGGAGCGCATATGAGATATGTGCGGGACCGAGAATAATACCAGTATCTGATACTGTATTCGATTCTCGCGATGTGACATTGATCGGTTATATGCGATATAGCCGGGTTATCGGATCAAGTGTTGATTCGATAAGTTGTTACTAATGATACCTGTCGGTTTTGTGCGACATGACCGGATCATTGAATCAAGTGTTGATTTAATGATTTAATGCATAATTATATATATTTGATATATTACTTTGCATTAACTAGTATCGGTTCACTTTAAGATGGATTTTCTCACTCGGATGTCCGCATTATATATGTGATATGATTTTGTGCACTAGCTTGTATCATGTTTGATGATACATGCTTTTTGGTTAAGTGTAAAGTGTTAAACCTTGGTTAATGAATAGGTTAGGGTTTATTATTTGTTATTCATTTATCTTATTTAATTATCCATTTCTTTATGATAAATGAATAAAAGAAAATGAAATGAAATGGTTGCTAATTTTGGATTCTAGTTGAAGCTTCTTGATCTTTTGACTAAGTGACCATTTTGTCTCTAGTTTGACCCTAACCATTCCTTTAACCATGATTGATTCTCTACACCTAACTATGGTTCAATTATGATAAGAATGAATTTCTTTTCTCATTATTATCATTCTTATCATAATATATTCTTCTTCTTCTTCCTTCAACTCAAGAAGAAAAACCTAGACTACATCAATGGTAGATTGATGATATGAGTGAGAAATCCATTTCTAAAGTCTACCCACTTCCTATTTCTTCATCCTCTACCTCTTGCCAAGTAGTAGAGTGTGTTTCCTTCACAAGTTTTTAGGGCTTGGTGAAGGTGGAGCTTGATTTAGCGATGCCTCGACGTAGATCATCTTCGGCATGGACATCGACGACCTAGCTCGCTTTTTCTCCGACGAAGCCGACTCTAGAGCCCGGATTCCTTTTGGACAGCGGAGACGACTTCGTTGCGGAGCAATGGAGGTAGAGCACCGGATCTACAAAGGTTGTATTTCCGTATTCTCATTAGTTAAGTGTTAACTAGTTTTGTTTCGCCTAGATTTCTAGTTAACGATCCGTACATTAGGGTTTCTCGGCACTAGAATTTTTGAAATTGGCATGATCGATGTCTTGTGAGACCTCACTAGAGTGCCTAGGAACCCTACAGTAATCCCTCTCACTTAGTGTTAAAATGTTTAGCATGCTTGTTTTCGCCTAATCTCTAGTTTAAAGTTCCGTATTCGGGTTGTTCGGCACGGCTAAATTTTTAATCGGGCATGGTTGATGCCTCGTAGACCCTTGTGCGCGTGCCTAGTGTTCACACCATAATATTGTATTTTATATTTCCCATTCTTATGCATTTTACAATGAAAACAGGTGCTTTTGACCCATGTCTGCTACATGTTACAGGTTATAGGTTCTTGGACAGAAAACAGTGAAAACGATGTAAAGACGATGAAAAAGTGGACTTTGACCAACAAACAGAAGATTCTTGATCAAGCCTACATAAGGAACAATTCACAAAGCAAGATTCAAGACATCGACTCAAAGCGAACGGGTTAAAGTCCACAACAATGTTCACTGGAAATCTGGAAGAGAAACAGAAGCCCAAATGGAAAAAGATAGACAGAACTAAGTAGCCCAAGATGACAAGAAACCAGCCCATAAAGCCCAGAGCCTAATTCTTCCTTTTGGCCGCGGAACCGCGGCCAAACAGGGCCTTGGACCGCGGTTCCGCGGTGGGTCTGAGGATTTGATAGCATAAAATTTTACCAAGTCTTTTGTGGCTCTGAATGGGTCTGCTTAGGGGTATTTGTGTAAATGTAGACATGCGGGTCAGATGTAACCCTAGGGTTTCCTATTCTCTATAAATAGGAACTCTAACCATTGTAATTTCTCATGCCTCCCTTCATTAATAAATTTTAGAATTCTTTTGGAGAGCATTGGTGTTTCTTTTCAATTCATGAATTCAGATCTGACAACCCTGCGTTGATGATTGGAGAGATGCATCTGTAAGTAGATTTAATTCCTTGCTCTAGTTTAGATTTCAATTCTTGCCCTAGGTAATTTTTATTCTCTGCCCTAGATAAATGTTCTTCAATTCCCTAATGAGTGAGTAGTTTCCTCGTTTGTTAGGGTTAGATCTGGGGAAGGTTTGAGAGACGAAGATCTCTCATCCCCTTTCTTGCCCGTCATATATTTTCATAGGACTTCATGCATACCTTTTTATTCCGCTCCCTACGGCACTCTATCCCTCGAGGTAGCGGTGATACCATAGTCTAAAGGCCCGGATCTTAAGGTTTTCCATGGAGGTTAGGGTAAAGATTAAGAAAGGAAGGACAAGGATCTAGAGGAAGAATCAATCTTCCCAATCATCCTAATCCCCTTTGTTAAGATTTACCATGACACCTAATTAGATCTTAATATGGGTATAGAAAGCGGTGAGATTTATTGACTTTCCAAACTTAACCTAGACCTAACCCTAGCAAGATTTAGATATAGATTAATTCAGTTTTTAGATTTATTAATTAATCCGAACACCCTTCGGAATTAACTCGTTAGTGCGATTAGAAAATTCACAACATCCCTGTGGACCGACCCGTACTCACCGGCTAGCTGCAAAGCGACGCCGTTCTTGATTGCGGTTACAAATATTTTTGATCTATCTTTTAGAAAGCGCAAGCACGCTAAAATCAAACCAATCAAATGGCGCCGTTGCTGGGGATGGCGTAGAATTTTCTTTTAGTAATTTCGGGTTAATCATAAAATTTAAAAAATCTTAAAAATCTGAAAAAAATCAAAAAATATAAAAATATATATCATTTGTTATTTTTGGAAGGGATACTTTGTGGTTGAATTTTTGCAGGATTTACAAAGACGATCTGGAAATCTACAGAGATCAAAACAGGAAATAAAAGATCCTAACAACAGAAGATTACAACAACTGAGGAGCACACAAAATCTGGAGAGCTGAAACCATAATCCAACCGCGGATCCGCCGCGCCAAGCCGCTTCAGACCGCGGAACCGCCGCCGTCTGGTCAACTTAGAACGTCAGAAAATTTTTGGGGATCCGCACCGGTCACGTGACCGCCTTTCCGCGGTGGGATCTACGTTAAGACCGCGGAAACGCGGCTGCATAGTTTCTTCAGTTCGTGAAAATTGCACTGTAAGTTCCTCTTTTCTTGCTCTGGAAATCTAGATAAATATTTTCTGAAAAATTCCTGCAGGATTTTGTGCGCTATAAAAATATTTCCCGTTCCAAATAACAATCGTGTGCAGGATTTTTGGGCCCCGCTTGAACTAAATTGATTGCAAGAAATATTTTGCTGTTAATTCTTTCCAAATAAAGATTCTTGTGATATGCTTCAAATAATAACCAATTGCAAGTACCATTTTGTTGTTGCATATCTTTTCTCTAAAATCTTTTCGCAACAAATTTTCAAACAAAGAAAAAGAAAAAAGGAAAATTTTTATTAGAGAACTTGCAAACTTTAGCCCCAAATAAATCCTTCCACCATCCAACCTTCCTTTGTGTCACCTTTCTTCTTTTAACATGGGTACCCCACATAAAAAATCATTAGCCGAACTTTGGTATCCTGAACCTAATTTTGCGTCGTTCGGCAATTTGTTCGGTCAATTTAAAGACGATCCCTCCATGCCTAAAAAATCTCTGAAAGATCACATAGAGGAGTCTAGGAGAAACTGTTTGACTTTTCAACCCACTTTGTGTCAACCTAGTCAATCTTTACCACCTACATATGTTGACACCACTTCTTTAAGTCCTGCTGCAACTCCTAGGCTGATGTCCATTGCTGAGCATATTGCTCAATCTCGCAGTCGATCTTTCACCCCTCTCCACACACCTAGTTCTAGAAAATCTTTGAAAGATCACATAGAGGAGTCTATGAGAAATAGTTTGACTTTTCAACCCACTTTGTGTCAACCAAGTCAACCTTCACCACCTACATATGTTGACACCACTTCTTTAAGTCCTTCTGTCACTCCTAGGCCGATGTCCATTGCTGAGCATATTGCTCAATCTCGTAGCCGATCTTTCACCCCTCTCCACACATCTAGTTCTAGGGATCAACAAGACTATTCACCTTTTTATCCACATGTTGACCCTACCCCAGTCCAATCACCCACTTCCTACCAGTCCTACCCGACCTTTCCACCTTCACTAGACACTGCTTCTACACAGCCATTAGGGAGTTTCACATATCCAAACAATTTCGAATCTTTTACCGAAACCCCCTTACCACCTAAGTCTAGTTTGGAAGAGGCGTTGGAGGCGTATATCGCAGCAACAAACAAAATGGTTAGGAATGCGGAAGCGTCCGTGGCCACCCTTATGCAACCTGCTGAACCGGTAGCTAGTTTTCCGCTAGCTCCAAATTTTTCAATGTATGAGGAGGTGGTTGGACTGAGTGAGAATGAGAGAGGATTTCCAAATCAAACCTACCTTTACCCAATTGAAGCCCACAACTCCAGTTTTCCATCGATTGTCCCTAATGATTCATCAGTTGAAAATAAAAATGAGTTGTGTGATTTTGTAGTGTTTGATTTGCCAGATTGTGAGGAACCCCTTTCGAGTGAAACCGCACCTAATCCTTTCGACCTTTACACTTCCACTCTAGAACCTACATTGATAAACATCCATGCTTTTGAGGAGGTGTTTAAAGAAATTGACTTTCACTTGATTGAGGATATAGACGCCGGGAATATTTCGGATGATGAACCTGTCGATGTAATTGAAATTTTATGTTCAAATCATCATCCCGAGTTATTAAATGTTTCTCCCGAATCTCATATGCGTCTTGATTTTGATGATATTGGCATGGATAAGCAAATTTTTAAGGAAAATATTGAGGAGAATTATGAGGATAGTACTGAGGATAATATTGAGGTTGAGCCATTTTTCTTTGATGTGTCGAATTTTCCAATACACCCTCCTAAATCCTTAACTGATACCCTTCCTCACTCACTTCCCTCCGTCCTTCCTATCGTTTCGACCGAACAAATGACCGTTACGCTTTCATCTCCAATACCTAGTTCGACGTACCCATGTTTGCTCACGACTCTTGAGGGATTTAATCTCATTTTTTCGCGGGTTGATAGATTAGCACAATCGCTTTTTACACATCGGTCATTACAAATTGTGCTAATCTATACGCTCCATCCACACCCTCAAATTCGTATTCCCACTTTCTTTGGTTCTTCTAATCTTCCTTTAATGATATCGAGTGTTGATGAATCACAATCCGACATTTTGAGTTCGATAATTTTCAATTGGACCTTCGAGGAAAGTTTCGAAGATATTTTCGCCGACGAACTCGCATTCTTATATGATATGGATTTTGTGATTAATCAACCTCCACTCGAAGAAGTAGAACCCCTACCATTTCTTCTTCCCCTCCGCCATTCTCCTCCACCGAGACCATATTATCCCTTTCTCTCCACACGGTCTCGTGTGCTTCTCATTTCTTTTCTTTCCACTCCATTCTTTCACCAACTCTACCATTACCACGATAGAATTTTTGAATGGTTGGTGCTAATCTTTGGCTTATGTAAGGCCAAGCTTAAGTTTGGGGGGGGGACCTTTGTATAGATGTATATATTTATTTTTGTTTTCTTTTTCTATATAAAATAAAAAAATAAAAAAAAAATTCAAAACATTAAAAAAAAAAAAATTGTAAATAAATAAACAGGGGAATGCCGGTATTTTGACCCTCCTGGTTTAGCATGACAGTGAGGACACTGTCAAGTTCAAGTTTGGGGGTATGCTCGGTACGTCTTCTTCCTTCGCATTCATTTGTACATATTTTTGCATTTGCATATTTATTTGAAAACCCATAAAAATTTGAATTATAAAAATTAATGTATTCAATTTTTGCTAATTGACTTGAGTTTGACAGATAGGTTAACTGGCTAGGAACAACTAGATCTTAGACTTAGTGAATTAAAAACCCTAAAAATAACCTTCCTTAAAGTTTAACGGTAGAAAGTATATATGCCTTGTAGTTTATTTAGAAATAGGCAAATTTTGGGTTCACTTCTTGGGCTAAGTCGAAACAAGGGAAGAGTATTGATGTTCTTATTAGAGTATAAGTTTGAAAAATAGTTCCTAGCTTAAGTCTAGATTCTGAAAATGTATACCATACAATTTGCACAATCACGCACCTTGAAACTTGGAATAGTAGAAGAGACCTTGAAATGCTCTTGTCTAAAGTCCTTAGTATGAAAAAGTGTGAATGAATAAAAAAAAAATGGACACTGGTTTTTGTGATTACTTAAGGCTGCAAAAATAGAAAAATACTTAGAGAGGGTGCTTCATCACCTAGTGCCTTAGACCAACTGGTTTGGGAGTCATTGCTAAAGCCTTGGGTGTTGCAAAGACTAGAAAGTATGCTTTAAAGTGCAAACGCATTTTGTAATCGGTCGTTGGTACCTCAAGAAGTATTAACGGTCGCATGAAGGATGTGTAAGCAAATTTCATTTAAATTCACCTACTAAGAAGTGCTTTGGACAAAGGACGAGAGTACGATTGCTTGATTTGAATTTCCAAGTGTAGGGGTGATATTTACACACACGTGGGGATATGTGATTAGAGTTTAGATAAGAGAAAGGAATGAAGAATAGAACTTGTATCTTTAGTAGAGTTGATAGAAATTCCTAAGTGGAGATGTAACCCTAGAAGGAAAACTTAGGAAATGCCGAAAGCTAAGTAAATCTATAGGATATATATAATCTTAAGTTAAATAATGAGGAAGTGTGAAGAATGTAGGTGGATAATTTGCGGGTTGACGATAATAGAATTCGTAGTTAGAAAACCTAATTGGAGAACAAAAGTCGAAAAGCCAAATTGATAGGATTTTGTGGGTGTAATCCGCTGAAAACCCTCAGGAGACAACACTCCTCCTACTAGGGACACCTAGAGGTTTAACAGCTTGTTGCACGAGCTCAGTGCAATCACGTTCCCTGCGAAAGTGCGGTTAGGTTTTTTGTAGAGAATAAAATAATAAGTTTGCTCGAGGACGAGCAAAAGATAAGTTTGGGGGTATTTGTTCACACCATAATATTGTATTTTATATTCCCCATTCTTATGCATTTTACAATGAAAACAGGTGCTTTTGACCCATGTCTGCTACATGTTACAGGTTCTTGGACAGAAAACAGTGAAAACGATGTAAAGACGATGAAAAAGTGGACTTTGACCAACAAACAGAAGATTCTTGATCAAGCCTACATAAGGAACAATTCACAAAGCAAGATTCAAGACATCGACTCAAAGCGAACTGGTTAAAGTCCATAACAATGTTCACTGGAAATCTGGAAGAGAAACAGAAGCCCAAATGGAAAAAGATAGACAGAACTAAGTAGCCCAAGATGACAAGAAACCAGCCCATAAAGCCCAGAGCCCAATTCTTCCTTTTGGCCGCGGAACCGCAGCCAAACAGGGCCTTGGGCCGCGGTTCCGCGGTGGGTCTGAGGATTTGATAGCATAAAATTTTACCAAGTCTTTTGTGGCTCTGAATGGGTCTGCTTAGGGGTATTTGTGTAAATGTAGACATGCGGGTCAGATGTAACCCTAGGGTTTCCTATTCTCTATAAATAGGAACTCTAACCATTGTAATTTCTCATGCCTCCCTTCATTAATAAATTTTAGAATTCTTTTGGAGAGCATCGGTGTTTCTTTTTAATTCATGAATTCAGATCTGACAACCCTGCGTTGATGATTGGAGAGATGCATCTGTAAGTAGATTTAATTCCTTGCTCTAGTTTAGATTTCAATTCTTGCCCTAGGTAATTTTTATTCTCTGCCCTAGATAAATGTTCTTCAATTCCCTAATGAGTGAGTAGTTTCCTCGCTTGTTAGGGTTAGATCTGGGGAAGGTTTGAGAGACGAAGATCTCTCATCCCCTTTCTTGCCCGTCATATATTTTCATAGGACTTCATGCATACCTTTTTATTTCGCTCCCTACGGCACTCTATCCCTCGAGGTAGCGGTGATACCATAGTCTAAAGGCCCGGATCTTAAGGTTTTCCATGGAGGTTAGGGTAAAGATTAAGAAAGGAAGAACAAGGATCTAGAGGAAGAATCAATCTTCCCAACCATCCTAATCCCCTTTGTTAAGATTTACCATAACACCTAATTAGATCTTCATATGGGTATAGAAAGCGGTGAGATTTATTGACTTTCCAAACTTAATCTAGACCTAACCCTAGCAAGATTTAGATATAGATTAATTCAGTTTTTAGATTTAATAATTAATCCGAACACCCTTCGGAATTAACTCGTTAGTGCGATTAGAAAATTCACAACATCCCTGTGGACCGACCCGTACTCACCGGCTAGCTGCAAAGCGACGCCGTTCTTGATTGCGGTTACAAATATTTTTGATCTATCTTTTAGAAAGCGCAAGCACGCTAAAATCAAACCAATCACCTAGCAACCCTACAGTGGTATCAGAGACAAGCTAGAGCTTTAGGCGAAGTCTAGACGGATTTTGAAGTCCGAACGAACCCGAAACCCGATCACAAATTGCTCTCTGGACTTTTTCTAAAATCTGGAGTTTTTCGAAATTAAAAATGCTTAAAAAATTCAGCAGGAAATTTTAAGAATTACGACGCAAAAATATTTTGATGAACAGTAAATCTCGCGGCGGAACCGCGGCAGAAGCATGCCTTCTGCGGCGGTTCCGTGGCGAAAATGTGACTTCATCAATTCTTTTCTGCACAGTAACTCTTATTTAATTATGCTGGATTTTCTGGGAATTTTTAATATTTATTCAAGTGTTGAATATTCTGGAGTTGTTTTGGGGATTCGGTGTTTCGATCGGGGTATCAAATTTTGTCTATGTGGTTTTCCGGATAACTTTTAGAAACTGTTAAAAAGTTCGAACGGATATCAATAACTCACTTTTTCCCCTGTCGGAAAATTTTTCAAAAGTTGGATTTTTCCTCGTGTTTAAGAATGTTCTAAGTCGTGCAAGTAACTTGATGGACCCTCTAGAAGACAACAAACCTTAACTCGATTATGTGACCGTCTTGAACAGCCCTTTGAACCTTAGGGTTTGGGGCAGTACGGCGTGCCACATGTGAGGCGTTGGCTTGACCCTTCTACGGCTGGACCATTGGTACTGAGGCATGTGATGGATGTTTTTAAACTGATTTCAAGTGTTGAGATATATTGAGGAAATCTTGGGTGCTTGATGATTCGATCGGAAAGTTTAACTTTTTCTATTTATCTGGAATGTGATACAATAATTGGAATCCACAGGTAGTTATGTGATAACTAATTTGAATATTATAAACATAGCAGTTTAGTCTCAGATGATCGGTTGCCACGGAATTTTGATGTGATCAAAAGTCCGTCGCAATCACGTAGGGTACGCGGATACTCGCCGGGTAAACTTAATAGACAGCTACGCCCCATAGCCCCGACCAAGTGACTGTAGGAGAACCCCGTCGCCGAAAGCATCCGTTCTGGTGCTCGCGGCAGTGGTGTTCCGCCTTGGTGCACTTCGTCGACGGTATCGGGGGTGCGGCCGTCTACTAAAGTTTGCGACGAGCATTCGATCAGGACGTCGGGAATCTTGTTGAATTGCCCGACTTGATATTGAAAAGAGTTTTCGATAATGAGACTAAAATGCGGGGTTTATAATTGTTAGGCATGCGATGTCTAAGGAATTCATTTGGTTAGGCATGCGATGTATAAAGTGGTTGCGGATTCCAACTGTTGTAGTTTTACACTTTCTTTTCTGTGACCGTAAGCGTAGTATGTGGAGTATCGCCGGCTTCGTTGCTATACATCAACGACAATCGGGATACGCATACTTGCTTACGTTGATGATATGAGATATTATGTGTTGCTGTGATATGTTGTATTGGATCGTCGCGTTTGAATAGCCGGGGTTTTATGTGAGATGAGAGTTTTTCTTTTTCTTTCATGTAAAAATTCACTTGCATGTATTATTCTTTTGTTGGGGTACTTCCAGGTAGCGGAAGATGTCACCGTTGTATATTATTTACTTTTCCGCATTAGGTAGACCCAAGGCGGGGAGCACAAGTAACCGGGTTCTAGGGTCCAGTGGGAGACCATCTCGAGGAGTCGAGACCGGGTCTCCTAACCCTAGAATTGGCAATGTTGCTTGCTGCTCTCGTAGGGGTCTAGGGATGTGGGTTTGGCTATTCATCGCGACCGTGGAATCCGTGTTTTATACTGGCTCGTATTGAAAACACGGACGTCCTAGTATATCCAATATTTCATATATGTTCTTCTGCTGCAATGTTCTGTGATGAGATCATATTACTGCCTGAGACGAATGTTTATATATTATATATATGAGATATATGTTATATTGCAGATTTCGTTTCAAAAGAGATGCTTTTGAAGCATAATTAAAATGGGACTTCATTAATGAGATTAATGAAATAAAAGAAACCTAAGATGTTGTAGAAACTTGTTTAAAAACTGGTAGCTCTAGTTGTGGCTTTGCATAGCGGTGTTCCTTGTAGAACATCCAGCACCTTATTCGATAAGGAAAGGACCGAGATCCCTTCACCGGGAGTGACTCCTTTAGAAATAACTGGCAGATGCTACAAACTCGGTCTGTCTTTTGATTGCTTCTATAGTTCTTGCTTTGCACAGCGGTATATATGATATATCCTGCACCTTATTCGATGAGGAAAGGGCCGACGATCCCTTCACCGGGAGTGACCCCTTTAGCAAAAATAGAAAAACCTCAAAAACACTCCATTTAAAATCACTCGATTCTACAACGATATCAAGTTCATTACGCAAAGGGTTTTTTGAAAAACCCGTCGTAGCCCTCCGTCATTTCAGATAAGTACTGGTAAGTATTCGTGCTACGTTTGTTGACCTTAGCCAAGGCGTAGTGTGCGATAGCTGATTAGTGCTTATCTGTATAAGCATATGATGCGATTGAGTTAGGGTAGTCGTGCGACTTTGTTGACCTTAACCAAGGGTCGTGCGGGTGGGTTTAATTCAATCGGGAAATGACGGGTTGAACTTGGCTAGCACTTATGATTTGTTGACCTTAGCCAAGGTCATAAGATGCTAGGGGCAAAAGATTATTGGGAATTTCAAGTGTTGAAATTTGCAATGAGATTGCATACCTTCTATAAGATAGTTGGATCCCGATACCCGCTGCGAGTAAAAGTTACTCCTGGAAGAGTTTTACACATTACAATTAGCCGATCAAGTAGGTGTCTAGAAAGGTGTTAACGGGGTTACGCCTCTGGGAAAACGAGGTTTACTTTAATTAGGTTCGTGCGAAAGCACGGGGGACCTCCCTCAAAGTACCGACACTGGCCTGGCTGAAAGATTGGCGAACTTGTAGCGTGTAATTAATCCCGGCTAGTCTTTCCTTTTAGGGTTTGAAGGAAGATTTGATTAAAACAGTGGGAGACATCCTGATTAGATATATTAGATAACCAATCTAATCTTGCAAGAGCATACGCTGAGTGTTTTCTTCTCTCTCTCTCCAGGTAGCGACCATGTCACGCCTTAATCAAGATAATAAAACAGATATATTGACCGAACCCGCTTGTTATACTGAGCCGGGGAACGTTGGTCCCGCTCCAACTTATAATTGTTATAAGACAGAGCAGGAAATTGGGGAATACCAGATTTCCCGTGCCGCCCAAACGAAGAAAGTGCATGCTGATGCATCATCTTCGGGTGTGTTCATTACAGAGAACTGTTTCTCAGTATCCTTTACGTCCTGGGTATGTGATACCGAATCAGGATCCCGCATATGTAATCTGTTACATGGGCTACAGATAGGTAAAGAACTGAGAACGGGTGATAAGTTTCATGAGACAGAAAACGGTGCAAGTGTTGCAGCCAAGTCTGTTGGTCACTATCACCCTGTATTACCAGAATACATTGATTCTGAACAAATGTTATTAGATACCGAACCTGATATACAAAATCATATCAGTCTCTTTATTAGTAAAGAAAGGATATAATTTTATATTGTTGGATAATGTTTTGAACATTTCCTATATCAAGAGTTGATCGGTTCAGGCACGTTATCTAAAAGCATTGACGTTCTAAATCAAACCACAGTTCTTAGTATACAGAACACACACAAGAGGAAGAGTTCAGAAATGAATGAATCCTTCTTGAGGTATTGTAGACTAGGTCATATCGATGCGACCCGACTGGCTGAAGTTACATATAGATGCATATTTAAATTAGTTTGAATTTACATCTTGTGAAACTTGCCGGTCATGTCACAAAGATAGGATGACCACAGCTCTGTTTGTTGGAAACAGAGAAAGAGTTAGTGAACTTTTGGGATTGATACATGCTGATGTATTAAAGGTCCCCTGTCTACACATGCCAAGATCGGTTCTTTTTACTTCATTACGTTCTCTGATAATCTCTCAAGATTCAGACATGTGTTCCTGTTGAAACATAAGTCTGAACCTTTTGAGATATTCACAGAATATAAATTAGAAGTAGAGAACCGAAATACGGGTATAAGTATTATGTCCTTTGATGAGATCAAGGAGGAGAATACTTGAGCACGGAATTCCTGGACTATTCTAAAGGAGAATGAGATTCTCTCTCAGCATTACTCCTCCATATACACCATAGCACGATGGTATATCGGGGCGTAGCAAACTCACCCTATTAGATATGGTGTGCTCTATGATGAGTACTACTGAGTTTCCTATTTCCTTTTGGGAGTTATGCACTTGAGAAGTTGCATACCTATTGAATAAGGTTCAAATCAAATCAGTTACCTACCACTTCATATGTGATATGGAAAGGGAAGAGCCCATATCTTAAGTTGGTTAAGATTTGGGGTTGTCCGGCCTATGTCTTAAGTTGGTTAAGATTTGGGGTTGTCCGGCCTATGTCTAAAAGCAAAATCCGGACAAGCTCGAGGCAAGGTCTGTTATGTAGAACTGGAATGGTTCCAGCTATACAAACTGCAGCTAATGATTTGGTAGAACCAAAGGATTCAATAGTTTCCAACGTACCTCAGCCTCTCCGCCGATCTAGCAGGGTTCCTCACCCACCTGAGAGATACTTCGGTTTCTTTATGACAGTGGGAGCGAGGATTGCATCATGAGATGATGACCCAACTAGTTTCGAGCTGGCCATCAGGAGTGGGACTCTGTAAGAATGGCTGGATGCTTAGCGATCTGAGATGGAATCCTTATACACCAACAAAGTATGGACTTTGGTTGCTTTATCTGAAGGGTTAAATCCCCATCAGGAGCAAGTATATCTTGAGAAGATTACTTGATGTACATGGAAAAGTTGAGACTTTCAAAGCTAGACTTGTTAAAGGTTTGCATCATAGACCAGGTATGGATTATGTTGAAACCTTTTCTAAGGATCTATGCTTAAGTCCATCCAGATCCTACTTGCCACGGCTACATACCATGACTACGATATCTGGTGGTTGGGTGTCATGACTGGTTTTCTAAGTGATGTTTTAGAAAAGAGCGTCTATAAGTACACAGCCAGAGGGCTTCGTAGACAGTGGGAGCAGCGGAAACGTGTGCAAGATGTTTTATATGATAAAACAGGCATCGCGGAGTTGGAACATCTGTTTTGATGTGGTAGTCAAAGAGTTTGACTTCATCAAAATAGTAGATGAACCTTGTATATACTAAAAGGTAGTAGGAAGTATGGTGGTGATCCTCGTAGAGTACGTGGATGACATACTCTTGATAGGGAAGGAGTTTCCTATGCTACGCTCGGTTAATCTTCGCTTATCACAAGGATTCTCCATATAGGATCAAAGTGATACCTCCTAAATCCTGGGTTTTGGATCTATGAGATAGATCTAATTGGATGTTAGGATACTCACTAGTTGTAGTGAGATGGTATCAATCGATACTGGGGAGAATCACTGGAAGGGTTCCAGGGTGATAAGGACGACTGAATGTCAGTCGCAGGCTTGTCTATGCCCTCAGTGGAGGGACGGTATGTTGGAAGAGTTCCAAGCTAGATACCGTGACATACTAGACGATTAAAGGCAAGATACATCGTTACAAAGGATGCTACCAAAGAGGCAGTCTGGATATATATAAGTTCATGAGATGAACTTCGTTCCTACCATTGTGTGACAATGGAGTTGTGGTTTCAGCCAAGGAACTACCGTCCCATCAGAAATCCAGATATAATTCTTAGGCAGTATCACCTCATCATGGAGATGGTTGATCTCCAGGGAGATCGAGGTTAGGAGAGTAGACACAGAGGACAACAACGCGAATCCACTCACAAAGGCCTTTTTCCCAGTAGAGACTTTTATGGGATGGTTGAGTATGAGATACTTCAACCACAGCTAATTGTTGGGTATGCGATACCATAACAGATGGCCCTAGTGCAAGTGGGAGATTGTTAGTTATATGTATGTCCTAGAGGCCATTACTGTACATACGATGTATATTGTAGTGGATGCTAGGACATATATAAGGAGGATTTTCTTGCTCGACATGATAGTATGCTATCTGGTTGTACTTTATCTTAACATGTACTCTGATTGTCTCTATGTTACATGTTGATAAAGCCCTTAGGATATGTACTCGACTACTGGGACTATGATGAGATCATACTAGTGGGGCCACGGTAGTCGACGAGTACATCCTATAACTGTTCCTAGTCGAGGGTGTATCGAGACAGGGCATCGATGCACCAGAGTAGACTAGCGTATACGCATCTTGACCCATATGATGGGCGATGGATGATACCATATCCATCGGTGTTTGACATCAAGGATGGTGTACGGCTGTTCAGTGGAGACTGGGTACACTGGACGGACTCGCCGAGAACTCCCAGATGGTATTATACCATACGTCAGATGGCAGTTCTCCGGTGACACTGGTACAGAGTAGTCTGTTGACCCGAGATCATCATAGAGTCTTGTGTGATTCCCACTGTGCTTTGATTTCCATCATACCACGTCCAAAAGGGCGTGCAAAAAAGGTGGCTTTTAGGTACAGTCCCGAATCACATGGAGGCAATGAGCGATAGGAGGGGATTCGTCTCTCCCGGTATAGGGAGTTGATGTTGTGCTGTGTTCGATTGGCTATAACCGGAAATCCCTGGCCAGGGTTGCTGAGATTTACTGGTAAGTGTTATCAGTAGTTTCTCGAACTGTTATAGACCTCATATCGACACGACTTATCGAGCTACTGGGGTCTGACGTTTACCACCCCTAGGCGAGATATGCGACATATCAGACGACGAAACCGGACTGTACGGGAGTGTTACTGTTTGGATTCACAGGAGAAGTTACAGGCTTGCTTGTTGATCTTCTGAGCGCTCAATACCTGGGTAGCTGTTACGTTTAGCTGACCGCTTGCAGCTTGTGGGTGTTTGATATGATCATCACCTGTTGCCGGCGTATTGACGATTCTTTAGAGTCTTACACAGAGGTTTCTTGACTCAGGCAAATCGGAGTAGGAGCACATATGTGATATGTGCGGGACCGAGGATAATGCGATATGTGATACCGTATTATATTCTCGCGATAGTTGATATCAGCCGGGTCATCGGATCAAGTGTTGATTCGATGAATCGGTACGGATAAATATTAGTCGGTTATATGCGATATAGACGGATTGTCGGATCAAGTGTTGATTCGATAATTTAATGTATAATAATATATATGATATATTAAAAGACATTAGCTAATATTAGCTCACTAAAAGATTCTTTTTCTCACTCGGATAATACATTGATATATATGCGATATATGTTAATTGTATTATTTTATTTTGTTACGATAAATATTATATATGTGATATATAATATTGTAACATGATATGATAAATAATGCAACTTGTTTAGTGGAGTTTAAACATGATTAGGGTTTGGATTAGGGTTAAACTTTCTAGATGCTTCTAGAAGGTTTTCATTTTGTTTTGTGAAAGATATTTTCAAATGAGTCATGCTTTAACCAAACCCAAACCCTAACCCTAGTCTATTCTCTACAATGGTTAAGTGAACCATGGTTGCATAATTCTATCATATGATTATTTTTCTATTCATCACAAAAGGATATTGATTATTCATCATCTTCTTCCTACTTCTTCTTTGCTTGAAAATGGTTTCTTGCTTTGATTTTGTGATGGATAAATGTGAGAAAAATATAATAAAGAGAGCAAAAATCCTACTTCATCATCCTCATCTTCCTTTGCCATTTAGATGAGGGTGTTCACATCATTTCATGAGTATTAGCTTGTGTTAAAGAAACTTCGAGGTAGATCATCTTATTATCGAAAATCGGAAGCAAAGGTTGCGTCTTTCTCTTCGTGGAACCTCTCGAGAGCCCGGAACCCGATGATCATAGCGAAGGGACCACAACACGGAGCATATGAAGTGAAGGACCGGATCTACAAAGGTTGTAATCCCTCTCACTTAGTGTTAAAATGTTTAGCATGCTTGTTTTCGCCTAATCTCTATTTTAAAGTTCCGTATTCGGGTTGTTCGGCACGGATAAATTTTTAATCGGGCATGGTTGATGCCTCGTAGACCCTTGTGCGCGTGCCTAGCAACCCTACAGATTATTCCCCTGATCGTTGAACATCACATTCATCTGATGGATGATGCCAAACCAGCCAGGGATCCACAAAGGCGACTCAACCCAGTCATGAAGGAGGCTGTGAAAAAGGAAATCGTGAAGTGTCTAGATAGTAGTATCATTTACCCTATCTCTGATAGATAGTGGGTTAGCCCCATTCACGTTGTCCCCAAGAAATCAGGCATAACGGTCATTACTAACGAGGCGAATGAGTTAATCCCTACTCGCACCCAAACTGGGTGGCAAGTATGCATCGATTACAGAAAACTCAACGCCGCAACGCGGAAAGACCACTTTTCGCTACCTTTCATTGACCAAATGCTTGAACGATTGGCCGGGCACGAGTACTACTGCTTTCTTGATGGCTACTCCGGCTATAATCAGATTCTCATTGCCGAAAAAGACCAGGACAAGACCACATTCACTTGTCCTTTCGGCACGTTCGCATATCGTCGCATGCCCTTTGGGTTATGCAATGCGCCCGCTACCTTCCAGCGGTGTATAATGGGAATCTTCTCAGACATGGTGGAGAAATTCCTAAAGATCTTCATGGACGATTTCTCCATCTTCGGCGATTCCTTTAACGAGTGCTTGCTGCATCTCTACGCTGTCCTTACCCGATGTAAGGACAAGAACCTCACTTTGAATTGGGAGAAGTGCCACTTCATGGCGCACGAAGGTATTGTCTTAGGACATATCATTTCGCAAAATGGCATAGAGGTTGACAAAGCAAAGATTGAGGTCATTTCCAATCTCCCTCCTCCCAGATGCGTCAGAGACATCCGAGCCTTCCTTGGCCATGCCGGTTTCTATAGACGGTTCATCAAGGACTTTAGCAAGATTGCTAGGCTCTTGACTCTTTTACTGGCCAATGACACGCCATTCGACTTCAACTCGAGTTGTGTGACTGCGTTCGAGTCATTAAAAAGCTCACTCGCTTCTGCTCCCGTTCTTTCTTCACCTGACTGGACGCACCCATTTGAGATTATATGCGATGCATCCGACTTTGCCATCGGTGCTGTCCTTGGACAACACATCAACAAGATGCCGCCCGTAATCTATTATGCGAGCCGAACCCTGAACGATGCCCAACTCAATTATACAACAACTGAGAAGGAATTCTTAGCTGTTGTCTTTGCTTTAGAAAAGTTCAGGCCCTACCTCATCGGCTCTCCAGTCATTGTCTACACAGACCATTCTACTCTGCGCCATCTTTTTGCGAAGAAAGATGCAAAATCTCGGCTAATACGTTGGATCCTCTTGCTTCAAGAGTTTGACCTTGTCATTAAGGACAAAAGAGGATTTGAAAACGTGGTCGCCGACCATCTCTCACGACTTCCTTCTTCGCCGTCGCCTCAACTTCCGTTCAACGACGTTTTTCCAGATGAACAACTCTTGACAGTATCTCGTGAACCCTGGTTCGCAGATATTGTGAACTATTTGGCCACAGGGTTACTACCGACTTAATGGTCAAGTCAGAACAGACTTCGATTCTTATTCCAAGTAAAACACTTTTACTGGGACGAACCCTATCTGTTCAAGTACTGTCCCGACCAGATTATTCGTCGGTGTGTCCCTGACGATGAATTCAAGAGTGTGCTGTTATTTTGCCACGATCAAGCATGTGGCGGGCATTTTGGCCCCAGAAAGACAGCTGAGAAGATCTTGCAATGTGGTTTCTACTGACCACAACTCTTCAAAGACGCTCATGACTATTGCAAGACTTGCTCCCGGTGCCAACACTTGGGCTGGATATCCCAGAGGAACGAGATACTGCTCCAACCAATCTTGGTTGTGGAGATTTTCGACGTTTGGGGGATAGATTTCATGGGGCCGTTTCCCAGCTCTTTCGGGAACTTGTACATCCTTCTTGCTGTTGATTACCTCTCTAAATGGGTCGAGGCTGTGCCCAGCCGGACTAATGACAACAAGGTTTCTTAAAGAAAACATTTTTTCCCAGTTTGGGCACCCCCGAGCGATCATTAGCGACAATGGAACTCATTTTTGTAATAAGACTTTCGAGGCCTTGATGCGGAAATATTCCATTAATCATAACCTATCTACGCCCTACCATCCCCAAACCTGTGGGTTAGCCGAAGTTTCAAATCGGCAAATCAAGCAGATACTGGAGAAGACGGTTTCCAAGAACCGAAAGGATTGGTCGTTGAAACTCACTGATGCCCTTTGGGCATTTCGAACGGCTTATAAGACCGATCTTGGCATGTCTCCCTATCGGCTTGTGTACGGAAAGGCTTGCCACCTCCCTGTCGAAATAGAGCATCGCGTATTTTGGGCGATAAAAGAGCTGAATCTGTCTCTCGAAGATGCGGGCAGCCATCGAAAGCTGCAGTTGAACGAATTGAGCGAGCTTAGGGATGAGGCTTACGATAACGCGGTTGTCGTTAAAAACCGAACGAAGGTGTTTCACGATAAACACCTTTTGCGCAAAACTTTCGTACCTGGTCAACAGGTACTGCTTTACGACACCCGGCTACACTTCCATCCAGGAAAGCTCAGATCTCGCTGGAAAGGGCCGTATTTTGTGCGGAATGTGTATCCGCATGGAACTGTGGATTTGGAGAATCCAAAGGACGGTTCATTTTTCAAAGTAAATGGACACCGACTTAAACCGTACCTTAGCGTCGAACCAACATAGGAGCTCCTGGTCTTACAGGAGCCGGTTTACCCTGCATAATCTTCCTCTGCCTACCACCAAACTTCGGTTATCTAGCCAAGAACAGTCGACACTGTTCCAAATAAGTTTGGGGGTATGTATATACCATTTTGTATTTATTTGTGGATATTCTTTTCCATCTTTACTCTTTAAAAACATAAAAAAAAAATTGTGTATATCTAACCGACAATTTTGACCCTTCAAATGATCTCTTCATGCAATGACAGTGAGGACACTGTCAAGTTTATGTTTTGGGGTACGCTCGGTACGCATTTCTAACCTTCGCATTCATTTGTATATTTTGCATCTGCATATTAAAATCCATAAAATCCATAAAAATCAGAAAATTTTCTAAAAAATAAAAACTTTTTTGTCAAGTTAGCTAGTGGGAGAACTCTGATTCAACATTTCGACGGTTTTGTTTGATAAGATAAGAATAACTAAATCTTATTTTTAGATTTTGAAAACCTGAAAGATAACTCTCCTTTGAAGTTAACTATAGCTGATATACGTCTTTACATCACACTACACGTGTCGTGAGTTTTGGAAATTAGATGACAAGTCTTTTATGTCTAAAAACTTTTAAATGGATTAATGATTTTCTGACGATCAAATAGGTTTGTTCTGAAATAAGTAATATCAAGAATAGTTTATGAAGTGAAGTGAATATGAAGGAATGTTATTGATGCCTTAATTGGAACTAAGTCTGAAAAATAACCCATCTGAAACTTGATTGGAATGATTACACACCTAACCCACTAAACACGTCTTTTATCCAAAAAAATAACTGAACTGTCGGTTATATCTCCGTTCGCATTGAATCATCATGATTTTCACGCTAAATTGTCTTTTGTTTTTGGACCTAGGTAACTTGAGTAATTAAGTCCGCTGGGGTGTTTCTACACCTAATGCCCTAAAGCCAACTGGTTTGGGTGCATTGGCCCAAAGCTCGCTAAGAAGCCTAGAAAGTCCAGATTAAAACAAAGTCAAGCAAGTGTTCTCTCCGAGTTAAAATTCCTAACGGTTCTTTGTGTGAGAATAATCTTGACAAAAGACATGTTTTTATAAAAAAATATTTCTAGCGGAGATATGAAGGTTTTATTCTATGATAAAGACTATTGCACGTTCATAGAGGTGTGTATGAAATGAAAACAAGAAAAAGGTGGAGTGAAAAATAAGACCTAGTTTCCTGTTAAGGAAGATAGAAATTCTGAAGTTGAAATTTTACTGGAAAGCGAAACTTGAAAAATGCTTAACTCTTTAAAAAACTTATGTGATCCTTTCAAAATTCTTATCTGGGCTTTATTGTGTGACATGATGACTTTATTCGACCCTTCTGGAACTTAACGACACTATTTGCACTACACGTAAAGACATATAAAATCTTAAGTTAAATAAGAAGCGAGATGTGAAAAATAAAGGTTCGATATTCTAGACTTAGGATAATAGAATTGTTATTTTCTGAAACAAAACTTCAGGGTTTGAATCATGGTTATTTTACAAAACTAGCTTGACCGGATTTTATGGGTAGTATCCGCTGAAAACCCTCAGGAGACAACACTCC
The DNA here is from genome assembly GCA_030015575.1 of Agapanthus africanus. Classification (NCBI taxonomy): domain Eukaryota; kingdom Viridiplantae; phylum Streptophyta; class Magnoliopsida; order Asparagales; family Amaryllidaceae; genus Agapanthus; species Agapanthus africanus. Next base: position 292,776,432 of record JASDDO010000010.1, read on the forward strand.
TCCTACTAGGGACACCTAGAGGTTTAACGGCCTGTTGCACATGCTCAGTGCAATCGCGTTCCCTGCGAAAGTGAGGTTAGGAAATTTTTTTTGTGAATAAATTGGCTTTGCTCGGGACGAGCAAATGACAAGTTTGGGGGTATTTGTTCATATCATATTTTTGCATTTTTATACCGCCCAATTTTTATCACATTGCTTATCGGTAGGTACTCTTAAGCCGTGTTTGCTAGTCAATTGCAGGATACATGTTCTCGGCTCTAAACGGTGAAATTCATGGAAAAGCACAATAAAATCTGGATTACTGCCAACCACAGATAAAACACGGGTCTCCGCTCTCTATCCATATGTTGCCGCACACCAGTTTAAGAGACAAAATGGCAAATCAATGTCATTTTCATGCACAAAGCTCAATGGAAACACAAGATCCAACATATCTACGCGGAGCTCGAGGAAATCATGACAAAAAGATCCACATCAAATCACCTTTTGGTCTGCTAGAATTCTGGAAAAATTGTGAAGAGTTTCTGAGAAAAAACATATACCAAACAGCAGACAACATCAAACCAGGGAACCTCACAAAATCCTATAGCCCAACTCCCTACTACTGCCGCGGAACCGCGGCATAAGCACGGAACCGCGGCATAAGCAGGCTTATGCCGCGGAACCGCGGCCTGACAATGTCCTCAGATGGTCGTATTTTAGGGGCAGTTTTGTAATTGTATATAGAGTTATAATTTTGCCCTAGGTTTCTAGTTTCCTGCCTATAAATAGTCCAGAACTTGCCAAAGCCAAGGGTCCATATTCTTGTATTTAGATTTTAGAATACATGTGTTGTTCTTCTTCCTCTTCTCATCTCTTCTCCATTAAAAACTTGTAGTGAGCTTTTGTGAGTGAAGAATGAATAAAAGAGTTCTCTTTGTTATCATGCTTGTTTTGTTCTTTTGATTAATTATAATTGCTTGTAATTTTCATTTGCTAATCTAGTTGTTGTTATTTGTTGTTTGTTTCTTTCTTGTTCTCTTTTTCATTATCCTTAAACAACTATGATGCTTAAGCTTGATCCTTGCCAAGGTGAGGTCTCAAATAGCGAGTTGTAATCTTCTAACCTCTTTCTTTCTATCCTCCTCCTTTGTTTTATTTTCTTTTCCTTATAATGGGTGAGTAGTTTTCATACTTGTTAGGGTAGGATAAGGAAAGTTTGAGAGAAGGAAATCTCTCTCACTCTTTTCTTGCCCAACATCTTAATTCGGACTCCCGTTAATTGAACCACAATCCGCTCCCTACGGCACCCTATCCTACATGATAGTGGTGATTCCTTAGTGAGACCGGTTGTGGTTGAATTAACCGGAGGTTAAGCTTAAGAGCCAAGAACGGACGGACAAGCACCAAAAGGAAGAACTTATGCGTTGGAAAGCCTGGCTTATACTCGCAAGTTCCTTCCTAGTCGTGCTAATCCCTGTTGTTGCCGATTTCCGTAACACCGACATTAAGAGTGGCAACGAAAGAAGTGAGCGTCTCCTAACTCAAACTAACCTAATCCTAACCCTAACAAGCTCTCTTTATATATAATTTTAGCACATAGTTAATCTCAAAACAAACCTGGACAATTGGACTTAGCTCGTTAAAGCACAAAGAAAAAGATTCCCATTTTCCTGCGGACGACCCGTACTCAACCGGCTAGCTACAAGAGAAACTCTCTTGATTGCGGAAACAAACTTAGCACGCAAAAACTCTACCAATCAGAAGTCAAGGTTCTTAAATGACTAAGCCGAATATGCATTTTAAAAATGTAAAGTCTTTTCTAAAAATTTCGGCAGAGTTTCTTTTGTAAATACTGGCCCCGAACGGGGTACAACAAGAACAATATATATGCAATGATAAAAGGCATCCCCAAGCGGGAGCTATCTCTTCGTTAATCGACGGTCACAACCACACAAGCAATATAATATACAACGCCGAATGGCGAGAATCAAAACTCAAAAGAAACTCACAATAACATGAAAACCGTACTACTACACGCGACTCTAAGGTCGAAATAATACATCACGAGTGTCTAAGTCTGAAACAATATACAAGTTTTGGTTGATGGAATTTCTAGATACAATGAATAATAAATGTACAATGGTGGTTCTGATACAAAGAACCCACCCACCCAAGCAAGTCACCCATATAGAAGTAGTGTGCCAGAAAAGCTGCTATGGAATCTGTACGGCAAGAACCTGCAAGAACTGTGGCACAACGGGGTGAGTTACCAACTCGTGAATAGAAAATATTTACAAGCAGAGATCGAATGTATGACCCATCCTAGGTCAATACAATCAGATATAAATAAACCTCAATATGAATAAGTCTGCAGCATGCTAAACTGGCAATGTAATCTCTATACATGAGTGTAGTCCCAAGTGCCCGTGCCAGTGCCTAAGGTAATAGCATATCATAAATATGAGGTAAAATCAGTGTAATCAAATCTGCATGCACGTGGATCCCGTCCACTCGTCACCCAATGACCATAACCATCATGCATGTAAATATCATCAGCATATGCATGGAAATATGAGGATATAACCAAAACCATGGAACCTGAGTGCCTAGCATCGACACTCGAAAACATCATGAAAACCTGTGCCTAGCATCGGCACGTAAATCCTTATATATCGGGCATCCGTCTGTCTGGGTCAGCTCACTCTCTCATACATCGGGCATCCGTCAGTCCGGGTCAGCCCACTCTCTCATACATCGGGCATCCGTCAGTTCGGGTCAGCCCACTCTCTCATACATCGGGCCCCACCTTATACCCTCATACGGCACCAATCCTCGTATGGAGTAATAAATCAGGACCGATAAATCTCATGGTGGCATCGCAAATATCATATCAAGGGAAACCGGGTTTTTCAAATAAGTACATACATTCCTTTGGAGTTATCCACGGTTCCCAAATCCAGAAATATCATGAAAACGAATATCTCGATGCGTGTAATCAGAAAGCATGATGTATGTGACATATTAATGAAATGCAAGTACAACAGGATATCATGCAACATGGAATAATAGTATGCACATACAATGTCCTATCCTGATGCAATAATACTATTGTGTAGTGACATGGCAATTATCGATGATGAAGTGTGTGAGCCGGCAACAAGTGTACGTGGAACATACGCATCATCGATAATGGTGCTGGTGTCCTAGCAGCATGACTGTAATATATCAACAACACAAGCGATGCAATGCAAATAGCATGAGTATGCGGAATCGAATAATCAATGCAACAGTAAAGAATCTACCTCAATAAAAATATCATGCAGCCTTGACATTTGAAACAAGACGAATCGGGTTTATAATAAAATAAGGGCTACGGTGTTTTAGGAAAAGATGCTTCGTTTGAAAATACCCGTAGAATCCTTTTTTTCCTATCTTTAAAATATCCCCGATTCATTAGTTTTGAAATAGGTATGACTTGGGTCTAGTCTACGCCTACTATGCGAACTACGGACCCAACTATCAAGCCAATCGAGAGGGGTATGAAAACCACCTAAATCTGAGTCGATATACACACATATATATACAATAGTCAGTGATCCCTCCTCAATAGTATCACATACGATATAGTATATCATATAACATCCTCGAGTCATGAGTGCGGATCTAGCATCAATATAAATCTCCTACGGTAAATCGTCGTACAACATCCCAATAGCTGGGTACGGGTCAATATCACATTCATCTCATCATATACCAGGTATCACTACCATCATATCACATAATCTAGGGTACAGATCTAAGTCCAGTACAATCGATACCATCTACATAGGTATGAATGCGGGGTAACACATATGCCCAAAAGCCCGCTAAACCATCATGTCGTATCTCAAATACGAACTCTGTCATATCGCCGAATCTCACAGCCTCAATCAAATCACATCGACTCATCTCAATCCCACATATCATACTCAAATCCCGTATATAAACACATTGTAAGTCCACGTTGCTCACCCCGGTTCTTACGGGGAGGCGGAAACGGCGAAAAACGATAATTTGGCGCAAGGGCAACATGGACTTAAAACCGGATCTGGGCTAAACTAGAAACTAGCAAACAAATAGAGGCTTTAACTACTATGCTGTAGAAAATATACCTCACGGAACCGGTCCTTCGGTTCTTCTCTCCGCTGTCCGGCTCGTCCATCCACGCTTCGAGGGTCGATCCGGATCTTGATCACCTCCGCGGCCTTCTTGAGTCGAAGACGATCCACCCGAGAGTTGTACACCGAGCTCCACCTCAAGCCGAGGCAACTAGGGCAACGAGATCACTAATCTAGATGCCCTAGGTGGTGTAGAAGAGAAAGATAGAAGTGTTTGTCTATGTGGATTCTTTTTCTCTCAACACATGAGATCAAAAGAATTTATCAAGAGGAAGATGAAGGAGAAACTCTAGCAACCATGGAGCTTTTCTTTTCTTCTCACTTCAAGAGAGAGAATGAGAAGAGAATAATGAAAAAGATTAACTAAAGAAAATGAACCATGGTTGCAATAATACACCAAAACCATCATTACTAATCCTATCATGATAAAGTTGATGCTACATTGAATTGACCATTTTCATAATCAAAAATTAAAAAGAAAATCAAAGAAGAGTGTAGACCTCTCTTGAAGGTCAATGGTCAACTCCGGTCAACGGGTCAACAAAGTCAAGAGAGGTCATAGTGGTCAAATGGTCAATGCAATTAGCCATCACTAAACTATCACTAAAAGGATTAGTAAACAATGTCTCCGGCTCATAATGGTTTTGACCAAACGAATTGCCAAAACCCTAATGAACCTACCACATAACGGTTTTGGCCGAACCAACTGCCAAAACCCTAATGAGGCACCTCCTCCTTCATCGCTCCTCAAAACTGTGCATACACACCCGCATCCGCATTCCGTAGAATGTGAATGCACAGAAGACAAAACAAATCCATCCGTGCAATACTAGGATCTGGCTTAAACCAAAGCCCACTAGTATTGCCTGCCCGAACAGCATACGCACACAAGTGCACATAAGTGATCGTAGCCCTGCCGTAAAACCATACGGCCTCTACACGTTTCGCTCAGTGCAGGGAAACTCTCTGTGTGGGACTCTAAAGACTCGACACTACGCTGGCAGTGGGTTTAACCACAGACCGCAAGCGGCACTAGCTGTACGTAACGGTCCCCAGGTAGATGTCGATAAGAAGGCCGATGAGGTAAACCCATCTGAACTCCTACTGAGCCTGTATGTGACAATCTCCGTACAGTCCGGTCTGTTCGTCTGATACATCGCATGGCGGGCCTAGGGGGTGGTGAACGTCAGTCCCTTAATAGCGGTACAAGTCGTGTCGGAGTGTAGCCCAGAACACCCTGAGATAACACTGGAAACCTACCAGTATATCTCGCCTGCCGTGGCCAGGGACTACTTGTGTAATGTCTCTCCTTGACACAACGCGATGTCAACCCCCAATACCGGGAGAGACAAATCCTTTCTAACCGTCACTGCCTCCAAGTGCTTCGGGACTGCACCCAACTACTACCTGTTTGCACGACTCCTTTGAGCCGTGGTAGGGTAGTAATCTAAGTACAGTGGGAACACACTCGAGGCGAAGTGACAGTGTCAAGTCGGCGGACTAAGCTGTACTCATGTCACCTGGGAACTGATAACTGACGATAGGTATAATACCAACCAACAGTTCCCGACGAGTCATGTCCAGTGTACTTTTTAGTGTATATGCCCTAGAGGCCATTACTGTATCATACTAGTATGTATATTACTTGATGGAAGCTTGGGATATTCACAGTTGTACCGACAATCTTGCTCAATATAGTAGTATGCTACTTGGTTCGTCTCTTCTTTAATGTGTACTTGTGTGTTTATTATATCACCTATACGCATTAGTAGAGCCCTTAGGATCTTTGTTTGATTACCGGCGTTGTGATGGCGATCACACTCGTGGGGGCTGGGTAATCTACAAGCACATCCTTATACACGTCCCTAGTCGTGGGAGTATCGAGATAGGGCATCGATGCTCCGGAGTAGACTAGCGTATGCGCTTCTCATCCCAGCACGGGAGACGGTCTGTCCCACAGCCGTCGGTACGTTGTACTTGAGATAGTATGCGGGTGCTCGTTAGGTTACGAGTACACTGGACAGGACTCGTCGGGAACTGATGGTTGGTATTATACCTATCGTCAGTTATCAGTTCCCAGGTGACATGAGTATAGCTTAGTCCGCTGACTTGACACTGTCACTTCGCCTCAAGTGTGTTCCCACTGTTCTTTGATTGCTACCCTACCACGACTCTACTGAGTCGTGCAAACAGGTAATAGTTGGGAGCAGTCCCGAAGCACTTGGAGGCAGTGACGGTTAGACAGGATTCGTCTCTCCCGGTATTGGGGGTTGACATCGTGTTGTGTCTAGGAGAGCCATTACACAAGTAGTCCCTGGCCAGGGCAAGGGAGATATACTGGTAGGTTCCAGTGTTATCTCAGGGTGTTCTGGGCTTCACTCCGACACGACTTATACCGCTATTAGGGGTCTGACGCTTGCCGCCCCCTAGGCCCGACATGCGATGTATCAGACGAACAGACCGGACTGTACGGAGAATGTCACATTCAGACTCAGTAGGAGTTCAGATGGGTTTTACCTCGTCAGTCTTCTTATCGGCATCTACCTGGGGACCGTTACGCACAGCTAGTGCCGTTTGCGGTCTGTGGTTAAACCCACTGCCAGTGTAGTGTCGAGTCTTTAGAGTCCCATACAGAGGGTATTCGCCTCTGGGCAAAACAGAGTAGAGGTCGCATGGTTTTGCGACAGGGTTCGTTCTCATCCGCGCACTTGTGCACGTTTGGAGTCCGGACGGATATTGCCAGCGGGCTCTGGTTTGAGCCAGATACTGGTATATGTTTTGGGGTCACTTTTATCTCTCAGTATTCATGTTCATCGGAACAAGAATGCAGGTGTGTATGCACAGTTGTTTGAGGCGGAAGAAGAGGTTTTTCATTAGGGTTTCGGAATGGGTGCGTATGCACAGTTGACAGTCGTTTTTTTTCCAAACCCTAATGAATTTGTGAGATATCTATTAATAATAGTAATTAAATGGAATTATGTTATGGTTGGTTTTGTTGACTTGTTGACCATGGTTGACTTGTTGACCATGGTTGAATGTTTGACCATCATCATTATTTTGTAAGGATGCTCCTTGATTCTTGCCAACATTCATTTAATGAAGTGATGATAGTGGTCATTCCAAAACAACCATCAACTATTCTCATTTGAATTATTATTACTAATTATATAATTCTTTTTCTTTTGATATGGTTGCAAAAGGAAAAAGATAGCTCATTCTATCATATTGATTCTCTCTCCTCACTTCATCTTCTTCCTCCTCTTGTTCAAGGAGAGCAAATCTCATGTGTTGAGAATCATCTCCTTGAAGATATAACACCCCAAAGCACACTCTACTCACTCTAAGGTAGAAGGTCTAGCAAGCCGAATACCTTAGTTCTCTCAAGATCGAGAAAGGAGCCCAAGGATGAAGCCCTCAGGTGGATCTATCTTCGGCAAAGAGGAGACGAGGAGGGGAAGCCATTCAAGCTACTACAAAGAGCAAGAAAGAAGAAGAACAACAAGAAGAGAAGGAGTTCAAGTTGAGGTATAACCACTTTGCCGAGTAGTTAACTCTTCTTTGCAAGTATGCTAGTTTAGTTTAGCAAAGATCCGGCTTTTACGGTCCATGTTACAAAGTTTAGAAAAATTTTGTTTTACCGTTTCCGCATCCCCGAAAGTACCGGGAGAGGTAACGTGGACCTAACAGTGGTATCAGAGCCTAACTAAACTAAAACTAGCTTGGTAGCGAAGTGTATGGAAGTTCGAAACGGAAAAATCGCAAAACCGTAAAAAAACAAAACCCTAGTTTCTGTTAAAATTTTTTCTGGTCAAAACGAGATTTGTTATACACCTAAATTCGGCTCAGGGTTTTGTGTGAACACCCAAGAAAAACGATCCACTGATTCATTCAAACCGCCGCGGTTCCGCGGCATGAGGTAGGAATTGGCCGCGGAACCGCCGCCGTTTGTTGTCCTCTCGTCATCGTTTTTCGTGCAGTGTGTCTCTGTGTTGGTTTTGGGATTTTTAAGATATATTATATGTGCCCAGATTTTCCAGAACAGAAATTTACTTTTGGGGTCCTATAATTCCGTATTTTTTCCGAACTTCACTGCACTTTGACTATGATGGTTATATCTGTGATGCTTGTATGTATTGAACGTCGGCTAATCGCTATAAGTCGATTAGTCGGGGTTATACATCTCTGTAATCTGTGTTTGATATTGGAATGTGTATATGAATGTGTTGGACTGTCGCGGGTGAATAGCCGGGGTGGATATAAGATGAGCTTTTGTTTTTCTTTCATTCATTTGTAACATGTAAATTGATGTAATAATATTATTTGTATGGCCGCACAACCGGGTCGGGGTTGTAGCCGTCATTGTATAATTCTTTTTACTGTTTTTGCTCCTAGGATAGACCCATGGAGGGGTGCACAAACTACCGGGTACTTGGCGGGTAGTTTGCCGCACCCGTAGGGGTCTTGGGTGGGGTATTGGCTATTCACCGCGACCGTGTAATCCGCTTTTCGTTGCAGGCTCGAAAGGATTGCGGATTGCTAGTATATCCAATGTATTCATCTGTGATCTGTAATGTCTATCATTGCTTTCTATTTAGGCGTTGCTTATGTTTTACAGCCACGCTAGCCCAGCCCCCGCTCTGTCGTTAGTTAAGTAACCTAACCGGTGATGACGGGGCCCCGTGGCGAATGCGAATGGCATAAGCGTACGTCATATTTTGGTTGTTTTCTGCAATGGTAGGATTTAAATGATGGGACGCATTAAAAGAACTAATGCAAGAAAATAAACCTAAAAGACGTTGTTGGAACAAGTTTTTCAAAAAGCTGTTATTGCAAGGACGTTCATTTTTGTTTTGCATCGCGGTATTCAGTTGTGAATGCCCAGCACCTCAGTCGACGAGGCAAGGGCCGAGATCCCTTCACCGGGAGTGACCCCTTGGACAAAAGTTTGCGTCAGGGTAATAACTTCACTATAGTCGATTATTCTTGCTTTGCATCGAGGTATTCAATTTGGAATATCCTGCACCTCATTCGACGAGGAAAGAGCCGAGATTCCTTCACAGGGAGTGACCTCTTTAGCAAAAGTTTTCGCCACTATATTTTCAAAAAGGGTGCAATCATGTTCCTTCAACGATATCTAGTTCATTACGTTAACGGGTTTTTCGCCAAAAACCCAGCCGTAGCCCTCCGTCATTTCGGATTAATGTTAGTTAGTATTCGTGCTGCGTTTGTTGACCTAGTCAAGGCGTAGTGAACGGTAGCTAAATAATATTTTTCTGTGGATTGCAAATGTGATTGGTTAGGACAGTCGTGCGGCCTTGTTCACCTAGTCAAGGGCACGTACGGGTAGGTCTAATGCAATCAGGATTATGACGGGTAGAACTTGTCTAACAGTTTGTGGCTTGTTGACCTAGTCAAGGTCATGAACAGTTAGGGGCAAAAACCACATCGGGAGTTTCAAAAGAACTGAAACTTGCAGATTTAGCATACCTTCTGGAGTGTGGTGACTAGAGTGGATTCCATCTAGGTTATCACACAATGACAGTTGGATCCCGATCCCACTGATGAGTTGGTTTACTCTCGGGAGATTATTTCACTTAACGATCAATGCTATAAACCTAGTAGGTGTCTAGAAAGGTGTTAGCGGGGTTACGCCCCCAGGGAAAAGAGGTTCTTTAATTAAGGAACTTCGCGAAAGCGTTGGAAAACCTCCCTCGAAGTACCGACACTAGCCTGGCTGAAAGGTTAAGCAAGTATTGTGACGTGGATTAAAACCCGGCTAGTTCTTCTTTTAAATAGGTTTTAAGAAGAATTTGAGGAGACAGTAGGAGACATCCTGGTTAGATAAATTAATAAACCAATCTAATCTTGCAAGAGAATACGCTGAGTGTTTCTTTTCTCTCTCTCCAGGCAGCAACCTTTTCACGCCCTAATCAAGATAATAAAATGTATCGCTTGACCGATCCGAATTCTTATTCGGGACTGGGGAAAGTTGGTTCAGCTCTAACTTGTGACAACAGTCATGAGTATGAGATTGGGAAAGGGGAAAGTATGGATTTCCAGGATACCCAGTTGAAGAAGAAGCATGGTTTTGCATCTACTTCAGGTGTTCTTGTAATTGAGAACTGTTTTACGGTCAGCCCTACCTCCTGGGTACTTGATACCGAATCAGGATCTCATATCTGTAATTTATTGCAAGGACTGAGAAAAAGTAGGAAAGTTGCACCGGGTGATATGTCGCTCAGAGTAGCGAATGGAGCACAAGTTAATGCGGCAGCCGTCGGTGAATATCACCTAGTATTGCCGAATGGCAAGACTATGATTTTGAACGATTGCTACTATGTACCCTCCATGGTTTGCAACATCATATCAGTTTCTTTACTCGATAAAGATGGATATAACTTTGTTCTTGAAAAGAATATCATGAACATTTACCTTCATAAGGTACTGGTTGCAGAGGGTACACTGTGTAATGGTATCTACGTTCTAAATCAGAATACAGTTCTCAATATACAAAACACACGCAAGAGGAAGAATTCAGATACGAATGAATCCTACTTGTGGCATTGTAGACTTGGTCATATCGGAGAGAAAAGACTGAGTAAGTTGCATAAAGATGGACTCTTGAATGCGTTCGAGTTTTCATCTTATGGAACTTGTCAGTCTTGTCTCAAAGGGAAGATGACCAAATCTCCGTTCACCGGACATGGAGAAAGAGCAACCGAGCTCTTGGGACTCGTACATAGTGATGTATGCGGTCCGATGTCTATACATGCAAGGGGTGGGTTCTCGTACTTCATCACATTCACTGACGATCTCTCTAGGTTCGGATATGTGTATCTGATGAAACACAAATCTGAAGCTTTTGAGAAATTCAAGGAATTCAGAAACGAAGTAGAGAACCAGACAGGCAAAAGTATCAAGATCCTCCGGTCTGACAGGGGAGGGGAGTACTTAAGCACGGAATTCCTAGATTACTTAAAAGAGAATGGTATTCTCTCTCAGCTTACTCCTCCTTATACACCACAGCACAACGGTGTTTCAGAGCGGAGGAATCGTACCCTACTGGATATGGTTCGCTCCATGATGAGTAATGCCGAGTTGCCTCTTTCATTTTGGGGACATGCGCTATTGACAGCAGCATACCTATTGAATGATGTTCCGTCTAAATCAGTGCCTAAGACTCCGTTCGAGATATGGAATGGAAAGAGGCCATATCTTAAAAGATCTAAGATATGGGGTTGTCCGGCTTATGTTAAAACGCATAAACCGGATAAACTAGAGGCACGGTCAGTTTTATGTAAGTTTGTGGGATATCCAAAGAATGGTTATGGATATCTATTCTACCACACCGAGGAACAGAAGGTGTTTGTTGCTCAGCATGCCGTTTTCTTAGAAACGGAGTTTCTTGCAAAAGAAATTAGTGGGAGCACGGTAAAATTGGAAGAAATTCAGCGACCACAAACCGAAACTGAAAATTTGACAGAACCTCAGGATTCAATAACCCCAGACGAACCTCAGCCACTCCGCAGATCTTGTAGGATTTCTCATCCGCCTGAGAGATACTACGGTTTTCTCATTGACGGGGATCGAGAGGATTGCATCTTGGAAGAAGATGACCCTACCAGTTTCAGGCAGGCCATTATCAGTAGGAATTCTGATAAGTGGCAGGAAGCAATGCAATCCGAAATGGAGTCCATGTACGCCAATAAAGTGTGGACCTTGGATATTGCTCCACCTGGGGTAAAACCCGTTGGATGCAAATGGATCTACTAAAGGAAACTTGGTGTAGATGGACAGGTGGAAACCTATAAAGCTAGACTCGTTGCAAAAGGTTTTCGTCAAAGATCTGGTTTGGACTATGACGAGACTTTTTCTCCGGTGGCTATGCTCAAATCCATTCGGGTCTTACTTGCCATTGCTGCCTTCCATGACTATGAAATCTGGCAGATGGATGTTAAAACAGCTTTCCTAAATGGTTGTTTGGAAGAGTGCGTTTACATGGATCAACCAGAAGGTTTCGCAGACAGTGGGAGCAGCGGAAAGGTATGCAAGTTGCTTAAATCCATTTATGGATTAAAGCAGGCATCGCGGAGCTGGAACATCTGTTTTGATGAGGCAATCAAGGAATTTGATTTCATCAAGAACGAAGATGAACCCTGTGTATATAAGAAGATTGTAGGACGAACTGTCGTATTCCTAGTCTTGTACGTGGACGACATTCTTTTGATAGGAAATGACATTCCTATACTACAATCGGTCAAGCTGTTTTTGTCACAAAGGTTCTCCATGAAGGACCTGGGTGATGCCTCGTACATTCTGGGGATCAAGATCTATAGAGATAGATCCAAGAAATTGTTGGGACTTTCACAGTCCAGGTACATAGAGACCGTACTAAAGAGATTTAGTATGGAGGGTTCCAAGCGCGGTAACATACCCGCATTGCACGGAATTACCCTCTCCAAGAAGATGTCTCCTAAGACTGACGAGGAGAGGGTTCGCATGAGCACTATACCCTACGCTTCGGCGGTAGGATCTATAATGTATGCGATGCTATGTACAAGACCAGATGTAGCTTACGCATTGAGCGCGGTAAGCCGGTATCAGTCAGACCCAGGGGAGGACCACTGGACAGCAGTGAAGAACATTCTCAAGTACCTGAGAAGGACTAAGGAGATGTTCCTGGTTTACGGTAATGGAGACCTCCGGGTCGAGTCCTTTACCGATTCAAGCTTCCAGAGTGACAAAGATGACAGCAAGTCTGTCTCGGGTTTTGTGTTTACCCTCAACGGAGGGGCGGTATGTTGGAGGAGTTCCAAGCAGGATACCGTCGCAGACTCGACGATGGAGGCTGAATACATTGCTGCAAGCGATGCCGCAAAGGAGGCGGTCTGGATAAAGAAGTTCATTAGTGAACTTCAGGTGGTTCCGTCCATTGTTGACCCAATACCTTTGTATTGCGATAACAATGGTGCTATAGCTTTAGCGAAGGAACCAAGGTCCCATCAGAAATCCAGGCACATCTTAAGGCGGTATCACCTGATCAGGGAGATCATTGATCGACAGGAGATCGAGGTGCGGAGAGTGGACACAAAGGACAACACTGCGGACCCATTCACGAAGGCTTTATCCCAGACTCAGTTCGAGCGGCTGATCGAGATGATAGGTCTTCGATACGCCAGTACATGGCCTTAGTGCAAGTGGGAGATTGTTAGTGTATATGCCCTAGAGGCCATTACTGTATCATACTAGTATGTATATTACTTGATGGAAGCTTGGGATATTCACAGTTGTACCAACAATCTTGCTCAATATAGTAGTATGCTACTTGGTTCGTCTCTGCTTTAATGTGTACTTGTGTGTTTATTATATCACCTATACGCATTAGTAGAGCCCTTAGGATCTTTGCTTGATTACCGGCGTTGTGATGGCGATCACACTCGTGGGGGCTGGGTAATCTACAAGCACATCCTTATACACGTCCCTAGTCGTGGGAGTATCGAGATAGGGCATCGATGCTCCGGAGTAGACTAGCGTATGCGTTTCTCATCCCAGCACGGGAGACGGTCTGTCCCACAGCCGTCGGTACGTCGTACTTGAGATAGTATGCGGGTGCTCGTTAGGTTACGAGTACACTGGACAGGACTCGTCGGGAACTGATGGTTGGTATTATACCTATCGTCAGTTATCAGTTCCCAGGTGACATGAGTATAGCTTAGTCCGCTGACTTGACACTGTCACTTCGCCTCGAGTGTCTTCCCACTGTTCTTTGATTGCTACCCTACCACGGCTCTAATGAGTCGTGCAAACAGGTAATAGTTGGGAGCAGTCCCGAAGCACTTGGAGGCAGTGACGGTTAGACAGGATTCGTCTCTCCCGGTATTGGGGGTTGACATCGTGCTGTGTCTAGGAGAGCCATTACACAAGTAGTCCCTGGCCAGGGCAAGGGAGATATACTGGTAGGTTCCAGTGTTATCTCAGGGTGTTCTGGGCTTCACTCCGACACGACTTGTACCGCTATTAGGGGTCTGACGCTTGCCGCCCCCTAGGCCCGACATGCGATGTATCAGACGAACAGACCGGACTGTACGGAGAATGTCATATTCAGACTCAGTAGGAGTTCAGATGGGTTTTACCTCGTCAGTCTTCTTATCGGCATCTACCTGGGGACCGTTACGCACAGCTAGTGCCGCTTGCGGTCTGTGGTTAAACCCACTGCCAGCGTAGTGTCGAGTCTTTAGAGTCCCACACAGAGGGTATTCGCCTCTGGGCAAAACAGAGTAGAGGTCGCATGGTTTTGCGACAGGGTTCGTTCTCATCCGCGCACTTGTGCACGTTTGGAGTCCGGACGGATATTGCCAGCGGGCTCTGGTTTGAGCCAGATACTGGTATATGTTTTGGGGTCACTTTTATCTCTCAGTATTCATGTTCATCGGAACAAGAATGCAGGTGTGTATGCACAGTTGTTTGAGGCGGAAGAAGAGGTTTTTCATTAGGGTTTCGGAATGGGTGCGCATGCACAGTTGACAGTCGTTTTTTTTCTAAACCCTAATGAATTTGTGAGATATCTATTAATAATAGTAATTAAATGGAATTATGTTATGGTTGGTTTTGTTGACTTGTTGACCATGGTTGACTTGTTGACCGTGGTTGAATGTTTGACCATCATCATTATTTTGCAAGGATGCTCCTTGATTCTTGCCAACATTCATTTAATGAAGTGATGATAGTGGTCATTCCAAAACAACCATCAACTATTCTCATTTGAATTATTATTACTAATTAGATAATTCTTTTTCTTTTGATATGGTTGCAAAAGGAAAAAGATAGCTCATTCTATCATATTGATTCTCTCTCCTCACTTCATCTTCTTCCTCCTCTTGTTCATGGAGAGCAAATCTCATGTGTTGAGAATCATCTCCTTGAAGATATAACACCCCAAAGCACACTCTACTCACTCTAAGGTAGAAGGTCTAGCAAGCCGAATACCTTAGTTCTCTCAAGATCGAGAAAGGAGCCCAAGGATGAAGCCCTCAGGTGGATCTATCTTCGGCAAAGAGGAGACGAGGAGGGGAAGCCATTCAAGCTACTACAAAGAGCAAGAAAGAAGAAGAACAACAAGAAGAGAAGGAGTTCAAGTTGAGGTATAACCACTTTGCCGAGTAGTTAACTCTTCTTTGCAAGTATGCTAGTTTAGTTTAGCAAAGATCCGGCTTTTACGGTCCATGTTACAAAGTTTAGAAAAATTTTGTTTTACCGTTTCCGCATCCCCGAAATTACCGGGAGAGGTAACGTGGACCTAACAGTACTCGTACCCTAACGAGCACCCGTGTACTATCTCAAGTACGACGTACTGACGGCTGTGGGACAGACCGTCTCCCCCGCTGGGATGAGAAGCGCATACGCTAGTCTACTCCGGAGTATCGATGCCCTGTCTCGATCGTCCTATGACTAGGGACCTGTATAAGGATGTGCTTATGAATTACCCAGCCCCCATGAGATGACTGCCATCACAACGCTGGTAATCAAGCAAAGATCCTAAGGGCTCTACTAATATGTATATAAGCGATATGCTAAAAGAAACACATGCACATATTGAAGTAGAGACAAACCAAGTAGCATACTACCATTTTGAGCAAGATTGTCTATACAACTGTGAATATCCTAAGCTTCCATTAAGTAATATACAAACTAGTATGATACAGTAATGGCCACTAGGGCATATACACTAACACACATAGTCCCATACCCATGTGTAGATATACATACCTTCAAATACACACAGATAAAAGAAAGAATGTATGCAAGTATATGTGTACGTGTATGTGTGGGTGCAACCACTACTCTAGGGTTTCGCACTATACTAAATCAATACATCCTTATCATCCATAATCCATTATTACCATCAATAAACTTAAACAACACATAATAAATATACGTGTGTATACGTATTCGTATACATCACCACGGACTGCGGGGGTGCTATACGCCATCCACCCGACTTCCCCTGTAGATATAAATCTACTCACTTTGCGTCTTTATCTGTCGACGTCGCCACGCGTTTGCTTGTCATCCCGAAGTCTTCATGGGGTATCTACACATTAACGTATCGCAAATGCGTATCAAAACCAATTCAGAACTAAAACGGCATACGAAACCCCAAACGATACGCTATGATCTATAGGTTAGAACCTATGGACAACGCTTCCAAAACCATCAACAACCCTCGATATCGTCGTATAAACGCCAAGTAGTCGAGTACGCAAACTCAGAATTCACAATACGGAAATACGGAAACACGAATCCAAAACAACAACTTAGGAAATAGGCACCAGAATTCACCCTAGGTCAAATTAGACAAATCAATACATGTCAGGGGTCTAGTTTACTGGAGATAGGGCCATGCACCAAAAACGAGACGAAACCACCCTGCTCTGGCTGCAAATTGTGGCCAGAAGGAATAAATCTGCGGACGGAATTTGAAGTTGGGGGCTAGGGTTTGTGTGTGGTGGTTCCATGGTGCCTGCACATCTCACTGTCAAGTCAATTTTATTTTAGGGGTCCCGGGGTGATAGCAGATTCCAAAACACACTCGCAAAAATACAGTTTTCCCCGATATCGATTCACTAAATCCGTATTCTGGGTTTAACTCTCGGGTCTGGTCCAAAGTAACATCACTAACAGGATTCTAAGGTCACAACAAGTCTCAATTTCACTTAACAACTTAAATTTACCCTAATCCTCTCTAGGGTTGTCCAAAGTGCACAAAACTTCGTCGAAACGACATCGAACTTTAAAAGAGGCTTAATCACTAGAAATGATACAACAATTGTGAAGGAATTACCTCCATAGAGACTCATGAATCCTCAACAGCGCCAAATCACAAACTTTCTTGGTCCAATGTGTAGATCTTGAGCTTGTGCACAATTTTAATCAAATGAATATGGGGTTTTGGTGTTGTTTTTGAGATGATTTGGGGTATTGAAGAGGGGAGGGAGAAGGGCAAAGCTTCAGCTGAGAAATGGAGGGAGAGATGAGGTAAATGAGGGGGAAAAAGGCTAAGGTCCTTGGGTCAAAAGAAGACCATACCTAATACATGCCCATGCCTCTCTTTTCTTTATTCCTTTTCCATTTTCTTTTTCTTTTCTTTCTCTTTTCTAAACCCCTTCTCACATGAATAGTGAACCCAAAAGAAACATGATGGAAAAATGCACAAGTGTAAGAAAAATGATATGTGCATACTTTACACAAAAATGCTAAAAACCGATTAGCGATTTTTAATCGCGATTAGCACTAAATTAGCATATAACTAATCATAAAAGCTTAAAAATGGCATAATTCCATAAAATACCTTATTTTAGAATTTTCCAAAATTTTTCCCATTTACTTGTATTTAATAATACCGAAATATTAAAATATTCAATAAAATAATATTAAATTATAAAAATTCCCCAAAAAATAATATTTTTTTTTTTTGAAATGTTACACCTTCCCTTTCCTTCTTCTTCCCTGGTTTCCTTCAGGGTATAAGCAAAGGGCAGGGACTGTAGAATCAAGTCAGTATTTGACCCGTTCTCCAACGTGGCCTTCAGATCCGTGAGCTCAAAATAGCCGGTCTCTGTAAGGACGTTGCCCCCTACAGATGACCCGACAGCCAACCTCGCTTGAAGCAATTCGTTCGAGGTCTCATATCTTGCGATACGAGATTGCTCTCCACATAAATCTTTGTTATGGAGGAAGATAGAAACTAAGTCCATCTTCTCGTGCTGCCTCTGGTTTGCACCATCAACTGAGGCTAACACGAGGCACTTGGCTTTCGCACAGTCTTTTTCCGATGTCATACGGATGTCAATATCCGTGATAGGGGAAACTGGTCCTGAGACGGCAGGGGTTTGATTAGTTAAGAGGTGTCCCAGCTTGTCATGGGCAATGGACATCTGGACAGACCTTTGCCAATCATAACAGTCAGGTTCATTCATTTTATTATCTAGATGTAACCTATGTGTGGTCACTGGGTCGCTGCAATTAAGAGAGAGAGAAGAAAACACTCAGCATGATGCTCTTGCAAGTTTAGATTGGTTTTTAATTTATCTAAACAGGATGGCTCCCACTGTTTCTCGAATCCCCCCTCAAACCAAAAAGGAAGAATAAGTCAGGATCAATCTCACCGTACAATACTTGCTTAACCGTTCAGCCAGGCTAGTGTCGGTACTTCGAGGGAGGTTTTCCAACGCTTTCGCGAAGTTCCTTAATTAAATAACCTTTTTTCCCTGGGGGCGTAGCCCCGCTAACACCTTTCTAGACACCTACTTGGTTTATAGTATTGATCGTTAAGTGAGAAAGTTCCCGAGGAGTAGCATATACTCACAGTAGGATCGGGATCCAAATATCATCACGTGACAAAACTGAAGGAATCCTACCAGAATCATCACACTCCAAATGGTATGCAGCGCTAGCAAGTTTCAGATTCTTTAGAAACTCCCGATATGGACTTTGTCCCCATGCTCTTATGACCTTGACGAAGGTCAACAAATCATAAGTCACATGTCAAGTTCTACCCGCCATTGTCCAGGTTAATTTGAACCCACCCGTATATACCCTTGACGAAGGTCAACAAGGTAATACGACTGTCCCAAACCAACGCATCTATCTATGCTACATATGAATACCCAACAGCTACCAATCACTATACCTTGACGAAGGTCAACAAACATAGCTTGAATACTATTGAATATTCATACGAAACGACGGAAGGCTACGAATGGTTTTGGCGAAACCGTGAACGTAGTGAACTTGATATAATCAAAGGAACCTTGATAGCTTTTAAAAGGAGTGGCTTAAACTCCGCGTTTAAAAGTTGTTTTTGAAAAGAAACCGAGTGGTTTTTGAAATTGTTCCAACGAATTTTACTTGGTTTATTTTCTTGCATTAATTTTAATGCATCCCATCATTTAATCCTACCATTGCAGAAAACAACGAAAATATGACGTACTCTTATGCCATCCGCATTCTCCACGGGGCCCTGTCATTATACGTTAGGTTACTTAACTAACGACAGAGCGGGGGCTGGACTAGCGCGGATGCAAAATATAAGCAACACCTAAATAGATATCATATATAGATATACACATTCGTCACATGCAATGATAGCCATTCCAGATCACAGATGAACACATTGGATATACTAGGAATCCGTATTCCGTACGATCCTGTAACGAAGAGCGGATTACACGGTCGCGATGAATAGCCAAGACCCCACCCTAGACCCCTACGGGTGCGGCAAACTACCCGCCAAGTACCCGAAGCGAAGCAACCTCCCTCAACACCATGAGTAAGCCACTCGGCACTTCGAGATACCCGGTAGTTTATGCACCCCATCTTGGGTCTATCCTAGGAGCAAAAACAGTAAAAGAAATTATACAATGATGGCTAAAACCCCATCTCGGTTGTGCGGTGTTGGAGATAATGCCCTCAGAGTCAATTATTGGATCACAGGCACGTGATTGCGGTGATTGAGGGAGGACCTATCCCGGTAGGACAGTCTTACTCGAGATGATTGTATGCTATCTGGTTTACCTTTATCATTGTGTACTGTTTTAGGTGACCTGACAAGTTGCTATTACACGTTGATAGAGCCCCTAGGATTCGTGCTTGACCACCAGCAGTATGAGAGCGATCATATAAGTGGGAGCTGGGGTCTATAAGCATATCCTTAAATGGTCCCTAGTCGTGTGAGTTTCGAGATAGGGCATCGATACTCCAGAGTAGACTAGTGTATACAGTCGAGACCCCGACGAGGGGCGGTGGCCGGTCTCACAAGCCACTGGTGTCAGTTGGATCACCTAAGATGTATATAGGTGCTCATTAGGTTATGAGTACACCGGACAGGACTCGCCGGGAACATGCTAGTTGGTCATATACCAGACGTCAGATGGCAGTTCCCTGGTGACATGTGTGCAGGTTAGTTCATCGACCTGGGGATCGCCATTTGTCTCATGTGAGTTCCCACTGTACTTTGATTACTACCCTACCACGGCTCAAAGGAGTCATGCAAACATGTTTTAGTTGGGTACAGTCCCGAGCCACATGGAGGCAGTGAGCGTATCTTCCGGGGTTCGTCTCTCCCGGTATTGGGGGTGAGGTCGTGCTGTGTCTAGGAGAGCCATTACACGAAGTCCTTGGCCAAGGCAAGGAGATTTACTGGTAGGTATTCCAGTAGTATCTCAGGGTGTTCTGGGCTACACTCCGACATGACTTGTACCGCTTTTGGGGGTCTGACTTTTACCAACCCCCTAGGCCCGCCATGCGATACTCAGAGACGAACGGACCGGACTGTATGGATATTGTCACTGACAGGCTAAGTAGGGTTGTATGGCTGAGTTCGCTCACAGACGTCCCTTTTAGTCAATACCTGGTAGCCCGTTACGTATTGGCTTATACCTCTGACGTGCTAGTGGTTAAATCCACAACCATGGTGTTGACGAGTCTTTAGAGTCCCCCAACATTCAGTTACTCAGCTTTCGGGCGAAAGGCTGTAGAGGCCGTATGGAGATATGGCAAGGTCCGATCAGATACGTGCGGTATTGCACGGATCAGGATCGGACAGTTTGTACTATAGGCCGTATGGATATATGGCAGGGTTCGATCAGATACGTGCGGTATTGCACGGATCAGGATCGAACAGATATTACTAGCTGGTTTTTGGTATAAGCCGGATTCTAGTATAGTACAGTGGAGATTTTGTCTCATTGCATTTGTATTTCGGTCGAAATACAGATGCGGGTGTGTATGCACAGTTTCGGGGTTTTCCTGTAATTTATTACGGGACCAGTTTTCTGGAGTTGCCAGTTTGCTTTCCGTTTCGGCCGATTTCCATTGTTCCGTTCATTGGCCGAAGTTTGGTGGAGGAGGGCTTATTTGCATTGTTTCAAATAAGTGGTTGTGGAGGGGGCCTTTGCATTTTTGTTTTATCATGATGGTTTCATGATGGAGCCCATCCCTTGACCTTCCAAGCTTCATGATGGCTTGACTTTTGCTTTCATGGTTGTTGATTGAGTGTTGGGTTTTTGTGGTGATCATTTGACTTTTCATCATCACTCACTTTCCACCCACCCCCTTTGTCTTTGTTCTTTCTCTCTCCAATCACACATGGGGGGGGGGGGGTGGGCCGGCCATTCCTAGAGAATGGAATGGGATTCATTTCTTTTGGGGGGGATTCTTGTATCTTGAGTTCTTGAGAAATCCCTACAACTCCCTCTCCAAAAGTTCACTTCAATTCCTCCACAAAAGGCAACTCCATAATCCCAAATGAGACATGTAATCCACATTATATTCTACAGCAAATCTTGGGCACGTCGACTAGCCAGCTTCGTGCCCGAGTTGCCTCGGCATTGAGGTGGGAGCCCGTAAAAGAAGTAGGCGATGTGGTGCACTTCCGGCGACGAGGAGGAGACGGGACATTCCGCAGGAGATCGGGACGACGACGAGAAGACCGGAGGACTCGGATCTGTCGGTATATCTCTCTTCCCTTTCTTGTAGATAGCTAGGACTAGTTAGTGGTTCGATCCGGGTATTAGTGCGCGGCGGTTTGCCAGTTCAAGAAAATTTAAAGTTTATCACCGCTTCCGCATTTGGCCGTCGGATTGACGGCCTGGGCGCCTCCGTGCACTTACAGTGGTATCAGAGCCTCGCCATTAACTTAGTCTAGCTTGGTTTAATGTGTTTTACAATTCCGATCGAACAAAAATCCCAAAACCGCATTTTTCACCGCATCAGTTTTCTGTTGAAAATTTTTGGTGTCGAAAAATTATTCAGGTTGTAAAATTGTGATGTACTGAAAGTTTTAAGCACACTGTAGAAATTCGACACCGTACGTCGACCACCAGATCGCGGAACCGCGGCAACAACCCCCTTTGCGCCGCGGTTCCGCCGCTGAATAGTGTCCTTACTGTGTCAAATTTCTTCAGTTGCTTTCTGGGGTGAAAATTGGGTTTTTGGAATATTAATTTTGGGCCCATAATTTCTGTGAGTACTACACTATTGTTTGGGGGCCCACTTGTTAAAGTTTGATCGATCGGATATTTTAAACACATTATTTCACAGTATTTACATTATATCTGCGACCGTGAATGTCACTCGATCGGTAAATCCGGTCTAACTGCTATAGCCCGGTTAGACGGATTTGCGAACGTGACTTTCACGTTGATGTTCTGTTTTTGCTGTGATGTTGCGGATCGGTCGGTGGGGATAGCCTGGATGCAATGCTAGTACAATTGTGGTTGTATTATGTACATTTGATATTGCGGGGCGAGCGTCCGACATGTGGACTGCCATCACTGCCTGATTGTATTATTATTTTGGGGCACGACCAGGTTGCGGTCGATGTACCCGTTGAATGTATATTTTACTTTCTGTACTAGGATTACCCCGCGGCGGGGAGCACGGATAGCCGGGTTCCAGAGGGCAACAAGCCCGCATCTCATGGCATTGAGACGGAGGGGGCTTCACTCTAGGATTGGCGGGCTATTCGCCGCACTCGTAGGGGGTACAGGTTGACCCAGGAGGGGTGCCCAAATTGCCGGATTCCGTGAAGTGCTGGGTGGTCCATTCACGGTACTGAAGGGGGCTGCCTCGCTTCAGGTTTTGGCGGGTGACTTGCCGCGCCCGTAGGGGTCTAGGATTTCATTGCACAGGCTATCCACACGACCAGGGGAACGTCGGGTTTCAGCAGTGGCTCTGTGAAACCCGGGGATCCCAGATATCTGTATTGTTCTGTGATGCTGTACATTTCTGTGATGTTGCATTTTTTATCACGCCTTGAGCGAATATAATATAATGGTATATATATTAGTAGATGTTGTATATGTTTTGCATCCGCGCTAGTCCAGTCCCCGCTCTGTCGTTAGTTAGCTAACCTAACGAGTAATGACGGGACCCAGTAGCGAATGCGGATGACATATACGTACATCAGTATATTTTCGTTCTTTATGGTGTGATCAATTGATGGGACTGCGTTGATTCGGATCAATGCAAGTTAAAAACAAACCTAATCTGATGTTGTTGGAACACTTTTCAAAAAGCTGTTATTGCAAGGACGTTCACTTTTGTTTTGCATCGTGGTATTCAGTTGGAATATCCTGCTCCTCAGTCGACGAGGCAAGGGCCGAGATCTCTTCGCCGGGAGTGACCCCTTGGACAAAGAGTTTGCGTCAGGGCATTAACTTCACTATAGCCGATTACTTTTGCTTTGCACCGTGGTATTCAGTTGGAATATCCTGCACCCCATTCTACGGGGAAAGAGCCGAGATCCCTTCACCGGGAGTGACCTCTTTAGCAACGGTTTTCGTCACTATATTTTTAAAAAAGCTATCAGTTCCTTCAACGATATCAAGTTCTTTACGTTAAAGGTTTTCGCCAGAAACCATTCGTAGCCTCCGTCGTTTCAGACGGGTAGCACGTAGTATTCATGCTATGTTTGTTGGCCTTCGTCAAGGCATAGTGTATGGTAGCTGCTTGTTGCCTTTCTGCAGCATAGATAGATGCGTTGGTTTGGGACAGTCGTATAGCCTTGTTGGCCTTCGTCAAAGGCTTGTGCGGGTGGATTCAAATTAACCTGGAGAATGACGGGTAGAACTTGACATGTGATTTATGATTTGTTGGCCTTCGTCAAGGTCATAAGAGCATGGGGCAGAAATCACATCGGGAGTTTCAAAAGAACTGAAACTTGCCAGATATGCGCATACTTTCTGGAGTGTGACACCGTGAGCGGATTCTGTCACGTTGTCATGCGATGATAGTTGGATCCCAATTCCCACTGATGAGTTAGTTTACTCCTCGGGTGTTCCCGACTAATTCTTCTTTTAGGTTTGGAGGAGAATTTGAGGTACAGTGGGAGGTTTCCAGATTAGATAAATTGGTAACCATTCTGATCTAGGTTAGAGTGCACGCTGAGTGTTTCTTTTCTCTCTCTCTTTGGCAGCGACCATTGACCCGACCCTAAGACTATGACTCAGTGACCAAGTTGACCGAACCTTCTTAAACACTGGCTTTTGGATTGTCAGAGTTGCAAACCTCATTGCCACTCCTACTTTTACCCTTTTCTCCAGGACACCCCGTGATGCTACGAATGTCCACTTCCATTGGACAAAACCATCGTATGGTTAGATACGAACTTGAAAGTATTTATTCGAGGATGGTTTCCGGTTCTGGAGAAAACGGATAGGACTATTCAGTTGTCTTTTCCTTTTACCTTCTCTCAAGTTGCGAGTACTCCTTGGTTTAGGAGTAGTACACCTATTACGCAAATTGGATAGTCTTCTTCCAAACCATAGGCTGGTGCCCACCGGTAGGGAAGGAAGAAAGCCAATTAGCCTAAACGGTGTACAGAAGGTATTAAGTTAAGACAAAGCAAGGGATTAGTGAGAGGGCAAAGTAAATTGCAACAGATAATCACGACCAAACCATGTATTCCTTCGCCAATCCTAAATCATCTTTGTATTTCTCCAGAACACTCTGTATCACTACGAAGATCCACAGTTTATTGGATACTCCATCGTATGGTTATATACGAACTCGAAAGGAACTTGTTCCAGTTCGGGGATGGATCTGGTTCAGGAGAAATAGGAACAAGATTTATTCAGGTGTCTTTTATCTTCACCTTCTCTCGCGTTGCGAGTGTTCCTAGGATTAGGACAGTACACCCATTATGCTTATTGGATAGTCTTCTTCCAAACCATAGGCTGGTGCCGAACGGTAGGGAAGGAAGAAAACCATTTGGCCTAAAGGGGTGTGCAGAAGGTAATGACTAAAGACATATGAAAGGATTTGGAGAGGTGGCAAAGAATTATACGGTTACAGTCGTGAATATGGAAGAGGCATTACTAGGAATACCGGGATACCCCATCGAAACATTTCAATGTTTCAGCTTCACTGTGTACTGTTAAAGGAAAACTGATTTCCCAGTTTGACACTTGCTCCAGGGTATGTATTTACCAGGTATGATTCTCACATCTGTATGGTTTTACAGATGATGAGTGGGAGTAAGTTGTTGGGAATTAGGTGATCATCCTCATTATATCGGGATTCGTTGTAATCGGTGATATTTGAGGAAATCACCTGGGTTGTTTGCCGGTCGGCAAATATTTGGTTTTGAATATCCGCTGTTATGCACCAATTTCAAATTGATATATCTGTATGTCTATTTTCATAAAGTGAGATATACCTTTCTGAAATTATGTCTACGACAATTACCTATATCAGTGGATGGTTAGGTAAGGAGCATTGAACAGCGGTGTAATTCTTCTTAACCATAAGTACAGTTTTCAACCTACGACACACAGTGAATGAGTTATCAAACTCAAGGGACTTATACAGAGTATTGTATTTTGTCCGGGGTCCATCAGGACAGAGGGGTTGGTCCTCGTACTATATTCGGTTTACTTATGACTTCTCTAGTTTTTAGACATGTGTTTCGTGGAAACACAGGGTCCGAATTTTGAGAAGTTATTGGTATTTGAATACAGTAGAGAACCAGTTGTAGCAAGTATCGGGATTCTTCAAAGTGATCGAAGATGTAGACACTTGTGTATGGTATTCAGTTGATAGTAATGGTTAAGAGAACTTGCATCTCTTTCAGGTTACTCAATTGGAAGCATTCCTAAGTTGAGTAACGCTGATCAGGCCTCCTTCCATTTAGTTGACATGCACTGGAGACAGCTGCATGATTTGAATCTGGTTCAATTAAATCAGTTCCTCTGGTCCTATATGGGATATAGAACAGTTCGTATCTTAACGATGTTAAGGTACGGGGTGTTGTCCGGTTTATGCTTAAAACCAGACACTGGACAACTCAAGGCACGTTTCTGTAATGGCTGTTTGTGGGTTGACCCAGGCTATGACGAGGGTTGACTTTCTACCATCTGGATGAACAATAGCAATATTGTTCTAGACTCGCCACAGTTTTATTAAAAATGGATTTTTTCAGAAAACAGTAGTGGGAGTATGGTAGAACTGGAAGTGATTCCAGAACCACAAACGATTACTGAAGATTTGATAAGGAACCTAAAGATTCAATCTGGATTGACATTCCATTGGCCACTCCGCAGATAAGGTGGGTAACCTCAGGCACCCGAGAGGTACTCCGGTAGCCTCAAGGACGGTGACAGGGAGGTTCTTGTTTACCCACACTTGCCATTGCTGCTGTTCCAGGCTGCGAGACCCGGCAGGAGGATGAGTATAGCGTCGTTCTGAACTGGCTTCAGAAGTGTACGTCTGTATGACTCTGCCAGAGGGTTGTCGTAGTCAGTGGGAGCAGCGGAAGCATTGGTGGACAGGTAGCTTATGTCTATTTATAGACTAAAGCACCAGTAGCGGAGATAGATCATCTATTTCTGACGTGACAGTCATGGGTTTGACTTCATCAGAATAGGAGATGGATCTGTTGAGAAGGTAGTAGGGTGTGATGTCATGGTATATGGATGACATACACAGACTAGGAAGTGATATTCCTACACTACAATCGGTTATACTTTGGTCGTCACACAGTATTTTCTCCACAAAGGAAATAGATTTTATGTCAGACATACTGGTTACTAGATCTATGGTTTTAGATCTAGATTTGGGTGGTTTCCCAATCAGGGTACTTAGACAGCATTCTAAGAGTTTTTAGAATGGACGACTCCTGGCATGGTAGTGTACCTGCAGGTGATGGAGTCACCCTCTCTAAAGGTGTCTTACAGACTAAAGGGGAGAGGGACGTGCATGATTGGCAGATCACTTGCTCAGGCAATTGAGTCGATCATGAGATGTCAAGTACCACACCAGATATTCTTCTTGCACTAGATGCAATAAGTTGACATTGATCCAATCCTGGAGAAACCGTCGGAAGCAAGTTTAGAACATAAGTGGATGTTCTAGGGATATGATAACGACAGCCTCATTCGGAAGATAGTTATCATTCCAGGCTTCCAAGGTGACCTGGACAACAAGGAGGTTGTCAGAGTTATAGTTTTCCTTCTGATGAGGGGCAGTATTTTGGACAGGTGGTCCAAGGCAATACTGAGGGTGGTATGGCGCAGGATACTGATTAAGTTCAGTTGACGATACAGTCTAAGAAGTTTGGATTTGGAGTTCATTTATGAGCTAGGTCCCATCAGACATCCAGACACATTCTAAGACAGGTATTGCTCATTTCGGGAGATGGGTTTCTTCGCGAACTTGAGATATAGAGAGACATGGAAAGAGACAACAAAGCGGATCCACTCACTAAGGCTATTCCTCGAACGCAATAGTTTCGCAAACGAGCTTTGTGAGACTGACTAGTAGAGGAGTTGGGTGTTCGGTATCACACGGGCTGTGAGTATGCGACATCGCAATAATTAGCCTTGAGTGCAAGTGGGAGATTGTTGGAGATAATGCCCTCAGAGTCAATTATTGGATCACAGGCACGTGATTGCGGTGATTGAGGGAGGACCTATCCCGGTAGGACAGTCTTACTCGAGATGATAGTATGCTATCTGGTTTACCTTTATCATTGTGTACTGTTTTAGGTGACCTGACAAGTTGCTATTACACGTTGATAGAGCCCCTAGGATTCATGCTTGACCACCAGCAGTATGAGGGCGATCATATAAGTGGGAGCTGGGGTCTATAAGCATATCCTTAAATGGTCCCTAGTCGTGTGAGTTTCGAGACAGGGCATCGATACTTCAGAGTAGACTAGTGTATACAGTCGAGACCCCGACGAGGGGCGGTGGCCGGTCTCACAAGCCACTAGTGTCAGTTGGATTACCTAAGATGTATACAGGTGCTCATTAGGTTATGAGTACACCGGACAGGACTCGCCGGGAACATGCTAGTTGGTCATATACCAGACGTCAGATGGCAGTTCCCTGGTGACATGTGTGCAGGTTAGTTCATCGACCTGGGGATCGTCATTTGTCTCGTGTGAGTTCCCACTGTACTTTGATTACTACCCTACCACGGCACAAAGGAGTCGTGCAAACAGGTTTTAGTTGGGTACAGTCCCGAGCCACATGGAGGCAGTGAGCGTATCTTCCGGGGTTCGTCTCTCCCGGTATTGGGGGTGAGGTCGTGCTGTGTCTAGGAGAGCCATTACACGAAGTCCTTGGCCAAGGCAAGGAGATTTACTGGTAGGTATTCCAGTAGTATCTCAGGGTGTTCTGGGCTACACTCCGACACGACTTGTACCGCTTTTGGTGGTCTGACTTTTACCAACCCCTAGGCCCGCCATGCGATACTCATAGACGAACGGACCGGACTGTACGGATATTGTCACTGACAGGCTCAGTAGGGTTGTCTGGCTGAGTTCGCTCACAGACGTCCCTTTTAGTCAATACCTGGTAGCCCGTTACGTATTGGCTTATACCTCTGACGTGCTAGTGGTTAAATCCACAACCATGGTGTTGACGAGTCTTTAGAGTCCCCCACATTCAGTTACTCAGCTTTCGGGCGAAAGGCTGTAGAGGCCGTATGGAGATATGGCAAGGTCCGATCAGATACGTGCGGTATTGCACGGATCAGGATCGGACAGTTTGTACTATAGGCCGTATGGATATATGGCAGGGTTCGATCAGATACGTGCGGTATTGCACGGATCAGGATCGAACAGATATTACTAGCTGGTTTTTGGTATAAGCCGGATTCTAGTATAGTACAGTGGAGATTTTGTCTCATTGCATTTGTATTTCGGTCGAAATACAGATGCGGGTGTGTATGCACAGTATCGGGGTTTTCCTGTAATTTATTACGGGACCAGTTTTCTGGAGTTGCCAGTTTGCTTTCCGTTTCGGCCGATTTCCATTGTTCTGTTCATTGGCCGAAGTTTGGTGGAGGAGGGCTTATTTGCATTGTTGCAAATAAGTGGTTGTGGAGGGGGTCTTTGCATTTTTGTTTTATCATGATGGTTTCATGATGGAGCCCATCCCTTGACCTTCCATGCTTCATGATGGCTTGACTTTTGCTTTCATGGTTGTTGATTGAGTGTTGGGTTTTTGTGGTGATCATTTGACTTTTCATCATCACTCACTTTCCTCCCACCCCCTTTGTCTTTGTTCTTTCTCTCTCCAATCACACATGGGGGGAGGGGGTGGGCCGGCCATTCCTAGAGAATGGAATGGGATTCATTTCTTTTGGGGTGGATTCTTGTATCTTGAGTTCTTTAGAAATGCCTACAACTCCCTCTCCAAAAGTTCACTTCAATTCCTCCAAAAAAGGCAACTCCATAATCCCAAATGAGACATGTAATCCACATTATATTCTACAGCAAATCTTGGGCACGTCGACTAGCCAGCTTCGTGCCCGAGTTGCCTCGGCATTGAGGTGGGAGCCCGTAAAAGAAGTAGGCGATGTGGTGCACTTCCGGCGACGAGGAGGAGACGGGACATTCCGCAGGAGATCGGGACGACGACGAGAAGACCGGAGGACTCGGATCTGTCGGTATATCTCTCTTCCCTTTCTTGTAGATAGCTAGGACTAGTTAGTGGTTCGATCCGGGTATTAGTGCGTGGCGGTTTGCCAGTTCAAGAAAATTTAAAGTTTATCACCGCTTCCGCATTTGGCCGTCGGATTGACGGCCTGGGCGCCTCCGTGCACTTACATGCGGCCATATAAATAATATTACATCAATTACAAATTACATGAATTGAAAGAAAAAGAAAACTCTCATCTCACAATCCCCCCCGGCTATTCATCCGCGACAATCCAATAAATTCATATACACATACCATCAACATTACAGATCACAGATATGTATAACCCCCACTAATCGACGTATAGCGATTAGCAGACGTTCAATACATATATCACATCACAGATATAACCCGTTAGCTTAAGTCTTTAGAAGTTCGATCAAAATACGGATTTTTAAACCCCAAAAGCAAATTTTGCTTTCTGTAAAATCTGGGCAGAAAAAACATATTGTAAAAATCCCAAAACACCCCCAGAAAAACACTGCAGGAAAATTGTGCCACGACCGAGTCAACTCGGCCACGGATACGCGGCGGGAGCAAGCTCCAGCCGCGGTTCCGCGGCGCTTTGACCGAGTTAGTAGACCATTTTTCTTGCTTCTTCTTTAAAAACCCTGACCCGATTTTTATTACATGATTTATTATTTTTTGAACAGAAAACAAAATCGGCAGAAAGTTGATATTTCGGGCGTATTTTGTGACTTTTTCTCCGATCGAACTTCTAGTTACTTTGCTAACATGTTAGATAGTGTTTCGCCAGGCTCTGATACCACTGTAAGTCCACGTTACCCGTCCCCGGTTCTTTGGGGTTGCGGAAATGGTGAAAAATGATTTTTTCGATGGAGGTAACATGGACTCAAAAAACGGATCTTTGCTAAACAAACTATCTAACAACCTAGCTAAGAGTTTAGCTACTATGTTAGGGGTTATACCTAATCTTGAACTCCTTATCTTCAACTCCTTGTGTTGGTCGGATCGGCCTCACCTCGTCGTCTCCTTGTGCCGAAGATAGATCCACCCGAAAGCTTCTACCTTTGGCTCCAACCTCAATCTATAGGAAACTAAAATCCTTGGCTTGCTAGCCCTTGGACCTTAGAATGAGTAGAGAAGTGTTTTAGGGTTTCATCTCTATGGTTCTTGCTTCTCAACACATGAGACAATATAACCATGAACTAGAGAGAGAGCAAGAGGAAGAGGGAGAGCTTGAGGATGAGAGAGAATGAGAATGATAGAATGAGAAAGACTTTTCTCACCCTTACTCTCATAATCCAAAATAATCATAACAAATAATAATAATAATTGAGTATTATGTGATGGTTCATATCATATCAAATGACAATATCATTTCATGCACTCATTTTGTAAAGTATAACAAGCAAGCAAAAGTCTTTGCCATGAAATGATAGCCATTGTAATGATGATGATCAACAAGTCCAACCTAGTCAACCGGTCAACTAAGTCAACAAGTCAACAAAGTCAACCTTTCAACCAAACCATGGCACAATAATATTTAATTAATATTATCATTAATCATATTTCTTATTCTCATTATGGTTTAGCAAAAGTCAACAGTCAACAACCCTAATTAGAATCCTCTGCCTCTGTCTCTCTGTCAACCGTGCATACACACCCGCATCCGCGTTCCAAGGAACACGAATACAAACGAGATAAAACCAATCCCAAAACGTACACTAGGATCTGGCTTAAACCAAAGCCCGCTAGTGATAACTGCCCGGATACTAAACGTGCACAAGTGCACGGATGTGACCGAACCCTGTCGCAAAACCATGCGACCTCTACTCTTTTGCCTAAAGGCGAATAGCTCTCTGTGTGGGACTCTAAAGAATCGACACTATGCTGGTAGTGGGTTTAACCACAGACTACAGGCGGCACTAGCTGTGCGTAACGTCCCCCAGGTAGATGCCGATAAGAAGACGGACGAGGTGAAACCCATATGAACTCCTACTGAGCCTGAATGTGACAATCTCCGTACATTCCGGTCTATTCGTCTGAGAATATCGCATGGCGGGCCTAAGGGGCGGTAAACGTCAGTCCCCTAATAGCGGTACAAGTCGTGTCGGAGTGTAGCCCAGAACACCCTGAGATAACACTGGAAACCTACCAGTATATCTCGCTTGCCCTGGCCAGGGTCTTTGTGTAATGGCTCTCCTAGACACAGCGCGATATCAACCCCCAATACCGGGAGAGACGAATCCTGTCTAACCGTCACTGCCTCCAAGTGCTTCGGGACTGCACCCAACTACTACCTGTTTGCACGACTCCTTTGAGTCGTAGTAGGGTAGTAATCAAAGTACAGTCGGAACACACTCGAGGCGAAGTGACAGTGTCAAGTCAGCGGACTAAGCTGTACTCATGTCACCTGGGAACTGATAACTGACGATAGGTATAGTACCAACCAACATTTCCCGACGAGTCTTGTCCAGTGTACTCGTAACCAAACGAGCACCTACATACTATCTTAACTACGACGTACTGACGGCTATGGGACAGACCGTCTCCCATGCTGGGATGAGAAGCGCATACGCTAGTCTACTCCGGAGTATCGATGCCCTGTCTCGATAGTCCTATGACTAGGGACCTGTATAAGGATGTGCTTGTGGATTACCCAGCCCCCACGAGTGTGACTGCCATCACAACGCTGGTAATCAAGCAAAGATCCTAAGGGCTCCACTAATGTGTATAGGTGATATACTATAAGAAACACATGTACACATTAAAGTAGAAACAAACCAAGTAGCATACTACTATTTTGAGCAAAATTGTATATACAACTGTGAATATCCCAAGCTTCTATTAAGTAATATACAAACTAGTATGATACAATAATGGCCTCTAGGCATATACACTAACAATAAGCCATACATCGGCATGACTTATCAAGTTATTAGGGTCTGACGATTCCACCCCTAGACTTGATATACGACATATCAGACGAAGAGACCGGACTGTACGGTAAGTGTTGCTTATAGGCTTTGCAGGGAGTTTGGACAAGCGTTCTTGTTGATCTTCTATTCGCTCAATACCTGGGTAGCCGTTACGTCCAGCTAGTACCGTTGACGACTTGTGGGTAACTGATGTGATTATTACCTACTGCTGGCGTATTGATGAGTCTTTAGAGTCCCACATAGAGGTTTCCTAGCTCAAGCGAAATGAAGTAGGGCACATATGAGATATGTGTGGGACCTTGATTAAATACGTGTATATGATACTGTATTCTAATCTTGTGATAGATTATCGGTCGGTTATATGTGATGTAACCGGGTTATTGAATCAAGTGTTGATTCTATAAATTGATATACATGATATTAGTCGGTCATATATGATATAACCGGATTATTGAATCAATTGTTGATTTAATAATTGATATATATTTATATTTGATATATTAATATATATTAACTAATATTAGCTCACTAAAGAATTTCTTCTCTTATTGGATATATATATGTGATATATATGATTTTGTGATATATATATATATATATATAAATATATATATATATATATATATTAGATTTATTATTATGTCATGCTTAATGATACATAGGACATGGGTGTATGAGACTCACACTATGGCTTAGGATATTAGTGGGGATTTATATTTAAAGTAAAAGGAAAATTAGTGGATAATTAGCATGGCTTAAGATGCTTATAAAAGCATGTAGAAGCCATGACTCATTCATCTAATTTTGTATTTACATTAGATATTTTATAACCCAACCATTATCCTTAGCCATGGTTAAGTCTCTACTAATATCTATGAGATATTTTTTCCACCCATGGTTCCTCATAAGTTCTAGTTCTTCACTGGTTCTTCTTCTTCGTCTCTTCAAAAGTTCTAGAATGAAAAAGAAAAGGTGAAACCAAATTCTAAAGTGAGAAAATTCCGACTTCATCAATCTATACCGAACTAGCCGTTTAGTATAGGTTGTTTACTTCACTAATTTCTTAGTTAGTGAAGAGATAGCTTGAGTTAGAGATTCCTCAAGGTAGATCATCTTCGGTCTCGAAGATCTTTAAGAAAGCTCGTTCCTTTCGCCACGTGGAGCCTAAGAAGAGTTCTAGGGACCACTACTTGGACCTAAGGGACTACTACTTGGAGTTTTAGAAGTGAAGGACCGGTCTACAAAGGTTGTATTCTCTATTCACTTAGTGTAAAGTTTGTATATATGCACATAAACCCTAATTCTCTAGTTCGATTCAAGGTTAGTATAGCTTAGCCCACTAGATTTTTAAAAATTGCATACTTGATGCCTCTATAAACCTTTTGGTGGTGCTAAGAAATACTTTCAGAAATATATCTCAACCGTCCAAGGTCGCCATCACAGGATCGATGGAAGACAACATCTGAAGGAGATCCCGACAACCATCAGTTGGCGCCGTCTGTGGGAACGAAAGACCTTTTTTTCCACCATAAAAGTTGATCTTCCACCCTCGACTCGATGGCAAGCGAAGACCGTAACGGTCCAAATACGAGCCGCTACAATGGAGGCGGGAGAGATTTGTCTCCCCCTCCTAACGTCATCAATGCCTTATCCGCTCGAATAGACATGCTCACATTGCTATTGGATGCCCTCGTCCGCGTTCAAGAGGTGGGCTCTACCTACCAGACCGCAGTTCCCCCTCCCCGGGATAACGACGTCCACAGAAGGGCAAACGGGCAAGCTCGGGCCCCCGATCCCGCTCACGCTCATCGCAGCGTCACCGAGCGCCGGCGTGCCGACTCTAGCCACCATGACCCACATGTGGTGATTGATTCCATGACCCGTTGGGCACCGAACAGCTCCATGCCCCGCTCCCAGGAAAGACTGGGGCGCTGCTCCGATGCCCACCGCGCATTCTCTCTCTCTGAGTAGGTGTCCGTCAGCTCACCAGCCTCCAGGTATGACTGAAGCTCCCACTCCCGCCGTGTCCATGCAAATGGTGAACATCGGGGCTACTCAAGAAATACCTCGCCCGAGGATTTAAGAAACCTGATAGAACGAAATCGAAGCCGCACTGCCGCGAAGACCAGGAGCGGGGATAGCCACCAATCTGACTGTGCAGAATCCTAGGGGTACCACCACCGACTCGCAGCGCTTGAGAAGAAAATCAAAAGCATAAGACGACACGGCCACAAGTCTGGCAAAGGAGCCCGGTATTCCGCCGATTCGCTGACAAAGCCCTTCACAGAAGAGCTACTGGCCGAGCACGTCTCATCTGGAAATCCGACACAAAGGACCACTTAGACGCGTTTAAAGCGGGCATGAGCTTCCAATATAACTCGAACACGGCTCAATGACGAGCTTTCCCCGCTACTCTAATCTGGGCTGGCCGGGACTGGTTCCGGGGTCTTACGCCACGCTCCATCTCTACCTTCGGTGAGCTGGCAATCCAATTTCTCGGCCAATTCTTCGGCAACCGACGGCAGAAGAAGATGGTCTACTACTTATTCATCGTCAAGAGCCGAGAAAGGGAATCCTTCAAAGAGTATGTCACCCGCTTCTACAATGCCCTCCTGGAGGTACCCGAGTACTGCGACGAAACGGTCATCACCGCGCTGAGGTTGGGTCGTAGGCACAAAGTGTTGGAGATAGTGCCCTCATAGTAAATTATTGGATCGCAGGTACGTGATTGCAATGATTGCGGAGGACCTATCCCGGTAGGACAGTCTTACTCGAGATGATAGTATGCTATCTGGTTTGCCTTTATCAGTCGTGTACATGTTCAGGTGACTGATTGCATGTTACACTTTGATAGAGCCCTTAGGATCTTGCTTTACTACCAACAGTATGATGGCGATCATATACGTGAGAGTTGGGTAGTTTATATGCATATCCTTAATTATGGTCCCTAGTCGTGGGAGTTTCGAGACAGGGCATCGATACTCCGGATTAGACTAGTGTGTACAGTCGAGACCCCGATGAGGGGCGGTGGCCGGTCTCACAAGCCACTGGTGTCAGTTGGATCACCTAAGATGTATACAGGTGCTCATTGGGTTATGAGTACACCGGACAGGACTCGCTGGGAATCTGCTAGTTAGTATTATATCTATCGTCAGATAGCAGTTCCCTGGTGACATGTGTACAGGTTAGTTCATCGACCTGAGGTCGTCATTTGTCTCGTGTGAGTTCCCACTGTGCTTTAATTTCTACCCTACCACGGCTCAAAGGAGTCGTGCAAACAGGTAGTTTTTGGGTACAGTCCCGAGCCATATGGAGGCACGTGAGCGGATCGGCAGGGGATTCGTCTCTCCCGGTATTGGGGGCGAGATAGTGCTGTGTATAGGAGAGCCATTACACAAAGCCCACGGCCGTGGCAGGAGATTTACTGGTAGGTACTCCAGTAGTATCTCAGGGTGTTATTAGGCTTCACTCTGACACGACTTATACTGCTAATGGGGGTCTGACGTTACTAGCCCCCTAGGCGGATATGCGATACTCATTGACGAACGGACCGGACTGTATATACATTGTCACTGTTAGGCTCAGTAGGGTTTCTGGATGAGTTCGCTCATCGGCCTCCCTTGAGTGCGCTCATCGGTCTCCCTTGAGGTCAGTCCGTGGGCAGCCGTTACGCATTGCTAGTGTCGCTGACGGTTTGTGGTTAAACCCACTGCCAGGGTACTGACGAGTCATTAGAGTCCCCCACAGACAGTTTCCCAAGTTCGGGCAAAACGTTGTAGAGGCCGTATGGTTTTATGGCAGGGTTCGGAAAATGCACGTGCGTTTACGCACGTGTCGATTTTCGGACAGATGATACTGGTCGGCTTTGGTTTAAGCCGGATCCGAGTATTATATTGAGTAGGTATAATATCTTTGTCTCAGTTGCATTTGTATTCGGTCGTAATACAAATGCGGGTATATTTATACAGTTTCGGGGTTGTCCTGAAATTCGTTTCAGGATCACTTTTGGAAGTTGCCAGTTTCCAGTTTTCTATCAGCCGTCTTTTAACATTCGGTTAAAGACGGATTTATCTTTTCTTCAGTTGAGGTGAGTCATCATTCTAGAAGCTTCTAGAAGTGATGATGAGGCTTGTGAGTCATTAGTGCATTAATGGTGTCATTAATGCAATAATGACTCATGCTTTGATTTCAAACCTTTCTTGTTTTCCTTAAGATATTATTATGTGTTCACATATGATATTTTGTGCTTAAGGTTACTCTCTTGCTCCTACACTCACCCTCCTCCTTCTCTTTATAAGAAAGGCCCCTCCCCTCTCTCATTTGGTTACTTGATGGTTTTTCATTGGAAAAAAAGATTATGATAGATTTGGGGTGTATGGAATCCACAGCTTATTTCATTCCATCACCCAATTCCCTCGGCAACTTCATTAACCGATCGTCCACGGACTTGGACGAAGTGAGACAAAGTCATCTACTCATTCTCTACATCATTCTTGGTCGTCTCTTTTAGCAAACATGACGATCGAGTTGCCTCAAGTCAGAGGCGGGAGCCCGTTTAAAGAATCGGTGATGTGGTGCCACCTCGACGAAGGAATTGGAGATCGACGAGATCGGAGCAGCCGCAACGGAGCGTGGGATGATGGTTGAAGAACGAAGGACTCGGATCGTTCGGTATAACATTCCTACACTCTTTACAGTTTGTTAGTTTAGCAATAATGGCAGATCCGGGTTAAAGTATACGATAGCGCCAGTTTAAAAGTTTTTGTTCCGCATTTGGCGTCTGTAGACGGCCGGGGCGCTACCGTAGACTTACAGTGGTATCAGAGCCTAACCATTTTGCTATACTAACTTGTGCTAACGCGTTCAAAACATCGATCGAACCGAAAATCAAAAACGGCAAAATCCTTGCTTGACAGTTTCTGTTGTTTTTAAACGGTCTCAAAAATTATTTCTGTATATCTTAAAAATCTGTGCAGGCGTTTTTAAGAGCCACGACAAAATTTGGGGTCGTAACTCCTCCAAGCTGCCGCGGAAACGCGGCCAAACCCATGGTTTGGCCGCGCATCCGCGGCCACGTGGGGAGTACGTGCTCCCAAATTCGGTCAGTGGATTCTATGTTGGATTTTGGGGTTTTTGGTAAATATCGTTTTGGCCCAGGTTTTGATTACTGTTCACCAGTAAGTCGTGGGGCCCACTTTTTGATATTTGGTCTTTGGTCGATCGAAATTTAAACACGTTAGTTTACAGTGCTTACATTATATCTCCGACCGGGAATGTCATTTGATCGGTAAACCGCGTTTGATTGCTATAGTTCTTTTAGACGGGTTTGCGAACATGACATTCGCGTTGATGTTCTGTGTTGTGCTGTATTGTTGCGGATTTGTCGTGGTGGATAGCAGTGTGCAATGGTAGTACAGTTTGAGTTTAATTGTACATTTGATATTGCGGGGCGAGCGTCCAACTTGTGGACTGCCGTCACTGTCTGTTGTATAATATTCTTTTGGGGCACGACCAGGTTGCGGTCGATGTACCTATTGTACTATTTTTCATTACTGTACTAGGTTCTGCCCCGCGACGGAGTGCACGGATAGCCGGGTTCGGGAGGGCAACGGGTCCGCATCTCATGGCTTTGAGAGGCAGAGGGGTCCCACTCTAGAATTGGCAGACTATTCGCCGCACTCGTAGGGGGTACAGGTTGACCCAAAGAGGGGTGCTCAATTTACCGGATTCCGTGAAGTGCCGGGTGTTCCATTCACTATGCTGTGGGGACTACCTCGCTTCAGGTTTTAGCGGGTAACTTGCCGCACCCGTAGGGGTCTAGGTTTCATTGTACAGGCTATCCACACGACAGGGGAACGTCGAGTTTCAGCAGCGGCTCTGTGAAACTCGGGGATCCCAGATTATCTGTATTGTTCTGTGATGCTTATTACTTTTCTGTAATGTTGCATATTATCACGCCTGGAGTGATTATTGTATATTGGTTTATATACTATTAGATGTTGTATATGTTTTACACCCGCGCTAGTCCAGTCTCCGCTCTGTCGTTAGTTAAGTAACCTAACGAGTGATGACGGGACCCAGTGACGAATGCGGATGGCATATACGTACATTTTATTTTCGTTCTTTTCTGGTGTGATTAAATGATGGGACTGTGTTGATTCTGATCAACGCAAAGTATAACAAACCTGTTTGATGTTGTTGGAAAAAATTTAAAAGGTGTTGTTACAAAGACGTTTCCTTTTGTTATGCATAGCGGTATTCAGTGGAATATCCTGCACCTCATTCGACGGGGCAAGGGCCGATATCCCTTCACCGGGACCGACCCCTTGGACAGAAGTTTGCGTCAGGGTAATAACTTCACTATAGTCGATTACAAGTTGCTTTGCATAGCGGTATTCAGTGGAATATCCTGCACCTCATTCCACGAGGAAAGAGCCGAGATCCCTTTACCGGGAGTGACCTCTTTAGCAAAAGGTTTTCGCCACTATATTTTAAAAAGCTATCAGGTTCCTTCAACGAGATCAAGTTCATTACGTTAAAGGTTTTTCGCCAAAAACCAGCCGTAGCCCTCCGTCGTTTCTTATGGATGGTCAGTAATATTCAAGCTATGTTTGTTGGCTTTCGTCAAGGCATAGTGTTTGGTAGTTGCTGGGGTATTCATTTGTTGCATAGATAGATGTGTTGGTTTGGGACAGTCGTATTACCTTGTTGGCTTTCGTCAAGGGTATGTACGGGTGGATTCAAAGTAACAAGATAATGACGGGCAGAACTTGACATGTGACTTATGATTTGTTGACTTTCGCCAAGGTCATAAGAACATGGGGCAAAAATCATATCGGGAGTTTCTAAAGAAACTGAAACTTTCCAGGCATGCGCATACCTTCTAGAGTGTGATAACGCGAGTGGATTCCGTCACGTTATCATACGATGAGAGTTGGATCCCGATTCCCACTGATGAGTTGGTTTACTCTTCGGGTGATCCCGATTGATTCTTCTTTAGGTTTGGAGGAGAATTTGACAGGACAGTGGGAGATTTCCGGATTAGATAAAGTGATGACCATTCTGATCTAGGTTTGAGTGCACGCAGAGTGTTTATTTTCTCTCTCTCTCTTTGGCAGCGACCTTTGACCGACCCTAGACTATGACTCAGTGACCAGGTTGACCGAACCTTCTTAAAATACTGGCTTTTGGATTATCTATGTTGCATAAGTCATTGCCACTCCTTCTTCTACCCTTTGCATTTCTCAGAACACCCGTATTACTACGGATATCCACTTCCATTGGATAGATCCATCGTATGGTTATATACGAACTCGAAGGGACTTCTTTGAGGATGGATCCAGGTTCAGGAGA
The DNA here is from genome assembly GCA_030015575.1 of Agapanthus africanus. Taxonomy (NCBI): domain Eukaryota; kingdom Viridiplantae; phylum Streptophyta; class Magnoliopsida; order Asparagales; family Amaryllidaceae; genus Agapanthus; species Agapanthus africanus. The sequence goes on from JASDDO010000010.1 coordinate 292,816,311, forward strand.
AATAGAATTGGTTTATTCAGTTGTCTTTTATTATCACCTTCTCTCAGGTTGCGAGAGCTCCTTGGTTTAGGAGAGTACACCTATTACGCTTATTGGATAGTCTTATTCCAAACCATAGGCTGGTGCCGAAAGGTAGGGAATGAAGAAAACCAATTAGCCTAAGTAGGGTGTGCAGAAGGTAATATGTAAAGACAAAATAAAGGGATTAGAAAGAGGGCAAAGTAAATTGCGACTGATATCATTCACGACCAAAACCGCGTACTTCATCGCCACTCCTATTTCACATTTAAAAGAATAAGGTATTATTCAGTTGTCTTTTATCGTCACCTTCTCTCGAGATGCGAGTACTCCTTAGTTTAGGAGGGTACACCTATTATGCTTACTGGATAGTCTTCTTCCAAACCATAGGCTGGTGCCGAACGGTAGGGAAGGAAAAAAACCATTTAGCCTAACGATGGTGTACAGAAGGTAACGACTAAAGACAAATTAAGGGATTTGGAGAGATGGCAATAAAATATATGGTTGAAGTCATGAATTGGATTATGGAAGAGCCATTGCTATGAATACCAGGATACCCCTACGAAACATTTTCATGTTTCAGTGCATTGTTAAAGGAAAAACTGTTTTCCCGATTAGACACTTACTCCAAGGGTATGTATTTACCAGGTTTCATTCTCATATCTGTATGGTTTTACAGATGATGAGTGGGAGTAAGATATTGGGAATTAGGTGATCATCCTCATTATATCGGAATTCGTTGTAATTGGTGATATTTGAGGAAATCGCCAGGGTACAGTTTTCCACCTACAACGCACAGGTTTTGAGTTGTTTAACTCAGCGGACTTATACAGAGTATTGTATGTTGTCCAGTGTCCATCAGGACAAAAGGGTAGGTCCTCGTACTATGTTCTATTTACTTATAACTTCTCTAGTATTTAGACGAGTGTTTCGTAGAAATACAAGGTCTAAGTTTTGAGAAGTTGTGGGTATAAGAATAAAGTAGAGAACCAGGTATCACAAGTATCGGGATTCTTCAAAGAGATCGAAGATGTAGATTCTTGTGATTGGTATTCAGATGATAGTGATGGTTTTGAGAAACGTGTTTCTTTTTCAGGTTACTCATAATTGGATGGATTCCTAAGTTGAGTAATGCTGATTAGCCTCTTTCCATTAAGTTGATATGCACTGGAGACAGATGCATGGATTGAATATGGTTCCAATTAAATAAGTGCCAAAGTTTCTATATTGGATATAGAATAGTTCGTACCTTAAAAGATATTAAGGTACGGGGAGTTGTCCAGCTTATGCTTAAAACCAGACACTGGATAACTCAGGGCACGTTTCTGTAATGGCTATTTGTGGGTTGACCCTGGCTATGACGAGGGTTGATATTCTACCATTTGGAAGATCAATAGTGATATTGTTCTTGACTCGCCACAGTTTTAGTAAAAATGGATCTTTTTCAGAAAACAGTAGTGGGAATATGGTAGAACTGGAAGTGATTCCAGAACCGCGAACGATTACGGAAAATTTAATAGGACCTATATATTCAATCAGGTTTGACATTCCAATAGCCACTCCGCAGATATGGTAGGTAACCTCAGACACCCGAGAGGTACTTCGGTAGGCTCAAGGACGGTGACAGGGAGGTTCTTATCTACCCAGACTTGACACTACTGTTGTTCCAGGTTATGAGACCCAGTAGGAGGGTTGTCGTAGTCAGTGGGAGCAACGGAAGCATGGTGGGCAAGTAGCTTATGTCTATTTATAGACTAGAGCAGTTATAGCGGAGATAGATCATCTAATTTTTTATGTGACAGTCATAGGTTTGACTTCAATCAGAATAAGGGATGGATCTGTTAAGAAGGTAGTAGGGTGTGATGTCATGGTATCTGGATGACATACACAGAGTAGGAAGTAAAATTCCTATACTACGATCGGTTGTACTGTGGTCGTCACACAGTTGTTTCTCCAGACAGGATATGGATATAATATTTGACATTCTGGTTTCTAGATCTATGGTTTTAGATCTGGATTTGGGTAGTTTCCCAATGTAGGTACTTTGACAGTATTCTAATGGTTTTTAGAATAGTTGACTCCTAGCATGGTGGTGTACCTGCAAGTGATGGAGTCACCTTCTCTAAAGGTGTCATATAGACTAAAGGGGAGAGGGATGTGCATGATTGGCAAATCACTTGCTTAGGCAATTGAGTCAATCATGAGATGTCAAGTACCACACCAAATGTTGGTTTTGCACTAGATGCAATAAGTTTGTATTAATCCAATCCTGGAGAAACATAAGGAAGCAGTTATAGAACATAAGTACATGTTCTATGGATTTGATGACGACAGCCTCTTTCGGGAGACGGTTATCATTCCAGGCTTCAAAGGTGACATGGATGACAGAGTGATTGTCAGAGTTTTAGTTTTCCCTCTGACGAGGGACAGTATTATGGACAGGTGGTCCATGAGGATACTGTGGGTGGCATGGTGCCGGATACTGATTAGGTTCAGTGATCCATACAGTCTAAGAAGTTTGGATATGGAGTTCATTTATGAACTAAGGTCCCATCAGATATCCAGACATATTCTAAGACAGGTATTACTCAATTCGGGAGATGGCTTTCTCCGTGAACTTGAGATTAAGAGAGATTCAGAAAGAAACTTCTAGGCGGATCCACTCACCGAGGCTATTTCTCGAACACAATAGTTTTACAAACGGGCTTTGTGAACTGATTAGTAGAGGAGTTGGATGTTCGGTTTCACACGGGCTGTGAGTAGTCGACATCGCAATATTAGCCTTGAGTGCAAGTGGGAGATTGTTGGAGATAGTGCCCTCATAGTCAATTATTGGATCGCAGGTACGTGATTGCAATGATTGCGGAGGACCTATCCCGGTAGGACAGTCTTACTCGAGATGATAGTATGCTATCTGGTTTGCCTTTATCAGTCGTGTACATGTTCAGGTGACTGATTGCATGTTACACTTTGATAGAGCTCTTAGGATCTTGCTTTACTACCAACAGTATGATGGCGATCATATACGTGAGAGTTGGGTAGTTTATATGCATATCCTTAATTGTGGTCCCTAGTCGTGGGAGTTTCGAGACAGGGCATCGATACTCCGGAGTTGACTAGTGTGTACAGTCGAGACCCCGACGAGTGGCGGTGGCCGGTCTCACAAGCCACTGGTGTCAGTTGGATCACCTAAGATGTATACAGGTGCTCATTGGGTTATGAGTACACCGGACAGGACTCGCTAGGAATCTGCTAGTTAGTATTATATCTATCGTCAGATAGCTGTTCCCTGGTGACATGTGTACAGGTTAGTTCATCGACCTGAGGTCGTCATTTGTCTCGTATGAGTTCCCACTGTGCTTTGATTTCTACCCTACCACGGCTCAAAGGAGTCGTGCAAACAGGTAGTTTTTGGGTACAGTCCCGAGCCATATGGAGGCACGTGAGCGGATCGGCAGGGGATTCGTCTCTCCCGGTATTGGGGGCGAGATCGTGCTGTGTATAGGAGAGCCATTACGCAAAGCCCACGGCCGTGGCAGGAGATTTACTGGTAGGTACTCCAGTAGTATCTCAGGGTGTTATTGGGCTTCACTCCGACACGACTTATACTGCTAATGGGGGCCTGACGTTACTAGCCCCCTAGGCGGATATGCGATACTCATTGACGAACGGACCGGACTGTATATACATTGTCACTGTTAGGCTCAGTAGGGTTTCTGGATGAGTTCGCTCATCGGCCTCCCTTGAGTGCGCTCATCGGTCTCCCTTGAGGTCAGTCCGTGGGCAGCCGTTACGCATTGCTAGTGCCGCTGACGGTTTGTGGTTAAACCCACTGCCAGGGTACTGACGAGTCATTAGAGTCCCCCACAGACAGTTTCCCAAGTTCGGGCGAAACGTTGTAGAGGCCGTATGGTTTTATGGCAGGGTTCGGAAAATGCACGTGCGTTTACGCACGTGTCGATTTTCGGACAGATGATACTGGTCGGCTTTGGTTTAAGCCGGATCCGAGTATTATATTGAGTAGGTATAATATCTTTGTCTCAGTTGCATTTGTATTCGGTCGTAATACAAATGCGGGTATATTTATACAGTTTCGGGGTTGTCCTGAAATTCGTTTCAGGATCACTTTTGGAAGTTGCCAGTTTCCAGTTTTCTATCAGCCGTCTTTTAACATTCGGTTAAAGACGGATTTATCTTTTCTTCAGTTGAGGTGAGTCATCATTCTAGAAGCTTCTAGAAGTGATGATGAGGCTTGTGAGTCATTGGTGCATTAATGGTGTCATTAATGCAATAATGACTCATGCTTTGATTTCAAACCTTTCTTGTTTTCCTTAAGATATTATTATGTGTTCACATATGATATTTTGTGCTTAAGGTTACTCTCTTGCTCCTACACTCACCCTCCTCCTTCTCTTTATAAGAAAGGCCCCTCCCCTCTCTCATTTGGTTACTTGATGGTTTTTCATTGGAAAAAAGATTATGATAGATTTAGGGTGTATGGAATCCACAGCTTATTTCATTCCATCACCCAATTACCTCGGCAACTTCATTAACCGATCGTCCACGGACTTGGACGAAGTGAGACAAAGTCATCTACTCATTCTCTACATCATTCTTGGTCGTCTCTTTTAGCAAACTTGACGATCGAGTTGCCTCAAGTCAGAGGCGGGAGCCCGTTTAAAGAATCGGTGATGTGGTGCCACCTCGACGAAGGAATTGGAGATCGACGAGATCGGAGCAGCCGCAACGGAGCGTGGGATGATGGTTGAAGAACGAAGGACTCGGATCGTTCGGTATAACATTCCTACACTCTTTACAGTTTGTTAGTTTAGCAATAATGGCAGATCCGGGTTAAAGTATACGATAGCGCCAGTTTAAAAGTTTTTGTTCCGCATTTGGCGTCTGTAGACGGCCGGGGCGCTACCGTAGACTTACACAAAGAATGGCTCCAATATTTTGCATTGACGCAACTTAAGACCATGACCAAAGTGAAAGCGTGGACCGAGCGGGAGATCCAACTCGAGTTCGAGGTGAACTCTAACATGCCCGGGGGCGACCGAGTAGATCGGAAGAAGAGGGACGGGGAAGAGGAAAGGAAAAACGATCGTCCGAAACCTTACTCCCCGAGATTCCAAGAGTACACTCCCCTAAGCATTTCCCAGACCGAGCTGCTGGAGGAAGCTAAGGGCAAATAATTCTTCAGGCTCCCGCCAGCTACCCGATGGACGGGCAAACGGCCCCGAGGCCCGTAGTGTGCCTATCATTGGGCGCAAGGACATCCGACCGAGGATTGTAAATAGCTGCGCGACTACATCGAGGAGCTGATCCGATCCGGTCACTTGGCAGAGTACCTGCGAGATAAACGTCAAGCCGATAGAGGGAATGACGGTTAAATTAAAGATACAGAGCGGACGATCGGGCAGATCATGGTCATTACCGACTGACCCAAGTCCGAGCAATAAGGACACCTGCCGATTCTGGTCACTCAATATAGAAGAATCTAAACTAAATCATATAATTTGTATTTTGTTTCATAATAAATATTCTTTCCTCCCTTCGATCTGAATTGCTACCCTTTGTTTCCATGTTGAAACTCTATGTAGGGCCGAAGAATGTCTTCCTGCCCATCTGCAGCGGGTAGCTTCCTACCCCCACAATACAGTAGATCGAAGGCCTCAACACGAGGTGGCCGAGCAATTTCCTGCTGGCCCATCTGCAGCGGGTAGATTTCTACCCCACAACGCCGCGGATCGAAAGCCCTCTTCATTAGGCGACAGGGCATCCTCCTTCTCGGTTCATCCTGGCGGGTATCTTCCTACCACACGATGCCAAGGATCGAAAGCCCTCGTCATGAGGCAACCGGGCAGGCTCCTGCTGGCCAATCCCTAGTGGGTAGCTTCCTACCTAACTACGCTAAGGATCAAAAGCTATCCCCACGAGGCGACCGAGTAGTTTCCTGCTCGGTTCATCCGCAGTAGATAGCTTCCTGCCCAACAAACACCATGGATCGAAGCCCTCATCATGAGGCCACCTAGCAATTTCTTGCTGGCCAATCCCTAGCGGGTAGCTTCCTGCCTAACTTCGCTAAGGATCGAAGCCCTCACCACGAGGTGACCGAACAATTTCCTGCTGGCCCATCCGCAAGGATCGAAATCCCTCAGCACGAGGCGGCCGAGCAATTTCCTGCTGACCCATCTGCAGCGGGTAGCTTCCTACCCCACAACGCTGTGGATCAAAAGCCTTCGTCACTAGGAAACCGGGAAGCCTCCTGCTCGGTTCATCCCTAGCGGGTAGCTTCCTGCCCTGTGACGCTAAGGATCGAAAGCCCTCATCATGAGGCGACCGGGCAGCCTCCTGCTCGGTTCATCCCTAGTCGGTAGCTTCCTACCCCACAACGCTGCGGATCGAAGCCCTCACCATGAGGCGGCCAATCAATTTCCTGTTGGCCCATCTGGAGCGGGTAGCTTCCTACCCCACAACGCTGCGGATCGAAACCCTCACCCCAAGGCGGCCGAGAAATTTCCTGCTGGCCCATCTGCAGCAGGTAGCTTCCTACCCCACAACGCCGCAGATCAAAAGCCCTCGTCACGAGGCGACCGGGCATCCTCCTGCTTGGTTCATCCTGGTGGGTATCTTCCTACCGCACGACGCCAAGGATCGAAATCCCTCGTCACGACGCAACTAGGAAGCCTCCTGCTGGCCAATCCCTGGCGAGTAGCTTCCTACCCAACTACGCTAAGTATCAAAAGCCATCCCCACGAGGCGACCGAGTAGCTTCCTGCTCGGTTCATCCAGAGTGGGTAGCTTCCTGCCCGACAAACGCTGTGGATCGAAGCCCTCATCATGAGGCTGCCTAGCAATTTCCTGCTGGCCAATCCCTAGCGAGTAGCTTCCTACCCAACTACGCTAAGGATCGAAGCCCTCACCATGAGGCGGCCGAGCAATTTCCTGCTGGCCCATCCGCAAGGATCGAAAGCCCTCACCACGAGGAGGCCGAGCAATTTCTTGCTAGCCCATCTGCAGCGGGTACCTTCCTAGCTCACAATGTTGAAGATCAAAAGCCCTCGTCACGAAGCGACCGGGTAACCTCCTGCTCGGTTCATCCCTTATAGGTAGCTTCCTACCCCGTGACACTTAGGACCGAAAGTCCTCATCACGAGGCGACTGGGCAGCCTCCTGCTCGGTTCATCCCTAGCAGGTAGCATCCTACCCAGCGACGCTAAGGATCGAAAGCCTTCATTACGAGGCGACCGGGCAGCCTCCTGCTCGGTTCATCCACTCCAAGAAGCTTCCTTCCCTACAAAAAGAAGGATCAAAAGCCCTCGTCACGAGGCAACCGGGCAGCCTCCTACTTGGTTCATCCCTAGAGGGTAGCTTCCTACCGCGTGATGCTAAATATTGAAAGCCCTCATCACGAGGTGACCGGGCAGCCTCCTGCTAGGTTCATCCAATCTAGGCAGCTTCCTGCCCTACTAAGAGATGGATCAAAACCCTCGTCATGAGGCAACCGGATATCTTCACGCTCGGTCTCAACGGTGGATCCCTAAGCCTCACATTAAACCAGCTGGAAAGCCTCTGCCCGACGCATGCACCTGAAGAAGGCAAGCTCCTAACATGGCCCAAGTATAAAAAAAAGAGCTCGAGTTCAGTCGATAGCCGGCTCGAGTTCGGTCGATAGCCGGCAATCGACATCATGATTCTCGGCGCCAAACTAAGCAGAAGAAAAACCGAGTAGGCCACTCTTTATCCGACCATGAATAGGTCGGAACGAGAGTAGGTGACTAATGATGATGCACAGAAGTGGTATTTCCCCAGATCACAACACGTAGAAGATGACGTGTCCCAAAGGCTATGGAGCAGGAGTAAATATGATACTTTGGGGATGTACCTCATGACCTCATCTCCGAGGACACACCCGAACTTCCAGGAGACCTCCCCGAGTACTTCCATACTCGCCTAGCGAGTAGCCTCCACTCGGCCTCCAGCTCATCTCCGAGCAACCCGACGTACCGAGCTTCCTCGGCTCTCCAGCTCGTCTCCGAGCCACCCGACATGCCGAGCTTCCTCAACCTCCCAGCTCGTCTCCAAGCCCTTGGCATGCCGAGCCTCCTCAGCTCTCCCGATCAACCGAGAACGCGGAGCCCCAGCGCCTCCACAACGGCTCCGTGCATCTCGCCAAAGTGAGATATCCGTCGCCCCACGCTCCGCGTCCCACGCAGCCTCGTTCCCCCATTAATGAGTGGATCCCTCCATTAACGCGGGCATGACGTAAAGGCGTAACTAACGGCGAGGATCTCGTACCTGCTCACTCCATGCGACTACTATAAAAACCTCTTTCCCAAATGACTCAGGTAACGCGAATTAACTCCAATATGCCGCTACTCTGCCAATATTCCTCGGCACTAACTTGATCGTCGGATGGTCCCCGGTGGTATAACCACCCCGGGACTTCCTTTGCAGGTAGCTCGGTGCAACTCCAACCCATTGAGATCCACACCCTCAAACCCAAACAACTCCCAGAAATAAATCTCAGCCGTCCAAGGCCGCCGATTGAATACGATTTCGGATGTGTAGTTAGAAAATTGTATAGAAATTACAACCAAAAATATTTGACCGCAATCAATAACGGTGTCGAATGTAGCGCGTTAGCGAGTGCGGATCGTCCTGAGAATTTTGGCACAGGGATGACGTCAGGATGCCGCGGAACCGCCGCAGGAGGTGGGTATATGCCGCGGAATCGCGGTCGGATCGTGGGATCTCTGCACAAAATTTCTTTACACTGTTCCACTTGAACTCCTCAACTCTCTAGAAATTTCAGAAATTTTTTTCCACAGCTCCAATGATTCCAGATTTCCTCGCACAAATCACAACAACTCGTATTACTGTTTGCGTGAATTTTGATCTAAAAATTATAATGGAATAAATCTTTCAATTCAAATTTCAATATAGAACGAATTAGCGCGCGATCCCCGGCAACGGTGCCATTTGATTGAATGATTTTCTCGACTGTGTTTATCAAATGATCACCGGCAACGGCGCCATTTGATTGAATATGATTTCGGATGTGTAGTTAGAAAATTGTATAGAAATCATAACCAAAAATATTTGACCGCAATCAATAACGGTGTCGGATGTAGCGCGTTAGCGAGTGCGGATCGTCCACAGGGATTGCGCGATTCGTTCGTATTTTGATTTGTTTGAATTGAAACTTTAAAGAAAAGAAAACAAACAATTCATGATTTATAGTTGAAGTTCAAGAATTAGAAAATCTAGATCTAATAACAAGAAAACGATAAAATCAGGAATTGAGAGTTTGATGATTTTTCCAACCAAATATCAAGAATCTAAATGAGGCTCGTAGGAATCGATCGGATCTATAGATGTGATGTAATCTATTGATGACGTATTCTTATCCATCGATGAATTGATACTAGATCGATGATGATCGACGAGAATTAGGGATTTCTAGTGAAACTAGGGTTTCATCATTTATCCCTTGTTCCTTTGTCGATATCATTCACATTCTAGCCTTTAGTAAATTCAAGAATCGATCGTAGATCCCTAATTTCGAGCGATGACAATCAAGAAAGCATCGCAACGAAACTAGGCCATCGATTCTTCAATTTGCTCGGGTTTATAAAACTCGTAGGACTTAAGAATCGTTTTAAGATTTGTTACATCATCATTCTATTGATCGTCTCGACTCCTTTACGAGCGGAGTTTTACTCGAACATCACAACAAGAACTACAATTACAAATTGAGATCGAATCATGATGAAAGAATTTAAAGAAAGCGAGATTAACGAATTTCACCTTTTATTTATATCAACAATTCTGTTACAATCACTCAAGAACTACAAGAGGAAGAACTCGATCGTCGATTTGGCTTCGCTCGGCTCCTTGAGTCGCGGATCGGCTTGGATCACTTGCTCGATTGAAGATCGGCTCCGCTCCTAAAAGGTTGAAGGCTTCTCGCTTGATTTGGTACTCGAGATCTTGAATTTGGATTGGACTTAGGGTTAAGGTTTCGCACAAGTCGTGTCACTCAACTTGTGGAAGAAGATAGAAAGAGAATGAACAACTAAGGATTAAGGAAGAAGTTTAACCCTAGATCTAGGCTCCTATTTATAGACTTCCCAAAAACCCTAGATCTAGGATTTGAATTTTGAATTTCCCTCCAAAAGTTAGTTAGAGGGAGAGGCTTATAGAAGTGGTTAGTTAGGAGGGAGCTTCTAGAAATAGTTTGTTAGGAGCTTAATTAGGATTAGCTTAATTAATCATCTTTGCTGATCTGGCAGAAGCTTTGAGGGTCATCTGGAATTTGACATATTATTCTGAAGTGTAGGCACAGAGATAGGAATAATACAGCAAAACTGGAGTGCTGACGTGGCATAACCGCCGCGGATCCGCGGCACGTGCCTGCTTATGCCGCGGATCCGCGGTCATGTGAGGGAGACACTCTGCCATTTTTCTTCTGGTGCTTTGGAATTCCTTTGGGGTAATTATCTGATATGTTGATTCCCATAGTTCCTTCTATATTACTACCAGCTCTGATGTCTTTGAGTTGACGTAATTTTTTATCAGCACAATGACAATTTTGGCCTTTCTTCTGGATTTTCCTGCACAGACTTCGAGACAAGTGTTTCGCTATACAAGAATGATGCGATGCCATGATAAACACACAATTTCCCTCATAAATGTCAGTTTTAGAGTATAACACATGTAATCTGATATTTCAGGACTGTTTTGCTAATATGTGCAATATGAATATCGAACACTTCTAGATGAGTGCAAATGAGAGGGAAATTGCCGTGTTAAAAATGCAGTATTTTCGACTGATCAGCCGCCATCACAGGATCGACGGTGGACAACATCTGAAGGAGATCCCGACCTCCATCATAACTCATTCATTATACCATCCCCGACAGAAACTTGGCCATCCCCAACGGCCAAGTAGAAGAAAATTGTTCACGACTTCTTGGCGGCTCAGTGTCACTTCTGGTCGCTCCACTTGGTATTAAATAAAAATTATAGACAGGCTTATAATAATGGCAGATCCAGAAAAGATAAGGAGTGGGGTTTTTTAAGTGAAAATTTTTATAGTTCTTCTTTCTCCTCTTTGAAGCTCTCCATTGGAGAGCTTCTTAAGAGTAGGTTCAATTTGTACTTCATTATGTAAATCAAGTCCTTCCAATTGTTAATAAAACTTCACTTTTGTTCATTTCTCTCTTTTGTGTTATGCTTTAGTTCATTGTTATTTTCATTTCCTTTTTTAACTTTGATGCTCCTTCATTTCTTTGCTCTTTGTTTTGTCACCATGATTGATTAGATTTCTTTGCCAAGGTGAAGGTAAGGACGAGTGATAAATGGCAAGGCCTTTTTCTCATTTTCTTTTGATCATATATTTTGCTTGAAACTTAATGTTAGGATTGTTGATTTATATATGCTAAGTTTGGTTAGGCATGTAACTTAGTGAGATGGCTTTGCCTATTAAGTATATATGCCCTAGAGGCCAATATTGTATAGTACAGAATTGTATATTATATTTTAGAAGATTGAGATATATATGTATAAGACAGTTTTTCTCAATATGATAGTCTGCTATCTGGTTTATATCTATCCTAACATATGTATATGTTCCTTTTTACGTATCGCTAATACATGTTGATAAAGCCTATAGGATCTTTGCTTGATTACCAGCATTGTGATGGCAATTATACTTGTGGGAGCTGGGTAGTCTATAAGCGCATCCTTAAAATTGTCCCTAGTTGTAGGATTATCGAGACTGGGCATCGATGCTCCATAGTAGACTAGTGTATAAGTTTCCTATCCCTGTCAGGGGAGATTCCGGTCCCGCGGCCATTGGTATACGGTACCAAAGATAGTATATAGGTGCTCATTAGGTTATGAGTTACACTGGATGGACACGCTGGGAACTGCTCGTTGGTATTATACCTATCGTCGGAAAGTAGTTCTCTGATGACATGAGTACAGGTTAGCCCGATGAATTGACATCACCATTAGTCTCGAGTGTGTTCCCATTGTACTTAGATTACTACCCTACCACGGCTTTAAAGAGTCTTGTAAACTGGTAGTAGTTGGGTGCAGTCCCAAAGCACTTGGAAGCAATTGGTGATAGAAAGGATTCGACTCTCCTGATATAGGGAGTTGATATCGCGCTGTGTACGGTTGGCCGATACTACAGGTCCCTGGCCAGGGAAAGTGATATTTATTAGTAGGTACACCAGTATTTTCTCAGGTTGTATTGGGTTCCACACCGACACGATGTATCACTCTAATAAGGGTCTGACGTTTATCACCCCCTAGGCTCGATATGCGATACTCTTAGAAGAACAGACCGGATTGTACGGAGAATATCACCTATAGGCTTAGTAGGGGTTCGAACGAGTTTTCTTGTTGGTCTTCTTTTCGACAGATACTCTGGTAGCCATTACGTACTGCTAGTGCCACTGACGCGCTTATGGTTGAACCCACTGCAATAGAATTGTCGATTCTTTAGAGTCCCACACAGAGGGTTTCCCGATTCAGGCGAAACGGTGTAGTGTGCGTATTTCGATACGCTCAGGTGTTCGATTGAACACGTGTATTTTTATACACATGCTTTAATCAGGCAATTAATCAATACTAGCAGATTTGAGTGTAGCTGGATTTAGAGCTAGTATTACGTTGCTCTCTTTTGGATATTTGTATTTTAACACGAATACGGTTTTTATACGAATACATGTATTTGTATGAATACGGGTATTTGCGTCTTGATACAAATACATGTATTTCTTTTTTAATATGAATACACGTATTTTGTATTTTCGATACAAATACGATATTCGTATTTTGGTAAAAATAAGGGTATACGTATTTATTATAAATACGGGGTATTTTGGTATACTTGATTATATATATGTGTGTGTGTGTGTATGTGTTTGTGTGTACCAAGTGAGGTGGTCATTCTCTTCTTCTCATCTCTTCTAGTTTCCATGAGAAGTGTGTAGACTTATGACCAACACTAGTGACTCACAAGCCGACTCACTTATTTTAATTTTGAAATAGATATGAAGAGATAAGATGAGAGTGTAGTGAATTGCTATGGTTTTAATAATTCTAGTAGCCATCTTCATCTTCTTCTTCCTCATTTTCTCTTGAGTTTTTGAGGAATTAAAAGAGAGTATCTTGATACTATAACTACACCTCTAAGCATCTATACTTAGCAAAACTAGATCCTTAGTTGGTTCTTTGAAGCTAGAGCTTGAACCAGTATTCTCAGGTTGATCTTCTTTAACGTTGGGAGACGACTTCAAAAGCATGATCCAAGGACCCTAGAAGCTCAAGGAGAGGACCATACAAGACCCAAAGTACACAACTTCAAAGGTTGTATTCCACTACATAGTAGTTAACCTATCTAGTTTTGATTAGTTTAGTGTTTAGACATGTATTCTAGGGTTAAAGTTTGTAGTGATCAAGCTAAAATTAAAGTTTTCGATTCCGCAAGGTTGTAGTAGTCACGTGCCACGACCAGGAAAAGGCGCGTGACTGGCACTTGAATCAGGTGAAATCTACAGGACCACACGTAATACAAGTAAGCCAAAAACCCAGAAATCTAGACCTTTTTTTAGAGAAAATAGTGGAGGTGCAGTTTTAAAATAAGGTTTACTGAAATCAAGTTCTTCTTTAAAACATAGATAATAGTATACGAAAACCCAGTGTTTGTATCCACTTGTAAACATTTTCGTCATTGAAAATTTGGGCAGCACCTCCCTTTTAATTTTTAACCCGAAAACGGTACAAGCAATATAATATAACGCATCCCCAAGCGGGAGCTAGCTCTTCGCCAATGTGCGGAAACAATCACGCAAGCAATAAATATACAACGCCAAAGGCGAGGATCAAACTCAGAAATAAAGTAAGAAAACTTAACATCATCAAGAATACCAGGAGCATGCAATAAACCCATAAGCGCGACTCTTAGGCCGAAAGAATAAACAACTGTGGTTATCTAAGTCTATCAAATGTCCAAGTCTGGTTGATGGAGTATACTACATACAACTGAAATAAATATACAATATATATACCGGTGGTCATGAAGCAAATGTATCCCACCTATCCAGCAATCACCCAGAAGAAAATGATGTGCCACCAAGCCGCTACGGAACTTGTATGACCAAACCTGCAAGAAACTGTGGCACAACGGGGGTGAGTTGCCAACTCTGTAGTAGAAGACATCACCGGGTAGAAATCGCATGTATGACGATCTCCTAGGTCATACGATAATATACTAATACTACAACAAGGGTAACAGTATACATAAGTATGATATTGAAGGACTCATATCCGTGTCATAAGTAATAGTATATCAGGTGTAACATGTAAGAATACATCATCCAACGTGTGTCCAGCAACGACACACAAATCATAATAAAACCTGAGTGCCCGCACCGACACTCAAAACATCTTGAAGTCCATGTCCGACAGCGACACATAAATCCTCAAATATCAGGCTCCGTCGGTCCAGATCGTCCCATGGGCTCCATCAGTACGGATCGGCCCATATCATCAAATCCCATGACTACGTCGGTATCCTCAGGATATCCGCCGCGTCAGACATCACTGGTAGGTAGTCTGCCCCTGCCAGGCTCATCGTCATCCCCACAAAAATAATCTCGCCCCGGGATACCGTACAGGGTCCACCATGTACCCGAGACGGTTCATCGTACTTCTCGAATCGGGTATCTAAAACCAATAGAAATCAGGAAAACTTATGGTGGACGACACATACATCATATCACGAGAAAACCGCAACTTGCATTTTTTAAAATGATAATGAGTTTATAAAAGTCTTGCGGTTTTCCCCCAAATCCAGAAATCTCATTGAAAATCCGAAATCCCAAACTCAAGAGTCAATAAGCAGTGAATATCGGCATAAAGCCCACAATATTGCATAACAAAATGAATATATAAATGAATGGGGTATCTATGTAAGGAATGCAATATCTAAACTAGCATATGAGAGCAAGCATACTAATAATATGTTGAAACTACCAGCTAGCAGGTTATACCAATGAAGTAACGTATTCTAGAGTGTACGCGACATGGCAATTACCGATGATGATGTGTGTGAGCCGGCAAGCAAGTGTACATGAAACATACGCATCATTTGTAATGGTGCTAGCGTCCTATCGGACGGGATTCATAAGAACTAAAGAAAACACATGTAATGAATTTGCAATTCAATGAGAATGACATATAAATATAGAACAAGTGAATAGTAAATATAGCATTATAAAATACACGTATCAATGTATGAGTCATACGGTTTTAGTGTTTGAAATAGCACGGACCATGAATTTTTAGAAAAGTAGGGGCTATGGGGTTTAGTTTTGAGAAAAGATACATCTTTTGAAAAATCCGTAGTATCTCTCGGGCTGTCTTTAAAAATACTCATGATTCGTTAGTTTTGAAAATACATATGACTCGAGCCTAGTCTAGAATCTACCTAAATAACTCAGTGAGTAACTAAGAAACTAGTCAGGAAGAGAAGAAAATCTAAATATATAATCCGAGTCGATATACCTAGTAGTCAGCGATCCAGCCTCATAGTATCACGTACTGTATAATACATAGTACGGCATCATCGAGTCAAGAGTATGGATCAATCATCATATATATACCTCGTACGGTAAAATCCATCGTACGGCATCCCCAAAATCGAGGGTACGGGTCAAATCATATATAATATCATCTTTCGCACGGTATCATCATCGTACAATATCATGATCAGGGGTATAGTTCTAAAGTCTTGTACATTCTAAGATCATCAAACACATATTATCATATATTTGAATACACATCGTGTAACGATCCACTATAATATCACGTCATATATCATATCATGACTTAATCACATATCAAATCTCACGGAATCATGCCTGATCGTATCGACTCATCTCCAAGTATCATATACCTTCCTCATCTCACGTGTATATGTATGTGTGTGTGTGTGTGTGTGTGTGTGTGTGTGTGTATAAACATAGTGTGCGTGCGTGCGTGTTTGTGTGACTACATGTAACCTGTGATTCGCCTCCAAGGTAATCATCCTCTGGATAGGTCTTCCTAAATCAACTTAATCTAACCTAAAGTCTTCTAAATACCCTACTCGCTAAGTATCCAATATCACATTCCAACTCATAATAACATGGTAATAACCCTATCATACACTTGCGGGGGGTGCTATACGCCATCCACCCGACTTGCCTCATAGAAATACATCTACTCACCTCGATCCTCGCTTGCCGAAGTCGATGACGCCACGCTCTTCCTTATTATCCGAAGTCCACGTGAAAGTGCCTACATATATAAACATATAGTATCGTAAACAGAAATCGTGTACAAAAACCAAAACAGCACACGATACACACATAGGTTAGAACCTATGGTCTACGCATGCAAGAATAACCAAACAACTCCCGATATCGACGTACAAACGTCAAGTGACCGAGATAAAATACAATACCAAAACAAAAGTCATTAAAAATTCTTGAAACAAAATCAGTAACTCAAGAAAATGCCTCCAGATTTTGACTCAAGTCAAATTATCCAATTTTGTATATGGGAATGGCCTAATTAGAGGGTATAGGAGCTATGGACCAAGCACGAGGCCAATGCCTGATACCAAGGCCGCAATTTGCAGCCAAAATGAAGAAATTGGCGGCCAAAATATGGATTGGGGGTCTCAGGCTTCTAGGCTAGCTTCTAGGTTCCCTGCACGACTCTCTGTAATCGATAAATAATTTTTAGGGTCCTCGGGTTATAGCAGATCTCCATAATCCATCACAAATTCCATAAATTTTCGATATTGGGGATTTCTAAGTTTATTCCTTGGAGGTTTCTATACTTGTTTTGGTCCAGGTTTTAACACTAAAGGGGTTGTAGTTACCAATTACACCTCCATACACCTTCACACATCAAACTATACCCTAAACCTCCCCTTGAAATTTTCCAAGATCACTAAACCTCATTTGATCAACTCACAACTACTATAGGATGTTAGGAAAATCAATAACTTAACTAATAGTGTAGGATTTACTTCATGAAAGCAACTAGAAAAATTCTAATGTTGCTCAAAGTCTTGTCTTGATGCCTCCATAGAGTTTGTGATGGTCTTATAATCAATTTTTGTGAAGGGATTGTGGGGTTTTTGTGAGGATTTTGGTGGTGGCCATGGGTGGTAGAGGAGGTGGAGGATGTGGAAAATGAGATGAAGAATGAAGTTGAGAACAATGAAGGAGTAAAGAAGAGAAGCCATGGTTAAAAGTCTTGGAAAAATCTCTAGAGCCTTCCCACTCTTTCTCTCTCTCTCTCAGGTCTCATGATCCCCACCCTCACTAATATCTTTCTTTTTCTTTTCTTTTTTTAAAACAAAAACCATTGAAATGGCAAAATAGAGCCATGGTTATAAAATAACATGTAAAAAGTGTTGCAACATTTTGTGTTGCATGTCATGCACATAATATGCTTAATGCAAAATTAGTAAATACTAATCGAGCTTAGTAAATAGCCCATTTACAATTTATTGTGTAATAGTTCATAAAATGCCCAAATCACATAATTACCTTCAAACCTAATAATTATATTAATTTTCCAAACTATCGGTATATATATTTATACCCTTTTTGTTAAAACTAATTCGTGTACTTAATAATATTCCTGAAATTTATTATTTTAATTATTTAAAATTTTAAAATAATATTTTATTTGCTGAAATGTTACAATCATCCCCCCTTAAATAAATCCGGTCCCCGAATTTAAATTTAAACTCCCCCCAAAACTAAAACACTTCAGTAAAATGATCAAGTCGTCTGGGCTCCGAAATCATGAATACTTATAACACATCTTAGCGCAATGCATGCGCATGAAAAACGAGTATGGAACTCAAAATCAAAACTCCATCAAGCATCATGCAATCATCGGAGTTATGGTGAAAAATACAAATATCAAAATCCAATACGAAAACCAACATGATATTCCCAAAACTATAACATATATATAGTACGCATCGTTGTAAAATAGTTAAAACATCCAAATGGAAACGCATGCAAAACCCTTTTCAAATCGCCGTGCAATGCGCGTATTACGGCACAAGTAGCGGAAGTTTATTGCAAGAAAAATATCTATATATATCATTTATTTAACACACACATCCTTCCTTTTGAAAATAAATTTAGAAGGGTTTTCTTTGTAAAGTTTTGCGTCATCTTGGACACGTAGGGAAAATATTGAGACTATTGCTCCTTTTTGGAAATCCCTTCGTCAAATATCGATGCATGCAAAAATACTCAGGTACTGTCCTCAGACCAATCCTGTTCGGTTACTAAACCGTATACTATATATCATAAAACATGCTGCTCTAAAGAAATCAATCCCAAAAATGCATAGAAAAAATACCACGTGCGTCGGGTGCACACGGAAATCAAAACCAAATACAAGTGCTATGAATATGCACAGAAACAAAGCCGAGTGCAACGGGTGTGCACAAAAACATCTGTCAAGTGCAACGGGTGTGCACGACTAAAATATTAGGTGCATCTGATGTAAGTCTATGGTAGCTCCCCGGCCGTCTTTCCGAAGCCAAAATGCGGAAATGAAAACTTTTTCAAACTTGAAAACCAGTGTTATCGTATGCTTAAAACCTGGATCGAACCATTAACCTACAACTAGCTAACTAGAGAAGGGATAGAAAGCTATCCCGATCGATATTTGTCCTTCGGTCTTTGGCCACCATCCCAAGCTCCCCGCGGCAACTCCGGTCTCGATCTCCTCATCAGAAAGGGCACCACATCTACGAGTCTTTTTACGGGCTCCCTCTTCATCCGAAGCAACTCGGGCACGAAGTGTGCTAGCCGACGTGTCTTAGGTGTTGTAGAGAATGTTTGTAATCACTTTGTCTCTTGCATCCATTGATTTGGATGGAGGTTAGAGATGTTGCCATTGATGAAGATAATGAGCTAGAGGAAGAAGAAGAAGAAGAGAAGGCTTTCTCTACTTTTCTTTTCTTTTTTTGTGATGGAATAATAAGAGTGAGAGAGAGTAAGAAAAAGAAATACAAGAGCTCACTATAACCCTTGGCTGCCCCTCTCTCTCCTCTCTCATTATCTCAACCCAAAAACATCATATAATGTGACATTAACACATAAAAAGAGACCATGAGTCACTAATGTGTTCATGTCACATTTAATGCATGTCATGATGAAATCTAGCTCACAATTTCCATTAACAAACATTAATCCAAATGTTTGCAACAATAAAAAGATACGGCAATATCTAAATTAATCTCGTAACGGATCACAAGGATACCTCTCACCTGTATATACATATCTGCATCCGCATTCCGACTGAATGCGAATGCAATGAGACTAAAGTAACCCAACAAGTCTAATACTAGGATCCGGCTTAAACCAAAGCCCACTAGTATGATCCGTCCGATCAAGATCCGTGCAATACCGCACGTATAAGATCGAACCCTGCCATATATCATACGGCCTCTACAACGTTTCGCCCGAAACTTGAGAAACTGTCTGTGGGGGACTCTAAAGACTCGTCAATACTTTGGCTGTGGATTTAACCACTAGCACGTCAGTGGTACTAGTTGTACGTAACGGGCTACTAGGTATTGACTAAAGGGGAGGTCGATGAGCGAACTCATCCTGACACCCTACTGAGCCTGTCAGTGACAATATCCGTACAGTCCGGTCCGTTCGTCTATGAACATCGCATGGCGGGCCTAGGGGGTTGGTAAAAGTCAGACCCCCAAAAGCGGTATAAGTCGTGTCGGAGTGTAGCCCAGAACACCCTGAGATACTACTGGAATACCTACCGGTAAATCTCCTGCCTTGGCCAAGGACTTCGTGTAATGGCTCTCCTAGACACAGCGCGATCTCACCCCAATACCGGGAGAGACGAATCCCTGCCGATCCGCTCACTGCCTCCATGTGGCTCGGGACTGTACCCAACTAAAAATTGTTTGCACGACTCCTTTGAGCCGTGGTAGGGTAGTAATCAAACCACAGTGGGAACTCACACGAGACAAATGACCATCTCAGGTCGATGAACTAACCTGTACACAAGTCACCAGGGAACTGCTATCTGACGTCAGGTACAATACCAACTAGCATGTTCCCGGCGAGTCCTGTCTGGTGTACTCATAACCTAATGAGCACCTGTATACATCTTTGGTGAACCAACTGACACCAATGTCTTGTGAGACCGGCCACCGCCCCTCGTCGGGGTCTCGACTGTATACACTAGTCTACTCCGGAGTATCGATGCCCTGTCTCGAAAACTCCCACGACTAGGGACCACTTTAAGGATGTGCTTATAGACCCCAGCTCCCACGTATATGATCGCCATCATACTGTTAGCCTTCAAGCAAGAATCCTAAGGGCTCTATCAACGCGCAATAGTGACCTGTAAGGTCACCTGAAGCAGTACACGATGATAAAGATAAACCAGATAGCATACTATCATCTCGAGTAAGACTGTCTTACCGGCATAGGTCCTCCCTCAATCATTGCAATCACGTGCCTGTGATCCAATAATTGACTCTTAGGGCACTATATCCAACATCAGATATGCACGAAGAATCCCGATTTAGTGCATCTGGTGTGCACAAAATCACATCAAGTGCGCCAATGTGTGCATAAGAATCCCAATCAAGTGCACAATGTGCATGAAAAAGAATATTGAGTATAAAAATCGAAATCAACGGTATACGACATACAACAATTCAAATAAAGTATACCATAGCATAAAAAATCATAAAACTGTGCATCTGCATGCACCCAAAACCAAATCAAAGTGCTGCAAGCTCGTGTAAACTGCCCGAATGCATAAGTCAAATCATGTGCATACCATATACATGATATCAACTCAATTAAATCAAGGTGTATGAAATCAAAATCAAATACCTCATAATATATAAGAATCAAATCAGGTGCAATGGGTACGCATAAAAACGATCATCAGTACGACTGATACATAAAAATACGAGTCAAGTACAACTAGGGTGCACATAAGAAATATCAATCATAAAACGAACCGTCGAAATACCGAAATCCAAAACAACGGAAACGTGATATTCGAATCACCAAATCGCAAATCATAATTACAATCATCAATGTGCCCCTCCTTTAAGGTCGAAGGGTGCCGGTGCATCCAAAGCTAGCAGAGCAAGTTATCTACTTACCTCCTGTTCATGGTCTGACGCATTCTACCCTTAGGTTCTCATCTCTCTCTCCGTGGATTACCAGTTATATGCCTCTTCGGCTCTACGGCACGACTATGGTGGTTCTTAGAAGATCTCCTGACCAATTAGCATAGCACTCATAACATTCTTCGTCAATGATGGCAACTCTGGCCCACTGAATGTGCGTGATACAGTCGATCCTGGTTCCAAGTCTTCTCGTGTAGTATTCCAGAAAGATTCTGTCGGGGTCTCTCCCAAATCTCATCCCTGCCGAACTGCCCGGAAGTCATCGCTCTTTACTTAATCCATTTCTTGTTCCGGGACAGCTGCATTCTCATCACGACTTCACCGGGAAGATATATACATATTAAACGCCTCTGCATGCATATCACATCTCTGATGTCAACCGGGTGGAATGTCTTCTTATCAAGATCTCTTATGAACTTCTTACTCTACTTTTCTTCAATGCTTACCAATTCGGAATTCTCTCTTCGTAGTTGTGTGAAACGCGCTCCAAACGGCTGCACTCATCTAGAGTCTCCTTTCTAAAGCTACGTAAACGGCATCTCAAATATCCTATAGTAGGCATCATGCCAATGACATCCTCGGGGAGTCGTTCAAATTATCGGTGTGATGCGCTTATGCTTGTCCTTCATCGACTGACTCACATCGTGCCTGTGTGAGGTCCTCTCTAGCTAAAGTTAGTCATTCTGATGACCTCGCATCGGGGTATGTAAATGAACCACATGTCCTAGTCAATCATCCATGGGTGACTAGCGATCTTCTATCATATCCCTATGTATAAACTCGTGCTACAATAGCTTCAAACATCTGGGGAGATATCTTGTCAGTCACAACAATAGCTGGCTCATTCATCCGCACGCTAAACAATGCCTCAATCCTCAAGAATAGATGGTACATTGGTCTTCACATTCTAGCCGGCATCTAGCAGTGGCCCAATCCTCTGGTGCTGATCTGAACGTTTGCGTCAATGAGAAATCTTAGTAAAAACAATTCATCAAAATGCCCACGTCACGAAAAACATAATAAAATGACATATCTATGCAATCGTGTGTCACCGGAATTACGCCATGGTCATTCCTCGTCCAAGACGAGCTCATGCTAACCCCAACTCTAGCCGCAGCTCCCTCTGCCCATGCAACCGTGGTAACGGAAACCACAATCCAACATCGATGAGGATAGATCAAAGGAACGAATAGAATACGGTGCAAAAGAAATGTACCTCCTAAGGCTTCCTAAGTGGAGTAGCGTATCATAACTATGCCGCGGAACATACACACGGTACGTCACTCTACTTAAGTCACCTACTCAATCAACCAAGGTCAACTTACGCGACGAAAGTTCGGGTCTAATACCCCCTCGGCCAAGTCAAAGTTCCATAAGGTCAAGCCTAGGTTCCGAATATAAATGTACGCCCAAGACTCCGCATAGTCAAACCTAGACTCGAACTAAGGTTAAACCTAGTGCTCTGATACCAACTTTGTCATGACCCGGAAAAGGCACGTGACTGGCACTTGAATCAGGTGAAGTCTATTGGACCACACCTAATACAAGTAAGCAAAAAGCACAGAAATCTAAACCTTTTTTTTAATGAAAATAGTGGAGGTGCAGTTTGGAAATAAGGTTTACTGAAATCAAGTTCTTCTTTAAAACATAAATAATAGTATACGAAAAACCAATGTTTGTATCCACTTATAAACATTTTCGTCATTGAAAATTTGGGCAGCACCTCCCTTGTATTTTTTAACCCGAAAATGGTACAAGGAATATAATATAACGCATCCTTAAGTGGGAGCTAGCTCTTCTCCAATTGGCGGAAACAATCACGCAAGCAATAAATATACAACGCCAAAGGCGAGGATCAAACTCAGAAATAAAGTAAGAAAACTAAACATCATCAAGAATACCAGGAGCAAGAAATAAACCCATATGCGCGACTCTAAGGACGAAAGAATAAACAACTGTGGTTATCTAAGTCTATCAAATATACAAGTCTGGTTGATGGAGCTTACTAAATACAACTAAAATAAATATACAATATATATACTGGTGGTCATGAAGCAAATGTATCCCACCTATCCAGCAATCACCCAGAAGTGAAGTGCCAGCAAGCCTCTACGGAACCTATATGGCCAAACCTGCAAGAAACTGTGGCACAACGGGGGTGAGTTGCCAACTCGTGAGTAGAAGACATCACCAGATAGAAATCGCATGTATGACGATCTTCTAGGTCATACAATAATATACTAATACTAAAACAAGGGTAACAGTATACATAAGTGTGATATCGAAGGACTCGTGTCCGTGTCATAAGTAATAGTATATCATGTGTAACATGTAAGAATGCATCATCCAACATGTGTCCAGCAACGACACACAAATCATAATAAAACCTGAGTGCCCAGCACCGACACTCAAAACATCATGAAGTCCGTGTCCGACAGCGACACATAAATCCTGAAATCTCGGGCTCCGTCAGTCCGGATCGGCCCATATCATCAAATCTCATGACTACGTCGGTATCCTCCGGGTATCCGCCGCGTTAGACATCACCAGTAGGTAGTCTGCCCCTGCCAGGCTCATCGTCATCCCCACAAAAACACTCTCGCCTTAGGGTACCATACCATGTCCACCATGTACCCGAGAAGGTTCATCCTACTCCTCAAATCGGGTCTCAAAAAACAACAGAAATTAGGAAAACTCATGGTGTACGACACATACATCATATCACGAGAAAATAGCAACATGCATTTTTTTAAATGATAATGAATTTAGAAAAGTCTTGCGGTTATCCCCCAAATCCAGAAATCTCATAGAAAATCCGAAATCCCAAACTCAAGAGTCAATAAGCAGTGAATATCAGCATAAAGCCCCACAATATTGCATAACAGAATGAATATATAAATGCATGGGGTTTTTAAGTAAGGAATGCAATATCTAAACTAGAATATGAGAGCAAGCATACTAAAAATATGTTGAAACTACCAGCTAGTAGGTTGTACCAATGAAGTAACGTATTCTAGAGTGTACGTGACATGACAATTATCGATGATGATGTGTGTGAGCTGGCAAGCAAGTGTACGTAGAACATACTCATCATTGGTAATGGTGCTAGTGTCCTAACAGACGGGGTTCATAAGAACTAAAGAAAACACATATAATGAATTTGCAATGCAATGAGAACGACATAAAAATACAGAACAAGTGAATAGTAAATGTAGCATTATAAAATACACGTATCAATGTATGAGTCATATGGTTTTAGTGTTTGAAATAGCACGAATCGTGATTTTTAGAAAAGTAGGGGCTACGGGGTTTATTTTTGTGAAAAGATACGTCTTTTGAAAAATCCGTAGTATCCCTCGGGCTGTCTTTACAATTACTCATGATTCGTTAGTTTTGAAAATAAGTAAGACTCGAGTCTAGTCTAGTATCTACCTAAATAAATAAGAGACTAACTAAGAAACTAGTGTTAGTTGTATGTATGCCCTAGAGGCCAGTATTGTACAGATGATGTTTATTATATTGGATGCTTGGACATATATAGAGAGGACTTTCTTGCTCGATATGATAGTATGCTATCTGGTTTCACTTTACTTTAACATGTATACTTGTCTCTTTATACTGTTTTAAAGTTACATGTTGATAAAGCCCTTAGGATGTGTACTTGACTACCTGGACTGTGATGCGGATCATACTAGTGGGGACATGGTAGTCTATAAGTACATCCTTCAAGGTCCCTAGTCGTGGGTGTATCAAGACGGGGCATCGATATACCAGAGTAGACTAGCGTATACGCTTCTCGACCCATGAGATGGGCGATGGATGATTCCATATCCATTGGTGTTTGACATCAGAGATGGTATACGGGTGCTCAGTGATGACTGGGTACACTGGACGGACTCGCCGAGAACTCCCATATGGTATTATACCTTACGTCAGATGGCAGTTCTCTGGTGACACTTGTGCAGGTTAGTCTGTAGACCCGAGATCGTCATAGAGTCTTGTGTGATTCCCACTGTGCGTTGATTTCCACCTTACCACGTCCATGAGGGCGTGCAAAATGGTTGTTTTTGGGTACAGTCCCGAGTCACATGGAGGCAATGAGCAATAGGAGGGGTTTCATCTCTCCCGGTATTGGGGGTTGATGTTGCGCTGTGCTCGATTGGCCGTAACAGGGAAGTCCCTGGCCAGGGCTGATTTAGAGATTTACTGGTAAGTGTTACCAGTAGTTTCTCGACCCGTTATGATCCTTACATCGGCACGACTTATCGGTTATTGGGGTCTGACGTTTACCACCCTTAGACTTGATATGCGACATATCAGACGAGGAGACCGGACTGTACGGGAAGTGTTACCGGCAGGCTTTTACAGGAGTTGGAGCTGGCTTGCTTGCTGATCTTCTGATCGCTCAATACCCGGGTAGCCGTTACATCCAGCTAGTACCGCTGACGGCTTGTGGGTGCTTAATGTGATCATCACCTACTGCCGGCGTATTGACGAGTCTTTAGAGTCCTACATAGAGGTTTTACTGTCTCAGGCAAAACGAAATAGGAGCACGTATGTGATATGTGCGGGACCGAGAATAATGCGTGTATGTGATACCGTATTCTATTCTCGCGACTTTATGTATCAGTCGGTTATATATGATATAGCCGGGTTATCGAATCTAGTGTTGATTCGATAAGTCGATACATTGGATGTTAGTCGGTTATATGTGATATGACCGGATTATTAAGTCAAGTTTTGATTTAATAATTTATTGTATAATTGTATATTTGATATACTAGTTTACATTAACTAACACTTGTTCACTTTAGGTTTTTTCTCACATGTACACAACTTTGATATATATGTGATATATATTAAAATTGTGTTTTCTTTTTGTATCATGGTTGATGATACACAAGACTTGGGTGTATGAGACTTACACCATGCTATCTATTATGTTGGGTTTTTATATTTTAAGTAATTACAAAATTAGTGGAGGATTAGCACAATGCATGAAGCTTGTGGATGCATTGACTAATTCCACTAAATTTGTTTTTACTATGGATATTTCTTAACCCAACCATAAGTATTAGCCATGGTTATGTCTCTACATGAGTTAGTATATGATACTCACTCACCATGGTTAGCTTTCTCACTTGATCATTATCCTCATCTCTTTCTTTTGTTCATCTTCTTCTTCATTTTTGTGAAAAAAAAAAAGAAAAAGCTTGCTAGG
Organism: Agapanthus africanus; assembly: GCA_030015575.1. NCBI lineage: Eukaryota > Viridiplantae > Streptophyta > Magnoliopsida > Asparagales > Amaryllidaceae > Agapanthus > Agapanthus africanus. The sequence continues at coordinate 292,842,830 of JASDDO010000010.1, forward strand.
GTTTGATCCAAAGCGAGAAAGATTGTGAGAAATAAAATTCTAAAGAGAACCCACTTCCTATTTCTCCATCCTCTACTAGACTAGTACTTTTGTTTAGGGTGTTTGCTTCACTAATTCTCTAGTTAGTGAAGTAGAAGCTTGAGTTGGCATCCCCTCGACGTAGATCATCTTCGGCCTCGAAGACTTCAAGCAAGGACGCGTCTTTCGCCTCGTGAAGCCATGCAAGGGTCCGGGAGAACCACGATCGCAGCGAAGGGATTTCAACAAGGAGCTATAGAAGTGAAGGACTGATCTACAAAGGTTGTATTTCGTATTCACTTAGTCGTAAACGTAGTTTACTAGCATATGAAACCCTAATTTTCTAGCAACGTTCTTGCTTAGGGTTATTCGGCACGGCTAAAATTTTAAACGGGCATGTTTGATGCTTTTTTAACCCTTGTTAGAGTGCCAAGTAACCCTACAGTGGTATCAGAGCCTAGCTAGAACATTAGGCGATGTGTTAACGAAGTTAAAACCCCGATCGAACCCGGAAACGTCAAGATAACCCCCTCTCTGTACATTTTTTTAAAACTGGGTTTTTTTTGAATTAAAAATACCTAAAAAAATCAGCAGGGAATTATAAGGGTTACCACAAAATATGAGCCCTTAACTCCGTACAGGCGCCGCGGAACCGCGGTCCCACCCCACTTCACGCGGCGGTTCCGCGGTCGTAAAAGTGAATTGGGAGCAGTATTTTATGCAGTAACCGCCGTAGCTATTCCTATATTTTTATGGGTATTTTTAAAACCGACTCAAGTGCTGAGTATTTTGGCGTTTATTTTGTAATCGTCAATTCGATCAGAGAATTTAATTTTGTTTTGTTATTCCGGATAATTTAGAAAGTATTAAAATGCTCGAACGGATATCATTAACTAAATTTTTCCCGGCACGAAAAACATTCAAGTGTTGAATTTTTCTTGGGTTTAAATCTTTCAGAAAAACGTGCATGTGACGCGATGGATCCTCTAGAAGACAACAAACCTTAACTCGATTATGTGACCGTCTTGAACTGCCTTTTGAACCTTAGGGTTTGGGGCAGTACGGCGTGCCACATGTGAGGCGTTGGCTTGACCCTTCTACGGCTGGACCGTTGCTACTGTGACCTATTCTGGAATTTTTGGACTCCGCTCAAGTGTTGAGCTATTTAGGAAATCTTGGGTATTTGATTATTCGATCGTAAAGTTTAATACTGCCTATTTATCTGGAATGTGATACAATATGTGGAATTCATACAGTTAGGCATGAAATGCGAAGTATGTGATACTTCGGATTTACGATGTCTAAAGAGATTGTGGATTCCAAATGTTGTAGTTTTACACTTTCTTTTCTGCGATCGTAAGTGTAATATGTGATATCGCCGTTTTCGATGCTATATGTCAACGACAATTGGAATGCGCATATTTACTTACGTTGATGACATGTGATGTTATGTGTTGCTGGATATGTTATATTGGATCATCGCGTTACGAATAGCCGGGTTTTTTTTATGTGAGATGAGAGTTTTTATTTTCATTCATGTAAAATTAAATGTATGTAATATTCTTTTATTGGGGCACTTCCGGGATGAGGTCGATGTCACCATTTGTATATTATTTACTTTTCCGCACTATGATTGACCCAAGGAGGAGAGCACAAGTAACCGGGTTCTAGAGTCCAGCGGGAGACCAACTCGAGGAGTCGAGTCCGGGTCTCCTAACTCTAGAATTGCTAGGGTTGCTTGCCGCTCTCGTAGGGGTCTAGGGGTGTGGGTTTGGCTATTCATCGCGACCGTGGAATCCGTGTTTTATAGAGGCTCAAAATAAAACACGGGCGTCCTAGTATATCCAATGTTTCATATGTTTCTTTTGCTGCGATATCTGTGATGTGATGTGATGTGATAAATACTGTATATAGTATATATAATATATTATATAGGCGTTACTTATGTTTTACACCCGCGCTAGCCCTGCCCCGCTCTGCCGTTAGTTACCTAACCTAACGGTGTACGAGGGGACATCGATGCGAATGCGGATGGCATAAGTGTACGTCGTATTTATCTGTGATGTTTAGGTGACTTAAATGATGGGACTTCATTAATGTGATTAATGAAAGAAAAGAAACCTAAAAGATGTTGTAGAATAAAATTTTTCAAAAAGGGTAGTTACAGTTTTGCTTTGCATAGCGGTATATATGATATACCCTGCACCTTATTCGATGAGGAAAGAGCCGAGATCCCTTCACCGGGAGTGACCTCTTTAGCAAAACTGGCAGATGTTACAAAACTCGGTATGTTTTTGATTGCTTTTGGAGTTTTACTTTGCATAGTGATATATACGATATGTCCTGCACCTTATTCGATAGGGAAAGAGCCGAGATCCCATCACCGGGAGTGACCTCTTTAGCAAAACTAATGAAAGCCTCAAAATCACTCCATTTCAAAAATTCACTCGATTCTACAACGATATCAAGTTAATAACGCAATAGGTTTTCAGAAAAACCTGTCGTAGCCTTCCGTCATTTCAGATAAGTCCTACTTAGTATTCGTGCTACGTTTGTTGACCTCCGTCAAGGCGTAGTGTGCGGTAGCTAACTAGTATTTATCTACTTATGCATATGATGCAGATTGGATTAGGGTAGTCGTACGACCTTGTTGACCTCCGTCAAGGGTCGTGCGGGTGGGTTTGATTCAATCAAGAAATGACGGGTTGAACTTGACTTGCACCCTATGGTTTGTTGACCTCCGTCAAGGTCATGGGATGCTTGGGGCAAAATATTATCGGGAATTTCAAGTGTTGAGATTTGCAATGAGATTGCATACCTCCTATGAGATAGTTGGATCCTAATACCCACTGCGAGTAATTGTTACTCCTGGGAGAGTTTTACACAGGACATTTAGCCGATCAAGTAGGTGTCTAGAAAGGTATCAACGGGGTTACGCCTCTGGGAAAACGAGGTTTACTTTAATTAGGTCCGTGCGAAAGCACGGGGAACCTCCCTCAAAGTACCGACAATGGCCTGGCTGAAAGATTGGCGAAATTGTAGGGTGTAATTAATCCCGGCTAGTCTATCCTTTTAGGGTTTGAAGAAAGATTTGATAAAAACAGTGGGAGCCATCCTGATTAGATAAAATAATAACCAATCTGATCTTGCAAGAGCATACGCTAAAGTTTTTTCTTCTCTCTCTCTCCAGGTAGCGACCATATCATGCCTTAATCAAGATAATAATATGGATGTATTGACCGAACCCGCATGTTATACTGTGCTGGGGAACGTTGGTTCCGTTCTTTCTTATAAAAGTTTTAAGACTGAATAGGATATAGGGGAATACCAGGATTCCCATGCCACCCGAATGAAGAAAGTACATGTTGATGCATTTTCTTCGGGTGTTTTCGTTAGAGAGAACTGTTTCTCCATTTGCTCTACGTCCTGGGTATTAGGTACCGGGTCAGGATCCCATATATGTAATCAGTTACATGGGCTTAGGAAAGGTAGAGAACTTGGAGAAGGTGATAAAGACATAAGGGTTGGAAATGGTGCAATTGTTGCAGCTAAAAACGTCGGGGAATATCACCTTGTATTGCCAACTGGTAATACATTGATTCTGAACGAATGCTATTACATGCCGAACCTGATATGCAACATTATATCAGTTTCTTTGTTGAGTAAAGAGGGATATAATTTTGTATTACAGGATAATGTTATGAACATTTTCCTTAACCAAAAGTTGGTTGGATTAGACACGTTGTACAATGGAATTTATGTTCTAAATCAATCAACGGTTCTAAGCATAAAAAACACACACAAGAGGAAGAGTTCAGAAATGAACGAAACCTTCTTGTGGCATTGTAGACTGGGTCACATCAATGCGACACGACTAGCTAAGTTGCATAAGGATGGATATTTAAATCCGTTTGAATTTTCATCTTATGACACTTGCCAGTCATGTCTCAAAGGCAAGATGACCAAAACTCCGTTTACGGGACACGGAGAGAGAGTTACGGAACTCTTGGGACTGGTACATAGTGATGTATGCGGACCCATGTCTACACATGCCAGGAATGGTTCTGCGTACTTCATTACATTCACTGGCGATCTCTCTAGATTCGGATATGTGTTCCTGATGAAACACAAATCAGAAGCTTTTGAGAAATTTAGAGAATATAAACAAGAAGTCGAGAACCAAACCGGGAAAAGTATTAAAATCCTTCGATCTGATCGAGGAGGTGAATACTTGAGCAATGAATTCCTGGACTTCCTAAAAGAGAATGGGATTCTCTCTCAGCTAACTCCTCCATATACACCAAGGCACAACGGTGTATCGGAACGGAGGAACCGCACCCTATTAGATATGGTGCGCTCTATGATGAGTATAACTGAGTTACCTATTTCCTTCTGGGGATAAGCACTGGAGACAGCAGCATACCTACTGAATAGGGTTCCTACAAAATCTGTGCCTACCACCCCATATGAGATATGGGAGGGGAAGATACAATATCTTAATTTTATTAAGATATGGGGTTGCCCGGCCTATGTCAAAAGACAAAAACCAGACAAACTCGAGGCAAGGTCTGTTTTGTGTAAGTTTGTTGGATATCCCAAGAATTCGCGAGGGTATATCTTCTACCACAGTGAGGAACAAAGGGTGTTTATTGCTCAACACGCCACCTTTTTAGAAATGGAATTTCGTGCAAAAGAGATTAGTGGCTCTGAGGTAGAACTGGAAGAGGTTCCAGCTGTACAAACCACAACAGAAGATTTGGTAGAACCAGAGGATTCGGTAGTTCCCGTTGAAACCCAGCAACTCCGCCGATCTAGTAGGGTTCCTCACCCACCTGAGAGATACTACGGTTTTCTCATGGATGGTGGGAGTGAGGATTGCATCATGGTTGATGATGACCCAACTAGCTTCGAGCAGGTCATCACGAGTGGAGACTCAGTGAAATGGCTGGATGCAATGCGGTCCGAGATGGAATCCATGTACACCAACAAAGTATGGACTTTGGAAGATGCTCCTGAAGGGGTAAAACCCATTGGGAGCAAGTGGATCTTCAAGAAAAAACTTGGTGTGTAAGTCTACGCTAGCGCCCCGGCAGTCTACAGACGCCAAATGCGGAACAAAAACTTTTAAACTTGGCACTATCGTATACTTTAACCCGGATCTGCCATTATTGCTAAACTAACAAACTGTAAAGAGTGTAGGAAAGTTATACCGAACGATCCGAGTCCTTCGTTCTTCAACCATCATCCCACGCTCCGTTGCGGCTGCTCCGATCTCGTCGATCTCCGATCTCCTCGTCGAGGTGGCACCACATGATCGGTTCTTTAAACGGGCTCCCGCCTCTGACTCGAGGCAACTCGATCGTCAAGTTTGCTAAAAGAGACGACCAAGATTGATGTAGAGAATGAGTAGATGACTTTGTCTCACTTCGTCCAAATCCGTGGACGATCGGTTAATGAAGTTGCCGTGGAAATCGGGTGATGGAATGAAATGGACTGTGAAATTCCATACACCGATAAACCTATCATAATCTTTTCTAGCAAAATGAAACATCAAGTGAGAGAGTGTATGAGGAGAGAGAGGGGTGTGCACTAATATAGAAGAGGGAGGTGACCGTAGGAGCAAGTGGTGACCATAAGGTATGAAGCTTCTCACTTCAAAATATCTTAAGCAAGACAAGAAGAATTAATACTAAAGCATGAATCACTAATACACCTCATCACACCTTTAATGCAACCAATTAGAACATAACACCAATAAACCTAGTCACCAAATTCTAGAACCTTCTAGAAGCACGACTCACCTCATCCAAGAAAAGATAAATCCGTCTTTAACCGAATGTTAAAAGACGGCTGATAGAAAACTGGAAACTGGCAACTTCCAAAAGTGATCCTGAAACGACTTTCAGGAAAACCCCGAAACTGTATAAATATACCCGCATTTGTATTACGACCGAATACAAATGCAACTGAGACAAAGATATTATACCTACTCAATATAATACTCGGATCCGGCTTAAACCAAAGCCGACCAGTATTATCTGCCCGAAAAATAACACGTGCGTAAACGCACGTGCATTTTCCGAACCCTGCCATAAAACCATACGGCCTCTACAACGTTTCGCCCGAACTTGGGAAACTGTCTGTGGGGGACTCTAATGACTCGTCAGCACCCTGGCAGTGGGTTTAACCACAAACCGTCAGCGGCACTAGCAATGCGTAACGGCTGCCCATGGACTGACCTCAAGGGATGCCGATGAGCGCACTCATCCGGAAAACCCTACTGAGCCTAACAGTGACAATGTATATACAGTCCGGTCCGTTCGTCTATGAGTATCGCATATCTGTCTAGAGGGCTAGCAACGTCAGACCCCCAATAGCAGTATAAGTCGTGTCGGAGTGAAGCCCAATTACACCCTGAGATACTACTGGAGTACCTACCAGTAAATCGCCTGCCATGGCCATGGACTTTGTGTAATGGCTCTCCTAGACACAGCACGACCTCGCCCCCAATACCGGGAGAGACGAATCCCCTGCCGATCCGCTCACGTGCCTCCATATGGCTCGGGACTGTACCCAAAAACTACCTGTTTGCACGACTCCTTTGAGCCGTGGTAGGGTAGAAATCAAAGTACAGTGGGAACTCACACGAGACAAATGACGACCTCAGGTCGATGAACTAACCTGTACACATGTCACCAGGGAACTGCTATCTGACGATAGATATAATACTAACTAGCAGATTCCCGGCGAGTCCTGTCCGGTGTACTCATAACCCAATGAGCACCTGTATACATCTTAGGTGATCCAACTGACACCAGTGGCTTGTGAGACCGGCCACCGCCCCTCGTCGGGGTCTCGACTGTACACACTAGTCTACTCCGGAGTATCGATGCCCTGTCTCGAAACTCCCACGACTAGGGACCACAATTAAGGATATGCGTATAAACTACCCAACTCTCACGTATATGATCGCCATCATACTGTTGGTAGTAAAGCAAGATCCTAAGGGCTCTATCAAAGTGTAACATGCAATCAGTCACCTGAACATGTACACGACTGATAAAGGCAAACCAGATAGCATACTATCATCTCGAGTAAGACTGTCCTACCGGGATAGGTCCTCCGCAATCATTGCAATCACGTACTTGCGATCCAATAATTGACTATGAGGGCACTATCTCCAACAATCTCCCACTTGCACTCAAGGCTAATATTGCGATGTCGACTACTCACAGCCCGTGTGAAACCGAACATCCAACTCCTCTACTAATCAGTTTCACAAAGCCCGTTTGTAAAACTATTGTGTTCGAGAAATAGCCTCAGTGAGTGGATCCGCCTAGATGTTTCTTTCTATATCTCTCTAAAACTCAAGTTCGCGGAGAAAGCCATCTCCCGAATCGAGTAATAACTGTCTTAGAACATGTCTGGATATCTGATGGGACCTTAGTTCATAAATGAACTCCATATCCAAACTTCTTAGACTGAATCGATCACTGAACCTAATCAGTATCGGGCACCTTGCCACCCACAGTATCCTCTTGGACCACCTGTCCATAATACTGTCCCTCTTCGTCAGAGGGAAAAACTAAAACTCTGACAGTCACTCTGTCATCCACGTCACCTTTGAAGCCTGGAATGATAATCGTCTCCCGAAGGAGGCTGCCGTCATCAAATCCATAGAACATGTACTTATGTTCTAAAACTGCTTCCTTATGTTTCTCCAGGATTGGATTAATACAAACTTATTGCATCTAGTGCAAAACCAACATTTGGTGTGGTACTTGACATCTCATGATTGACTCAATTGCCTAAGCAAGTGATCTGCCAATCATGCACATCCCTCTCCCCTTTAGTCTGTAAGACACCTATAGAGAGGGTGACTCCATCATCTGCAGGTACACCACCATGCTAGGAGTCAACTATTCCAAAAACCATTAGAATAACTGTCAAAGTCCCACATTGGGAAACTACCCAAATCCAGATCTAAAACCATAGATCCAGAAACCAGAATGTCAAATATTATATCCATATCCTGTCTGGAGAAACAACTGTGTGACGACCACAGTACAACCGATCGTAGTATAGGAATTTCACTTCCTACTCTGTGTATGTCATTCAGATACCATGACATCACACCCTACTACCTTCTTAACTGATCCATCCCCTATTCTGATTGAAGTCAAACCCATGACTATCACATCAAAATTAGATGATCGATCCCCGCTATAACTGCTCAAGTCTATAAATAGATATAAGCATCTTGCCCACTATGCTTCCGCTGCTCCCACTGACTACGACAACCCTCCTACCGGGTCTCATAGCCTGGAACATCAGTAGTGTCAAGCCTGGGTAGATAAGAACCTCCCTGTCACCGTCCTTGAGCCTACCGAAGTACCTCTCGGGTGTCTGAGGTTACCTACCAAATCTGCGGAGTGGCTATTGGAATGTCAAACCTGATTGAATATATAGGTCCTATTAAATTTTCCGTAATCGTTCGCGGTTCTGGAATCACTTCCAGTTCTACCATACTCCCACTACTGTTTTCTGAAAAAGATCCATTTTACTAAAACTGTGGCAAGTCAAGAACAATATCACTATTGATCTTCTAAATGGTAGAATATCAACCCTCGTCATAGCCAGGGTCAACCCACAAACAGCCATTACAGAAACGTGCCCTGAGTTATCCAGTGTCTGGTTTTAATCATAAGCTGGACAACTCCCCGTACCTTAATATCTTTTAAGGTACGAACTATTCTATATCCAATATAGAAACTTTGGCACTTATTTAATTGGAACCAAGATTCAATCCATGCAGCTGTCTCCAGTGCATATCAACTTAATGGAAAGAGGCTAATCAGCATTACTCAACTTAGGAATCCATCCAATTATGAGTAACCTGAAAGAGAAACACGTTTCTCAAAACCATCACTATCATCTGAATACCAATCACAAGAATCTACATCTTCGATCTCTTTGAAGAATCCCGATACTTGTGACACCTGGTTCTCTACTTTATTCTTATACCCACAACTTCTCAAAACTTAGACCTTGTATTTCTACGAAACACTCGTCTAAATACTAGAGAAGTTATAAGTAAACAGAACATAGTACGAGGACCTACCCCTTTGTCCTGATGGATACTGGACAACATACAATACTCTGTATAAGTCCGCTGAGTTAAACAACTCAAAACCTGTGCGTTGTAGGTGGAAAACTGTACCCTGGCGATTTCCTCAAATATCACCAATTACAACGAATTCCGATATAATGAGGATGATCACCTAATTCCCAATATCTTACTCCCACTCATCATCTGTAAAACCATACAGATATGAGAATGAAACCTGGTAAATACATACCCTTGGAGTAAGTGTCTAATCGGGAAAACAGTTTTTCCTTTAACAATGCACTGAAACATGAAAATGTTTCGTAGGGGTATCCTGGTATTCATAGTAACGCCTCTTCCATAATCCAATTCATGACTTCAACCGTATATTTTATTGCCATCTCTCCAAATCCCTTTATTTGTCTTTAGTCGTTACCTTCTGTACACCATCGTTAGGCTAACTGGTTTTCTTCCTTCCCTACCGTTCGGCACCAGCCTATGGTTTGGAAGAAGACTATCCAGTAAGCATAATAGGTGTACCCTCCTAAACCAAGGAGTACTCGCAACTCGAGAGAAGGTGACGATAAAAGACAACTGAATAATACCTTATTCTGTTAAAGGTGAAATAGGAGTGGCGATGAAGTACGCGGTTTTGGTCGTGAATGATATCAGTCGCAATTTGCTTTGCCCTCTTTCTGATCCCTTTATTTTGTCTTTACATATTACCTTCTGCACACCCTACTTAGGCTAATTGGTTTTCTTCATTCCCTACCTTTCGGCACCAGCCTATGGTTTGGAATAAGACTATCCAATAAGCGTAATAGGTGTACTCTCCTAAACTAAGGAGCTCTCGCAACCTGAGAGAAGGTGATAATAAAAGACAACTGAATAAACCAATTCTATTTCTCCTGAACCTGGATCCATCCCCGAAGAAGTCCCTTCGAGTTCGTATATAACCATACGATGGCTCTATCCAATGGAAGTGGATATCCGTAGTAATACGGGTGTTCTGAGAAATTCAAAGGGTAGAAGAAGGAGTGGCAATGACTTATGCAACTCAGACAATCTAAAAGCCAGTATTTTAAGAAGGTTCGGTCAACCTGGTCACTGAGTCATAGTCTAGGGTCGGTCAAAGGTCGCTGCCAAAGAGAGAGAGAGAAAAGAAACACTCTGCGTGCACTCTAACCTAGATCAGAATGGTCATTATATTATCTAATCCGGAAACCTCCCACTGTCCTGTCAAATTCTCCTCCAAACCTAAAGAAGAATCAATCGGGATCACCCGAAGAGTAAACCAACTCATCAATGGGAATCAGGATCCAACTCTCATCGCATGATAACGTGATGGAATGCATCCACGTTACTCATACTCCAGAAGGTATGCACATACTCGGCAAGTTTCAGTTTCTTTAGAAACTCCTGATATTGTTTTTGCCCCATGCTCTTATAACCTTGGCGTTAGGTCAAAATGTCATAAGTCACATGCCAAGTTCTACCCATCACTATCTTGTTAATTTGAACCCACCCGCACATGCCCTTGGCGTTAGGTCAAAATGGCAGAACGGCTGTCCCAAACCAACTCATCTATCTATGCAACAATTGAATACCCAGCAGCTACCAAACACTATGCCTTGGCGTTAGGTCAAAATACATAGCTTGAATACTACTGAATACCCAAAAGAAGTGACGGAGGGCTACGGCTGGTTTTTGGCGAAAAACCTTTAGCGTAGTGAACTTGATATCGCTGAAGAAACCTGATAGCTTTTTAAAATATAGTGGCGAAAACCTTTTGCTAAAGAGGTCACTCCCGGTAAAGGGATCTCGGCTCTTTCCTCGTGGAATGAGGTGCAGGATACTCCACTGAATACCGCTATGCAAAGCAACTTGTAATCGACTATAGTGAAGTTATTACGCTGACGCAAACTTCTGCCCAAGGGGTCTTTCCCGGTGAAGGGATATCAGCCCTTGCCTCGTCGAATGAGGTGCTGGATATTCACACCGAATACCGCTATGCATAACAAAAAGAAACATCTTTGTAATAACACCTTTTTAAAATTGTTCCAACAACTCAAACAGGTTTGTTTTACTTTGCGTTGATAAGAATCAACGCAGTCCCATCATTCAATCACACCAGAAAAGAACGAAAATAAAATGTACGTATATGCCATCCGCATTCGTCACTGGGTCCCGTCATCACCCGTTAGGTTACTTAACTAACGACAGAGCGGGGACTGGACTAGCGCGGGTGTAAAACATATACAACATCTAATAGTATATAAACCAATATGCATAATCGCTCCAGGCGTGATAATATGCAACATTACAGAAAAGTAATAACCATCACAGAACAATACAGATATCTGGGATCCCCGAGTTTCACAGAGCCGCTGCTGAAACCCGACGTTCCCCTGTCGTGTGGATAGCCTGTGCAATGAAACCTAGACCCCTACGGGCGCGGCAAGTTACCCGCCAAAACCTGAAGCGAGGCAGTCCCCACAGCATAGTGAATGGAACACCCGGCACTTCACGGAATCCGGTAAATTGAGCACCCCTCCTTGGGTCAACCTGTACCCCCTACGAGTGCGGCGAATAGTCTGCCAATTCTGAAGTGGGGTCCCTCTGCCTCTCAAAGCCATGAGATGTGGACCCGTTGCTTTCCTGAACCCGGCTATCCGTGCACTCCGTCGCGGGGTAAAACCTAGTACAGTAATGAAAAATAGTACAATAGGTACATCGACCGCAACCTGGTCGTGCCCCAAAAGAATATTATACAACAGGCAGTGACGGCAGTCCACAAGTTGGACGCTCGCCCCGCAATATCAAATGTACAAATAAACTCAAACTGTACTACCATTGCACACTGCTATCCACCACGACAAATCCGCAACATCACAGCACAACACAGAACATCAACGCGAATGTCACGTTCGCAAACCCGTCTAAAAGAACTATAGCAATCAGACGCAGTTTACCGATCAAATGACATTCCCGGTCGGAGATATAATGTAAGCACTGTAAACTAACGTGTTTAAATTTCGATCGACCAAAGACCAAATATCAAAAAGTGGGCCCCACTGCTTACTGGTGAACAGTAACAAAACCTGGGCCAAAACGATATTTACCAAAAACCCCAAAATCTATCAGAGAACCCACTGGAAAAATTTGGTGCCACGAACTCACTGTATGGCCGCGGAAGCGCGGTCAAACCATAGGTTTGACCGCGTTTCCGCGGCTACGTCATCGAATTGCGTGCCCAAATTTCTACGTGGTTCTTAGAAAACCCTGCACAGATTTTTAAGACATCCAGAAATAATTTTTGAGACCGTTTAAAATTAACAGAAACTGTCGGGCTTGGATTTTGGAATTTTCGATTTCCGGTCGGATCGATGTTTTGAACGCGTTAGCACAAGTTAGTATAGCAAAATGGTTAGGCTCTGATACCACTGTAAGTCTACGCTAGCGCCCCGGCAGTCTACAGACGCCAAATGCGGAACAAAAACTTTTAAACTTGGCGCTATCGTATACTTTAACCCGGATCTGCCATTATTGCTAAACTAACAAACTGTAAAGAGTGTAGGAAAGTTATACCGAACGATCCGAGTCCTTCGTTCTTCAACCATCATCCCACGCTCCGTTGCGGCTGCTCCGATCTCGTCGATCTCCGATCTCCTCGTCGAGGTGGTACCACATGATCGGTTCTTTAAACGGGCTCCCGCCTCTGACTCGAGGCAACTCGATCGTCAAGTTTGCTAAAAGAGACGACCAAGATTGATGTAGAGAATGAGTAGATGACTTTGTCTCACTTCGTCCAAATCCGTGGACGATCGGTTAATGAAGTTGCCGTGGAAATCGGGTGATGGAATGAAATGGACTGTGAAATTCCATACACCGATAAACCTATCATAATCTTTTCTAGCAAAATGAAACATCAAGTGAGAGAGTGTATGAGGAGAGAGAGGGGTGTGCACTAATATAGAAGAGGGAGGTGACCGTAGGAGCAAGTGGTGACCATAAGGTATGAAGCTTCTCACTTCAAAATATCTTAAGCAAGACAAGAAGAATTAATACTAAAGCATGAATCACTAATACACCTCATCACACCTTTAATGCAACCAATTAGAACATAACACCAATAAACCTAGTCACCAAATTCTAGAACCTTCTAGAAGCACGACTCACCTCATCCAAGAAAAGATAAATCCGTCTTTAACCGAATGTTAAAAGACGGCTGATAGAAAACTGGAAACTGGCAACTTCCAAAAGTGATCCTGAAACGACTTTCAGGAAAACCCCGAAACTGTATAAATACACCCGCATTTGTATTACGACCGAATACAAATGCAACTGAGACAAAGATATTATACCTACTCAATATAATACTCGGATCCGGCTTAAACCAAAGCCGACCAGTATTATCTGCCCGAAAAATAACACGTGCGTAAACGCACGTGCATTTTCCGAACCCTGCCATAAAACCATACGGCCTCTACAACGTTTCGCCCGAACTTGGGAAACTGTCTGTGGGGGACTCTAATGACTCGTCAGCACCCTGGCAGTGGGTTTAACCACAAACCGTCAGCGGCACTAGCAATGCGTAACGGCTGCCCATGGACTGACCTCAAGGGATGCCGATGAGCGCACTCATCCGGAAAACCCTACTGAGCCTAACAGTGACAATGTATATACAGTCCGGTCCGTTCGTCTATGAGTATCGCATATCTGTCTAGAGGGCTAGCAACGTCAGACCCCCAATAGCAGTATAAGTCGTGTCGGAGTGAAGCCCAATTACACCCTGAGATACTACTGGAGTACCTACCAGTAAATCGCCTGCCATGGCCATGGACTTTGTGTAATGGCTCTCCTAGACACAGCACGACCTCGCCCCCAATACCGGGAGAGACGAATCCCCTGCCGATCCGCTCACGTGCCTCCATATGGCTCGGGACTGTACCCAAAAACTACCTGTTTGCACGACTCCTTTGAGCCGTGGTAGGGTAGAAATCAAAGTACAGTGGGAACTCACACGAGACAAATGACGACCTCAGGTCGATGAACTAACCTGTACACATGTCACCAGGGAACTGCTATCTGACGATAGATATAATACTAACTAGCAGATTCCCGGCGAGTCCTGTCCGGTGTACTCATAACCCAATGAGCACCTGTATACATCTTAGGTGATCCAACTGACACCAGTGGCTTGTGAGACCGGCCACCGCCCCTCGTCGGGGTCTCGACTGTACACACTAGTCTACTCCGGAGTATCGATGCCCTGTCTCGAAACTCCCACGACTAGGGACCACAATTAAGGATATGCGTATAAACTACCCAACTCTCACGTATATGATCGCCATCATACTGTTGGTAGTAAAGCAAGATCCTAAGGGCTCTATCAAAGTGTAACATGCAATCAGTCACCTGAACATGTACACGACTGATAAAGGCAAACCAGATAGCATACTATCATCTCGAGTAAGACTGTCCTACCGGGATAGGTCCTCCGCAATCATTGCAATCACGTACTTGCGATCCAATAATTGACTATGAGGGCACTATCTCCAACATGGTGTAGATGGGAAAGTGGAGACTTTCAAAGCTAGACTTGTTGCAAAGGGTTTTCGTCACAGACCAGGTGTGGACTATGACGAAACCTTTTCTCCAGTGGCTATGCTTAAATCCATCCGGATCATGCTTGCCATCGCTGTATATCATGACTACGAAATCTGGCAAATTGATGTTAAGACCGCCTTTCTAAACGGTGATTTAGAAGAGTGCGTGTACATAACTCAGCCATAGGGCTTCGTAGATAGTGGGAGCAGCGGGAAGGTGTGCAAGCTACTTAAATCCATTTATGGATTAAAGCAAGCATTGCGGAGTTGGAACATCTGCTTTGACGTCGTTATCAAAGTGTTTGATTTCGTCAAAAACATAGATGAACCTTGTATCTACAAGAAGGTGGTAGAGAGTAAGGTTTTCTTCCTCGTATTGTACGTGGACGACATACTCTTGATAGGAAATGACATTCCTATGCTGCAATCGGTCAAGATCTTCTTATCACAAAGATTCTCAATGAAAGATCTTGGTGATGCCTCCTGCATATTAGGAATTATGATCTATATAGATAGATCTAAACGGATATTGGGATTGTCCCAATCCCGGTACATTGACACCATACTAAAGAGGTTTAGTATGGAAGAGTCCAAACGTGGGTTTTTACCCACGATCTCAGGGCTCACTCTCTCCAAAGAGATGTCTCCCAAGACTTATTTGGAGAGAGTGTTAGTTATATGTATACCCTAGAGGCCATTACTATACATAGGATGTATATTATAATGGATGCTTGGAAATATATAGGGATGACTTTCTTGCTCGATATGATAGTATGCTATCTGGTTACTCTTTACCTTAACGTGTACACTGATTGTCTCTCTGTTACATGTTGGTAAAGCCCTTAGGATGTGTACTTGACTACCTGGACTATGATGCGGATCATACTAGTGGGGACATGGTAGTCCATAAGTACATCCTTCAAAGTCCCTCGTCGTGGGTGTATCGAGACGGGGCGTCGATATACCAGAGTAGACTAGCATATACCTTCTCGACCCATACAGATGGGCGATGGATGATCCCATATCCATTGGTGTTTGACATCAGAGATGATATACGGGTGCTCAGTGAAGACTGGGTACACTGGACAGACTCGCCGAGAACTTCCAGATGGTATTATACCTTACGTCAGATGGCAGTTCTCTGGTGACACTGGTATAGGTTAGTCTGTAGACCCGAGATCGTCATAGAGTCTTGTGTGATTCCCACTGTGCTTTGATTTCCACCTTACCACGTCCAACAGGGCATGCAAAACGGTGGTTTTTGGGTACAGTCCCGAATCACATGGAGGCAATGAGCGATAGGAGGGGTTTCGTCTCTCCCGGTATAGGGAGTTGATGTTGCGCAGTTCTCGATTGGCTATAACAGGAAGTCCTTGGCCAAGGCTGTTTTAGGGATTTACTGGTAAGTGTTACCAGTAGTTTCTCGACCCGTTATGAGCCTCATATCGACACGACTTATTGAGTTATTGGGGTCTGACGTTTACCACCCCTAGACAAGATATGCGACATATCAGACGAACAGACCGGACTGTACGGTAGTGTTACTGGTTGGATTCACAGGAGCGTAAGCGGGCTTTCTCTTTGATCTTCTGATCGCTCAATACCCGGGTGGCCGTTACGTTTAGCAGACCGCTTACGGCTTGTGGGTGTTTGATATGATCATCACATGATGCCGGCGTATTGACGAGTCTTTAGAGTCCTACACAGGGGTTTCCTGGCTCAAGCGAAACGAAATAGGAGCGCATATGAGATATGTACGGGACCGAGAATAATACCAGTATGTGATACTGTATTCTATTCTCGCGATTCGTATCATCGGTCGGTTATATGTGATATAGCCGGGTTACCGAATCAAGTATTGATTCGATACATTGATACACTTGATATTAGTCGGTTATATGCGATATGACCGGATCGTTAAATCAAGTGTTGATTTAATGTATAATTATATATTTGATATATTACTTTACATTGACTAGTAATGGTTCACTTAAGATTGATTTTCTCACTTGAATGTGCTCATTGTTTATATGTGATATATGCAAGTGTACATGTTTGTATCATGCTTGATGATACAAACAAGTTGTGTGTATGAGACTTGAACCAAAGAAAGGTTAGATTAGGGTTTACTATTTTTCTAAGCATATAACAAAAGTGTGTGACTTTGGTCAAAGTTATCAAGCTTCATGAAGCTTGATAAACATTGACAAAGTCAACTCTTTTGTCATATGTTCAAAGATATTAGTTAACCCAACCTTTAACCTAATGGTTTGGTTAAATCTCTACATGAGTTAAGCATGAGGGCTTAACTCAACCATGGTGCCATTATTTATTGGAGGAGTTTCATTTGGATAATTATTCATATAATTCTTTTCTTCTTCTTCATCTTCATCAAGCTCACAAAAGCTTGCTAGCTCCAATGGTGCCATGAGAAAAAGAGTGAGAAATCCAATTCTAAAGTGAACCCACTTCCTATTTCTTCATCCTCTACCACTTGCCATGTAGTATAGGGTGTTCTCTTCACACAGTTTTTGACCAAGTGAAGGAATAGTTTGAGTTTGAGTCTCCCCAACGTAGATCATCCTTGGCCTCGAAGTCAATGACCTAGCCCGCTTTTTTCTCCGACGAAACCATCGCTAGAGTCCGGGATTCCGATGATCGCAGCGGAGGGATGTCAACACGGAGCTAAAAAATAGTGGAGCAGATCTACAAAGGTTGTAGTCCCTTTCACTTAGCAATAAAGTTGTTTACTTGCTTACTTTTCGCCTAATCTCTAGTTAACGATCTTCCATAGGATTCTTAGGCACATGAAATATTTGATTTTGGCATGGTTGATGCCTTGTGGAACCTCTTGAGTGTGCCTAGTAAACCTACAGTGGTATCAGAGCCTAGCTAGAGCTTAGGCGATGTGTAGACGATGTTAGAAACCCGATCGAACCCCGAAACCCTAAATTTCACCCCTTTCTGTACATTTTCTGAAACCGTGCATTTTTCCTAATTAAAAATATCCAAAAAATTCAGCAGGGTTTTTGAGGGGTTACTGTGCTACACGTGCGTCTAAGTCGACTATATCACCGCAGAACCGCGGCACGAGCATGGCTCGTGCGGCGGTTCCGCGGCCGTTATATCACTTCATCTTTTTCTGTTTGCACTGTAATCTCTCTGTGAAAGTGCTGTATTTTCTGGGAATTTTTAAAGTTTGCTCAAGGGTTGAGTTTTCTGGGTTGTATTGGGGACTCGATGTTTCGATCGGGAAGTTTAACTTCGTCTGTGTGTTTTCCGGATATTTTAGAACATGTTAAAAAGTTCGACCGGATATAAATACCCACTTTTTCCCCTGTCGGGAAATTTCCAAGTGTTGAATCTTTCCGTAGTTTAAAGACGTTCTAAGTAGTGCAAGTAACGCGATGGACCCTCTAGAAGACAACAAAGCTTAACTCGATTATGTGACCGTCTTGAACTGCCCTTTGAACCTTAGGGTTTGGGGGCAGTACGGCGTGCCACATGTGAGGCGTTGGCTTGACCCTTCTACGGCTGGACCGTTGGTACTGTGGCATGAAGTGAATGTTTTTAAACTTATTTCATGTGTTGAGCTGTTTCGGGAAAACTTGGGTGTTTGATTGTTCGATCGGAAAGTTTAACATTTTCTATTTATCTGGAATGTGATACAATATTTGGAATCCACAAGTAGTTATGAGATAACAGATTTGGATGTTATAAACATAGCACTTTAGTCTCACTTGATCGGTTGCCAAGGAATTTTGATGTGATCAAAATTCCGTTGCAATCACGTAGCGTACGCGGATACTCGCCGGTTAAACTTAATAGGCAGCTACACCCCATAGCCCCGACCAAGTGACTGTAGGAGAACCCTGACGCCGAAAGCATCCGTTCGGGTGCTCGCGGCGGCGGTGTTCCGCCTTGGTGCACTTCGTCGACGGTATCGGGGGTGCGGCCGTCTGCTAAAGTTTGCTACGAGCATTCGATCAGGATATCGGGAATCTTGTTGAATTGCTGTTCATATCATAATATTGCATTATTATATTCCTCATTCTTATTCTTTTTACAAATAAACAGGTGCTTTTGATGCATGTCTGCTACATATTACAGGTTACAGGTTCTTGGACAGAAAACAGTGAAAATGATGAAAAGACGATGCAAAAGTGGACTTTGACCAACAAACAGAAGACTCTTGATCAAGCCTATATCAAAGATAAAATTCACAAAGTACAAGGCAATGCAAGGTCCAAGATTACAAAGCGAACGGTTAAAAGCCCACCGCAATTATTCACTGGAGATCTGGAAGAAACATAGAAGCTATTTTAACAAAGAACCAAATAATAAGGAAGCCCAAAGATCCAAGGCCCAATACTTTCTTTTAAAGAGACATAAAATTTTACCAAAGCTTGAAATCTACTTTGACTAGGTCTTCCTAAGGATATTTTGGTAAATGTAGACATGCAAATCAATTGTAACCTAGGGTTTCCTATTCTTTATAAATAGGAACTCTAACCATTGTATTTTCTTATGCCTCCCTTCATTAATAAAATTTAGAAATCTTTTGGAGAGCATCGGTGCCTCTCTTTAATTCAGAAATTCAGATCTGACAACCCTGCTTTGATGTTTGGAGAGAGCCATCTGTAAGTAATTTAATTTCTTGCCCTAGAGTAGATTTTAATTCCTTGCCCTAGGTAGATTTAATTTCATGCCCTAGGAACTTGTTTAGGGTTTAGCTTTTGGGAAGGATTTTGAGAGATGAGATCTCTCATCCCTTTCTTACCCATCAAATATTTACAATAGGACTCCATGCATACATGCACATACCGCTCCCTACGGCACTCTATCCCTCGAGGCAGCGGTGATACCGTAGTACAAAGGCCCGGGTGTGATGTTTTCCATGGAGGTTAGGGTAAGGATCTCTAAAGGAGGGACAAGAACCTAGAGGAAGGAACACCTTCCCGAACGGATCTAATCCACTTTATTGATAATTACCATAACTCCTCACAGATCTTCATTCGGGTAAAGAAAGCGTTGAGATTTACTACTATTTCCAAATCATCCCTAAACCTAGCCCTAGCAAGAATAGATTTAATTAATTGCACTAGAATAATTAGGTTTTTAGATTTAATAACTCCGAACACCCTTCGGAATTAACTCGTAAGAACGAATCGGAAATTCACAACATCCCTGTGGACCGACCCGTACTCACCGGCTAGCTGCAAAGCGACGCCGTTCTTGATTGCGGTTACAAATATTTTTGATCTATCTTTTAGAAAGCGCGAGCACGCTAAATCAAACCAATCAAATGGCGCCGTTGCCGGGGATGGCGTAGAATTTTCTTTTCGCAATTTCGGGTTAATCATAAAATTTAAAAAAATCATAAAAATCAAAAAAATCAAAAAATTATAAAAATATATCAATTGTTATTTTTTTGGAAAGGGTACTTTGTTGTGTGAATCTTGCAGATACAATCGAGACGGATCTGGAGATTTGCAGAAAGCAAAACAGAAAACGGGATATCGAAACGGAAGATATTTTTAACAACAGAAGAGCCACAGAAATTTTTTGAACTGATCACCTACCCTAACCGCGAAACCGCGGCCGTACCAACTCTTAGGCCGCGGTTCCGCCGCGCCCTAGAAGAATCATCATCACAGATTTTTTTTTGGGATCCGAGCCGACTTTATCGCCGCGGAAACGCGGTGGGAACACCCATTTGGCCGCGGAAAAGCTGCGTTCTGATGACGACATCTTATGCAAATTTTTCTGTAAGCCTATCTTTTCTTCCTCTGCAAAAATCTCCATATATTTTCTGAAAAATGCCTGCAGGATTTTGTGCACTTTAAAAATATATTCCCTTCCAAATAACTATCTTGTGCTGGATTTTTGGGCCCCGCTTGAACTAAATTGATTGCAAGAAATATTTTGTTGTTGCTTATCTTTTCTATAATATCTTTTTGCAACAATTCTTTCCAAATAAAGATTCTTGTGATATGCTTCAAATAATAACCAATTGCAAGTAATATTTTGCTGTTGCATATCTTTTCTATAAAATATTTTGCTGTTGCATATCTTTTCTCTGAAAATCTTTTTGCAACAAAATTTTTCCAAATAAAAAAAAGAAAGAAAAAAAAATTAATGAAAAATGAAAATAACAAGGAAAAATATTTTGTAGAGCTTGCAAAATTTTTTAGCCCCAAATAAATCTTTGCACCATCCAACCTTCCTTCTTGTCACCTTTCTTCTTCTAACATGGGTACCCCACATAAAAAATCATTAGCCGAACTTTGGTATCCCGAACCTAATTTTGCGTCGTATGTCAATGTGTTCGGTCAATTTAAAGACGATCCTTCCATGCCTAAAAAATCTTTGAAAGATCACATAGAGGAGTCTAGGAGAAATAGTTTGACTTTTCAACCCACTTTGTGTCAACCAAGTCAACCTTTACCACCTACATATGTTGACACCACTTCTCCAAGTCCTGCTGTAACTCCTAGGCCAATGTCCATTGCTGAGCATATTGCTCAATCTCGCAGTCGATCTTTCACCCCTCTCCACTCATCTAGTTCTAGGGATCCGCACGATTATTCACCTTTTTATCCATATGTTGACCCTACCCCTACCCAACCACCCACTTCCTACCAGTCATACCCAACCTTCCCACCTTCACTAAACACTGTTTTTTCACAGCCATTAGGGAGTTTCACATATCCAACCAATTTTGAATCTTTTACTGAAACCCCCTCACCACCTAAGTCTAGTTTGGAAGAGGCGTTGGAGGCGTATATCGCAGCAACAAACAAAATGGTTAGGAATGTGGAAGCGTCCGTGGCCACCCTTATGCAACCTAGTGAACCGGTAGCTAGTGTCCCGCTAGCTCCAAATTTTTCAATGTATGAGGCGGCAGTTGGACAGGGTGAGAATGAGAGAGGATTTTCAAATCAACCCTACCCTTACCCAATTGAAGCCCACAACTCCTGTTTTCCATCGATTGCCCTAAATAGTTCACCTGTTGAAAATAAAGATGAGTTGAGCGAATTTGTAGTGTTTGATTTGCCAGATTGTGAGGAACCCCTTTCGAGTGAAACCGCACCTAATCCTTTCGATCTTTACACCTCCACTCTAGAACCTACATTGATAAATATCCATGCTGTGGACGAAGTGTCTAAAGAAATTGACTTTCACTTGATTGAGGATATAGACGCCGGGAATATTTCGGATGATGAACCTGTCGATTTAATTGAAGTTTTATGTTCAAATCATCATCCCGAGTTATTAAATGTTTCTCCTGAATCTCATATGCGTCTTGATTTTGATGATAATGGCATGGATGAGTTGAATATTGAGGAGAATTATGAGGATAATATTGAGGAGAGTGGTGAGGATCATATTGAGGTTGAACCATTTTTCTTTGATGTGTCGGATTTTCCAATTCTTCCTCTTGAACCTTTACCTAAATCACCCTCCCTCTTTTCCATCGTTCCGACCACACTTCATTTCACGCTTGACGACTGTGAGCTTGAAAACCTTTCTTTTGAATCTGACACAGTTGCCACAGCCGATGACACTTACGAGTGTTTCACTTTTTCGGACGATGTTGAAGTCTCACCGCCCGAGTTTGAGTCCTTTGCATTTTCAGATGAGTTAGTTAATCCTTCAGACTCGGTTGCTTACAGTCGTTTCGAACCATTAATGGAATCTTTCAAGTTTGAAACAGTTTACTACGGTGAGAAAGATACTATCCCTAATTCACTCCCTTTCGTCTTTCCCATTGTTCCGACCGAACAAATGACCGTTACGCTTTCATCTCCTATACCAAGTTCGGCGTACCCATGTTTTCTTGCGAATCTTGAGGGATTTGACCCCATTTCTCGACGAGTTGGTAGGTTAGCGCAATCGCTTTTAACACATCGGTCATCACAAATTGCGCTAATTTATTCACTCAATTTACACCCTCAAGATCGCACTCCACTTCCTTCTTCTTTTCGCCATTCTTCTCCCCCACCGAGACCATATTCTCTTCTTCCCACACGGTCTCGCGTGTTTTTCATTTCTTTCTTCTACACCCCATTCTTCCACCAACTTGACCATAACCACGATAAGATTTTTGAATGGTTGGTGTTAACTTTTGGCTTGTGCAAGGCCAAGCTTAAGTTTGGGGGAATCTTTGTATATATATATATATATTTTGTTTTCTTTTCTATAACAAAATAAAAAAAAAAATTCAAAACATGAAAAATATAAAAAAAAAAATTTATAAATAAATAAACAGGGGAGTGCCGGTGTTTTGACCCTCTTGGTTTAGCATGACAGTGAGGACACTGTCAAGTTCAAGTTTGGGGGTATGCTCGGTACGTCTTCTTCCTTCGCATTCATTTGTACATATTTTTGCATTTGCATACTTATTTGAAAACCCATAAAAATTGAAAATTTCAAAAATTATAAAAATTATTGTATTCAATTTTGGCTAATTGTCTTTAGTTTGACAAATAGGTCAACTAGCTAGGAACAACTAGATCTTAGACTTAGTAAATTAAAAACCCTAAAAATAACCTTCCTTAAAGTTTAACGGTAGAAAGTATATGTCTTTGTAGGTTATTTAGAAATAGGCAAATTTTGGGTTCACTTCTTGGGCTAAGTCTAAACAAGGGAAGAGTATTGATGTTCTTATTAGAGTATAAGTTTGAAAAATAGTTCCTAGCTTAAGTCTAGATTCTGAAAACATGTACCCTACAAAATGCACAAACACGCACCTTGAAACTTGGATTAGTAGAAGAGACCTTGAAATACTCTTGTCTAAAGTCCTTAGCACAATGAAAAAGAAAAAAAAAGAGGGTGGATAGAGAAAAAAAAATGGACACTGGTTTTTGTGATTATTTAAGGCTGTAAAAATAGAAAAATATTTAGCGAGGGTGCTTCATCACCTAGTGCCTTAGACCAACTGGTTTGGGAGCCACTGCTAAAAGCCTTGGGTGTTGCAAAACTAGGAAGTACGCTTTAAAACGCTAACGCATCTTATAATCGGTTGTTGGTACCTCAAGAAGTATTAACAGTCGCATGAAGGATGTGAAAGCGAAAATTTCAAAAGTGCTTTGGACAATGGACGGGAGTACGATTGCTTGATTTGAATTTCCAAGTGTAGGGGTGATTTTTACACACACGTGGGGATATGTGATTAGAGTTTAGATAAGAGAAAGGAATGAAGAATAGAACTTGTATCTTTAGTAGAGTTGATAAAAATTCCTAAGTGGAGATGTAACCCTAGAAGGAAAACTTAAGAAATGCCGAAAGCTAGGTAATTCTACATAACATATATAATCTTAAG
The DNA here is from genome assembly GCA_030015575.1 of Agapanthus africanus. NCBI lineage: Eukaryota > Viridiplantae > Streptophyta > Magnoliopsida > Asparagales > Amaryllidaceae > Agapanthus > Agapanthus africanus. The sequence continues at coordinate 292,866,888 of JASDDO010000010.1, forward strand.
TTAAATGATGAGGAAGTGAAGAATATGGGTGGACAATTTGCGAGTCAAAAGATAATAGAATTCCTTGTTAGAAAACCTAATTAGAGAACAAAAGTCAATGGGCCGAGTTGATAGGATTTTGTGGGTGTAATCCGCTGAAAACCCTCAGGAGACAACACTCCTCCTACTAGGGACACCTAGAGGTTTAACGGCTTGTTGCACGAGCTCAGTGCAATCGCGTTTCCCTGCGAAAGTGCGGTTAGGTTTTTTGTAGAGAATAAAACAATAAGTTTGCTCGAGGACGAGCAAAAGATAAGTTTGGGGGTATTTGTTCATATCATAATATTGCATTATTATATTCCTCATTCTTATTCTTTTTACAAATAAACAGGTGCTTTTGATGCATGTCTGCTACATATTACAGGTTACAGGTTCTTGGACAGAAAACAGTGAAAATGATGAAAAGACGATGCAAAAGTGGACTTTGACCAACAAACAGAAGACTCTTGATCAAGCCTATATCAAAGATAAAATTCACAAAGTACAAGGCAATGCAAGGTCCAAGATTACAAAGCGAACGGTTAAAAGCCCACCGCAATTATTCACTGGAGATCTGGAAGAAACATAGAAGCTATTTTAACAAAGAACCAAATAATAAGGAAGCCCAAAGATCCAAGGCCCAATACTTTCTTTTAAAGAGACATAAAATTTTACCAAAGCTTGAAATCTACTTTGACTAGGTCTTCCTAAGGATATTTTGGTAAATGTAGACATGCAAATCAATTGTAACCTAGGGTTTCCTATTCTTTATAAATAGGAACTCTAACCATTGTATTTTCTTATGCCTCCCTTCATTAATAAAATTTAGAAATCTTTTGGAGAGCATCGGTGCCTCTCTTTAATTCAGAAATTCAGATCTGACAACCCTGCTTTGATGTTTGGAGAGAGCCATCTGTAAGTAATTTAATTTCTTGCCCTAGAGTAGATTTTAATTCCTTGCCCTAGGTAGATTTAATTTCATGCCCTAGGAACTTGTTTAGGGTTTAGCTTTTGGGAAGGATTTTGAGAGATGAGATCTCTCATCCCTTTCTTACCCATCAAATATTTACAATAGGACTCCATGCATACATGCACATACCGCTCCCTACGGCACTCTATCCCTCGAGGCAGCGGTGATACCGTAGTACAAAGGCCCGGGTGTGATGTTTTCCATGGAGGTTAGGGTAAGGATCTCTAAAGGAGGGACAAGAACCTAGAGGAAGGAACACCTTCCCGAACGGATCTAATCCACTTTATTGATAATTACCATAACTCCTCACAGATCTTCATTCGGGTAAAGAAAGCGTTGAGATTTACTACTATTTCCAAATCATCCCTAAACCTAGCCCTAGCAAGAATAGATTTAATTAATTGCACTAGAATAATTAGGTTTTTAGATTTAATAACTCCGAACACCCTTCGGAATTAACTCGTAAGAACGAATCGGAAATTCACAACATCCCTGTGGACCGACCCGTACTCACCGGCTAGCTGCAAAGCGACGCCGTTCTTGATTGCGGTTACAAATATTTTTGATCTATCTTTTAGAAAGCGCGAGCACGCTAAATCAAACCAATCAATTGCCCGGCTTGATATTGAAAAGTGTTTTCGATAATGAGACTAAAATGCGGGGTTTATAATTGTTAGGCATGCGATGTCTAAGGAATTCATTTGATTAGGCATGCGATGTCTAAAGAGGTCGCGGATTCCAACTGTTGTAGTTTTACACTTTCTTTTCTGCGACCGTAAGTGTAATATGTGATATCGCCGGTTTCGTTGCTATATGTCCACGACAATTGGGATGCGCATATTTACTTACGTTGATGACATGTGATGTTCTGTGTTGCTGGATATGTTATATTGGATCGTCGCGTTCGAATCGCCGGGGGTTTTATGTGAGATGAGAGTTTTTCATTTTCATTCATGTAAAAATAAATTGTATGTAATATTCTTTTATTGGGGCACTTCCAGGTTGCGGAAGATGTCACCATTGTATATTATTTACTTTTCCGCACTAGGATAGACCCAAGGAGGAGGGCACAAGTAACCGGGTTCTGGAGTCCTGTGGGAGACCAACTCGAGGAGTCGAGTCCGGGTCTCCTAACTCTAGAATTGGTAGGGTTGCTTGCCGCTCTCGTAGGGGTCTTAGGGTGTGGGTTTGGCTATTCATCGCGACCGTGGAATCCGTGTTTTATACAGGCTCGTATTGAAAACACGGACGTCCTAGTATATCCAATGTTTCATATGTTTCTTCTGCTGCGATATCTATGATGTGATCATTTGATATGTTGTGATAGATACTGTATATAGTATATACGATATATTATATAGACGTTACTTATGTTTTACACCCGCGCTAGCCCTGCCCCGCTCTGCCGTTAGTTAACTAACCTAACGGTGCACGAGGGGACATCGAGGCGAATGCGGATGGCATAAGTGTACGTCGTATTTATCTGTGATGTTTAGGTGATTTAAATGATGGGACTTCATTAATATGATTAATGAAATAAAAGAAACCTAAAAGATGTTGTGGAATCGAATTTTCAAAAACAGGTAGCTACAGTTCTTGCTTTGCATCGCGGTGTTCCTTATAGAACATCCTGCACCTTATTCGATAAGGAAAGGGCCGAGATCCCTTCACCGGGAGTGACCCCTTTAGCAATAACTGGAAGATGCTACACCCCTCGGTTTGTCTTTTGATTTCTTTTGGAATTCTTGCTTTGCAAAGTGATATATATGATATATCCTGCACCTCATTCGACGAGGAAAGGGCCGACGATCCCTTCACCGGGAGTGACCCCTTTAGCAAAACTAGAAAAGCCTAAAAAACACTCCATTTTAAAATCATTTGATTCTACAACGATATCAAGTTCACTACGCAATAGGTTTTCAGAAAAAACCTGTTGTAACCCTCCGTCATTTCAGATAAGTCCTACTTAGTATTCGTGCTACGTTTGTTGGCCTGCGTCAAGGCGTAGTGTGCGGTAGCTAACTAGTATTTATCTGTTTATGCATATGATGCAGATTGGATTAGGGTAGTCGTGCGACTTTGTTGGCCTGCGTCAAGGGTCGTGCGGGTGGGTTTAATTCAATCAGGAAATGACGGGTTGAACTTGACTAGCGCACTATGGTTTGTTGGCCTGCGTCAAGGTCATGGGACGCTAGGGGTAAAATTATCGGGAATTTCAATTGTTGAAATTTGCAATGAGATTGCATACCTTCTATGAGATAGTTAGATCCCGATACCCACTGCGAGTAATTGTTACTCCTGTGAGAGTTTTACACATTACAATTAGCCGATCAAATAGGTGTCTAGAAAGGCGGGGTTACGCCTCTGGGAAAACGAGGTTTACTTTAATTAGGTCCATGCGAAAGCACGGGGAACCTCCCTCAAAGTACCGACACTGGCCTGGCTGAAAGATTGGCGAACTTGTAGCGTGTAATTAATCCCGGCTAGTCTTTCCTTTTAGGGTTTGAAGGAAAATTTGATAAAAACAGTGGGAGCCATCTTGATTTGATAAAATAATAACCAATCTGATCTTGCAAGAGCGCACGCAGAGTGTTTTCTTCTCTCTCTCTCCAGGTAGCGACCATGTCACGCTTTAATCAAGATAATAAAATGGAAATATTGACCGAACCCGCTTGTTATACTGAGCTGGGGAACGTTGGTCCCACCCCAACTTATAATTGTTATAAGACAGAGTAGGAAATTGAGGATTACCAGAATTCCCGTGCCGCCCAAACGAAGAAAGTGCATACCGATGCATCATCTTCGGGTGTGTTCATTACAGAGAACTGTTTCTCAATGTCCTTTACGTCCTGGGTATATGATACCGGATCAGGATCCCACATATGTAATATATTACATGGGCTACAGAAAGGTAGAGAACTGATGACGGGTGATAAGTTTCATGAGGCAGAAAACGGTGCAAGTGTTGCAGCCAAGTCTGTTAGCCACTGTCACCCTGTATTACCAGAATACATTGATTCTGAACAAATGTTATTAGATACCGAACCTGATATACAAAATCATATCAGTCTCTTTACTAGTAAAGAAGGATATAATTTTGTATTGTTGGATAATGTTTTGAACATTTTCTATATCAAGAGTTGATCGGTTCAGGCACGTTATCTAAAAGCATTGACGTTCTAAATCAAACCACAGTTCTTAGTATATAGAACACACACAAGTGGAAGAGTTCAGAAATGAACGAATTCTTCTTGAGGTATTGTAGACTAGGTCATATCAATGCGACCCGACTAGCTTAAGTTACATATAGTTGCATATTTAAATTAGTTTGAATTTACATCTTGTGAAACATGCCAGTCATGTCACAGAGATAAGATGACCATAGCTCTGTTTATTGGAAACAGAGAAAGTGTTAATGAATTCTTGGGATGATACATATTGATGTATGAGGGTCCCCTGTCTACAAATGCCAAGACCGGTTCTTTGTACTTCATTACATTCTCTGATAATCTCTCAAGATTCAGACATATGTTCATGTTGAAACACAAGTCTGAACCTTTTGAGATATTCATAGAATATAAGTTAGAAATAGAGAACCAAAATACGGGTATAAGTATTATGTCCTTTGATGTGATCAAGGAGGAGAATACTTGAGCACGGAATTCCTGGATTATTCTAAAGGAGAATGAGATTCTCTCTCAGCATTAATCCTCCATATACACCATAGCACGATGGTATATCGGAGCAGAGCAATAGCACCCTATGTGATATGGTGTGCTCTATGATGAGTACTACTGAGTTTCCTATTTTTTTTAGGGTGTTATGCACTTATGAAGTTGCATACCTATTGAATAGGGTTCCGATCAAATCAGTTGCCTACCACTTCATATGAGATATGGAAAGGGAAGAGCCCTTGTCTTTAGTTTATTAAGATTTGGGGTTGTCCGGCCTATGTCTGAAAGGAAAAATCCGGACAAGCTCGAAGCAAAGTCAGGACTGTATAAGTCTGTTGGATATCCCAAGCATACGCAAGGGAATATCTTCTACCTAACCGAGGAACAAAAATGTTTTGTTTCTCATTATGCCACCTTTATGAAAAGGGATTTTCTTGTGAAGAAATAAGTGGACATGAGGTAGAACTGGAAAGAGTTCCAGCTATACAAACTGCAGCTGCTGATTTGGTAGAACCAAAGGATTCAATAGCAACCAACGAACCTCAGCCTCTCTGCCGATCTAGTAGGGTTCCTCACCCACCTGAGAGATACTTCGGTTTCTATATGACAGTGGGAGCGAGGAATGCATCATGAGATGATGACCCAACTAGTTTCGAGCTGGCCATCAGGAGTGGGACTCTGTAAGAATTGCTGGATGCTTAATGATCTGAGATGGAATCCTTATACACCAACAAAGTATGGACTTTGGTTGCATTATCTGAAGGGTTAAATCCCCATCAGGAGCAAGTATATCTTGAGAAGATTACGTGGTATACATGGAAAAGTTGAGACTTTCAAAGCTAGACTTGTTAAAGGTTTGCATCATTGACCAGGTATGGATTATAATGAAACCTTTTCTAAGTAACTATGCTTAAGTCCATCCAGATCCTACTTACCACGGCTACATACCATGACTACGATATCTGGTGGTTGGGTGTCATGACTGCTTTTCTAAAATGATGTTTTAGAAGAAAGCGTCTATAAGTACACAGCCAGAAGGCTTCGTAGAAAGTGGGAGCAGCGTAAACGTGTGCAAGATGTTTTATGTGATAAAGCAGGCATCGCGGAGCTGGAACATCTGTTTTGATGAGTTAGTCAAAGAGTTTGACATCGTCAAAATGGTAGATGAACCTTGTATATACAAAAAGGTAGTAGGGAGTATAGTAGTGATCCTCGTAGAGTACGTGGATGACATACTCTTGATAGGGAAGGAGTTTCCTATGCTACGCTCGGTCAATCTCCGCTTATCGCAAAGATTCTCCATATAGGATCAAAAAGATACCTCCTAAATCCTGGGTTTTGGATCTATGAGATAGATCTAATTGGATGTTAGGATACTCACTAGTTGTAGTGAGATGGTATCAATCGATCCTGGGGAGAATCACTGGAAAGGTTCCAGGGTGATAAAGACGACTGAATGTCATTCGCAGGCATTGTCTTTACCCTCAGCACAGGGACGGTATGTTGGAAGAGTTCCAAGCTAGATACCGTGGATAAATATGTATGCCCTAGAAGCCATTACTATACATAGGATGTATATTGTAGTGGATGCTTGGACATATATAGGGATGACTTTCTTGCTCGATATGATAGTATGCTATCTGGTTACTCTTTACCTTAACGTGTACACTGATTGTCTCTCTGTTACATGTTGGTAAAGCCCTTAGGATGTGTACTTGACTACCTGGACTATGATGCGGATCATACTAGTGGGGACATGGTAGTCCATAAGTACATCCTTCAAAGTCCCTAGTCGTGGGTGTATCGAGACGGGGCATCGATATACCAGAGTAGACTAGCGTATATCTTCTCGACCCATACAGATGGGCGATGGATGATCCCATATCCATTGGTGTTTGACATCAGAGATGATATACGGGTGCTCAGTGAAGACTGGGTACACTGGACGGACTCGCCGAGAAATCCCAGATGGTATTATACCTTACGTCAGATGGCAGTTCTCTGGTGACACTGGTACATGTTAGTCTGTAGACCCGAGATCGTCATAGAGTCTTGTGTGATTCCCACTGTGCTTTGATTTCCACCTTACCACGTCCAAGAGGGCATGCAAAACGGTGGTTTTTGGGTACAGTCCCGAATCACATGGAGGCAATGAGCGATAGGAGGGATTTCGTCTCTCCCGGTATAGGGAGTTGATGTTGCGCTGTGCTCGATTGGCTATAACAGGAAGTCCATGGCCAAGGCTGTTTTAGGGATTTACTGGTAAGTGTTACCAGTAGTTTCTCGACCCGTTATGAGCCTCATATCGACACGACTTATCGAGTTATTGGGGTCTGACGTTTACCACCCCTAGAAAAGATATGCGACATATCAGACGAACAGACCGGACTATACGGTAGTGTTATTGGTTGGATTCACATGAGTGTGAGAGGGCTTGCTCGTTGATCTTCAGATCGCTCAATACTCGGGTGGCCGTTACGTTTAGCAGACCGCTTGCGGCTTGTGGGTGTTTGATATGATCATCACCTGCTGCCGGCGTATTGACGAGTCTTTAGAGTCCTACACAGGGGTTTCCTGGCTCAAGCGAAATGAAATAAAAGCGCATATGAGATATGTGCGGGACCGAGAATAATACCAGTATGTGATACTGTATTCTATTCTCGCGATTTGTATCATCGGTCAGTTATATGTGATATAGCCGGGTTACCGAATCAAATGTTGATTCGATACATTGATACACTTGATATTAGTCGGTTATATGCGATATGACCGGATCGTTAAATCAAGTGTTGATTTAATGATTTAATGTATAATTATATATTTGATATATTACTTTACATTGACTAGTAATGGTTCACTTAAGATTGATTTTCTCACTTGAATGTGCTCATTGTTTATATGTGATATATGCAAGTGTACATGTTTATATCATGCTTGATGATACAAACAAGTTGTGTGTATGAGACTTGAACCAAATCAAAGTTAGATTAGGGTTTACTATTTTTCTAAGCATATAACAAAAGAGTGTGACTTTGGTCAAAGTTATCAAGCTTCATGAAGCTTGATAAATATTGACAAAGTCAACTCTTTTGTCATATGTTTAAAGATATTAGTTAACCCAACCTTTAACCTAATGGTTTGGTTAAATCTCTACATGAGTTAAGCATGAGGGCTTAACTCAACCATGGTGCCATTATTTATTGGAGGAGTTTCATTTGGATAATTATTCATATGATTCTTTTCTTCTTCATCATCTTCATCAAGCTCACAAAAGCTTGCTAGCTCCAATGGTGCCATGAGAAAAAGAGTGAGAAATCCAATTCTAAAGTGAACCCATTTCCTATTTCTTCATCCTCTACCACTTTTCATGTAGTATAGGATGTTCTCTTCACAATGTTTTTGACCAAGTGAAGGAATAGCTTGAGTTTGAGTCTCCCCGACATAGATCATCTTCGGCCTCGAAGTCAATGACCTAGCCCGCTCATTTCTCCGACGAAACCATCGCTAGAGTCTGGGATTCCGATGATCTCAGCGGAGGGACGTGAACACGAAGCTAAAGAAATGGTGGAGTGGATCTACAAAGGTTGTAGTCCCTTTCACTTCGCAATAAAGTTGTTTACTTGCTTGCTTTTCGCCTAATCTCTAGTTAACGATCTTGCATAGGATTCTTAGGCACATGAAAAATTTGATTTTGGCATGGTTGATGCCTTGTGGAACCTCTTGAGTCTGCCTAGTAACCCTACAGAGAGCTCGCATGCAAGGGATACCCTATGCTTCGGCTGTAGGCTCTATCATGTACGCGATGCTATGTACCAGACCCGATGTAGCATACTCACTAAGTGTAGTGAGTAGGTATCAAGCTGATCCTGGAGAGAGTCACTGGACAGCTGTGAAGAGCATTCTCAAGTACTTGCGAAAGACTAAAGAGATGCTCTTGGTGTATGGTAACAGAGAACTCCCAGTGGAGTCCTTCACCGATTCGAGCTTCCAGAGTGATAAGGACGACTCTAAGTCGCAGTCGGGATTTGTCTTTACCCTTTACGGAGGGGAGGTTTGCTGGAAAAGTTCCGAGTAGGAAACCGTGGCAGACTCGACGATGGAGGCTGAATACATCGCTGCCAACGATGCTGCCAAAGAGGCTGTCTGGATCAAGAAGTTCATTACTGAACTTGGAGTGGTTCTATCCATTGAGCATCCAATACCTTTGTATTGCGATAACAATGGAGCGGTGGCTTTGGCCAAAGAACCCAGGTCCCATCAGCGATCCAGGCATATTCTGAGGCGGTATCACCTGATCCGGGAGATAGTCGAATGCCGGGAGATCGAGGTCAGGAGGGTTGACACGAAGAAAAACACTGTGGATCCACTCACGAAGGCCATTCCCCAGATACAGTTTGAGAGACTCTTCGGGAAGCTTGGTATGCGATACTACAGCAGCGGGCCCTAGTGCAAGTGGGAGATTGTTAGTTGTATGTATGCCCTAGAGGCCAGTATTGTACAGATGATGTATATTATATTGGATGCTTGGACATATATAGAGAGGAATTTCTTGCTCGATATGATAGTATGCTATCTGGTTGCACTTTACTTTATCATGTATACTTGTCTCTTTATACTGTTTTAAAGTTACATGTTGGTAAAGCCCTTAGGATGTGTACTTGACAACCTGGACTATGATGCAGATCATACTAGTGGGGACATGGTAGTCCATAAGTACATCCTTCAAGGTCCCTAGTCATGGGTGTATCGAGAAGGGGCATCGATATACCAGAGTAGACTAGCGTATACGCTTCTCGACCCATGAGATGGGCGATGGATGATCCCATATCCATTGGTGTTTGACATCAGAGATGGTATACAGGTGCTCAGTGATGACTGGGTACACTTGACGGACTCTCCGAGAACTCCCAGATGGTATTATACCTTACGTCAGATGGCAGTTCTCTGGTGATACTTGTGCAGGTTAGTCTGTAGACCCGAGATCGTCATAGAGTCTTGTGTGATTCCCACTGTGCTTTGATTTCCACCTTACCACGTCCATGAGGGCGTGCCAAACGGTGGTTTTTGGGTACAGTCCCAAGTCACATGGAGGCAATGAGCGATAGGAGGGGTTTCGTCTCTCCCGGTATTGGGGGTTGATGTTGCGCTGTGCTCGATTGGCCGTAACAGGGAAGTCCCTGGCCAGGGCTGATTTAGAGATTTACTGGTAAGTGTTACCAGTAGTTTCTCGACCCGTTATGAGCCGCACATCGGCACGACTTATCGGTTATTAGGGTCTGACGTTTACCACCCCTAGACTTGATATGCGACATATCAGACGAAGAGGCCGGACTGTACGGGAAGTGTTACCGGCAGGCTTTTACAGGAGTTGGAGCGGGCTTGCTTGTTGATCTTCTAATCGCTCAATACCCGGGTAGCCGTTACGTCCAGCTAGTACCGCTGACAGCTTGTATGTGCTTGATGTGATCATCACCTACTACCGGCGTATTGACGAGTCTTTAGAGTCCTACATAGAGGTTTTACTGGCTCAGGAAAAACGAAATAGGAGCACGTATGTGATATGTGCGGGCCCGAGAATAATGCGTGTATGTGATACCGTATTCTATTCTCACGACTTTATGTATCAGTCGGTTATATATGATATAGCCGGGTAATCGAATCAAGTGTTGATTCGATAAGTCGATACATTGGATGTTAGTCAGTTATATTTGGTATGACCGGATTATTAAGTCAAGTGTTGATTTAATAATTTATTGTATAATTGTATATTTGATATACTAGTTTACATTAACTAACACTTGTTCACTTTAGGTTTTTTCTCACATGTACACAACTTTGATATATATGTAATATATATTAAAATTGTGTTTTCTTTTTGTATCATGGTTGATGATACACAAGACTTGGGTGTATGAGACTTACACCATGCTATCTATTATGTTGGGTTTTTATATTTTAAGTAATTACAAAATTAGTGGAGGATTAGCACAATGCATGAAGCTTGTGGATGCATTGACTAATTCCACTAAATTTGTTTTTACTATGGATATTTCTTAACCCAACCATAAGTATTAGCCATGGTTATGTCTCTACATGAGTTAGTATATGATACCCACTCACCATGGTTAGCTTTCTCACTTGATCATTATCCTCATCGCTTTCTTTTGTTCATTTTCTTCTTCATTTTTGTGAAAAAAAAGAAAAAGCATGCTAGGGTTTGATCCAAAGTGAGAAAGATTGTGAGAAATAAAATTCTAAAGAGAACCCACTTCCTGTTTCTCCATCCTCTACTAGACTAGCACTTTAATTTAGGGTGTTTGCTTCACTAATTCTCTAGTTTGTGAAGTAGAAGCTTGAGTTGGCATCCCCTCGACGTAGATCATCTTCGGTCTCGAAGACTTCAAGCAAGGACGCGTCTTTCGCCTCGTGAAGCCATGCAAGGGTCCGGGAGAACCACGATCGCAGCGAAGGGACTTCAACAAGGAGCTATAGAAGTGAAGGACCGATCTACAAAGGTTGTATTTCGTATTCACTTAGTCGTAAACGTAGTTTACTAGCATATGAAACCCTAATTTTCTAGCAACGATCTTGCTTAGGGTTATTCGGCACGGCTAAAATTTTAAACGGGCATGTTTGATACTTCCTTAACCCTTGTTAGATTGCCTAGTAACCCTACAACTAGTCGGGAAGAGAAGAAAATCTAAATATATAATCCGAGTCGATATACCTAGAAGTCGGCGATCCAGCCTCATAGCGTCACGTACTGTATAATACATAGTACGGCATCCTCGAGTCAAGAGTGCGGATCAATCATCATATCTATACCTCGTAAAGTAAAATCCATCGTACGGCATCCCCAAAATCAAGGGTACGGGTCAAATCATATCTAATATCATCTTTCGCATGGTATCATCATCGTACAATATCATGATCAGGGGTACAGTTCTAAAGTCTCGTACATTCTAAGATCATCAAACACATATTATCGTATATATGAATACTCATCGCCCAACGATCCACTATAATATCACGTCATATATTGTTCAGTCGAAAATAATGCAATCTGTAACACATCAATTTCCTCATTATTCTAATCATCTAAGGATAGTTTATATAAATATAACACATATTACCAGGAAAATACTAAATAACCCGTGTTATATATATTCATCATTCTTTATAGGAAATTGTGTGTTTATTACTTCATGCATGATATTATATATCTCGACACACTTCAGTAAGATTTTGTGCAGAAAATTATTCAGGTCAAAGAACTGGAATCGCAAAATTGCCGATAAAACGCAGCAAGTCAAAGACTTCAAATCTGGCAGAAACCAAGAAAGGATATTAAGATTCCAGACATCAGAAGAAGACCCTAAAGCCAAAACCAAACAACTGTAGAAAAACCACACAGAGATCACCTTAAACGGCAGTGGAACCGCGGCCGATTCAGCGCGATCCGCCGCGGATCCGCGGCCGAGTTGACTCATCAGCAACGCAACTTTTTCCAGAGGCCCCCTTATAACTTCCAAGCTTCCTCAAGACTCTTCGAACTACCTTGCTTTTTCCAGAATCTTCCCTACAACAGCCAAGCTTCCTATGCAAGCTTGATACCTACCTAGCTTCCTATGCAAGCTTCATAACAACCTAGCTTCTAGTGGAAGATAAACCTAGCTTCAAGTAAAAGATTGGGGAGACTATAAAAGGTGACTTAGGGCTTCATTCAAAAGGTTGTTGTTCATTGTTCAATAATTGATCATTACAATTCAAGTTGAGTGACACAACTTGTGAGCCAAATCAAGATCCATTGAAAGCAAAATCAAGCGACAATCGAAGATCCTTTATTGAAAAGCCGATCATCATCTGAGCAAGAGATCAACGACGATCCGCGACTCACGGCGATTGAGCCACACAAAGATCGACAACAAATTCCCTTTCAAAGGAGCGATCAAGAGCTAGTCTTGTTCATTCGAGTTGAGAGGTGTAATTAGAAGGAGATTTAAATAAATGTGATAATTGTAATTCTCGCTTTCTATACATTCTTGAATTATGAAATTCTTCGATCTTCATTATTTCATTATGATGCGTGAGTGAATTCTCCGCTTGTGAAGGATTCGAGAGAATCGGTAGATCTAATGACGATCAAATCTTTTTACTAATCTTAAGTCTTATGAGATTTGTGAACCTTAGCAAAAAGAATCGTTGATGACCTAATTTGGAGCGAGATCACGTCTTGATTATTTTGTTGCAAATTAGGGATCTTACGATTGATGATTTTCTTTGCTAAAGGTTATATCCAAATGATGATCAATGAAAAGACAAGGGATAAAGAAAGAGAAATGCTAGGTTCTTCAATAGATCCATAATCTTCATTCATCATCATCGATCTAGCTACAAATTATCAATAGATATGATTAGATATTATTAGATTCATCATTCGCAACTAATTCAATCGAATCCTACAAGCTATTCTTCGTATTCTTGATAAATCAAACTGATATTGGATAAATTCTTGATTTCTTGATTCTTGATATTTTTCTAGATGTTTCTAAAAAATCAATCTCATAAATCTTGAATCGTTTTCTTTACTATTTTCTTTCAATTCATCTAAAACAAGATCGATCAAAACACGAATCTCTGTGGACGATCCGTGCTCACTAACAATCGCTACAAGCGACACCGTTATTGATTGCGGCGATACGAATTTCTTTGATTGTGGACATTTTATATTTCTTAACACGATCCGAAACAATTTAGATCAATCAAATGGCACCGTTGCTGGGGATGCGTGCTATTTTGTTAGTTCTTGTTATTTGAGTTGAAAATTATTTTATTCCATCAAAAATTTCAATCAAAATCGCAACAAGCGCTTAACGATTAGTTATGAATTTTGCAAGGGAATCTGGAATTATTGGAGCAGTGAGATCAAGATTCTGGAGCATTCAAGAAGGCCAGAGTACTGAAAGGAGCATCTGTACAAAATTTTGTGCATAGAACCATACAAACAACCGCGGAACCGCGGCGGGAAGCACATTTTGGTGGCGGACCCGCGGTGAACTTGGCGCCTCAGAGCTTCAGTTTTCTCAGGTATACTTCTTACTTTCTTATCTTCTCTCTGCTCTTGTCCAATAACCATTTTCTGCAGGATTCTTTGCAAAATTTGTTGGATATATGTATGCCCTAGAGGCCATTATATGATAGTGGATATATTTATACATGTATATATATTCAGTGTACATTCTTGCTCGACATGATAGTATGCTATCTGGTTCTTCTTTATCAGACATGTTGACTTGATCATGCTTTTATTCATTTACACATGTTGATAAAGCCCTGAGGATATTTTCTTGACTACTGTGATTATGATGGAGATCATACTAGTGGGACGTCTGTAGTTTATAAGCATATCCTGAAATGTCCCTAGTCGTAGGTGTATCGAGATGGGGCATCGATATACCAGAGTAGACTAGCGTAAATGATACCGGAACCATATGATGGGCGATGGATGTTCCCACATCCATTGATGTTTGACATCAAGATCATATACGGTTCTCAGTGGAGACTGGGTACACTGGACGGACCCGCCGAAAACTCCTATATGGTATTATATCTATCGTCGGAGAGCATTTCTCAGGTGACACTGGTACAGGTTAGTCTGTAGACCCAAGATCGTCATAGAGTCTTGTGTGTTCTCCCACTGTACTTTGATTACCACCCTACCATGGCTCTACTGAGTCACGCAAACAGGTGGCTTTTGGGTACAGTCCTGAGACACATGGAGACGATAAGCGATGGGAGGGGTTTCGTCTCTCCCGGTATTGGGAGTTGATGCTGTGCTGTGCTCGATTGGCTATATCAGTAAGTCCCTGGCCAGGGCTGTTGAGATTTACTGATAAGAGTTATCAATAGTTTCTCGATCTGTTATAGACCATTTATCGACACGACTTATTGAGTTATTGGGGTCAACGTTACCATCCCTAGACTCGATATGCAGCATACCTGACGAAGAGACCGGACTGTACGGTAGTGTTGCCGGTTGGCTCGACGGGAGTTGTAACAGGTTCGCTTGTTTTCTTCTGATCGCTTAATACCCGGATGGCCGTTACGTTTAGCTGACCTCTTGCGGCTTGGGGTGCTTGATATGATCATCACCCACTGCCGGCGTATTGACGAGTCTTAGAGTCCCACAATGGAGTTACCTAGCCCAGGAAAAATGATGTGGGGCACATATGAGATATGCGTGGGGACCCGATTAAATGCGTGTATGTGATACCGTTTATTAATCGGCCGGTTTTCTATTGGTCGGGTCGTATGAGATATGACCGGTTTTCTAAATCAAGTGTTGATTTAACATTGACCATTAGCTTTTCACTTTGGACCCTTTTTTGTTTTTGTTGTATGCATGCATGTATGCACATGTTCTCATTGATGCACATATTGATGTGCATGCACTCATACATGCATACACAATTCTATCATGGTTGTTGATACATGAGATGGTGGCAATATAAGACTCACACCTTTGTAAATATGTTGATATTTATTTTTTTGGATAAATGGAAATGTATAATTACTCATGGTTGATTATTTTATTATTCCACTAACCTTTGTGTTGACCATGAGTTATTTTCCATGGCCATTTTTGATCCAAAGATAAATATCTAGATATTTATAAACTAGAGTTAAGAATGATAACAAGAAAATATATATTTTTTCTTTTCTCATTTTTATCTCAAGACTTATCATTATCTTGAGCTCTTCATTTGCCATCTTCTTCTTCCTCACTCTCTTGCTCTCTAGGTTTTGATAGTGAACAAAAGAGTGATCAAGTTAGGGTTTTGAAGTGAGAAAATAAACCACGTCACCATTCTACACTACTCTTGCCCATTAGTTTAAAGTGTTGGCTTCTACTTCTTCTCTTGATCAAGTGAAGCCTTGAGCTTGGACAAAAAGGACTTCGGATGGATCATCGTGGACTTGGAGGATCTCAAGCAAACTTCTTTCAACCCTCAAGTGGCCAAGGAGTCTAGCGTAGGGAGCTACAAAGGTTATATTCTCTAAACCTAGCTTTTACTACTTGTGGATTGTGTGAAATCTTTTGTTACCCTAGCTTTTCTAGTGTGATCCTTAGGATAGTATATTTAGCACCCTAAAAATTTTAATATAGCATGTATAATCCTACCAAACCCTAGTTGTGGTGCTAAGGAAATCCCTACAAAAAATCGCAGCGTCGCTAAAAGAATTTGTGCGTGTTTTGATATTGGTTGTTTGCATATTTTAATACGGAAATTAAGGGGAAAAGACCAAATTCAGATTAGGTAGGGATTTCATTACCCTTCCTAAGCCCCAAAAATCACAAAACTAGCATCCGCATCACCCTCATTAACTAAAAAATATCTAGACAAGACTCTAAGGACCGTCGCGCTCAATTAGGATAGAAGGAGGTTGTGGGTAATCTATTGCTTATCCGCATTTCTTTTGTGGTGTCTAAGGAAAGTGTGTCTAAAGAAAGTGGTTACTTAATTAGGCCCGTTACTTACGTAGCGGAGAACCTCCCACTTACCTTGCACTTACTTGGCCACAGGAGGGATAAAGAGGCAGTAGAGGATTTATCCTGCAATTTGTCTTCTCGAAGTCTAGGAGCGGTCTAGAGACTTGACCTAGGTGACCATTAGATATAGGGCTGCTTGCGCATTGTTGTGTGATTTTTAAAAATCCGTCCTTTTTCAAAACAAACACCAAACCAACTTTTCTCTAATTATCACTTACGCTGCCACTTGTGCTAAACCATTTAGTGCATGCTCGGCTGGACACGGGATTCTAGTGCCCGTCTTCTCCGCGTTTCTCCTATCGACTCCGAAGTCGGTATTTCTACATCTTCTTTCTCCTCACCACACACCACATCCACTACGATGGACGGATCTGCATCGAACTTTCACAACACCACTTTGCCACCGTCCGCAGGTGCGCAAAATCTACCGCATATGTCTCTCCAAGAGAGATGCTACCCGATACGTGGTCCTCTTTCTACCTGTCATTCCATTCCACCAGCCAATGGGGACAATTTCGAAATCAAACCCTAATACATCAATCTTTTACCCAAATATCACGGTCTTGAGTCTGAAGACGCGTACATTTTTATTACCAAATTTAAAAACGTATCCGCTATGATGGGTACTTCACAGCTTTCTGTGGATGCTATGCGTCTCCGTCTTCTCCCATTCACTTTGTGCGATTTAGCCGAGAAGTGGCTATATAACACAGCTGCACATTCTATTACAAACTGGGATGAATTCGTCATAGCTTTCCTTAAGAAATTCTATCCCAATCATAAGACAGCTCGATTCCATAGCGAAATAAATCAATTTACCCAGCTTCCCAATGAACAATTTTCGAAGTGTTTTGAACGCTTCATGGATCTGTTAGTTCAATGTCCTCATCACGGAATCCATTGATGGGATCTATACAGAATCATATATGAGGGCATTAATCCTACAACAAAACAGAATTTTGAATCCATGTGTCAAGGCAACTTCATGTCTAAAGACGGTGGTGAAGCTTGGAAATTTTTAGAAGATTTTGTTGAAAAATCTTTACAGTGGGAGAGTGGAAGTCAGCCATCTTCTAGGGGTGGTATTCATCAACTTGATGTTTCCATAGGAGTTAGAGCTGAAATGGAAGCAATGCAAAAGAAGCTTGAAGCTATAGAACACAAATTTTTATTAGCCTCCCTAAATCCGATGACACTCCCCAAAACTGTATGTGGATGCTGTTCCGATCCATCACATTTGACGGAAGAATGTCCTTTGAATTCTCCGTTTCAAGGTCAAGAGAACACAGATGCTGCTTTTCAGTAAAGACCTAGAAACGATCCGTTGTCACGACCCGCAGGGTACGGAACGTGACTGGCACTTAAGTTTACGAAACGTCTAAAGACGTCCGTAAAATAAGTAAGCCAAAGCCCAGAAAACAAAACCAATTAAGCAAAAGAGTGAAGAAAACCCAAACATTTGAAAGCAAGTTTATCAAATAAGTCATGTAAAACCTTTTTTAAAAACAATACCAATTTTTCCAAAAATTTCGGCAGAGTCTCCTTTGTAAATACTGGCCCCCAAAATGGGTACAACAAAAATATACATGAATCCAACAAAATAGGACATCCCCAAGCGGGAGCTAGCTCTTCGCCACAAGGCGGTCACAAATCCCACGCAATATAAATGACAACAAGCATAATAATCATAATAAAGCATAAGAAAACATCATGTCGACTCAAGTGAGCTCGACCCCAAAATACAGCATAAAAGTCCACAAACCTCACAGTCTCATCTCTAGGTCAATATACAATAAAACAGGTAGAAACAGTAGATGGAGTACACTAGATACAAGGAATATACAAGGTGGTACAAAAATAATAACATAACCCACCTATGAGCAAATCCCGAGCTCAGGCAAAAGAGGCACAAGAACAAGTGCGCCCGCTGCTACTGAACTGACGGAGCGGACCTGCAAAAGACTGTGGCACAACGGGGGTGAGTTGCCAACTCGTGAGTAATAAATAACACCTACAAAGGCTATCGTATGCATGCACACAAGCATCCTAGCATCTATAATACAGGTATGACTGGATGCACTAGCAGGTGTGTATACAACATCAGTGTACTAATATGTATGCAACATGAATATCTGAGGTCTCAATAGGTATATATAAGAAACATTTTATCTGTTTTTGTGTTTTGAAACTCTTTTAGAATGCCAGCATAATACTCAAAGAAATCGACGAGAACCGGTGTCCAGCAACGACACCTAAAAGCTGTCTCAAATCTCATAAAACCATGTCATAGTGTCTCTGGCCTCGGCCATCCGGCTGACCCATCTCAATATCAATATCTCATCCTCTCGCGGCCCCGGTCGGTATCCTCTGGATATCCGCCGTGCCCAATGAAGTCACCGGTAGGTAATCCGTCCCCTGCCAGGCTCATCGTCAGCACCACGAGCTTCTTGCCCCGGGGTACCCTACCGGGCCCACCATGTACCCGAAACGGTTCATCCAACTCCTCGAAACGGGTCTCCAAAAACCACAGCAAACTCATGGTGGACGACACTTACATCACTAGAAAACCGCAATTTACATGTTTTAAAAAATATAATAAGTTTAGAAATTTTGCGGCTTTCCCCCGAAATCCAGAAATATCATAAAATCTCAAGAAGTCCTCATAAGTGCATATATCAATGATAATGAATGCATATGGTGTCAATAATCAAGTTGCGATGTGTAATTAATGGATTAGGCATGAACAATTTATATGATGAAGTACATGCACATGAATAGCAGTCCTACGGTTTCATTTTAAGGAATTAAAGGCAATAGCACCAGTTTAAGTATCAATTAGTAAAAGGTTTAAATTTAAATGTTATCTAGTGTGGTGGCATGGCAATTACCAGGGTGTGTGTGTAAGCATGAATAGTGCTCGTGCTGCATATAAAGAACCCTGGCAATGGTGCAGGTGTCCTATAAAATGGTTTCGTATAGGTATGTCAATATAATGCATGGATGCAGCAAATAGTCAATTAAGTATTTCACCCCTAATTACTAACATTACTAAGGGTCTTGTAATTTACAAAAAACTATCGGGCGGCTTGCGCCATCCAACGATAGTCCCCCGTAGATGTTACATCTACTCACCGGAATCCCTGGCTAGCTGTGTCCAATCACCGCCATTCCCTTTCGCGCCGCGTCTGACGTCTCCGCGACCGAACCTGGAATTTACATCAATACCAAACATAAGATTACGTATCAAGAACGACGCAAAATCCCAATCTACTAAAGTTCGCTAGCTAGGTACAACGTTCACAAAGTGCGCGGAACACACGCGAAAATCGCAAAAACTGCCAAAAAAACGCCGATTTGGTCGCCCGGCAAAACTAAAACCCGACTACCCAAAAATCCGCACTCACGCATCCTAAAAATCGTAGGATAAGCCATTACAATTATCAACATATCAAAAATAATTCATCACATAATTTTATAACAAAACTAGTAAGCATTTGCATTCCAAAATCGGTGCAAAAATCGCCGATTTGCGACAAAACGATTACAATCTAGCATAATCACCCAAGTCACACCAATAGATAACCACTACACAAAATTTCAACACATTAACCATGCTCCAAAACCTAAATTCCACAACCAACCCTTTCTTGATTTTTCTCAAAAGCAATTGCAAATCAAAATCCATACTAGAAAAACTTAACTAACACTAATTTCAAACCCAATTAGCAAGTTAACCTTCTAGATTAGGTTAGCAAAACAAACTAGATAACAAATTAGATTAAATCAACTAAATAATGGTTTCTAAACCCTAATTCAACTCATTTTCCATACATAACCCTTTCTAGATTTTCCTAAAACAACAATTACAACTAAAATCGAACTTTTAAAGTTAACTAAATTAGCAAAATTTGAAGACTACACAACAAGGTAACCATATAGACTAGTTAAGTAACAATTAGATTAACTACAAAACAACTCAATTAACTATCATGGCTTCAAAACCCTAGTTTAAACAAACTACTCTTTTTTTTAACTAGATTAGAAATTAGTTAATCTTTTAACACTAAAACCATAAACTTAAAGGAATTTAGCCAAAAGAAACTAACTTGATAGAAATTATACCTCAAGATCTATGGATCAAGCAAGTGATTTGCCTCCAAGAATGGCTTCCTAGCTCCAAGATTCAAGCAAGAATGGCTAAGGATAATGATAGCATAAGGATTTTGTTTGGATTTTTGAATAAAGTGTGGATTTTGATGTGTTTTTTTGAAGAAATTTGAAGAAAAATGAAAAGAAAAGAGATGAAGAAGAGGAGGTTCAGGTTTTGGCCAGAATGAGGTATGGGGAGGGGTGTGGGTGAGTGGGGAAAAGTCCTTGGTCAACTCTCCAAAGTCAATGTACCATAACTTATCAATTATAATTAAAATAAATCAATAAACCAACAAATTAACTCAAGAAAGAAAACAAGAAAGAGAGGCCAGAAATTTCTGGACTTGGACAAGGTGGGGCTGTCCTAGGGCTGAGGGAAAAGAGAGAGGGGTTTTACAAAAGAAATTTTATGCAAAAAGGCCCCCTACAAGTCAAAAATTGCAAGTTTTAGCTCAAAATTCAATAAATTCGTTTCATATCATAATAAATTTGTTAAAAATCAAAATAAATTACTAAAAATTTATGTTACCACTAGATTTTAATTATCATAATTTTAGAGATTAAAATTAGCCCGGAAAAATTTGTATTTATCGCTAATTTAATGTATTTTCTTACCGGCTTAAAATAATATTAAAAAAATTGAAAAATTAGGGAAAATTTTTAAACGACCAGAATTTCATAATTAACTCATTAGCTACTAAAAACAAGCAATTACCTATCCATTTTAGGTATAATTAGCCCTAAACTGCAAAATAACAAGAAAGACGGTTTTCGGAAAAATACCGAATTTTCACCGAATTTCAGGGAAACACCAAAACGACTTTTCAAGACGCTACAATCTTCCCCCCTTAAAGAAATTCGGTCCCCGAATTTAAAAAATATAGCTACGCGTACCTTCGAAGAGATGGGGATATTTCTTCCTCATCTCGCCCTCGGTCTCCCAGGTAACCTCCTCGCTGCTCGGGCTACGCCAAAGGACCTTGACGGTCGGTATAATCTTCGACCTCAACTTCTTCACCTGCCGATCCAGGATGGCCACCGGCTGCTCTGCAAAAGAAAGGTCGCGCTCTAGCTGGACTGTCGGGTGCTGAATCGCATGCGAAGGGTCGTGAAGGTACTTGCGGAGCATCGAAACATGGAAGACGGGGTGAACATCGGGAAAGCTGGGAGGAAGAGCCAAACGATAAGCAACAGCGCCAACCCGCTCGAGGATCTCGAAGGGACCTACGAATCTAGGGCTAAGCTTCTCCTTTCGCCCAAAACGCATCACGCCCTTCATCGGAGAGACTTTCAGAAAAACATGGTCACCAACTGCGAACTCTAATCTGCGACGGCGCCTGTCTGCATAGGATTTCTGCCTGCTCTGAGCCGCTCTCATCCGGTCTCGGATCAACTGTATCTTCGCTGTCGTCTCCTCAACAAGCTGTGGCCCCAAAATGCTGCTCTCGCTGAGCTCTGTCCAACAAAAGGGCGATCTGCATCTCCTCCCATACAATGCCTCGAAAGGTGCCATCTGAATAGTATCCTGGAAGCTGTTGTTGTAGGAGAACTCCACTAGAGGTAAATGACGATCCCAGCTACCACCAAAGTCTAAAACGCACGCTCTGAGCATGTCCTCGAGAGTCTGAATGGTCCGCTCTGATTGTCCGTCTGTCTGCGGATGAAACGCTGTGCTGAAGCTCAAACGAGTGCCCAAAGCCTCCTGAAGTCTCTGCCAGAGTCGGCTGGTGAACTGAGTGCCTCGATCTGACACGATACAAGTCGGTACGCCATGTAGTCGCACGATCTAGTCAATATAGAGCTGAGCATACTGAGCGAAGCTGAAAGTCGTCTTCACTGGCAGGAAGTGAGCCGCTTTCGTCAATCTATCCACGATCACCCAGATGGAGTCGTACCCTCGACTGGTCCTAGGTAGACCCACAACGAAGTCCATCGAAATCTGTTCCCATTTCCACTCTGGAATGGGTAACGGCTGTAGCTCTCCTGCGGGCCTCTGGTGCTCGGCCTTGACTTGCTGACCAGTCAGGCATCTCGAAACGAACTCCGCAATGTCCCTCTTCATCCCGTCCCACCAGTAGGTCTCTCTCATATCATGGTACATCTTGGTGGAACCGGGGTGGACACTATACACTGATCGGTGTGCCTCCTCAAGAATGTCGCGCCGCAATCCATCAGCATCTGGTACGCACAGTCTAGATCCATATCGTAAAATCCCCTGATCGTCAACCATGAACTCGGAAAATCTTCCCTGTCCCATCTGTGCCATGATCTCTGAGCAACGGTCGTCACTGTGCTGTGCCTCATATATACGGTCAAGCAACTGTGGGCGTGCACGAACATGCTCGAGCTGTCCCCTGTCTGAGTGAACTCGAACTCAACTCGGCTGTCGCATAACATCTGCCAATCTGCTGACGACTGCATTTGCACTGCGCGCAAAAAGGATAGACTACCCCCGGGCCTCCTACTCAACGCATCTGCCACCACATTCGTCTTGCCGGGGTGATATAAGATCTCGCAGTCGTAGTCTTTCACCAACTCCATCCAACGACGCTGTCTGAGGTTCAGGTCTCGCTGCTGAAATATGTACTTTAAGCTCTTGTGATCGGTGAATATCTGACACGACTCGCCGTAAAGGTAATGTCGCCAAATCTTCAGTGCAAAGACCACTGCAGCCATCTCCAAATCATGAGTGGGGTAGTTCTGTTCATGCTTCTTCAACTGCCGAGAAGCATAAGCGATCACCCGGCCATGCTGCATCAATACGCATCCTAATCCCACTCGCGAAGCATCACAGTAGACAACAAACCCGCCTGATCCCGAAGGCAAAGATAATACCGGCGCCGTAGTCAAACAAGTCCGTAGCTGCTGAAAACTGCGCTCGCACTCCTCTGTCCAAACGAAAGGAACTCCCTTCCGGGTCAAACCGGTCAACGGTGCAGCTATACGGGAGAAGTCCTGAACAAAACGCCTGTAGTAGCCCGCCAAGCCTAGAAAACTACGGATCTCAGTCACCGATGTAGGTCGGGGCCACTGCTGAACAGCCTCAATCTTCTTCGGGTCCACACAAATGCCGTCTCTCGTAACTACGTGACCCAAGAATCCGACGCTGTCCAGCCAGAATGCACACTTGGAGAACTTCGCGAACAGCTGGTGCTCCCTTAGAGTCTGTAACGTAATCCGCAAGTGCTGCTCGTGCTCCTCTCTGCTCCGGGAGTACACCAAGATATCGTCGATAAACACGATGATGAACAAGTCAAGATACGGCTTGAATGTACGGTTCATCAAGTCCATGAATGCTGCTGGGGCGTTGGTGAGTCCGAACGACATCACTAAAAACTCGTAGTGGCCGCAGCGCGTGCGGAAAGCTGTCCTCGGTATATCCTCCTGTCGAACTCGCAGCTGATGGTATCCTGATCGCAAGTCGATCCTCGAAAAATACCCCGCACCCTGAAGCTGGTCGAACAAATCATCAATGCGCGGCAATGGATATCTGTTCCGAACGGTAACTTTGTTCAGCTGGCGGTAGTCGATACATAAGCGCAAACTTCCATCCTTCTTCTTGACAAACAGGACCGGAGCACCCCACGGAGAAACACTCGGTCGAATAAACCCCTTATCCAACAAATCCTGCAACTGATCCTTCAGCTCTCGAAGCTCTGCCGGGGCCATCCGATAAGGCGGTATAGAAATAGGCCCCGAACCGGGAATCAAATCAATGCAGAACTCAACATTGCGCTCAGGCGGTAGCCCCGGTAGCTCATCAGGGAAAACATCAGGGAACTCACAAACTACCGGAACCCGGTCTAACGGAACCTCTGCAGCTCGAGTATCACAAACAAATGCTAAGAATCCCTGACATCCCTTCCGCAAGAGCTGACCAGCGCGAAGAGACGAAATTAAGCTGGGAGGGGTGACACTGCGGTCTCCCCGAATAACAAGGACTGGCTCTCCCGGAAAGCTAAATCTGACTGCCTTCTCACGGCAGTCCACCGAAGCATAACAAGTGGCTAGCCAATCCATGCCCAGAAGCACATCAAAGTCCAACATATCGAGGAGTATCAAATCAACTGATGAATCCCTCTCCCCGATACGAACGGAACACAAACGAAATACAAACCGAGCGACAAACGACTCGCCTACCGGAGTAACAACAACAAGCGGATGATCTAACGACGACGACTCACGGCCCAACATCGGTGCAAAGTGTGTAGAGACGTACGAATGTGTGGAACCTGGGTCGAATAATACCCGTGCGTCGAAAGAACAAACTGGCAAGGTACCTGTCACAACGGCATTGGATGCCTGCGCATCCTGCGGTGTCAGCGCAAATACTCGGGCCTGTCCTCCACCGATAGTGGGCTGACCTCGACCTCGGCCTCTGCCTCCTCGTCCTCTCTGAACAGGACCGCCGCATCCACGGCCTCTCGGTGCACCTAACTGGCGTGGAGCATTGCCTGGGGTAGGAAGTAGGGCTCTCTGAGGAGGGGGTGGTGATGGTGGTAGGGTCACATGCGGAACTGTCGGTGCTCCCTGTCGTCTCGCCGGACAGTCTCTGACAAGATGGTGCAAACTCCCGCACCCAAAACATCCTGGCGACGGCTGCTGCCCCTGGGGATAAGAACCATATAACTGTCCCCGCCCAAATCCTCTGCCAGGACTATCTCTCGGAAAGAATCTGGCGCGCTGCCTCTGAGACGGTACATCGGTGCGCATCCTCTTCGGCCCAGAAACGGCCGAAGTCCGTGATATGCGTGCCTCCATCCGCAATGCCGTATCCATAGCAGCTGAATAAGTGTCGTAGTGCTGGGCTCCAATGGCAAGATATAGCTGGGCATCAAGTCCCTGTACGAACCTCTTCACCATCTTCTCCTCGGTATCCACCAAATACTGAGCATATCGGGATAACTGTGTAAACTGGATGTCATACTCAGACACCGTCATCCCAGGTGTCTTGACTAAGGCCTCGAAGCTACGAGCTCTGGCGTCACGAACGCTCTCTGGAAGGAAACGGGCTAGAAAGACTGCTGTAAACTCGACCCAAGTCATAGGCGGCAGACCTGCAGCTCGACCTCTCAAGACTGACTCCCACCATGTCTGCGCGAGACCCTCTAGTCGGAAACTCGCAAGCTCTACCCATAGATCATCCGAACATCTCAGCGAACGGCAGATCCTGGCTAAACTGTCAAGGAACGTCTGTGGGTCCTCCGCTGCCTCGGTGCCGGTGAATACTGGAGGTCTCAGCCTCATGAAATCCTGTAGTGAAACCGGAATGGCCACGGTGGTAGTAGTAGGAGCAGGTATCATGGTCGTCTGTGATGTAGTAGGTACGTCATCCGGCCTCGGTGTGCGACTGGCTGCAACTAGGGATCCTACCATCTGACATAGCTCCTGCATGCCTCCCATCATCTGTCGCAACTCCTCCATACCGGTCTCGAGCCTATCCATACGGCCTGGGAAGGTGGATCGGTCTGTCCCTGCGGCGTAGGCATACCACCCTGCTCAGTCCTAGTCTCGGACGAGCCAGCTCGAATCTCGTCTCTGGCGGCAGCCCTCTGTGCCCTCGTAGCCTTCGGCGGCATAGTGGCTGTTACAGGAAAACGGATAGTAAGGACAGTGCAATAGGATCATAGGATACACGGAATTGAAGAAAGAATTTTCAAGCAAGTATACCCTAAAGTCACTTAGGCGGAGTACCGTATCGCAAGTATGCCGCGGACATACGCACGCTACGTTACCCTGCTTAAGTCACTTACTCCATCTACCAAGGGTCATCCTACACTCAAAAGGTAAAACCTATCGCTCTGATACCAACTTTGTCACGACCCACAGGGTACGGAACGTGACTGGCACTTAAGTTTACGAAATGTCTAAAGATGTCCGTAAAATAAGTAAGCCAAAGCCCAGAAAACAAAACCAATTAAGCAAAAGAGTGAAGAAAACCCAAACATTTGAAAGCAAGTTTATCAAATAAGTCATGTAAAACCTTTTTTAAAAACAATAACAATTTTTCCGAAAATTTCGGCAGAGTCTCCTTTGTAAATACTGGCCCCCAAAATGGGTACAACAAAAATATACATGAATCCAACAAAATAGGGCATCCCCAAACGGGAGCTAGCTCTTCGCCACAAGGCGGTCACAAATCCCACGCAATATAAATGACAACAAGCATAATAATCATAATAAAGCAAAAGAAAACATCATGTCGACTCAAGTGAGCTCGACCCCAAAATACAGCATAAAAGTCCACAAACCTCACAGTCTCATCTCTAGGTCAATATACAATAAAACTGGTAGAAACAGTAGATGGAGTACACTAGATACAAGGAATATACAAGGTGGTACAAAAATAATATCATAACCCACCTATGAGCAAATCCCGAGCTCAGGCAAAAGAGGCAGAAGAACAAGTGCGTCCGCCGCTACTGAACTGACGGAGCGGACCTGCAAAAGACTGTGGCACAACGGGGGTGAGTTGCCAACTCGTGAGTAATAAATAACACCTACAAAGGCTATCGTATGCATGCACACAAGCATCCTAGCATCTATAATACAGGTATGACTGGATGCACTAGCAGGTGTGTATACAACATCAGTGTACTAATATGTATGCAACATGAATATCTGAGGTCTCAATAGGTATATATAAGAAACATTTTATCTCTTTTTGTGTTTTGAAACTCTTTTAGAATGCCAGCATAATACTCGAAGAAATCGACGAGAACCGGTGTCCAGCAACGACACCTAAAAGCTGTCTCAAATCTCATAAAATCATGTCATAGTGTCTCTGGCCTCGGCCATCCGGCTGACCCATCTCAATATCAATATCTCATCCTCTCGCGGCCCCGGTCGGTATCCTTTGGATATCCGCCGTGCCCAATGAAGTCACCGGTAGGTAATCCGTCCCCTGCCAGGCTCATCGTCAGCACCACGAGCTTCTTGTCCCGGGGTACCCAACCGGGCCCACCATGTACCCGAAACGGTTCATCCAACTCCTCGAAACGGGTCTCCAAAAACCACAGCAAACTCATGGTGGATGACACTTACATCACTAGAAAACCGCAATTTACATGCTTTAAAAAATATAATAAGTTTAGAAATTTTGCGGCTTTCCCCCGAAATCCAGAAATATCATAAAATCTCAAGAAGTCCTCATAAGTGCATATATCAATGATAATGAATGCATATGGTGTCAATAATCAAGTTGCGATGTGTAATTAATGGATTAGGCATGAACAATTTATATGATGAAGTACATGCACATGAATAGCAGTCCTACGGTTTCATTTTAAGGAATTAAAGGCAATAGCACCAGTTTAAGTATCAATTAGTAAAAGGTTTAAATTTAAATGTTATCTAGTGTGGTGGCATGGCAATTACCAGGGTGTGTGTGTAAGCATGAATAGTGCTCGTGCTGCATATAAAGAACCCTGGCAATGGTGCAGGTGTCCTATAAAATGGTTTCGTATAGGTATGTCAATATAATGCATGGATGCAGCAAATAGTCAATTAAGTATTTCACCCCTAATTACTAACATTACTAAGGGTCTTGTAAGTTACAAAAAACTATCGGGCGGCTTGCGCCATCCAACGATAGTCCCCCGTAGATGTTACATCTACTCACCGGAATCCCTGGCTAGCTGTGTCCAATCACCGCCTTTCCCTTTCGCGCCGCGTCTGACGTCTCCGCGACCGAACCTGGAATTTACATCAATACCAAACATAAGGTTACGTATCAAGAACGACGCAAAACCCAAACGAAACTACTAAAGTTCGCTAGCTAGGTACAACGTGCACAAAGTGCGCGGAACACACGTGAAAATCGCAAAAACTGCCAAAAAAACGCCGATTTGGTCGCCCGGCAAAACTAAAACCCGACTACCCAAAAATCCGCACTCACGCATCCTAAAAGTCGTAGGATAAGCCATTACAATCATCAAGATATCAAAAATAATTCATCACATAATTTTATAACAAAACTAGTAAGCATTTGCATTCCAAAATCGGTGCAAAAATCGCCGATTTGCGACAAAACGATTACAATCTAGCATAATCACCCAAGTCACACCAATAGATAACCACTACACAAAATTTCAACACATTAACCATGCTCCAAAACCTAAATTCCACAACCAACCCTTTCTTGATTTTTCTCAAAAGCAATTGCAAATCAAAATCCATACTAGAAAAACTTAACTAACACTAATTTCAAACCCAATTAGCAAGTTAACCTTCTAGATTAGGTTAGCAAAACAACTAGATAACAAATTAGATTAAATCAACTAAATAATGGTTTCTAAACCCTAATTCAACTCATTTTCCATACATAACCCTTTCTAGATTTTCCTAAAACAACAATTACAACTAAAATCGAGCTTTTAAAGTTAACTAAATTAGCAAAATTTGAAGACTACACAACAAGGTAACCATATAGACTAGTTAAGTAACAATTAGATTAACTACAAAACAACTCAATTAACTATCATGGCTTCAAAACCCTAGTTTAAACAAACTACTCTTTTTTTTAACTAGATTAGAAATTAGTTAATCTTTTAACACTAAAACCATAAACTTAAAGGAATTTAGCCAAAAGAAACTAACTTGATAGAAATTATACCTCAAGATCTATGGATCAAGCAAGTGATTTGCCTCCAAGAATGGCTTCCTAGCTCCAAGATTCAAGCAAGAATGGCTAAGGATAATGATAGCATAAGGATTTTGTTTGGATTTTTGAATAAAGTGTGGATTTTGATGTGTTTTTTTTGAAGAAATTTGAAGAAAAATGAAATGAAAAGAGATGAAGAAGAGGAGGTTCAGGTTTCGGCCAGAATGAGGTATGGGGAGGGGTGTGGGTGAGTGGGGAAAAGTCCTTGGTCAACTCTCCAAAGTCAATGTACCATAACTTATCAATTATAATTAAAATAAATCAATAAACCAACAAATTAACTCAAGAAAGAAAACAAGAAAGAGAGGCTAGAAATTTCTGGACTTGGACAAGGTGGGGCTGTCCTAGGGCTGAGGGAAAAGAGAGAGGGGTTTTACAAAAGAAATTTTATGCAAAAAGGCCCCCTACAAGTCAAAAATTGCAAGTTTTAGCTCAAAATTCAATAAATTCGTTTCATATCATAATAAATTTGTTAAAAATCAAAATAAATTACTAAAAATTTATGTTACCACTAGATTTTAATTATCATAATTTTAGAGATTAAAATTAGCCCGGAAAAATTTGTTTTTATCGCTAATTTAATATATTTTCTTACCGGCTTAAAATAATATTAAAAAAATTGAAAAATTAGGGAAAATTTTTAAACGACCAGAATTTCATAATTAACTCATTAGCTACTAAAAACAAGCAATTACCTATCCATTTTAGGTATAATTAGCCCTAAACTGCAAAATAACAAGAAAGACGGTTTTCGGAAAAATACCGAATTTTCACCGAATTTCAGGGAAACACCAAAACGAATTTTCAAGACGCTACATCCGTATTCTTGCACTTATAATCAGGGTTGGAGAAATCATCCTAACTTTTCTATGAACCAACACCAAACTCAAAACACGGTTCCAAACCAAAACAATTTCCAAAGGGTCCCTCCACTACAACAGCAACCACTACAACCAACTCAGCACCCCTATCAATCAAAAAAATTTCAAAATCCGGTCAATTCTTCTGCACCGTATAACAATTCTTTGCAATTGACCGGTACTGATAACTCCTCTTCACTCGAACGAAATTTGGAAATTTTTAAGAAACAATCCATCCAAGTTACGGCTAATTTTCAGTCTTCTATCGATGATATGAAAAAGAACTTCGCCTCCCAATGTAAGAGTATCAAATCGATGGAAGCACAAATTGTACGATTAAATGCCGAAATGAGTGCTAAAGAGAAAGGGAAACTTCCGTCTGAATCCCTACTGAATCCTGGGCATTCACAACACTACAATGTGAATGACATCACAACGTTGAGATCTGGAAGAGTGCTGAATAACCAAGTCGGTGAAGAGATTAATAATAATGATGAATCTATCAATAATACCCCTGCTGAGTCTTTCCCTTTTACTTCCACACCTACTTCTACTTCTGATCCTTGTTCGTCTAGCCCACCACTTTCTTGCGAGCCTATTCTCCGTTTTCCTCAAGGCTCGAACCCTCAGCCCACTTCTTCTAGTCCACTAAAGATGATCCCCACTCCTATTCTGGGATCATTTCCACACACACCACCTTCTCCAATGTTGGACCAAGCTATTATTGCCAAATCTCCTTATCCGAATCGGTTAAGGGGAAACAAATCGAGTCCACATATGGAGAAGATTATGGAAATGTTTAAACAGATTAACATCAACATCCCTCTCCTAGATTCTATCCAACAAGTCCCGGCTTATGCGAAAATTCTTAAGGACTTGTGCACTAGGAAGAGGAAGACACATGTTCCCAAAAAGGTCTTCATGACAAATAATGTTAGCACTGCTTTTACCCCACATTTACCAAACAAACGTAAGGACCTTGGCTGTCCTACAATCTCGACTTCTATTGGGGGTAAAAACATTAACCGTGCTTTACTTGACCTTGGCGCAAGTGTTAACCTGCTTCCATACTCTGTATACGAGCAGTTAGGGATTGGAGAGTTGAAACCAGCTCATTGCACTCTCCAAATGGCAGACCGATCAATCACCAAACCTAAGGGTGAACTGGAGGATGTGTTGATTAAAGTCGGAGAATTTATATTCCCTATGGACTTTATTGTTCTAGATAGACAGCCTGTAGCAAACCCACGGAACCAAATTCCGGTGATTTTGGGTCGACCTTTCCTTGCCACTTCCAATGCTGTTATTAATTGTCGAAATGGTTCCATGAACTTATTCTTTGGAAAAATGACAATTGAACTTAACATCTACAAGATTGAAA
Organism: Agapanthus africanus; assembly: GCA_030015575.1. NCBI lineage: Eukaryota > Viridiplantae > Streptophyta > Magnoliopsida > Asparagales > Amaryllidaceae > Agapanthus > Agapanthus africanus. The sequence goes on from JASDDO010000010.1 coordinate 292,898,153, forward strand.
GTCAGCCGTCTGAACTCTCTGCTCATATTCTTGATGCCTGCTCTGTCCACGAGATAGCTTCCGAAGGCTGCAAGGTTGATGAATTTTGCTTTGATAATCTTGACGACATTAGCATGACATTGCATGACCTTGCACATCTTAGTGAGGATACTTTCTACGAGTCCACTTCTGAGTCTGAAACTTTGGACTCATCACTTTCCGTGTCTGTATCATTTGCAGGCTACGAGCTTCTTCGTGAATCTGAATGTCATTCGCTTACCCCACCTTCTATTGTTTCTCCGCCGTCATTAGATCTCAAATTGGTACCTTCTCATCTTAAATATGCACATTTAGGTGAGAATGGGTGTTTACCCTTGATCATATCAGCTTCTCAAGCCCTAGGGCAAGAGAAAACTCTTTTAATGGTATTGAGATCTAATAGGCAGGCTTTTGGTTGGACAATGGCTGACATCAATGGGATTAGTCCCTTGTTTGTAGTGTAGGGTTGCTGGGCACACGCACAAGGGTCTACGAGGCATCAACCATGCCCGATTAAAAAATTAGCCGTGCCGAACAACCCAAAGCCGGATCTTTAAACTAGGGTTAGGCGAAAACTAACATGTTAAATACTTTAATACTAAGTGAGAGGGATTACAACCTTTGTAGATCCGGTCCTTCACTTCTTAAGCTCCATGTAGATGTCCCCTTCGCTGCGATCGTGAACTCCGGACTCTAGATAAGCTCCGCAAGAAGAACGAACGTGCTTGCTACGATGACTTCGAGGCCGAAGATGATCTACGTCTGGGAGACACTAACTCAAGCTATTCATTCATTAGGTCATGAACTTTGTGAAGAGAACACACTCTACTACATGGCAAGTGGTAGAGGATTAAGAAGTAGGAAGTGGGCTCACTTTAGATTTGATTTTCTCACACTTTTTCTCATGGCACTATTAGAGCTAGAAAGCTTTTCATGGAGCTTGATGAAGAAGAAGATGAAGTGAATAATTCATCCAAAATGAAAACTTATCCAATGAATTATTGCACCATGGTTGAGTTAAGCCCTCATGCTTAACTCATGTAGAGAATTAACCAAAGTATGAGGTTAAGGGTTGGGTTAACTAATATCCTAAGGAATGACAAAAGAGTTGACTTTGTCAATGTTTATCAAGCTTCATGAAGCTTGATAACTTTGACCAAAGTCTCATCTCTTTTGTTATTTGTTAGGAAATTTGTAAAACCTAATTTAACCTTGACTTGATTTAAGTCTCATAAACCCAACTTGTATGTATCATCAAACATGATACAAATATGTACACTTGCATATATCACATATAAACAATGTGCACAATCTAGTGAGAAAATAAATATTAAGTGAGCTAATACTAGTTAATGTAATGTAATATATCAAATATATAATTATACATTAAATTATTAAATCAACTCTCGATTTAATAATCCGGCAATAACCGACTAATATCATGTGTAACAACTTATCGAATCAACACTTGATCCGATAACCCGGCTATATCGCATACAACCGATCAATGTTATAAATCGCAAGAATAGAATACGGTATCTCATATCGTATTAATCTCGGTCCCGCACATATCACATATGTGCTCCTACTCCGTTTCGCTTGAGCCAGGAAACCCCTGTGTAGGACTCTAAAGACTCGTCAATACGCCGGTAATAGGTGATGATCATATCAAACACCCACAAGCCGAAAGCGGTATGCTAAACGTAACGGCCACCCGGGTATTGAGCGATCAGAAGATCAACAAGCAATCATGTACATTCTCCTGTGAATCCAATCAGTAAAACTCCCGTACAGTCCTGTCTCGTCGTCTGATATGTTGCATATCTCGCCTATGGGTGGTAAACGTCAGACCCCGGTAGCTCGATAAGTCGTGTCGATATGAGGTCTATAACAGTTCAAAAAACTACTGATAACACTTACCAGTAAATCTCAGCAACCCTGGCCAGGGATTTCCTGTTATAGCTAATCGAACACAGCACAATATCAACTCCCTATACCGGGAGAGACGAATCCCCTCCTATCGCTCATTGCCTCCATGTGATTCGGGACTGTACCCAAAAGCCACCTTTTTGCACGCCCTCTTGGACGTGGTATGATGGAAATCAAAGCACAGTAGGAATCACACAAGACTCTATGACGATCTCGGGTCAACATACTACTCTGTATCAGTATCACCGGAGAACTGCCATCTGACGTAAGGTATAATACCATCTGGGAGTTCTCGGCGAGTCCGTCCAGTGTACCCAGTCTCCACTGAGCACCCGTACACCATCCTTGATGTCAAACACCGATGGATATGGGATCATCCATCGCCCATCATATGGGTCAAGATGCGTATACGCTAGTCTACTCTGGTGTATCGATGCCCTGTCTTTATACACCCTCGACTAGGAACAGTTATAGGATGTACTCGCCGACTACCGTGGCCCCACTAGTATGATCTCATCATAGTCCCAGTAGTCGAGTACATATCCTAAGGGCTTTATCAACATGTAACATAGAGACAATCAGAGTACATGTTAAGATAAAGTACAACCAGATAACATACTATCATGTCGAGAAAGAAAGTCCTCCCTATATATGTCCTAGCATCCACTACAATATACATCGTATGTACAGTAATGGCCTCTAGGGCGTACATATAACTAACAATCTCCCACTTGCACTAGGGACATCTGTTGTGGTTTCACATACCCAACAATTAGCTGTGGTTGAAGTATCTCATACTCAACCATCCCATAAAAGTGTCTACTGGGAAAAAGGCCTTTGTGAGTGGATCCGCGCTGTTGTCCTCTGTGTCTACTCTCCTAACCTCGATCTCTCTGGAGATCAACCATCTCCATGATCAGGTGATACTGTCTAAGAATTATATCTGGATTTCTGATGGGACGGTAGTTCCTTGGCAAAAGCCAGAACTCCATTGTCACACAATGGTAGGAACGAAGTTCATCTCATGAACTTATATATATCCAGACTGCCTCTTTGGTAGCATAGTTGGTAACGATGTATCTTGCCTTTAATCGTCTAGTAAGTCACGGTATCTAGCTTGGAACTCTTCCAACATACCGTCCCTCCACTGAGGGTAAAGACAATGCCTGCGACTAGCATTCAATCGTCCTTATCATCCTGGAACCTATCCAGTGATTCTCCCCAGGATCGATTGATACCATCTCACTACAACTAGTGAGTATCCTAACATCCAATTAGATCTATCTCATAGATCCAAAATCCAGGATTCAGGTGGTATCATTATGATCCTATATGGAGAATCCTTGTGATAAGCGGAGATTGACCGAGCGTCGCATAGGAAACCCCTTCCCTATCAAGAGTATGTCATCCGCGTACTTTACGAGGATAACCACCATACTCCCTACTACCTTTTTGTATATACAAGGTTCATCTACCATTTTGATGAAGTCAAACTCTATGACTACCACATCAAAACAGATGTTCCAACTCCGCGATGCCTGTTTTATCACATAAAACATCTTGCACACGTTTCCGCTGCTCCCACTGTCTACGAAGCCCTCTGGCTGTGTATTAATAGACGCTCTTTTCTAAAACATCATTTAGAAAAGCAGTCATGACACTCAACCGCCAGATATCGTAGTCATGGTATGTAGCCGTGGCAAGTAGTATCTGGATGGACTTAAGCATAGCTTTGAAAGTCTCAACTTTTCCATGTACACCAAGTAATCTTCTCAAGATATACTTGCTCCTGATGGGGATTTAACCCTTCAGATAAAGCAACCAAAGTCCATACTTTGTTGGTGTATAAGGATTCCATCTCAGATCCATAAGCATCCAGCCATTCATACAGAGTCCCACTCCTGATAGCCTGCTCGAAACTAGTTGGGTCATCATCTCATGATGCAATCCTCGCTCCCACTGTCATAGAGAAACTGAAGTATCTCTCAGGTGGGTGAGGAACCCTACTAGATCGGCGGAGAGGCTGAGGTTCGTTGGAAACTATTGAATCCTTTGGTTCTACCAAATCATCAGCTGCAGTTTGTATAGCTGGAACCTTTCCAGTTCTACATAACAGACCTTGCCTCGAGCTTGTCCGGATTTTGCTTTTAGACATAGTTCGGAAAACCTCAAATCTTAACAAATTTAAGATATGGGCTCTTCCCTTTCCATATTACATATGAAATGGTAGGCAACTGATTTGATTTGAACCCTATTCAATAGGTATGCAGCTTCTCAAGCGCATAACACCCAAAAGGAAATAGGAAACTCAGTAGTACTCATCATAGAGCACACCATATCACATAGGGTGCTATTGCTCCGCCCCGATACACCGACATGCTGTGGTGTATACGGAGGAGTAATGCTGAGAGAGAATCTCATTCTCCTTTAGAATAGTCCAGGAATTCCGTGCTCAAGTATTCTCCTCCTTGATCTCATCAAAGGACATAATACTTATACCCGTATTTTGGTTCTCTTCTTCTAACTTACATTCTGTGAATATATCAAAAGGTTCGGACTTGTGTTTCAACAGGAACATATGTCTGAATCTTGAAAGATCATCAGAGAATGTAATGAAGTACAAAGAACCGGTCTTGGCATGTGTAGTCAGGAGACTTTCATACATCAGCATATATCAATCCCAAGAGTTCACTAACTCTTTCTCTGTTTCCAATAAACAGAGCTATGGTCATCTTATCTTTGTGACATGACCAACAAGTTTCACAAGTTGTAAATTTAATCAGATTTAAATATGCATCTAAATGTAACTTAGCTAGTCGGGTCGCATTGATATGACCTAGTCTACAATGCCTCAAGAAGGATTCGTTCATTTCTGAACTCTTCCTCTCGTGTGTATTCTGTATACTAAGAACTGTAGTTTGATTTAGAACGTCAATGCTTTTAGATAACGTGCCTGGACCGATCAACTCTTGATATAGGAAATGTTCAAAACATTATCCAACAATACAAAATTATATCCTTTCTTTACTAATAAAGAGACTGATATGATGTTGTATATCAGGTTTGGTATCTAATAACATTCGTTCAGAATCAATGTATTCTGGTAATACAGGGTGATAGTGACCAACAGATTTGGTTGCAACACTTGTACCGTTTTCTGTCTCATGAAACTTATCACCCGTTCTCAGTTCTCTACCTTTCTGTAGCCCATGTAACAGATTACATATGCGGGATCCTGAGCCGGTATCTCATACCCAGGACGTAAAGGATACTGAGAATCAGTTCTCTGTAATGAACACACCCGAAGAAGATGCATCAGCATGCACTTTCTTCGTTTGGGCGGCACGGGAAATCTGGTATTCCCTAATTTCCTGCTCTGTCTTATAACAATTATAAGTTAGAGTGGGACCAACGTTCCCCAGCTCAGTATAACAAGCGGGTTCGGTCAATACATCTGTATTATTATCTTGATTAAGGCGTGATATGGTCGCTACCTGGAGAGAGAGAAGAAAACACTCAGCGTATGCTCTTGCAAGATTAGATTGGTTATCTAATATATATAATCAGGATGTCTCCCACTGTTTTAATCAAATCTTCCTTCAAACCCTAAAAGGAAAGACTAGCCGGGATTAATTACACGCTACAAATTCGCCAATCTTTCAGCCAGGCCAGTGTCGGTATTTTGAGGGAGGTTCCTCGTGCTTTCGCACGGACCTAATTAAAGTAAACCTCGTTTTCCCAGGGGTGTAACCCCGTTAACACCTTTCTAGACACCTACTTGATCGGCTAATTGAAATGTGTAAAACTCTCCCAGGAGTAACTCTTACTCACAGTGGGCATCGGGATCCAACTATCTCATAGAAGGTATGCAATCTCATTGCAAATTTCAACACTTGAAATTCCCAATAATATTTTGCCCCAAGCGATCTATGACCTTGACTGAGTCAACAAACCATAGACCGCAAGTAAAGTTCAACCCGTCATTTCCCGATTGAATTAATCCCACCCGCACGATCCTTGACTGGGTCAACAAGGCCGCACGACTACCCTAATCCAATCGCATCATATGCTTTGCAGATAAGCACTAATCAGCTACCGCACACTATGCCTTGACTAAGTCAACAAACGCAGCACGAATACTAACTATTACTTATCTGAAATGACGGAGGGCTACGACAGGTTTTTAAGAAAACCCTTTGCATAATGAACTTTATATCGTTGTAGAATCGAGTGATTTTAAATGGAGTGTTTTTTAGGCTTTTCTAGTTTTGCTAAAGGGGTCACTCCCGGTGAAGGGATCGTTGGCCCTTTCCTCATCGAATAAGGTGCAGGGTATATCATATATACCACTATACAAAGCAAAAACTATAGAAGCAATCAAAAGACAAACCGAGTATGCAGCATCTGCTAGTTTCACTAAAGAGGTCACTCCCGGTGAAGGGATCTCGGCTCTTTCCTTATCGAATAAGGTGTTGGATGTTCTACAAGGAACACCGCTATGCAAAGCAAGAACTAGAGCTACCAGTTTTTAAACAAGTTTCTACAACATCTTAGGTTTCTTTTATTTTCATTAATCTCATTAATGAAGTCCTATTTTAATATGCTTCACAAGCATCAAATTTGAAACGAAATCTGCAATACAACATATATCTCATATATATAATATAAACATTCGTCTCAGGCAGTAATATGATCTCATCACAGAACATTGCTGCAGAAGAACATATATGAAATATTGGATATACTAGGACGTCCGTGTTTTCAATACGAGCCTGTATAAAACACGGATTCCACGGTCGTGATGAATAGCCAAACCCACATCCCCAGACCCCTACGAGAGCGGCAAGCAACACTGCCAATTCTAGGGTTAGGAGACCCGGTCTCGACTCCTCGAGATGGTCTCCCACTGGACCCTAGAACCCGGTTACTTGTGCTCCCCGCCTTGGGTCTACCTAATGCGGAAAAGTAAATAATATACAATGGTGACATCATCCTCAGCCCGGAAGTGCCCCAATAAAAGAATATTACATACAAATGAATTTTACTTGAATGAAAAAGAAAAACTCTCATTTCACATAAAACCCCCGGGTATTCAGAACACGACGATCCAATATAACATATCACAGCAATACATAATATCTCATATCATCAACGTAAGCTAGTATGCGTATCTCGATTGTCGTTGATGTATAGCAACGAAGCCGGCGATACACCACATACTACGCTTACGGTCACAGAAAAGAAAGTGTAAAACTACAACAGTTGGAATCCGCAACCTCCTTAGACATCGCATGCCTAACCAAATGAATTCCTTAGACATCGCATGCCTAACAATTATAAACCCCGCATTTTAGTCTCATTATCGAAAACTCTTTTCAATATCATGTCAGGCAATTCAACAAGATTCCCGACATCCTGATCGAATGCTCGTCGCAAACTTTAGTAGACGGCCGCACCCCCGAATGCCGTCGACGAAGTGCACTAAGGCGGAACACCGCTGCCGCGAGCACCCGAACGGATGCTTTTGGCGACGGGGTTCTCCTTCAGTCACTTGGTCGGGGCTATGGGGCGTGGCTGTCTGTTAAGTTTACCCGGTGAGTATCCGCGTACGCTACGTGATTGTGACAGACTTTTGATCACATCAAAATTCCGTGGCAACCGATCATCTGAGACTGAACTGCTAGATTTATAACATTCAAATTAGTTATCTCATAACTACCTGTGGATTCTAAATATTGTATCACATTCCAGATAAATAGACAATGTTAAACTTTCTGATCGAATAATCAAACACCCAAGATTTCCCCAATATATCTCAACACTTGAAATCAGTTTTAAAACATCCATCACATGCCACAGTAACAATGGTCCAGCCGTAGAAGGGTCAAGCCAACGCCTCACATGTGGCACGCCGTACTGCCACAAACCCTAAGGTTCAGAGGCAGTTCAAGACGGTCACATAATCGAGTTAAGGTTTGTTGTCTTCTAGATGGTCCACCGCGTTACTTGCACGACTTAGAACGTTCTTAAACTCGATAAAAAATCCAACTTTTGAAAAATTTTCCGACTGGGGAAAAAGTGAGTTATTGATATCCGGTCGAACTTTCTAACAGTTTCTAAAAATTACCCGGACAAACTAAACAAAGTTAAATTATCCGATCGAATCAACGAGTCCCCAATACAACCTTAGAAAACTTAACACTTGAGTGGAATTAAAAAAGTCCCAGAAACAATTGCCAAGAAAGGACCTAAGAATAAATATATGAAATTCCAAGGACTAATTCACAATTTTGGCCGCGAAACCGCCGCCAAACCCTTGGTTTGGCCGTGGTTCCGCGGTCATCTGAGCGAATTAGTGGGCCGTACTTCACAGTAATTCTTAGTTTTTCCTGCTTATTTTTCTGAGCATTTTTAATTCTGAAAAAATCACATTTTTAGAAAATGTACAGAGAGGGGTATAAACCGGGTATTCGGAGTTCGATCGGACTTTAAACTTCGCCAAGACTTCGCCTAAAGCTCTAGCTTGGCTCTGATACCACTGTAGGGTTGCTGGGCACACGCAAAAGGGTTTACGAGTCATCAACCATGCCCGATTAAAAAATTAGTCGTGCCGAACAACCCAAAGCCGGATCTTTAAACTAGGGTTTAGGCGAAAACTAACATGTTAAACACTTTAACACTAAGTGAGAGGGATTACAACCTTTGTAGATCCGGTCCTTCACTTCTTAAGCTCCTTGTAGATGTCCCCTTCACTGCGATCGTGAACTCCGGACTCTAGATAAGCTCCGCAAGAAGAACGAGCGTGCTTGCTACGATGACTTCGAGGCCGAAGATGATCTACGTCGGGGAGACACTAACTCAAGCTATTCCTTCACTAGGTCATGAACTTTGTGAAGAGAGCACACTCTACTACGTGGCAAGTGGTAGAGGATGAAGAAGTAGGAAGTGGGCTCACTTTAGATTTGATTTTCTCACACTTTTTCTCATGGCACCATTAGAGCTAGCAAGCTTTTCATGGAGCTTGATGAAGAAGAAGATGAAGTGAATAATTCATCCAAAATGAAAACTTATCCAATGAATTATTGCACCATGGTTGAGTTAAGCCCTCATGCTTAACTCATGTAGAGAATTAACCAAAGTATGAGGTTAAGGGTTGGGTTAACTAATATCCTAAGGAATGACAAAAGAGTTGACTTTGTCAATATTTATCAAGCTTCATGAAGCTTGATAACTATGACCAAAGTCTCATCTCTTTTGTTATTTGTTAGGAAATTAGTAAACCCTAATTTAACCTTGACTTTTTTTAAGTCTCATACACCCAACTTGTATGTATCATCAAGCATGATACAAACATGTACACTTGTATATATCACATATAAACAATGTGCACAATCTAGTGAGAAAATAAATCTTAAGTGAGCTAATACTAGTTAATGTAATGTAATATATCAAATATATAATTATACATTAAATTATTAAATCAACTCTTGATTTAATAATCCGGCAATAACCGACTAATATCATGTGTAACAACTTATCGAATCAACACTTGATCCGATAACCCAGCTATATCGCATACAACCGATCAATGTTACAAATCGCGAGAATAGAATACGGTATCTCATATCGTATTAATCTCGGTCCCGCACATATCACATATGTTCTCCTACTCCGTTTCGCTTGAGCCAAGAAACCCCTGTGTAGGACTTTAAAGACTCGTCAATACGCCGGTAGTAGGTGATGATCATATCAAACACCCACAAGCCGCAAGCGGTCTGCTAAATGTAACGGCCACCCGGGTATTGAGCGATCAGAAGATCAACAAGCAAGCCTGTACATTCTCCTGTGAATCAATCAGTAACACTCCTGTACAGTCCGGTCTCGTCGTCTGATATGTTGCATATCTCGCCTAGGGGTGGTAAACGTCAGATCCAAGTAGCTCGATAAGTCGTGTCGATATGAGGTCTATAACAGTTCGAGAAACTACTGATAACACTTACCAGTAAATCTCAGCAACCATGGCCAGGGATTTCCGGTTATAGCCAATCGAACAACAGCACAACATCAACTCCCTATACCGGGAGAGACGAATCCCCTCCTATCGCTCATTGCCTCCATGTGATTCGGGACTGTACCCAAAAGCCACCTTTTTGCACGCCCTCTTGGACGTGGTATGATGGAAATCAAAGCACAGTGGGAATCACACAAGACTCTATGACGATCTCGGGTCAACAGACTACTCTGTACCAGTGTCACCGGAGAACTGCCATTTGACGTAAGGTATAATACCATCTGGGAGTTCTCGGCGAGTCCGTCTAGTGTACCCTGTCTCCACTGAGCACTCGTACACCATCCTTGATGTCAAACACCGATGGATATGGGATCATCCATCGCCCATCATATGGGTCAAGATGCGTATACGCTAGTCAACTCTGGTGTATCGATGCCCTGTCTCGATACACCCTCGACTAGGAACAGTTATAGGATGTACTCGCCGACTACCGTGGCCCCACTAGTATGATCTCTTCATAGTCCCAGTAGTCGAGTACATATCCTAAGGGCTTTATCAACATGTAACATAGAGACAATTAGAGTACATGTTAAGATAAAGTACAACCAGATAGCATACTATCATGTCGAGCAAGAAAGTCCTCCCTATATATGTCCTAGCATCCACTACAATATACATCGTATGTACAGTAATGGCCTCTAGCGAATACATATAACTAACATGTAGAACATCATATACATTTGATCGATGAAGCCAAACCAACCCGAGAACCACAAAGATAGTTGAATCCCGTCATGAAGGATGCGGTAAAGAAAGAAATCGTCAAATGCCTTGACAGTGGTATCGTTTACCCAATCTATGATAGCCAATGGGTAAGTCCAGTTCATGTAGTCCCTGAGAAATCTGGCGTCACGGTCATAACAAATGAGGCTAATAAGTTAATCCAAATACGCGCTCAAACTGGGTGGGGTGCATGTATTGATTACAGAAAACTCAATGCCGCAACAAGGAAAGACCACTTCCCTCTACCTTTTATTGGCCAGATGTTAGAACGCTTAGCTGGACGAGAATATTACTGTTTCATGGACGAATACTCTGTCTATAACTATGTCCCTATTGCTGAAAAGGATCAAGAAAAAACCATATTTACTTGTCCTTTCGGTACATTTGCTTATAAATGCATGCTCTTTGGGTTATACAATGCTCCCGCTACATTTCAGCGGTGTATGATGGGGATATTCTCGGACATGGTCGAGAATTTTTTGGAGATTTTCATGGACGATTTCTCGATATTCGGTGACTTATTTGATGACTGCCTGTCTCATCTTGATGCAGTTCTTACTCGTTGTAAAGAGAAGAACTTAACTTTAAATTGGGAAAAATGCCATTTCATGGTCCAAGAAGGAATTGTACTTGGACATGACATTTCACAAAAAGGCACTGAGGTTGACGGAGCTAAAATAGATGTCATTCATAACCTTCCTCATCCCAAATGCGTCAAAGATATTCGATCTTTCCTTGGCCATGCAGGCTTTTACAGGATATTCATTAAGGATTTTAGAAAAATTGCTAGACCTTTAACTCTTCTCTTGGCCAAGGACACAACCTTTCACTTTGACTTGGACTGTGAGGCTGCATTTGACTCACTTAAAAAATCCCTCACTACAGCGCCCGTTCTATCATCTCCTGATTGGAACCACCCGTTCGAGCTTATGTGTGATGCATCAGATTTTGTTGTTGGTGCAGTCTTAGGACAGCATATTGAGAAGATACCACACGTGATTTATTATGCAAGTAAAACCCTGAATGATGCTCAAGTTAATTATACAACTACCGAGAAAGAATTCTTGGCAGTTGTATTTGCATTAGAAAAATTCATGCCTTACTTGATTGGCTCACCAATTGTTGTGTACACTGATCACTCCGCCTTGAAACATCTTTTATCGAAGAAGGATGCTAAAGGTAGGTTAATATGTTGGATCCTTCTATTATAAGAATTTGATCTTGTTATTCGAGATAAGAAAGGATGTGAAAATGTAGTAGCCGACCATCTTTCGCGCATCTCTTCTTCACCTGTGACCCTGCCAATTAATGACAGCTTTCCGGACGAACAACTCTTGAATGTATCCGAAGAACCTTGGTTCGTGGATATTGTGAATTATCTTGCAACGGGACTTATTCCCAACGAATGGTCTAAACAGGACAAACATCGGTTTCTTTCCCGAGTAAAACATTTTAACCGGGATGAACCCTATTTGTTTAAATATTGTCCTGATCAGATCATTCGCAGATGTGTCCCCAATGATGAATTCAAGAGTGTTCTATCTTTTTGTCATGATCAGGCATGTGGAGGTCATTTTGGTCCTCGAAAGACGGCGGAGAAAGTTTTGCAATGCGGTTTTTACTGGCCGACATTATTCAATGATGCATTTGATCATTGCAAAACATGTACACAGTGTCAACACACAGGTCGGATTTCTCAGTGGAATGAGATGCTTCTTCAACCGATCTTGGTGATTGAAATTTTTGACATTTGGGGCATTGATTTTATTGGTCCTTTTCCCAACTCTTTTGGAAATTTGTACATATTGTTAGCGGTTGATTACGTCTCGAAATGGGTGGAAGCTATTCCTTGTCGCACTAATGACAAAAAGGTTGTCATTAAGTTCCTTAAAAAGAATATCTTTTCGCGATTTGGACACCCTCGCGCTATCATTAGCGATAACGGGACACATTTCTGTAATCGGTCTTTTGAGACTTTGATGCGGAAATATGCAATCAACCAAAAACTTTCCACACCCTATCATCCCCAAACGAGCGGGCAAGCTGAGGTTTCCAACAGACAAATCAAATAAATTTTGGAGAAAACAGTTTCTAAAAACCGGAAAGATTGGTCAACTAAATTAACGGATGCTCTTTGGGCATTCCGTACTACTTTTAAAACTGATCACGGTATGTCTCCGTATCGTCTAGTGTTTGGTAAGGCTTGCCACCTTCCGGTCGAGATTGAACACAAAGCAATGTGGGCCATTAAAGAACTGAACTTTGACTTAAATCAAGCCTGTAACTTTCGGAAGCTGTAATTAAACGAGCTAAGTGAACTCCGTGATGAAGCTTATGATAATGTTGTGATAGTAAAGAATCGGACTAAGGTATTTCACGATAAAAACATTTTGAGAAAAACTTTTACAACAAGTCAACAAGTCCTACTTTACGACTCACGTTTTCATCTTCATGCGGGTAAGCTACGATCTCGGTAGAAAGGACCTTTTGTTGTGCGGTATATATACCCGCACGGGGCAGTTGAGGTTGAAAATGTTGAAAACGGTACAATTTTCAAAGTAAATGGACATAGATTAAAACCGTATTTTCCACTGACCCCTCGGAGGAGCTTCTGTTTTTACAGGAGACGCATTATAATGACTGATTTTCCTCCAGCTCACCTCCATGTCTTGGTAATATTGTCTCATCTTTTAGAATGGAGGTGAGTCAACTTGTACATACATATAAAAAATATAAAAATATAAAAATAAAAAAAAAATAAAAATTGTACATAAATAAAGAATAAGTTTGGGGGAGATTTTCACGATCATATTTTATGTCGCCATTAATAAATTTTTCCTCCCAAGTTTACAGGTTTCTGAGATTTAACAGATGACAACAGTGAGGACACTGTTGTAAACAAGTTTGGCGGAGATTTATTCTTATTTACGCATCACTTTGCATCATATTTCGCATAAGCACAAAACATTCATAAAAAATATTTAATATTTAATCTTTTATAATAAAAGATTAGAAAATGAAAAATTACATCCAAAAGATTGGAAATATTTAAGAAATCCAAGAAAGTTAGAAGTTTTCTTAAACGAACTTGTAATAAGTAGTTATGAGCCGTTGTCCCAAGGGTTAGTAAGATGAAAGAAGTCACTAATCTGAGGATAAAAATAAGTCTGAAAAATAGTTTCTAATCTGGAAGCCAAACATTTGAATGTTGATACCCTACTATACGCACATACACACGTCTTGAAACTCGGGATAGTAGAGGATACCTAGAAATGCTCTTGTCTAAAAGCCAAAGTATGAAGGAAATTATAAATAGAGTATAAAATATAAATGGTTTAGAAAAATGAACACTTGTTTTGTAATCACCAAGGCAGCAATAAAAAAAATATTGTGAGGGTGCTTAATCACCTAGTGCTTTAGACCAACTGGTTTAGGAGTCACTTCTAAGCCTTAGGTGTTGCAAGACGAGGAAATTGCCAATTACGCCTAATCTGTGCGCACATTTAGTAATCGGTCGGTTAGTACCTCAAGAATTATTAACGATCACATGAAAAATGTGCGAGCAATTCCATCTAAATATTCACCGACTAAAAAGTACTGAGGTAGATGGACAAGAGTATGATAGCTTGAATTGAATTCTCCGAGTGTAGGGATGTCCTTTACACACACGTAGGGGTATATGATCAGTGTTTGGAAGAAAAGTAGGAATGAAGAATAAAGACGATGTTTTATTGAGGGTTGATGTGATTTCTAACGTCTTTTCATGACTATTAAGATAGGGCTCATGACAACCGAAAAACTAGTATAGTTGGAAACTCTGATTTTCAAAGTCTTTCTTTTATAGTTTTTATCTTTATATGTAACTTTCACAGTCTTCCTTTTATTATAGGTTTTTGTGGGTGCAATCCGCTGAAAACCCTCAGGAGACAACACTCCTCCTACTAGGGACACCTAGAGATTTAAAGGCTTGTTGCACGTGCTCAGTGCAATCGTGTTGCCTACGAAAGTGTGCTAGTTAGTTTTTCTTTTTCATATATTTTATCCTTCTCTTGAATAAAAGACGTTTGCTCGAGACGATCAAAATCAAGTTTGGGGGAATTTGTTCAGTCGAAAATAATGCAATCTGTAACACATCAATTTCCTCATTATTCTAATCATCTAAGGATAGTTGATATAAATATAACACATATTACTAGTTTGTCTGGAAAATACTAAATAACCCGTGTTGTATATATATTCATCATTCTACATAGGAAATTATGTGTTTATTACTTCATGCATGATATTATATATCTCGGCACACTTCAGTGAGATTTTGTGCAGAAAATTATTCAGGTCAAAGAACTGGAATCGCAAAATTGCCGATAAAATGCAGCAAGTCAAAGACTTCAAATCTGGCAGAAACCAAGAAAGGATATTAAGATTCTAGACATCAGAAGAAGACACTAAAGCCAAAACCAAACAACTGCAGAAAAACCACACAGAGATCTCCTCAAACGGCCGCGGAATCGCGGCCGATTCAGTGCGATCCGCCGCGGATCCGCGGCCTAGTTGACTCATCGGCGAACGCAATTTTTTTTAGAGGCCCCCTTATAACTTCCAAGCTTCCTCAAAACGCTTCGAACTACCTAGCTTTTTCCAGAAGCTTCCCTACAATAGCCAAGCTTCCTATGCAAGCTTGATACCTACCTAGCTTCCTATGCAAGCTTCATAACAACCTAGCTTCTAGTAAAAGATTGGGGAGACCATAAAAGGAGACCTAGGGCTTCATTAAAAAGGTTGTTGTTCATTGTTCAATAATTGATCATTACAATTCAAGTTGAGTGACACAACCTGTGATCCAAATCAAGATCCATTGAGAGAAAAATCAAGTGACAGTCGAAGATCTTTTATTGCAACGCCGATCATCATCCGAGCAAGAGATCTACGACGATCCGCAACTCACGGCGATCGAGCCATGCAAAGATCGACGACAAATTCCCTTTCAAAGTAGCGATCGAGAGATAGTCTTGTTCATTCGAGTTGAGAGGTGTAATTTGAAGGAGATTTAAATAAAAGTGATAACTGTAATTCTCGCTTTCTATACATTCTTGCATTATGAAATTCTTCATTCTTGATTATTTCATTATGACGCGTGAGTGAATTCTCCACTTGTGAAGGATTCGAGAGAATCGGTAGATCTAATAATGATCAAATCTTTTTACTAATCTTTAGTCTTATGAGATTTGTGAAGCTTAGCAAAAAGAATCGTTGATGACCTAATTTGGAGCGAAATCGCGTCTTGATTATTTTGTTGCAAATTAGAGATCTTACGATTGATGATTTTCTTTGCTAAAGGTTAGATCCGAATGATGATCAATGAAAAGACAAGGGATAGAGAAGGAGAAACGCTAGGTTCTTCAATAGATCCCTAATCTTCATTCATCATCATTGATCTAGCTACAAATTATCAATAGATAAGATTATATATTATTAGATTCATCATTCGCTACTAATTCAATCGAATCCTACAAGCTATTCTTCGTATTCTTGATAAATCAAATTGATATTGGATAAATTCTTGATTTCTTGATTCTTGATATTTTTCAAGATGTTTCTTAAAAATCAATCTCATAAATCTTGAATCGTTTTCTTTACTATTTTCTTTCAATTCATCTAAAACAAGATCGATCAAAACACGAATCTCTGTGGACGATCCATGCTCACTAACAATCGCTACAAGCGACACCGTTATTGATTGCGGCGATACAAATTTCTTTGATTGTGAACATTTTATATTTCTTAACACGATCCGAAACAATTCAGATCAATCATATATCATATCATGACTCAATCACATATCAAATCTAACGACATCATGTCCGATCATATCGACTCATCTCCAAGTATCATATACCATCCTCATATCACGTGTATATGTATGTGTGTGTGTGTGTGTGGACAAAATCAAGTTGTTGGAGATAGTGCCCTCAGAGTCAATTATTGGATCACAGGCACGTGATTGCAATGATTAAGGGAGGACCTATCCCAGTAGGACAGTCTTACTCAAGATGATAGTATGCTATCTGGTTTATCTTTATCATCGTGTACTGCTTTAGGTGACCTTACAGGTCACTATTGTGCGTTGATAGAGCCCCTAGGATTCTTTCTTGACTTCCAGCAGTATAAGGGCGATCATATACGTGGGAGCTGGTAGTCTATAAGCACATCCTTAAAAGGTCCCTAGTCGAGAGAGTTTCGAGACAGGGCATCGATACTCCAGAGTAGACTAGTGTATACAGTCGAAACCCCGACGAGGGGCGGTGGCCGGTCTCACAAGCCACTGGTGTCAGTTGGTTCACCTAAGATGTATACAGGTACTCATTGGGTTATGAGTACACCGGACAGGACTCGAGGGGAACATGCTAGTTGGTCTTATACCTGACGTCAGATAGCAGTTCCCTGGTGACATGTGTAAAGGTTAGTTCATCGACCTGAGATCGTCATTTGTCTCGTGTGAGTTCCCACTGTACTTTGATTACTACCCTACCACGCTCAAAGGAGACGTGCAAACAGATTTTAGTCGGGTACAGTCCCGAGCCACATGGAGGCAGTGAGCGGATCTGCAGGGGTTCGTCTCTCCCGGTATTGGGGGTGAGGTCGCGCTGTGTCTAGGAGAGCCATTACACAAAGTCCTTGGCCAAGGCAGGAGATTTACTGGTAGGTATTCCAGTAGTATTTCAGGGTGTTCTGGGCTACACTCCGACACGACTTGTACCGTTTTTGGGGGTCTGACTTTTACCAACCCCCTAGGCCCTCCATGCGATGCTCATAGACGAACGGACCGGACTGTACGGATATTGTCACTGACAGGCTCAATAGGGTGTCAGGATGAGGTCGCTCATCGACGTCCCTTTATGTCAATACCTGGTAGCCCGTTACGTATAGGCTAATACCTCTGACGTGCTAGTGGTTAAATCTACAACCAAAGTATTAACGAGTCTTTAGAGTCCCCCACAGACCAGTTTCTCAAGTTTCGAGCGAAACATTGTAGAGGCCGTATGGAGATATGGCAGGGTTCAATCAGATACGTACGGTATTGTACGGATCATGATCGGACGGATAATACTAGCGGGCTTTGGTTTAAGCCGGATCCTAGTATTGCACAGTGTAGATTTGTCTCATTGCATTTGTATTTCGGTCGAAATACAAATGCGGGTATGTATATACAATAGCGGGGTTTTCCTGTAATTAATTACGGGATCAGTTTTTTGGAGTTTCCAGTTTGTTTTCCGGTTTCGGCCATTTTCCTTTGTATCTTTCTTTGGCCGAAAAATGGTGGAGGAGGGCTTATTTGCATTTGTGCAAATAACCATTTTGGAGGGTGGTTTTTGCAAGTATTTGCTTCATGATGGCTGCACCCTCATTTGACTTTCCTTGGATAATCATTGCTTGACTTTCTTATTCATCATGGTTTACTTTTGGAGTCATCATGCTTGATGATTATGGTTGGTTTTGATGGTTGATTGTGACTTGGTTTTGTGATGATGATTCTTCATGATAACTTTCTCTCTCTCTCTTGCATTATGGGGGCTCATTCTTTTTCATTCATACACTCTCCTCTCATTCTCTCCATCATGCAAGGCCGACCACATTAGAGAGGGGGCTGTCCAAATTGTTAGTGGTGGGATTTTGGTTCTCTTCATGTTTGCAAAATCCCAAAGTTCATCTCCAAAAGAGTAGTTCATTTCCTCCATCAAAAAGGCAACTTCCTACAACACCAAATGAGACATGAATTCTACAGATAACCTACAGTATCCTTGGGCACGTCGACTCGCCAACTTCGTGCCCGAGTTGCCTCGGTCCAGAGGTGGGAGCCCGTAAAAGAACCCGGCGATGTGGTGCCCTTACGACGAGGAGTTGAAGACCGGAGATTCCGCGGCGAGATCGGGACGATGACGAGAAGACCGAAAAACACGGATCGCTCGGTATATCTCTCTACCCTTTCTCTAGTTAGCTAGGATTAGATTAATGGCCCGATCCGGGATTTTAGTGCGCGGTGGTGCCGGTTTACAAGTTCGTAAAAAGTTTCGTTTCCGCATTCCGGCGTCGGATTAATGGTCGGGGCACCGCCGTGCACTTACATGGTATCAGAGCCACGCCATTAACCTAGTCTAGCTTGCTCTAACGTGTTTACAAGTTCGATCGATTGGATTTTCAAAAACCGCATTTTCAAAAGCATCAGTTTCTGTCGAAATATTTTTGGCTCGAAAATTTTTTCAGGTTGTTGCAGAAACATGTGCAGGGAAGTATTAGCACTATGGTGAAATTTGGTCGCATGAACCCATTATTCCACCACGGAACCACGGCCAAACCCATGTTTGGGCCGCAGTTCTGCCGCCACCTTTAATGTTCAGTGCATCAAATTTTTACAGAGAGTCTCTGTGTTGAAAATATAGGTTTTGGTATATTCTTTTTGGGCCCAGAATTTCTTTATGTGCTACAGTAGTGCTTGGGGCCCACATGGGTAAATTTGATCGATCGAATATTTTAAACATGTTAGTTCACAGTATTTACATTATATCTGCGACCGTGAATGTCACTTGATCGGTAAATCCTGTCTAACTGCTATAGCCCGGTTAGACGGATTTGCAAACGTGACATTCACGTTGATGTTCTGTGTTGTGCTGTGAAGTTGCGGATTGGTCTTGGGGGATAGCCTGGATGCAACGGTAGTACAATTTTTGTTGAATTATGTACATTTGATATTGCGGGGCGAGCGTCCGACTTGTGGACTGCCGTCACTGCCTGTTTGTATATTATTCTTTTGGGGCACGACCGGGGTGAGGTCGATGCACCCGTTGTATGTATATTTTACTTTCTGTACTAGGATTACCCCAAGGTGGGGTGCACGGATAGCCGGGTTCTAGAGGGCAACGGGCCCGCATCTCATGGCGTTGAGACGGAGGGGGCCTCACTCTAGAATTGGCGGGCTATTCGCTGCATTCGTAGGGGTACAGGTTGACCCAGGACGGTTGCCCAAGTTACCGGATTCCGTGAAGTGCTGGGTGGTCCATTCACGTTGCTGAAGGGGGCTGCTTCGCTTCAGGTTTTGGCGGGTAACTTGCCGCGCCCGTAAGGGTCTAGGATTTCATTGCACAGGCTATCCACACGACCAGGGGAACGTCGGGTTTCAGTAGCGGCTCTGTGAAACCCGGGGATCCCAGATATCTTTATTGTTCTGTGATGCTTATTACATTTCTGTGATGTTGCATTTTATCACGCCTTGAGCGAATATTTTATATTGGTATATATACTAGTAGATGTTGTATATGTTTTGCACCAGCGCTAGCCCAGTCCCCGCTCTGTCGTTAGTTAAGTAACCTAACGGGTGATGACGGGACCCAGTGGCGAATGTGGGTGGCATATATGTACATCATTATTTTCGTTCTTTATTGGTGTGATCAATTGATGGGACTGCGTTGATTCGGATCAATGCAAGTTAAACAAACATTTTCTGATGTTGTTGGAACATTTTTCAAAAAGCTGTTATTGCATAGACGTTCACTTTTGTTTTGCACAGTGGTATTCAGTTGGAATATCCTGCTCCTCAGTCGACGAGGCAAGGGCCGAGATCCCTTCACCGAGAGTGACCCCTTGGACAGAAGTTTGAGTCAGGGCAATAACTTCACTATAGCTGATTACTTTTGCTTTGCATCGTGGTATTCAGTTGGAATATCCTGCACCTCATTCTACGGGGAAAGAGCCGAGATCCCTTCACCGGGGTGACCTCTTTAGCAAAGGTTTTCGTCACTATATTTTTAAAAGCTATCCGGTTCCTTCAACGATATCAAGTTCATTACATTAAAGGTTTTCGCCAGAAACCATTCGTAGCCCTCCGTCGTTTCATATGGATAGTCAATAAGTATTCAAGTTGTGTTTGTTGGCCAAAGTTAAGGCACAGTGATTGGTAGCTATTGGGTATTCATATGCAGCATAGATAGATGCGTTGGTTTGGGGCAGTCGTATAGCCTTGTTGGCCAAAGTCAAGGGCTTGTACGGGTGGGCACAAATTAACCTGGAGAATGACGGGTAGAACTTGACATGTGACTTATGATTTGTTGGCCAAAGTCAAGGTCATAAGAGCATGGGGCAGAAATCACATCGGGAGTTTCTAAAGAAACTGAAACTTGCCAGATATGCGCATACCTTCTGGAGTGTGATAACATGAGCGGATTCCGTCACGTTATCATGCTATGATAGTTGGATCCCGATTCCCACTGATGAGTTGGTTTACTCCTCGGGTGATCCCGACTAATTCTTCTTTCAGGTTTGGAGGAGAATTTGACGGTACAGTGGGAGGTTTCCAGATTAGATAAATTGGTAACCATTCTGATCTAGGATAGAGTGCACGCTGAGTGTTTCTTTTCTCTCTCTCTTTGGCAGCGACCATTGACCCGACCCTAAACTATGACTCAGTGACCAAGTTGACCGAACCTTCTTAAACACTGGCTTTTGGATTGTCAGAGTTGCAAACCTCATTGCCACTCCTACTTTTACCCTTTTCCCCAGGACACCCCGTATTACTACGAACGTCCACTTCCATTGGACAAAACCATCGTATGGTTATATACGAACTCGAAGGAATTTATTCGAGGATGGTTTCCGGTTCTGGAGAAAACGGATAGGACTATTCAGTTGTCTTTTCCTTTTACTTTCTCTCAGGTTGCGAGTACTCCTTAGTTTAGGAGATAGTACACCTATTACGCAAATTGGATAGTCTTCTTCCAAACCATAGGCAGGTGCCGACTGGTAGGGAATGAAGAAAACCAATTAGCCTAACGATGGTGTACAGAAGGTATTAAGTTAAGACAAATAAAGGGATTAGTAAGAGGGCAAAGTAAATTGCGACTGCTATTCACGATCAAACCAAGTATTTCTTCGCCAATCCTAAATCACCTTTGTATTTCTCCAGGACACTCCGTATTACTACGAAGATCCACAGTTTATTGGATACTCTATCGTATGGTTATATACGAACTTGAAAGGAACTTGTTCCAGTTCGGGGATGGTTCTGGTTCAGGTTCAGGAGAAATAGGAATAAGGTTTATTCGGTTGTCTTTTATCTTCACCTTCTCTCACATTGTGAGTGCTTCTAGGATTAGGACAGTACTCCCATTATGCTTATTGGATAGTCTTCTTCCAAACCATAGGCTGGTGCCGAACGGTAGGGAAGGAAGAAAACCATTTAGCCTAAGAGGGTGTGCAGAAGGTAATGACTAAAGACATATAAAGGGATTTGGAAAGATGGCATAGAAATATACGGTTACAGTTGTGAATCTAGATAATGGAAGATGGATTACTAGGAATAACCGGATACCCCTACGAAACATTTCAATGTTTCAGTTTCACTGTGTACTGTCAATAGAAAACTGATTTCCCAATTAGACACTTGCTCCAGGGTATGTATTTACCAGATATGATTCTCACATCTGTATGGTTTTACAGATGATGAGTGGGGGTAAGTTATTGGGAATTAGGTGATCATCCTCATTATATCAGAATTCGTTGTAATTGGTGATATTTGAGGAAATCGTCTGGGTTGTTTGCCGGACGGCAAATATTTGGTTTTGAATATCCGCTGTTATGCACCAATTTCAAATTGATATATATGTATGTCTATTTTTATAGAGTGAGATATACCTTTTTGAAATTGTGTCCATGACATTTACCTATATCAGTGGATGGTTAGGTAAGGAGTATTAAACAGCGGTGTAATTCTTCTTAACCATAAGTACAGTTTTCAACCTACGACACACAGGGAATGAGTTATTAGACTCAGGGGACTTATACAGAGTATTGTATGTTGTCCAGTGTCCATGAGGATAGAGGGGTTGGTGCTCGGACTGTATTCTGATTACTTATGACTTCTCTAGTTCTTAGATAAGTGTTTCGTAGAAACACAAGGTCTGAGTTTTGAGAAGTTATAGGTATATGGATAAAGTAGAGAACCAGGTGTTGCAAGTATCGGGATTCTTCAAGTTGATCGAAGATATAGATACTTGTGTATGGTATTCAGTTGATAGTAATGATTAAGAGAACTTGCATCTCTTTCAGGTTACTCATAATTGGAAGCATTCCTAAGTTGAGTAACGCTGATCGGCCTCTTTCCATTTAGTTGACATGCACTGGATACAGCTGCATGATTTGAATCTTGTTCAATTAAATCAGTGCCTCTGTTTCTGTATTGGATATAGAATAGTTCATATCTTAACGATGTTAAGGTACGGGGAGTTGTCTGGCTTATGCTTAAAACCAGACTCTGGATAACTCAAGGCGCGTTTCTATAATGGCTGTTTGTAGGTTGACCCAGGCTATGACGAGGGTTGACTTTCTACCATCTGGAAGATCAATAGTGATATTGTTCTAGACTCGCCACAGTTTTAATAAAAATGGATTTTTTCAGAAAACAGTAGTGGGAGTATGGTAGAACTGGAAGTGATTCCAGAACCGCAAACGATTACTGAAGATTTGACAAGAACCTAAAGATTCAATCTGATTTGACATTCCATTGACCACTCCGCAGATTTGGTGGGTAACCTCAGGCACCAGAGAGGTACTCCGGTAGCCTCAGGACGGTGGCAGGGAGGTTCTTGTTTACCCAGACTTGCCATTGCTGTTGTTCCAGACTGTGAGACCCGGCGAGAGGATGAGTATAGCGTCGTTCTAAACTAGCTTTAGAAGTGTACGTGTATTTGACTCTGCCAGAGGGTTGTCGTAGTCAGTGGGAGCAGCGGAAGCATTGGTGGACAAGTGGAATACGTCTATTTATAGACTAAAGCAGATATAGCGGAGATAGATCATCTATTTCTGATGTGACAGTCATAGGTTTGACTTCATCAGAATAGGGAATGGATCTGTTGAGAAGGTAGTAGGGTGTGATGTCCTGGTATTTGGATGACATACACAGAGTAGGAAGTGATATTCCTATACTACGATCGGTTATATTTTGGTTGTCACACAGTGGTTTCTCCACATGGGACTTGGATATTATATCAGACATTCTGGTTACTGGATCTATGGTTTTAGATCTAGATTTGGGTAGTTTCCCAATCAGGGTACTTAGACGACATTCTAGAGGAGCTTTAGAATGGACGACTCCTAGCATGGTGGTGTACCTGCAGGTGATGGAGTCACCCCCTCTAAAGGTGTCTTACAGACTAAAGGGGAGAGGGATGTGCATGATTGGCAGATCACTTGCTTAGGCAATTGAGTCGATCATGAGTACCACACCAGATGTTGTTTTTGCAGCAGATGCAATAAGTTGATATTGATCCAATCCTGGAGAAAAGGTCGGAAGCAGTTTTAGAACATAAGTGGATGTTCTAGGGATATGATAATGACAGCCCCATTCGGGAGACAGTTATCATTCCAGGCTTCCAAGGTGACCTGGATGACAGAGAGGTTGTCAGAGTTATAGTTTTCCTTCTGACGAGGGGCGGTATTTTGGACAGATGGTCCAGGTGGATACTGAGGGAAGGATGGTGCAGGATACTGATTAAGTTCAATTGACGATACAGTCTAAGAAGTTTGGATTTGGAGTTCATTTATGCGCTACGTCCCATCAGACATCCAGATATATTCTAAGACAGGTATTGCTCATTTCAGGAGATAACATTCTCCGCGAACTTGAGATATAGAGAGACATAGAAAGAAACATCAAGGCGGATCCACTCACTGAGGCTATTCCTCGAACGCAATAGTTTCACAAACGGGTTTTCTGAGATTGATTAGTAGGGGAGTTGGGTGTTCGGTATCACACGGGCTGTGAGTATGCGACATCGCAATAATTAGCCTTGAGTGCAAGTGGGAGATTGTTGGAGATAGTGCCCTCAGAGTCAATTATTGGATCACAGGCACGTGATTGCAATGATTGAGGGAGGACCTGTCCCAGTAGGACAGTCTTACTCAAGATGATAGTATGTTATCTGGTTTATCTTTATCATCGTGTACTGCTTTAGGTGACCTTATAGGTCACTATTGCGCGTTGATAGAGCCCCTAGGATTCTTGCTTGACTGCCAGCAGTATGAGGGTGATCATATACGTGGGAGCTGGTAGTCTATAAGCACATCCTTAAAAGGTCCCTAGTCGAGAGAGTTTCGAGACAGGGCTCGATACTCAAGAGTAGACTAGTGCATACAGTCGAGACCCCGACGAGGGGCGGTGGCCGGTCTCACAAGACACTGGTGTCAGTTGGCTTACCTAAGTGTTGGAGATAGTGCCCTCATAGTCAATTATTGGATCGCAGGTACGTGATTGCAATGATTGCGGAGGACCAATCCCGGTAGGACAGTCTTACTCGAGATGATAGTATGCTATCTGGTTTGACTTTATCAGTCGTGTACATGTTCAGGTGACTGATTGCATGTTACACTTTGATAGAGCCCTTAGGATCTTGCTTTACTACCAACAGTATGATGGCGATCATATACGTGAGAGTTGGGTAGTTTATATGCATATCCTTAATTGTGGTCCCTAGTCGTGGGAGTTTCGAGACAGGGCATCGATACTCCGGAGTAGACTAGTGTGTACAGTCGAGACCCCGACAAGGGGCTGTGGCCGGTCTCACAAGCCACTGGTGTCAGTTGGATCACCTAAGATGTATACAGGTGCTCATTGGTTTATGAGTACACCGGACAGGACTCGCCGGGAATCTGCTAGTTAGTATTATATCTACCGTCAGATAGCAGTTCCCTGGTGACATGTGTACAGGTTAGTTCATCGACCTGAGGTCGTCATTTGTCTCGTGTGAGTTCCCACTGTGCTTTGATTTCTACCCTACCACGGCTCAAAGGAGTCGTGCAAACAGGTAGCTTTTGGGTATAGTCCCGAGCCATATGGAGGCACGTGAGCGGATCGGCAGGGGATTCGTCTCTCCCGGAATTGGGGGCGAGATCGTGCTGTGTCTAGGAGAGCCATTACACAAAGCCCACGGCCGTGGCAGGAGATTTACTGGTATGTACTCCAGTAGTATCTCAGGGTGTTATTGGGCTTCACTCCGACACGACTTATACTGCTATTGGGGGTCTGACGTTACTAGCCCCCTAGGCGGATATGCGATACTCATTGACGAACGGACCGGACTGTATATACATTGTCACTGTTAGGCTCAGTAGGGTTTCTGGATGAGTTCACTCATCGGCCTCCCTTGAGTTCGCTCATCAGCTTCCCTTGAGGTCAGTCCATGGGCAGTCGTTACGCATAGCTAGTGCCGCTGACGGTTTGTGGTTAAACCCACTGCCAGGGTGCTGACGAGTCATTAGAGTCCCCCACAGACAGTTTCCCAAGTTCGGGCGAAACGTTGTAGAGGCCGTATGGTTTTATGGCAGGGTTCGGAAAATGCACGTGCGTTTACGCACGTGTCAGTTTTCGGGCAGATGATACTGGTCGGCTTTGGTTTAAGCCGGATCCGAGTATTATATTGAGTAGGTATAATATCTTTGTCTCAGTTGCATTTGTATTCGGTCGTAATACAAATGCGGGTATATTTATACAGTTTCGGGGTTGTCCTGAAATTCGTTTCAGGATCACTTTTGGAAGTTGCCAGTTTCCAGTTTTCTATCAGCCGTCTTTTAACATTCGGTTAAAGACGGATTTATCTTTTTTTGAGATGAGTGTGGAAGCTTCTAGAAGGTTCTAGAAGTGGTGAGGTGTTAAGTGACTCATTAGTGCCATTAATGATTCATTTAATGCAAGGGAGAGTTGTTTTGTGTTCATTGGTTTGCATTAATCACCCTTTGTGACTCATGCTTTGTTGAATGGTTATGATAAGCTTTAGGTTTATTATCACCCTCCTTCTTTGCTCCTACTCTCACCCTCCTCCTTCTCTATATAAGAAAGACCCCTCCCCTCTCTCATTTGGTTACTTGATTCATTAGAGAAAAGATTATGATAGTATCTGTGTGCATGGAAATTTCATTGCTTCTTTCATTTCCATCACCCGATAAAATGGCAACTTCATTAACCGATCGTCCACGGACTTGGACGAAGAGAGACAAAGTCATCTACTCATTCTCTACATCATTCTTGGTCGTCTCTTTTAGCAAACTTGACGATCGAGTTGCCTCGAGTCAGAGGCGGGAGCACGTTTAAAGAATCGGTGATGTGGTGCCACCTCGACGAAGGAATCGGAGATCGACGAGATCGGAGAAGCCGCAACGGAGCGTGGGATGATGGTTAAAGAACGAAGGACTCGGATCGTTCGGTATAACTTTTCTACACTCTTTATAGTTTGTTAGTTTAGCAATAATGGCAGATCCGGGTTAAAGTATACGATAGCGCCAAGTTAAAAGTTTTTGTTCCGCATTTAGCGTCGGTAGACTGCCAGGGCGCTAGCGTAGACTTACACTAAGATGTATACAGGTGCTCATTGGGTTATGAGTACACCGGACATGACTCGCCGGGAACATGCTAGTTGGTCTTATACCTGACGTCAGATAGCAGTTCCCTGGTGACATGTGTACAGATTAGTTCATCGACCTGAGATCGTCATTTGTCTCGTGTGAGTTCCCACTGTACTTTGATTACTACCCTACCACGCTCAAAGGAGACGTGCAAACAGGTTTTAGTTGGGTACAGACCCGAGCCACTTGGAGGCAGTGAGCGGATCTGCAGGGGTTCGTCTCTCCCGGTATTGGGGGTGAGGTCGCGCTGTGTCTAGGAGAGCCATTACACGAAGTCCTTGGCCAAGGCAGGAGATTTACTGGTAGGTATTCCAGTAGTATCTCAGGGTGTTCTAGGCTACACTCCGACACGACTTGTACCGCTTTTGGGGGTCTGACTTTTACCAACCCCCTAGGCCCGCCATGCGATGCTCATAGACGAACGAACCGGACTGTACGGATATTTTCACTGACAGTCTCAGTAGGGTGTCAGGATGAGTTCGCTCATCGACGTCCCTTTTGGTCAATACCTGGTAGCCCGTTACGTATAGGCTAATACCTCTGACATGCTAGTGGTTAAATCCATAACCAAAGTATTGATGAGTCTTTAGAGTCCCCCACAGACCAGTTTCTCAAGTTTCGGGCGAAACGCTGTAGAGGCCGTATGGAGATATGGCAGGGTTCGATCAGATACGTGCGGTATTGCATGGATCATGATCGGATGGATAATACTAGCGGGCTTTGGTTTAAGCCGGATCCTAGTATTGCACAGTGTAGATTTGTCTCATTGCATTTGTATTTCAGTCGGAATACAAATGCGAGTATGTATATACAGTAGCGGGGTTTTCCTGTAATTTATTACAGGATCAGTTTTTTGGAGTTGCCAGTTTGTTTTCCGGTTTCGGCCATTTTCCTTTGTATCTTTCTTTGGCCGAAAAATGGTGGAGGAGGGCTTATTTGCATTTGTGCAAATAACTATTTTGGAGGGTGGTTTTTGCAAGTATTTGCTTCATGATGGTTGCACCCTCATTTGACTTTCCTTGGATAATCATGTAGGGATCCTAGGCACGCTCATGAGGTCTCATAAGGCATCAACCATGCCAATTTGAAATTTTACATGTGCCGAGAAACCCTAATACGGATTCGTTGACTAGAGTTTAGGCGAAAAGTGAAACTAGTTAACATTTTAACTAAAAGAAAGATGCTACAACCCCTGTAGATCCGGTTCTCCACTTACTTAGCTCCACGTAGACGTCCCCTCGCTGTCCATCTTGACTCTTGGACTCTTGCATCGGCTTCATCGGAGAAATGGGCGGGCTAGGTCATCGGCTTCGTTGCCGAAGATGATCTACGTCGAGGCAACACTAGATCAAGCTCTTACTTCACCAAGCAATGAAAACTTGTGAAGTAAACACCGTATACTACTTGGCAAGAGGTAGAGGATGAAGAAATAGGAGGTGGGTTCACTTTTGAATTGGATTTCTCACTCATTTGCTCAAGTTGCCATTGATGAAGGCAAGGTTTCTTTCTTGAAGAAGAAGAAGAAGAAGATGCAGAATATGATAAGTTTCTCATTTAAAAAAAGAAACTAATATGAATACTTATCATATCCTAACCATAGTCAAGTGTAGAGAGTAAACTGGGGTTAGTTGGAATGGTTAGGGTTAAGCATGAGATAAGAATGGTGGACTTGTTCAAAGCTTCAAGAAGCTTCAACAAACAAACAAAATAAGCCACCATTCCCTTTTATTTTCCAAAATGAATAAGAAAATAAATAAATAAGTAAATAAACAAAACCCTAACCATTCATATAACCATGGTTTAATCTTTACACAAACCCAAGTGAGCAAGTATCATCAAACATGATACAAACAAGTGCACAAAAAATATATCACATATACAATGTGCATCAAGTGAGAAAATCCTTTTAAAATGAACCAATACTAGTTAATGCAAAGTAATATATCAAATATATAATTATACATTAAATCATTGAATCAACACTTGATTCAATGATCCGGTCATGTCGCACATAACCGACCAGTATCCAATGTATCGACTCATCGAATCTATCTTCGATTCGATAACTAGGTTATATCGCATACAACCAATCGAAACATTCATTGCGAGAATGGAATACGGTATCACATACACGCATTATTCTCACTCCCGCACATATCTCATATGCTCTCCTATTTCGTTTCGCTTGAGCCAGGAAACCTCTGCGTAGGACTCTAAAGACTCGTCAATACGCCGGCAATAGATGATGATCATATCAAGCACCCACAAGCCGCAAGCGGTCTGCTAAACGTAACGGCCACCCGGGTATTGAGCGATCAGAAGATCGACGAGCAAGCCCGCTCACACTCCTGTGAATCCAACCAGTAACACTTACCGTACAGTCCGGTCTGTTCGTCTGATATGTCGCATATCAAGTCTAGCGGTGGTAAACGTCAGACCCCAATAACCGATAAGTCGTGCCGATGTGAGGCTCATAACGGGTCGAGAAACTACTGGTAACACTTACCAGCAAATCTCTGATCATCCCTAGCCAGGGACTTCCCTGTTACGGCCAATCGAGCACAGCGCAACATCAACCCCCAATACCGGGAGAGACGAAACCCCTCCTATCGCTCATTGCCCCCATGTGACTCGGGACTGTACCCAAAACCACCGTTTTGCACGCCTTCATGGACGTGGTAAGGTGGAGATCAAAGCACAGTGGGAATCACACAAGACTCTATGACGATCTCGGGTCTACAGACTAACCTGCACAAGTGTCACCTGAGAACTGCCATCTGACGTGAGGTATAATACCATCTGGGAGTTCTCGACGAGTCCGTCCAGTGTACCCAGTCTCCACTGAGCACCCGTATACCATCTCTGATGTCAAACACCAATGGATATGGGATCATCCATCGCCCATCTCATGGGCCGAGAAGCGTATACGCAAGTCTACACTGGTATATCGATGCACCGTCTCGATACACCCATGACTAGGGACCTTGAAGGATGTACTTATGGACTACCATGTCCCCACTAGTATGATCTGCATCATTGTCCAGGTAGTCAAGTATACATCCTAAGGGCTTTACCAACATGTAACTATAAGACAGTTTAAAGAGACTAGTATACATGTTAAGATAAAGAGTAACCAGATAGCATACTATCATATCGAGCAAGAAAGTCATCTCTATATATGTCCAAGCATCCAATATAATATACATCATCTGTACAATACTGGCCTCTAGGGCATACATACAACTAACAATCTCCCACTTGCACTAAGGCCAGCTGCTGTAGTATCGCATACCGAGCATCCCGAAGAGTCTCTCAAACTGTATCTGGGGAATGGCCTTCGTGAGTGGATCCGCCGTGTTGTTCTTCGTGTCAACCCTCCTGACCTCGATCTCCCGGCGATCAACTATCTCCCGGATCAGGTGATACCGCCTCAAAATATGCCTGGATCGCTGATGGGACCTGGGTTCCTTAGACAAAGCCACCGCTCCATTGTTATCGCAATACAAAGGTATTGGATGCTCAATGGATGGAACCACTCCAAGTTCAGTAATGAACTTCTTGATCCAGACAGCCTCTTTAGCAGCATCGTTGGCAGCGATGTATTCAGCCTCCATCGTCGAGTCTGCCACGGTTTCCTGCTTGGAACTCTTCCAGTTAACCGCCCCTCCATAAAGGGTAAAGACAAATCCCGACTGCGACTTAGAGTCGTCCTTATCACTCTGGAAGCTCGAATCGGTAAAGGACTCCACTTGGAGTTCTCCGTTACCATACACCAAGAGCATCTCTTTAGTCCTTCGCAAGTACTTGAGAATGCTCTTCACAGCTGTCTAGTGACTCTCTCCAGGATCAGCTTGATACCTGCTCACTACACTTAGTGAGTATGCAACATCGGGTCTGGTACATAGCATCGCGTACATGATAGAGCCTACAGCCGAAGCATAGGGTATCTCTTGCATGCGAGCTCTCTCCAAATCAGTCTTGGGAGACATCTCTTTGGAAAGAGTGACTCCAGAGATCGTGGGCAAGTTCCCACGCTTGGATTCTTCCATACTAAACCTCTTTAGTATGGTGTCAATGTACCTGGATTGGGACAATCCTAATATCCGTTTGGATCTATCTCTATAGATCCTAATTCCCAATATGCAGGAGGCATCACCAAGATCTTTCATTGAGAATCTTTGTGATAAGAAGAGCTTGACCGATTGCAGCATAGGAATATCATTTCCTATCAAGAGTATGCCGTCCACGTACAATACGAGGAAGACAACCTTACTCTCTGCCATCTTCTTGTAAATACAAGGTTCATCTGGGTTTTTGACGAAATCAAACTCTTTGATAACGACGTCAAAGCAGATGTTCCAACTCCGCGATGCTTGCTTTAATCCATAAATGGATTTAAGCAGCTTGCACACCTTCCCGCTGCTCCCACTGTCTACGAAACCCTCTGGCTGAGTCATGTACACGCACTATTCTAAATCACCGTTTAGAAAGGCGGTTTTAATATCCATCTGCCAGATTTCGTAGTCATGATATGCAGCGATGGCAAGCATGATCCGGATGGATTTAAGCATAGCCACTGGAGAAAATGTTTCGTCATAGTCCACACCTGGTCTTTGACGAAAACCTTTTGCAACAAGTCTAGCTTTGAAAGTCTCCACTTTCCCATCTACACCAAGTTTTTTCTTGAAGATCCACTTGCTCCCAATGGGTTTTACCCCTTCAGGAGCAACTTCCAAAGTCCATACTTTGTTGGTGTACATGGATTCCATCTCGGACCGCATAACATCCAGCCATTTCACTGAGTCCCTACTCGTGATGGCCTGCTCGAAACTAGTTGGGTCATCATCCTCCATGATGCAATCCTCGCTCCCACCATCCATGAGAAAACCGTAGTATCTCTCAGGTTGGCGAGGAACCCTACTAGATCGGCGGAGAGGCTGAGGTTCATTGGGAGCTACTGAATCCTCTGGTTCCACTAAATCTTCAGTTTGAGTTTGTGTAGCCGGAATTTCTTCCAGTTCTACCTTATCCCCACTAATTTCTTTTGCAAGAAATTCCTTTTCCAAAAAGGTGGCATGTCGAGAAACAAACACTTTTTGTTCCTCTGCATGGTAGAAAAGATATCCATGTGAATGTTTGGGATATCCCACAAACTTGCATAGAACTGACCGTGCCTCGAGTTTGTCCGGATTTTGCCTTTTGACATAGGCCGGGCAACCCCATATCTTAACTCATTTAAGACATGGTCTCTTCCCACTCCATATCTCATATGGTGTGGTAGGTACAGATTTAGATGGAACTTGATTCAATGGGTATGCTGCTGTCTCCAGCGCATATCCCCAGAAGGAAATAGGTAACTCAGCTATGCTCATCATAGAGCGCACCATATCTAATAGGGTGTGATTCCTCCGTTCTAATACACCGTTGTGCTGTGGTGTATATGGAGGAGTCAGCTGAGAGAGAATCCCATTCTCTTTTAGGAAGTCCAGGAATTCATTGCTCAAGTATTCACCTCCTCGATCAGATCGAAGGATTTTAATACTTTTTCCGGTTTGGTTCTCGACTTCTTGTTTATATTCTCTAAATTTCTCAAAAGCTTCTGATTTGTGTTTCATCAGGAACACATATCCGAATCTAGGGAGATCGTCAGTGAATGTTATGAAGTACGAAGAACCATCCCTGGCATGTGTAGACATAGGACCACATACATCACTATGTATCAGTCCCAAGAGTTCAGTAACTCTTTCTCCGTGTCCCGTAAACGGAGTTTTGGTCATCTTGCATTTGAGACATGACTGGCAAGTGTCATAAGATGAAAATTCAAACGGATTTAAATATCCATCCTTATGCAACTTAGCCAGTCGTGTCGCATTGATGTGACCCAGTCTACAATGCACAAGAAGGATTCGTTCAGTTCAGAACTCTTCCTCTTGTGTGTGTTTGTTATGCTCAGAACTGTTGATTGATTTAGAACATAAATGCCATTGCACAACGTGCCTGATCCAACCAACTTTTGGTTACGGAAAATGTTCATAACATTGTCCTGTAATACAAAATTATATCCCTCTTTACTCAACAAAGAAACCGATATAATGTTGCATATCAGGTTCGGCATGTAATAGCATTCGTTCAGAACCAATGTATTACCAGTTGGTAATACAAGGTGATATTCCCCGACAGTCTTAGCTGCAACAATTGCACCATTTCCAACTCTAATGTCTTTATCACCTTCTCCAAGTTCTCTACCTTTCCTGAGCCCATGTAACTGATTACATATATGGGATCCTGACCCGGTATCTAATACCCAGGACGTGGAGCAAATGGAGAAACAGTTCTCTGTAACGAACACACCCGAAGAAAATGCATCATCATGTACTTTCTTCTTTCGGGTGGCATGGGAATCCTGGTATTCCCCTATATCCTGTTCAGTCCTATAACTCTTATAAGAAAGAACGGAACCAACGTTCCCCAGCACAGTATAACATGTGGGTTCGGTCAATACATCCATATTATTATCTTTATTAGGGCATGACATGGTCGCTACCTGGAGAGAGAGAGAAGAAAACACTTTAGCGTATGCTCGTGCAAGATCAGATTGGTTATTATCTTATCTAATCAGGATGGATCCCACTAGTTTTTATCAAATCTTCTTTCAAACCCTAAAAGGAAAGACTAGCTGGGATTAATTACACCCTACAACTTCGTCGATCTTTCAGCCAGGCCAGTGTCGGTACTTTGAGGGAGGTTCCCCGTGCTTTCGAACGGACCTAATTAAAGTAAACCTCGTTTTCCCAGAGGCGTAACCCCGTTGACACCTTTCTAGACACCTACTTGATCGGCTAATTGTAATGTGTATCGGGATCCAACTATCTCATAGAAGGTATGCAATCTCATTGCAAATTTCAACACTTGAAATTCCCGATAATATTTTGCCCCTAGCGTCCTATGACCTTGACAAAGGCCAACAAATCATAGGCTACTAGTCAAGTTCAACCCGTCATTTCTTGATTGAATCAAACCCACCCGCACGACCCTTGACAAAGGCCAACAAGGTCGTACGACTACCCTGAAACAATCTGCATCACATGCACAAGCAGATAAGCACTATTCAGCTACCGCACACTATGCCTTGACAAAGGCCAACAAACGCAGCACGAATACTAAACATTTCTTATCTGAAATGACGGAGGGCTACGACAGGTTTTTCTGAAAACCTATTGCGTAATAAACTTGATATCGTTGTAGAATCAAGTGAAGTTTTGAAATGGAGTGATTTTGAGGCTTTTCTAGTTTTGCTAAAGGGGTCACTCCCTGTGAAGGGATCGTCGGCCCTTTCCTCGTCGAATGAGGTGCGGGATATATCATATATATCACTGTGCAAAGCAAAAACTATAGAAGCAATCAAAAGACAAACCGAGTGTGTAGCATCTGCCAGTTATTGCTAAAGGAGTCACTCCCGGTGAAGGGATCTCGGTCCTTTCCTCATCGAATAAGGTGCAGGATATATCATATACACCGCTATGCAAAGCAAGAACTATAGCTACCTGTTTTATTTAAAATTTGATTATACAACATCTTAGGTTTCTTTTCTTTCATTAATCACATTAATGAAGTCCTATCATTTAAGTCACCTAAACATCACAGATAAATACGACGTACACTTATGCCATCCGCATTCGCCTCGATGTCCCCTCATGCACCGTTAGGTTAGGTAACTAACGACAGAGCAGGGCAGGGCTAGTGCGGGTGCAAAACATAAGTAACGTCTATATAATATATCATATATACTATATACTGTATCCATCAGAACATATCAAATGATCACATCACAGATATCGCAGCAGAAAAATCATATGAAATATTGGATATACTAGGACGTCCGTGTTTTCAATACGAGCCAGTATAAAACACGGATTCCACGGTCGTGATGAATAGCCAATCCCACACCCCTAGACCCCTACGAGAGCGGCAAGCAACCCTACCAATTCTAGGGTTAGGAGACCCGGACTCGACTCCTCGAGATGGTCTCCCACTGGACCCTAGAACCCGGTTACTTGTGCTCCCCTCCTTGGGTCTATCCTAATGCGGTAAAGTAAATAATATACATCAACGGTGACATCTTCCGCAACCTGGAAGTGTCCCAATAAAAGAATATTACATACAAGTTTTTACATGAATGAAAATGAAAAACACTCATCTCACATAAAAAAACCCGGCTATTCGAACACGACGATCCAATATAACATATCCAGCAACACATAACATCACATGTCATCAACGTAAGTAAGTATGCATACCCCAATTGTCGTTGACGTATAGCAACGAAACCGGCGATATCGATATACTACACTTACGGTCACAGAAAAGAAAGTGTAAAACTACAACAGTTGGAATCCGCAACCTCTTTAGACATCGCATGCCTAATCAAATGAAATGCTTAGACATCACATGCCTAACAATTATAAACCCCGCATTTTAGTCTCATTATCGAAAATTCTTTTCAATATCAAGTGAGACTAAACCGCTAGATTTATAACATTCATTCAGTTATCTAATAACTGTTTGTGAATTCCAATTATTGTATCCCATTCCGGATAAATAGAAAATATTAAACTTTCCGATCGAACATTCAAACACCCAAGTTTTCCCGAAACCGTTCAACACATGAAATAAGTTCAAAGACATTCACTTCAGGCCTCAGTACCAACGGTCCAGCCGTAGAAGGGTCAAGCCAACGCCTCACATGTGGCACGCCGTACTGCCCCAAACCCGAAGGTTCAAAGGGCAGTTCAAGACTGTCACATAATCGAGTTAAGGTTCGTTGTCTTCTAGAGGGACCATCGCGTTACTTGCACTACTTAGAACGTCATTAAACTACGGAAAAGTCCAACAATTGGAAATTTCCCGGCAGGGGAAAGATTGGGTATTTACATCCGGTCGAAACTTTTAACATATTCTAAAATATCCGGAAAACACTTAGACACAGTTGGATAATCCGATCGAATCTACGAACTCCCAATACAACCCTGAAAACTCAACTCTTGAGTTCAGATTAAAAATTCCCAGGAAAACCAGAACTGAAAAATAGGAATTACTGTGCAGAAATCAACTGAAGAAGGTACTAAACAGCCGTGGAACCGCCGCATTAGCCATGCTAATGCCGCGGTTCCGCTGCGATATGATGGAATCAGGTGCTCGAAATTCACAGTAATTCTTAGATATTCCTGCTGGTTTTTCTGCATATTTTTAATCTGGAAAAAACCCATTTTTTGAAAAATGTACAGAGAGCAACTTTGGAGTTAGGGTTTCGGTTCGTTCGGATTTCAAACGTCGTCTACACTTCGCCTAAGGCTCTAGCTAGGCTCTGATACCACTGTAGGGATCCTAGGCACTCTCATGAGGTCTCACAAGGAATCAACCATGCCAATTTGAAATTTTACAAGTGCCGAGAAACCCTAATACGGATTCGTTGACTAGAGTTTAGGCGAAAAGTGAAACTAGTTAACATTTTAACTAAAAGAAAGATGCTACAACCTTTGTAGATCCGGTTCTCCACTTCCTTAGCTCCACGTAGACGTCCCCTCGCTGTCCATCTTGAATCTCGGACTCTTGCATCGGCTTCATCGGAGAAATGGGCGGGCTAGGTCGTCGGCTTCGTTGCCGAAGATGATCTACGTCGAGGAAACACTAGATCAAGCTCTTACTTCACCAAGCAATGAAAAATTGTGAAGTAAACACCCTATACTACTTGGCAAGAGATAGAGGATGAAGAAATAGGAGGTGGGTTCACTTTAGAATTGGATTTCTCACTCATTTGCTCAAGTTGCCATTGATGAAGGCAAGGTTTCTTTCTTGAAGAAGAAGAAGATGAAGATGAAGAATATGATAAGTTTCTCATTTAAAAAAAAACTAATATGAATACTTATCATATCCTAACCATAGTCAAGTGTAGAGAGTAAACTAGGGTTAGTTGGAATGGTTAGGGTTAAGCATGAGATAAGAATGGTGGACTTGTTCAAAGCTTCAAGAAGCTTCAACAAACAAACAAAATAAGCCACCATTCCCTTTTATTTTCCAAAATGAATAAGAAAATAAATAAATAAGTAAATAAACAAAACCCTAACCATTCATATAACCATGGTTTAATCTTTACACAAACCCAAGTGAGCAAGTATCATCAAACATGATACAAACAAGTGCACAAAAAATATATCACATATACAATGTGCATCAAGGGAGAAAATCCTTTTAAAATGAACCAATACTAGTTAATGCAAAGTAATATATCAAATATATAATTATACATTAAATCATTGAATCAACACTTGATTCAATGATCCGGTCATGTCGCACATAACCGACCAGTATCCAATGTATCGACTCATCGAATCTATCTTCGATTCGATAACTAGGTTGTATCGCATACAACCAATCGAAACATTCATTGCGAGAATGGAATACGGTATCACATACACGCATTATTCTCGCTCCCGCACATATCTCATATGCGCTCCTATTTCGTTTCGCTTGAGCCAGGAAACCTCTGCGTAGGACTCTAAAGACTCGTCAATACGCCGCTAGTAGATGATGATCATATCAAGCACCCACAAGCCGCAAGCGGTCTGCTAAACGTAACGGCCACCCGGGTATTGAGCGATCAGAAGATCGACGAGCAAGCCCGCTCACACTCCTGTGAATCCAACCAGTAACACTTACCGTACAGTCCGGTCTGTTCGTCTGATATGTCGCATATCAAGTCTAGGGGTGGTAAACGTCAGACCCGAAAAACCGATAAGTCTTGCCGATGTGAGGCTCATAACGGGTCGAGAAACTACTGGTAACACTTACCAGCAAATCTCTGATCAGCCCTGGCCAGGGACTTCCCTGTTACGGCCAATCGAGCACAGCGCAACATCAACCCCCAATACCGGGAGATACGAAACCCCTCCTATCGCTCATTGCCCCCATGTGACTCGGGACTGTACCCAAAAACCACCGTTTTGCACGACCTCATGGACGTGGTAAGGTGGAGATCAAAGCACAGTGGGAATCACACAAGACTCTATGATGATCTCGGGTCTACAGACTAACCTGCACAAGTGTCACCAGAGAACTGCCATCTGACGTGAGGTATAATACCATCTGGGAGTTCTCGGCGAGTCCGTCCAGTGTACCCAGTCTCCACTGAGCACCCGTATACCATCTCTGATGTCAAACACCAATGGATATGGGATCATCCATCGCCCATCTCATGAGTCGAGAAGCGTATACGCTAGTCTACACTGGTATATCGATGCCCCGTCTCGATACACCCACGACTAGGGACCTTGAAGGATGTACTTATGGACTACCATGTCCCCACTAGTATGATCTGCATCATAGTCCAGGTAGTCAAGTATACATCCTAAGGGCGTTACCAACATGTAACTATAAGACAGTTTAAAGAGACTAGTATACATGTTAAGATAAAGAGTAACCAGATAGCATACTATCATATCGAGCAAGAAAGTCATCTCTATATATGTCCAAGCATCCAATATAATATACATCATCTGTACAATACTGGCCTCTAGGGCATAAATACAACTAACAAATCATTGCGTGACTTTCTTATTCATCATGGTTTACTTTAAGAGTCATCATGCTTGATGATGATGGTTGGTTTTGATGGTTGAGTGTGACTTGGTTTTGTGATGATGATTCTTCTTGATAACCTTCTCTCTCTCTCTTGCATTATGGGGGCTCATTCTTTTTCATTCATACACTCTCCTCTCATT
This sequence comes from Agapanthus africanus, assembly GCA_030015575.1. Classification (NCBI taxonomy): domain Eukaryota; kingdom Viridiplantae; phylum Streptophyta; class Magnoliopsida; order Asparagales; family Amaryllidaceae; genus Agapanthus; species Agapanthus africanus. Next base: position 292,937,114 of record JASDDO010000010.1, read on the forward strand.
CTCTCCATCATGCAAGGCCGGCCACATTAGAGAGGGGGCTGTCCAAATTGTTAGTGGTGGGATTTTGGTTCTCTTCTTGTTTGCAAAATCCCAAAGTTCATCTCCAAAAGAGTAGTTCATTTCCTCCATCAAAAAGGCAATTTCCTACAACCCCAAATGAGACATGAATTCTACTGATAACCAACAGTATCCTTGGGCATGTCGACTCGCCAACATCGTGCCCGAGTTGCCTCGGTCCAGAGGTGGGAGCCCGTAAAAGAACCCGGCGATGTGGTGCCCTTCCGACGAGGAGTTGAAGACCGGAGATTCCGCGGGGAGATCGGGACGACGACGAGAAGACCGAAGGACACGGATCGCTCGGTATATCTCTCTACCCTTTCTCTAGTTAGCTAGGATTAGATTAATGGCCCGATCCGGGATTTTAGTGCGCGGTGGTGCCGGTTTACAAGTTCGTAAAAAGTTTCGTTTCCGCATTCCGGCGTCTGATTGATGGCCGGGGCGCCGCCGTGCACTTACACAAGTGTGGGTGTGTGTATGACTACATATAACCTGTGATTCGCCTCCAAGGTAATCATCCTTTGGATAGGTTTTCCTAAATCAACATAATCTAACCTAAGGTCTTCTAAATACCTTACTCGCTAAGTATCGAATATCACATTCCAACTCATAATAACATGGTAATAACCATATCCTACACTTGCGGAGGGTGCTATACGCCTTCCACCCGACTTCCCCCATAGGTATACATCTACTCACATCGATCCTCGCTTGCCAAAGTTGATGACGCCACGCTCTTCCTTGTTATCCAAAGTCCTCATGAAGGTACCTACATATATAAACACATAGTATCTTAAACAAGAATCGCGTACAAAAATCAAAAGGCCACACAAAACACACATAGGTTAGAACCTATGGTTTACGCATTCAAGAATAACCAAACAACTCCCGATATCGAAGTAAAAACGTCAAGTAACCGAGATAAAACACAATACCAAAACTAAAGTCATTAAAAAGTCTTGAAACGAAATCAGCAACTCAAGAAAACGCCTCCAGATTTTGCCTCAGGTCAAATTAGCTAACTTTGCATATGGGAATGGTCTAATTAGAGGGTATAGGAGCTATGGACCAAGCACGAGGCCAAAGCCTGATACCAAGGCCGCAATTTGCGGCCAAAATGAAGAAATTGGCGGCCAAAATATGGATTGGGGGTCTCAGGCTTCTAGGCTAGCTTCTAGGTTTCCTGCACGACTCTCTGTAATGGCTAAATAATTTTTAGTGTCTCCGGGTTATACCAGATCTCCATAATCCATCACAAATTCCACAAATTTCCGATATCAAGGATTTCTAAGTTTATGCCTTGGAGGTTTCTATACTTGTTTTGGTCCAGGTTTTAACACTAAAGGGGTTGTAGTTACCAATTACACCTCCATACACCTTCACACATCAAACTATACCCTAAACCTCCCCTTGAAATTTTCCAAGATCACTAAACATCATTTGATCAACTCTAAACTACTATAGGAAGTTAGGAAAATCAATAACTTAACAAATAGTGTATGATTTACCTCATGGAAGCAACTAGAGAAAATTCTAATGTTGCCCAAAGTCTTCAAAGTCTTGTCTTGATGCCTCCATAGAGTTTGTGATGGTCTTATGATCAATTTTTGTGAAGGGATTGTGGGGTTTTTGTGAGGATTTTGGGGGTGGCAATGGGTGATAGAGGAGGTGGAGGATGTGGAAAATGAGATGAAGAATGAAGTTGGTAACAATGAAGAGTGAAGAAGAGAAGCCATGGTCAAAAGTCTTGGAGAAATCTCTAGAACCTTCTCTCTCTCTCTCTCTCTCATATCTCATGGTCCCCACCCTCACTAATATCTTTCTTTTTCTTTTCTTTTTTTAAAACAAAAACCAATGAAATGGAAAAATAGAGCCATGGTTATAAAATAACATGTAAAAAGTGTTACAACATTTTGTGTTGCATGTCATGCACATAATATGCTTAATGCAAAATTAGTAAATACTAATCGAGCTTAGTAAATAGCCCATTAACAATTTATTGTGTAATAGTTCATAAAATGCCCAAATCACATAATTACCTTCAAAACTAATAATTATATTAATTTTCCAAACTATCGGTATATATATTTATACCTTTTTTGTTAAAAATAATTCTTGTACTTAATAATATTCCAGCAATTTATTATTTTAATTATTTAAATTTTGAAAATAATATTTTATTTGCTGGAATGTTACATCACGACATGGGCACTATAGTCTTACATTTCTAATTGATTATAAATTCCGATTGTGTCGTGTAACTAAAATAAGTTTCTTTGTGTCGGTATTTAGAAAATGAATAAAATTCACAATCAAAGAATTGTTTTGACCGCAATCAACTACGGTGTCAGATGTAAATTGTTAGCGAGTGCGGATCGTCCACAGGGATTGTGCGATTCGTTTGTATGTTTGATTTGTTTGAATTGGAAAGTTAATAGAAATGGAAAGTTAATAGAAAAGAAAAGAAAACAATCAATTCATGATTTATAGTTGAAGTTCAAGAATTAGAAAATATAGATCTAATAACAAGAAAACGATAGAATCAAGAATTGAGAGTTTGATAATTTTTCCAACCAAATATCAAGAATCGAAATGAGGCTCGTAGGAATCGATCGGATCTATAGATGTGATGTAATCTCACGATGACGTATTCTTATCCTTCGATGAGTTGATACTAGATTGATGATGATCGACGAGAATTAGGGATTTCTAGTGAAACTAGGGTTTCATCTTTTATCTCTTGTTCTTTCGTCGATATCATTCACATTCTAGCTTCTAGTAAATTCAAGAAACGATCGTAGATCCCCAATTTCGAGCGATAACAATCAAGAAAGCATCGCAACGAAACTAGGTCATCGATTCTTGAACTTGCTAGGGTTTACAAAACTCGTAGGACTCAAGAAACGTTTTAAGATTTGTTACATCATCATTCTAATGATCGTCTCGACTCCTCGACGAGCGAAGTTTTACTCAAACATCACAACAAGAACCACAATTACAAATTGAGATCGAATCATGATGCAAGAATTTAAAGAAAGCGAGATTAAAGAATTTCACCTTTTATTTATATCAACAATTTCATTACAATCGCTCAAGAACTACAAGAGGAAGAACTCGATTGTCGATTTGGCTTCGCTTGTCTCCGTGAGTCGCGGATCGGCTTGGACCACTTGCTCTGTTGAAGATCGACTCCGATCCTAAAAGGTTGAAGGGCTTCACGCTTGATTTGGTATTCGGGATCTTGAATTTTGATTGGAATTAGGGTTAGGGTTTCGCACAAGTCTTGTCACTAGACTTGTGGAAGAAGATGGAGATTAAAGATTGAACTAATGATTAGAGATCAATGGAAGATGTAAAGATTCCCTTAACCCTAGGTCTAGGCTTCTATTTATAGACTTCCCAAAATCCTAGATCTAGGATTTGAATTTTATGTTTCCCTCCAATGGTTTGTTGAGGAGAAGCTTCTAGAAATAGTTTGTTAGGAGCTTAGCTTAGGCTTTAAGCTAGAATTGTTTAAGCTTAGAAACCCTAGTTTGCTGAACTGGCAGAAGCTTTTGGAGTCTTCTGGAACTTGAAGTACATGAACTGAATGTGAGCCCTGAGAGAGAAATTTTGCACTAAATATGGAGGGATGACGTGGAATAAGCGCCGCGGATCCGCGGCGCAAGCAGGCTCCCGCCGCGGATCCGCGGCCATGTTGGAGGCTTGGGGCTTGGGATTTCTGGTGCTGCTTTGGGCTAATACTTGGGCCTTTTTCTGATATGTTGAATTTAATATTTCCCTCTAGATTGCTACCAGCTTTCAGAACTTGGAGTTGGTGTATTTTTTGATCAGCTTCTTTTGGCTTTGCTCCTACAATTTCCTGCACAAATCTCGACACAAGTGTTGCGCAATACAGGGATGATGCGATGCCATGAAATGCAGTCAATTTCCTTTATAGTGCTTGTTTTAGAGTCTAACATATGCAATCTGATATTTAACGACTGATTCGCTAATATGTGCTATATAAATGCCGACACTTCTAGATGAGTGCAAATGATAGGGAAATTGCCGTGTTAAAAATGCAGTATTTTCGACTGATCAAATTCCCCCAAACTTATTTTCGATCGTCTTGAGCGAACTGTTTTATTAAAAAGAGAAGGAGAAAATAAAGAAAGAGAAAAACTAACTAGCACACTTTCGTAGGAAACACGATTGCACTGAGTACATGCAACAAGCCTTTAAACCTCTAGGTGTCCCTAGTAGTAGGAGTGTTGTCTCCTGAAGGTTTTCAGCGGATTGCACCCACAAAATCCAATAATAAAAGGAAGGTCATGAATATCACATTTAAAGACAAGAATTGTGAAAGAAAAGCTTTGAAAATTAGGGTTTCCAACTAAGCTAGCTTTTCGGTTGTCATGAGCCCTATCTTAATGGTCATGAAAAGATGTCAGAAATCACGTCCTCCCTCAATAAAACAACGTCTTATTTTTCACTTCTATCTTTCTTCCAAACATCGATTATATCACCCTGCGTGTGTGTAAAGACATCCCTACACCCGAAGAATTCAATTCAAGCTATCATACTCTTGCCCTTCAGCCTCAGTACTTTTTAATTAATGAATATTTAGATGAGATTGCTCACACACTTTCATGCGACCGTTAATATTTCTTGAGATACTAACCGACCGATTACTCCTGTGCTTGCTTACTTGGTGTATTTTCCTCGTCTTGCACCACCTCAGGTATAGCAGTGACTCCCAGACCAGTTGGCCTTAGGGCACTATGTGAAGAGGCACCCTTGCTATATATTTTTTTATTGCCCTCGGCGATAACAAAACCAGTGTCCATTTTTCTCACCACTTTATATTTTCTTCATTTCATTTTTTTTTATTTCCTTCATACTCTTGGCTTTAAGGCAAGAGCATTTCAAGGTATCCTCTACTATCCCAGGCTTTAAGACGTGTGTAAGTGCGAATAGCAGGGTATCAACGTTCAAAATGTTTGGCTTCCAGAATAGAAACTATTTTTCAGACTTATTTTTATCCTCAGATTAGTGACGTCTTTCATCTTACTAACCCTTGGGACAACGGCTCATAACTACTTATTACTAGTTCGTATAAGAAAACTTCTAATTTTCTTGGTTTTCTTAAATTTTTCTAATCTCATGGATGTAATTTTTCATTATCTAAACTTTCATTATCTTATTTATGTACAAAAAATGTTTTTATATTTTGAAAATTTTAAATTTTTATGGATTTTGAAATTTTTTTAAATTTTTATAAGTTTTAAAAGAAATGTTTTGTGCTTATGCAAATGATATGCAAATGATGCAAAAATAAGCACAAACCTCCCCCAAACTTGTTTTCAACAGTGTCCTCACTGTTGCCCACAGCTATATCTACAAAACCTGTAAGTCTGGGAGGAATTATTAGTGGGGGCAAAATATATAAGTGAAGAACTTCCCCCAAACTTACTCTTTTCACTCACCTCCATTCAAAAAGATGATGCAGTGATATGCAGGACATGGAGATGAGACGAAGGAATTTTAATCTGGATAAACTGGCTCCTGTAAGAACAGGAGCTCCTCCGTGGGGTCAGTGGAAAAATACGACTTCAGTCTATGTCCATTCACTTTGAAAAAGGTGCCGTTTTTAACGTTTTCTGCTTCTACTGCCCCGTGCGGGTATACAGTCCGCACAACAAAAGGTCCCTTCCACCGAGATCGGAGCTTACCCGTGTGAAGGTGTAGTCGTGAATCATAAAGAAGGACTGGTTGACCAGGTGAAAATGTTTTCCTCAAAATGTTTTTATCGTGAAAAACCTTGGTCCTATTCTTTATGATCACGGCGTTATCATAAGCTTTATCGCGGAGTTCGCTTAGCTCATTTAGTTGTAGCTTCCGAAAGTTGCAAGCTTGGTTTAGGTCAAAATTTATTTCCTTAATAGCCCACAATGCTTTATGCTCAATCTCGACTGGTAAATAACATGCCTTCCCAAACATTATCCTATATGGAGACATCCTTAGGTCGGTTTTAAATGCAGTTCGGAATGCCCAAAGAGCATCCGTCAGTTTGGTCGATCAGTCTTTTCTATTCTTAGCAACAGTCTTCTCCAGGATTAGTTTGATCTGTCTATTTGAGATCTCAGCCTGCCCGCTTGTTTGGGGATGATAGGGTGTAGAAAGTCAGTGGTTGATTGAGTATTTCAGCATCAAAGTCTCGAAAGACCTGTTGTAGAAATGTGTCCCATTATCTCTAATAATAGCGCGAGGGTGTCCAAATCGCGAAAAGATATTCTCTTTCAAGAACTTAATGACAACTTTCCTGTCATTAGTGCGACATGGAATGGCTTCCACCCATTTTGAGACATAATCAACCGCCAGCAGTATGTACAAATTCCCAAAGGAGTTGGGAAAAGAACCCATAAAATCAATGCCCCAAACATCGAATATTTCAACAACCAGAATGGGTTGCTGAGGCAGTTCATTTCTCTGGGAGATTCTACCCGTGTACTGATATTGTGTACAGGTTTTGCAATAGTCAAATACGTCCTTGAATACGGTCGGCCAATAAAATCCACATTGAAAAACCTTCTCCGTCGTCTTTTTAGGACCAAAGTGACCCCCACAGGCCTGATCATAACAAAAAGAAAGAACACTCTTGAACTCTTCTTTCGGAACACACCGGCGAATGATCTGATCAGGACAATACTTAAACAAATATGGATCGTCCCAGTAAAAGTGTTTTACTTAGGATAAAAAGCGGTATTTGTCCTGTTTTGACCAATCGCTGGGTATAAGTCCCGTGACAAGATAGTTCACAATATCCCTGAACCATGGTTCATTGGATACGCTCAAGAGTTGTTCGTCAGGAAACGAATCATTGATCGGCAGGGTCACAGGGGAAGAAGAGATGCGTGAAAGATGGTCGGCTACTACGTTTTCACATCCTTTCTTGTCTTTGATAACAAGATAAATTCTTGTAACAGAAGGATCTAACGTATTAGTCGACCTTTTGCATCTTTCTTCGCCAGAAGATGTTTTAAGGCGGAATGGTCAATGTACACAACTATAGGTGAGCCAATTAAGTAAGGCCAGAATTTTTTTAATGCAAATACAACCGCCAAAAGTTCCTTTTCGGTGGTTGTATAATTGATTTGTTCATCATTCAAGGTCTTACTTGCATAGTATATCACGTGTGGCATCTTTTCGATGTGCTGTCCTAAGACTGCACCTACTGCAAAATCAGATGCGTCACACATCAGCTCAAAGGGGTAGTCCCAATTTGGAGATGATAGAACGGGGGCTGAAGTGAGTGAGTGTTTAAGTGAGTCGAAAGCTGTCTCACAGTCCGAGTCAAAATGGAAGGTCGTATCCTTGGCCAGGAGAAGAGTTAAAGGTCTAGCAATTTTGCTAAAATCCTTAATGAATCTTCTATAAAATCCCGCATGGCCAAGGAAAGATCGAATATCTTTGACGCTTTTGGGATGAGGGAGGTTTTGAATGACATCTATCTTAGCTCTGTCAACCTCAATGCCTTTCTGTGAAATGACATGTCCAAGAACAATTCCTTCTTGGACCATGAAATGGCATTTTTCCCAGTTCAAAGTTAAGTTCTTCTCTTTGCAACGAGTAAGAACAGCGTCAAGATTCGCTAGGCAATCAGAAAAAGAGTCTCCAAAAATCGAGAAATCGTCCATAAAGATCTCCAGAAAATTCTCTACCATATCAGAGAATATCCCCATCATACACCGCTGAAAGGTAGCGGGAGCATTGCATAACCCAAAGGGCATACGACTGTAAGCAAAGATACCAACAGGACAAGTAAAAGTGGTTTTATCTTGATCCTTTTTGGCTATGGGGACCTGATTATAACCTGAGTATTCGTCCATAAAACAATAATATTCTCGTCCTGCTAAGCGTTCCAGCATTTGATCAATGTATGGTAGAGGAAAGTGGTCTTTCCTCGTGGCAGCATTGAGTTTTCTATAATCGATACATACATGCCACCCAGTTTGAGCGCGTGTCTGAATCAACTCATTTGCCTCATTGGTAATAACAGTGATGCCGGATTTCTTAGGAACAACATGTATAGGACTCACCCATTGGCTATCGGAGATGGGGTATATAATACCATTATCTAGGCATTTGACGATCTCTTTCATGACTGCTTCCTTCATGACGGGATTCAACCGTCTCTGTGGTTCTCGGGTTGGTCTGGCATCATCCATCACATGTATATGATGTTCAACTATCAAGGGACTAATCCCTTTGATGTCCGCCATACTCCAACCAAACGCCTCTTTGTTAGATCTCAATACCGATAAAAGTGCATTCTCTTGCTCTAATGGTAGAGAAGCGGATATTATAACCGGTAAAGACTCATTCTCACCTAAATAAGCATATTTAAGATGAGAAGGTAAAATTTTGAGATCTAATTCAGGCGGAGAAATGATAAAAGGAGGGATCATCGAGTGATTTTTGGATTTACAAAGAAGCTCAGAGCCTGTGAAAGATACAGACTCGGGTGGAGAAAAGTCAGGAGTGCAGGACTCAAGTGTAGGAAAAGTGTCCTCACTAAGAACAAGTGTAAAGTCAAACAGAGATGTGGTAATGTCGTCGAGATCAGTAAAGCAAAGTTCTTCAGCTCCACAACTATCGGGAGCGATCTCGTGGACAGAGCACACATCTAGAATATGAGCAGAGGGTTCTGATGGCTGACTTCCAACTTTGTAGATGTTTAGTTCAATGGTCATATTTCCAAATGATAAGTTCATTGAACCGTTTCTACAGTTTATAACAGCGTTGGAAGTGGCAAGGAAAGGACGACCCAGAATCACCGGAATTTAGCCCCGGGGTTTTGCTACAGGCTGTGTGTCGAGCACAATGAAGTCTACAGGGAAAACAAATTCCCTGACCTTTATCAACACATCCTCTAGTTCACCCCTTGGTTTGGTGATTGAACGGTCTGCCATTTGGAGAGTGCAGTGAGAAGGTTTCAGCTCTCCAATCTCTAATTGCTCATATACAGAATATGGAAGTAGGTTAACACTTGCGCCAAGGTCCAAAAGAGCACGGTTTATGTTTTTACCCCCAATAGAAATCGATATTGTAGGACATCCTGGGTCCTTTCGTTTCTTTGGTAGCTGGGGAATAAAAGCAGTGCTAATATTATTAGACATAAAGACCTTCTTCGGCACTTGAGTCTTCCTCTTCCTAGTGCACAAGTCCTTAAGAATTTTCGCATAAGCGGGGACTTGTTGAATCGCATCTAGGAGTGGGATGTTGATATTAACCTGTTTGAACATTTCCATAATTTTCTCCATATGAGAACTCGTTCTATTACCCCTTAACCGATTCAGGTAAGGAGCTTTCGCAATAAGCGCAGGGTCCATCATAGGAGAAGGAAGAGGGGGTAGACGAGATCCCAAAAAAGGAGTGGGGACCATCTGTGGAGAACTATAAGGGTTGGGCTGAGGTATCGAGCCTAGTGGGAAATGGAGAATAGACTCTCGAGAAGGTGGTGGGGTAGAAGAACAAGGATCAGAAGTAGAAGTGTGTGTGTGAGGAAAGGTCTCAGCCGGGGTGTTATTGATAGGATTTTCAATATCATCAATTCCTTACCCGACATAATTGTTCAGCACTCTTCCCGATCTCAACGTTGTGACGACATTTACATTGTAATGCCCAGGATTTTGTAGGGGTTGAAAGGGAAGTTTCCCTTTTTCTCTCGCACTCATTTCGGCTTTAAGTCGTGCGATTTCAGCTTCCATCGATCTGATACTCTCAGCTTGGGACGCTGAGTTTTTCTTTATCTCACTGACGGAAGTTCTAACCTCAGCCGAAACCTCTATGAAATTTGACAAGAGCGATTTCATGGTTTGAGTGAATTGAGAGAATTCGTCAGAACAGGACAACTGCATAGGATTAGACTGTGCAGGAGTGTTGACCTGGTTGTGGAAATTTTGTGACTGGTAGAGGTGCTAAGTGAGTTGAAGTGGTTTCTGTTGTGGTGGAAGAGCCCTTTGAAAATTATTTTGGCTTGGAACCGTGTTTTGAGATTGTTGTTGGTTCCAAGCAAAATTTGGGTGATTCCTCCAACCCTGATTGTACGTGGAAGAATATGGATCGTTTCTAGGTAGTTGAAATGCGGCATTTGTATGCTCGTGACCTTGAAACGCAGAGTTTAATGGACATTCTTCCGTTAAATGAGACGGATCAGAACAGCAGCCACATACAGTTTTGGGGAGCGACATTGGGTTTAGGGAGGCTACAGAAAATTTGTGTTCCATAGCGTCGAGCTTCTTTTGCATTGCTGCCATCTCAGCTCGAACACCTATGGACACATCTATTTGGTGCACGCCACCCCTATTCAATGGTTGGGTTCCACTCTCCTACTGTAGTGATTTTTCAGCGAACTCTTCTAAAAACATCCAAGCTTCCCCATCATCCTTGGTCATAAAAGTACCTTGACACATGTTTTCAAGGTTCTGTTTAGTGTTTGGGTTAATGCCCTCATATATGATTCGGCAAAGATCCCATGTCGGGATGCCGTGATGAGGACATTGAACCAATAGATCCTTGAAACATTCAAAGCATTTTGAAAATGGTTCAGTAGGGAGCTGGGTAAATTGATTCAGTTCGCTACGGATTCGAGCTGTCTTTTGCATTGGGTAAAATTTCTTAAGGAATGCCGCAACGAATTCTTCCCAATTCGTGATAGAGTGTGCGGTAGTGTTATATAGCCACTTCTCGGCTATATCGCACAAAGTAAATGGAAGAAGTCGTACACGCATAGCATCCACTGAAAGTTGTGACGTGCCCATCATTGCGCATACGTTTTCAAATTTGGTAATGAAAACGTAAGCGTCCTTAGTCTCGAGTCCGTAGAATTTGGGTAAAAGGTTGATGTATTGGGGTTTAATTTCAAAATTATCCCCGTTGGCTGGTGGAATGGATAAGCAGGTCGAAAGAGGACCTCGCAGTGGATAGCACCTCTCTTGGAGAGAGATGCGGGGTGGATTCTGCGCACCAACGGACGGCGGCAGATTAGGGTTAAAGAAGTTCGATGGAGGTGGATCCATCGATGTGGGTGTGGTGGTGGGTAAAGAAGAAGTAAATGGAGAAATACCGACTTCGGAGTCGATAAAGGGTACGCGGACTAAACGGGCACTAGAATCCCTTGTCCAGCCTATCTTGCACTAAAATGGGTTAGTACAAGTGGCAGCGTTGACTTATAATTAGGGGTAATGAATGAATGAATGCGGTGTTTGTTTTGAAAATAGGACGGATTTTTGAAAATATGATGCAACACAACAAATGTAGCACACAAAACCCTAATTCTAGGGGTCCCCTTGGTCAGATCTCTAGACCGCTCCTAACTGCCAGAAGACAAGACGCAGGATAAATCCTCCACTGCCTCTTTGTCTCTCCTATGGCCAGGTAAGTGCCAGGTAAGTGCCAGGTAAGTGGGAGTTTCTCCACTACGTAAGTAGTGGGCCTAATTAAGTAACCACTAGCCTTCGACACACTTGCCTAGACACCACAAGAGAAACGCGGATAAGCAATGAATTACCCACGGCCTTTTTCTGTCCTAAGTGAGCGCGACGGTCCTTAGAGTCATCTCTAGATCTTTTTTAGTTAATTGGGGTAAATGCGGATGCAAGTTTTGCGGTTTTCGGGGCTTAGGAAGGGTAATGAACTCCCCACCTAATCTGGATTTGGTCTTTGCCCCTTAATGTCCGTATTAATTATGCAAACAACCACAAGAATCAAAACAAGCACAATTTAATTTTTACTATTTTGCGCGCTGCGATTATTTGCAAAGAAACCTGCATAAAATGTTAATTGGAGGAGATTTAAGAAGGAGATAAGAAAGTAAGAACTCACTGTGGAATTTTTGTGCAGAGAGGGCTTCACCGACGCGCGGAACCGCCGCGGGAGGAGGCTAATGCCGCGGAAGGGCGGTCTTAGGTACTGCTCCCTGCGCCAAATTTCAACAGCAAGCTTCTGTTGATTTCTCCAGCTCTCTGGAAATTTCCAAAAAAATTTCTAATTGCACAGCAGCTCCAGATTTTCCTTGCAAAACACCACAACAAATCGTTTAGATTTTTGCGCGAATTTTGATTACAAAATTACAATGGAATAAATCTTTCAATTCAAATTTCAATATGAAACGAATTAGCGCGCGGATCCCCAGCAACGGCGCCATTTGATTGATTATAAATTCCGATTGTGTCGTGTAACTAAAATAAGTTTCTTTGTGTCGGTATTTAGAAAATGAATAAAATTCACAATCAAAGAATTGTTTTGACCGCAATCAACTACGGTGTCAGATGTAGATCGTTAGCGAGTGCGGATCGTCCACAGGGATTGTGCGATTCGTTTGTATGTTTGATTTGTTTGAATTGGAAAGTTAATAGAAAAGAAAAGAAAACAATCAATTCATGATTTATAGTTGAAGTTCAAAAATTAGAAAATATAGATCTAATAACAAGAAAACGATAGAATCAAGAATTGAGAGTTTGATGATTTTTCCAACCAAATATCAAGAATCGAAATGAGGCTCGTAGGAATCGATCGGATCTATAGATGTGATGTAATCTCACGATGACGTATTCTTATCCTTCGATGAGTTGATACTAGATCGATGATGATCGACGAGAATTAGGGATTTCTAGTGAAACTAAGGTTTCATCTTTTATCCCTTGTTCTTTCGTCGATATCATCCACATTTTAGCCTCTAGTAAATTCAAGAAACGATCGTAGATCCCCAATTTCGAGCGATAGCAATCAAGAAAGCATCGCAACGAAACTAGGTCATCGATTCTTGAACTTGCTAGGGTTTACAAAACTCGTAGGACTCAAGACTCGTTTTAAGATTTGTTACATCATCATTCTAATGATTGTCTCGACTCCTCGACGAGCAGAGTTTTACTCAAACATCACAACAAGAACCACAATTACAAATTGAGATCGAATCATGATGCAAGAATTTAAAGAAAGCGAGATTAAAGAATTTCACCTTTTATTTATATCAACAATTTCATTACAATCACTCAAGAACTACAAGAGGAAGAACTCGATTGTCGATTTGGCTTCGTTGTCTCCATGAGTCGCGGATCGGCTTGGACCACTTTCTCTGTTGAAGATCGGCTCTGCTCCTAAAAGGTTGAAGGGCTTCACGCTTGATTTGGTACTCGGGATCTTGAATTTTGATTGGAATTAGGGTTAGGGTTTCGCACAAGTCTTGTCACTAGACTTGTGGAAGAAGATGGAGATTAAAGATTGAACTAATGATTAGAGATCAATGGAAGATGCAGAGATTCCTTTAACCCTAGGTCTAGGCTTCTATTTATAGACTTCCAAAAAACCCTAGATCTAGGATTTGAATTTTAAGTTTCCCTCCAAAGGTTTGTTGAGGAGAAGCTTCTAGAAATAGTTTGTTAGGAGCTTAGCTTAGGCTTAAACTAGGATTGTTTAAGCTTAGAAACCCTAGTTTGCTGAACTGGCAGAAGCATCTGGAGTCTTCTGAAACTTGAAGTACATGAACTGAATGTGGGCCCTGGGAGAAGAATTTTGCACTAAATATGGAGGGATGACGTGGCATAAGTGCCGCGGATCCGCGGCGCAAGCAGGCTCCCGCCGCGGATCCGCGGCCATGTTGGAGTCTTAGGGCTTGGGATTTCTGGTGCTGCTTTGGGCTAATACTTGGGCCTTTTTCTGATATGTTGAATTTAATATTTCCCTCTAGATTGCTACCAGCTTTCAGAACTTGGAGTTGGTGTATTTTTTGATCAGCTTCTTTTGGTTTTGCTCCTACAATTTCCTGCACAAATCTCGACACAAGTGTTGCTCAATACAGGGATGATGCGATGCCATGAAATGCAGTCAATTTCTTTTATAGTGCTGGTTTTAGAGTCTAACATATGCAATCTGATATTTAATGACTGATTTGCTAATATGTGCTATATGAATGCCGACACTTCTAGATGAGTGCAAATGATAGGTAAATTGCCGTGTTAAAAATGCAGTATTTTCGACTGATCAAATGTCTACTAATGCTTATGCCTTTTACTTTCTCAATTTCAACATCCACAAGACTAAGATTATGTTTAGCTCAATTCCAAGCTTGCTAAATGTTTGATATAATAAGGGAAGGAACCATTCATAGATGGTTTTTACCCCCTCTTGCATATGCTTTATAATTGCACACTCTCACTAAGTAAGGTTAAGGTTGACATTTGAACTAGGGTTAATTTTGCATGGTGTTTGACAAAAAGCTTGATATGGAATATAGCTTAATTTTGGTGGTTTTTCCTCCTCTTTAGAATATCCTTTATACATGCTAAGTCACACTAGACAAACTTAACACTAAGTCACTTTACTTCTCATTTGTTGATGTTATATGCTTTGTAATCCTTGGTGATTTTTTTTGATACCTCATAATTGGATACTCAAATGGTAAGTAAGAACATAACAAATTTTTATGATTGTGAGAGAGAGAGAGAGTCAAGGGCATCGTCGTGATTCATTCATCCAAACATGATCCGAGTACTTTTCACTTTCGTACTTTTTCATATTTTCATAAAACGTGAAAAACACCAACCCGATATTCTTTTCTTTTTACTCATTGTACCTATTCCTAATCACTGTCTCTCCGAGGATCGACCCGTACATGCCGACTCACTGGAAACGAGCCGTGCACTTGCAGTTATTTTATTTTAATATGAGACTTCGCTCGAGCGCGCCGTATTACTAACTTAACTCACTTTTGCACAAAAGCGCGTACGAGTAAATTCTCAACAATGTGCTAAAATGACTCAAGGAAGAAAAAGAGAATTTACATGATGACAGAAGAGAGTGGGCCAAAATTGGGCCCACTTGGTCAATGTTAGACCGCGGAATCGCGGTCGCCACAGTTCAAATTTTCCGCGTTTTCCCAGTCCAACCGCAACTGAATGGGTTCGATTTTGGGCCACTAACACGTCAGAGAGCGATGATTCCCCTAAAACTTCTAGAATACGTGAGGTAAAACTATATAAACTACAAATCTTAACAGAATTGGTGACTAGTTCGTTTCGAATTTTGAATTTAATTTTGTAATTTTATTTTTTCTAGATTAGCTTTCTTCCTCCTTTGTTTGCTAGCTTCCATTGTAGCTCTCAAGTGAAGGTTTGATCTTAATTTAGGGTTTTTTTCTTTCCTCTTTCAAATTTAGCTAGATCCATTCACAATTGTACTTGATCTTTGAAGAATGTATGAATTGAAGATTAATTGGTACTCAATTGGTGTTTTAACTCTCAATTGGTGAATTGGTACTTCTTCTATTTGTTTTCTTTTGTGTTTATATGTGTTGTGAGTAGTGATTTATTTTTGGGAATGATGCGAGAGTAGAATTGTGATGGCTTAGCCTAATTCTACTCTCTTTTTCTCTTGATAGTAAATATGAATTGGACCCCAACTTGATCTTGAAAACTAGCTTTAGTTGGACACCGTCTCCTCTCTAGTCTGAGCCGAGAGTAGCAAGGGTAGCATGTTTTTGTGATCCAATCAAAGGATTAAGTATTGGTTGATCAAGTTAGGTTATTATTAAGACTAAGAAATGGAAGAACAAGGATTACTAGGTGATGGTTGTTGTGTATGGTAGGCTACACCTCCTCACATTCTGTTCCACCAAAGTCCCTAATCCACATTCGTTAATCTCGATCTTAGCACCAATTCCATCTATGTTAGCAACTAGCTATGGCATCTAATTTGACAAGCTATGATCTACTACCCAGTGGTAATTGTTTGGTATTTTGTACTCATACTACCAAATTAGTTGCTAGCTAGATTCTACAACTTTTGCCAATTACAATTTAGTTGATAGTTTGACGATATATGTTCCACTAACCTAGTAGTATATGATTGATATTTCATGCTCACTTAAACAAATTGAAATTGGCAAAGGAATCGAGAGAGAGGGAAGTAGTTTAAGGTTGAGCAATTTAGTTATATTTTATCCAATTTCCTTGCAATTCCCTTTCTTCTTTCATATCATTCTTTCACTATATTCACAAAACACACTCTCAAAATCCCTCATATAAATTGACTTAGTGATGTTATTTTAGTCTTTAGTTTCCCAAGGACGACCCGTACTCTTTCACTTTTCTTATCCGTGAAGTTGTTGATTGCGGTTAAACATTTCTTTATGTTTCAAATTTCTATATCTTATGACCACACTAAAAGGTAATTAATACTTTATTAAATTTATGTTTTTTGTTTGTTCTAATTTGCTCTCCTCTCTATTTTTTTTTCGTGGTATTTTGTGGTTTGCCATAACAAACTTTAGCGGAGCCGAGTTTAATCGATCCGACATCATGTCATCGACATCACAAAGTTCGATATTGAGAAGTTGGATGGAAATATGATTTTCAATATCAGGTATACCTGTATGCTTTTCGTTTTGATGTAGAACAATATGAGGGAGTCATTACTTGGGAAGGAGCAAAAGCTTTCGACTTTGACGGATGATGCATGGGATGAGTTGGATGATAAAGTCCTATTTGGTATTTAGTTTTATTTGATGAATGGTGTATTTCAAGAAGTCCTCTAGGAGAATCAGGTACAAATATTTAGAAGTACTTGGAGAAGTTATATTTGAAGAAATATCTCACTAATCGATTACTTTTGAAAAATCTTCTCTATACGTTATGGACGATGGAAAGTAACTTTATAATGAATAAAATTAGAGAATTCTTTTCCATAAGATTGATGATGAAGATCGAGAACTTTACTTATTGAGTTTGTTATCATCATCATAGAAGCACTTTAGACACACCATAGAAGCTATCTTAATTAAGGATGTCATAAAAATTTTGATAAATAATTGACTTTTACCAAAACTGAAACTTAAGGTTTAGGCATATTTGTAAGAGGGCGAGATATGTAAAGAAGCATGGTGTTGAGTCGAAAATATTGCAATCTTGAACATATCAATTTCCTCACTATTCTAATCATTTAAGGATAATTGATATATTTATAACACATATTAGCAATTCGGCTGCAAATTATCAAATACCACGTATTATATATATTCAACATCTTTTTAAGGAAATTGTGTGTTTATTATTTCATGCATGATTTTATATATCTCGACAATCTTCAGTGAGATTTTGTACAGAAAATTATTCAGGTCAATGAAACGGAATCGCAAAATTGCCGACAAATTCCAGCAAGTCAAAGACATAAAATCTGGTAGTGATTCAGAAGAGATAAAAAGATTCCAGATATCAAATATAAACCCAAAGACCAATACAAGAACACCGTAGAGAATTGAAGCAGAGATCTCACCAAACGGCCGTGGAACCGCGGCCGAGTCAGCCCGATCCGCCGCGGATCCGCGGCCGAGTTGGGGGCGCCGGTGACGAAACTTTTCCAGATGCTTCCTCGTAACCTCCTACCTTCCTCAAGACGCTTCATAACCACGTGGCTTCTTCTGGAAGGCTCTGCATAACTACGAAGCTTCTTGTGGAAGCTTGATTTGGGATCTATAAAAGGGGATCTAAGCCTTAATTTAGGGGGTTGGAAAATTCATTCTCATTAAGCCACAATTCAATTCAAGTTGAGTGACACAACTTGAGATCCAATTCCAAATACCAAATAAAATCAAGAATCATCGAGAGCAAAATCAAGCGAGACATCGAAGATCCTTTATCGCAACGCCGATCATCATCAAGAGCGTGAGATCCATGAATGATCCAAGTCTCACGAAGATCGAGCCGAGCAAAGATAGCCAAAAATTGCACTTTTCAAAGGAGTGATCGAGAGCTTAGTCTTGTAATCTCGGATTGAGAAGTGTAAATTTAAAGAAGATCTAATGAAGGTGATCATTTGTTCTTAGTCTTGCTTTCTTTAAATACTCGCATTATGAAATTTCTCATTCTTGATTCTTTTATTTTCATGATGCATGAGTGAAATCTCCGCTTGTTAAGGAATCGAAGGAAATCGGTAGATCAAATGATTATGAAATCCTAAAACTAGTCTTACATCTTATGAGAATAATGAACTTTAGGAAAAAGAATCATCAATGACCTAATTTGGATCGAGATCACAATTCTTGATAATTTCGTTGCAATTTGTGAATTAAATAATTGATGATTTTCTTTGCTAAAGTCTAGATTCGAATGATGATCAATGAAAAAGACAAGGGATAGTGAAGGAGAAACCCTAGTTTCTTCAATAGATCCCTAATCTTCATTAATCACCATCGTTCTAGCTATAATTCATCAATAGATAAGATTAGTCATTTTTAGTATTCATCGTTGCTACGATTTCTTATCGAATCCTACAAGCTATTCTTCATTTTCTTCATAACTAAATTGATTTTGGACACTTTCTTGATATCTAATTCGTAAACATATTCTTGATTTTCTAGAAATGACAACTCCATTAAATATTGAATTACTTTCTTGAATTTTCTTGCTATTTTCTTTTGACTCGTCTAAAGCAAACGAAAAAATACACGAATCTCAGTAGACAATCCATTCTCATTAACGAAACTACTTCGACACTGTTATTGATTGCGTTTACAAATTCTTTGATTGTGGTGATTACACTTTTCTTTTCATTCGAATCAATCACACAAAGTTTCGAATCAATCAAATGGCGCCGTTGCCGGGGATCCGTGTGTAATTTGTTCGTTCTTGCTATTTGAATTGAAACATTATTATTCCATCAAAAATTTAATTCAAGATTCTCATCGTGTGCTTAACAATTAGTGTTTGAATTTTTGCGAGGGAATCTGGCATCACTGTAGAAAGGAGATCAAGATTCAGAGACTTTCTGAAGAATCTAGAGGATCACAGAAAGATACAGGAAAATTTTCAGAACCTAATTCCCACATTGAACCGCGGATCCACGGGTGAAGTGGTGTTTTTGCGGCAGTTCCGCCGCCGTTTAGGTGCTTCATTGCTTTCGACTTCTGTGGTATATTCTCTACTTTCTTATCTCTTCTCTGATCTTGTCCAATAACAAATTTCCTGCAGGATTCTTTGCAAAAATTCGCAGCACTTAAAAAAAAATTCTTGTTGCGTTTCTTTAAATTGGTTGTTTGTGCATATTTTAATATGGAAATTAAGGGGCAAAGATCAAATTCAGATTAGGTGGGGATTTCATTACCCTTCCTAAGCCCCAAAAATCACAAAACTAGCATCCACATCACCCTCATTAACTAAAAAATATCTAGACAAGACTCTAAAGACCGTCGCGCTCAATTAGGACAGAAGAAGGTCGTGGGTAGTCTATTGCTTATCCGTATTTCTTTTGTGGTGTCTATGGCAAGTGTGTCTAAGAAAGTGGTTACTTAATTAGTCCCGCTACTTACGTAGCAGATACCTCCCACATACCTGGCACTTACCTGGCCACAGAAGGGATAAAGGGGCAGTAGAGGATTTATCCTACGATTTGTCTTCTGGAAGTCTAGGAGCGGTCTAGTGACTTGACATAGGTGACCATTAGATCTAAGGTTGCTTGTGCATTTTTGTGTGAATTTTTTTCAAAATCCGTCTTTTTCAAAACAAACACCAAACCAACTTTTCTTTAATTATCACAAACGCTACCACTTGTGCTAAACCGTTTAGTGCAAGCTAGGCTGGACACGGGATTCTAGTGCCCGTCTTGTCCGCGTTTCTCCTATCGACTCCGAAGTCGGAAATTCTACATCTTATTTTTCTCCACCACACCACATCCACCGCGATGGACGAATATCCATCAAATTTCAATAACACCACTGTGCCACCGCCCACAGGTGTGCAGAATCCACCGCGCATTTCTCTCTAAGAGAGATGCTACCGTACACGTGGTCCCCTTCCTACCTGTCTTTCTATTCCACCAGCCAATGAGAACAATTTTGAAATTAAACCCTAATTTATCAAACTGTTGCCCAAATTTCACGGTCTTGAGTCTGAAGACGCATACGTTTTTATCACCAAATTCAAAAACGTATGCGCAATGATTGGCACGTCACAACTTTCTGTGGATGCTATGCGTTTACGTCTTCTCCCGTTCACTTTGTGCGATTTAGCCGAGTAGTGGCTTTATAACACAACCGCACACTCTATTTCCAAATGGGATGAATTTGTTGCAGCATTCCTTAAAACTTTTTATCTCAATCATAAGACCAGCCGTGTTTGGAGCGAAATCTTCCAATTTACCCAACTTCCCAATGAACCATTTTGGAAATGCTTTGAACGGTTCAAGGATCTTCTTATCCAATGTCCTCATCACGGAATCCTTAGAAGGGATCTGTGTCGAATTATCTATGAGGGTATTGATCTCACGACAAACAGATGCTTGAAACCATGTGTCAATGTCAATTCCTGTCTAAAGATGATGGTGAAGCTTGGAAATACCTAAAAGATCTTGCCCAAAACACTTTATAATGGGAAAGTTTTAGTCAACCATCGTCTAGGGAATGTATCAATCATCTCGATGTTTCCGTCACAATGAGAGTCGAAATGGCCGCAAAATAAAGGAAACTCGACGCTATAGAAAACAGAATCTCTTCAGCCTCCCTAAACCAAAGCATGCTTCCCAAAACTATGTGTGGTTGCTGTTCTGACCCATCACATTTGACGGAAGAATGTCCTTTGAATTCTCCGTTTCAAGGTCAAGAACACACTAATGCTTCTTTTCAGCAACGACCTAGAAACGATCCTTCTTCTTCCACATATAATCAAGGTTGGAGGAATCACCCTAATTTTGCTTAGAACCAACACCAAACTCAAAATACGGTTCCAAACCAGAATAACTTTCAAATGGTCCCTCCACAACAGCAACCACCACAACTGAGTCAGCACCCTTTTCAATCGCAACATTTACAAAACCCGGCCAACAACTTTGATCGTTCTTCTGTCGGTACTGATAAACCCTATGCACTCCATATGTTCATTGCACATTCTATGCGAACGAATGATATTTTAATGTCTTCTATCCAAACGTTTGTGCAAAATACTGCCTTCCACGGTGAGAGTATTAAATCGATAGAAGCACAAATTGCACAACTGACTGCAGCAATGAGTGCTAGAGAGAAAGGGAAACTTTCAGCTCAACCCTTACCTAATCCTGGGTACTCACAGCATTATAATGATGTAAGTTATATTAGCACGTTGAGATCTGGAAGAGTGCTGAACAACCATGTGGGTGAACAGATTGATATTGATAATGAGAAATCAATTGAAACCCCGGCTCCCACTTCTACTTCTTATCCTATTCCGTCTAATTTACCTTCTTCTTACGAGCCGATTCTCCGTTTTCCCCTAGGCTCGAACCCTCCACCCATTTCATCGATTCCACACCCACAAACTTCTCCACAAATGTTGGACCCAACACTTATTGATAAAGCTCCATTTCCAGATAGGTTGAGTCCCAACAAACCTAACGCACAAATGGAGAAGATTGTGGAAATGTTTAAGCAAGTTAACATAAATATCCCTCCCCTAGATGCAATACAACAAGTTCCGTCCTATGCGAAAATACATAAGAACTTTTGCATTAGGAAGAGGAAGACTCAAGTGCCGAAAAAAGTGTTCATGTCAAGTAATGTAAGCACAGCTTTTACATAGCAATTACCCAAGAAACGTAAGGACCCTGGCTGTCCTACAATCTCTATTTCTATTGGGGATAAAATTATCAATCGTGCTTTACTCGATTTAGGCACTAGTGTGAACTTGTTTCCATATTCTGTCTATGAGCAATTAGGTATCGGAGAGTTAAAGCCCGCGCACACAACTCTACAGATGGCCGATAGATCTATCACCGAACCTAGGGTGAGCTTGAGGATGTGTTGACAAAAGTCGGGCTATTTATATTCCCTGTGGACTTTATTGTTATAGATACACAACCGGTAGCGAACCCACGAAACCAAATTCTAGTGATTCTCGGTCGACCCTTTTTGGCTACTTCCAACACTGTAATCAACTATCGAAACGGCTCTATGAACCTATCCTTCGGGAATAGGTCAATTGAGCTTAACATTTACAAGTTGGGAAGTCAACCATCCGAATCTCATGCTCGAGTATGTTTTGTCGAATAAATGGATGTCGACAGCAGAGAATTAGAACAACTTCATGATACAGATCCAGACTCCCTTAGTACGTTGTTGTTTGACCCAGCGATGTATTATACACATACGGATCCTTCTTTCGGGTTGTTCGGGTCAACATTTAACGCTTGTTATGAACCTTTTATGGAGTCTGAGGATCATCCCATTCTTTCAAATGAAAATATTATTTGGGATATCAATGAAAGCTTTGAAGAGATTTTCGCTGATGAACTCGCATTTCTAGAAAACACGGGAGTTGTGATGAATCACATCCAAAACACAGAAATTGAACCATCACCCCTATTTCTTAACAATCATGAGAATGAGAGTAATCCATCACAATCATTGTGTCGTCTCTCCAAGTTGAGACGCAAACCCTTTCTTTAACACCACTTAACTCTTCCCCACTTCTTCCCGGCTCCATACAACATGTTCTTCTACCAACTGGTTCGTTACACTGATAAAATCTTCGAATGCTTGGTGTTGACTTTCGGTCTTTGCAAAGCTTGGCATTGACCAATAAATTTACCCCCCTCTTATGATCTTAAAATGCTTAATATTGTTTAACTCAAGTTTGGGGGGGCATATTTTTGGCTCTTGAAAGTAAAAGTTGTCCTAAAAAATGGTGAGCCAAAAAATAAGTTTGGGGGAGATTTTCACGTCCATTCATTCTTATCCTCATTAATAATTTTTTCCTCCCAAGCCTACAGGTTTTTGAGATTTAATAGATGACAACATTGAGTACCTTGTTATAAACAAGTTTAGGGGAGATTTGTACTTATTTACGCATTACTTTGCATAAGCACAAAACATACAAAATTTTCAAATTTTTTTCCTTTTATAATAAAAGATTAGAAAGTGAAAAATTACATCTAAATGATTGGAAATGTTTAAGTAAACCAAGAAAGTTAGATGTTTTCTTAGACGAAACTAGTAATAAGTAGTTATGAGCCGTTGTCCCGACGGTTAGTAAGATGAAAGAAGTCACTAATCAGAGGATAAAATTAAGTCTGAAAAATAGTTCCTATTTTGGAAACCAAATATTTGAATGTTGATACCCTACTATACGCACTTACACACGTCTTGAAACTCGGGATAGTAGAGGATATCTTGAAATGCTCTTGTCATAAAGCCAAAGTACGAAGAAAATAAATGAAGCATAAAAGTATAAAATGGTGAAGAAAAATGAACACTGGTTTTATAATCACCAAGGCAGCATAAAAAAAATATAGCGAGGCTGCTTCATCGCCCAGTTCCTTAGACCAACTGATTTGGGAGTCACTGTTATGCCTTAGGTGTTGCAAGACGAGGAAAATTGCTACTTACGCCTAATCTGCAAGCACATGAGTAATCGGTCGGTTAGTACCTCAAGAAGTATTAACGGTCGCATGAAGAATGTGTATGCAATTCTATCTAAAATATTCACCAACTAATAAGTACTGAGGCAGATGGACAAGAGTATGATAGCTTGAATTGAATTCTCCGAGTGTAGGGATGTCCTTTACACACATGTAGGGGTATATGATCGATGTTTGGAAGAAAGGTGGGGATGAAGAATAAAGACGATATTTTATTGAGGGATGATGTGATTTCTAACATTCTTTCATGACTATTAAGATAAGGCTCATGACAACTGAAAAGCTGGTGTAGTTAAAAACTTTGATTTTCAAAGTCTTTCTTTTATAATTCTTATATTTATATGTAATTTTCACAGTCTTCCTTTTATTATAGGATTTTGTGGGTGCAATCCGCTGAAAACACTCAGGAGACAACACTCCACCTTCTAGGGACACCTAGAGATTTAAAGGCTTGTTGCACGTGCTCAGTACAATCGTGTTGCCTACGAAAGTGTGCTAGTTAGTTTTTCTTTTTCTTAATAAAGTTCTCCTTCTCTTGAATAAAAGAAGTTTGCTCGAGAAGATCAAAATAAAGTTTGGGGGAATTTGTTCGGTCAAAAATATTGGGGGAATTTGTTCAGTCAAAAATATTGCAATCTTGAACATATCAATTTCCACAATATTCTAATCATTTAAGGATAGTTGATATATTTATAACACATATTACCAGTTCGGCTAAAAATTATCAAATACCACGTGTTATATATATATATATATATATATATATATATATATATATATATATATATATTCAACATCTTGTTAAGGAAATTGTGTGTTTATTATTTCATGCATGATATTATATATCTCGACAATCTTCAGTGAGATTTTGTGCAGAAAATTATTCAGGTCAAAGAACCGGAATCGCAAAATTGCCTACAAATTGCAGCAAGTCAAAGACTTAAAATCTGGCAGTGATTCAGAAGAGATAAAAAGATTCCAGATATAAAATATAAACCCAAAGACCAACACAAGAACACCCCAAAGAATTGAAGTGGACATCTCACCAAACGGCCGCGGAACCGCGGCCGGGTCAACCCGATCCACCGCGGATCCGCGGCCGAGTTGGGGGCGCCAGTGACGAAACTTTTCCAGATGCTTCCTCGTAACCTCCTAGCTTCCTCAAGACGCTTCATAACCACGTGGCTTGTTCTGGAAGGCTCTGCATAACTACCAAGTTTCTTGTGGAAGCTTGATTTGAGATCTATAAAAGGGGATCTAAGCCTTAATTTTGGGGGTTGGAAAATTCATTCTCATTAAGCCACAATTCAATTCAAGTTGAGTGACACAAATTGAGATCCAATTCCAAATACCAAATCAAATCAAGAATCATCGAGAGCAAAATCAAGCGAGACATCGAAGATCCTTTATCGCAACGCCTATCATCATCAAGAGCGCGAGATCCACGAATGATCTAAGTCTCACGAAGATCAATCCGAGCAAAGATCGACAACAATTTCTATTTTCAAAGGAGTGATCGAGAGCTTAGTCTTGTAGTCTCGGATTGAAAAGTGTAAATTTGAAGAAGATCTAATAAAGGTGATCATTTGTTCTTAGTCTTGCTTTCTTTAAATACTCGCATTATGAAATTTCTCATTCTTGATTCTTTTATTTTCATGATGCGTGAGTGAAATCTCCGCTTGTTAAGGAATCAAAGGAAATCAGTGGATCAAATGATAATGAAATCCTAAAACTAGTCTTAAGTTTTATGAGAATTATGAACTTTAGGAAAAAGATTCATCAATGACCTAATTTGGATTGAGATCATAATTCTGGATAATTTCGTTGCAATTTAGGAATTAAATAATTGATGATTTTCTTTGCTAAAGGCTAAATTCGAATGATGATCAATGAAAAGACAAGAGATAGTGAAGGAGAAACCCTAGTTTCTTCAATAGATCCCTAATCTTCATTCATCGCCATCGTTCTAGCTATAATTCATCAATATATAAGATTAGTCATTTTTAGAATTCATCGTTGCTACGATTTCCTATCGAATCGTACAAGCTATTCTTCATTTTCTTAATAACTAAATTGATTTTGGACACTTTCTTGATATCTAATTCTTAAACATATTCTTGATTTTCTTGAAATGAAAACTCCATTAAATCTTGAATTACTTTCTTGAATTTTCTTGCTATTTTCTTTTGACTCATCTATAGCAAAACGAATAAATACACGAATCTCAGTGGACGATCCATTCTCATTAACGAAACTACTTCGACACCGTTATTGATTGCGGTTACAAATTCTTTGATTGTGGTGATTACACTTTTCTTTTCATTCGAATCAATCACACAAGGTTTCATATCAATCACATGGAATGTTTCAAACAGTGGTTGAGATCAAAATCCAAGCATAGAATTTGCAACTATTATGATAATAAAGGGCACATTAAGATCGAGTGTTACAAATTGCAGAACAGGAAGAAGCGGGAAGATGGAAAACAAAATGAAGTAATGAATTAGCTAGCATTGAAGAGGATGAAGAGAGACTCTAATCTTCTTTTGGTTCTTGACGACAAAAATAGATACAACGATGAAACGATTATGGATTTGGATTGTTATTACCACATTTGTTCCAATATGGATCGACCCTCTTTGAATGAATGTGAAAAAGGTGTAGTTATGTTGATAAGAAACAATATCTCTTGTCAAGCTATTGGTAATGGAAAAGGTCGAATCAAGATGCATGATAGTTGGTAAAAACAACATCGGAAGTTAGGCATATACCAGAATTGAAGAAGAATCTCATCTTGATCTTAGGGATGATTCGACTCAAAGGTTTCAAGTATTACACTAAACATGGAGATTTGAATGTTAGCAAAGATGTTCTAATCGTGATGATAGGTTTGAAGGTTGGAAATTTGTATGTGTTTCAAGGCTCGACGCTTAGCTTTAGTAAGGCAGTCCAAATGAGTGAGATTAACATGGCCAAGTTGTCCAAACGAGGTTTCTTGTATGGTCAGAGTACAAAAAAGTTGGTCTTTTGTGATCATTGCGTATTTCCGAAGCATAAAAGTGTTTGCTTCAGTAAAGAAGTGCATCAAATTAAAGGTGAATTAGATTATATTCATTCATATCTTTAGGGATTGCCATAGGTTGCACACAAGGAAGGCGTTTTGCGTCCTCTGCTTACATTAATCGATGGTTATTAAAGGTATGGTTGGATCTACTTCTTAAAGAACAAAAGTGATGCATTTGAAATGTTTAAGATGTGGAAGAAATTGCATGAGAAGTAGAAAGGAAAGCAGATGAAATTTTTAGAACTGACAATGGTTTAGAACTTTGTGGGGGAGACTTCATTAATTTCTGCAAGAACTATAAATTGCTCAACATCAAATAATTTTTAGTACACCATAGGGAAACGGGGTTGCAGAACATATGAATATAATTCTTCTTTAAAAGGCTTGTTGTTACATTTGTATAATGCAGGTTTAAAGAAAGAGTTGCGGGCAGAGTTGGTCAACATAGCATGCTATATGATGAATCAATCACTGTTATTAGCTATTGATGGAAAGACTATTGAGGAGCCTTTTTCTGGAAAGCCTGCTTATCATTCTAATCTTAGAATATTTAATTGCTCCACATATACATATTAAAATGAAGGAAAGCTGGAATATCGAGCTGGAAAGTGCATCTTTCTTGGTTATGCATTAGGAGTGAAAGGCTACAAGTTGTGGTCTTTACATCCTAAAACACCTAAGATATGATTAGTAGAGATGTTATTTTGTTATAAAGTCTGATATTCTTAAGTCGAGCAATGATTCTCCCATTTCATGCCAGCTAATATAGGATGTTCGAAAGGTTGAAGTTGAGATTGGCGATTCGGCTTCTAGGCAACATTCTAATTCACCATTGTTGCATGTTCATATTCATGATCCCAATTTTGTTGGAGTGAAGAAGCTTAGTCCCAAGATGAGTAGTATTGTTTTTCTAGAGGAAGGCTGTAGCGGAATGGTAGACCACCACAGAGGTATTGCTATGATGATCTTGTGGCTTAAGCACATAGAAAGTAGATGTTTGTGAGCATTCAAACAATTCAGCCTTCAAACAATTCATAAGATATCTTCTCAGATGATTCAGCTCGATGGCTATTTGATATGAATGAAGAGATTGAGTCTGTTCGCAAGAACAAAACTTGGGAGCTCATGAAGCCACCAGAAGGAAATAAAAAATGTTGGTTGCGATGTCTTTAAGAAAAAAGGAAGAAAATCAATGGATTTAAAATGTTCGATATAAGGCACGATTGGTTGAAAATGGCTATAATCAAATACAGGCAGATTTCATTGTGTATTCTCCCCTATTTTGAATATAGCTCGATTCTTTACTTATTTGTTTTGGTCGCTATGTAAGATTTGGAGCTAGAGAAGCTCAATGTCAAAATGACATTCTTGCATGGTTATTTAAAAGAAAATATTATATGAATTAACCCTAGAGTTTCAGGATCGAAGGAAAGAAATACCATGTATGCTTCTTGATCCATATACAGTTTGAACCAATTATCTGGACGTTGATACAAGAAGTTTGATTCCTTTATGGTAGATATTGGTTATTCGAGAAGCTCGAGCAATGGTGGCGTCTATTTTAGGAAGCACATTGATGGTTCTTCTTACATTTGTAGCTTTATGTTGATGATATGTTTTGAAAGCAGTTAAGAATATATATGAGATTAATCATTTGAAGATGCGGTTGAGAAGTAAATTTGAGATGAAAATTTAAGAGCAGAGTAGAAATTTCTCGATATGGAGAATCGTGATCGGAAAGTAGGAAAAATATACTTATCTCAAACAAGAAAGTTGAGAAATTTCTAGAGCATTTTGGCATGACAGATGCAAAACCTATTCGTACTCCATTGGCTACTCATTTTAAGCTTTCAGCTGCTTTTTCCATAAAAAGATGAGGAGATAGATTATTTGTCACATATTCCACACTCTAGTGCAATGGGTAGTATTATGTAAGCCATGGTATATACTCGTCCACCTATTTCTCATATAGTCAGTGTTGTTAGCAGTTATTTCTATAGCAGTGTTGTTAGTAGATATGTGACATCTCCTCTTAAAAACCACTAAATTTCTATGGAAATGTATTCTTAGATATTTTTGAGGTACTACTGATGCTGGTTTGGAGTTTGGAAGGAACAATGACAGATTGGATATCGTGATTCAGACTATGACGATGATCTTGATAGGATAAGATTAATCACTGGTTATGATTTCAACTTGGATGGTTATGCCATTAGTTTTAAAGTTTCATTCTAGTATAAAGTACTTTTATCTACCATAGAAGGTGAGTATATTGCGGTGACAGAGGTCATGAATGAAGATATCTGATTCAGAGGTTTGTATATGAAGCTTATTATGTACATGGGTACTACTATTGTCTTTTGTGATGGTTAGAGTGCTATTCACTTGACCAAGAACTGGTTGTATCATTAAAGAACGAAGCATATTGATATTACTTGTTTTTAGGACGTTGTTGAAAAGGAAGTGATCACTGTTTAGTAGATTGCCTCAAACAATCATGTTGATATGTTGACGAAATCTCTTCCAATTGTTAAGTTCGAGCAATACTTGACCTTTGGCATATTGTGGTGAATATGGAGCTGACTACTATTTTTGGAAGGAGATTGCTGAAGAATTCAAGGCAAGGTGGAGAGTTGTTGTGTACGCCTTGAATTATATGATCCTTATCCGCATTACTCAAGATCAAGCCCTACCGCTTTACCTGTCAGATTGTCACCGAGCTTTGTGGTCGAGCCTATAAAGTGATTCGATCTCTCTTCTATTTTGAGCTCGAAGGATGAACTTGTAAGTCTATCTTAGCACCTCTGTTAGGGTTTAAAGATCAATATGTGAGCAATTTTAAAATTTCTAGAGAGCTAAGCATACTAATCACGAATCGAACTAAAGATTAGGGTTAAAAGTAAAGAAAAAGAGGTATTTAACTCTTAGTGAAGAGGAACTAAAACCTTTGTAGACCAATCCTTCTCTTTAGTTTCTCCAGAAGAAGTTCTTGAGCTCCTTTATAGCTTCACTTGAAGTTGGAATAAGCTTGCTTGAGGGCCTTCATTATCTATGACGATCCACTACGAAGTTTCTTACACTCAAACTCTTACTTCACTTGTATAAAGAAGAAGTGAAGATAACAACCTACACTAGATTGCTAATCTAGTATAGGTTGACGAAGTGGGTTTTTTCTCACTAAAAATCTTTCCTTTTCTTTTCTTTTTCCAAGCTAGAGAAATATCTAGAGAGGAATGAAGAAGAAGATGAACTTGGCCAATGGTTAAATGAACCTTGGAGATAAGATGGATATTTAATAGATAAGAAAGGGTGAATAAAAACAAATCAAGAGAGTGAGTCATGGTTGCTGGATATTTTTAGAACCATGTAGAAGCCATGACTCATTTTTAGATATTTTCCTTATTTATCAAAATATTCATTTTATCTCCAATATGATTCTTGCATTGCCTTGTTCCATATATCATCAACCATGATACATACATACATCTCTCTCTCTCTCTCTCTCTCTATATATATATATATATATATATATAAAGAAAGAAAGGAATTTTAATGAGTAATTAGTCAATTTATTAAATCAACACTTGATTTAATAATCTGGTCATATCACATATAACCCGACTAATACCAAAAGACGCTAGATTAAAATATGGCATCATATACTTGTAGTTAGTCAAGCTACTGCACATATCTACATTTGTTCCCTACTTCGTTTCGCTTGAGCTTGGAAACAACTTTGTGGGTCACTTAAGACTCGTTAATACGCTAGCAGTAGGTAATGATCATATCAGATACCTACAAGCCGTCAGCGGTATCAGCTGGACGTAATGGCTACCCAGGTACTGAACGAATAGAAGATCAACAAGCAAATCTGTTCAAACTCTCGTTGAGCCAACAAGTAACACTTACCATACAGTCCGGTCTCTTCGTCTGATATGTCGCATATCGAGTCCGAGGAGATGGAATCGTCAGACCTCAAAAACTCGATAAGTCATGCCAATGTGTGGCCTATAACCAATCGAGAAACTACTGATAACACTTATTAGTAAATCTCATCAGCCCTGTCTAAGGATTTGCGGTCATAGCCAATCGCGCATTACGCAACATCAACTCCCAATACCGGGAGAGACGAAACCCCTCCTATCGCTCACTGCCTCCATGTGTCTCGGGACTGTACCCAAAATCCACCTGTTGGCACGACTCAGTGATTCCGTGGTAGGATGGAAATCAAAGCACAATAGGAAGCACACAATACACTATGACGATCTCGGGTCTACAAATTAACCAGTACAAGTGTTACGGGAGAACAGCTATTTAACTATAGGTATAATACCATCTAGGAGTTCTCAGCAAGTCTGTTCAGTGTACTCATTCTCAAATGAGCACCTGTATACAATCTTTGATGTCAAACACCAATGGATATGGGATCATCCATCGCCCCAATACTGGGTCAAGAAACGTATACACTAGTCTATATTGGATTATCGATGCCATGTCTCGATACTCTCTCGACTAAGAACTATTAAGGATGTGCTTGTGGACTACTCATGCCCCACTAGCATGATCTGCATCATAGTCATAGTAGTCAAGCTAACATTCTTAGGGCTTTATCAACATGTATCAAAGGGACAGTAAACTTAAACAAGTTAACATGTTAAGATAAAGAGCAACCAGTTAGCATACTATCATGTCGAGCAAGAAAGTCCTCTCTCTCTCTCTCTCTCCACACACACACACACACACACACACACACACATATATATATATTTCCAAGCATCTACTATAATATACAATAATGGCCTCTAGGACATACATATTACTTACAACCTCCCACTTGCACTAAGGCCAATTATTGGCGTATCTCATACCCAACATCTCAAATTGCTCATGTTGCGTCTGTGGAAGGGCCTTAGTGAGTGGATCCGCGGTATTTTTCTTCGTGTCTACTCTCCGAACTTCGATCTCGCGGCGATCAACTATCTCCCGAATCAGGTAATATCGCCTCAGGATATGTCTGGAACGCTGATGGGACCTGGGTTCCTTGGCCAATACCATAGCCCCATTATTATCACAATACAAGGGTATTGGATCAATAATGGTTGAAACTACTCCAAGCTCTGAGATGAACTTCAACATCCAGACAGCTTCCTTGGCAGCATCATTTGCAGCAATATACTTAGCTTCCATCGGTGAGTCTGCAATGGTGTCATGTTTGGAACTTTTCCAACAAACCGCTCATCCATTGAGGGTAAATAAAAAACCCGAGATAGATTTGTTATCATCTTTATCACTTTGGAAGCTGGAATCGGTAAAGGCCTCCATTTGGAGATTTCTATTACCATACACCAAGAAAATTTCTTTAGTCCTTCATAAGTATTTAAGAATGTTCTTCACAGCTGTCCAATATTTCTCCCTTAGATTTGATTGATACCTACTTACTACACTTAGTACGTAAGCTACATCTGGGCGAGTACATAATATTGCATACATGATAAACCATATTGTTGAAGCATAGGGTATAACACTCATGCGGGCCCTCTCATCATCAGACTTTGGAAAAAAATCATTGGAGAGGGTGATTCTGTGACAAGCGAGTAAATTATCTCGCTTGGAATCTTCCATACTAAACCTTTTTAGTATGGTGTCTATGTATCTGGATTGGGACAATCCCAACAATCTCTTAGATCTATCTCTATAGATCTTAATGCCTAGAATGCACGTGGCATCACCCAGGTCCTTCATGGAGAACCTTTGTGATAGTAATAGTTTGACCGATTGTAGTATAGGAATGTCATTTCCTATCAATAGAATGTCATCCATGTACAATACGAGGAAAGTGACTGTACTCCCTACAATCTTTTTATAAATGAAAGGTTCATCTACGTTTTTGATAAAATCAAACTTTTTGATTGTATCATCAAAGCAGATGTTCCAACTCTATGATACCTGCTTCAATCCATAGATGGATTTAAGCAATCTGCATACCTTTTCACTGCTCCTACTATCAATAAAGCCTTCCGTCTGATCCATAAAAACGCATTCTTCCAAATCACCATTTAGAAATGCAGTTTTAACGTCCATCTGCCATATTTCATAGTCGTAGTAAGCAGCAATAGCAAGTAGGATTCGAGTGGATTTAAGCATTACAACTGAAGAAAAAATCTCATTATAGTCCAATCCTGGTCTTTGACGAAATCTTTTCGCTACAAGTCTAGCTTTATAGGTCTCTACCTGTCCATCCACACCAATCTTTTTCTTAAAGATCCATTTGCACCATATGGGCTTTACTCCGAAAGGTGCAACTTCTAAAGTCCATACTTTGTTGGTGTATATGGATTCTATTTTGGATCGCATGGCATCCAGTCATTTCACTGAGTCACTACTCGTGATAGCTTGCTGAAAACTAGTAGCGTTATCATCATCCATGATGCAATCTTCTCTATCACCATCACTTAGGAAACCATAGTATCTCTCTGGTGGATGAGAAGTCCTACTAGATCTACGGAGTGTCTGAGACTCGTTGGGTTCTATTGAAACTTCAGGTTCAACCAAATCGTCAGTAGTTGTTTGTGGCTCTGAAATTTCTTCCAGTTCTACCGTATTGCCAATAGTATCATTTGTAAAAAATTCATTTTCTAAAAATGTGGCATATTAAGAAACAAACAATCTTTGTTCCTCCTTATGGTAGAAAAGATATCCATATGAATGTTTAGGATATCCAACAAATTTATACAAAACCAATCATGTCGAGTTTTTCTGGATTCTTCTTTTTAACAAAAGTAGGAAAACCCTATATCCTAACTCGTTTAAGAGATGGTCTCTTCCCATACAATATCTCATATGGAGTGGTAGGCACGGATTTGTTCGGAATCCTGTTTAATAGATATACTGCAGTTTCCAATGCATATCCCCAAAAAGAAAGCGGTAGCTCAGCATCACTCATCATTGAATTTACCATATCTAATAGGGTATGATTCCTCCGCTCTGACACACCGTTGTGTTGTGGTGTGTATGGAGGAGTGAGCTAAGAGAAAATCCCATTCTCTTTTAGGAAATTTAGGAACTCTGTACTTAAATAATCTACTTCTCGATCTGATCGAAATTTCTTGATACTCAATCCAGTTTGTTTTTCTACTTCAATTTTATACTCCTTGAATTTTTCGAAAGCTTCAGACATATGTTTCAAAAAGAACACGTGTCCAAACCTCGAGAAATCATCAGTAAAAGTTATGAAATATGAATAACCGCTTCTTGCATGTGTAGACATTGGTCCATATACATCACTATGTATGAGGCCTAAGAGTTCAGTAGCTCTCTCTCCGTGTCTAGTAAACGGAGTTTTAGTCATTTTACCCTTGATGCAAGACTGACAAGTCGCATAAGATTTATATTCAAACGGATTTAAATATCCATCTTTATGTAACTTGGTTGGTCATGTTTCGTTAATATGACCAAGTCTACAATGCCATACGAAAGCTTCAATTATTTCTGAAATCTTCCTTTTGTTTGTATGCTGTATCTTGAAAATTGTGTGTTGATTTAGGACGTAAATTCCGTTATTTAGTATACCATACCCAATCAACTGTTGATCTAAGTTAATGTTCATAGCATTACTTTGTAACACAAAATGATATCCTTCATTGTCCAACAAAGATACAGATATTATATTACATGACATAGTTGGTAAAAATAACAGGGATTTAAAATCAATATACACCCTGAAGGCAACCCTAGATGATAATCTCCTACGGATATAGCATGAACATTTGAACCATTCCCAACACGGAGAGTATGATCACCTTTATTCAAAACCTAGCTATTTCTCAATCCCTACATACAATTGCAGATGTAAGATCCCGAACCGGTATCTAATACCCAGGATGCAGAGTTTATTGAAAAACAGTTTTCGGTGACAAACACACCTGAAGCAGAAACATCAACATGTTTCTTCTTCTTTAGATCAGCGAGGTACCTAGTACAATTTCTTTTCCAATGCCCCATCTTGTGGCAGTAGAAGCATCTCCCTTTCCTGATCCCACAGGCTCTGATTTGTCTTTCCCCTTTGCCTTTTTTAACTTCACCTCTCGGTTTGGTGGGTTTCTTCTTCTTCTTTCCCTTAGTTTTAGCATTTGGGACGGAAGAGGATGATTGCCCAGCAAATAGAAAGGGTGTTCTCACCATTTTAAGTGTGCTCTCTGCACTTTTCAACATATTGAGAAGTTCAGAAAGTGATTTCTCCAAGTTATGCAAGTTGAAGTTCACTATTAATTAAGCATAGGCAGGGGGAGACTGTAGAACTATATATATATATTGTCCATTTTCCATCGTACATTCCAGGTCTTCAAGTTCTTCAATAAGACGTATCATCTTTAGGACATGATCTCCTATAAATGTACCAGCAGCCATCTGAAAGTGTTTGCTAGCACTGGGAAGGGGTTTAAACAGGAATCAAGCATGCCATTTAAAAAAAATTTGGGTGCTAAAGAACACTAACCAAGATCTAACTAGAATATTAAGGTTTTACTATGATGATATGAACTAAACAATAGAAGGGAAGGGGGCAACAACCTTTATAGACCATGTCCTTCTCTTCTAAAGCTCCTGGTTGTAGTCCACGCGTCTCCACTAAGCTCCACTTGGAATTGGATCGAGCTTACTCCGAAGACCTTCATGCCGAAGATGATCCACCCGAAGTCCGCCAATCCAAGCTACCTCTTCACTAAACTCTTTACTGAAGAAAACACGCTACACTTGATTGCTAATCAAGTATAGGATGGTGAAGTATGGGTTTTCTTTAGCTCACTAGATGTCATTCAAGCCCCATGGTTCACTTCACATGTGAGGGGTTGGGACTTGAAATATGAAGAGGAGGAAGAAGATGAGAAGGGCTAGGGAGCTCATGAGCTCATGTGAAGAAGAATGATCAAGTAAAGAATGATGGCAACCATGGCTCTCACATTATTGAAGTATGAATATTATCTAATAATATATCCACAACCATACTTCAACAGTGCAAGCTTTTCATTAAACAAATAAAAAGGCTATGCTTCTCACCACTCCAAAATTTCCACCTCATCATTTCTATTTTCACAAAATAGAAAATGCCATGCTTCATATAATATATATATATATTAATATATATATTATGAAGAATAATTAGTGAGCTAATAATATTAGTTAATATATAATTATATCAAATATAAATATATATCATATTATCAAATCAACACTTGATTAAATAATCCGGTTATATCACATATAACCGATTAATATCATTTATGTGTATATCACATTATCAAATCAATACTTGATTCAATAATCTGGTTATATCACATATAACCTAACTTGATAACAGATAACTGCCAGATTACAATACAGTATCACATACTCCTATTTAATCAGGCCCACGCACACATCAGCATATGTGCCCTATTTCGTTTCGCTTGAACCAGAAAAATTTTGGATAGGACTCTAAAGACTCCTCAATATGCGAGCAGTAGATGATGATCACATCAGTCACTCACAAGCTGTCAGCGGTACTACTTGGACATAACGGCTACCCAGGTTTTGAGCGACTAGAAGATCAACAAGCAAGCTTGTCCAAACTCCCATGAAGCCTATAAGTAACACTTACCGTGCAGTCCGGTCTCTTCATCTGATATGTCACATATCTAGTCTGGGGGTGAAATTGTTAGACCCCAATAACTTGATAAGTCATGCAGATGTATGGCTCATAACGGTTTGAGAAACTACTGATAACACTTACCAGTAAATCTCATCAACAACCCTGACCAGGGACTTACTATTATAACCAATCGAGCATAGCGCAACATCAACTTCCAATACCGGGAGAGACAAAACCCCTCCTATCGCTCATTGCCTCCATGTGACTCAGGACTGTACCTAAAATCCACCTCTTTGCATGACTCGTTTGAGCCGTGGTAGGGAGGAAATCAAAGCACAGTGAAAGCCACAAAAGGCTCTATGACGATCTCGAGTCTACAGACTAACCTATACCAGTGTCACAAGAGAACTGCTATCTAACGATAAGTATATTACCATCTAGGAGTTCTCGGCGAGTCCTGTTCGGTGTACCCATTCTCTAATGAGCACATGTGTAAAATCTTTGATGTCAAATACCAATGGATATGGGATCAACCATCTCCCCATACAGGGTCAAGAAACATACACACTAGTCTACTATGGAATATCGATGCCCTGTCACGATATTCCCTCGACTAGGAACAATTGATGGAAGTGCTTGTGGACTACCCAGGTCCCAGTAGTATGATCCACATCGTAGTCCTGGTAGTCAAGCCAACATCCTAAGGGCTTTATCGATATGTATATGAGAGATGGTATAATAATACCAGTGAATATGTTAAGATAAAGACAACCAGATAGCATACTGTCATGTCGAGCAAGAAATTCCTCTATATATATGTCCAAGCATCCACTATATCATACAATAATGGCCTCTAGGGCATACATATCACTAACAATCTCCCACTTGCACTAAGTCTAGTTGTTGTAGTATCTCATACCCAACTTCCTTGAAAGTCTATCGATTAGCATCTGGGGGAGGGCCTTGCTGAGTGGATCCGTTGTGTTATCCTCAATGTCAACGCTCCTGACCTCGATCTTCCGGAGATCTACTTCTCCCTGATCAGGTTATACTGCCTAAGAATATATTTGAATCGCTGATGGGACCGGGGTTCCTAGGCCAAAGCCACAGCTCCATTGTTATCACAATACACAGGTATTGGATGCTCAATGGTTGGAACCACACAAAGTTCATCTATGAACTTGTTCATCCATACAGTCTTTTTGGCAGCACCGTTGGTAGCGATGTATTCAGCCTTCATCGTCGAGTATGCTACGGTATCTAGCTTGGAACTCTTACAACATACATCCCTTCCACTGAGGGTGAAGACAAAACCCGAGACTGACTTACTGTGGTCCTTATCACTCTGGAAGCTCGAATCGGTAAAGGACTCCACCTGGAATTCACCGTTACCATACACTAAGAACATCTCTTTAGTCCTTCTCAAGTACATAAGAATGTTCTTCACAACTGTCCAATATTTCTCCTCTGGATCTGATTGATGCCTACTCACTACACCTAATGAGTAAGCTACATCTGGTCTGGTATATAACATCACATACATGATTGACCCGACTACCGAAGCATAGGATATCCCTTGTATGCAAGCCCTCTCCAAATCAGTCTTGGAAGAGATCTCTTTGGAGAGAGTGATTCCTGAACAAGCGGGTACATTACCATGCTTAGAATCCTCCATACCAAACCTCTTTAGTATGGTGTCAATGTACCTGGATTGGGACAATCCCAACATCCGTCTAGATCTATCTCTATAAATCTTTATCCCCGGGATGTAGGAGGCATCACCTAGATCTTTGTCACGACCCGAAATTTGGCACGTGACGGCCCTTAAACTACGTAACGTCTATAGGCGTAACGCAATTCAAGTTAGCTGGAAACCCAGCAATCTAAACCATCAAAAGTAGTAAGTGATAAGAACATTATTAAAACTTTTGAAATTCTCAAGTACAAATTCTTTAAAGTCCAAATTTACTTTCTTAAAAATTTTGGCAGCACCTCCTTTGTAAAAACTAGCCCTAAAAATGGGTACATACAAAGATATAAGTCAAGCATCCCCAACGGGAGCAAATCTACGCCAAAAGGCGGAAAACAACCACCACAACAAATATACGATGCCATAGAGGAGAAATAAAAGACGATATAGATAAAACTGCATAAAAGACATCCTGAGTCACCAACAATATACAATATCGTCCTCACATCTCGTCTCTAAGTCAAATACATGAAAGTGGTAGATGGAGAGTACTAGATACAACAAGATACAATGTACATAAACGGATAACCGCGAAACCCACCTATAGCAAAATTGCACACAGTCAGCCGAAGCGGTATCCGCTGCAAAAGATGATACAATAGGAAGAAGCCCTGCCAACGACTGCTCTGAGGGACAACCTGCAAAACCCTGTGGCACAACGGGAGTGAGTTGCCAACTCGTGAATAGTAAATAACATATGCAGGTAATCGTAAGTATGCACGTACTGCGATAATCTATCACATGCAAGCTAATAGCAATAAATGGCAATATGTATATGCAACAGTCATGAAAGGTACTCTATCAGGTACTACTAATACATGAAGCAATGCATATCAAATAAATGCTGAGTATGGATAAACATATCTTGTAAGTCTTATAAAACCCGAGTGTCAAACACCGACACCCGAAAACATCATGAAAACTAGTGTCTAGCATCGACACATAAATACTGATCTATCAGGTGCTGTCACCACGACTGGCCCTGATAGGTACGTATCATACGCTATCTGCAAAACCCAAGTGCCCAGCTTCGACACTCGAAATTCCACGTATCCATACGTACGTTACTCCGGTCGGTATCCCCACGATAACCGCCGATTCTAAAATACTGTCACCGGTAGGTACAAGCCAGCCTTCCAGGCTCATCGCCATCACCTGCGATCATCTTGCCGAGGGGTCCATACCGGGCTCCACCATGTACCCACACACGGCCCACTCCACTCCTCGCATCGAGTATATATATCACAAATATCAGAACCGAGAAGTCTTATGGTGAACGCTGAAAAATCATATCAAGAGAAACCGGGTATTTCAAATATTGCATAATTTCATGAAACTACCACGGTCCTCAAATCCAGAAAACATCAAGTAATGAATAAGTATATTTGCATGAATCATTGTGATCGTATATTATGTAGGTGTACATATATAACAGCGTCCCATACCACTGATATATATATATATACGATATATATACATATATATGCCACCATCCCATACCACTGATATATATACGCAGGAGTAAAACATCCATAAAACATCATATGAAAATCATATATCAATGCGAAATCCATGAAATATAATATATGCAACATGGAACAGTAATATGAGCATATAAAGGAAAAACCGCTATTTAACTGCAACAACTTAATAAATATATCATGCGGTTCCTAATTTCTCCGATATCCAACGCAACATCATATAAAGGTGAACATGTAGCTATAGCCTGGTATGCGTAACCATGTGGGTATAGCAAGATATGTGTATCTACCTATCCATAATGATGTAATACCCTCCAGGTATATGTGTAAGTACGTATGCAAGATGTACATGTAGCTATGTCTCAATGTGTATATACCTGTCACTAATGGTACAATACAATATAAGTATATGGGTAACTAGCATGTAGGCATGTCAAGGCATATGTGTAAGCATGTAGGTATACATGTATGCTATATGTCATATGCACAATGGAATATGAATCAATATCTCAATGTTCCTAACCATACAATATCCCGTATGTATATGAGTTGTGCGTGTCATGGCATATTTTGACGGTGTGAGTGGCATACAATCAGTGCTCGAGCAACATGAACCGTCAATAATAGTGCAGTGTCCAAAGGTATAAGTCCAATCACAACAAGTAATAATATGAAATGAAGTTTTATGCCTATATGTGCAAAATAAACATACGGCTAATATCATATCATATCTAGCCGTGACGCATAACGCCATGCCGGCGATTCCCCTGTAGATGTTAAATCTACTCACAGATGATCCTGGAGCTAAGTAAAGACAACCACTCGCTTTCCCTTCTTCGCAGTGCCCGAAGTCCCCTCCTGCGTCCCTAAGATAAAAAACAACAATAACAAGTGTATATTAGCAATCGACCAGTAACACGTACAAACTACGTTTAACCGACGCACCAACTCTAAACATACTCTCAAGTGTTCGTCTAGTGGCTAACATGCGTAGCGACACTACGAAACCAACTCAAGAGCAAAAGCTACACAAAGACATGTAACGCAAGGATAACGTCCACAAGATAAACACACTGTGCACACACTGCACAAAACGCGCACGATATCGGCACAACCCTAGCTAGGAACGCAAAACTACGCAACCACCAAGCCTAGACCCCGATCGTACCGATCGCGCATTCACAACACAATACAAAATGTGGAATCTAATATATATCACGTCGCAACGTCAATAGAAACTCGCGCCTAAACTTTACCGAAATCTAGTAAGCAACACATAAACATTTTAGCTCAAAACTACAAGTTTAACCCAAACTTGTAGTCACAATTATCTCATAATAGTATGATTAAACCATATAAACCATTACAAGAATTTTATTTGTTGGGTTATGGGAGCGCCCCGGCCATCGAACCGCGGCCAAATGCAGAACAAAAATTTTCTAAAACCCGACGCTACCATTACCCGATTAACAAGATCGAATCCATTAACCCTAAAACTAGCAATCTAAGAAAAGAGATAGGAATGGTTATACCTAATGAACCAAGTCGTTCGGGTCTTCAAACATCTCCAAGCTCCTAGTGATCTTGCGGATCGACTTTGGTCGCCTGTCTTCCTCCATCTCCGATGATCCACCCGAGGGATGTAATTCCGGCTCTAGTTCCACGCCAAGATGCTAGTGGAGCAACTAGGGTCTCTAGGATGCTACCCTAGAGCCTAGGATGTAGTGTGTATATATACTTAGTGTTTTCTATCTCATATCATGAAGGTGGAAGCAACCATGGAAATAGAATGGAGGAGGAGACTAATGGTGAGGAAGGAGCTCATGAAAACTAAATTAAGGGAAAAAGCAAGCATGAAACCAAATGAGCTCTCTTCACAAAAATAATAATGCATCCATGGTTTTATTAAAAACCTTTTTCCAATTTAAAAAACCCACCATGCTTGAATAGTGCACACAAATGAATTAACAATTCATTTGTGAGCACTATTCCAAGCATGGTTCTCACCATGCCTCCATATCTATTTTCCACCTCATTTATCCATTTTATAAAAATGGTTAAATCCAAAAATGAGGTGGCACCTTCTAAAATGTTATCCGGTAAAAAATACGGATTACATTCTACTGTATATACATACCTGTATACGTACCGAAATACGAATATCAAAGAGATAGAATAACACAAAGAATATAATACTAGAATATACGTATGGAAATACATATACGCAAATTATTAAATCAATACCTGATTTAATAATCCGGCTCAAACCCGAGCCGGGTAGTATTATCAACTGTCCAATCGAAAGTCCGAGTACAAAGTACACCAATCAATCGGAACCCTGCACGTATCCTATACGGCTACTACATCATTTCGCCAGAACTAGGGAAACCCTCCGTGTGGGACTCTAAAGACTCGTCAATACGCTGGCAGTGGGTTTAACCACAAGCACGTCAGCGGCACTAGCTGTACGTAACGGCTACCCAGGTATTGAGCGAAAGGAAGAACGACGAGCAAACTCATCCAAACCCCTACTGAGCTTGTCAGTGACAATATCCGTATAGTCCGGTCTGATCGTCTAAGAATATCGCATATCGAGTCTAGGGGGGTAGATAAAGTCAGACCCCTAACAACGCGATAATTCGTGTCGGTATGAAACCCATCACTACCTGAGAAACTATCGATCCTGGATCGGTAGTTCTCACGTACCCCGGCCGAGGATTTCTAGTGATGGCCACCCGTGCACTGCGCGACATCAACCCCCAATACCGGGAGAGACGAATCCCCGACGATCTGCTCACTGCCTCCATATAGCTCGGGACTGTACCCAACTAAAACCTGTTTGCACGAATCCTTTGAGCCGTGGTAGGATAGTAATCAAAGCATAGCGGGAACTCACACGAGACAAATGACGATCTCAGGTCGACATACTAACCTGTACGCATGTCACCAGGGAACTGCTATCTGACTATTGGTATAATACCAACTAGCATGTTCCCGGCGAGTCCGTCCAGTGTACTCACAACCCAATGAGCACCTGCATACTATCTTAGGTGAACAACTAACACCAATGGCTTGTGAGACCGGCCACAGCCCCTCGTCAGGGTCTAGATAAGTATACACCAGTCTACACTGGAGTATCCATTCCCAGTCTCGATACTCCCACGACTAAGGACATTTAAGGATGTGCTTATAGATCCCCAGCTCCCACATATGTAATCGCCATCACAATGCTGGTAGTCAAGCAAGAGTCCTACGGGCTTTATCAACATATACATGATGATAAAGACAAACCAGATAGCATACCATCATCTCGAGTAAGACTATTTTATCGGTATAGGTCCTCCCTCAATCATCATGATCACCTGTCTGCGACTATGATAATTGCCTTGAGGGCACTATAGCAAACAATCTCCCACTTGCACTTAAGGCTAATTATTGTGATGTCGCATACTCACAGCCCGTGTGATACCGAACACCCAACTCATCTACTAATCAGTTTCACAAACCTCGTTCGTAAAACTATTGCGTTCGAGAAATAGGCTCAGTGAGTGGATCCGCTCCAGTGTTTCTTTCTATGTCTCTCTTTATCTCAACTTCGCAGAGAAAACTATCTCCCGAAATGAGCAATACCCGTCTTAGAATATTTATGGATATCTGATGGGACCCAGTTCAGAAATGAACTCAAAATCCAGCAAACTCCTTAGACTGTATCGTCTACTGATCTTAATCAGTATGTTGCGCCATTCCTTCCTCAGTATCTTCTTAGAGCACCTGTCCAAACTACTGCCCCTCGTTAGAGGGAAAACTAAAACTCTGATAGTCACTCTGTCATCCAGGTCACCTTCGAAGCCTAGAATGATAACCGTCTCCCGAAGGAGGCTGCCGTTATCAAATCCCTAGAACATCCACTTATGTTCATAAACTGCTTCCAATCGTTTTTCTCCAGGATTAGATTAATATAACAACTTTTTGCATCTAGTGCAAAAACAACATCTGGTGTGGTACTTGACATGTCATGATTTACTCAATTGCCTAAGCAAGTGATATGCCAATCATGCACATCCCTCTCCCCTTTAGTCTGTAAGACACCTTTAGAGATTGTGACTCCATCACTTGCAGGTTCACCACCATGCTAGGAGCCGTCCATTCTAAAATACTTTTAGAATACTGTCTAAGTACTCAGATTGGGACACTTCCCAAATCTAGATCTAAAACCATAGATCTAGTAACCAGAATGCTTGATATAATATCCATATCCTATGTGGAGAAAACACTGTGTGACAACCACAGTACAACCGATCGTAGTATAGGAATTTCACTTCCTATAAAGTGCATGTCATCCTGAATACCAGGACACACATCATACTACCTTCTTAACAGATCCATCTCCTATTCCGATGAAGTCAAAAACCTATGACTGTCACATCAAAATAGATGATCTATCTCCGCTATATCCGCTTTAGTCTATAAATAGACACAAGCTACTTGTCCACTACGCTTCCGCTGCTCCCAATGACTACGACAACTCTCTGGCAGAGTCATATACACGTGTACTTCTAAAGCTAGTTTAGAATGACGCTATACTTATCCTCCTGCCGGGTCTCATAGTCTGGAACAACAGTAGTGTCAAGTCTGGGTAAACAAGAACCTCCCTGTCACCGTCCTTGAGGATACTATAGTACCTCTCGGGCGCCTGAGGTTATCCACCATATCTGTGGAGTGGCTAATGGAATGTCCATCCTGATTGAATCTTTAGGTCCTATTAAATTTTCCGTAATCGTTTGTGGTTCTGGAATCACTTCCAGTTCTACCATACTCCCACTACTGTTTTCTGAAAAAGTCCATTTTACTAAAACTGTGGTGAGTCAAGAACAATATCACTATTGATCTACCAGATGGTAGAAATTTAACCCCTGTCAAAGCCCAGGATAACCCACAAACAGCCATTACTGAAACGTGCCCTGAGTTTATCCGGATTCTGGTTTTAAGCATCAGCCGGACGACTCCCTATACCTTAACATCGTTACGATATAAATTGATTCTATATAATATCGAATATATAAACAAAAGCACTAATTTAATTGGAACCAGATTCAAATCATGCAGCTGTCTCCAGTGCATGTGAACTAAATGGAAAGAGGCTGATCAGCATTACTCAACTTAGGAGTGGGTCCAATTATAAGTA
Source organism: Agapanthus africanus (assembly GCA_030015575.1). NCBI lineage: Eukaryota > Viridiplantae > Streptophyta > Magnoliopsida > Asparagales > Amaryllidaceae > Agapanthus > Agapanthus africanus. The sequence continues at coordinate 292,981,697 of JASDDO010000010.1, forward strand.
ACCTGAAAGAGAAACAAGTTTCTCAAAACCATTACTATCAAATGAATACCTCATACAAGTATCTACACCTTCGACCACCTTGAAGAATCCCGATACTTGCGACACCTGGTTCTTTACTTTATTCTTGTACCTATAACTTCTCAAACTTGGACCTTGTATTTCTACAAAACGCTTTTCCAAAACTTGAGAAGTCACGAGTAAACAGAATATAGTACGAGGACCAACCCCTTTGTCCTAATGGACACTGGACAACATACAATACTTTTTATAAGTCCGCTGAGTTGAGTAACTCAAATCCTGTGCGTCGTAGGTTGAAAACTGTACTATGGTTATGAAGACTTACACCGCTGTTGAATGCTCCTTACCTAACCATCAACTGATATAGGTAAATATCATGGATATAATTTCAAAAAGTTATATCCCACTTTATAAAAATAAATGTATGGACATATCAGTTTGAAATTGGTACATAACAACGGATATTCAAAACCAAATACTTGCCATACGGCAAACAACCCAGGCGATTTCCTCAAATATCACCAATTACAACGAATTCCGATATAATGAGGATGATCACCTAATTCCCAATAACTTACTCCCACTCATCATCTGTAAAACCATACAGATGTGAGAATCAAGCCTGGTAAATACATACCCTGGAGAAAGGACCTAATTGGGAAATCATTTTTCAATTAACAACGCATAGTGAAACTGAAACATTAAAATGTTTTGTAGGGGTATCCTGGTATTCCTACTAATGCCTCTTCCATTATCCAAATTTATGACTGAAACCATATATTTCCTTGCCATCTTTCCAAATCCCTTTATTTGTGTTTAGACGTTACCTTCTGTACACCTTCGTTAGGCATAAATGGTTTTCTTCCTTCCCTACCGTTCGGCACCAGCCTATGGTTTGGAAGAAGACTATCCAATAAGCGTAATAGGTGTACTCTCCTAATCCTAGGAGTACTCGCAACCTGAGAAAAGGTAAAGATAAAAGACAACTGAATAAACCTTATTCCTATTTCTCCTGAACCAGAATCCATCCTCGAAAAAGGTTCCTTTGAGTTCGTATATAACCTACGATGGATTTATCCAATGGAAGTGGATGTTTGTAGTGATACGGGGTGTTCTGGAGAAATACAAAGGTGAAGTAGGAGTGGCGATGAAAGTCTTTGTTTGGTCGTGAACAGCAGTCGCATTTTTCTTTGCTCTCTTTCCAATCCCTTTATTTGTCTTTACTTATTACCTTCGGTACACCACACTTAGGCTAATTGGTTTTCTTCATTTCCTGTCTTTCGGCACCTGCCTATGGTTTGGAAGAAGACTATCCAATAAGCGCAATAGGTGTACTCTCCTAATCCTAGGATCCCTCACAACCTGAGAGAAGGTAAGAGGAAAAGACAACTGAATAATCCTATTCATTTTATCCAGAACTGGAAACCATCCTCGAAAAAGCTCATTCGAGTTCGTATATAACCATACGATGGTTTTATCCAATGGAAGTGGATATTCGTACTGATACGAGATGTTCTGGAGAAAAGCAAAGGGTAAAAAGAGGAGTGGCAATGATGTATGCAACTAAGACAATCCAAAAGCCAGCGTTTATAAGAAAGTTCGGTTAACTTGGTCACTGAGTCATAGTCTAGGGTCGGGCCATGGTCAGTGTCAAAGAGAGAGAGAGAAAAGAAACACTCAGCGTGCACTCTAACCTAGATCAGAATGGATAATCATTTTATCTAATCTGGATGGCTCGCACTGTTTCCTCGAATTCTCCTCCAAACCTAAAAGGAGAATTAGTCGGAACCTCCCAAGGAGTAATCCTACTTATCAGTGGGAATCGGGATCCAACTATCATTGCATGATAACTTGATGAAAGCCACTCAAGTCACCACACTCCAGAAAGTATGCACAAGCCTGGCAAGATTCCTGTATATTTGAAAACTCCCGATATGATTTTTACCCCAAGCGGTTTATGACATTGACAAAGGCCAACAAATCATAAACCAAAAGTCAAGTTCAACCCGTCATTATCCTGGATTACTCTAGACCCACCCGCACAAACCCTTGACAAAGGCCAACAAGGTTATACGACTGACCTAGATAATCGCAACTTAATGCAACAGACAAGTAATACCCAGCTACCACACACTACGCCTTGACAAAGGCTAACAAACGCAGCACGAATACTAGGTACTACCTGAAAGAAATGACGGAGAGCTACGGCTAGTTTTTGGCGAAAAACCTTTAACGTAATGAACATGATGTCGTTGAAGGAATCCAAGTAGTTTTACAAAAGTATAGTGGCGAAAATTTTTGCTAAAGAGGTCACTCCCGGTGAAGGGATCTCGGCTCTTTCGTCGTCGATTGAGGTGCAGGATATTCCAAACTGAATATCGCGATGCAAAGCAAAAAAGTAAACGACTATAGTGAAGTTATTATATTGACGCAAACTTTTACTCAAGGGGTCACTCCCGATGAAGGGATCTCGGCCCTTGCCCCGTCGAATGAGGTGCAGAATATTCCAAACTGAATACCACGATGCAAAGCAAAAGCGTACGTCTGCAATGTCAGTTTTTAAAAAAAATCTTGGTTCCAACAACATCATATAAATAGGTTTGTTTTCCTTGCATTGATAAGAATCAACAGAGTCTCATCAATTAATCACACCAGAAAAGAATGAAAATAAAATCTACGTATATGCCATCCGCATTCGCCACTGGGTCCCATCATCACCCGTTAGGTTACTTAACTAACGACAGAGCGCGGACTGGGCTAGCGCGGGTGCAAAACATATACAACATTTACTAGTATATATGTATATATAACAATCGTCCCAGGCATGATTAATGCAACATCACAGAAAAGTAATAAGCATCACAGAACATTACAGATAATCTGGGAGCCCCGGGTTTCCTTCGAGCCACAACTGAAAACTCGACGTTTCCCTGGTCGTGTGAATAGCCTGTGCAATGAACTCCTAGACCCCTGAGGGCGCGGAAAGTTACCCGCCAAAACCAGAAGCGAGGCAGCCCCCTTCAGCAAAGTGAATGGACCACCCAGCACTTCACGGAATCCGGTAACTTGAGCACCCCTCCTTGGGTCAACCTATACCCCCTACGAGTGCGGCGAATAGCCCGCCAATTCTAGAGTAAGGTCCCCTCCGTCTCAACGCCATGAGATGCGGATCTGTTGCCCTCTAGAACCTAGCTATTCGTGTCCTCCTCCGCGTGATAATCCTAGTACAGAAAAGAAAATAATATACAAGGATGACATCGAACTCATCCCGGTCGTTCCCCAAAAGAATAATATACAAACATGCAGTGATGGTAGTGTAGGGTTCCTAGGCATACTTGTGAAGGTTCATAAAGCATCAAACATGCCCGAATAAAATTTTACATGTGCCGAGCAGCCCAAAGACGGGATCTTTGCTAGATTATTAGGGTTTAGCATGCAAGATAACATCTTAAAAGCTAAGTGTGAGGGATTACAACCTTTGTAGTCCGCTCCTTCGCTTCACAAGCTCCATGTAGAAGTCCCTTCGCCGCGATCCACGATCTCCCGGACTCAAGAGAGGCTCCACGACTCGAACGATCCATGCTAGCTTGAAGTGTTCCGATTCTCCGATGATCTACGTCGAAGTTGCTATAACCCAAGCTTTCTCACTCTAAAGAGATGAACACCCTAATCTAATGGGCTAGATTAGATGAGGATGATGGAGTAGTATTTATGCTATCTTTTTAATTCACTTTCTCACAAGAAATCATCACAAAAAGAATTTCTAGTGAGCTCTCTCTCAAACTCAAGAGAGAAGAAGATGAAGAAAAAATGAAAAGAATAATCCTTTTGTGATGAATAGTAGTCAAGAATATATGATTGATTATCAAACCATGGTCAAGGATGTGAGGCTAAAACTTTGTAGAGAATAAACTAGAGTTAGGGTTTGATTAGGTTAAGGATAAGGATCAACCATACTATCTTAACCAAGACAAAAGAGAATATTTCTAGAAAGTGCAAGAAAGAGCTAACCCTAATCAAACCCTAATCCCTTTTTATCATCCTTAAACATGTTTTATAATAAATCATATCATGTCACAATAATATATATCACATATATATTATATATTTGCAACAAAAGAAAATAATACAATTAACATATATCGCATATATATCAATGTATTAATCCGGTGAGAAAATGAAATAATAAAGCGAGCCAATATTAGATAATGTAATACAATATATCATATATATCATTATACATTAAATCATCGAATCAACACTTGATCCAACGATCCGGCTATATCGAATATAACCGACTAATATATCATGTACCGATTCATCGAATCAACACTTGATCCGATGTCCCGATTCATATCTAAATATCACGAGAATATAATACGGTATCTCATATCGCATTATCCTCGGTCCTGTACATATCACATATGTGCCTCTACTCCGTTTTGCCTGAGCCAAGAAACCTCTATGTAGGACTCTAAAGAATCATCAATACGCCGGTAGCAGGTGATGATCATATCAAACACCCACAAACTGCAAGCGGTCAGCTAAACGTAACAGCCACCCAGGTATTGAGCGATCAGAAGATCAACAAGCTAGCCTGTCCGTTCTCCTGTGAATCCAATCAGTAACACTCCCGTACAGTCCGGTCTGTTCGTCTGATATATCGCATATCAAGTTTAGGGGTGGTATACGTCAGACCCCAGTAACCGATAAGTCGTGTCGATGTGAGGCTCATAACAGGTCGAGAAACTACTGGTAACACTTACCGGTATATCTCTTTATCAGCCCTGGCCAGGGACTTCCAGTTATAGCCAATCGAACACAGCACAACATCAACTCCCTATACCGGGAGAGACGAATCCCCTCCTATCGCTCATTGCCTCCTTGTGATTCGGGACTGTACCCAAAAGCCACCGTTTTGCACGCCCTCTTGGACGTGGTAAGGTGGAAATCAAAGCACAGTGGGAATCACACAAGACTCTATGACGATCTCGGGTCTACAGACAACCCTATATCAGTGTCACCGGAGAACTGCCATCTGACGTGTGGTATATCACCATCTGGGAGTTCTCGGCAAGTCCGTCCAGTGTACCCAGTCTCCACTGAGCACCAGTACACCATCCTTGATGTCAAACACCGATGGATATGGGATCATCCATCGCCCATCATATTGGTCAAGATGCGTATATGCTAGTCTACTCTGGTGTATCGATGCCCTGTCTCGATATACCCTCGACTAGGAACAGTTATAAGATGTACTCATCGACTACTATGGCCCCACTAGTATGATCTCATCATAGTCCCAGTAGTCGAGTATAGATCCTAAGGGCTTTATCAACATGTGAGAGTAAGACACTAAACCAATACAAGTCAACATATTAAGATAAAGTGAAACCAAATAGCATACTATCATGACGAGCAAGAAAGTCCTCTCTGTATATATCTAAGCATCCATCATAATATACATCATATGTACAAAAATGGCCTCTAGGGCATATACATAACTAACAATCTCCCACTTGCACTAAGGCCAGCTTCTGTAGTATCTCATACCTAGCATCCCGAATAATCTCTCAAACTGTATCTGGGGAATGGCCTTCGTGAGTGGATCCGCAGTGTTGTCCTTCGTATCAACTCTCCTGACCTCGATCTCCCGGCGATCAACTATCTCCCTGATCAGGTGATACCGCCTCAGAATATGTCTGGATTTCTGATGGGATCTGGGTTCCTTGGCCAAAGCCGCAGCTCCATTGTTATCACAATACAGAGGTATTGGATGCTCAATGGATGAAACCACACCAAGTTCACTTATGAACTTCTTCATCCAGACTGCCTCTTTGGCAGCATCGTTGGCAGCGATGTATTCAGCCTCCATTGTCGAGTCTGCAACGGTATTCTGTTTGGAACTCTTCCAACATACCGCCCTTCCATTGAGGGTAAAGACAAATCCCGAGTGCGACTTAGAGTCGTCCTTATCACTTTGGAAGTTGGAATCGGTAAAGGACTCCACCCGGAGTTCTCCGTTACCATACACCAAGAACATGTTTCTAGTCCTTCGCAAGTACTTGAGAATGTTCTTCACAGCTGTCCAGTGACTCTCTCCCGGATCTGCTTGATACCGACTCACTACACTTAGTGAGTATGCTACATCGGGTCTGGTACATAGCATCACATACATGATATAGCCTACTGCCGAAGCATAGGGTATCCCTTGCATGCGAGCTCTTTCCAAATCAGTCTTGGGAGACATCTCTTTGGAGAGAGTGAGTCCAGCGATCATGGGTTGGTTCCCACGCTTGGATTCTTCCATACTAAACCTCTTTAGTATGGTGTCAATATACCTGGATTGGGACAATCCCAATATCCGTTTGGATCTATCTCTATAGATCCTAATCCCCAATATGCATGAGGCATCACTTAGATCTTTCATTGAGAATCTTTGTGATAAGAAGAGCTTGACTGATTGCAGCATAGGAATATCATTTCCTATTAAGAGTATGTCATCCACGTATAATACGAGGAAGACAACCTTACTCTCTGCCGCCTTCTTATAGATACAAGGTTCATCTATGTTTTTGATGAAGTCAAACTCTTTGACTACAACATCAAAACAGATGTTCCAACTCCGCGATGCTTGCTTTAACCCATAAATGGATTTAAGAAGCTTGCACACCTTTCCGCTGCTCCCACTATCTACGAAGCCCTCTGGCTGAGTCATGTACACGCACTCTTCTAAATCACCATTTAGAAAGGCGGTCTTAACATGCATTTGCCAGATTTCGTAGTCATGGTATGCAGCAATGGCAAGTAAGGTCCAGATGGACTTAAGCATAGCTACTGGAGAAAAGGTTTCGTCATAATCCACACCTGGTCGTTGACGAAAACCCTTTGCTACAAGTCTAGCTTTGAAAGTCTCAACTTTTCCATCTACACCAATTTTCTTTTTAAAAATCCACTTGCACCCAATGGGTTTTACCCCTTCAGGAGCATTTTCCAAAATCCATACTTTATTGGTGTACATGGATTCCATCTCAGATCGCATTGCATCCAGCCATTTCACAGAGTCACCACTCGTGATGGCCTGCTCGAAACTAGTCGGGTCATCATCTTCCATGATGCAATCCTCGCTTCCACCATCAATGAGAAAACCGTAGTATCTCTCAGGTGGATGAGAAACCCTGCTAGATCGGCGGAGAGGCTGGGGTTCGTCGGGTACTACTGAATCCTCTGGTTCTACTAAATCTTCAGTTTCAATTTGTGTTTCTGGAACCTCTTCCAGCTCTACCTCTTTGCCACTAATTTCTTTTTCAAGAAATTCCTTTTCGAAAAAGGTGGCATATTAAGAAACAAACACTTTTTGTTCTTCAGCGTGGTAGAAAAAATATCCTTGGGAATTCTTAGGATATCCCACAAACTTGCAAAGAACTGACCGTGCCTCGAATTTGTCTGGATTTTGCCTTTTGACATAGGCCGGAGAACCCCATATCTTAACTCGTTTAAAATATGGTCTCTTCCCACTCCATATCTCATATGGTGTGGTAGGCACAGATTTAGACGGAACTTGATTCAATAGGTATGCTGCTGTCTCAAGCGCATAACCCCAGAAGGAAATAGGCAACTCAGCCTCACTCATCATAGAGCGCACCATATCTAATAGGGTGCAATTCCTCCATTCCGATACACCGTTGTGCTGTGGTGTATAAGGAGGAGTAAGCTGAGAGAGAATCTCATTCTCTTTTAGATAATCTAGGAACTCATTGCTTAAGTATTCACCTCCTCGATCAGATCGAAGAATCTTAATACCTTTGCCCGTTTGATTCTCTACTTCGTGCTTATATTCTCTGAATTTCTCAAAAGCTTCAGACTTGTGTTTCATCAGGAACACATGTCCGAATCTAGAGAGATCGTCAGTGAATGTAATGAAGTAGGAAGAACCGTTCCTGGCATGCGTAGACATGGGACCGCATACATCACTATGTACCAGTCCTAAGAGTTCAGTAACTCTTTCTCCGTGTCCACTAAACGGAGCTTTGGTCATTTTTCCTTTGAAACATGAATGGCAAGTATCATAAGATGATAATTCGAACGGATTCAAATAACCATCCTTATGTAACTTAGCCAGTTGTGTCGTATTGATATGACCAAGTCTACAATACCACAAGAAGGATTCGTTCATTTCTGAACTTTTCCTCTTGTGTGTGTTTTGTATATTGAGGACTGTATTCTGATTTAGAATGAATATGCCATTATGTAACGAGCCTGATGCAATCAACTTTTGATCTAGGAATATGTTCATAACATTATCCTTTACTACAAAATTATATCCTTCTTTACTTAATAAAGAGACTGATATAATGTTGCACATCATGTTCGGTATATAATAGCACTCATTTAGAATCAGTGTATTACGACTTGGCAATACAAGGTGATATTCGCCAACTGCTTTGGCTGCAATACTTGCATCGTTCCCTACTTGAACGGAATGATCACCTTTTCCCAGTTCTCTACCTTTACGTAGCCCATGTAACAATTTACATATGTGAGATCCTGATCCGGTATCTACTATCCAGGACGTAGGGTGAACTGAGAAACAGTTCTCAATAACTAACACACCTGAAGAAGAAGCATCAACATGCATGTTCTTTTGGGCGGCTTGAGATTCCAGATATTCTTCTATTCCCTGTTTAGTCTTATAACTCTTATAAGAAAGAACGGGTCCAACGTTCCCCTGCTCAGTATAATAAGCGGGTTCAGTTAATACATCCATATTATTATCTTGATTATGGCCTGACATGGTCGCTACCTGGAGAGAGAGAGAAGAAAACACTTTAGCGTATGCTCTTGCAAGATTAGATTGGTTATTATCTTATCTAATCAGGATGTCTCCCACTGTTTTTATCAAATCTACCTTCAAACCCTAAAAGGTAAGATTAGCCGGGATTAATTACACCCTACAATTTCGTCAATCTTTCTGCCAGATCAGTGTCGGTACTTTGAGGGAGGTTCCCCGTGCTTTCGCACGGACCTAATTAAAGTAAACCTCGTTTTCCCAGAGGCATAACCCCGTTAACACTTTTCTAGACACCTACTTGATCGACTAATTGTCCTGTGTAAAACTCTCTCAGGAGTAACTCTTACTCGCAGTGGGTATCGGGATCCAACTATCTCATAGGAGGTATGCAATCTCATTGCAAATTTCAACACTTGAAATTCCCGATAATATTTTGCCCCTAGCAATTTATGACCTTAACATAGTCAACAAATCATAATTGCTAGCCAAGTTCAACCCGTCATTTCCCGATTGAATTAAACCCACCTGCACGACCCTTAACATAGTCAACAAAGTCGTACAACTACCCTAATCCAATCATGTCACGACCCGAAAGTACGGAACATGACCGGCACTTAGACTACGAAACGCCTCGAGGCGTACGTAATCTAAGTAAGCCGAAAAACCCAGAAATCCAAACCAAGAAAAGTAGTAGAGTGAAGGAAAACCAATTTAAATCAAGTAGTTTTAATAGCATAAGCCGAATTATGCCTTTTTAAAAACATCAAATATTTCCTAAAAATTTCGGCAGAGTCTCCTTTGTAAATACTGGCCCCCAAACGGGATACAACATGAATAGTATACGAAATCAAAAAAAGAGATCCCCAAGCGGGAGCTAGCTCTTCGTCAATCGACGGTCACAACCACACAAGCAATATAATATACAACGCCAAGGGCGAGGATCAAAACTCAAATAGAAACTCAAAACAACAAGAAATCCACAGAAATACAACGCGCGACTCTAAGGTCGAAAGAATAAACATCACTGGTCTCTATCTCAAATAAGTACATGTTTGGTTGATGGAATTTACTAGATACAACTGAATAATAATATACAATGTATAATGATGGGTACGATACAAATAAACCCACCTACTAGCAAGTCACCCGAAAGAAGCAGTGCCAGCAAAGCCGTAATGAAACCTGTACGGCAAAACCTGCAAGAAACTGTGGCACAACGGGGGTGAGTTGCCAACTCGTGAGTAGAAAAACATCTACGAACAGAAACCGCATGAACAACGCAATCCTAGGTCAACGATCATAATATATCCTCAAATATATATAACATGCAGCCTAACAATGATTAGGGTAAATATCTAACCCGAGTGTAATCCCATGTGTCCGTGTCAGTGCCTCAGGTAGCGATATATCATATGGATGATGTATGAATGCATGAAACAGAATGCATGTACTGAATAAAGCTACTTTCATAAATCAGAGAGATTTCTGTATTTTAAATAGGAGATACCATAAATGAAATCAGCATAAAACAGTGCCCAACATCGACACAAAACAAGTATCCAAATATCTCGATATCTCTGTGTCACAATCTCTGTACCTCAATATCTCAAAATCTCAATGTCTCAATCACAATATCTAGGGTGCCGTCAGTCCAGACCGGCCCCTACCATCCATCTCAAGACCACGACGGTATCCTCTGGATATCCGACGCCTCGGGAAAAATCATCGGTCGGTAGTGCTCCCCTGCCAGGCTCAACGTCAACAACACGATCCTCTTGCCCCGGGGTACCGCACCATGCCCACCATGTACCCGAAACGGTTCATCCATCTCCTCGAATCGGGTCTCGAAATCCATCAGCAAACTCATGGTGGACGACTCATACATCATGGGAAAACCGCATTTTTTATTTAAAAAGAGAGAAAACAGTTTATATATGTTTTGCGGTTTTCCTCCAAATCCAGAAAATATCATAGGAATCCGAATCATCAATAGCATGTAAAACCATGAATATAAGCATGAGCAATCATGAATGCGGCATATAATGAATAACAGTATGCGAAGTGACAAGTAACAACTACAATTTCTAAACTAGCATATAAGGCAAGAAACTAATCATCATGTCAAAACTACTAGTAACAAGCTACATTAGGCGATAATATTTTCTAAGGTGTGCGTGACATGGAAATTACCGATGAAGATGTGTGTGAGCCGGCAAGCAAGTGTACGTGGTACATACGCATCATCGGTAATGGTGTCGGTGTCCTAACAGCATGATATTAATAATAGTATATGAATCATAATATAAGCATGCGATGCGGAGCGAACAACAATAATGAGCGGGAGCTAAATACTAAACAATGGTGCCCCTTTGAAATAACACGAATCGTGGGATTTTGAAAATAAGGGCTACGGTGGTTTTAATAAAGGATACGTCTTTTGAAATATCCGTAGATCCCTTGACCTGTCTTTTAAAATACCCATGATCCGTTAGTTTTGAAATAGGTAGAAATCTAATCTAGTCTGACAACTACACTAAACTATACGGCTGAACTAAAGGTAAGGAAACCGCCTAGCATCTGAGTCGATACATATATGAATATATATTAGTCGGTGATCCCGCCTCGATACTATCAATCCGATAACATATCTATAATCAGATATTCCCAAGTCAAGAGTGCGGATCAATCATCAATATATAGGTCGTACGTAAATCCGTCGTACGGCATCCCAAATCTGGTTACGGGTCAATATCACATTCATCACATTGTTCATCTGGTATCCTCTTTATCAAAGATCATAATCCGAGGTACTGATCTACGTCTAGTACAATACAGATACCGCTTAAGTAAGTATGCACGTGTGTGAAACACTACGTCAAGGACCCGCTACAACGTCATGTCGTATCTCAAATACGAACCCTGCCATATCACCGAATTCACAAGCTCAATACAAATCTCATCGACTCATCTCAAACCCAAGTATCATCCTCAAATCCGTTTGTGAACACATAGTCCCATACCCATATGAACACATAACTATATATTCCCATAAGCACAAATGAAAGAAGAAAGTATGCAAGTATGGGTTGGTGTGTGCATGCGTGGTGCGACCACTACTCTAGGGTTTCGCGACACTAAATATCCAAGAACCCCAAATATCCATATTATCATCAATATACTAAAACAATGTATAAACAATATATATATGTGTGTATACGTATTCGTATACATCACCACGAACAGCGAGGGTGCTATATGCCATCCACCCGACTTCTCCCCGTAGATATAAATCTACTCACCTGGTCCTCGCTCGCCGGTGCCGACGTCGCCACGCGCTTGCTTGTCGTCTCGAAGTCCACATGGGTACCTACATATCATAACGCACCGTATCGCATTATAATCCGACTCATGACCAAAACGACACACGAAACCCACATAGGTCAAAACCTATGGTTGCTTTCACAAATCAACCCAAAAACCCTCGCCGTCGGCGTACAAACGCCAAACCATCGAGAAAAACCCAACCACACTCATTTGTACAATCACGAGCACTAATTATAATATAAAATAGCTTAAAATTCACAAAAACCCCAAATTCACTTTAAAAGCCATTTTTCCGAATATCTAGCAAACACAAATTACCCGTTTTAATACAACATCTTGATGTTTAAACGATCTAGCGGCCACAATATTCACTAAATATCATAACAAAGTCATATAAACCATTCCTATAATTTATTCTCATCAATTTCCATAAATTCCAAAATTCTAGTTTACAATATACCCAAATTATAACAATTTTATAACAAAAAATGCACAAACCACAATCTAGCTTCGATTTTCATGAACTAAAGTATTAAACTACACATTATAATATTAATAATGACATGAAACCTTAATTTAGATTTTAATCCCAAAAATAAAACCATTTCAAAAAAACCTAGTTAGCAAAAAGCACATTTATCACAATTTCCAACTAACAATTTGAAATTTGTAACTAGATTTGGTTTTAGCAAGAATTAACATGTTAATCCACTCATTAAGATCAATACCCAAAGATGAAAACCCTAATTTAATTTACAAACCCTTCTCTTGAATTTTAAATCACAAATTTAAAACCATAATTAAACATCTAGTTAAGCTAGACTAAAGCATTAGCAACAAATGAACATGGGTTTAGGGTTTATACCTCACTATCCATGGATCAAACATGAAACTAAGCCACCCAAAAATAGCTCCCATACACCTAGATCCATGCTAGATAGGCTAAGGGAAAATGGGTATAGCTTGGATTTTGAGTTTGCTTTGAATTTGCATGGATTTTTGAAGCATTTTAATGGATTTTTGAAGCAAAATGGTGTGGGATTTTGGTGGAGGGCTGCTGCCGTGGGGGGGGTTCAGATTCGGCCAGAAATGGAGGGGGTTTGGGTGAGGGAGGAGAGAGAGTGAGGTGGAGAAAGTAATATCTAGTCAAAGTCCACCCTTTTTCTATCATTTTCCTTTCTTTTCTTTTCTTTTTTTGGTGATTGGAGAGAGAGAGAGGGGGAGGGCTGTCATGGTGGGGCCGACCACATGGGGAGGGGAAGAGAGGGTGAGGTGTGGGTGTGTGGGTTAGGGAAAAAGATAAATGTATTACCCCAATTCCCATTAACACTAATTTCATCGAAAAAAGCCTTTTTCTTCGATATTTTTCTAAACCGTTTTGGCAAACCATTTCATTTCAAAAACCACATGATAAAATTTTATTTAATGTTTTATGATGCACAAAATTTGTTTCATCTCATTCCAATTTGTAATTTTCCCTAATTAAATGTATTAGTGACGGCTTAAAATAATATTAAAATAATTAATTTCGGAAAAATTTTCAGAAAATTTGAAATTTCACCAGTGGCTCAATAAACACTAAATACTAGCAATTACATAGCTAGAATATGTATATTTAATTTTATAATAAAGATATTTGTATTTTGACTTTTTACAGAAACCCCCTTATTTTACCGTTTTTTCGAAATTTCGCCGAAACGATTTTCAAAACGTTACAATCTTCCCCCTTAAAGAAATTCGGTCCCCGAATTTAAATTAAAATTTCCCCCAAATACTAAAATATTTCAGCCAAAACCATCAAATCGCCGGGGCTCCGAAATCATAAATACATAAAACAAATCGTAGCGCAACGCATGCGCATGAAAAATGAGCCTATAACTTAAAATCAAACTCCATCCAGCATCCCGCAATCATCGGAGTCATGGAGAAGACATCAATGTCAAGATCTAATATGAAAACCAACATGATATACATCGTTAAAACATCTGGAAGCAATGCATGTCAAATCTTCTTCAAATCGCTGTGCGATGCTCACAGCACTGCACAGTGGCGGACGTCTATTGTAAGAAAATAACAACATATATATATCCTTTATTTAATATGTACGTTCCGCCGTTTTGGAAACAATTTAGAAGGGTCTCCTTGTTTTAAACATTTCGTGTCATATCAGACACGTAGATAAATACTGAGACTATAGCTCGCTTTTTGGAAATCCCTTCAATAACTATCAATGCATGCAAAATATATTCAGCTACTGTCCTCTGACTAGTCCTGCTCAGTACAAAAACTCATAGCAATCATCATAAAAACGTACTCCTCCATAAGAAATCAATCCCAAAATACGCGTATGAATACTACGTGCGTCTGGTGCGCACGGAAATCAAAATCCATAAATGTGCCATACATGCGCGCAGAAACAATATCTAAGTGCATCGGGTGTGCACAAAGCATTTTTCGTAGGCAACGTATGTGCCTGACAGCAAAATCAGGTGCATCTGACATGCACGAAAAATCTTGATTTAGTGCATCTGGTATGCACCAAAACCACATCTCAAAACATGCGCTCAACATGCGCGAAAATCCAAGGCAGGTGCATCTATCATGCACGAAATCATGAAATCCAATATCAAGCGCCGAACATGCGCAAAATCAAATCAGGTGCACAAGGTGCACAAAACAAATATCGAGTATCACAATCGAAATTGAAGTCCAGTGCATCTAAGTGCACAAAAGGCGTATCACTGCACTGCAAGCATATATAAACTATACGGAGTGCAGGAACCAAATAGTGTGCGTGCATCTGCACAAAATAAACTCAAATGTCTAAAACCGTAAAATCACAAACATGTGAAACCAAAGCACGAAGACGATATCAAGTGCAACACTGTGCAAGGATCGTAAATCCTCAATCATCAAAATCAAATCATGCGAATAAATCACCCAAAACATCGAAATCAATAATGGCGGAATAGTACCGCTCAAGTGCATCCTCTAAGAATCTCGGGCCAACTGTCGCGGTCACTAGTGGGACGTCTCGTCGATGATCATGAACTCTGGCCTGCTGGTGTGCGTAACAATGACCACTCCTGGGTCAAGGTCTTCACTGAGAATTACCAATCTCTCGGTCCATCGGCTCATCGGCCCTGTCAGGTGTGCTAACGGGGATGATCCCGTTCTGGCACTTCTCTGGTCATCTCTCGGTCAATCATCGCGACCACTCGTAAGACAGCATATCACTGGCGTCGGCCTCTGGCTCTCTGAATGTACGTGACACATCTGATCCTGAGTGCAAGTATCATTGCAGCAGTGTCCTGGAAGGAATCCTGCTCACGGTCTCTTCCATGTCTCGTCTCTGCCAACTGTTCGGAAGTCATCGTCCTTTCCTATATCTGCATCTTGCTCTGGAACGACTGCATACTCATCGCGACTCCTTCTGGAAGGTAAATCCAAGTACCATGCCTTGGCATGCCCATCGCATCTCTGATGTCAGCGGAGTGGAACGTCATCTCATCTAGATCCGGTACGAACCTCTTACTTCACTTTTCTCTAATGTCGTCTGCTTTGGACTCGTTTCGTCGCGGCTGCATGGACTGAGCTCCAACGGCTATCCTCGTATCGGGAGTCTCCCAAGAAATGCATCTCACCACCTAGCATCCGAATTAAGTCGAGCTATCCGATCGAGTCGTCAAAACCTCATAATCCCCTAAGAGCTCAACATCTTGGGCACAGTTTAATAGTATCGAGTACATACCACAGCATCGGTGGTCCAGCCGTAGAAGGGCAAACCCAAGCCTCACTAATGGCGCCGTAGAACTGCCGCAAACCCGAAGGTTAAAAGGCTTTCACACGGTCATTAAGTCGAGTTAGGGTTTCATTCTTTTAGAGGGTCCATAGAATTGCCTGCATGCCCTTCCGAATACTTTAAACTTGGAATAATAGGTTTCTGACATTCAATCGTCTCTGTCGACTCCCAACGTCTCCGCGTGAAGTCGTCTCTAGCTGGAATCAATCTATTTGATGACCTCTCATCGGGTAGGCGAACGAACCACATGTCCTAGTCATTCATCCTCGGGTGACTAGCGACCTTCTATCATCTCTAAGCACAACCTGTACTGCAATAGCTCCAACATATGGGTCGATATCTCGTCGCTCGCAGCAACGACTGGCTCACTCGTCTGCACGCTGAACAGTGCCTCAATCATCATGAGTAAGAAATACACCAACGGTCATCAAAATCTGGCTGGCCTCTATCATTGGCTCAATCCTCTAGTGTCGATCAGCACATCTGAGTAACCTCATAAAGGCGATCCGCCAAACGCTCGTGGCGCGGAAACACAGTAAAAAGACACATCTCCGCAATCGTGTGTCGCCGGAATTGCGCCCTGGTCAGTCCTCGTTCGTGACGAGCTAGTGCTGACCGTAACTCTAGCTGTAGCTCTCCCTGTCCGTAATCGTGGCCGCAAAACCATAACTGGTACTGATGAGGCTAGATCGGAATGAATATAATACTGAGGAAAGAAATGTACATCCTAAGGCTTCTTAAGTGGATTAGCGTATCGTAAATATGCTGCAGAACATACCTACGGTACGTCACTCTACTTTAGTCACATATTCCATCAACCAAGGATCATCCTACGCTCCGAAGGTAAAACCTAACGCTCTGATACCAACTTTGTCACGACCCGAAAGTACGGAACATGACCGACATTTAGACTACGAAACGTCTCGAGGCGTACGTAATCTAAGTAAGCCGAAAAACCCAGAAATCCAAACCAAGAAAAGTAGTTGAGTGAAGGAAAACCAATTTAAATCAAGTAGTTTTAAAAGCATAAGCCGAATTATGCCTTTTTAAAAACATCAAATAGTTCCTGAAAATTTCGGCAGAGTCTCCTTTGTAAATACTGGCCCCCAAACGGGATACAACATGAATAGTATACGAAATCAAAAAAAGGCATCCCCAAGCGGGAGCTAGCTCTTCGTCAATCGACGGTCACAACCACACAAGAAATATAATATACAACGCCAAGGGCGAGGATCAAAACTCAAATAGAAACTCAAAACAATAAGAAATCCACAGAAATACAACGCACGACTCTAAGGTCGAAAGAATAAACATCACTGGTCTCTATCTCAAATAAGTACATGTTTGGTTGATGGAATTTACTAGATACAACTGAATAATAATATAAAATGTATAATGATGGGTACGATACAAATAAACCCACCTACTAGAAAGTCACCAGAAAGAAGCAGTTCCAGCATAGCCGTAATGAAACCTGTACGGCAAAACCTGCAAGAAACGGTGGCACAACGGGGGTGAGTTGCCAACTCGTGAGTAGAAAAACATCTACGAACAGAAACCGCATGAATAACGCAATCCTAGGTCAACGATCATAATATATCCTCAAATATATATAACATGCAGCCTAACAATGATTAGGCTAAATATCTAACCCGAGTGTAATCCCATGTGCCCGTGTCAGTGCCTCAGGTAGCGATATATCATATGGATGATGTATGAATGCAAGAAACAGAATGCATGTACTGAATAAAGCTACTTTCATAAATCAGTGAGATTTCTGTATTTTAAATAGAAGGTACCATAAATGAAATCAGCATAAAACAGTGCCCAGCATCGACACAAAACAAGTATCCAAATATCTCGATATCTCTGTGTCACAATCTCTGTACCTCAATATATCAAAATCTCAATGTCTCAATCACAATATCTAGGGCGCCATCAGTCCAGACCGGCCCCTACCATCCATCTCAAGACCACGACGGTATCCTCCGGATATCCGACGCGTCGGGAAAAATTACTGGTCGGTAGTGCTCCCCTGCCAGGCTCAACGTCAACAACACGATCCTCTTGCCCCGGGGTACCGCACCGGGCCAACCATGTACCCGAAACGGTTCATCCATCTCCTCTAATCGGGTCTCAAAATCCATCAGCAAACTCATGGTGGACGACTCATACATCATGGGAAAACCGTATTTTTTATTTAAAAAGAGAGAAAGCAGTTTATATATGTATTGTGGTTTTCCTCCAAATCCAGAAAATATCATGGGAATCCGAATTATCAATAGCATGTAAAACCATGAATATAAGCATGAGCATCCATGAATGCGGCATATAATGAATAACAGTATGCGAAGTGACAAGTAACAACTACAATGTCTAAACTAGCATATAAGGCAAGCAACTAATCATCATGTCAAAACTACTAGTAACAAGCTACATTAGGCGATAATATTTTCTAAGGTGTGCGTGACATGGCAATTACCGATGAAGATGTGTGTGAGCCGGCAAGCAAGTGTACGTGGTACATACGCATCATCGGTAATGGTGTTGGTGTCCTAACAGCATGATATTAATAATAGGATATGAATCATAATATAAGCATGCGATGCGGAGCGAACAACAATAATGAGCGGGAGCTAAATACTAAACAATGGTGCCCCTTTGAAATAACACGAATCGTGGGGTTTTGAAAATAAGGGCTACGGTGGTTTTAATAAAGGATACGTCTTTTTAAATATTCGTAGATCCCTTGACCTGTCTTTTAAAATACCCACGATCCGTTAGTTTTGAAATAGATAGAAATCTAATCTAGTCTGACAACTACACTAAACTATACGGCTGAACTAAAGGTAAGGAAACCGCCTAGCATCTGAGTCGATACATATATGAATATATATTAGTTGGTGATCCTGCCTCGATACTATCAATCCGATACCATATCTATAATCAGATATTCCCAAGTCAAGAGTGCGGATCAATCATCAATATATAGCTCGTACGTAAATCCGTCGTACGACATCCCAAATCTGGGTACGGGTCAATATCACATTCATCACATTGTTCATCTGGTATCCTCTTTATCAAAGATCATAATCCGGGGTACTGATCTACGTCTAGTACAATACTGATACCGCCTAAGTAAGCATGCACGTGTATGAAACACTACGTCAAGGACCCGCTACAACGTCATGTCGTATCTCAAATACGAACCCTGCCATATCACCGAATTCACATCCTCAATACAAATCTCATCGACTCATCTCAAACCCAAGTATCATCCTCAAATCCGTATGTGAACACATAGTCCCATACCCATGTGAACACATAACTATATATTCCCGTAAACACAAATGAAAGAAGAAAGTATGCAAGTATGGGTTGGTTTGTGCATGCGTGGTGCGACCACTACTCTAGGGTTTCGCGACACTAAATATCCAAGAACCCCAAATATCCATATTATCATCAATATACTCAAACAATGTATAAACAATATATATATGTGTGTATACGTATTCGTATACATCACCACGAATTGCAGGGTTGCTATACGCCATCCACCCGACTTCTCCCCGTAGACATAAATCTACTCACCTGGTCCTCGCTCGCCGGTGCCGACGTCGCCACGCGCTTGCTTGTCGTCTCGAAGTCCACATGGGTACCTACATATCATAACGCACCGTATCGCATTATAATCCGACTCATGACCAAAACGACACACGAAACCCACATAGGTCAAAACCTATGGTTGCTTTCACAAATCAACCCAAAAACCCTCGACGTCGGCGTACAAACGCCAAACCATCGAGAAAAACCCAACCACACTCATTTGTACAATAACGAGCACTAATTATAACAAAAATAGCTTAAAATTCACAAAACCCCCAAATTCACTTTAAAAGCCATTTTTCCGAAAATCTAGCAAGCACAAATTACCCGTTTTAATACAACATCTTGATGTTTAAACGAATCTAGCGGCCACAATATTCACTAAATATCATAACAAAGTCATATAAACCATTCCTATAATTTATTCTCATCAATTTCCATAAATTCCAAAATTCTAATTTACAATATACCCAAATTATAACAATTTTATAGCAAAAAATGCACAAACCACAATCTAGCTTGGATTTTCATGAACTAAAGTATTAAACTACACATTATAATATTAATAATGACATGAAACATTAATTTAGATTTTAATCCTAAAAATAAAACCATTTCAAAAAAACTTAGTTAGCAAAAAGCACATTTATCACAATTTCCAACTAACAATTTGAAATTTGTAACTAGATTTGGTTTTAGCAAGAATTAACATGTTAATCCACTCATTAAGATCAATACCCAAAGATGAAAACCCTAATTTAATTTACAAACCCTTCTCTTGAATTTTAAATCACAAATTTAAAACCATAATTAAACATCTAGTTAAGCTAGGCTAAAGCATTAGCAACAAATGAACATGGGTTTAGGGTTTATACCTCAATATCCATTGATCAAACATGAAACTAAGCCACCCAAAAATAGCTCCCATACACCTAGATCCATGCTAGATAAGCTAAGGGAAAATGGGTATAGCTTGGATTTTGAGTTTGCTTTGAATTTGCATGGATTTTTGAAGAATTTTAATGGATTTTTGAGGCAAAATGGTGTGGGATTTTGGTGGAGGGTTGCTGCTATGGCGGGGTTCAGATTCGGCCAGAAATGGAGGGGGTTTTGGTGAGGGAGGAGAGAGAGTGAGGTGGAGAAAGTAATATCTAGTCAAAGTCCACCCTTTTTCTATCATTTTCCTTTCTTTTCTTTTCTTTTCTTGGTGATTGGAGGGAGAGAGAGGGGGAGGGCTGTCATGGTGGGGCCGGCCACATGGGGAGGGGAAGAGAGGGTGAGGTGTGGGTGTGTGGGTTAGGGAAAAAGATAAATGTATTACCCTAATTCCCATTAACACTAATTTCACCGAAAAAAGCCTTTTTCTTCGATATTTTTCTAAACCGTTTTGGCAAACCATTTCATTTCAAAAACCATATGATAAAATTTTATTTAATGTTTTATGATGCACAAAATTTGTTTCAACTCATTCCAATTTGTAATTTTCCCTAATTAAATGTATTAGTGACGGCTTAAAATAATATTAAAATAATTAATTTCGGAAAAATTTTCAGAAAATTTGAAATTTCACCAGTGGCTCAATAAACACCAAATACTAGCAATTACATAGCTAGAATATGTATATTTAATTTTATAATAAAGATATTTGCATTTTGACTTTTTACAGAAATCCCCCTTATTTTACCGTTTTTTCGAAATTTCACTGAAACGATTTTCAAAACGTTACAATCTTCCTCCCCTTAAAGAAATTCGGTCCCCGAATTTAAATTAAAACTTCCCCCAAATACTAAAATATTTCAGCCAAAACCATCAAATCGCCGGTGCTCCGAAATCATAAATACATAAAACAAATTGTAGCGCAACGCATGCGCATGAAAAATGAGCCTATAACTCAAAATCAAACTCCAACCAGCATCCCGCAATCATCGGAGTCATGGAGAAGACATCAATGTCAAGATCTAATATGAAAACCAACATGATATACATCGTTAAAACATCTGGAAGCAATGCATTCCAAATCTTCTTCAAATCGCTGTGCGATGCTCGCAGCACTGCACAGTGGCGGAGGGCTACGCAGGTTTTTCAGAAAACCATGAGCGTAATGAACTTGATATCGTCGTAGAATCATGTGAAATTTTGAAATGGAGTGTTTTTTAGGCTTTCATTAGTTTTTCTAAAGAGGTCACTCCCGGTGAAGGGATCTCGGCTCTTTCCTCATCGAATAAGGTGCAGGACATATCATATATATCACTGTGCAAAGCAAAACTCTAAAAGCAATCAAAAGACAAACCGAGTTTTGTAGCATCTGCCAGTTTCGCTAAAGAGGTCACTCCCGATGAGGGTATCTCGGCTCTTTCCTCATCGAATAAGGTGCAGGGTATATCATATATACCACTATGCAAAGCAAAACTGTAGCTACCCTTTTTTATAAAGTTTTGATTCCACAACATCTTTTAGGTTTCTTTTCTTTTTATTAATCTCATTAATAAAAAATCCCATCAGCTTATGCTTCCTAAGCATCACAGATAAATACGACTTACACTTATGCCATCCGCATTCGCCTCGATGTCCCCTCGTGCACCGTTAGGTTAGGTAACTAACGACAGAGCAGGGCAGGGCTAGTGCGGGTGTAAAACATAAGTAACGTCTATATAATATATCATATATACTATATACTGTATCCATCACAACATATCAAATGATCACATCACAGATATCGCAGCAGAAACATTGATATAATGTGGGATATAGTAGGACGTCCGTATTTAGTATTTTGCCAACAATAGAAAATACGAATTCCACAGTCGCGATGAATAGCCAAGCCCACACCCTGGACCCCTACGAGAGCGGCAAGCGACCCTACCAATTCTGGAGTTTAGGAGACCCAGTCTCGACTCCTCGAGATGGTCTCCCACTGAACCCCAGAACCCGGTCACCTGTGCTCCCCTCCTTGGGTCCATCCTAATGCGGAAAAGTAAATAATATACAACACTGGTGGCATCAACCACAACCCGGAAGTGCCCCAAAATATAAAACTCTCATCTCACATAAAACCCCCGGCTATTCAATCACGACAATCCTGCACATCATATCTCAGCAACACATAATATCTCATATCATCAACGTAAGTAAGTATGCATACACCGATCGTCGTTGTCGTATAGCAACGAAAACCGGCAATATCACTACATACTACACTTACGGTCACAGAAAAGAAATTGTAAAACTACAATATTTGGAATCCATAATCACTTTAGACATCGTAAATCCGAAATATCACATACTTCGCATTTCATGCCTAACTCTATGAATTCCACATATTGTATCACATTCCAGATAAATAGACAGTATTAAACTTTTCGAACAGATAATGAAATACCCAAAATTTCCTAAATTGCTCAACACTTAAGCGGAGTTCAAAAGTTCCAGAATACGTCACAGTAGCAATGGTCCAGCCGTAGAAGGGTCAAGCCAACGCCTCACATGTGGCACGCCGTACTGCCCCAAACCCGAAGGTTCAAAAGGCAGTTCAAGACGGTCACATAATCGAGTTAAGATTTGTTTTCTTCTAGTGGGTCCACCACAAAACTTGCACGCATTTGCGAAAGATTTAAACTCGAGAAAAGATTCAACACTTGAAATTTTTTTCGTGTCGGGAAAAATTGAGTTAATGATATCCGTTCGAACATTTTAACAGATTCTAAATATCCGGAAATATTAACGAATTTAAATTTTCCGATCGAATCTACGATTACAAAATAAACCCCAGAATTCTCAAAACTTGAGTCAGATTAAAAATACCCATAAAAATTAAATCACAGAAAGAGGAATAACTGTGCAAAAACTAGTCCTTGATTCCTCAATACTGCCGCGGTTCCGCGGCCCAAGCGAGGTACGGCCGCGGTTCCGCGGCGGTTTGTACGGAACAGGGGCTCGTTTTTCACAGAAGTGCTTATGTTTCCCTGCAGATATTTTTAGGTATTTTTAATTCAGAAAAATCCCAGATTTTGAAAAATATCCAGAGAGGGGGTTAACTTTGTCGGTTCGGGTTCGATCGGAGTTTTAACTTCGTAAACACGTCGCCTAATGCTCTAGCTAGGCTCTGATACCACTGTAGGGTTCCTAGGCACACTTGTGAAGGTTCATAAAGCATCAAACATGCCCGAATAAAATTTTACATATGCCGAACAACCCAAAGACGGGATCATTGCTAGATTATTAGGGTTTAGCATGCAAGATAACATCTTAAAAGCTAAGTGTGAGGGATTACAACCTTTGTAGTCCGCTCCTTCGCTTCACAAGCTCTGAGTAGAAGTCCCTTCACCGCGATCCACGATCTCCCGGACTCAAGAGAGGCTCCACGACTCGAACGATCCATGCTAGCTTGAAGTGTTCCGATTCTTCGATGATCTACGTCGAAGTTGCTATAACC
Source organism: Agapanthus africanus (assembly GCA_030015575.1). NCBI lineage: Eukaryota > Viridiplantae > Streptophyta > Magnoliopsida > Asparagales > Amaryllidaceae > Agapanthus > Agapanthus africanus. Next base: position 293,005,670 of record JASDDO010000010.1, read on the forward strand.
CAAGCTTTCTCACTCTAAAGAGATGAACACCCTAATCTAATGGGCTAGATTAGATGAGGATGATGGAGTAGTATTTATGCTATCTTTTTAATTCACTTTCTCACAAGAAATCATCACAAAAAGAATTTCTAGTGAGCTCTCTCTCAAACTCAAGAGAGAAGAAGATGAAGAAAAAATGAAATGAATAATCCTTTTGTGATGAATAGTAGTCAAGAATATATGATTGATTATCAAACTATGGTCAAGGATGAGAGGCTAAAACTTTGTAGAGAATAAACTAGAGTAAGGGTTTGGTTAGGTTAAGGATAAGGATCAACCATAATATCTTAACCAAGACAAAAGAGAATCTTTCTAGAAAGTGCAAGGAAGAGCTAACCCTAATCAAACCCTAATCCCTTTTTATCATCCTTAAACATGTTTTATAATAAATCATATCATGTCACAATAATATATATCACATATATATTATATATTTGCAACAAAAGAAAATAATACAATTAACATATATCGCATATATATCAATGTATTAATCCGGTGAGAAAATGAAATAATAAAGCGAGCCAATATTAGATAATGTAATACAATATATCATATATATCATTATACATTAAATCATCGAATCAACACTTGATCCAACGATCCGGCTATATCGAATATAACCGACTAATATATCATGTACCGATTCATCGAATCAACACTTGATCCGATGTCCCGATTCATATCTAAATATCGTGAGAATATAATACGGTATCTCATATCGCATTATCCTCGGTCCTGCACATATCACATATGTCCCTCTACTCCGTTTTTCCTGAGCCAAGAAACCTCTGTATAGGACTCTAAAGAATCGTCAATACGCCGGTAGCAGGTGATGATCATATCAAACACCCACAAGCGGCCAGCTAAACGTAACAGCCACACATGTCGGACGCTCGCCCCGCAATATGAAATGTACAAATAAATCTAAACTGCACTACCATTGCACGCCAGCTATCCACCATGACAATCCGCAACAACACAGCACAACGCAGAACATCAACGTGAATGTCATGTTCGCAAACCCGTCTAAAAGGACTATAGCGATTAGACAAGGTTTACCAATCAAATGACATTCACGGTCACAGATATAAATGTAAAGTACTGAAAACACAATTAAAATTTTGATCGACTAAACTTTCCCAAAATGGCCCCAAGTGCAAAACCAGTATTCAAATGAATCTGGGCCAAAACTATATATCACAAAAATCATTTTTCCACCAACTAGAGCTCCCGAAAAAAATTTGGTCACCGTAGCCCAAAAAGGGCCACGGAAGAGCCGCCAAATGTGACATTTCGTGGTGGCATGGTTCCGCGGTGTAATTTTGGAGTTAGGTCACCAAATTTTTTTTGTAGCTTTAGTTCTGCCAGCACGGATTTTTACGCTATACAGAAACATTTTTGGAGCACTTTCAGAAATTGACAGAAACTTGGCAAAATGGAAAAATGATTTCGAAATTTTGATCGATCGAGATTTTAAGCTTGTGCAAACTAGCTATTAGGGTTTAATGGGCGGCTCTGATACCATGTTGGGTTATGGGAGCGCCCCGGCCATCGAACCGTGGCCAAATGCGGAACAAAATTTTTCTAAAACCCGACGCTACCATTACCCGATTAACAAGATCGAATCCATTAACCCTAAAACTAGCAATCTAAGAAAAGAGATAGGAATGGTTAAACCTAATGAACCAAGTCCTTCGGGTCTTCAACCATCTCCAAGCTCCTAGTGATGTTGTGGATCGACTTTGGTCGCCGGTCTTCCTCCATCTCCGATGATCCACCCGAGGAATGTAATTCCGGCTCTAGTTCTACGCCAAGATTCTAGTGGAGCAACTAGGGTCTCTAGGATGCTACCCTAGAGAGCCTAGGATGTAGTATGTATGTATACTTAGTGTTTTCTATCTCATATCATGAAGGTGGAAGCAACCATGGAAATAGAATGGAGGAGGAGACTAATGGTGAGGAAGGAGCTCATGAAAACTAAGTGAAGGGAAAAAGCAAGCATGAAAAAAAGTGAGCTCTCTTCACAAAAATAATAATGCATCTATAGTTTTATTAAAAACCTTTTTCCAATTTAAAAAACCCACCATGCTTGAATAGTGCACACAAATGAATTAACAATTCATTTGTAAGCACTATTCCAAGCATGGTTCACACCATGCCTCCATATCTATTTTCCACCTCATTTATCCATTTTTATAAAAATGGTCAAATCCAAAAATGTGGTGGCACCTTCTAGAATGTTATCCGGTAAAAAATACGGATTACATTCTACTGTATATACATACCTGTATCCGTACCGAAATACGAATATCAAAGAGATAGAATAGCACAAAGAATATAATACTAGAATATACGTATCGAAATACATATACGCAAATTATTAAATCAATACCTGATTTAATAATCCGGCTCAAACCCGAGCCGGCTAGTATTATCAAATGTCCAATCGAAAGTCCGAGTACAAAGTACACCAATCGATCGGAACCCTGCACGTATCCAATAAGGCTACTACATCATTTCGCCAAAACCAGGGAAACCCTCTGTATGGGACTCTAACGACTCGTCAATACGCTGGCAGTGGATTTAACCACAAGCACGTCAGCGGTACTAGCCATACGTAACGGCTACCCAGATATTGAGCGAAAGGAAAGTCGACGAGCAAACTCATCCAAACCCCTACTGAGCTTGTCAGTGACAATATCCGTACAGTCCGGTCTGTTCTTCTAAGAGTATCGTATATCGAGTCTAGGGGGTGGATAAAGTCAGACCCCTAACAACGCGATAATTCATGTCGGTATGAAACCCATCACTACGTGAGAAACTATCGATCCTGGATCGGTAGTTCTCACGTACCCCGGCCGAGGATTTCTAGTGATGGCCACCCGTGCACTGCGCGACATCAACCCCCAATACCGGGAGAGACGAATCCCCGACGATCCGCTCACTGCCTCCATGTGGCTCGGGACTGTACCCAATTAGAACCTGTTTGCACGACTCCTTTGAGCCATGGTAGGGTAGTAATCAAAGCACAGTGGGAACTCATACGAGACAAATGACGATCTTAGGTCGACAGACTAACCTATACACATGTCACCGAGGAACTGCAATCTGACTATAGGTATAATACCAACTAGCATGTTCCCGACGAGACCGTCCAGTGTACTCATAACCCAATGAGCACCTGCATACTATCTTAAGTGAACAACTAACACTAATGGCTTGTGAGACCGGCCACCGCCCCTCGTCAGGGTATAGATAAGTATACGCCAGTCTACACTGGAGTATCGATACCCAGTCTCGATACTCCCACGACTAGGGACATTTAAGGATGTGCTTATAGACCCCCAGCTCTCACATATATGATCGCCATCACAATGCTGGTAGTCAAGCAAGAGTCCTACGGGCTTTATCAACATATACATGATGATAAAGACAAACCAGATAGCATACAATCATCTCGAGTAAGACTGTTTTATCGGTATAGGTCCTCCCTCAATCATCATAATCACCTGTCTACGACTATGATAATTGCCTTGAGGGCACTATAGCCAACATTAATCTCACTTAAATAGGATTTTGTAAAAGTTTAGTTTGCACTTATGCTAGACAATTAGGAAAATAACATTTAACAATCTAGCAACTAGGTTATGTTTTCTTTTGTCTAAACAACACACTTAACCATTTCACCAAACAAAACCATAACTTGAATATCAAAAACCATATCTTGAATTTGTAAACATGCAATTAAAAGCTATACTAAACATTTAAATAGCTAGCTTAAAAATTTTAACACCACAAATAAAGATTATGGTTAGAAATTTTATACCTCCTCAAGAACACAAATTTGCAACTAACACCAAATTTTAAGCCTCCAAAATGATGTCGTGATTGAAGATCCAAGCTTGTTTGTGATGAAGAATGATGGGTATTGATTTATTTATGAGTTTGTGTGATTATTTGAGGATTTTTTAGGATTTATTTGAGCAAGAAGAAGATGAAATGAAGCAAGAAAAACAAAGGGCAGTAAGGGTAGGGTTCGGCCAAAGCAAGGAGAGGGGGGAGGGGTTTTTGTGAAAAGTGTGGAAAAATCTAGAAGAAAAAACATTATAAAAGCTTAATTTTAAATGCCACCTCTTAATTCATTTCTTTTCTATTTAAAGTTCTCCTTTTAATACAGAAATATCTAGATATTTCACTAGGATATTTTCAAAGATGGTTTAGTGCTTAATCTTGTGATTAACTTAGCATAGATTCACATTCGTAGTAATTAACCCAAACAAAAATATAATTAACACTAATTAAGTGCATAATTAACAACTTAAAATAATATTTTATTTAAGGAAAATTATTAAAATGCACAAAATTTACAAGTGGCTTACAAAAACCCACAAACTAGCAAATTCCTACCTAAACTAGGTGCAGTGAATTCTATACTGCAAAAAGATCGCTTCTATGTTTTTACGGAAAACACCGACTATTTTACCTTAAAAACAGAAAATCGCCTAAATGATTTCCAAAACGTTACAATCTCCCCCTTTAAAGAAATTCGGTCCCCGAATTAAAAATTTATCTACGCGTACCTTCGAAGAGATGAGTGCCAAACTTTCATATCTCACTCGCAGCCTCCCAAGTGATCACCTCACTAGACGGCTACGCCAAAGAACCTTCACAGATAGCAAGACCCTTGACCGAAGTTCCTCCACCTGTCGATCCACTAACACTATCGGTTGCCGGTGAACGAAAAGATCGCGTCCGAGCTAAATACTTTGATGCTGAATCATGTGAGAAAGGTTATGAAGGTAATTGTGAAGTATCGACACAAGAAATACGGGGTGAATACTCAAAATCTGGGCGGAAGTGCCATATTATAGGCACTGGTACTAACTCACTTCAAGGATCTCAAAAGGACCCACAATCTGGGACTAAGCTTCCCAAAACTCAACACGCCATTCACCGGAAAAATCCGTAGGAATACATGATCTCCCACTGCGAAATCAAGTCTGAAACAACGACGGTCAGCATAAGACTTCGGTCTGCACTGGGCTGCTCTCATCCTGACCTGAATCAACCGGATCATTTCCGTAGTCTCATGACTAGCTGGGGTCCAAAAATCCTACTTACGCGAAGTCAGAAAAACAGACTGGCAATCTACACAACCTACCAACCAAAGCCTCAAGGTTGCCAATTGGAATGTCTCCTGATAACAGTTATCGAAGGAGAACCTTATCAATGGCAAGTGACGATCCCAACTGCCAACAACAATTTGTACATACGCACAAGCATATCCTCCAGAGTCTGCATAGTCCGCTCTCACTAACCATCGGCCTATGGATAGGAAGCGGCGCTAAAGCTCAACCAGTACCCCAGGCTTCCTGAAGCTTCTGCCAAAGACGACTAGCGAACTGGGTGCCTCTATTGGATACAACACATGAAGGAACTCCGTGCAACGCACAAACTTATCGAAGAACAACTGAGCAAACTGAGCATAACCGGACAACAAATACCCAAATGGAGTCACACCCTGTCTAAACCTGGGTAGACACCACAACGAAATTCCTAGTGATCTCCTCCCATTCCCACTTCGGAACGGTAAAAAGGTTGCAACTCTCCAGCCGGTCTCCAATGCTAAACCTTAGCTCGCAACAAGTCAAACACCTCGAAACGAAATCCGAAACTTCACTCTTCATCCCTGCCCACCCGTAACTATCTCACAAGTCACGTCACATCTCGGTGGAACTTGGATGAACACTAAAAGTTGACTGATGTGCCTGCTCTAGGACCCCGCGTCTCTAACCAGCAGTATCGGGTACATACAAACGCGTCCCAAAATGTAGCACACCCTAGTCATAAATCAAGAACTCCGAATCTTTACCCTGCCGAACATGCTCAGAATCTCAGACAAACGAGCATCGGTGGGCAGTGCCTCATGAAAACGATTAAGTAAAAGTGGACGGGCGCAGACATGAGCAAGCTGTCACCTCAGTAGAGGCGGACTTAAGCTATACTCAACGGTGGCACAAGAACTGTAAATCTGCATAAGACTGTCTCTGAACTGCGCACAACGGGAACAAGCTACCCCCGGGCCTACGACTCAAAGCATCAGCTACCACAATCGCCTTGCCACGGGTAATAAAGGATCTCACAATCACAATCCTTTATAAGATCCATCCAACGGCATTGTCTCAAACTCCGATCCCGCTGCAGGAAGACGTACATTAAGCTCTGGTGGTCCGTGAAAATCTGACACGACTCTCCGAACAAGTAGTGTCTCCAAATCTTCAACGCACGACCACTGCGGCCATCTCCAGATCATGAGTGAGATATCCTGCTCGTACTTCCTCCAACTGTCCGGAAGCATGAGCGATAACTCTATAGTGCCACATCAGTACACAATCGAGCCCCACTCGCGAAACATCATAGTAAACAACAAAGTCGCCCTATCCAGAAGCAAAGATAGAACCGGTGCAGTCGTCAATCGAGTCTTCAACTACTGAAAACTCAACTCGCATGCCTCAGTCCAAGAAAAGAACGACCTTCCTGGTCAGCCCGGTCAACGGTGCAACGATACACCAGAAATCCTGCATGAAATGGCGAAAAAACTGGCTAAGCCTAAAAAGCTGCGGACCTCAGTCACTGAACAGGTCAAGGCCAAAGCTGTACGGCCTCTCTCTTCCTTGGGTCCTGATTAGTCGAAAATATTGCATATTTTAGCCGGCAATTTCCTCATCATTTGCATTCATATAGAAGTGTTCGGTATTCATATTTTACATATTAGCAAAACTGTCGCAAAATATCAGATTACATGTATTAGACTCTTAAACCGACACTATAAAAGAAATTGACCGCATTTCATGGCATCGCACCATCCCTACATTTGCGCAACACTTGTTTTGAGATCTGTGCAGGAAAATCCAGAAATGAGGCCAAAAATGTACATGGTACCGATCAAACATTACGCCAACTCAATGATTTCAGTTCTGGTATCAATCCAAAGGGACAAACAAAAATCAACATATCAAAGAAAGCTCCAAATATTAGCCTAAGACCACAGAAGAAGCCACAAGCCCCAAGCCTCCAACATGGCCGCGGAACCGCGGCCGGAGCCTGCTTGCGCCGCGGTTCCGCGGTGGCTTGTCGACATCACCACTGCTTCTTTGTACCATAACTCCTGTGCAAGCTTAAAGACTTCAAAAAGACACTCCAAGTTCCAGAAGACTCCAGATACTTCTGCCAGATCAGCAAGCTTTGGGATCAACACTAAACTAGCCTATCATTCTAGAAACTTCTCCCTAAACCCTAGCTTAAACCCTAAGCTAAGCCTAACAAACTCCTTCTAGAAGTCTTTCAACAAACTTTTGGAGGGAACTCACAAAGGCTTAGGGTTTGGGTGCTCTATAAATAAGACCCTAGGCTCACTTGTAAAAAAGATCCAATTATTCATATAATTTGATGAGCTTGGAAAAAATCAATCCATTAGTTCATTTGAGAGCCATTCTATCTCTTTCTTCATCTTCTTCTTCCACAAGTCTAGTGAGAAGACTTGTGTGAAACCCTAACCCTAATTCCAATCAAAAGCCAAGATCCCGAGTACCCATTCAAGCAAGAAGCCTTGCAACCTTTTAGAAGGCCGAGCCGGTCTTCAACAGTGCAAGTGGTCCAAGCCGATCAGCGACTCACGGAGCCGAGCGAAGCCAAGTCGACAATTTTATTCTTCCTCTTGTAGTTCTTGAGCGACTGTAATCAAATTGTTGATATAAATAAAAGGTGATATTCTTTTATCTTGTTTTCTTTAAATTCTTGCATCATGATTCAATCTAAATTTCTAGTTATAATTCTTGTTGTGATGTTTGAGTAATACTCCGCTCGTCGAGGAGTCGAGACGATCAATAGAATGATGATGTAATATATCTTAAATCGATTCTTGAATCCTACGAGTTTTGTAAACCCTAGCAAGATCAAGAATCGACGACCCAATTCGTTGCGATGCTTTCTTGATTAATATCGCTCGAGATTGGGGAGTTACGATCGTTTCTTGAAATTGCTAGAGGCTAGAATGTGAATGATAATCGACGAAAGAACAAGGGTTAAACGATGAAGCCCTGGTTTCATCAAGAAAGCCCTAACTCTCGTCGACCATCATCGATCTAGTATCAATCCTTCGAAGGACAAGAACACGAAATCTTGAAATTACATCACGTCTATAGATCTGATCGATTCCTACGAGCCTCATTTAGATTCTTGATATTTTTTTTGGAAATATTATCGAAACCCAATTCTTGATTGTTTATCAGTTTTTTTTGATTCTTGATTAAACATCGTGACACCTGAATCAATTGATAAATTCTTGAATCATGTTTTCTTTTCTTTTCGATTAACTTTTCGATTCAAACAAATCAAATATAAAAATGAATCGCACAATCCATGTGGACAATCCGCACTCGCTTACGATCTACAACTGACACCGTAGTTGATTGCGGTCAAATATAATTCTTTGATTGTGATTCTATACATCTTCTTAAAACGACACACAAAGAAACATTCAATCAAATGGCGCCGTTGCCGGGGATCGCGCGCTAATTCGTTTTATATCAAAGTTTGAATTGAAAGAATTATTTCATTGTGATTTTTGAGATCAAAATTCGTGTAAACCCTAAACAATTTGTTGTGTTTCATTGCAAGGAGATCTGGAGCTTGCTGGGAATTTGGAAAATTTTTTGGAAAATACCAGAGAGCAGAGGGAGTCTACAGAAGCTCTCTGGAGAATTTTGGTGCAGTGTTCCCATTGTCAGACCGCGGCAGAGCGGCATATAGGAGGATCTGCGGCGGAACCGCGGCCCCTTTGAGGGATCTCTGTGCAATTTTTTCTCTGTAAGTTCCTTGCCTTCTCCTCTCTCCTCTTCTTAGCTCCAACTAATAATTTTCTGCAGGATTCTTTGCAAAAAATAGCAGCTCGCAAATTGCAAAATTAAATTTGTGCGTGATTTTGTTTCTTGGTTGTTTGCATTATAAATACGGATATTAAGGGGCACGGCCAAATCCAAATTAGGTGGGGATTTCATTACCCTTCCTAGGCCCCGAAAACCACCAAACTTGCATCCGCATTGACCTACATTAACTAAAATAAATCTAGAGATGACTCTAAGGACTGTCGTGCTCAATTAGGACAGAAGAAGGCCGTGGGTAATTCATTGCTTATCCGCGTTTTCTTGTGGTGCCTAGGAAAGTGTGTCGAAGGCTAGTGGTTATTAATTAGGCCCACTACTTACGTAGTGGAGTACCTTCCCACTTACCTAGCACTTACCTGGCCACAGGGGAACAAAGAGGCAGTGGAGGATTCTATCCTGCGACTTGTCTTTTGGCAGTTAGGAGCGGTCTAGAGCCGGACCTAGGTAACCACTAGATTCTAGGGTTTGTGTGCTGCATTTGTTGTGTCGCATCATTTTTTCAAAAATCCGTCCCTTTTTCAAAAGCAAACACCGCATTCATTCATTTACCCCTAATTATAAGCCAACGCTGCCACTTGTACTAACCCTTTTTAGTACAAGATAGGCTGGACACGGGATTCTAGTGCCCGTTTAGTCCGCGTACATTTTATCGACTCTGAAGTCGATATTTCTCCATTTACCTTTCCTTTACCCACTACCACACCCACACCGATGGATCCACCTCCATCAAACTTCTTTAACCCTAATCTGCCGCCGTCCGTTGGTGCGCAGAATCCACCCCGCATCTCTCTCCAGGAGAGGTGATATCCACTTAGAGGTCATCTTTCGACCTGCTTATCCACACCACCAGCCAATGGGGATAACTTTGAGATTAAGCCCCAGTATATCAATCTTTTACCCAAATTCCACGGACTCGAGACTGAGGACGCTTACGTTTTCATTACCAAATTTGAAAACGTATGCGCAATGATGGGTACGTCACAACTTTCAGTGGATGCGATGCGTCTACGACTTCTTCCATTTACATTGTGCGATATAGCCGAGAAGTGGCTATATAACACTACAGCACACTCTATTACGAATTGGAAAGAATTCGTCGCTGCATTCCTTAAGAAATTTTACCCAATCCAAAAGACAGCTCGAATCCGTAGCGAACTGAATCAATTTGCCCAGCTCCCTACCGAACCATTTTCAAAATGCTTTGAACGTTTCAAGGATCTATTGGTTCAGTGTCCTCATCACGGCATCCCGAGATGGGAGCTTTGCCGAATCATTTATGAGGGCATTAACCCAAGCACTAAACAGAGCCTTGAAAACATGTGTCAAGGTACTTTTATGACCAAGGATGATGGGGAAGCTTGGAAGTACTTAGAAGAGTTCGCTGAAAAATCACTACAGTGGGAGAGTGGAACCCAACCATTGAATAGGGGTGGCGTACACCAAATAGATATGTCTATAGGTGTTCGAGCTGAGATGGCAGCAATGCAAAAGAAGCTCGACGCTATGGAACACAAATTTTCTGCAGCCTCCCTAAACCCAATGTCGCTCCCCAAAACTGTTTGTGGGTGCTGTTCTGATCCGTCTCATTTAACGGAAGAGTGTCCATTAAACTCTGCGTTTCAAGGTCACGAGCATTATAATGCCGCATTTCAACGACCTAGAAACGATCCATATTCTTCCACGTACAATCAGGGTTGGAGGAATCACCCGAATTTCGCTTGGAACCAAAACCAATCTCAAAACACGGTTCCAAACACGAATAATTTTCAAAAGGCTCTTCCTCCACCACAACAGCAACCCCTTCAACTCACTCAGCACCCCTACCAGTCACAAAATTTCCAAAATCAGGTCAACACTCCTGCACAGTCTAATCCTATGCAGTCCTGTTCTGACGAGTTCTCTCAATTCACTCAAACCATGAAATCACTTTTATCAAATTTCATAGAGGTTTCGACTGAGGTTAGATCTTTCGTCAGTGAGATAAAGAAAAACTCAGCGTCCCAAGCTGAGAGTATCAGATCGATGGAAGCTGAAATCGCACGCCTAAAAGCCGAAATGAGTGCGAGAGAAAAAGGGAAACTTCCCTCTCAACCCCTACAGAATCCTGGGCATTACAATGTAAATGCCATCACAACGTTGAGATCGGGAAAAGTGCTGAACAATCATGTCGGGGAAGGTATTGATGATACTGAAAATCATATCAACACCCCGGCTGAGACTTTTACACACACTTCTCCTTCTGATCCTTCTTCTTCTACCACACCACCTTCTCGAGAGCCTATTCTCCATTTCCCATTAGGCTCAACACCTTCTCCCAACCCATATAGTTCTCCACAGACGGTCCCCACACCTCTTTTGGGACCTCGTCAACCCCCTCTTCCTTCTCATATGATGGACCCTGCGCTTATTGCAAAAGCACCTTACCCGAACCGGTTAAGGGGTAATAGAACGAGTCCTCATATGGAGAAAATTTTAGAAATGTTCAAACAGGTTAACATCAATATCCCTCTCCTAAATGCAATTCAACAAGTCCCCGCATATGCGAAAATTCTTAAGGACTTGTGCACTAGGAAGAGGAAGACCCAAGTGCCGAAGAAGGTCTTCATGGCTAATAATATCAGCACTGCTTTTATTCCCCAGCTACCAAAGAAACGAACGGACCCAGGATGTCCTACAATATCGATTTCTATTGGGGGTAAAAATATAAATCGTGCTCTTTTAGACCTTGGCGCAAGTGTTAACCTACTCCCTTATTCTGTCTATGAGCAACTAGGGATTAGAGAGCTGAAACCTGCTCACTGCACTCTCCAGATGGCAGACCGATCTATCACCAAACCAAGGGGTGAATTAGAGGATGTGTTGATAAAGGTCGGGGAATTTGTTTTCCCTGTAGACTTCATTGTGCTCGACACACATCCTGTATCAAACCCCCGGGGCCAAATTCCGGTGATTCTAGGTCGTCCTTTCCTTGCCACTTCCAACGCTGTTATAAACTGTAGAAATGGTTCAATGAACTTATCATTTGGAAATATGACCATTGAACTAAATATCTACAAAGTTGGAAGTCAGCCATCAGAACCCTCTGCTCATATTTTAGATGTGTGCTCTGTCCATGAGATCGCTCCCGATAGTTGCGGAGCCGAGGAACTTTGCTTTACTGATCTCGATGACATTACCACATCTCTGTTTGACTTTACACAAGATCTTAGTGAGGACACTTTACCTACACTTGAGTCCTGCACTTCTGACTTTTCTCCACCCGAGTCTGTATCTTTCACAGGCTCTGAGCTTCTTTGTAAATCCAAAAATCACTCAATGATCCCTCCTTCTATCATTTCTCCGCCTAAATTAGATCTCAAAATTTTACCCTCTCATCTGAAATATGTTTTTTTAGGTGAGAAGGAGACTTTACCAGTTATAATTTCTGCTTCTCTAGCATTAGAGCAAGAGAATGCACTTTTATCGGTATTGAGATCTAACAAAGAGGCATTTGGTTGGAGTATGGCGGGCATCAAAGGGATTAGTCCCTTGATAGTTGAACATCATATACATGTGATGGATGATGCCAAACCAACCCGAGAACCACAGAGACGGTTGAATCCCGTCATGAAGGAAGCGGTCATGAAAGAGATTGTCAAATGCTTAGATAATGGTATTATATACCACATCTCCGATAGCCAGTGGGTGAGTCCTATACATGTCGTTCCTAAGAAATCCGGCATCACTGTTATAACCAATGAGGCGAATGAGTTGATTCAGACACGCACCCAAACTGGGTGGCGTGTATGTATCGATTATAGAAAACTCAACGCTGCCACGTGGAAAGACCATTTTCCTCTACCATTCATTGATCAAATGCTGGAACGCTTAGCGGGACGAGAGTATTATTGTTTTATGGACGGATACTCAGGCTACAATCAGGTCCCCATCGCCAAAAAGGATCAAGATAAAACCACTTTTACTTGTCCTTTTGGTACCTTTGCTTACAGTCGCATGCCCTTTGGGTTATGCAATGCTCCCGCTACCTTTCAGCGGTATAAGATGGGGATATTCTCTGAAATGGTAGAGAATTTTCTGGAGATCTTTATGGACGATTTCTCGATTTTTGGAGACTCTTTTTCCGATTGCCTAGCGAATCTTGACGCTGTTCTTACTCGTTGCAAAGAGAAGAACTTGACTTTGAACTAGGAAAAATGCCACTTTATGGTCCAAGAAGGAATTGTTCTTGGACATGTTATTTCACAGAAAGGCATTGAGGTTGACAGAGCTAAGGTAGATGTCATTCAAAACCTCCCTCATCCCAAAAGCGTCAAAGATATTCGCTCTTTCCTTAGCCATGCGGGCTTTTATAGGAGATTCATTAAGGACTTTAGCAAAATTGCTAGACCTTTAACTCTTCTCCTGGCCAAGGATACGACCTTCCATTTTGACTCGGATTGCGAGACAGGTTTCGACTCACTTAAACACTCACTCACTTCAGCCCCCGTTTTATCATCACCAAACTGGGACTATCCCTTTGAGCTAATGTGTGATGCATCCGACTTTGCAGTAGGTGCAGTCTTAGGACAGCACATCGAAAAGATGCTACACGTGATTTACTATGCAAGTAAGACCCTGAATGATGCTCAAATCAATTATACAACCACAGAAAAAGAACTTTTAGCGGTTGTATTTGCATTAGAAAATTTCAGGCCTTACTTAATCGGCTCACCTATAGTTGTGTATACTGACCATTCCGCTTTAAAACATCTTCTGGCGAAGAAAGATGCAAAAGGTCGACTAATACGTTGGATCCTTCTGTTACAAGAATTCGATCTTGTTATCAAAGATAAGAAAGGATGTGAAAACGTAGTAGCTGACCACCTTTCACGCATCATTTCTTCTCCTGTGACCCTGCCGATCAATGACTCGTTTCCTGACGAGCAACTCTTGAGCGTATCCAATGAACCATGGTTCAGGGATATCGTGAACTATCATGCCACGGGACTGATACCTAGCGATTGGTCAAAACAGGACAAATACCGTTTTCTATCCCAAGTAAAACACTTTTACTGGGATGAACCCTATCTGTTTAAATATTGTCCTGATCAGATCATTCGCCGGTGTGTCCCGAATGAAGAGTTCAAGAGTGTTCTTTCTTTTTGTCATGATCAGGCCTGTGGGGGTCATTTTGGTCCTAGAAAGACAGCGGAGAAGGTTTTGCAATGTGGATTTTATTGGCCGACCTTATTCAAGGACGCATTTGAGCATTGCAAAACCTGTACACAATGTCAGTATACGGGTAGAATCTCCCAGAGGAGTGAAATGCCTCAGCAACCCATCTTGGTTGTTGAAATTTTCGATGTTTGGAGCATAGATTTTATGGGTCATTTTCCCAACTCCTTTGGGAATTTGTACATACTGCTGGCGGTTGATTATGTCTCAAAGTGGGTAGAAGCCATTCCATGTCGCACTAATGACAAGAAAGTTGTCATTAAGTTCTTAAAAGAGAATATCTTCTCGCGATTTGGACACCCACGCGCTATTATTAGCGATAATGGGACACACTTCTGTAACAGATCTTTCGAGACTCTGATGCGGAAATACTCAATCAACCACCGACTTTCTACACCCTATCATCCCCAAACAAGCGAGCAGGCTGAAATCTCAAACAGACAAATCAAACTTATCCTGGAGAAAACTGTTGCTAAAAATAGAAAAGACCGGTCGACCAAAATGACGGATGCTCTTTGGGCATTCAGAACTGCATATAAAACCGACCTAGGGATGTCTCCATATAGGATAGTGTTTGGAAAAGCATGTCATTTACCCGTCGAGATAGAGCATAAAGCATTGTGGGCCATTAAAGAAATAAATTTTGATCTAAACCTTGCTTGCAACTTTCGGAAGCTGCAACTTAATGAGCTAAGCGAACTCCGCGATGAAGCTTATGATAATGCTGTAATCACAAAGAATAGGACTATAGTTTTTCACGATAAAAACATTTTGAGGAAAACATTTTCACCTGGTCAACAAGTCCTTCTTTATGATTCACGATTACACCTTCACGCGGGTAAGCTCCGATCTCGATGGAAGGGACCTTTTGTTGTGCGGTCTGTATACCCGCACGGGGCAGTAGAGATTGAAAATGTTAAAAACGGCACATTTTTCAAAGTGAATGGACATAGATTAAAGCAGTATTTTTCCACTGACCCCACGGAGGAGCTCTTGTTCTTACAAGAGCCAGTTTATTTGGATTAAAATTCCTCCGTCTCACCTTCATATCCTGCATATCGCTGCATCATTTTTTTTTGAATGGAGGTGAGTGAAAAGAATAAGTTTGGGGGAAGTTCTTCACTTATATATTTTGCCCCCACTAATAATCCCTCCCAGACTTACAGGTTTTTCAGATATAGCATTTGGCAACAGTGAGGACACTGTTGAAAACAAGTTTGGGGGAGGTTTGTGCTTATCTTTGCATCATTTGCATATCATCTGCATAAGCACAAAACATTTCTTTTAAAAATCTATAAAAATTTAAAAATTTTCAAAACCCATAAAAATTTAAAAAATTTCAAGTATAAAAATATTTTAATATTTACAACTTTTTTGTACATAAATAAGATAATGAAAGTTTAGATAGTGAAAAATTACATCCATGAGATTAGAAAAATTTTAGAAAACTAAGAAAATTAGAAGTTTTCTTATACGAACTAGTAATAAGTAGTTATGAGCCGTTGTCCCAAGGGTTAGTAAGATGAAGGAAGTCACTAATCTGAGGATAAAAATAAGTCTGAAAAATAGTTTCTATTCTGGAAGCCAAACATTTTGAACGTTGCTACCCTGCTATTCGCACCTACACACGTCTTAAAGCCTGGGATAGTAGAGGATACCTTGAAATGCTTTTGTCTTAAAGCCAAAAGTATGAAGGAAATAAAAAAAAAGTTAATAAAAAATATATAGTGGTGAGAAAAATAGACACTGGTTTTGTTATCACCAAGGGCAATAAAAAATGTATAGCAAGGGTGCCTCTTCACCTAGTGCCCTAAGGCCAACTGGTCTGGGAGTCACTGCTATGCCTAAGGTGGTGCAAGACAAGGAAAATACACCAAGTAAGCAAGCACAGGAGTAATCGGTCGGTTAGTACCTCAAGAAGTATTAATGGTCGCATGAAAGTGTGTGAGCAATCTTATCTAAATATTCATTAATTAAAAAGTACTGAGGCTGATGGGCAAGAGTATGATAGCTTGAATTGAATTCTCCGGGTGTAGGGATGTCTTTACACACACGCAGGGTTATATGATCGATGTTTGGAATAAAGATAGGAATGAAGAATAAGACGATGTTTTATTGAGGGAGGACGTGATTCCTAACATCTTTTCATGACCATTAAGATAGGGCTCATGACAACTGAAAATCTAGCTTAGTTGGAAACCCTAATTTTCAAGGCTTTTCTTTTACAATTCTTTTCTTTAAATGTAATATTCATGATCTTTCTTTTATTATTGGATTTTGTGTGTGCAATCCGCTGAAAACCCTCAGGAGACAACACTCCTCCTACTAGGGACACCTAGAGGTTTAAAGGCTTGTTGCACATGCTCAGTGCAATCGTGTTGCCTACGAAAGTGTGCTAGTTAGTTTTTCTCTTTCTTTATTTTCTCCTTCTCTTTTTAATAAAACAGTTCGCTCGAGACGATCGAAATTAAGTTTGGGGGAATTTGATTAGTCGAAAATATTGCATATTTTAGCCGGCAATTTCCTCATCATTTGCATTCATATAGAAGTGTTCGGCATTCATATTTTACATATTAGCAAAACTGTCGTAAAATATCAGATTACATGTATTAGACTCTTAAACAGACACTATAAAGGAAATTGACCGCATTTCATGGCATCGCATCATCTCTACATTTGCGCAACACTTGTTTTGAGATCTGTGCAGGAAAATCCAGAAGTGAGGCCAAAAATGTACATGGTACCGATCAAACATTACACCAACTCAATGATTTCAGTTCTGGTATCAATCCAAAGGGACAAACAAAAATCAACATATCAAAGAAAGCTCCAAATATTAGCCGAAGACCACAGAAGAAGCCACAAGCCCCAAGCCTCCAACATGGCCGCGGAACCGCGGCTGCTGCCTGCTTGCGCCGCGGTTCCGCGGTGGCTTGTCGACATCACCACTGCTTCTTTGTACCATAACTCATGTGCAAGCTTAAAGACTTCAAAAAGACACTCCAAGTTCCAGAAGACTCCAGATACTTTTGCCAGATCAGCCAGCTTTGGGATCAACACTAAACTAGCCTATCATTCTAGAAACTTCTCCCTAAACCCTAGCTTAAACCCTAAGCTAAGCCTAACAAACTCCTTCTAGAAGTCTTTCAACAAACTTTTGGAGGGAACTCACAAAGGCTTAGGGTTTGGGTGCTCTATAAATAAGACCCTAGGCTCACTTGTAAAAAAGATCCAATTATTCATATAATTTGATGAGCTTGGAAAAATCAATCCATTAGTTCATTTGAGAGCCATTCTATCTCTTTCTTCATCTTCTTCTTCCACAAGTCTAGTGAGAAGACTTGTGTGAAACCCTAACCCTAATTCCAATCAAAACCCAAGATCCCGAGTACCCATTCAAGCAAGAAGCCTTGCAACCTTTTAGGAGCCGAGCCGGTCTTCAACAGAGCAAGTGGTCCAAGCCGATCCGCGACTCACAGAGCCGAGCGAAGCCAAGTCGACAATTTTATTCTTCCTCTTGTAGTTCTTGAGCGACTGTTATCAAATTGTTGATATAAATAAAAGGTGATATTCTTTTATCTTGTTTTCTTTAAATTCTTGCATCATGATTCAATCTAAATTTCTAGTTATAATTCTTGTTGTGATGTTTGAGTAATACTTCGCTCGTCGAGGAGTCGAGACGATCAATAGAATGATGATGTAATATATCTTAAATCGATTCTTGAATCCTACGAGTTTTGTAAACCCTAGCAAGATCAAGAATCGACGACCCGATTTGTTGCGATGCTTTCTTGATTAATATCGCTCGAGATTGGGGAGTTACGATCCTTTCTTGAAATTGCTAGAGGCTAGAATGTGAATGATAATCGACGAAAGAACAAGGGTTAAACGATGAAGCCCTAGTTTCATCAAGAAAGCCCTAACTCTCGTCGACCATCATCGATCTAGTATCAATCCTTCGAAGGACAAGAACACGAAATCTTGAAATTACATCACGTCTATAGATCTGATCGATTCCTACGAGCCTCATTTAGATTCTTGACATTTTGTTTGGAAATATTATCGAAACCCAATTCTTGATTGTTTATCAGTTTTTTTTATTCTTGATTAAACATCGTGACACCTGAATCAATTGATAAATTCTTAAATCATGTTTTCTTTTCTTTTCGATTAACTTTTTGATTCAAACAAATCAAATATAAAAACGAATCGCACAATCCCTGTGGACGATCCGCACTCGCTTACGATCTACAACTGACACCGTAGTTGATTGCGGTCAAATATAATTCTTTGATTGTGATTCTATACATCTTCTTAAAACGACACACAAAGAAACATTCAATCAGGTCCATACGAATACCATCTCCCATAACCACACGACCTAGGAGTTCAACACTATCAATCCTAAAGGAACACTCCGAGAATTTACCAAACAGCTGGTGCTCTCCCAATGTCTGCAAAGCAAATCCTCAAGTCCTGCTCATGTTCCTCACGACTCTTGGAAAAGACCAGATTGTCATCAACAACACAATAATAATCTGGTCGAGAAACGGCCTGATGAATCTGGTTCATCACACCCAAGAATGCTGCTAGGGCATTGGTTAGTCCAACGGCACCACCAAAAACTCATAAAGCCCATAGCGCGCACAAAAGCAGTCTTCGGAATGTCATCACTCTGAACCCGCAACCAATGATGACCCGATCCCAAACACACTTAGAAAATGTCTCGCACTCTGGAGCTGATCAAAGAAATCGTCAATGCGGGGTAAAAGATAACTATCTGTACCGTAACTCGGTCCAATTGACGATTAATCGATACTCAACCTCAAACTGCCGTCATTCTTCTTGACTAATAGAATAGGATCTCCCCAAAGCGAAACACTTGGACGTACAAGTCTCCCTATCTAGCAACTCTGCAGTAGATCCTTAAGCTCTCTAAGCTTTGCCGGCTTATCTGGAACAACGTCGGAAAACTCTCGCACGATAGGAACCCGGTCCAACAAATCCACTGTGGCCCCGGTATCATAATGAAAGCTAAGAATTCTCGACATCTTCTCCTCAAAAGCCGACTAGCGTAAATGGCTGAATTCAAGCTGTGAGAGCGACACCACGGTCCCCCTGCACAACAAGAACTGACTCGTCGAGAAAAAAAATCCTGACTGTTTTCTCGCGGCAGTCCACAGACGCATAGCACATAGCTAACCAGTCCGTGTGCAGGAGAACGTCAAGTCCAGCATCTTTAGAAGGACCAAATCGACGGACGAATCTCTATCTCCTATCCGATTGGCATACGACCGGAATACGTGTCGCGCAACAAAAGAATCGCCGACAGAAGTTAACATAACAAACGGCTGATCTAGCTATAGATGACTCTCAGCCCAACCACGGCACGAAGTGTATAGAACAAATGAGTGAATAGATCCCGAATTAAACAAACAAGTGCATCAAAAGAACATATGAATTAATAATACCTGAGAACTCTGCATTTGACGCCCGCATGTCCCGATGAGTAGGAGAAAACGCTCGTGCCTGCCCTCTACCCACAACTGGCTGAACTCTCCTCTACCATCCTATACTCTCGGAACAAGTCATCCGCGACCACGACCTCTCTGAACATAAGTCTGTCGCGGATCAACAACAGGCGCAACAGGCGACTCTCCATGAGGCGAAAGTGGTAAGGTATCATATGGTACAGCTGTCCTCCTCTGGCATACCAAGGTACAATCTCTGATGAGGTGATGGAAACTCCCGCACCGGAAACATCCATGTGATGGCTGCTGATCCTCTTGGGGATAAGAGCTAAACGACTGTCCTCGTCCCAAGCCTCTGCTACTCCCGCGACGTGCATGAAACCTGTCACGGTGTCTAGACATCTGCCTCCGGGCAGATATACCTATACGAGCCCTCCTCGATCTCGGAACATCCAAAGTCTCGGGATGACTCTCCTCAGCTAAACGGGCTGCATCCACTGCTGCTGTATACGTAACACAATGTTGCGTGCTGATAGCAAGAAATAACTGGGAAACAGGGGTGGCAACCTCCTGTCGCTGCGCTCTGCTGGTCTCAATCAACGACCTCATCATCTGGCGCAAGTCCTGCATATCTGCCTCAAGCCTAGCGATACGATCTATCGAAGGCGGATCAAACTACTCATGTACAACGAGCGTACCATCCTGGTCAGTCCTCGTCTCACATGAGTCAACTCTGACCTCGGCTCTCGCTGTATCTCTCTGAGCCCTCATAGTCATCGGCGGCATAAGGCTATAAATGGAAAAAGGATTCAATAAGAACACGGAAATCGAATCACAAGGATATGTATTATCAAGGAAGAAATATC
Organism: Agapanthus africanus; assembly: GCA_030015575.1. Lineage (NCBI taxonomy): Eukaryota > Viridiplantae > Streptophyta > Magnoliopsida > Asparagales > Amaryllidaceae > Agapanthus > Agapanthus africanus. The sequence continues at coordinate 293,026,205 of JASDDO010000010.1, forward strand.
AAGCAATTAGTACTTAGGTCACTTTAGGCGGAGTACCGTGTCGTGAGTATGCCGCGGGCATACACACACTACGTTACTCTGCTTAAGCTACCTACTCCATCATACCAAGGTCATCCTACACTCCGAAAGGTAAAACCTAGCGCTCTAATACCAACTTTGTCTCGACCCGAAATTTGGCACGTGATGGCCCTTAAACTACGTAACGTCTACAGGCGTAACGCAATTCAAGTAAGCCGAAAACCCAGCAATCTAAACCATCAAAAGTACTAAGTGATAAGAACTTTGTTAAAACTTTTGAAATTCTCAAGTACAAATTCTTTAAAGTCCAAATTTACTTTCTTAAAAATTTTGGAAGCACCTCCTTTGTAAAAACTAGCCCTAAAAATGGGTATATAAAAAGATATAAGTAAAGCATCCCCAACGGGAGCAAATCCATGTCAAAAGGCGGAAAACAACCACCATAAAAAATATACGACGCCGTAGCGAAGAAATAAAAGACGATACAGATAAAACTGCATAAAAGACATCCTGAGTCACCAACAATATACAATATCGTCCTCACATCTCGTCTCTAAGTCAAATACATGAAAGTGGTAGATGGAGAGTACTAGATACTGTAAGTGCACGGCGGCGCCCCGGCCGTCAATCCGACGGCCAAATGCGGAAACGGTGATAAACTTAAATTTTGCGGACTTAGCAAACCGGCACCACCGCGCACTAAACCCCGGATCGTGCCATTAAACTAGATCTAGCAAAGTAACAAGACGGGTTGAGATATACCGACTGATCCGAGTCCTCCGGTCTTTATCTCCACTCCGATCTCCTCGCGGGATCTCAGGTCGTCGCCTCCTCGCCGGAAGGGGCACCACATCGCCTGTATCTTTTACGGGCTCCCACCTCAATACCGAGGCAACTCGGGCACGAAGCTGGCGAATCGACGCGTCCAAGATTTGCTGTAGGAAGGTAGTGTAGAGCATGCCGGTCTCATTTGGGGTTTGTTGCCATTTGTAGATGATGGAGGAATCAAGGTAAGAAAAATGGTGCTTGCATTTTTCTAGCATCAAAAATGATATCAAGAATGCTACTATCTCAAAGATGAAGCTCTCTCCTTCTTCTCTCTTTTTTCCTCTCAACCATAGAAAAACTTATGAACTTAGAAATGGTGGAGAAAGAATAAGAAGCATGAAGGGAGGTGATCGTAGTAAAAGGAGGAGGGTGACCACATCCAAAGACAAGAAAACATCAACCATGCTTCTCACTTTAATCAACCCATACCCATTCAAATCATAATTAATGCAAGTGATGGATGAAAGATGCTAAACATATCATAATCCCACAATTGCAAGAAACCCCTCCCCAAATGTAATTTGCAAAACTGCAAATTACCCCCTCCATCGGAAAAGTCCGGCCGGGAAAGAACAAAGGAAAACCGGCCGGAACGGAAAGCAAACTGGCAACTCCAGAAAACTGGTCCCGTAATAAATTACAGGAAAACCCCCATACTGTGCATACACACCCGCATCTGTATTCCGTCCGGATACAAATGCAATGAGACAAAATCTACATTGTACTAAACTAGGACCGGCTTAAGCCAAAGCCGGCTAGTAAAATCCGTTCAATCCTGATCCGTGCAATACCGCACGTATCTGATCGAACCCTGCCATATAACCATACGGCCACTAGTACAAACTGTCCGATCCTGATCCGTGCAATACCGCACGTATCCGATCGGACCCTGCCATATCTCCATACGGCCTCTACAGCGTTTCGCCCGAAAGCTTGAGTAACTGAAAGTGTGGTGGACTCTAAAGACTCGTCAATACTATGGGTGTGGATTTAACCACTAGCACGTCAGAGGTATAAGCCAATACGTGACGGGCCACCAGCTATTGACCAAAAAGGGACGTCGATGAGCGAACTCATCCAGACACCCTACTGAGCCTGTCAGTGACAATATCCGTACAGTCCGATCCGTTCGTCTATGAGCATCGCATGTCGGGCCTAGGGGGTTGGTAAAAGTCAGACCCCCAAAAGCGGTACAAGTCGTGTCGGAGTGTAGCCCAGAACACCCTGAGATACTACTGGAATACCTACCAGTAAATCTCCTGCCTTGGCCAAGGACTTCGTGTAATGGCTCTCCTAGACACAGCGCGACCTCACCCCCAATACCGGGAGAGACGAACCCCCGAAGATCTGCTCACTGCCTCCATGTGGCTCGGGACTGTACCCAACTAAAACCTGTTTGCACGACTCCTTTGAGCCGTGGTAGGGTAGTAATCAAAGCACATTGGGAACTCACACGAGACAAATGACGATCCCCAGGTCGATGAACTAACCTGTACACATGTCACCAGGGAACTGCTATCTGACGTCAGGTATAAGACCAACTAGCATGTTCCCGGCGAGTCCTGTCCGGTGTACTCATAACCCAATGAGCACCTGTATACATCTTAGGTGAACCAACTGACACCAGTGGCTTGTGAGACCGGCCACCGCCCCTCGTCGGGGTCTCGACTGTATACACTAGTCTACTCTGGAGAATCGATGCCCTGTCTCGAAACTCCTACGACTAGGGACCTTTTAAGGATGCGCTTATAGACTCCAGCTCTCACTTATATGATCGCCCTCATACTGCTGGCAGTCAAGCAAGAATCCTAGGGGCTCTATCAACGTGCAATAGCGACATGTCAGGTCACCTAAAGCAGTACACGATGATAAAGGTAAACCAGATAGCGTACTATCATCTCGAGTAAGACTGTCTTCCCGGGATAGGTCCTCCCTCAATCATTGCAATCACGTGCCTGTGACCCAATAATTGACTCTGAGGGCACTATCTCCAACAATCTCCCACTTGCACTCAAGGCTAATTATTGCGATGTCGCATACTCACAGCCCGTGTGATACCGAACACCCAACTTCTCTACTAGTCCGTCTCACAAAAAACGTTTGTGAAACTATTGCGTTCGAGGAATAGCCTCAGTGAGTGGATCCGCCTTGATGTTTCTTTCTATGTCTCTCTATATCTCAAGTTCGCGGAGAAAGCCATCTCCCGAAATGAGCAATACCTGTCTTAGTATGTCTGGATGTCTGATGGGACCAAGCTCATAAATGAACTCCAAATCCAAACTTCTTAGACTGTATCGTCAACTGAACTTAATCAGTATCCTGCGCCATGCCACCCTCAGTATTTCCTTGGACCACCTGTCCAAAATACTGCCCCTCGTCAGAAGGAAAACTATAACTCTGACAACCTCCTTGTCGTCCAGGTCACCTTGGAAGCCTGGAATGATAACTGTCTCTCGAATGAGGCTTTCGTTATCATATCCCTAGAACATCCACTTATGTTCTAAAACTGCTTCCGATTGTTTCTCCAGGATTGAATCAATATCAACTTATTGCATCTAGTGCAAGAACAACATCTGGTGTGGTACTTGACATTTCATGATTGACTCAATTGCCTAAGCAAGTGATCTGTCAATCATGCACATCCCTCTCTACTTTAGTCTATAAGACACCTTTAGAGAGGGTGACTCCATCACCTGCAGGTACACTACCGTGCCAGGAGTCGTCCATTCTAAATACTCTTAGAATGCTGTCAAAATACCCTGATTGGGAAACCACCCAAATCTAGATCTAAAACCATAGATCTAGTAACCAGTATGTCTGATATAATGTCCAAGTCCTTTGTGAAGAAACCACTGTGTGACGACCAAAGTATAACCGATCGTAGTATAGGAATATCACTTCCTACTACCTTCTCAACAGATCCATCCCCTATTCTGATGAAGTCAAGCCTATGACTGTCACATCAGAAATAGATGATCTATCTCCGCAATATCTGCTTTAGTCTATAAATAGACATAAGCCTGATGTCCACCAATGCTTCCGCTGCTCCCACTGACTACGACAACCCTCTGCCAGATTCATATAGACGTGCACTTCTAAAGCTAGTTTAGAACGACGCTATACTCATCCTCCTACCGGGTCTCACAGCCTGGAACAACAACAATGGCAAGTGTGGGTAAACAAGAACTTCCCTGTCACCGTCCTTGAGGCTACCGGAGTACCTCTCGGGTGCCTGAAGTTACCCACATTATCTGCGGAGTGGCCAATGGAATGTCAAATCAGATTGAATCTTTAGGTTCCTTATCAAATCTTCAGTAATCGTTTGCGGTTCTGGAATCACTTCCAGTTCTACCATACTCCCACTACTGTTTTTGAAAAAATCCATTTTTAATAAAACTGCGGCGAGTTAAGAACAATATCACTATTGATCTTGCCAGATGGTAGAAAATCAACCCTCGTCATAGCCTGGGTCAACCCACAAACAGCCATTACAGAAACGTGCCTTGAGTTGTCCAGTGTCTGGTTTTAATCATAAGCAGGACAACTCCCCGTACCTTAACAACGTTAAGATACGAACTGTTCTATATCCAATATAGAACCAGAGGCACTGATTTAATTGAACCAGATTCAAATCATGCAGCTGTCTCCAGTGCATGTCAACTAAATGGAAGGAGGCCGATCAGCGTTACTCAACTTAGGAATGCTTCCAATTATGAGTAACCTGAAAGAGAAGCAATTTCTCTTTACCATTACTATCAACTGAATACCATACACAAGTATCTACATCTTCGATCACTTTGAAGAATCCCGATACTTGCTACACCTGGTTCTCTACTCTATTCAAATACCTATAACTCCTCAAAACATAGACCCTGTGTTTCTACGAAACACATGTCTAAGAACTAGAGAAGTTAAAAGTTAACAGAATATAGTAAGAGGACCAACCCCTCTGTCCTAATGGACACTGGACAACATACAATACTCTGTATAAGTCCGTTGAGTCTAACAACTCTTTCACTGTGCGTCGTAGGTTGAAAACTGTACTTATGGTTAAGAAGAATTACACCGCTGTTTAATGCTCCTTACCTAACCATCCACTGATATAGGTAGATGTTATCGACATAATATCAAAAGGTATATCTCACTCTATGAAAATAGACGTACAGATATATCAATTTGAAATTGGTGCACAACAGTGGATATTCAAAACCAAATATTTGCCGACCGGCAAACAGCCCAGGTGATCTCCTCAAATATCACCAATTACAACGAATCCCGATATAATGAGGATGATCACCCAATTCCCAATAACTTACTCCCACTCATCATCTGTAAAACCATACAGATGTGAGAATCATACCTGGTAAATACATACCCTGGAGCAAGTGTCAGATCAGGAAATCAGTTTTCTTTTAACAGCACACAGTGAAACTGAAACATTGAAATGTTTCGTTGGGGTATTCTGGTATTCCTAGTAATGCCTCTTCCATTATCCAGATTCACAACTATAACCGTATAATTCTTTGCCACCTCTCCAAATCCCTTTATATGTCTTTAGTCATTACCTTCTGCACATCCCTTAGGCCAAATGGTTTTCTTCCTTCCCCACCGTTCGGCACCAGCCTATGGTTTGGAAGAAGACTATCCAATAAGCATAAAGGGTGTACTGTCCTAATCCTAGGAGCACTCGCATCGCGAGAGAAGGTGAAGATAAAAGACACCTGAATGTACTTTATTCCTATTTCTCCTGAACCAGGATCCATCCCCGAACTGGAATAAGTTCCTTTCAAGTTCGTATATAACCATACGATGGATTATCCAATAAACTGGGATCTTCGTAGTAATACGGAGTGTCCTGGAGAAATACGAAGGTGATTTAGGATTGGCGAAGAAATACTTGGTTTGGTCATGAATATCAGTCGCAATTTACTTTGCCCTCTTACTAATCCCTTGCTTTGTCTTAATCTTAATACCTTCTGTACACCGTTTAGGCTAATTGATTTTCTTCATTCCCTACCGGTCGGCACCAGCCTATGGTTTGGAAGAAGACTATCCAATTTGCGTAATAGGTGTACTACTCCTAAACCAAGGAGTACTCGCAACCTGAGAGAGGGTGAAAAGAAAAGACAACTGAATAATCTTATCCGTTTTCTCCAGAACCGGAAACCATCCTCGAATTCCTTCGAGTTCGTATCTAACCATACAATGGTTTTGTCCAATGGAAGTGGACGTTCGTAGCAATACGGGGTGTCCTGGAGAAAAGGGTAAAAGTAGGAGTGGCAATGAGGTCTGCAACTCTGACAATCCAAAAGCCAGTGTTAAGAAGGTTCGGTCAACTTGGTCACTGAGTCATAGTCTAGGGTTGGGTCAATGGTCGCTACCAGAGAGAGAGAAAAGAAACACTCAGCGTGCACTCTATCCTAGATCAGAATGGTTACCAATTTATCTAATCTGGAAACCTCCCACTGTACCTCAAATTCTCCTCCAAACCTGAAAGAAGAATTAGTCGGGGTTACCCGAGGAGTAAACTAACTCATCAGTGGGAATCGGGATCCAACTATCATTGCATGATAACGTGACGGAATCCGCTCACGGTATCACACTCCAGAAGGTATGCGCATATCTGGCAAGTTTCAGTTCTTTTGAAACTCCCGATGTGATTTTTGCCCCATGCTCTTATGACCTTGACTAAGGCCAACAAATCATAAGTCACTTGTCAAGTTCTACCCGTCATTGTCCAAGTTAATTTGAGCCCACCCGTACAAGCCCTTGACTAAGGCCAACAAGGCTATACGACTGTCCCAAACCAACACATCTATCTATGCAGCATATGAATACCCAATAGCTACCAAACACTGTGCCTTGACTAAGGCCAACAAACACAGCTTGAATACTATTGACTACCCATATGAAACGAAGGAAGGCTACGAATGGTTTCTGGAGAAAACCTTTAACGTAATGAACTTGATCTCGTTGAAGGAACTGATAGCTTTTTAGAAAATATAGTGACGAAAACCTTTACTAAAGAGGTCACTCCCGGTGAAGGGATCTCGGCTCTTTCCCCGTAGAATGGGGTGCAGGATATTCCAACTGAATACCACGATGCAAAGCAAAAGTAATCGGCTATAGTGAAGTTAATGCCCTGACGCAAAATTCTGTCCAAGGGGTCACTCCCGGTGAAGGGATCTCGGCCCTTGCCTCGTCGACTGAGGAGCAGGATATTCCAACTGAATACCACGATGCAAAACAAAAGAGAACGCCCTTGCAATAACAGCCTTTTGAAAAGTGTTCCAACAACATCAGAATAGGTATGTTTATCTTGCATTGATCCGAATCAACGCAGTCCCATCAATTAATCACACCACAAAGAACGAAAATATACTGACGTACGTATATGCCATCCGCATTCGCCACTGGGTCCCGTCATCACCCGTTAGGTTAGCTTACTAACGGCAGAGCGGGGACTGGACTAGCGCGGATGAAAAACATATACAACATCTACTAATATATATACCAATATATTATATTTCGTTCAAGGCGTGAAAAGAAATGCAACATCACAGAAATGTACAGCATCACAGAACAATACAGATATCTGGGATCCCCGGGTTTCACAGAGCCACTACTGAAACCCGACGTTCCCCTGGTCGTTTGGATAGCCTGTGCAATGAAATCCTAGACCCCTACGGGCGCGGCAAGTCACCCGCCAAAACCTGAAGTGAGGCAGCCCCCTTCAGCTCCGTGAATGGACCACCCAGCACTCCACGGAATCCGGCAACTTGGGCACCCCTCCTGGGTCAACCTGTACCCCCTACGAGTGCGGCGAATAGCCCGCCAATCCCAGAGTGAAGCCCCCTCCGTCTCAATGCCATGAGATGCGGGCTTGTTGCCTTCCAGAACCCGGCTATCCGTGCACTCCTCCGCGGGGTAATCCTAGTACAGAAAGTAAAATATACATACACCGGGTACATCGACCGCAACCAGGTCGTGCCCCAAAAGAATAATACAAACAGGCAGTGACGGCAGTCCATATGTCGGACGCTCGCCCCGCAATATCAAATGTACATAATACAACAGCACTGTACTAGTATTGCATCCAGGCTATCCCCCACGACCGATCCGCAACATCACAGCATAAACATAAAACATCAACGCGAAAATCACGTTCGCAAATCCGTCTAACCGGGCTATAGCAGCTAGACAGGATTTACCGATCGAGTGACATTCACGGTCGCAGATATAATGTAAATACTGTGAAAAATGTGTTTAAAATTTTCCGATTGACCAAAAATTAACAAGTGGGCCCCCAATCAAAACTGTAGCACTCACAGAAAACCAGGGCCCAATTTTAATATTCCAAAACACCCAAAATAAGCCCATAAGCCCACTGGAGAAAAATGATATGGTGACGTCACCAATGTGCGGCGGAACCGCGGCCCAAGGGGGGTTTGGCCGCGGTTCCGCGCTCTGTTGGTCGACTGAACGTATCGAATTTTTCCAGTAGTCTTATAACTCCCTGCACATCATTCTGAGACCACCTGAAAAATTTTTCGACACCAAAAAATCTTAACTGAAAACTGATGTGAACACAAATTGGGTTTTCGGGATTTTGGTCGATCGGAACTGAAAAACACATCAAACGAAGCTAGACGAAGTTAATGGCGAGGCTCTGATACCACTGTAAGTGCACGGCGGCGCCCCGGCCGTCAATCCGACGGCCAAATGCGGAAACGGTGATAAACTTAAATTTTGCGGACTTAGCAAACCAGCACCACCGCGCACTAAACCCCGGATCGTGCCATTAAACTAGACTTAGCAAAGTAACAAGACGGGTTGAGATATACCGACTGATCCGAGTCCTCCGGTCTTCATCTCCACTCCGATCTCCTCGCGGGATCTCCGGTCGTCGCCTCCTCGCCGGAAGGGGCACCACATCGCCTGTATCTTTTACGGGCTCCCACCTCAATACCGAGGCAACTCGGGCGCGAAGCTGGCGAATCGACGCGTCCAAGATTTGCTGTAGGAAGGTAGTGTAGAGCATGCCGGTCTCATTTGGGGTTTGTTGCCATTTGTAGATGATGGAGGAATCAAGGTAAGAAAAATGGTGCTTGCATTTTTCTAGCATCAAAAATGAGATCAAGAATGCTACTATCTCAAAGATGAAGCTCTCTCCTTCTTCTCTCTTTTTTCCTCTCAACCATAGAAAAACTTATGAACTTAGAAATGGTGGAGAAAGAATAAGAAGCATGAAGGGAGGTGATCGTAGTAAAAGGAGGAGGGTGACCACATCCAAAGACAAGAAAACATCAACCATGCTTCTCACTTTAATCAACCCATACCCATTCAAATCATAATTAATGCAAGTGATGGATGAAAGATTCTAAACATATCATAATCCCACAATTGCAAGAAACCCCTCCCCAAATGTAATTTGCAAAACTGCAAATTACCCCCTCCATCGGAAAAGTCCGGCCGGGAAAGAACAAAGGAAAACCGGCCGGAACGGAAAGCAAACTGGCAACTCCAGAAAACTGGTCCCGTAATAAATTACAGGAAAACCCCCATACTGTGCATACACACCCGCATCTGTATTCCTTCCGGATACAAATGCAATGAGACAAAATCTACACTGTACTAAACTAGGACCGGCTTAAGCCAAAGCCGGCTAGTAAAATCCGTTCAATCCTGATCCGTACGATACCGCACGTATCTGATCGAACCCTGCCATATAACCATACGGCCACTAGTACAAACTGTCCGATCCTGATCCGTGCAATACCGTACGTATCCGATCGGACCCTGCCATATCTCCATACGGCCTCTACAGCGTTTCGCCCGAAAGCTTGAGTAACTGAAAGTGTGGTGGACTCTAAAGACTCGTCAATACTATGGCTGTGGATTTAACCACTAGCACGTCAGAGGTATAAGCCAATACGTGACGGGCCACCAGCTATTCACCAAAAAGGGACGTCGATGAGCGAACTCATCCTGACACCCTACTGAGCCTGTCAGTGACAATATCCGTACAGTCCGGTCCGTTCGTCTATGAGCATCGCATGTCGGGCCTAGGGGGTTGGTAAAAGTCAGACCCCCAAAAGCGGTACAAGTCGTGTCTGAGTGTAGCCCAGAACACCCTGAGATACTACTGGAATACCTACCAGTAAATCTCCTGCCTTGGCCAAGGACTTCGTATAATGGCTCTCCTAGACACAGCGCGACCTCACCCCCAATACCGGGAGAGACGAACCCCCGAAGATCCGCTCACTGCCTCCATGTGGCTCGGGACTGTACCCAACTAAAACCTGTTTGCGCGACTCCTTTGAGCCGTGGTAGGGTAGTAATCAAAGCACAGTGGGAACTCACACGAGACAAATGACGATCCCCAGGTCGATGAACTAACCTGTACACATGTCACCAGGGAACTGCTATCTGACGTCAGGTATAAGACCAACTAGCATGTTCCCGGCGAGTCCTGTCCGGTATACTCATAACCCAATGAGCACCTGTATACATCTTAGGTGAACCAACTGACACCAGTGGCTTGTGAGACCGGCCACCGCCCCTCGTCGGGGTCTCGACTGTATACACTAGTCTACTCTGGAGAATCGATGCCCTGTCTCGAAACTCCTATGACTAGGGACCTTTTAAGGATGCGCTTATAGACTCCAGCTCTCACTTATATGATCGCCCTCATACTGCTGGCAGTCAAGCAAGAATCCTAGGGGCTCTATCAACGTGCAATAGCGACATGTCAGGTCACCTAAAGCAGTACACGATGATAAAGGTAAACCAGATAGCGTACTATCATCTCGAGTAAGACTGTCTTCCCGGGATAGGTCCTCCCTCAATCATTGCAATCACGTGCCTGTGACCCAATAATTGACTCTGAGGGCACTATCTCCAACAGATACAACAAGATACAATGTACATAAATGAATAACCGCGAAACCCACCTATAGCAAAACTGCACACAGTCGGCCGAAGTGGTATCCGCTGCAAAAGATGATATGATAGGAAGAAGCCCTGCCAACAACTGCTCTGAGGGACAACCTGCAAAACCCTATAGCACAATGGGGGTGAGTTTCCAACACGTGAATAGTAAATAACATATGCAGGTAATCGCAAGTATGCACGTACTGCGATAATCTATCACATGCAAGCTAATAGCAATAAATGGCAATATGTATATGCAACAGTCATGAAAGGTATTCTATCAGGTACTACTAATACATAAAGCAATGCATATCAAATAAATGCTGAGTATGGATAAACACATCCTGTAAGTCTCATGAAACCTGAGTGTCAAACACCGACACCCGAAAACATCATGAAAACTAGTTTCTAGCATCGACACATAAATACTGATCTATCAGGTGCTGTCACTACGACTGGCACTGATAGGTACGTATCATACTCTATCTGGAAAACCCAAGTGCCCAGCTTCGACACTCGAAATTCCACGTATCCATACGTACGTTACTCCGGTCGGTATCCCCACGATAACCGCCGAGTCTAAAATACCGTCACCGGTAGGTACTAGCCAGCCTTCCAGGCTCATCGCCATCACCTGCGATCATCTTGCCGAGGGGTCCATACCGGGCTCCACCATGTACCCTCACACGGCCCACTCCAATCCTCACATCGGGTATATATATGACAAATCTCAGAACCGAGAAGTCTTATAGTGGACGCTGAAATATCATATCAAGAGAAATTGGGTGTTTCAAATAATGCATAATTTCATGAAACTATCACGGTCCTAAAATCCAGAAAACATCAAGTAATGAATAAGTATATTTGCTTGAATCATTGTGATGAAATATGATGTAGGTGTACATATATAATAGTGTCCCTTACTACTGATATATATATATATATATATACGATATATATACATCTATATGTCATCGTCCTATACCACTGATATATATACGCAGTAGTAAAGCATCCATAAAACATCATATGAAAATCATATATCAATGCGAAATCCATGAAATATAATATATGCAACATGGAACAGTAATATGAGCATATAAAGGAAAAACCGCTATTTAACTGCAACAAGTTATTAAATATATCATGCGGTTTCTAATTTCTCCGAAATCCAATTCAACATCATATAAAGGTGAACATGTAGCTATAGCCAGGTATGCGTAACCATGTGGGTATACCAAGATATGTGTATCTACCTATCTATAATGATGTAATACTCTCCAGGTATATGTGTAAGTATGTATGCAAGATGTACATGTAGCTATGTCTCAATGTGTATATACCAGTCACTAATGGTACAATACCATATAGGTATATGGGTAACTAGTATGTAGGCATGTCAAGGCATGTAGGTATACTGGTATGCTATATGTCATATGCACAATGGAATATGAATCAATGTCTCAATATCCCTTACCATACAATATCCCGTATGTATATGAGTTGTGTGTGTCATGGCAATTATTGACGGTGTGAGTGGCATACAATCAATGCTCGTGCAACATGAACAGTCAATAATAGTGCAGTGTCCAAAGGTACAAGTCCAAGCACAACAAGTAATAATGTGAAATGAATTTTTATGCCTATATGTGCAATATAAATATGCAACTAATATCATATCATATCTAGCCCTGACGCATAACGCCATGCGGGCGATTCTCCTGTAGATGTTAAATCTACCCACAGATGATCTTAGGGCTAAGTAAAGCCAACCACTCGCTTTTCCTTCTTCGCAGCACCCGAAGTCCTCGCCTGCGTCCCTAAGATCAAAAACAACAATAACAAGTGTATATTAGCAATCGAACAGTAACACATACAAACTACGTTTAACCGACGCACCAACTCCAAACATACTCTCAAGTGTTCGTCTAGTGGCTAACATGCGTAGCGACACTACGAAACCAACTCAAGAGCAAAAGCTACACAAAGACACTTAACGCAAGGATAACGTCCATAAGATAAACACACTGTGCACACACTGCACAAAACACGCACGATATCAGCACAACCCTAGCTAGGAACGCAAAACTACGCAACCACCAAGCCTAGACCCCGATCGTACCGATCGGGAATTCACAACACAATATAAAACGTGGAATCTAATATATATCACGTCGCAACATCAATAGAAACTCGCACCTAAACTTTACGGAAATTTAGTAAGCAACACATAAACATTTTAGCTCAAAACTACAAGTTTAACCCAAACTAGTAGTCATAATTATCTCATAATAGCATGATTAAACCATACAAACCATTACTAGAATTTTAATCTCACTTAAATAGGATTTAGTAAAAGTTTAGTTTGCACTTAAGCTAATTAGACAATTAGGAAAATAACATTTAACAATCTAGCAACTAGGTTAAGTTTTGTTTTGTCTAAACAACACACTTAACCATTTCACCAAACAAAATCTTAACTTGATTATCAAAAACCATATCTTGAATTTGTAAACATGAAATTAAAAGCTATACTAAACATTTAAATAGCTAGCTTAAAGATTTTAACACCACAAATAAAGATTAGGGTTAGAAATTTTATACCTCTTCAAGAACACAAATTTGCAACTAACACCAAATTTTAAGCCTCCAAAATGATGTCTTGATTGAAGATCCAAACTTTTTTGTGATGAAGAATGATGGGTATTGATTTATTTATGAGTTTGTGTGATTATTTGATGATTTTTTAGTATTTAATTGAGCAAGAAGAAGATGAAATGAAGCAAAAAAAAAGGGCAGCAAGGGTAGGGTTCGGCCAAAGCAAGGAGAGAGGGGTTGTGAAAAGTGTGGAAAAATCTAGAAGAAAAAACATTATAAAAACTTAATTTCAAATGCCACCTCTTAATTCATTTCTTTTCTATTTAAAGTTCCCCTTTTAATACACAAATATCTAGATATTTCACTAGGATATTTTCAAAGATGGTTTACTGCTTAATCTAGTGATTAACTTAGCATAGATTCACATTAGTAGTAATTAACCCAAACAAAAATGTAATTACCACTAATTAAGTGCATAATTAACTGAAAATAATATTTTATTTAAGGAAAATTATTAAAATGCAAAAAATTTACAAGTGGCTTACAAAAACCCGCAAACTAGCAAATTCTTAGCTAAACTAGGTGCAGTGAATTCTATACTGCAAAAAGATCGCTTCTAGGTTTTTACGGAAAACATCGACTATTTTACCCTAAAAACGGAAATTCGCCTAAACGATTTCCAAAACGTTACAATCTTTCATGGAGAACTTTTGTGATAAGAAGAGCTTGACCGAGTGTAGCAAATGAACATCGTTTCCTATCAAGAGTTTGTTATCCTTGTACAATACAAGGGAGACAACCTTACTCTCTACTACCTTCTTATATATACATGGTTTATCTACATTTTTAATGAAGTCAAGCTCTTTGACAGCTTCATCAAAACAGATATTCCAACTCCGCGATACCTGCTTTAATCCGTAAATTTATTTTAGAAGCTTGCACATGCTTCCGCTGCTCCCACTGTCTATGAAGCCTTTTGCCTGTGTCATGTACACGCTCTCTTCTAAGTCAATATTTAGAAAAGCAGTCTTGACGTGCAATCTTCCAGATTTCGTAGTTGTGATATGCAACAACGGCAAGTAGGATCCCGATGGATTTAAGCATAGCCACTAGAGAAAAGGTTTCATCATAGTCTACACTAGGTCGTTGAAGAAAACCTTTTGCTACAAGTCTAGCTTTAAAAGTCTCAACTTTTCCAGCTACACCAAATATCTTTTCAAGATCCACTTGCTCCCGATGGATTTTACCCCTTCAGGAGCAACTTTCAAAGTCCGTACTTTGTTGGTGTACATGGATTCCATCTCAGATCGCATAGTATCCAACCATTTCACAGAGTCTCCACTTTTGATGGCCTACTCAAAACTAGTTGGGCCATCATCTACCATGATGCAATCCTCGCTCCCACCGTCTATAAGAAAACCGTAGTATCTCTCAGGTGGATGAGGAACCCTACTAGATCTGCGGAGTGGCTAAGGTTCGTTGGGGACTATTGAATCCTCCGGTTCCACCAAATCGTCAGTTACAGTTTGTGTAGCTGGAACTTCTTCCTGTTCTACCTCATTGCCACTAATTTCTTTCAAAAGAAATTCCTTTTCTAAAAAGGTGGCATGTCGAGAAACAAACACCTTTTGTTCCTCGGTGTAGTAGAAGATATATCCTCGCGAATTTGGGATATCCTATAAACATGCACAGAACTGACCTTGCCTTGAGCTTGTCCGGATTTTTCTTTTTAACATAGGCCGAACAACCCCATATATTAACTCGTTTAAGAGATGGTCTCTTATGATTCCATATCTCATATAGAGTGGTAGGCAACGGATTTGTTTGGAACTCTATTCAATAGGTATGCAGCTATCTCAAGTGCATAACCCTAAAAACAAATAGGCAACTCAGCATTATTCATCATAGAGCGCACCATATCTAATATGGTGCGATTCCTCCGCTCCAAAAATCCATTGTGCTGTGGTGTATACGGAGGAGTAAGCTGAGAGAGAATCCCATTCACTTTTAAGTAGTCTCTGAATTCCATGCTCAAGTATTCTCTTCCCTGATCATATCGAAGGATTTTAATACTTTTACCCATCTAGTTCTCAACTTCGTACTTATATTCCTTGAATTTCTCAAAAGATTCAGATTTGTGTTTCAACAGGAACATATGTCCGAATCTTGAGAGATCATCGGTGAATGTAATAATGTACGAGGAACCATTCCTGGCATGTGTGGACATAAGATCGCATACATCACTATGTATTTGTCCTAAGAGTTCAGTAGCTCTTTCTCCGTATCCAGTAAACGGAGATTTGGTCATCTAGCCTTTGAGACATGACTGGAAAGTTTCATAAGATGTAAATTCGAACGGATTCAAATATGCATCCTTATACAACTCAGCCAGTCTTGTCGCATTGATATGACCTAGTCTACAATGCCACAAGAAGTCTTTGTTCATTTCTGAACTGTTCCTCTTGTGTGTGTT
Source organism: Agapanthus africanus (assembly GCA_030015575.1). Lineage (NCBI taxonomy): Eukaryota > Viridiplantae > Streptophyta > Magnoliopsida > Asparagales > Amaryllidaceae > Agapanthus > Agapanthus africanus. The sequence continues at coordinate 293,042,055 of JASDDO010000010.1, forward strand.
CTGTATACTTAGAACCCTGGTTTGATTCAGAACGTATATACCGTTACACTACGTACCAAACCCAATCAACACTTGATTTTGGAAAATGTTCATAACATTTTTGGTTCGAAATAACAGTCGCTCAGAATCATTGTGTTGCCACTTGGTAATACAAGGTGATATTTGCCAACTGATTTGGCTGCAACAATTGCACCATTCCCTACTACTAGAGACATATCACCATTTCCCAGTTCTTTACCGCTCTTTAGCCCATGTAACAAATTACATACTTGGGATCCTGATCCGGTATCCAATACCCAGGACGAAAAGTTTATTGAGAAACAATTCTTGGTAATGAACAAACCCGAATACGATGCATCAACATGCTTATTCTTCGTTTGGGTGGCATGGGAATCCGAATATTCCTCTATTCCGTGCTCAGACTTATGGCAATCATAAGATAGAGTGGAACCTAGCCCAGTATTATATGTGGGTTCGGTCAATACATCCATATTATATCTTGATTAAAGCATGTCACGGTTTCTACCTGGAGAGAGAGAAGAAAACACTCTGTATATGCTCTTGTAAGATTAGATTGGTTATTATTTTATCTAATCAGGATGGCTCCAACTGTTTTTATCAAATCTTCCTTCAAACCTTAAAAGGTATGATTAGCCAGGATTAATTACACCCTTCAAGTTTGCCAATCATTTGGCCAGGCAGGTATTGGTACTCCGAGGGAGTCTTCCCATGCTTTCGCATAGAACTAATTAAATAACCTCGTTTCCGCAGGGGCATCACCTCGTTAACACCTTTCTTAGACACCTAATTGATCGGCTAATTGTAAAGTGAAAAACTCTCCCAGGAGTAACTCTTACACGCAATGGGTATCGAGATCCAACTTGAAAGTGGACCCTAACACCACCAAAGGATCCAAGTGCATCAAGCATGCCAAATTCAAATTTTTATTGGTGCTAAGCTAGACTATACAAGATCTTTGCTAGAATATAAGGGTTAAGGAAAACAAGTAGAAGCGAAAAATGGCTATACCCTCATAGATCGAGTCCTTCACTTCACATGCTCCATGTAGTAGTCCCACGACTCCACTAGGCTCCACTTGAGGCTTTGGACGAGCTTTCTCCGATGACCTTCATGCCGAAGATGATCCACAAGATGTCCCTCCACCTCAAGCTACCTCTACACTAAACTCTTTAGCATAGTAAACATGCTATACTCGATCGCTAGTCATGTGTAGGATGGTGAAGTAGGGGATATTAAAAGCTCACAAGTTTGTGTTCAAGCTTCATGGTTCACATCACATATGAGAGTTGAAGCTTGAACTATAACAATCGAGGAAGAAGAAGAAGCTAGAGAGCAACCATGGGAGCAACTCAAGAAAATGGCTAAGTGTTGAGAATGAGCTTAGAATGAATAGCAACATTGGACCCCCACTCATTGAAGCATGGAATTTTGCAATATAAAATTGCAACCATGCTCGAATAGTGAGTCAATATAAATAAACAAATATAAATCCCATGCTTGCAACCATGCTCTCATTTTCCACCTCATTTCTATTTTTCTCAAAAATAGAAATCATGCCATGCTTTATTATTATTATTATTATTATTATTATTATTATTATTATTATTATATATATATATATATCGTATATATTAATATATATTATGAAAAATAATTAGTGAGCTAATGATATTAGTTAAGATATAATTATATCATATATAATATATATCACATTATTAAATCAATACTTGATTTAATAATCCAATTATATCATATATGACCGAATAATATCATTTATTTGTATAACACATATTCAAATCAACACTTGATTCGATAATCTGGTTATATCACATATAACTTAACTCGATAACAGATAACTGTCAGATTACAATACGGTATCACATACACGTATTTAATCAGGCCCACACACATATCACATATGTGTCCTATTTCGTTTTACTTAAACCAGGGAACTTCTGTGTAGGGCTCTAAAGAATCGTCAATACGCCAGCAGCAGGTGATGATCACACCAGTCACCCACAAGCCGTCAGCGGTACAAGCTGGACGTAACGGCTACCTGGGTATTGAGCGATATGAAGATCAGCAAGAAAGCTTGTCCATACTCTCCATGAAGCCTATCAGTAACACTACCGTACAGTCCGGTCTTTTCGTCTGATATATTGCATATCATGTCTAGGGTGGTAAACGTCAGACCCAGTAACGTGATAAGTCATGCCGATGTCTGGCCTATAACGGTTCGAGAAACTCATGATAACTCTTATCAGTAGATCTCAGCAGCAGCCCTGGCTAGGGACTTCCAGTTAAAGCCAATCGAGCATAGCGCAACATCAACCCCCAATACCGGGAGAGACGAAACCCCTCTTATCGCTCATTGCCTCTTTGTGACTCGGGACTGTACCCAAAATCCACCTGTTTGCACAACTCCTCTTGAGCGTGGTAGGGAGGAAATCAAAGCACAGTGGGAGCCACACAAGACTCTATGACGATCTCGGGTGTACAAACTAACATGTACCTATGTCACTAGAGGACTGCTATCTGACGATAGGTATAATACCAACTAGGAGTCCTCGGCGAGTCCGTTCGGTGTACCCATTCTCCAATGAGCACCTGTGTACAATCTTTGTTGTCACACACCAATGGTTGTGGGATCAACCATCGCCCTCGAAGGGATAAGAAACGTACACACTAGACTACTCTGGAATATCGATGCCCTCTCTCGATATTCTCTCGATTAGGAACAGTTAAAGGATGTACTTTTGGACCACCCTGGCCTCACTAGTATGAGCTCATCATAATCCTGGTAGTCAAGTACACATCCTAAGGGCTTTATCAACATGTAAGAGACAGACGGTATAAATACCAGTCAATATGTTAAGATAAAGGTAACATGATATCATACTATCATGTCGAACAAGAAAGTCCTCTATATATATGTCCAAGCATCCACTATATCAACAATAATGGCCTCTAGGGCATACATATTCCTAACACAACTATCATATAGTAGGTATCCAATCTCATTGCAAATTTCAACACTTTAAATTCCCAATAATTGTTTTTACCCCTAGCAACTTATGACCTTGGCTATGGTCAATAAATCATAAGCGCTAGCTAAGTTCAACCCGTCATTTCATGATTGAATTAAACCGACTTGTACGACCCTTGGCTAAGGTCAACAAAGCCGTACGACTACCCTAATCCAATCACATCACATGCTGCAAATAAGCACTAATTAGCTACCGCACATTACGCCTTGGCTATGGTCAACAAACGTAGCACGAATACTAAATAATATTTATCTGAAGTGACGGTGGGCTACGGCTGGTTTTTAAGAAAACCATTAACGTAATGAACTTGATATCGTTGTAGAATCTAGTGATTTTGAAAAGGAGAGTGGTTTAAGCTCCGCTTCTAAAATCGATTAGTTTTCAAAAACAAACCGAATAGCTTTTTCTAGCTTTTGCTAAAGAGGTCACTCCCGGTGAAGGGATCTCGGCTCTTTCCTCATCGAATGAGGTGCTGGATATCCATCAAGGAATACCACTGTGCAAAGCAAGAACTACAGAAGCTATGATGATAAACCAAGTGGGTTGTAGCATTTGCTAGTTTTGGTAAAGAGGTCACTCCCGGTGAAGGGACCTCGGCTCTTTCCTCATCAAATGAGGTGTTGGATATTCATCAAAGAATACTACTATGCAAAGCAAGAACTAGAGCTAACTTTTTAAAAACTTTTGATTCTACAACACCTTTAGGCTTCTTTTCTTTTCATTAATCTCATTAATGAAGTCTCATAATTTAATATTTCTTAAACATCACAGAAAATGAAACGAAAATAGAACGTACGCTTATCCCATCCGCATTCACCACGGGGCCCCATCATTCACCTTTAGGTTACTTAGCTAACAGCAGAGCAGGGGTAGGACTAGCGCGGATGCAAAACATAAGCAACGTTTATTATATATATCATATATATATAGCATTCGTCTCTCGTAGTTATATGATCACATCACAGAACCAAGCAGCAGAAGCAACATATGAAATATTGGATATACTAGGAGGCCCGTGTTTTAAATTCAGCCAGTAATATAAAACACGGATTCCACAGTCGTGATGAATAGCCAAACCCACATCCCTAGACCCCTACGAGAGCGGCAAGTAACCCTACCAATTCAAGAGTTAGGAGACCCGGTCTCGACTCCTCGAGATGGTATCCCACTGTACTCTAGAACCCGATTACTTATGCTCCCCGCCTTGGGTCTATCCTAATGCAGAAAAGTAAATAATATACATCAGTGGTGAAATCATCCTCAACCCGGAAGTGTCCCAATAAAAGAATATTACATACAGATTTTAAATGGATGAAAATGAAAAACTATCATCTCACATAAAAAACCCCGGCTACTCAATCACGACGATCCAATAAAACATATCACAGCAACACATAATTTCATATATCATCAATGTAAGTAAATACGCGTATCCCAAATATCATTGACATATAGCAACGAGATCGGGATACCCCACATATTACACTTACGATCATAGAAAAGAAATGGAAAACTATCCTTAGACATCATAAACCTAGAATATCTCATATTCCGGATTTCATGCCTAACTTATAAACCTTGCATTTTAGTCTCAAATTGAAAACTCTTTCCAATAAGCTGTCGGATAATTCAATAAGATTCCCAACTAAGTGTTCGCATACTATACGCAATTGCGACGAAGTTTTGATCCGAATCAAAACTCCATGGCAATTGATCAATCGAGACTAAACGGCTAGATTTACAATATACAAACTAGTTTTCACAAAACTTATTATTCCGGTTTCTAACAATTGTATCACATATCATCAAAATCTAAACGACATTAAACATTTCAATCGATTTAACAAATAGCAACAAAATCCAAAGACCTCAACAACTTGAGAATCATTAAAAACATCCAGAAAGTGCCAAATTTACAAATGGAGCAAAACAGAAAAAATCAACCCTTGACTCCACAAAAGTGCCGCGGAACCGCGGCCAAACTAGGGTTTAGGCGGCGGTTCCGCAGTTCTTTGAAGGGATTAGGGGTTCGAATTTTCTGGGGTTCCATAAAAAAGCTTGCACGATTTTCTGAATATTTTTAATCATGAAAATTTTAACATTTGAAAAATTCGACAGAAACTACTCGAGTTTGCGGTTTCGAAAACCGATCGAACACTTTAACGTCGTAAAGACCTACCCAAATATTCTAGCTTGGCTCTGATACCATGAAAGTGTTTGCTAGCACCGGGACGGGGTTTAAATGGGCATCAAGAATGCCATTTTAAAAAATTCAGGGTGCTAACGAACACTAACCAAGATCTAACAAGAATATTAAGGTTTTACTATGATGATATGAACTAAACAATAGAAGGGAAGGGGGCAACAACCTTTGTAGACCATGTCCTTCTCTTCTAAAGCTCCGGATTGTAGTCCACGCGACTCCACTAGGCTCTACTTGGAATTGGATCAAGCTTGCTCCGAAGACCTTCGTGTCGAAGATGATCCACCCGAAGTCCGCCAACCACCTTTTCACTAAACTTTTTAGTGAAAGAAACACGCTACACTTGACTGCTCATCAAGTATAGGATGGTGAAGTGGGGGGTTTTGTTTAGCTCACTAGATATTATTCAAGCCCCATGGTTCACATCGCATGCCAGGGGTTGGGACTTGAAACTTGAAGAGGAAGAAGAAGATGAGAAGAGATAGAGAGCTCATGAGCTAATGTGAAGAAGAATGAGCAAATAAAGAATGATGGCAACCATGGATTTGACATTATTGAACTATGAATATTATATAATAATATATCCACAACCATACTTCAATAGTGCAAGCTTTTCATCAAACAAATAAAAAGGCCATGCTTCTTACCACTCCATAATTTCCACATCATCATTTCTATTTTCACAAAATAGAAAATGTCATGCTTCATAATATATATATATATATATATATATATATATATTATGAAGAATAATTAGTGAGGTAATAATTGTTAGTTATGTATATGCCCTAGAGGCCATTGTTGTACATATGATGTATATTATGATGGATGCTTTGATATATACAGAGAGGACTTTCTTGCTTGTCATGATAGCATGCTATTTGGTTTCACTTTATCATAACATGTTGACTTGTATTAGTTTACTGTCTTTCTCTCACATGTTGATAAAGCCCTTAGGATCTGTACTCGACTACTGGGATTATGATGAGATCATACTAGTGGGGCCACGGTAGTCGATGAGTACATCCTATAAATGTTCATATTCGAGGGTATATCGAGACGGGGAATCGATACACCAGAGTAGACTAGCGTATACGCATCTTGACCCATATGATGGGCGATGGATGATCCCATATCCATCGGTATTTGATATCAAAGATGGTGTACGGGTGCTTAGTGGAGACTGGGTACACTGGACGGACTCGCCGAGAACTCCCAGATGGTGATATACCACACGTCAGATGGCAGTTCTCCGGTGACACTGGTACAGGGTAGTCTGTAGACCCGAGATCGTCATAGAGTCTTGTGTGATTCCTACTGTGCTTTGATTTCCACCTTACCACGTCCAAGAGGGCGTGCAAAACGGTGGCTTTTGGGTACAGTCCCGAATCACATGGAGGCAATGAGCGATAGGGGGATTCGTCTCTCCCGGTATAGGGAGTTGATGTTGTGCTGTGTTCGATTGGCTATAACAGGAAGTCCCTGGCCAGGGCTGATATAGAGATATACTGGTAAGTGTTACCAGTAGTTTCTCGACCTGTTATGAGCCTCACATCGACACGACTTATCGGTTACTGGGGTCTGACATATACCACCCCTAGACTTAATATGCGGCATATCAGACGAATAGACCGGGCTGTACGGGAGTGTTACTGATTGGATTCACAGGAGAACGGACAGGCTAGCTTGTTGATCTTCTGATCGCTCAATACCTGGGTGGCTGTTACGTTTAGCTGAACGCTTGCAGCTTGTGGGTGTTTGATATGATCATCACCTGCTACCGGTGTATTGACGATTCTTTAGAGTCCTACACAGAGGTTTCTTGGCTCAGGCAAAACGGAGTAGAGGCACATATATGATATGTTCAGGACCGAGGATAATGCTGTTAGTGTATATGCCCTAGGGGCCATTATTGTATCATACTAGTTTGTATATTACTTAATGGAAGCTTGGGATATTCACATGTATATAACAGTCTTGCTAAACATGGTAGTATGCTACTAGGTTTTTCTATCTTCATATGTGAGTATACGTATTGATAGAGCACTTAGGATCTTGCTTGACTACCAGCGTTGTGATGGCAGTCACACTAGTGGGGGCAGGGTAGTCTACAAGCACATCTTTATTCAGGTCCCTAGTCGTTGGATTATCGAGACAGAGCATCGATACTCCGGAGTAGACTAGTGTGTACGCTTCTCATCCCAGTTGGGGAAATGGTCTGTCCCACAGCCGTCAGTACGTCGTACTGGAGATAGTATGCAGGTGCTCGTTAGGTTACGGGTACACCGGACAGGATTCACAGGGAACTGTTGGTTGGTTTTATACCAGTCGTCAGTGAACAGTTCCCAGGTGACATGAGTACAGCATAGTCCGCAGACTTGACACTGCTACTTCGCCTCGAGTGTGTCCCACTGTTCTTAGATTTCTACCCTACCATGGCTCAAAGGAGTCGTGCAAACCGGTGGTAGTTGGGTGCAGTCCCGAGCACTTGGAGGCAGTGGCGGTTAGACAGGATTCGTCTCTCCCGGTATTAGGGGTTGATATCGCGCTGTGTCAGAGAGCCATTACGCAAAGTCCCTGGCCAGGGAAAGCGAGATTTGCTGGTAGGTTCCAGTAGTTTCTCAGGGTGTAATGGGCTTCCCTCCGACACGACTTATACCGCTATTAGGGGACTGACGCTTGCCTCCCCCCTAGGCCCGATATGCGATAGTCTTGGACGAACGGACCGGACTGTATGGAGATTGTCACAGCAGGCTCAGTAGGAGTTCGGATGGGTTTCCTCATCGGCCTTCTTATCGACATCTACCTGGGGACCGTTACGTACAGCTAGTGCCGCTTGCGGTCTGTGGTTAAACCCACTGCCAGCGTAGTAGTCGAGTCTCTAGAGTCCCACACAGAGAGTTTCCCTACTCCGGGCGAAACGATATAGAGGTCGTATGGTTTTACGACAAGGGTTCGGATGCATACGTGTGTTTACGCACGTACGACTTTCGGACAGTTTTTACCAGTCGGCTTTGGTTTAAGCCAGTTACTGGTATCTGGTTATTGGATTTATACAGTCTAAAGTTTTTTCGTATTTTTGCGGAAAGGAGGGGCGTTCTCGTAATTGCGCGAGAAGGTTCTAGAAGGTGGTGACTAAGGAGGTTTAGGTGGCATATACAATGAATGTGATTAGTGAGTCATATGGATGATTCATCCATGTCATTAATGCATCATAAATGCTTAATGACTCATGGAGTTGAATCATCACTAGATATTATCAAGCATGGTTGTTAAATTGATTTATTTTCTTTTCTTGATAAAAAGAAATGCTTGATATATATTATCATAACTCATTATTCTCACTTCATTATTATTCTCACCTTCTCTCTCCTCAAGCTCACCCTCTTCAAACCCTAATCCTCCCCTCTCATGTGTTGAGTACAAGGATTAGTTAGACTAATTAAACCATAACCCTTACTCTATATCACCTAGCTTCTTTGATTAGCACTTAAAGAAGGTTAGTTGCCTCAAGTTTAGAGGCTAAGCTTGGAGTAAAGCTCTCGGGTGGATCGTCTACTACTTCGAGAAGGCCGAGGAGAAGGAGGAGTTCGCAAAGACGAAGGACACGATTCGTTAGGTATAATTCCTAAATATAGTAGTATAGAACTTCTATGTTTCATGTTAGTTATCGTTTAGCTTCGATTCATGCGGTTAGTCGATGTTTAAGCAAAGAACAAGATCGTTTTTCAAATTTCCGCCTCCCCGCAAGTCGTGGGGTGTTGTACATCGACTTATAGTGGTATAAGAGCCTCGCTAAACAATAAATAACTTACTTGCAAATTTGTATGAATTTCGAACGGAAAAAACGAAAGCGGAAAAGCCCGAAATCACAAGTTTCTGTCGATTTTTAAATGAAGTCCAAAATTTTTTCAGGGATGTTCAGAAAGCTTGAAAAGACAGTAGAAGAACACCCAAGAAAATTGGGCCCCTGAATCGCCTAAAGCGCCGCGGAACCGCGGCGGATCCCACCGATCCGCCGCGATTCCGCCGCCGAGTTGGCGATTCAGTAACCCAATTTTCTTGTGTTGGTTCTCTGGGATATTTGGTATTTTCTGGAATTTTTTAATTTTTTCTCAGGTTTCAGATTTACAGAGAAGTATTGGAGCAAAATTAAAAGTGTTTAATCGATCGAAATTATACAGTATTTGCTTGTTGGATTATATCTGTGTTTGCATAATGTGTTCGTAAACCTCCCCTAACTGCTAGTATGTCGGTTGGCAGGGGGTTGCACATTTCTGTAATGGATTTTATCTGTTTGTGCATATGAACTGTGTTGGACTGTTGTGATGTATAGCCGGGGTTATGTGATGGGTTATTATTTAATTCATTTGATGTAAATGTAATTTGTTGTAATATTATTTTGCGGGGCGCATCCAGGTTGCGGTTGTAGCCACCGTTGTATTATTTCATTTTACTGTTTTTGCTCCTAGGACAGACCCAAGGTGGGGTGCACAAACTGCCGGGCGGGTAGTTTGCCGCACCCGTAGGGGTCTTGGGTGGGGTAATGGCAATTCATCACAACTGTGTAATCCGTCTTTTGTTGCAGGCTTAAAACAAACACGGATTGCTTGCAAATCCAATTAAGTTCATCTGTGATCTGGAATGAATATCATTGCGTCAGACAAATGTAAAATATCTATATATATGATAGGTATTTTAGACGTCACTTATGTTTTACACCCGCGCTAGCCCAGTCCCCGCTCTGTCGTTAGTTAAGTAACCTAACGGGTGATGACGGGACCCAGTGGCGAATGCGGATGGCATAAGAGGACGTCATATTTTCGTTGTTTTCTGCAATGATAGGTTAATGATGGGACACATTATTTATAATGCAAAGAAAATAAACCAAAAGTTTAATCGTTGGAACAATTTAAAAGAAACCACTCGGTTAATTTTTAAAACAGATATTTTTAAATACGGGGCTTTAACCACTCCTTTTAAAAGCTATCAGGTTCCTTCGGTTATATCAAGTTCACTACGTTCATGGTTTCGCCAAAACCATTCGTAGCCCTCCGTCATTTCATTTGGGTATTCAGTAGTATTCAAGCTATGCATTTTGGCCAAAGTCAAGGCATAGTGTTTGGTAGCTGCTGGGTTTTCATTTGTTGCATAAGATAGATGAGTTGGTTTGGGACAGTCGTATTATCATTTGACCAAAGTCAGGGGTATATACGGATGGGTTCAAATTAACAAGATAATGACGGGTAGAACTTGACATGTGACTTATAACATTTTAACCAAAGCCAAGGTCATAAGAGCATGGGGCAAAAACTTATATCGGGAATTTCTAAAGAAACTGAAATTTGCAAAGAGTTGCATACCATTTGGAGTTTGATGAATGTTGGTAGGATTCCTTCAATATTATCATACGATGATATTTGGATCCCGATCCTACTGTGAGTATATGCTACTTATCAGGATATTTGTCACTTAACGATCAATGCTATAAACCTAGTAGGTATCAAGAAAAGTGTCAGCGGGGTTACGCCCCCAGAGAAAAGAGGTTATTTAATTAAGGAACTTCACGAAAGCGTTGGAAAACCTCCCTCGAAGTATCGACACTGGCCTGGCTGAACGGTTATGCAAGAATTGTACAGTGAGAATAGTCCTGGCTAATTCTTCTTTTATGGTTTGAGGAAGGATTCGAGAAACGGTGGGAGCCATCCAGTTTAGATAAACTAAAAATCACTCTAAACTTGCAAGAGCATCATGCTAAAGAGTTTTCTTCTCACTCTCCTAATTGCAGCGACCCTGAAAATGACTGGACTTAAGTTACTTTTAGAGAAAAATATACTGACAGGGCCAAACTATAAAGATTGGCTACGGAATGTCAAAATGGCTTTGACCTATGACAAATTGGGGTACGTCCTCACCGCTACGGCACCTGCTGCCCTGGTCCCAAATCCAGCAATGCGGATAGGGAAATCCGCAAAAAGTGGGATTTAGATTGCGCGAAAGCCAAGTGCATCGTGCTTGCCTCGATGAACAATGAACATCAGAGGAGGCACGAGGATATGGAACTAGACGCCATATTTCTCCATACAAATGAACTTTATGGAGAGCAATCTCGTATAGCAAGATACGAGACCTCAAAGAACTTGTTTCGAGCGAGGTTGGCTGTCGGGTCATCGGTAGGAGAACATGTCCTAAAGATGATCAGCTATATAGAAGAGCTCGCAGACCTTGGGACGACTTTGGATAATGAGCTCTATACAGACCTTATTCTCCAGTCCCTTCCTTCCACCTACGCCCAGTTTATCCTGAACTTCAACATTCAAAGAAAAGAAGTTGAACTTCCGAAACTCCTGAACATGTTAAGGAGTGCAGAGGGCACCTTGCAGAAAGCAAGGGAAACACCCGCTATGTTTGTTGGCGGTGCATCTTCTTCCGGGTCCAAGGCTAGGGCCAAAGGAAGGAAGAAGAAGGCCGTCCCCAGACCTAGAGGAGGTGTAAGTAAGGTGAGAGGGAAGGGAAAGAAAAAGTTTGCGGTACCGGTAGTTGGCCAGGATGAGTGCTTCCATTGTCACAGGAAAGGGCACTGGAAGAAGGATTGCAAGGCGTGGAACGCCAAGAACCAGGAACCGAAGCAAGCTGTGGCTTCGACTTCAGGTGTGTTTGTAATTGAGAATTGTCTGTCGATCAACTCTACTTCCTGGGTATTGGATACCGGATCAGGATCTCATATTTGCAATTCATTGCAGGCACTGAGAAACCGTAGAGTGCTGAAGGAAGGTGATATGACCCTAAAGGTTGCTAACGGAGCTAGCGTGGGAGCTGCATCCGTCGGGGATTATCACCTAGGATTGACGAGTGGACACATTTTGGTCTTACATAACTGTTTTTTTGTACCAAGCTTAACGTGTAATATCATATCAGTTTCCTTGTTATCAAATAAAGGTTATGATTTCACGTTTGTAAGAGATGTTGTTAACATCCACCTTAATCATTGTTTGATTGGGTCAGGTACACTAAATAACGGTATATATGTTTTAAACCAACTCCAAATTTTCAATGTCCAGAACACACTAAAAAGAAAGTCTCCAGATTTAAATAAAGCTTTCTTATGGCATTGTAGACTGGATCACATCAATGAGAGAAGGTTGACTAAGTTGCATAGAGAAGGATCTTTGGACTCGTTCGAATATCAAACTTATGACACTTGTCAATCTTGTCTCAAAGGAAAGATGACAAAGACTCCATTTACTGGACAAGGAGTAAGAGCGAGCGAGCTCTTAGGACTCATACACAGCGATGTATGTGGTCCAATATCTACACATGCAAGAGGTGGTTTTTCCTATTTCATTACTTTCACGGATGATTACTTAAGATACGGATTCATTTATCTGATGAAACATAAATCCGAGGCTTTTGAGAAATTCCAAGAGTATAAGAATGAAGTAGAAAACCAAACCGGTAAAAGTATCAAGACACTTAGATCTGATCGAGGTGGTGAATACTTGAGTGCCGAGTTCCTAGGTTACCTAAAAGAGAAAGGAATTCTCTCTCAGCTTACTCCTCCATACACTCCACAGCATAACGGTGTATCGGAGAGACGGAATCGAACCCTATTGGATATGATACGATCCATGATGAGTAATGCTGAGTTACCATGATCTTTTTGGGGTTATGCGCTAGAATCAGCAGCATATCTTCTGAACAGGGCTCCTACCAAGACTGTGCCTACCACTCCATATCAGATGTGGACTGGGAAGAAACCCCATCTTCAGCATATGAAGATTTGAGGATGTCCAGCTTTTGTTAAAAAGCAGCATGTGGACAAGCTCGAGGCACGATCAGTAAAATGTATGTTTGTGGGATATCCAAAGAACTCCAAGGGATATTATTTCTATTACGCAGAGGAACAAAAGGTCTTTGTTTCTCGTAATGCCCATTTTCTGGAACATCTGTTTTTAGAAAAGGAAATAAGTGGGAGTGAAATAGAATTGGAATAAATTTCAGAACCACAAACTTCTGCTGAAAGTTTGGTAGAACCGGAAGTTCAAGAAGTACAGGACATTCCCGCACCCCTCCGCAGGAGTAGTAGGCCGTCTCATCCTCCTGAGAGATACTACGGTTTTCTTATAGATGGGGATAGAGAGGATTGCATCATAGATGGTGATGAACCTACTGACTTCCAGCAGGCCATCCAGAGCGGCGACTCGGTACGATGGCTAGATGCAATGCGGACCGAAATGGAGTCCATGTACACCAACAAAGTATGGACTTTGGACTTTGCTCCAGATGGGATAAAACCCATAGGATGCAAATGGATCTTCAAGAAAAAGATTGGTGTAGATGGACAGGTGGAAACCTATAAGGCTAGACTTGTTGCAAAGGGTTTTCGTCAAAGACCTGGTTTGGACTATGACGAAACTTTTTCTCCAGTGGCTATGCTCAAATCCATTCGGGTCCTTCTTGCTATTGCTGCCTTCCATGATTATGAAATCTGGCAGATGGACGTAAAGACGGCTTTTCTGAATGGAAATTTAGAAGAGTGCGTCTATATGGATCAGCCAGAGGGTTTCAATCAGAGTGGGAGCAGCGGGAAAGTATGCAAGCTGCTTAAGTCCATTTATGGACTAAAGCAGGCATCGCGGAGTTGGAACATCTGTTTTGTTGAGACAGTCAAATAATATGACTTTATCAAAAATCCAGATGAACCGTGCATATATAGTAAAGTTGTAGCCAGAAGTGTCGTATTCCTCGTCTTGTACGTGGATGACATTCTATTAATAGGAAATGACATTCCTATGCTACAATCTGTCAAAGGATTCTTGTCACACAGGTTCTCCATGAAAGACCTGGGTGATGCCTCTTACATTCTGGGGATCCGGATCTATCGTGATAGATCCAAGAGGATGTTGGGACTTTCGCAGTCCAGGTATATCGACACTGTACTGAAAAGATTCAGTATGGAAGATTCTAAGCGCGGTAATCTACCGGCTTGTCATGGAATCACCCTCTCCAAAGAGATGTCTCCCAAGACTGATTTGGAAAGGGAACGCATGTCTATTATACCCTACGCTTCTGCGGTAGGCTCTATAATGTATGCGATGTTGTGCACCAGACCAGATGTAGCTTACGCACTGAGCGTGGTAAGCCGGTCTCAGTCAGGCCCAGGGGAGAAACACTGGATAGCAGTAAAGAACATTCTCAAGTACCTGAGAAGGACTAAGGAGATGTTCTTGGTTTACGGCGGAAAAGACCTCAGGTTGGAGGCCTTTGCTGATTCCGGCTTCCAGAGTGATAAGGACGATTCCAAGTCCATGTCGGGTTATGTCTTTACCCTCAATGGAGGGACGGTGTGCTGGAAGAGCTCCAAGCAGGACACCGTTGCTGACTCGACGATGGAAGCGGAGTATATAGCTGCTTGCGATGCCGCAAAAGAAGCATTCTGGATGAAGAAGTTCCTAACAGAACTTCAGGTGGTTTCTACCATAGTTGATCCAATACCTCTGTATTGCGACAACAACGGAGCTATAGCTTTAGCGAAGGAACCAAGGTCCCAACAGAAGTCCAGACACATCTTAAGGCGGTATCACCTGATCAGGGAGATCATTGATCGTCAGGAGATCGAGGTTCGGAGAGTTGCTTCTGAAGAGAACATTGCTGATCCATTCATGAAGGCCCTACCTCAGATTCAGTTTGAGAGGCTACTCGAGATCATCGGTCTTCGATATGCCAGTACATGGCCCTAGTGCAAGTGGGAGATTGTTAGTGTATATGCCCTAGGGGCCATTATTGTATCATACTAGTTTGTATATTACTTAATGGAAACTTGGGATATTCACATGTATATAACAGTCTTGCTAAACATGGTAGTATGCTACTTGGTTTTTCTATATTAATATGTAAGTATACGTATTAATAGAGCTCTTAGGATCCTGCTTGACTACCAGCGTTGTGATGGCAGTCACACTAGTGGGGGCTGGGTAGTCTACAAGCACATCCTTATTCAGGTCCCTAGTCATTGGATTATCGAGACAGAGTATCGATACTCCGGAGTAGACTAGTGTGTACGCTTCTCATCCCAGTTGGGGAAATGGTCTGTCCTACAGCCGTCAGTACGTCGTACTGGAGATAGTATGCAGGTGCTCGTTAGGTTACGGGTACACCGGACAGGACTCACAGGGAACTGTTGGTTGGTTTTATACCAGTCGTCAGTGAACAGTTCCCAGGTGACATGAGTACAGCATAGTCCGCAGACTTGACACTGCTACTTCGCCTCGAGTGTGTCCCACTGTTCTTAGATTGCTACCCTACCACGGCTCAAAGGAGTCGTGCAAACAGGTGGCAGTTGGGTGCAGTCCCGAGCACTTGGAGGCAGTGGCGGTTAGACAGGATTCGTCTCTCCCGGTATTGGGGGTTGATATCGCGCTGTGTCAGAGAGCCATTATGCAAATTCCCTGGCCAGGGCAAGCGAGATTTGCTGGTAGGTTCCAGTAGTTTCTCAGGGGGTAATGGTCTTCCCTCCGACATGACTTATACCGCTATTAGGGGACTGATGTTGGAGATAGTGCCCTCATAGTCAATTATTGGATCGCAGGTACGTGATTGCAATGATTGCGGAGGACCTATCCCGGTAGGACAGTCTTACTCGAGATGATAGTATGCTATCTGGTTTGCCTTTATCAGTTGTGGTGACTGATTGCATGTTACACTTTGATAGAGCCCTTAGGATCTTGCTTTACTACCAACTGTATGAGGGCGATCATATACGTGAGAGTTGGGTAGTTTAGATGCATATCCTTAATTGTGGTCCCTAGTCGTGGGAGTTTCGAGACAGGGCATCGATACTCCGGAGTAGACTAGTGTGTACAGTCGAGACCCCGACGAGGGGCGGTGGCCGGTCTCACAAGCCACTGGTGTAGTTGGATCACCTAAGATGTATACAGGTGCTCATTGGGTTATGAGTACACCGGACAGGACTCGCCGGGAATCTGCTAGTTAGTATTATATCTACCGTCAGATAGCAGTTCCCTGGTGACATGTGTACAGGTTAGTTCATCGACCTGAGGTCGTCATTTGTCTCGTGTGAGTTCCCACTGTGCTTTGATTTCTACCCTACCACGGCTCAAAGGAGTCGTGCAAACAGGTAGCTTTTGGGTACAGTCCCGAGCCATATGGAGGCACGTGAGCGGATCGGTAGGGGATTCGTCTCTCCCGGTATTGGGGGCGAGATCGTGCTGTGTCTAGGAGAGCCATTACACAAAGCCCACGGCCGTGGCAGGAGATTTACTGGTAGGTACTCCAGTAGTATCTCAGGGTGTTATTGGGCTTCACTCCGACACGACTTATACTGCTTCTGGGGGTCTGACGTTACTAGCCCCCTAGGCGGATATGCGATACTCATTGACGAACGGACCGGACTGTATATACATTGTCACTGTTAGGCTCAGTAGGGTTTTCGGAGGAGTTCGCTCATCGGTCTCCCTTGAGTTCGCTCCTCGGCCACCCTTGAGGTCAGTCCGTGGGCAGCCGTTACGCATAGCTAGTGCCGCTGACGGTTTGTGGTTAAACCCACTGCCAGGGTGCTGACGAGTCATTAGAGTCCCCCACAGACAGTTTCCCAAGTTCGGGCGAAACGTTGTAGAGGCCGTATGGTTTTATGGCAGGGTTCGGAAAATGCACGTGCGTTTACGCACGTGTCAGTTTTCGGGCAGATAATACTGGTCGGCTTTGGTTTAAGCCGGATCCGAGTATTATATTGAGTAGGTATAATATCTTTGTCTCAGTTGCATTTGTATTCGGTCGTAATACAAATGCGGGTATATTTATACAGTTTCGGGGTTATCCTGAAAGTCGTTTCAGGATCACTTTTGGAAGTTGCCAGTTTCCAGTTTTCTATCAGCCGTCTTTTAACATTCGGTTAAAGACGGATTTATCTTTTCTTCAGATATGAGTGAGTCATCATTCTAGAAGCTTCTAGAAGTGATGATGAGGCATATGACTCATTAGTGCATTAATGGTTTCATTAAAGGCATGATGAGGTGTTTAAGTGACTCATGGTTTTCATTAATGAGTTTTGTTTAGCTAAGGATATTTCTTCTTGATCTTTTGAGTGAGAAGCTTTCTTATACTCACCCTTTGCTCCTACACTCACTCTCCTCCTTTATATATGATAAGCCTCCTCTCTCTCTCCAAGATATACTCTCTCACTTGATGTTTCATTGTAAAAAAGATATGATAGTTTTGGGGTGTATGGAATTTCACAGTCCATTTCATTCCATCACCCGATTCCCTCGGCAACTTCATTAACCGATCGTCCACGGATTTGGACGAAGTGAGACAAAGTCATCTACTCATTCTCTACATCAATCTTGGTCGTCTCTTTTAGCAAACTTGACGATCGAGTTGCCTCGAGTCAGAGGCGGGAGCCCGTTTAAAGAACCGGTGATGTGGTGCCACCTCGACGAAGGAATCGGAGATCGACGAGATCGGAGCAGCCGCAACGGAGCGTGGGATGATGGTTGAAGAACGAAGGACTCGGATCGTTCGGTATAACCATTCTACACTCTTTACAGTTTGTTAGTTTAGCAATAATGGCAGATCCGGGTTAAAGTATACGATAGCGCCAAGTTAAAAAGTTTTTGTTCCGCATTTGGCGTCTGTAGACTGCCGGGGCGCTAGCGTAGACTTACAGTGGTATCAGAGCCTAACCATTTTGCTATACTAACTTGTGCTAACGCGTTCAAAACATCGATCCGACCGAAAATCGAAAACTACAAAATCCTTGCACGACAGTTTCTGTTGATTTTAAACGGTATCGAAATTAATTTCTGGATGTCTTAAAAATCCGTGCAGGGAATTATAAGAACGACGAAGAAATTTGGGCACGTGTCTCGATGATACCACCGCGGAAACGCGGTCCAACCTATGGTTTGACCGCGCTTCCGCGGCCAAACAGTGAGCTTGTGGCCCCAAATTTTTCCAGTGGGTTCTTGGTGGGATTTTGTGGTTTTTGGTATATAAAATTTTGGCCCAGATTTTGTTACTGTTCACCAGTAAGCTGTGGGGCCCATTTTTTAATATTTCGTGTTTGGTCGATCGAAATTTAAACACGTTAGTTTACAGTGCTTACATTATATCTCCGACCGGGAATGTCATTTGATCGGTAAACCGCGTTTAACTGCTATAGTTCTTTTAGACGGGTTTGCGAACGTGACATTCGCGTTGATGTTCTGTGTTGTGCTGTATTGTTGCGGATTTGTCGTGGTGGATAGCAGTGTGCAATGGTAGTACAGTTTGAGTTTATTTGTACATATGATATTGCAGGGCGAGCGTCCAACTTGTGGACAGCCGTCACTGCCTGTTGTATAATATTCTTTTTGGGGCACGACCAGGTTGCGGTCGATGTACCTATTGTACTATTTTTCATTACTGTACTAGGTTTTGCCCCGAGACGGAGTGCACGGATAGCCGGGTTCGGGAAAGCAACGGGTCCGCATCTCATGGCTTTGAGAGGCAGAGGGGCCCCATTTCGGAATTGGCAGACTATTCGCCGCACTCGTAGGGGGTACAGGTTGACCCAAGGAGGGGTGCCCAAGCTTACCGGATTCCGTGGAGTGCTGGGTGGTCCATTCACTATGCTGTAGGGGGCTGCCTCGCTTCAGGTCTTGGCGGGTAACTTGCCGCACCCGTAGGGGTCTAGGTTTCATTGCACAGGCTATCCACACGACAGGGGAACGTCGAGTTTCAGCAGCGGCTCTGTGAAACTCGGGGATCCCAGATATCTGTATTGTTCTGTGATGCTTATTACTTTTCTGTAATGTTGCATACTATCACGCCTGGAGCGATTATGTATATTGGTTTATATACTATTAGATGTTGTATATGTTTTACACCCGCGCTAGTCCAGTCCCCGCTCTGTCGTTAGTTAAGTAACCTAACGGGTGATGACGGGACCCAGTGACGAATGCGGATGGCATATACGTACATTTTATTTTCGTTCTTTTCTGGCGTGATTATTTGATGGGACTGCGTTGATTATGATCAATGCAAAGTTAAACAAACCTGTATACAGTTGTTGGAACAATTTAAAAAGTGTTATTGCAAAAACGTTTCCTTTTGTTATGCATAGCGGTATTCAGTGGAATATCCAGCACCTCATTCGACGAGGCAAGGGCCGATATCCCTTCACCGGGACCGACCCCTTGGACAGAAGTTTGCGTCAGAGTAATAGCTTCACTATAGTCGATTACATGTTGCTATGCATAGCGGTATTCAGTGGAATATCCTGCACCTCATTCCACGAGGAAAGAGCCGAGATCCCTTTACCGGGAGTGACCTCTTTAGCAAAAGGTTTTCGCCACTATATTTTAAAAAAAGCTATCAAGTTCCTTCAGCGATATCAAGTTCACTACGCTAAAGGTTTTTCGCCAAAAACCAGCCGTAGCCCTCCGTCATTTCATATGGATGGTCAGTAGTATTCAAGCTATGTTGGTCTAGCCCTTAGCTAGGACATAGTGATTGGTAGCTGCTGGGGTGTTCACATGTTGCATAGATAGATGAGTTGGTTTGGGACAGTCGTACAGCCTTGTTGGCCCTTAGTCAAGGGCGAGTACGGGTGGGTTCAAATTAACAAGATAATGATGGGAAGAACTTGACATGTGACTTATGGTGGGCTGGCCCTTAGTCACGATCATAAGAGCATGGGGCAAAATCTATATCAGGAGTTTCTAAAGAAACTGAAACTTGCCGAGTATGCGCATACCTTCTGGAGTATGAGTAACGTGGATGCATTCCATCACGTTATCATGCGATGAGAGTTGGATCCTGATTCCCACTGATGAGTTGGTTTACTCTTCGGGTGATCCCGATTGATTCTTCTTTAGGTTTGGAGGAGAATTTGACAGGACAGTGGGAGGTTTCCGGATTAGATAAAATAGTGACCATTCTGATCTAGGTTAGAGTGCACGCAGAGTGTTTCTTTTCTCTCTCTCTCTTTGGCAGCGACCTTTGACCGACCCTAGACTATGACTCAGTGACCAGGTTGACCGAACCTTCTTAAAACACTGGCTTTTGGATTGTCTGAGTTGCATAAGTCATTGCCACTCCTTCTTTTACCCTTTGGATTTCTCAGAACACCCGTATTACTACGGATATCCACTTCCATTGGATAGATCCATCGTATGGTTATATACGAACTCGAAGGGACTTCTTCGGGGATGGATCCAGGTTCAGGAGAAATAGAATTGGTTTATTCAGTTGTCTTTTATTATCACCTTCTCTCAGGTTGCGAGAGCTCCTTGGTTTAGGAGAGTACACCTATTACGCCTATTGGATAGTCTTATTCCAAACCATAGGCTGGTGCCGAAAGGTAGGGAATGAAGAAAACCAATTAGCCTAAGTAGGGTGTGCAGAAGGTAATATGTAAAGACAAAATAAAGGGATTAGAAAGAGGGCAAAGTAAATTGCGACTGATATCATTCACGACCAAAACCGCGTACTTCATCGCCACTCCTATTTCACCTTTAAAAGAATAAGGTATTATTCAGTTGTCTTTTATCATCACCTTCTCTCGAGATACGAGTACTCCTTATTTTAGGAGGGTACACCTATTATGCTTACTGGATAGTCTTCTTCCAAACCATAGGCTGGTGCCGAACGGTAGGGAAGGAAGAAAACCATTTAGCCTAACGATGGTGTACAGAAGGTAACGACTAAAGACAAATAAAGGGATTTAGAGAGATGGCAATAAAATATACGGTTGAAGTCATGAATTGGATTATGGATGAGGCATTGCTATGAATACCAGGATACCCCTACGAAACATTTTCATGTTTCAGTGCATTGTTAAGGAAAAACTGTTTTCCCGATTAGACACTTACTCCAAGGGTATGTATTTACCAGGTTTCATTCACATATCTGTATGGTTTTACAGATGATGAGTGGGAGTAAGATATTGGGAATTAGGTGATCATCCTCATTATATCGGAATTCGTTGTAATTGGTGATATTTGAGGAAGTCGCCAGGGTACAGTTTTCCACCTACAACGCACAGGTTTTGAGTTGTTCAACTCAGCGGACTTATACAGAGTATTGTATGTTGTCCAAGTGTCCTTCAGGACAAAGGGGTAGGTCCTTGTACTATGTTCTGTTTACTTATAACTTCTCTAGTATTTAGACAAGTGTTTCGTAAAAATACAAGGTCTAAGTTTTGAGAAGTTGTGGGTATAAGAATAAAGTAGAGAACCAGGTATCACAAGTATCGGGATTCTTCAAAGAGATCGAAGATGTAGATTCTTGTGATTGGTATTCAGATGATAGTGATGGTTTTGAGAAACGTGTTTCTCGTTCAGGTTACTCATAATTGGATGGATTCCTAAGTTGAGTAATGCTGATTAGCCTCTTTCCATTAAGTTGATATGCACTAGAGACAGCTGCATGGATTGAATATGGTTCCAATTAAATAAGTGCCAAAGTTTCTGTATTGGATATAGAATGGATCGTACCTTAAAAGAAATTAAGGTACGGGGAGTTGTCCAGCTTATGCTTAAAACCAGACACTGGATAACTCAGGGCACGTTTCTGTAATGGCTGTTTGTGGGTTGACCCTGGCTATGACGAGGGTTGATATTCTACCATTTCGAAGATCAATAGTGATATTGTTCTTGACTCGCCACAGTTTTAGTAAAATGGATCTTTTTCAGAAAACAGTAGTGGGAGTATGGTAGAACTGGAAGTGATTCCAGAACCGCAAACGATTACGGAAAATTTAATAGGACCTATATATTCAATCAGGTTTGACATTCCAATAGCCACTCCGCAGGTATGGTAGGTAACCTCAGACACCCGAGAGGTACTTCGGTAGGCTCAAGGACGGTGACAGGGAGGTTCTTATCTACCTAGACTTGACCCTACTGTTGTTCCAGGATATGAGACCCGGTAGGAGGGTTGTCGTAGTCAGTGGGAGCAACGGAAGCATGGTGGGCAAGTAGCTTATGTCTATTTATAGACTTGAGCAGTTATAGCGGAGATAGATCATCTAATTTTGATGTGACAGTCATGGGTTTGACTTCAATCAGAATAGGGGATGGATCAGTTAAGAAGGTAGTAGAGTGTGATGTCATGGTATCTGGATGACATACACAGAGTAGGAAGTAAAATTTCTATACTACGAACGGTTGTACTGTGGTCGTCACACAGTTGTTTCTCCAGTCAGGACATGGATATAATATTTAACATTGTGGTTTCTAGATCTATGGTTTTAGATCTGGATTTGGGTAGTTTCCCAATGTGGGTACTTTGACAGATATTCCAATGGTTTTTGGAATAGTTGACTCCTAGCATGGTAGTGTACCTGCAGGTGATGGAGTCACCCTCTCTAAAGGTGTCATACAGACTAAAGGGGAGAGGGAAGTGCATGATTGGCAGATCACTTGCTTAGGCTATTGAGTCAATCATGAGATGTCAAGTACCACACCAAATGTTGGTTTTGCACTAGATGCAATAAGTTTGTATTAATCCAATCCTGGAGAAACATAAGGAAGCAGTTTTAGAACATTGGTACATGTTCTGCGGATTTGATAACGGCAGCCTCTTTCGGGAGACGGTTATCATTCCAGGCTTCAAAGGTGACATGGATGACAGAGTGTTTGTCAGAGTTTTAGTTTTCCCTATGACGAGGGACAGTATTATGGACAGGTGGTTCCAAGAGGATACTGTGGGGAGCAAGGTGCCCGATACTGATTAGGTTCAGTGATCGTTACAGTCTAAGAAGTTTGGATATGGAGTTCATTTATGAACTAAGGTCCCATCAGATATCCAGATTTGTTCTAAGACAGGTACTACTCTATTCGGGAGATGGCTTTCTCCGCGAACTTGAGATTAAGAGAGATATAGAAAGATACTTCTAGGCGGATCCACTCACTGAGGCTATTTCTCGAACACAATAGTTTTACAAACGGGCTTTGTGAAACTGATTAGTAGAGGAGTTGGATGTTCGGTTTCACACGGGCTGTGAGTAGTCGACATCGCAATATTAGCCTTGAGTGCAAGTGGGAGATTGTTGGAGATAGTGCCCTCATAGTCAATTATTGGATCGCAGGTACGTGATTGCAATGATTGCGGAGGACCTATCCCGGTAGGACAGTCTTACTCGAGATGATAGTATGCTATCTGGTTTGCCTTTATCAGTTGTGGTGACTGATTGCATGTTACACTTTGATAGAGCCCTTAGGATCTTGCTTTACTACCAACTGTATGAGGGCGATCATATACGTGAGAGTTGGGTAGTTTAGATGCATATCCTTAATTGTGGTCCCTAGTCGTGGGAGTTTCGAGACAGGGCATCGATACTCCGGAGTAGACTAGTGTGTACAGTCGAGACCCCGACGAGGGGCGGTGGCCGGTCTCACAAGCCACTGGTGTAGTTGGATCACCTAAGATGTATACAGGTGCTCATTGGGTTATGAGTACACCGGACAGGACTCGCCGGGAATCTGCTAGTTAGTATTATATCTACCGTCAGATAGCAGTTCCCTGGTGACATGTGTACAGGTTAGTTCATCGACCTGAGGTCGTCATTTGTCTCGTGTGAGTTCCCACTGTGCTTTGATTTCTACCCTACCACGGCTCAAAGGAGTCGTGCAAACAGGTAGCTTTTGGGTACAGTCCCGAGCCATATGGAGGCACGTGAGCGGATCGGCAGGGGATTCGTCTCTCCCGGTATTGGGGGCGAGATCGTGCTGTGTCTAGGAGAGCCATTACACAAAGCCCACGGCCGTGGCAGGAGATTTACTGGTAGGTACTCCAGTAGTATCTCAGGGTGTTATTGGGCTTCACTCCGACACGACTTATACTGCTTCTGGGGGTCTGACGTTACTAGCCCCCTAGGCGGATATGCGATACTCATTGACGAACGGACCGGACTGTATATACATTGTCACTGTTAGGCTCAGTAGGGTTTTCGGAGGAGTTCGCTCATCGGTCTCCCTTGAGTTCGCTCCTCGGCCACCCTTGAGGTCAGTCCGTGGGCAGCCGTTACGCATAGCTAGTGCCGCTGACGGTTTGTGGTTAAACCCACTGCCAGGGTGCTGACGAGTCATTAGAGTCCCCCACAGACAGTTTCCCAAGTTCGGGCGAAACGTTGTAGAGGCCGTATGGTTTTATGGCAGGGTTCGGAAAATGCACGTGCGTTTACGCACGTGTCAGTTTTCGGGCAGATAATACTGGTCGGCTTTGGTTTAAGCCGGATCCGAGTATTATATTGAGTAGGTATAATATCTTTGTCTCAGTTGCATTTGTATTCGGTCGTAATACAAATGCGGGTATATTTATACAGTTTCGGGGTTATCCTGAAAGTCGTTTCAGGATCACTTTTGGAAGTTGCCAGTTTCCAGTTTTCTATCAGCCGTCTTTTAACATTCGGTTAAAGACGGATTTATCTTTTCTTCAGATATGAGTGAGTCATCATTCTAGAAGCTTCTAGAAGTGATGATGAGGCATATGACTCATTAGTGCATTAATGGTTTCATTAAAGGCATGATGAGGTGTTTAAGTGACTCATGGTTTTCATTAATGAGTTTTGTTTAGCTAAGGATATTTCTTCTTGATCTTTTGAGTGAGAAGCTTTCTTATACTCACCCTTTGCTCCTACACTCACTCTCCTCCTTTATATATGATAAGCCTCCTCTCTCTCTCCAAGATATACTCTCTCACTTGATGTTTCATTGTAAAAAAGATATGATAGTTTTGGGGTGTATGGAATTTCACAGTCCATTTCATTCCATCACCCGATTCCCTCGGCAACTTCATTAACCGATCGTCCACGGATTAGGACGAAGTGAGACAAAGTCATCTACTCATTCTCTACATCAATCTTGGTCGTCTCTTTTAGCAAACTTGACGATCGAGTTGCCTCGAGTCAGAGGCGGGAGCCCGTTTAAAGAACCGGTGATGTGGTGCCACCTCGACGAAGGAATCGGAGATCGACGAGATCGGAGCAGCCGCAACGGAGCGTGGGATGATGGTTGAAGAACGAAGGACTCGGATCGTTCGGTATAACCATTCTACACTCTTTACAGTTTGTTAGTTTAGCAATAATGGCAGATCCGGGTTAAAGTATACGATAGCGCCAAGTTAAAAAGTTTTTGTTCCGCATTTGGCGTCTGTAGACTGCCGGGGCGCTAGCGTAGACTTACAACTGACGCTTGCCGCCCCTAGGCCCGATATGCGATAGTCTTGGACGAACGGACCGGACTGTATGGAGATTGTCACAGCAGGCTCAGTAGGAGTTCGGATGGGTTTCCTCATCGGCCTTCTTATCGACATCTACCTGGGGACCGTTATGTACAGCTAGTGCCGCTTGCGGTCTGTGGTTAAACCCACAGCCAGCATAGTAGTCGAGTCTCTAGAGTCCCACACAGAGAGTTTCCCTACTCCGGGCTAATCGATATAGAGGTCGTATGGTTTTACGACAAGGGTTCGGAGGCATACGTGTGTTTACGCACGTACGACTTTCGGACAGTTTTTACCAGTAGGCTTTGGTTTAAGCCAGTTACTGGTATCCGGTTATTAGATTTATACAGTTTAAAGTTTTTCCGTATTTTTGTGGAAAGGAGGGGCGTTCTCGTAATTGCGCGAGAAGGTTCTAGAAGGTGGTGACTAAGGAGGTTTAGGTGGCATATACAATGAATGTGATTAGTGAGTCATATGGATGATTCATCCATGTCATTAATGCATCATAAATGCTTAATGACTCATGGAGTTGAATCATCACTAGATATTATCAAGCATGGTTGTTAAATTGATTTATTTTCTTTTCTTGATAAAAAGAAATGCTTGATATATATTATCATAACTCATTATTCTCACTTCATTATTATTCTCACCTTCTCTTTCCTCAAGCTCTTCCTCTTCAAACCCTAATCCTCCCCTCTCATGTGTTGAGTACAAGGATTAGTTAGACTAATTAAACCATAACCCTCACTCTATATCACCTAGCTTCTTTGATTAGCACTTAAAGAAGGTTAGTTGCCTCAAGTTTAGAGGCTAAGCTTAGAGTAAAGCTCTCGGGTGGATCGTCTACTACTTCGAGAAGGCCGAGGAGAAGGAGGAGTTCGCAAAGATGAAGGACACGATTTGTTAGGTATAATCCCTAAACATAGTAGTATAGAACTTCTATGTTTCATGTTAGTTATCGTTTAGCATCGATTCATGCGGTTAGTCGATGTTTAAGCAAAGAACAAGATCGTTTTTCAAATTTCCGCCTCCCCGCAAGTCGTGGGGTGTTGTACATCGACTTACAAATGCGATATGAGATACCGTATTATATTCTCGCGATATTGAGATATGAACCGGGACATCGGATCAAGTGTTGATTCGATGAATCGGTACATGATATATTAGTCGGTTATATTCGATATAGCCGGATCGTCGGATCAAGTGTTGATTCGATGATTTAATGTATAATGATATATATGATATATTGTATTACATTATCTAATATTGGCTCGCTTTATTATTTCATTTTCTCACCGGATTAATACATTGATATATATGCGATATATGTTAAATGTATTATTTTCTATTGTTGCAAATATATAATATATATATGTGATATATATTATTGTGACATGATATGATTTATTATGAAACATTTTTAAGGATGATAAAAAGAGATTAGGGTTTGATTAGGGTTAGCTCCTTCTTGTTCATTCTAGAAGGATTCTCTTTTGTCAAGTATAAGATATTATGGTTGATATTATCTTATGACTCATTATCTAACCTAACCAAACCCTAGCTCTAGTTTATTCTCTACAAAGGTTAAGCCTCTCATCCTTGACCATGGTTTAATAATCAATCATATATACTTTACTACTATTCATCACAAAAGGATTATCTTTTTCATTGATCATCTTCTTCTCTCTTTGCTTTGAGAAAGCTTACTAGAAATTCCTTTTGTGATGATTTCATGTGAGAAATTGATATAAAAAGATAGTATAAATACTACTCCATCATCCTCATCTAATCTAGCCCATTAGATTAGGGTGTTCACCTCATTAGAGTGAGAGAGCTTGGGTTATAGCAACTTCGACGTAGATCATCGGAGAAGCGGAACATTACAAGCTAGCATGGATCGTTCGAGTCGTGGAGCCTCTCTTGAGTCCGGGAGATTGTGGATCGCGGCGAAGGGACTTCTACTCGGAGCTTGTGAAGCGAAGGAACGGACTACAAAGGTTGTAATCCCTCACACTTAGGTTTAAAGATGTTATCTTGCATGTTAAACCCTAATAATCTAGCAAAGATCCCGGCTTTGGGTTGTTCGGCACATCTAAAATTTTATTTGGGCATGTTTGATGCTTTATGAACCTTCACAAGAGTGCCAAGGAACCCTACAGTGGTATCAGAGACTAGCTAGAGCATAGACGACGTGTTTACGAAGTTAAAACTCCGATCGAACCCGAACCGACAAAAATGAACCCCTCTCTGGACTTTTTCTAAAAACTGTGATTTTTCAGAGTTAAAAATTCTTAAAATTACCAGCAGGAAAATATAAGCATCTACCTTAAACACGTGTCAATGATCCGTATATTGTACCGCGGAACTGCGGCAATACCTTGCTCCTGCCGCGGATCCGCGGCCGTACAGTCATGTTGTTGACTCGTTTTTCAATGGTTATAACCGTAGGTGATTATGTATTTTTCTAGGTTTTTTTAACCTGGCTCAAGTGTTGAATGTTCTGGGGTTTATTTTGTAATCGTTGATTCGATCGGAAAATTTAATTTTGTGTTTATTTCCGGATATTTAGAAACTGTTAAAATGTTTGAACGGATATCATTAACTCACTTTTCCCGGCACGAAAAACTTTCAAGTGTTGAATTTTTATCGGGTTTAAATCTTTCGGAAAAATATGCAAGTAACACGGTGGACCCTCTAGAAGACAACAAACCTTAACTCGATTATGTGACCGTCTTGAACTGCCTTTTGAACCTTCGGGTTTTGGGCAGTACGGCGTGCCACATGTGAGGCGTTGGCCTGACCCTTCTACGGCTGGATCAATGGTACTGTGACATATTCTGGGATTGTTTGAACTCCACTCAAGTGTTGAGCATTTTAGGAAATTGTGGGTATTTGATTATCTGTTCGAAAAGTTTAATACTGTCTATTTATCTGGAATGTGATACAATATGTGGATTTCATAGAGTTAGGCATGAAATGCGAAGTATGTGATATTTCGGATTTACGATGTCTAAAGTGATTGTGGATTCCAAATATTGTAGTTTTACAATTTTTTTCTGTGACCGTAAGTGTAGTATGTAGTTGTATTGCTGGTTTTCGTTGCTATACGACAACGACGATCGGTGTATGCATACTTACTTACGTTGATGATATGTGATATTATGTGTTGCTGTGATATGTTATATTGGATCGTCGTGTTCTGAATAGCCGGGGGTTTTATGTGAGATGAGGGTTTTTATTTTCATTCATGTAAAATTCAATTGTATGTAATATTCTTTTATTGGGGCACTTCCGGGATGAGGTTGATGTCACCCTTGTATATTATTTACTTTTCCGCATTAGGTAGACCCAAGGAGGGGAGCACAAGTAACCGGGTTCTAGGGTCCAGTGGGAGGTCATCTTGAGGAGTCGAGACGGGGTCTCCTAACCCAGGAATTGGCAGTGTTACTTGCCGCTCTCGTAGGGGTCTAGGGATGTGGGTTTGGCTATTCATCACGACCGTGGAATGCGTGTTTTATGCCGGCTCGTATTGAAAACACGGACATCCTAGTATATCCAATATTTCATATATGTTCTTTTGCTGCAATGTTCTGTGATGAGATCATATTACTGCCTGAGACGAATGCTTATACTATATATATATGCTGATATATAAATATTACTGCTTTCGTTTCTTCTGTGATGCTTAGGAAGCATAAGCTGATGGGATTTTTTATTAATGAGATTAATAAAAAGAAAAGAAACCTAAAAGATGTTGTAGAATCAAAACTTTATAAAAAGGGTAGCTAGAGTTTTGCTTTGCATAGCGGTATATTGTAAGTCCGCGGCGGCGCCCCGGCCGTCGATCCGACGCCGGAAACGCGGAAACAAAAAACTTTCTAACAACTAGAAACCGGCACCACCGCGCACTTTTCACCCGGATCGGGCCATTAACCTAGCTACTAGCAAAATACAAGATGGGTAGAGAAGTATACCAAGCGATCCGTGTCCTTCGGTCTTCGTCTCCACTCCGATCTCCCGCGGAATCTCCGTTCATCTCCTCCTCGTCGGAAAGGGCACCACGTAGCCAGAATCGTATACGGGCTCCCACCTCTTGACCGAGGCAACTCGGGCACGAAGTTGGCTAGCCGACGCGTCCAAGGGATGCTATAGAATAGTGTAGAAGCGATGTCTCTTTAAGGTTTATGGAAGTTGCCATGTATGGAGGAATAGAGAATGAACCGTGGAAAGAGCTTTGGAATTTTGGCTAGCAAGAGAATGGAAAATGAGATGAAGAGAATGTTTCACCCAAAAAATGAAGCTCTCTCATTCTTACCCCTCAAAAGTGGCCGGCCAAAACTCCTTGATGGAATGAGGAGAGAGATACAACAAAAGGCATAAATCACTATATGAAGATAATTATCAAATTATCTCACATCAACCACTAATCAAAGCTAAATCAAAACCCCATCACCAAAAAGCAAAGGAAATGACCATAATGGAATCTCATCATGATAAAGGCACAAATGCAATAAAGCCCTCACAAAAGAGTTATTTGCAAACTGCAAATAACCCCCTCCATCAATCGGAAAGTCCGGCCGGGAAGGAATAAAAGAAAACCGGCCGGAACGGAATGCAAACTGGCAACTTCAGAAAACTGATCCCGTAATAAAATCACAGGGAAAACCCCACTACTGCAAATACATGCCTGCATTGTATTCCTACTGAACACAAATGCAAAGAGACAAAACTACACTATCAAATACTAGGATCCGGTTTAAGCCAAAGCCGGCTAGTAAAAACCTTCCGATCACGATCCGTGCAATACCGCACGTATCTGATCGAACCCTGCCATATCTCCATACGTCCTCTACAGCGTTTCGCCCGAAACCTGAGTAACTGAGTGTGTGGTGGACTCTAAAGACTCGTCAATACAATGGTTGCGGGTTTAACCACTAGCACGTCAGAGGTATAAGCCATACGTGACGGGCCACCAGCTATTGACCAAAAGGGACGTCGATGAGCGAACTCATCCTAACACCCTACTGAGCTTGTCAGTGACAATATTCGTACAGTCCGGTCCGTTCGTCTATGAGCATCGCATGGCGGGCCTAGGGGGTTGGTAAAAAATCAGACCCCCAAAAGCGGTACTAGTCGTGTCGGAGTGTAGCCCAGAACACCCTGAGATACTACTGGAATACCTACCAGCAAATCTCCTGCCTTGGCCAAGGACTTTTCATGTTCTGGCTCTCCTAGACACAGCGCGACCTCACCCTCAATACCGGGAGAGACGAACCCCTTCAGATCCGCTCACTGCCTCCATGTGGCTTGGGACTGTACCCAACTAAAACCTGTTTGCACGACTCCTTTGAGCTGTGGTAAGGTAGTAATCAAAGCACAGTGGGAACTCACACGAGACAAATGACGATCTCAGGTCGATGAACTAACCTGTACACATGTCACCTGGGAACTGCTATCTGACATCTGGTATAATCCCAACTAGCAGGTTCCCGACGAGTCCTGTCCGGTCTACTCATAACCCAATGAGCACCTGCATACATCTTTGGTGAACCAACTGACACCAGTGGCTTGTGAGACCGGCCACCGCCCCTCGTCGGGGTCTCGACTGTATACACTAGTCTACTCTGGAGAATCGATGCCCTGTCTCGAAACTCCCACGACTAGGGACCTTTTAAGGATGCGCTTATGGACTCCAGCTCTCACTTACATGATCGCCGTCATACTGCTGGTAGTCAAGCAAGAATCCTAGGGGCTCTATCAACGTGTAATAGCGACTCGTAAGGTCACCTAAAGCAGTACACGACGATAAAGATAAACAAGATAGCATACTATCATCTTGAGTAAGACTGTCCTACTGGGACAGGTCCTCACCTCAATCATTGCAATCACGTGCCTGTGATCCAATAATTGACTCTGAGGGCACTATCTCCAACAATCTCCCATTTGCACTCAAGGCTAATTATTGCGATGTCGCATACTCACAGCCCGTGTGATACCGAACACCCAACTCCTTTACTAGTCAGTCTCACAAAGCTCGTTTGCGAAACTATTGAGTTAGAGGAATATCCTCAGTGAGTGGATCCGCTCTGATGTTTCTTTCTATGTCTCTCTTTATCTCAAGTTCGAGGAGAAAGCCATCTCCCGAAATGAGCAATACCTGTCTTAGAATATGTTTGGATATCTGATGGGACCTAGCTCAAAAGTGAACTCCAAATCCAAACTTCTTAGACTGTATCGTCAATTGAACTTAATCAGTATCCTGCGCCATGCCTTCCCTCAGTATCCACCTGGACCACCTGTCTAAAATACTTCCCCTCGTCAGAGGGAAAACTATAACTCTGACAGCCACTCTGCTATCCAGGTCACCTTGGAAGCCTGGAATGATAACCGTCTCCCGAAGGAGGCTGCCGTTATCATATCCCTAGAACATCAACTAATGTTCTAAAACTGCTTCCGATTGTTTCTCCAGGATTGGATGAATATCAACTTATTGCACCTACTGCAAGAACAACATCTGGTGTGGTACTTGACATCTCAGGATTGACTCAATTGCCTAAGCAAGTGATCTGCCAATCATGCACATCCCTCTCCCCTTTAGTCTATAAGACACCTTTAGAGAGGGTGACTCCATTACCTGCAGGTACACCACCATGCCAGGAGTCGTCCATTCTAAATACTCTTAGAATGCCGTCAAAGTACCCAGATTGGGAAACCACCCAAATCTAGATCTAGTAACCAGAATGCACGATATAAGATCCAATTCCTATGTGGAGAAACTACTGTGTGACGACCAAAGTATAACCGATCGTAGTATAGGAATATCACTTCCTACTCTGTGTATGTCATCAAATACCAGGACATCACACCCTACTACCTTTTCAACAGATCCATCCCCTGTTCTGATGAAGTCAAACCTATGACTATCACATCAGAAATAGATGATCTATCTCCGCTATATCTGCTTTAGTCCATAAATAGACATAAGCCTGATGTCCACCAATGCTTCCGCTGCTCCCACTGACTACGACAACCCTCTGGCAGAGTCATATAGACATACACTTCTAAAGCTAGTTTATAATGACGCTATACTCATCCTCCTGCCGGGTCTCACAGTCTGGAGCCACAGCAATGGAAAGTCTGGGTAAACAAGAACCTCCCTGTCACCGTCCTTGAGGCTACCGAAATACCTCTCGGGTACCTGAGGTTACCCACTTTATCTGCGGAGTGGCCAATGGAATGTCAAACCAGATTGAATCTTTAGGTTCTAATCAAATCTTCAGTAATCGTTTGTGGTTCTGGAATCACTTCCAGTTCTACCATACCCCCACTACTGTTTTCTGAAAAAATCCATTTTTATTAAAACTGTGGCGAGTCAAGAACAATATCACTATTGATCTTCCAGATGGTAGAAAGTCAACCCTCGTCATAGCCCGGGTCAACCCATAAACAGCCATTACAGAAACGTGCCTTGAGTTATCCGGAGTCTGGTTTTAAGCATAAGCCAGACAACTCCCCGTATCTTAACATCGTTAAGATATGAATTGTTCGATATCCAATACAGAAACAGAGGCACTGATTTAATTGAACCAGATTCAAATCATGCAGTTGTCTCTAGTGCATGTCAAGTAAATGGAGAGAGGCCGATCAGCGTTACTCAACTTAGGAGTGCTTCCAATTATGAGTAACCTGAAAGAGAAGGAAGTTCTCTTAATCATTACTATCAACTCAATACCATATACAAGTATCTACATCTTCGATCACTTTGAAGAATCCTGATACTTGCAACATCTGGTTCTCTACTTTATTCTTATACCTACAACTCCTCAAAACTTAGACCTTGCATTTCTACGAAACACATGTCTAAGAACTAGAGAAGTCATAAGTAAACAGAATATAGTACGAGGACCAACCCCTCTGTCCTAATGGACACTGGACAATATACAATACTCTGTATGAGTCCCTTGAGTCTAGCGACTCATTCACTGTGTGTCGTAGGTTGAAAACTGGACTATGGTTATGAAGAATTACACCGCTGTTCAATGCTCCTTACCTAACCATCCACTGATATAGGTAAATGTCATAGACATAATTTCAAAAAGGTATGTCTCACTCTATAAAAATAGATGTACAGATATATCAATTTGAAATTGGTGCATAACAACGGATATTCAAAACCATATATTTGCCAACCGGCAAACAACCCAGGTGACTTCCTCAAATATCACCAATTACAACGAATCCCGATATAATGAGGATGAACACCTAATTCCCAATAACTTACTCCTACTCATCATCTGTAAAACCATACAGATGTGAGAATCATACCTGGTAAATACATACCCTGGAGTAAGTGTCTAATTGGGAAATCAGTTTTCTTTCAACAGTACACAGTGAGACTGAAACATTGAAATGTTTCGATGGGGTATCCCGGTATTCATAGTAATGCCTCTTCCATTATCCAGATCCACAACTATAACCATATAATTCTTTGCCACCTCTCCAAATCCCTTTATATGTCTTTAGTCATTACCTTCTGTACACCCCTTTAGGCCAAATGGTTTTCTTCCTTCCCTACCGTTCGGCACCAGCATATGGTTTGGAAAAAGACTATCCAATAAGCATAATGGGTGTACTGTCCTAATCCTAGGAGCACTCGCAATGCTAGAGAAGGTGAGGATAAAAGACAACCGAATGAACCTTATTCCTATTTCTCCTGATCAGGATCCATCCCTGAACTGGAACAAGTTCCTTTCGATTTCGTATATAACCATACGATGGATTATCCAATAAACTGGGATCTTCGTAGTGATACGGAGTGTCCTGGAGAAATACAAATATGATTTAGGATTGGCGAAGAAATACTTGGTTTGGTCGTGAATAGCAGTCGCAATTTACTTTGCTCTCTTACTAATCCCTTGCTTTGTCTGAACTTAATACCTTCTGTACACCGTTTAGGCTAATTGGCTTTCTTCATTCCCTACCGTTCGGCACCAGCCTAAGGTTTGGAAGAAGACTATCCATGTCACGACCCGAAAGTACGGAACATGACCGGCACTTAAACTACGAACGTCTCGAGGCGTACGTAATCTAAGTAAACCGAAAACCAAGAAAAGTAGTAGAGTGCAGGAAAAACCAACTTAAAGCAAGTAATTTCAATAGCATAAGCTGGATTATGCGGTTTTTAAAACATCAAAAATTTACTGAAAATTTCGGCAGAGTCTCCTTTGTAAATACTGGCCCCCAAACGGGATACAACATGAATAGTATACGAAATCAAGAAAAAGGCATCACCAAGCGGGAGCTAGCTCTTCTTCAATCGACGGTCACAACCACACAAGCAATATAATATACAACGCCAACGGCGAGGATCAAAACTCAAAAGGAAACTCAAAACCACCAGAAATATAACGAGCGACTCTAAGGTCGAAAGAATAAACAACACTGGTCTCTATCTCAAAAAATACATGTTTGGTTGATGGAATTTACTAGATACAACGGAATAATATTATACAAGGTAATATGATGGGTACGATACAAGAAAAAACCCACCTACTAGTAAGTCACCCGAATGAAACTGAGCCCGCAAAGCCGTAAAGAAACATGTACGGCAAAACCTGCAAGAAACTGGGGCACAACGGGGGTGAGTTGCCAACTCGTGAATAGAAAAACATCTACGAATAAAAATCGCATGTATGACGCAATCCTAGGTCGTACGATCATAATATATCCTCAAATATATAACCAGCAGCCTATAACAAGGCTAGGGTAAATATCTAACCCGAGGGTAATCTCATGTGCCTGTGTCAGTGCCTCAGGTAGCAATATATCATAAGAATGAGGTATGAATGCACGGAACAGAATGCATGTACTGACGAAAAGTTCTTTCATAAATCAGTGAGATTTCTGTATTTTTAAAGTGAGGTACCATAAATGAAATCAGCATAAAACAGTGCTCAGCATCGACACAAAACAAGTGTCCAAATATCTCGATATCTCTGTATCACAATCTCTGTACCTCAATATCTCAAAATCAATATCTAGGGTGCCGTCAATCCAGACCGGCCCCTACCATCCATCTCAAGACCACGACGGTATCCTCCGGATATCCGACGCGTCGGTAATATCACCGGTCGGTAGTGCTCCCCTGCCAGGCTCAACGTCAACAACACATTCCTCTTGCCCCGGGGTACCGCACCGGGCCCACCATGTACCCGAAACGGTTCATCCATCTCCTCGAATCGGGTCTCGAAATCCATCAGCAAACTCATGGTGGACGACTCATATATCATAGGAAA
The DNA here is from genome assembly GCA_030015575.1 of Agapanthus africanus. Taxonomy (NCBI): domain Eukaryota; kingdom Viridiplantae; phylum Streptophyta; class Magnoliopsida; order Asparagales; family Amaryllidaceae; genus Agapanthus; species Agapanthus africanus. The sequence goes on from JASDDO010000010.1 coordinate 293,077,847, forward strand.
ACCGCATTTTTTATTAAAAAAGAAAGAAAGCAGTTTATATATGTTTTGCGGTTTTCCTCCAAATCCATGAAATATCATGGGAATCCGAATCATCAATAGCATGTAAGACCATGAATATAAGCATGAGAATCCATGAATACGGCATAACAATGAATAATAGTATGCATGAAGCGACAAGTAATAACTACAATATCTAAGCTGGCATATAAGGTATGTACACTAATATTATGTCAAACTACTGGCTATCAAGCTAAGTTAAGCAACAATATTTTCTAAGGTGTACGTGACATGGTAATTACCGATGAAGATGTGTGTGAGCCGGCAAGTAAGTGTATGTGGTACATACGCATCATCGGTAATGGTGCTGGTGTCCTAACAGCATAATGTCAACAATGCAATATGAAATAACAATGTAAATATGCGATGCGGAGCGAGCAACCAAAATGAGCGAGAGCTAAAAACTAGACGCAACTATAACTAATCTGCATTAATCTAATATAAGTCCTACAAATGGTGCCATTTGAAATAACACGAACCGCGGGGTTTTGAAAATAGGGCTACGGTGGTTTTTAAGAAAGGATACGTCTTTTGAAATATCCGTAGATCCCTTGACCTGTCTTTTAAAATACCCACGATCCGCTAGTTTGAAATAGGTGGGAGTCTAATCTAATCTAACAACTACACTAAACTATACGGCTGAACTAACAAGCTAAGCTACAGGTAAGTAAACCGCCTAACATCTGAGTCGATACATATACATACCTGTATATATATTAGTCGGTGATCCCGCCTCAATAATATCATATCCGATATCATATCTATAATCAGACATCCCACGTCCAGAGTGCGGATCAATCATCAAAATATAGCTCGTACGTAAATCCGTCGTACGGTATCCCAAATCTGGGTACGGGTCAATATCACATTCATCATACTATTCATCTGATATCCTCTTTATCAAATATCATGATCGGGGTACTGATCTACGTCTAGTACAATATTGATACCATCTATGTATGCATGCATGTATAAGAATCACTACGTCAAAAGACCCGCTAAAACATCATGTCGTATCTCAATACGAACCAACACACATCACGGATCTTCTGGCCTCAAGCCCAATATCATCGACTCATCTCAAATCCCAATTACTATCCTCAAATCCAGTATATAAACACATAGTCCCATACCCATGTGTAAATATACACATCAATATATAATCCCATGTACGCACATATGAAAGAAGAATGTATGCAAATATGGGTGTGTGTAGTGCAACACTACCCTAGGGTTCGCAACACTAAAGTAATCCAACACACCAATATTCATCCTAAGCATCGTTATTAATCCCAAATAACATATAAAGATTGTTGGTGTGTATACGCATCCGTATACACCACCACGAACTGCGGGGGTGCTATACGCCATCCACCCGACTTCTCCCCGTAGATATAAATCTACTCACCTGGTCCTCGCTTGCAGGTGCCGACGCCGCCACGCGCTTGCTTGTCGTCTCGAAGTCCACATGGGGTACCTACATATCATAACGCACCGTATCGCATTAAAACTAAATTCGAAATCGAAACGGCATACGAAAATCAAATCGGCACGCGTATCACGCATAGGTCCAAACCTATCGCCTACACATGCAAGAATAGTCAAACCAACCCTCGATGTCGATGTACAAACGTCAAACCATCGAGAAAAATCCGATCACACTGATTTGCACATTCACGAACACTAATTTTAATATAAACTAGGTTAAAACTCACAAAAACCCCAATTTCACTTAAAAAGTCATTTTTCCGAAAATCTAGCAAGCACAATTCGCCGTTTTTGTACAAAACATGATGTTTAAATGAATGTAGCGGCCAATATAATTATTAAATATCTTAAATAAGTCATAGAAACAATTTCCGGAATTTAATCTCTTTAAATTCCAAAAACCCTAATATTCTAGTTTACAAAATACTTTTTTTAACAATTTCATAGCCAAAAATGCACAACTACAATTTAGGTTGGATTTGCATGATCTAAAGCATTAAACCACACTTAATAAAGTTAATGAAGTCATGAAAAACCTAAACACATTTTTAATCCCAAGTATTTAACCAATTTCAAAAACCTAGTAAGCAAATTAGCAAATTAACACAATTTTTAAACTAACCATTAGCACAAGCTACTAATCTTGTATTAACATGACAAAAAGCCTAAATATAACACACAACCATACACCAATTTTATAAAACCCTAACTTGCATTCAAATTCCTAACGTGAATTCCAAAACTTGCAACTTAAGCCTAATTAACACTTAAGTAGTTTAGCTTTAAGAAATTTGTAACAAATTAAGCAAAAATGTTTTAGAATTATACCCAAAAACATTTGAAGATCCAGAAGCATCCATGGCCCTCCAAAATGCTCTCTTTTCACAAAGATCCATGCTATACAGGCTAAGCTAAAATGGGTAGGAGTCGGATTTGGGTTTTGGGATTTTTTTTGATGGATTTGAGGCAATTTTTGATGAAGTTTGAAGAGAAAAGAGAAGGGAAATGGGGGGGGCTGCTGCTGCTGTAGGAGGAGAGGGGGGGGGGGTTGGCTGGAATGGGAGTGGGAGAGGAGAGAGAGGGAGGTAGAGAAAGTGGGGGGAGAAATCAAAGTCAATTCAAGGTCAAAGGTCCACCTCATTTCTCCATTTTCTTTTCTTTTCTTTCATTTCTTTTCCTTTGAAATTCAAGTGGGGAAAAATATGGTGGCTACTGAATTCAGCCAAGGGAAGAAGTAAATGGGGGCGTGTGGGTGTGGGTACGGGTGTGGGGTGATGAAAAATGATAAATACAATACCCCAAACATCCATTTACGCTAAAAAAAGCCTTTTTTCCTCAATAATTTCTAAACCGTTTTGGCAAATGATTTCGTTCCAAAAACCACATGATAAAATTTTATTTAATGTTTTATGATGCACAAAATTTGTTTCAACTCATTCCAATTTGTAATTTTCCCTAATTAAATGTATTAGTGACGGCTTAAAATAATAATAAAATAATATTTTTTTCAGAAAATTTAAAATTTCACCAGCGGCTCAATAAACACCAAATAATAGCAATTACATAGCTAGAATATGTTTATTTAATTTTTATAATAAGTTATTTGTATTTTGGCTTTTTACAGAAAACCCCCTTATTTTACCGATTTTTTCGAAATTTCACCGAAACGATTTTCAAAACGTTACAATCTTCCCCCCTTAAAGAAATTCGGTCCCCGAATTTAAATTCAAACTCCCCCAAATACTAAAACATCTAAGAACCCCATCAAGTTGTCGGGGCTCCGAAATTGTAAATACATAAAACAAATCGTAGCGCAGCGCATGCGCTTGAAAAATGAGCATATAACTCAAATCAAAACTCCGTCAAGCATCCCGCAATCATCGGAGTCATGGAGAAGACATAAATGCCAAATCTAAATCAAAACCAATATGACATAACTCGAAACTATACATGTAATTATCGAATCTATATCTGTAAGTATCTGAAGGAAATGCATGCCAAATCTCTTTAAGTCGCTGTGCAACGCGTATAACACTGCACAGTGGCGGACGTCTATCATAAGAAAATAACTATATACATATATACCTTTGTTTGAAATGTACGTTCCGCCGTTTTGGAAACAATTTAGAAGGGTCTCCTTATTTTAAACATTTCATGTCATATCAGACATGTAGGTAAATACTGAGGCTATAGCTCGCTTTTTGGAAATCCCTTCAATAACTACCAATGCATGCAAAAATATATTCAGGTACTGTCCTCTGACTAGTCCTGCTCAGTACGAAAACACATAGCAATATCATGAAAATGTACTGCTCTATACGAAATCAATCCTAAAATATGCACATGAATGCTACGTGTGTCTGGTGCCCACGGAAATCAAAATCCATGAATGTGCCATACATGCGCACAGAAACAACATCTAAGTGCATCGGGTGTGCACGAAACATCTGTCGTAGGCAACATGTGTGCCTGACAGCAAAATCAGGTGCATCTGACATGCACGAAAAATTCTCAATTTAGTGCCTCTGGTGTGCACCAAAATCACCCTTCAAAACATGCGCCCAACATGCGCGAAAATCCAAATCAGGTGCATCCATCGTGCACGAAATCATGAAATCCAATATCAAGCGCCGAACGTGCGTAAAATCAATCAGGTGCACAAGGTGCACAAAACAAATATCGAGTATCACAATCGAAATCGAAGTCCATTGCATCTAAGTGCACAAAAGGCGTATCACTGCACTGCAAGCATATAATAACTATACAGAGTGCAGGAACCAATTCGTGTGCGTGCATACGCATAAAATCAACTCAAATGTCTAAAACCGTAAAATCACAAACATGTGAAACCAAAGCACGAAAACGATATCAAGTGCAACACTGTGCAAAGATCGTAAATCCTCAATCATCAAAATCAAATCATACGAATAAACCACCCAAAACATCGTGATCAATAATGGCGGAACAGTACCGCTCAAGCGCATCCTTTAAGAATCTCGGCCAACCGTCACGGTCACTAGTGGGACGTCTCGTCGATGATCATGAACTCTGTCCTAATGATGTGCGTAACCATGACCACTCCTGGGTCAAGGTCTTCACTGTGAATTACCAATCTCTCGGTCCATCATCGCGACCACTCGTAAGACAGCATATCACTGGCGTCGGCCTCTGGTTCTCTGAATGTGCGTGACACCTCTGATCCTGGTGCAAGTATCATTGCAGCAGTGTCCTGGAAGGTATCCTGCTCACGGTCTCTTTCATGTCTCGTCTCTGCCAACTGTCCGGAAGTCATCGTCCTTTACTATATCTGCGTCTTGCTCTGGAACGACTGCATTCTCATCACGACTCTTCTAGAAGGTATATCCAAGTACCATGCCTCGGCATGCGCATCGCATCTCTGATGTCGGCGGAGTGGAACGTCATCTCATCTAGATCTGGTACGAACCTCCTACTTCACTTTTCTCTAATGTCGTCTGCTTTGGACTCGTCTCGTCGTGGCTGCATGGATTGGGCTCCAACGACTATCCTCGTATCTGGAGTCTCCCAAGAAATGCATCTCACCACCTAACATCCGAATTAAGTCGAACCATCCAATCGATTGTCAAAACCTCATAATCCCCCAAGGGCTCAACATCTTGGGCACAGTTTAATAGTATCGAGTACATACCACAGCATCGGTGGTCCAGCCGTAGAAGGGCAAACCCAAGCCTCACTAATGGCGCCGCAGAACTGCCGCAGACCCTAAGGTTCAAAGGCTTTCATACGGTCATTAAGTCGAGTTAGGGTTTCATTCTTCTAGAGGGACCATAGAATTGCCTGCATGTCTTTCCGAATACTTTAAACTTGGAATAGTAAGTTTCTGACATTCGATCGTCTCTGTCGACTCCCAACGTCTCCGCGTGAAGTCGTCTCTAGCTGGAATCAATCTATCTGATGACCTCGCATCGGGGTAGCGAACGAACCACCTGTCCTAGTCATTCATCATCGGGTGACTAGCGACCTTCTATCATCTCTTAGTACAACTCGTACTGTAATAGCTCCAACATCTGGGGCGATATCTCGTCGTTCGCAGCAATAACTAGCTCACTCGTCTGCACGCTGAACAGTGCCTCAAACATCATGAGTAAGCAACACACCAACGGTCATCAAAATCTGGCTGGCCTCCATCATTGGCCCAATTCTCTAGTGTCGATCAGCACCTCCGATTAACCTCATAAAGGCGATCCGCCAAACGCTCGTGGCGCGGAAACACAGTAAAAAGACACATCTCTGCAAACGTGTGTCGCCGGAATTTCGTCCTGGTCACTCCTCGTTCGTGACGAGCTTGTGCTGACCGCAACTCTAGCCGTAACTCTCCCTGCCTGTAACTGTAGCAGCAAAACCAAACTGGTACCGATGAGGCTAGATCAGGAAGGAATATAATACTGAACAAGGAAATGTACATCCTAACGCTTCATAAGTGGAGTGGCATGTCGTAAATATGCCGCGGAACATACCAACGATACGTCACTCTACTTTAGTCACCTATTCCATCAACCAAGGGTCATCCTACGCTCCGAAGGTTAAAACCTAACGCTCTGATACCAACTTTGTCACGACCCGAAAGTACGGAACATGACAGGCACTTAAACTACGAACGTCTCGAGGCGTACGTAATCTAAGTAAACCGAAAACCCAGAAATCCAAACCAAGAAAAGTAGTAGAGCGCAGGAAAAACCAACTTAAAGCAAGTAATTTCAATAGCATAAGCCGAATTATGCGGTTTTTAAATCATCAAAAATTTACTGAAAATTTCGGCAGAGTCTCCTTTGTAAATACTGGCCCCCAAACGGGATACAACATGAATAGTATACGAAATCAAGAAAAAGGCATCCCCAAGCGGGAGCTAGCTCTTCGTCAATCGACGGTCACAACCACACAAGCAATATAATATACAACGCCAACGGCGAGGATCAAAACTCAAAAGGAAACTCAAAACCACCAGAAATATAACGAGCGACTCTAAGGTCGAAAGAATAAACAACACTGGTCTCTATCTCAAAAAATACATGTTTGGTTGATGGAATTTACTAGATACAACGGAATAATATTATACAAGGTAATATGATGGGTACGATACAAGAAAAAACCCACCTACTAGTAAGTCACCCGAATGAAACTGAGCCCGCAAAGCCGTAAAGAAACATGTACGGCAAAACCTGCAAGAAACTGGGGCACAACGGGGGTGAGTTGCCAACTCGTGAATAGAAAAACATCTACGAATAAAAATCGCATGTATGACGCAATCCTAGGTCGTACGATCATAATATATTCTCAAATATATAACCAGCAGCCTATAACAAGGCTAGGGTAAATATCTAACCCGAGGGTAATCTCATGTGCCTGTGTCAGTGCCTCAGGTAGCAATATATCATAAGAATGAGGTATGAATGCACGGAACAGAATCCATGTACTGACGAAAAGTTCTTTCATAAATCAGTGAGATTTCTGTATTTTTAAAGTGAGGTACCATAAATGAAATCATCATAAAACAGTGCCCAGCATCGACACAAAACAAGTGTCCAAATATCTCGATATCTCTGTATCACAATCTCTGTACCTCAATATCTCAAAATCAATATCTAGGGTGACGTCAATCCAGACCGGCCCCTACCATCCATCTCAAGACCACGACGGTATCCTCCGGATATCCGACGCGTCGGTAATATCATCGGTCGGTAGTGCTCCCCTGCCAGGCTCAACGTCAACAACACATTCCTCTTGCCCCGGGGTACCGCACCGGGCCCACCATGTACCCGAAACGGTTCATCCATCTCCTCGAATCGGGTCTCGAAATCCATCAGCAAATTCATGGTGGACGACTCATACATCATAGGAAAACCGGATTTTTTTATTAAAAAAGAAAGAAAGCAGTTTATATATGTTTTGCGGTTTTCCTCCAAATCCATCAAATATCATGGGAATCCGAATCATCAATAGCATGTAAGACCATGAATATAAGCATGAGAATCCATGAATACGACATAACAATGAATAATAGTATGCATGAAGCGACAAGTAATAACTACAATATCTAAGCTGGCATATAAGGTATGTACACTAATATTATGTCAAACTACTGGCTATCAAGCTAAGTTAAGCAACAATATTTTCTAAGGTGTACGTGACATGGCAATTACCGATGAAGATGTGTGTGAGCCGGCAACTAAGTGTATGTGGTACATACGCATCATCGGTAATGGTGCTGGTGTCCTAACAACATAATGTCAACAATGCAATATGAAATAACAATGTAAATATGCGATGCGGAGCGAGCAACCAAAATGAGCGGGAGCTAAAAACTAGACGCAACTATAACTAATCTGCATTAATCTAATATAAGTCCTACAAATGGTGCCATTTGAAATAACACGAACCGCGGGGTTTTGAAAATAGGGTTACGGTGGTTTTTAAGAAAGGATACGTCTTTTGAAATATCCGTAGATCCCTTGACCTGTCTTTTAAAATACCCACGATCCGCTAGTTTGAAATAGGTGGGAGTCTAATCTAATCTAACAACTACACTAAACTATACGGCTGAACTAACAAGCTAAGCTACAAGTAAGGAAACCGCCTAACATCTGAGTCGATATATATACATACCTGTATATATATTAGTCGGTGATCCCGCCTCAATAATATCATATCCGATATCATAGCTATAATCAGACATCCCACGTCAAGAGTGCGGATCAATCATCAAAATATAGCTCGTACGTAAATCCGTCGTACGGCATCCCAAATCTGGGTACGGGTCAATATCACATTCATCATACTATTCATCTGATATCCTCTTTATCAAATATCATGATCGGGGTACTGATCTACGTCTAGTACAATATTGATACCATCTATGTATGCATGCATGTATAAGAATCACTACGTCAAAAGACCCGCTAAAACATCATGTCGTATCTCAATACGAACCAACATACATCACGGATCTTCTTGCCTCAAGCCCAATATCATCGACTCATCTCAAATCCCAATTACTATCCTCAAATCCAGTATATAAACACATAGTCCCATACCCATGTGTAAATATACACATCAATATATAATCCCATGTACGCACATATGAAAGAAGAATGTATGCAAATATGGGTGTGTGTGTGTAGTGGAACACTACCCTAGGGTTCGCAACACTAAAGTAATCCAACATACCAATATTCATCCTAAGCATCGTTATTAATCCCAAATAACATATAAAGATTGTCGGTGTGTATACGCATCCGTATACACTACCACGGACTGCGGGGGTGCTATGCGCCATCCACCCGACTTCTCCCCGTAGATATAAATCTACTCACCTGGTCCTCGCTTGCCGGTGCCAACGCCGCCACGCGCTTGCTTGTCGTCTCGAAGTCCACATGGGGTACCTACATATCATAACGCACCGTATCGCATTAAAACTAAATTCGAAATCGAAATGGCATACGAAAATCAAATCGGCACGCGTATCACGCATAGGTCCAAACCTATCGCCTACACATGCAAGAATAGTCAAACCAACCCTCGATGTCGATATACAAACGTCAAACCATCGAGAAAAATCCGATCACACTCATTTGCACATTCACGAACACTAATTTTAATATAAACTAGGTTAAAACTCACAAAAACCCCAATTTCACTTAAAAAGTCATTTTTCCGAAAATCTAGCAAGCACAATTCGCCGTTTTTGTACAAAACATGACGTTTAAATGAATGTAGCGGCCAATATACTTATTAAATATCTTAAATAAGTCATAGAAACAATTTCCGGAATTTAATCTCATTAAATTCCAAAAACCCTAATATTCTAGTTTACAAAATACCCTTTTTAACAATTTCATAGCCAAAAATGCACAAACTACAATTTAGGTTGGATTTGCATGATCTAAAGCATTAAACCACACTTAATAAAGTTAATGAAGTCATGAAAAACCTAAACACATTTTTAATCCCAAGTATTTAACCAATTTCAAAAACCTAGTATGCAAATTAGCAAATTAACACAATTTTTAAACTAACCATTAACACAAGCTACTAATCTTGTATTAACATGACAAAAAGCCTAAATATAACACACAACCATACACCAATTTTATAAAACCCTAACTTGCATTCAAATTCCTAACTTGAATTCCAAAACTTGCAACTTATGCCTAATTAACACTTAAGTAGTTTAGCTTTAAGAAATTTGTAACAAATTAAGCAAAAATGTTTTAGAATTATACCCAAAAACATTTGAAGATCCACAAGCAACCATGGCCCTCCAAAATTCTCTCTTTTCACAAAGATCCATGCTATACGGGCTAAGCTAAAATGGGTAGGAGTCGGATTTGGGTTTTGGGATTTTTTTTGATGGATTTGAGGCAATTTTTGATGAAGTTTGAAGAGAAAAGAGAAGGGAAATGGGGGGGGCTGCTGCTGCTGTAGGATGAGGGGGAGTTGGCTGGAATGGGAGTGGGAGAGGAGAGAGAGGGAGGTAGAGAAAGTAGGGGGAGAAGTCAAAGTCAATTCAAGGTCAAAGGTCCATCTCATTTCTCCATTTTCTTTTCTTTTCTTTCATTTCTTTTCCTTTGAAATTCAAGTGGGGAAAAAGATGGTGGCTACTGAATTCAGCCAAGGGGAGAAGTAAATGGGGGTGTGTGGGTGTGGGTACGGGTGTGGGGTGATGAAAAATGATAAATACAATACCCCAAACATCCATTTACGCTAAAAAAAAAAGCTTTTTTTCCTCAATAATTTCTAAACCGTTTTGGAAAATGATTTCGTTCCAAAAACCACATGATAAAATTTTATTTAATGATTTATGATGCACAAATTTTGTTTCAACTCATTCCAATTTGTAATTTTCCCAAATTAAATGTATTAGTGACGGCTTAAAATAATAATAAAATAATATTTTTTTCAGAAAATTTGAAATTTTACCAGCGGCTCAATGAACACCAAATAATAGCAATTACATAGATAGAATATGTATATTTAATTTTTATAATAAGATATTTGTATTTTGGCTTTTTACAGAAAACCCCCTTATTGTACCGATTTTTTCGAAATTTCACCGAAACGATTTTCAAAACGTTACAATCCAATTTGCGTAATAGGTGTACTATCTCCTAAACCAAGGAGTACTCGCAATCTGAGAGAGAAGGTAAAAGGAAAAGACAGCTGAATAATCCTATTCGTTTTCTCCAGAACCGGAAACCATCCTTGAATTCCTTCGAGTTCATATATAACCATACGATGGTTTTGTCCAATGGAAGTGGACGTTCGTAGTAATACGGGGTGTCCTGGAGAAAAGGGTAAAAGTAGGAGTGGCAATGAGGTCTGCAACTCTGACAATCCAAAAGCCAGTGTTAAGAAGGTTCGGTCAACTTGGTCACTGAGTCATAGTCTAGGGTCGGGTCAATGGTCGCTGCCAAAGAGAGAGAGAAAAGAAACACTCAGCGTGCACTCTAACCTAGATCAGAATGGTTATCACTTTATCTAATCTGGAAACCTCCCACTGTAACGTCAAATTCTTCCCCAAACCTGAAAGAAGAATTAGCCAGGATCACCCGAGGAGTAAACCAACTCATCAGTGGGAATCGGGATCCAACTATCATCGCATGATAACGTGACGGAATCCGCTCACGCTATCACACTCCAGAAGGTATGCGCATATCTTGCAAGTTTCAGTTTCTTTAGAAACTCCTGATGTGGATTTTTGCCCCATGCTCTTATGACCTTGACGAAGGCCAACAAATCATAAGTCACATGTCAAGTTCTACCCGTCATTGTCCAGGTTAATTTGAACCCACCCGTACAAGCCCTTGACGAAGGCCAACAAGGCTATACGACTGTCCCAAACCAATGCATCTATCTATGCAGCAGAAAAGTAACAAGCAGCTATGCCTTGACGAAGGCCAACAAACATAGCATGAATACTACGTGCTACCCGTCTGAAACGACGGAGGGCTACGAATGGTTTCTGGCCAAAACCTTTAACGTAATGAACTTGATATCGTTGAAGGAACTGGATAGCTTTGGAAAAATATAGTGACGAAAACCTTTACTAAAGAGGTCACTCCCGGTGAAGGGATCTCGGCTCTTTCCCCGTAGAATGAGGTGCAGGATATTCCAACTGAATACCACGATGCAAAGCAAAAGTAATCGGCTATAGTGAAGTTATTGCCCTGACGCAAACTTTTGTCCAAGGGGTCACTCCCGGTGAAGGGATCTCGGCCCTTGCCTTATCGACTGAGGAGCAGGATATTCCAACTGAATACCACGATGCAAAGCAAAAGAGAACGCCCTTGCAATAACAGCTTTTTGAAAAAGTGTTTCAACAACATCAAATAGGTTTGTTTAACTTGCATTTATCCAAATCAACGCAGTCCCATCAATTGATCACACAAAAAAGAACGAAAATAATGATGTACGTATATGCCATCCGCATTCGCCACTGGGTCCCGTCATCACCCGTTAGGTTACTTAACTAACGACAGAGTGGGGACTGGACTAGCGCGGATGCAAAACATATACAACATCTACTAGTATATATATAATATATAATTTTAGCTCAAGGCGTGATAAAATGCAACATCACAGAAATGTACAGCATCACAGAACAATACAGATATCTGGGATCCCCGGGTTTCACAGAGCCGCTACTGAAACCCGACGTTTCCCTGGTCGTGTGGATAGCCTGTGCAAAGAAATCCTAGACCCCTACGGGCGCGGCAAGTTACCCGCCAAAACCTGAAGCGAGGCAGCCCCCTTCAGCAACGTGAATGGACCACCCAGCACTTCACGGAATCCGATAACATGGGCACCCCTCCTGGGTCAACCTGTACCCCCTACGAGTGCGGCGAATAGCCCGCCAATTCTAGAGTAAAGCCCCTTCCGTCTCAACGCCATGAGATGCGGGCTTGTTGCCCTCTAGAACCCGGCTATCCGTGCACCCCTCCGCTGGGTAATCCTAGTACAGAAAGTAAAAATATACATACAACGGGTACATCGACCTCGACCTGGTCGTACCCCAAAAGATTAATACAAACAGGCAGTGACGGCAGTCCACATGTCGGACACTCGCCCCGCAATAACAAATGTACATATAAAACAAAACTGTACTAGCATTGCATCCAGGCTATCCCCCATGACCGATCCGCAACATCACAGCACAACACAGAACATCAACGTGAATGTCACGTTCGCAAATCCGTCTAAAAGGGCTATAGCAGATAGACTGGATTTACCGATCGAGTGACATTCACGGTCACAGATATAATGTAAATACTGTGAACTAGCATGTTTAAAATATCCGATCGACCAAATTTTATCAAGTGGGCCCCAAGCAGTACTGTAGCACTTACAGAAAATCTGGCCCAAAAATAATATCCCAAAACCCCTATTTCCAAGTCTAAAGCCCTCTGGAAAAGTTTGGCATGCTGATCAGTTAAAAGCGCGGCGGAACCGCGGCCCAAGCATGGGTTTGGCCGCGGTTCCGCGGCGGTATGGAGTGATCTCGCGACCAAATTTTCACAGAATTCTTAGATTTTCAGGCACCGTACTCTGAAACAACCTGAAAAATTTTTAGAGCAGAAAAAATTTCGACAGAAACACGATGCATTGGAAAATACGGTTTTTGGGGATTTTTGTTCGATCGAGTTCTAAACATACTAGAGCAAGCTAGGCTAGGTTAACGGCGTGGCTCTGATACCAATGTAAGTCCGCGGCGGCGCCCCGGCCGTCGATCCGACGCCGGAAACGCGGAAACAAAAAACTTTCTAACAACTAGAAACCGGCACCACCGCGCACTTTTCACCCGGATCGGGCCATTAACCTAGCTACTAGCAAGATACAAGATGGGTAGAGAAGTATACCAAGCGATCCGTGTCCTTCGGTCTTCGTCTCCACTCCGATCTCCCGCAGAATCTCCGTTCATCTCCTCCTCGTCGGAAAGGGCACCACGTAGCTGGAATCGTATACGGGCTCCCACCTCTTGACCGAGGCAACTCGGGCGTGAAGTTGGCTAGCCGACGCGTCCAAGGGATGCTATAGAATAGTGTAGAAGCGATGTCTCTTTAGGGTTTATGGAAGTTGCCATGTATGGAGGAATAGAGAATGAACCGTGGAAAGAGCTTTGGAATTTTGGCTAGCAAGAGAATGGAAAATGAGATGAAGAGAATGTTTCACCCAAAAATTGAAGCTCTCTCATTCTTACCCCTCAAAAGTGGCCGGCCAAAACTCCTTGATGGAATGAGGAGAGAGATACCACAAAAGGCATAAATCAATATGTGAAGATAATTATCAAATTATCTCACATCAACCACTAATCAAAGATAAATCAAAACCCCATCACCAAAAAGCAAAGGAAATGACCATAATGGAATATCATCACGATAAAGGCACAAATGCAATAAAGCCCTCACAAAAGAGTTATTTGCAAACTGCAAATAACCCCCTCCATCAATCGGAAAGTCCGGCCGGGAAGGAATAAAAGAAAACCGGCCGGAACGGAATGCAAACTGGCAACTTCAGAAAACTGATCCCGTAATAAAATCACAGGGAAAACCCCACTACTGCAAATGCATGCCGCATTGTATTCCCACTGAACACAAAAGCAAAGAGACAAAACTACACTATCAAATACTAGGATCCGGCTTAAGCCAAAGCCGGCTAGTAAAAACCGTCCGATCACGATCCGTGCAATACCGCACGTATCTGATCGAACCCTGCCATATCTCCATACGGCCTCTACAGCGTTTCGCCCGAAACCTGAGTAACTGAGTGTGTGGTGGACTCTAAAGGCTCGTCAATACTATGGTTGCGGGTTTAACCACTAGCACATCAGAGGTATAAGCCATACGTGACGGGCCACCAGCTATTGACCAAAAGGGACGTCGATGAGCGAACTCATCCTGACACCCTACTGAGCCTGTCAGTGACAATATCCGTACAGTCCGGTCCGTTCGTCTATGAGCATCGCATGGCGGGCCTAGGGGGTTGGTAAAAAGTCAGACCCCCAAAAGCGGTACAAGTCGTGTCGGAGTGTAGCCCAGAACACCCTGAGAAACTACTGGAATATCTACCAGCAAATCTCCTGCCTTGGCCAAGGACTTTTCATGTTTTGGCTCTCCTAGACACAGCGCGACCTCACCCCCAATACCGGGAGAGACGAACCCCTGCAGATCCGCTCACTGCCTCCATGTGGCTCGGGACTGTACCCAACTAAAACCTGTTTGCACGACTCCTGTTAGTGTATATGCCCTAGGGGCCATTATTGTATCATACTAGTTTGTATATTACTTAATGGAAGCTTGGGATATTCACATGTATATAACAGTCTTGCTAAACATGGTAGTATGCTACTTGGTTTTTCTATCTTAATATGTGAGTATACGTATTGATAGAGCTCTTAGGATCTTGCTTGACTACCAGCGTTGTGATGGCAGTCACACTAGTGGGGGCTGGGTAGTCTACAAGCACATCCTTATTCAGGTCCCTAGTCGTTGGATTATCGAGACAGAGCATCAATACTCCAGAGTAGACTAGTGTGTACGCTTCTCATCCTAGTTGGGGAGATGGTCTGTCCCACAGCCGTCAGTACGTCGTACTGGAGATAGTATACAGGTGCTCGTTAGGTTACGGGTACACCGGACAGGACTCACAGGGAACTGTTGGTTGGTTTTATACCAGTCGTCAGTGAACAGTTCCCAGGTGACATGAGTACAGCATAGTCCGCAGACTTGACACTGCTACTTCGCCTCGAGTGTGTCCCACTGTTCTTAGATTGCTACCCTACCACGGCTCAAAGGAGTCGTGCAAACAGGTAGCAGTTGGGTGCAGTCCCGAGCACTTGGAGGCAGTGGCGGTTTGACAGGATTCGTCTCTCCCGGTATTGGGAGTTGATATCGCGCTGTGTCAGAGAGCCATTACGCAAAGTCGCTGGCCAGGGTAAGCGAGATTTGCTGGTAGGTTCCAGTAGTTTCTCAGGGTGTAATGGGCTTCCCTCCGACACGACTTATACCGCTATTAGGGGACTGACGCTTGCCACCCCCTTAGGCCCGATATGCGATAGTCTTGGACGAACGGACCGGACTGTATGGAGATTGTCACATCAGACTCAGTAGGAGTTCGGATGGGTTTCCTCATCGGCCTTCTTATCGACATCTACCTGGGGACCGTTACGTACAGCTAGTGCCTCTTGCGGTCTGTGGTTAAACCCACTGCCAGCGTAGTAGTCGAGTCTCTAGAGTCCCACACAGAGAGTTTCCCTACTCCGGGCGAAACGATATAGAGGTCGTATGGTTTTACGACAAGGGTTCGGACGCATACGTGTGTTTACGCACGTACGACTTTCGGACAGTTTTTACCAGTCGGCTTTGGTTTAAGCCAGTTACTGGTATCCGGTTATTGGATTTATACAGTCTAAAGTTTTTCCGTATTTTTGCGGAAAGGAGGGGCGTTCTCGTAATTACGCGAGAAGCTTCTAGAAGGTGGTGACTAAGGGGGGTTTAGGTGGCATATACAATGAATGTGATTAGTGAGTCATTTGGATGATTCATCCATGTGATTAATGCATCATAAATGCTTAATGACTCATGGAGATGAATCATCACTAGATATTATAAAGCATGGTTGTTAAATTGATTTATTTTCTTTTCTTGATAAAAAGAAATGCTTGATATATATTATCATAACTCATTATTCTCACTTCATTATTATGTTCACCTTCTCTCTCCTCAAGCTCTCCCACTTCAAACCCTAATCCTCCCCTCTCATGTGTTGAGTACAAGGATTAGTTAGACTAATTAAACCATAACCCTCACTCTATATCACCTAGCTTCTTTGATCAGCACTTAAAGAAGTTTAGTTGCCTCAAGTTTAGAGGCTAAGCTTGGAGTAAAGCTCTCGGGTGGATCGTCTACTAATTCGAGAAGGCTGAGAAGGAGGTGGAGTTCGCAAAGACGAAGGACATGATTCGTTAGGTATAATCCCTAAACATAGTAGTATAGAACTTCTATGTTTGTAGTTAGTTATTGTTTAGCTTCGATTCAAGCGGTTAGTCGATGTTTGTGTTTTAAACAAGTTAGTTTTCAAAAATTCCGCCTCCCCACAAGCATTGGGGTGTTGTACATCGACTTACAGTGGTATCAGAGCCTCGCTAAACAATAAATAACTTATTTGCAAATTTGTATGAATTTCGAACGGAAAAAATGAAACCGGAAAAGCCTGAAATCATAAGTTTCTGTCGATTTTTAAATGAAGTCCAAAAATTTTTCAGGGACGTTCAGAAATCATGAAAAGACAGTAGAAGAACCCCCAAGAAAATTGGGCTCCTGAATCGCCTAAAGCGCCGCGGAACCGCGGCGGATCCCAACGATCCGCCGTGATTCCGCCACCGAGTTGGCGATTCAGGAACCCAATTTTCCTGTGTTGCTTCTCTGTGATATTTGGTATTTTCTGGAAATTTTAATTTTTGCTCAGGTTTCAGATTTACAGAGAAGTATTGGAGCAAAATTAAAAGTGTTTAATCGATCGAAATTGTACAGTATTTGCTTGTTGGATTATATCTGTGTTTGTATAATGTGTTCGTAAACCTCCCCTAACTGCTAGTATGTTGGTTGGCAGGGGGTTGCACATTTCTGTAATGGATTTTATCTGTTTGTGCATATGAACTTTGTTGGACTGTTGTGATGTATAGCCGGGGTTATGTGATGGGTTATTATTTAATTCATTTGACGTAAATGTAATTTGTTGTAATATTATTTTGCGGGGCACATCCAGATTGCGGTTGTAGCCACCGTTGTATTATTTCATTTTACTGTTTTTGCTCCTAGCACAGACCCAAGGAGGGGTGCACAAACTGCTGGGCGGGTAGTTTGCCGCACCCGTAGGGGTCTTGGATGTGGTAATGGCTATTCATCACAACTGTGTAATCCGTCTTTTGTTGCAGGCTCAAAACAAACACGGATTGCTTGCAAATCCAATTAAGTTCATCTGTGATCTGGAATGAATATCATTGCGTCAGACGAATGTAAAATATCTATATATATGATAGCTATTTTAGACATCACTTATGTTTTACACCCGCGCTAGCCCAGTCCCCGCTCTGTCGTTAGTTAAGTAACCTAACGAGTAATGACGGGACCCAGTGGCGAATGCGGATGGCATAAGAGGACGTCATATTTTCGTTGTTCTCTGCAATGATAGGTTAATGATGGGACGCATTATCTATAATGCAAAGAAAATAAACCAAAGTTTTAATCGTTGGAAGAATTTAAAAGAAACCACTCGGTTAATTTTAAAACAGATATTTTTAAATGTGGAGCTTTAACCACTCCTTTTAAAAGCTGTCAGGTTCCTTCGGTTATATCAAGTTCGCTACGTTCACGGTTTCGCCAAAACCATTCGTAGCCCTCCGTCATTTCATCTGGGTATTCAGTAGTATTCAAGTTATGTATTTTGACCTAACGCCAAGGCATAGTGTTTGGTAGCTACTGGATATTCATTTATTGCATAGATAGATGAGTTAGTTTGGGACAGTCGTATTATCATTTTGGCCGAACGTCAAGGATATATACGGATAGGTTCAAATTGACAAGATAATGATGGGTAGAACTTTACATGTGACTTATGACATTTTGACCTAACGCCAAGGTCATAAGAGCATGGGGCAAAAACTTATATCGGGAATTTCTAAAGAAACTGAAATTTGCAAAGAGATGCATACCATTTGGAGTTTGATGAATGTTGGTAGCATTCCTTCAACATTATCATACGATGATATTTGAATCCCGATCCTACTGTGAGTATATGCTACTTATCAGGATATTCGTCACTTAACGATCAATGCTATAAACCAAGTAGGTGTCAAGAAAAGTGTCAGCGGGGTTACGCCCCCAGAGAAAAGAGGTTCTTTAATTAAGGAACTTCGCGAAAGCGTTGGAAAACCTCCCTCGAAGTATCGACACTGGCCTGGCTGAACGGTTAAGCAAGAATTGTACAGTGAGAATAGTCCTGGCTAATTCTACTTTTATGGTTTGAGGAAGGATTCGAGAAACAGTGGGAGCCATCCAGTTTAGATAAACTAAAAACCACTCTAAACTTGCAAGAGCATCATGCTAAAGAGTTTTCTTCTCTCTCTCCTAATTGCAGCGACCCTGAAAATGACTGGACTTAAGTTACTTTTAGAGAAAAATATACTGACAGGGCCAAACTATAAAGATTGGCTGCGGAATGTCAAAATGGCTTTGACCTAAGACAAATTAGGGTACGTCCTCACCGCTACGGCACCTGCTGTCCCTGGTCCCAAATCCAGTAATGCGGATAAGGAAATCCGCAAAACCTGGGATTTTGATTGCGCGAAAGCCAAGTGCATCGTGCTTGCCTCGATGGACAATGAACATCAGTGGAGGCACGAGGATATGGAACTAGACGCCATATTTCTCCATACAAAAGAACTTTATGGAGAGAAATCTCGTATAACAAGATACGAGACCTCAAAGAACTTGTTTCGAGCGAGGTTGGCTGTCGGGTCATCGGTAGGAGAACATGTCCTAAAGATGATCGGCTATATAGAAGAGCTCGCAAACCTTGGGACGACTTTGGATAATGAGCTCTATACAGACCTTATTCTCCAGTCCCTTCCTTCCACCTACGCCCAGTTTATCCTGAACTTCAACATTCAAAGAAAAGAATTTGAACTTCCGGAACTCCTGAACATGTTAAGGAGTGCAGAGGGCACCTTGCAGAAGGCAAGGGAAACACCCGCTATGTTTGTTGGCGGTGCATCTTCTTCCGGGTCCAAGGCTAGGGCCAAAGGAAGGAAGAAGAAGGCTGCCCCCAGACCTAGAGGAGGTGTAAGTAAGGTGGGAGGGAAGGGAAAGAAAAAGTTTGCGGTACTGGTAGTTGGCCAGGATGAGTGCTTCCATTGTCACAGCAAAGGGCACTGGAAGAAGGATTGCAAGGTGTGGAACGCCAAGAACCAGGAACCGAAGCAAGATGTGGCTTCGACTTCAGGTGTGTTTGTAATTGAGAATTGTCTGTCGATCAACTCTACTTCCTGGGTATTGGATACCGGATCAGGATCTCATATTTGCAATTCATTGCAGGCACTGAGAAACCGTAGAGTGCTGAAGGAAGGTGATATGACCCTAAAGGTTGCTAACGGAGCTAGCGTAGGAGCTGCGTCCGTCGGGGATTGTCACCTAGGATTGACGAGTGGACACATTTTGGTTTTACATAACTGTTTTTTTGTACCAAGCTTAACGCGTAATATCATATCAGTTTCCTTGTTATCAAATAAAGGTTATGATTTCACGTTTGTAAGAGATGTTGTTAACATCCACCTTAATCATGGTTTGATTGGGTCCGGTACACTAAATAACGGTATATATGTTTTAAACCAACTCCAAATTTTCAATGTCCAGAATACACTAAAAAGAAAGTCTCCAGATTTAAATAAAGTTTTCTTATGGCATTGTAGACTGGATCACATCAATGAGAGAAGGTTGACAAAGTTGCATAGAGAAGGATATTTGGACTCGTTCGAATATCAAACTTATGACACTTGTCAATCTTGTCTCAAAGGAAAGATGACAAAGACTCCATTTACTGGACAACGAATAAGAGCGAGCGAGCTCTTAGGACTCATACACAGTGATGTATGTGGTCCAATGTTTACGCATGCAAGAGGTGGTTTTTCATATTTCATTACTTTCACGGATGATTACTCAAGATACGGATTCATTTATCTGATGAAACATAAATCCGAGGCTTTTGAGAAATTCCATGAGTATAAGAATGAAGTAGAAAACCAAACCGGCAAAAGTATCAAGACACTTAGATCTGATCGAGGTCGTGAATACTTAAGTGCCGAGTTCCTAGGTTACCTAAAAGAGAAAGGAATTCTCTCTCAGCTTACTCCTCCATACACTCCACAGCATAACGGTGTATCGGAGATACGGAATCGAACCCTATTAGATATGGTACGATCCATGATGAGTAATGCTGAGTTACCGCGATCTTTCTGGGGTTATGCGCTAGAATCAGCAGCATATCTTTTGAACATGGTACCTACTAAGACTGTGCCTACCACTCCATATCAGATGTGGACTGGGAAGAAACCCCATCTTCAGCATATGAAGATTTGGGGATGTCCAGCTTTTGTTAAAAAGCAGCATGTGGACAAGCTCGAGGCACGATCAGTAAAATGTATGTTTATGGGATATCCAAAGAACTCCAAGGGATATTATTTCTATTACGCAGAGGAACAAAAGGTCTTTGTTTCTCGTAATGCCCATTTTCTGGAACATCAGTTTTTAGAAAAGGAAATAAGTGGGAGCGAAATAGAACTGGAAGAAATTCCAGAACCACAAACTGCTACTGAAAGTTTGGTAGAACCGGAAGTTCAAGAAGTACAGGACATTCCCGCACCCCTCCGCAGGAGTAGTAGGCCGTCTCATCCGCCTGAGAGATACTACGGTTTTCTCATAGATGGGGATATAGAGGATTGCATCATAGATGATGATGAACCTACTGACTTCCAGCAGGCCATCCAAAGCGGCGACTCGGTACGATGGCTAGATGCAATGCGGACCGAAATGGTGTCCATGTACACCAACAAAGTATGGACTTTGGACTTTGTTCCAGATAGGGTAAAACCCATAGGATGCAAATGGATCTTCAAGAAAAAGATTGGTGTAGATGGACAGGTGGAAACCTATAAGGCTAGACTTGTTGCAAAGGGTTTTCGTCAAAGACCTGGTTTGGACTATGACGAAACTTTTTCTCCAGTGGCTATGCTCAAATCCATTCGGGTCCTTCTTGCTATTGCTGCCTTCCATGATTATGAAATCTGGCAGATGGACGTAAAGACGGCTTTTCTGAATGGAAATTTAGAAGAGTGCGTCTATATGGATCAGCCAGAGGGTTTCAATCAGAGTGGGAGCAGCGGGAAAGTATTCAAGCTGCTTAAGTCCATTAATGGACTAAAGCAGGCATCGCGGAGTTGGAACATCTGTTTTGATGAGATAGTCAAAGAATATGACTTTATCAAAAATCCAGATGAACCGTGCATATATAGTAAAGTTGTAGCCAGAAGTGTTGTATTCCTCGTCTTGTACGTGGATAACATTTTATTGATAGGAAATGACATTCCTATGCTACAATCTGTCAAAGGATTCTTGTCACACAGGTTCTCCATGAATGACCTGGGTGATGCCTCTTACATTCTGGGGATCCGGATCTATCGTGATAAATCCTAGAGGATGTTGGGACTTTCGCAGTCCAGGTATATCGACACTGTACTGAAAAAATTCAGTATGGAAGATTCTAAGCGCGGTAATCTACCGGCATGTCACGGAATCACCCTCTCCAAAGAGATGTCTCCCAAGACTGATTTGGAAAGGGAACGCATGTCTATTATACCCTACGCTTCTGCGGTAGGCTCTATAATGTATGCGATGTTGTGCACCAGACCAGATGTAGCTTACGCACTGAGCGTGGTAAGCCGGTATCAGTCAGACCCAGGGGAGATGCACTGGATAGCAGTAAAGAACATTCTCAAGTAGCTGAGAAGGACTAAGGAGATGTTCTTGGTTTACGGCGGAAAAGACCTCAGGTTGGAGGCCTTTGCTGATTCCGGCTTCCAGAGTGATAAGGAAGATTCCAAGTCCATGTCGGGTTATGTCTTTACCCTCAATGGAGGGGCGGTGTGCTGGAAGAGTTCCAAGCAGGACACCGTTGCTGACTCGACGATGGAAGCGGAGTATATAGCTGCTTGCGATGCCGCAAAAGAAGCAGTCTGGATGAAGAAGTTCCTAACAGAACTTCAGGTGGTTCTTACCATAGTTGATCCAATACCTCTGTATTGCGACAACAACGGAGCTATAGCTTTAGCGAAGGAACCAAGGTCCCATCAGAAGTCCAGACACATCTTAAGGCGGTATCACCTGATCAGGGAGATCATTGATCGTCAGGAGATCGAGGTTCGGAGAGTTGCTTCTGAAGAGAACATCGCTGATCCATTCACGAAGGCCCTACCTCAGATTCAGTTCGAGAGGCTACTCGAGATCATCGGTCTTCGATATGCCAGTACATGGCCCTAGTGCAAGTGGGAGATTGTTAGTGTATATGCCCTAGGGGCCATTATTGTATCATACTAGTTTGTATATTACTTAATGGAAGCTTGGGATATTCACATGTATATAACAGTCTTGCTAAACATGGTAGTATGCTACTTGGTTTTTCTATCTTAATATGTGAGTATACGTATTGATAGAGCTCTTAGGATCTTGCTTGACTATCAGCATTGTGATGGCAGTCACACTAGTGGGGGCTGGGTAGTCTACAAGCACATCCTTATTCAGGTCCCTAGTCGTTGGATTATCGAGACAGAGCATCGATACTCTGGAGTAGACTAGTGTGTACGCTTCTCATCCCAGTTGGGGAGATGGTCTGTCCCACAGCCGTCAGTACGTCGTACTGGAGATAGTATACAGGTGCTCGTTAGGTTATGGGTACACCGGACAGGACTCACAGGGAACTGTTGGTTGGTTTTATACCAGTCGTCAGTGAACAGTTCCCAGGTGACATGAGTACCGCATAGTCCGCAGACTTGACACTGCTACTTCGCCTCGAGTGTGTCCCACTGTTCTTAGATTGCTACCCTACCACGGCTCAAAGGAGTCGTGCAAACAGGTAGCAGTTGGGTGCAGTCCCGAGCACTTGGAGGTAGTGGCGGTTAGACAGGATTCGTTTCTCCTGGTATTGGGAGTTGATATCGCGCTGTGTTAGAGAGCCATTACGCAAAGTCCCTGGCCAGGGCAAGCGAGATTTGCTGGTAGGTTCCAGTAGTTTCTCAGGGTGTAATGGGCTTCCCTCCGACACGACTTATACCGCTATTAGGGGACTGACGCTTGCCGCCCCCTAGGCCCGATATGCAATATTCTTGGACGAACGGACCGGACTGTATGGAGATTGTCACATCAGACTCAGTAGGAGTTCGGATGGGTTTCCTCATCGGCCTTCTTATCGACATCTACCTGGGGACCGTTACGTACAGCTAGTGCCGCTTGCGGTCTGTGGTTAAACCCACTGCCAGCGTAGTAGTCGAGTCTCTAGAGTCCAACACAGAGAGTTTCCCTACTCCGGGCAAAACGATATAGAGGTCGTATGGTTTTACGATAAGGGTTCGGACGCATACGTGTGTTTACGCACGTACGACTTTCGGACAGTTTTTACCAGTCGGCTTTGGTTTAAGCCAGTTACTGGTATCCGGTTATTGGATTTATACAGTCTAAATTTTTTCCGTATTTTTGCGGAAAGGAGGGGCATTCTCGTAATTGCGCGAGAAGCTTCTAGAAGGTGGTGACTAAGGGGGGTTTAGGTGGCATATACAATGAATGTGATTAGTGAGTTATTTGGATGATTCATCCATGTCATTAATGCATCATAAATGCTTAATGACTCATGGAGATGAATTATCACTAGATATTATCAAGCATGGTTGTTAAATTGATTTATTTTCTTTTCTTGATAAAAAGAAATGCTTGATATATATTATCATAACTCATTATTCTCACTTCATTATTATGTTCACCTTCTCTCTCCTCAAGCTCTCCCTCTTCAAACCCTAATCCTCCCCTCTCATGTGTTGAGTACAAGGATTAGTTAGACTAATTAAACCATAACCCTCACTCTATATCACCTAGCTTCTTTGATTAGCACTTAAAGAAGTTTAGTTGCCTCAAGTTTAGAGGCTAAGCTTGGAGTAAAGCTTTCGGGTGGATCGTCTACTACTTCGAGAAGGCCGAGGAGGAGGTGGAGTTCGCAAAGACGAAGGACACGATTCGTTAGGTATAATCCCTAAACATAGTAGTATAGAACTTCTATGTTTGTAGTTAGTTATCGTTTAGCTTCGATTCAAGCGGTTAGTCAATGTTTGTGTTTTAAACAAGTTAGTTTTCAAAAATTCCGCCTCCCCACAAGCATTGGGGTGTTGTACATCGACTTACAACTCCTTTGAGCCGTGGTAGGGTAGTAATCAAAGCACAATGGGAACTCACACGAGACAAATGACGATCTCAGGTCGATGAACTAACCTGTACACATGTCACCTGGGAACTGCTGTCTGACATCTGGTATAATCCCAACTAGCAGGTTCCCGACGAGTCCTGTCCGGTGTACTCATAACCCAATGAGCACCTGTATACATCTTAGGTGAACCAACTGACACCAGTGGCTTGTGAGACCGGCCACCGCCCCTCGTCGGGGTCTCGACTGTATACACTAGTCTACTCTGGAGAATCGATACCCTGTCTCGAAACTCCCACGACTAGGGACCTTTTAAGGATGTGCTTATGGACTCCAGCTCTCACTTACATGATCGCCCTCATACTGCTGGTAGTCAAGCAAGAATCCTAGGGGCTCTATCAACGTGTAATAGCGACTCGTAAGGTCACCTAAAGCAGTACACGACGATAAAGATAAACCAGATAGCATACTATCATCTTGAGTAAGACTGTCCTACTGGGACAGGTCCTCCCCTCAATCATTGCAATCACGTGCCTGTGATCCAATAATTGACTCTGAGGGCACTATCTCCAACATATATATGATATACCCTGCACCTTATTCGATGAGGAAAGAGCCGAGATCCCTTCACCGGGAGTGACCTCTTTAGCGAAACTGGCAGATGCTACAAAACTCGGTTTGTCTTTTGATTGCTTTTAGAGTTTTGCTTTGCACAGTGATATATATGATATATCCTGCACCTTATTCGATGAGGAAAGAGCCGAGATTCCTTCACCGGGAGTGACCTCTTTAGCAAAACTAATGAAAGCCTCAAAATCACTCCATTTTAAAATTTTACATGATTCTACGACGATATCAAGTTCATTACGCAATAGGTTTTCAGAAAAACCTGTCGTAGCCCTCCGTCATTTCAGATAAAGACTATTTAGTATTCATGCTACGTTTGTTGACCTCTGTCAAGGCGTAGTGTGCGGTAGCTGACTAGTAATTATCTGTAAAGCATGTGATGTGATTGGATTAGGGTAGTCGTACGACCTTGTTGACCTCTGTCAAGGGTCGTGCGAGTGGGTTTGATTCAATCAAGAAATGACGGGTTGAACTTGACTAGTGCACTATGGTTTGTTGACCTCTGTCAAGGTCATAGCACACTAGGGGCAAAATATTATCGGGAATTTCAAGTGTTGAAATTTGCAATGAGATTGCATACCTCCTATGAGATAGTTGGATCCCGATACCCACTGCGAGCAAGAGTTACTCCTGGGAGAGTTATACATAGGACAATTAGCCGATCAAGTAGGTGTCTAGAAAAGTGTTAACTGGGTTACGCCTCTGAGAAAACGAGGTTTACTTCAATTAGGTCCGTGCGAAAGCACGGGGAACCTCCCTCAAGTACCGACACTGATCTGGCTGAAAGATTGACGAAATTGTAAGGTGTAATTAATCCCGGCTAATCTTACCTTTTAGGGTTTGAAGGTAGATTTGATAAAAACAGTAGGAGACATCCTGATTAGATAAGATAATAACCAATCTAATCTTGCAAGAGCATACGCTAAAGTGTTTTCTTTTCTCTCTCTCCAGGTAGCAACCATGTCAGGCCATAATCAAGATAATAATATGGATGTATTGACTGAACCCGCTTATTATACTAAGCAGGGGAACGTTGGACCCGTTCTTTCTTATAAGAGTTATAAGACTGAACAGGAAACAGGAGAATATCTGGATTCTCACGCAGCCCAAAAGAACATGCATGTTGATGCATCTTCTTTAGGTGTGTTAGTTATTGAGAACTGTTTCTCAGTTCACCCTACGTCCTGGGTTCACCCTACGTCCTGGGTATTAGATACCGGATCAGGATCCCATATTTGTAAATTGTTACATGGGCTACAAAAATGTAGAGAACTGGGAAAAGGTGATCATTCCGTTCAAGTAGGAAACGGTGCAAGTATTGCAGCCAAAGCAGTTGGCGAATATCACCTTGTATTGCCAAGTCGTAATACACTGATTCTAAATGAGTGCTATTATATACCGAACATGATGTGCAACATTATATCAGTTTCTTTATTAAGTAAAGAAGGAGATAATTTTGTAGTAAAGGATAATGTTATAAACATATTCCTAGATCAAAAGTTGATTGCATCAGGCTCGTTACATAATGACATATTCATTCAAAATCAAAATACAGTCCTGAATATACAAAACACACACAAGAGGAAAAGTTCAGATATGAACGAATCCTTCTTGTGGCATTGTAGACTTGGTCATATCAATGCGACACGACTGGCTAAGTTACATAGAGATGGATATTTGAATCCGTTCGAATTATCATCTTATGATACTTGCCATTCATGTCTCAAAGGAAAAATGACCAAAGCTCCGTTTAGTGGACACGGAGAAAGAGTTACGGAACTCTTAGGACTGATACATAGTGATGTATGCGGTCCCATCTCTACGCATGCCAGGAACGGTTCTTCCTACTTCATTACATTCACTGACGATCTCTCTAGATTCGGACTTGTGTTCCTGATAAAACACAAGTCTGAAGCTTTTAAGAAATTCAGAGAATATAAGCACGAAGTAGAAAAACAAACGGGCAAAAGTATTAAGATCCTTCGATCTGATCGAGGAGGAGAATACTTAAGCAATGAATTCCTAGATTATCTAAAAGAGAATGGGATTCTTTCTCAGCTTACTCCTCCTTATACACCACAGCACAATGGTGTATCGGAGCGGAGAAATCGCACCTTATTAGATATGGTGCGCTCTATGATGAGTACAGCTGAGTTACCTATTTCCTTCTGGGGGTATGCGATTGAGACAGCAGCATACCTATTGAATCAAGTTCCAACTAAATTTTTACCTACCACACCATATGAGATATGGAGTGGGAAGAGACCATGTCTTAAACGAGTTAAGATATGGGGTTGCCTGGCCTATGTCAAAAGGCAAAATCCAGACAAACTCGAGGCACGGTCAGTTCTATGTAAGTTTGTGGGATATCCTAAACATTCAAATGGATATTTTTTCTACCACAGTGAACAACAAAAGGTGTTTATTGCTCAACATGCCACCTTTTTAGAAAAGGAATTTATTGCAAAAGAGATTAGTGGCTCTGAGGTAGAACTGGAAGAAGTTCCAGCAACACAAACTGTAACTGAATATTTAGTGGAACCAGAGGATTCGGTAGTACCCGACGAACCCCAGCCTTTCCGCCGATCTAGCAGGGTTTCTCATCCACCTGAGAGATACTACGGTTTTCTTATTGATGGTGGAAGCGAGGATTGCATCATGGAAGATGATGACCCAACTAGTTTCGAGCAGGCCATCACGAGTGGTGACTCTTTGAAATGGCTAGATGCAATGCGATCTGAGATGGAATCCATGTACACCAATAAAGTATGGACTTTTGAAAATGCTCCTGAAGGGGTAAAACCCATTGGGAGCAAGTGGATTTTTAAAAAGAAATTTGGTGTAGATGGAAAAGTTGAGACTTTCAAAGCTAGACTTGTAGCAAAGGGTTTTCGTCAACGACCAGGTGTGGATTATACCGAAACCTTTTCTCCAGTGGCTATGCTTAAGTCCATCCGGATCTTACTTGCCATTGCTGCATACCATGACTACGAAATCTGGCAAATGGATGTTAAGACCGCCTTTCTAAACGGTGATTTAGAAGAGTGCGTGTACATGACTCAGCCAGAAGGCTTCGTAGATAGTGGAAGCAGCGGAAAGGTGTGCAAGCTGCTTAAATCCATTTATGGGTTGAAGCAAGCATCGCGGAGTTGGAATATCTGTTTTGATGTTGTAGTCAAAGAGTTTGACTTCATCAAAAATATAGATGAACCTTGTATCTATAAAAAGGTGGCAGAGAGTAAGGTTGTCTTCCTCGTATTTTACGTGGATGACATACTCTTGATAGGAAATGATATTCCTACGCTGCAATCAGTCAAGCTCTTCTTATCACAAAGATTCTCAATGAAAAATCTAGGTGATGCCTCATGTATGTTGGGGATTAGGATCTATAGAGATAGATCCAAAAGGATACTGGGATTGTCCCAATCCAGGTACATTGACACCATACTAAAGAGGTTTAGTATAGAAGAATCCAAGCGTGGGAACCAACCCACGATCTCTGGACTCACTCTCTCCAAAGAGATGTCTTCCAAGACTGATTTGGAGAGAGCTCGCATGCAAGGGATACCCTATGCTTCGGCAGTAGGCTCTATCATGTATGCGATGCTATGTACCAGACCCGATGTAGCATACTCACTAAGTGTAGTGAGTCGGTATCAAGCAGATCCTGGAGAGAGTCACTGGACAGTTGTGAAGAACATTCTCAAGTACTTGCGAAGGACCAGAGACATGTTCTTGGTGTATGGTAACAGAGAACTCCGGGTGGAGTCCTTTACCGATTCCAGCTTCCAAAGTGATAAGGACGACTCTAAGTCCCACTCGGGATTTGTCTTTACCCTCAATGGAGGGGCGGTATGTTGGAAGAGTTCCAAATAGGATACCATTGCAGACTCGACGATGGAGGCTGAATACAACGCTGCCAACGATGCTGCCAAAGAGGCTGTCTGGGTTAAGAAGTTCATTAGTGAACATGGTGTGGTTCCATCCATTGAGCATCCAATACCTTTATATTGCGATAACAATGGAGCTGTGGCTTTGGCCAAGGAACCCAGATCCCATCAGAAGTCCAGACATATTCTGAGGCGGTATCACCTGATCAGGGAGATAGTTGATCGCCGAGAGATCGAGGTCAGGAGAGTAGATACGAAGGATAACACTGTGGATCCACTCACGAAGGCCATTCCCCATATACAGTTTGAGAGATTATTCGGGATGCTAGGTATGAGATACTACAGCAGCTGGCCTTAGTGCAAGTGGGAGATTGTTAGTTATGTATATGCCTTAGAGGCCATTGTTGTATATATGATGTATATTATGATGGATGCTTTGATATATACAGAGAGGACTTTCTTGCTCGTCATGATAGTATGCTATTTGGTTTCACTTTATCTTAACATGTTGACTTGTATTAGTTTACTGTCTTTCTCTCACATGTTGATAAAGCCCTTAGGATCTGTACTCGACTACTAGGATTATGATGAGATCATACTAGTGGGGCCACGGTAGTCGATGAGTACATCCTATAAATGTTCCTAATCGAGGGTATATCGAGACGGGGCATCGATACACCAGAGTAGACTAGCGTATACGTATCTTGACCCATATGATGGGCGATGGATGATCCCATATCCATCGGTGTTTGACATCAGAGATGGTGTACGGGTGCTCAGTGGAGACTGGGTACACTGGACGGACTCGCCGAGAACTCCCAGATGGTGATATACCACACGTCAGATGGCAGTTCTCCGGTGACACTGGTACAGGGTAGTCTGTAGACCCGAGATCGTCATAGAGTCTTGTGTGATTTCCACCTTACCACGTCCAAGAGGGCGTGCAAAACGGTAGCTTTTGGGTACAGTCCCGGATCACATGGAGGCAATGAGCGATAGGAGGGGATTCGTCTATCCCGGTACAGGGAGTTGATGTTGTGCTGTGTTCGATTGGCTATAACTGGAAGTCCCTGGCCAGGGCTGATATAGAGATATACTGGTAAGTGTTACCAGTAGTTTCTCGACCTCTTATGAGCCTCATATCGACACGACTTATCGGTTACTAGGGTCTGACTTATACCACCCCTAGACTTGATATGCGACATATCAGACGAACAGACCGGACTGTACGGGAGTGTTACTGATTGGATTCACAGGAGAACGGACAGGCTAGCTTGTTGATCTTCTGATCGCTCAATACCTGGGTAGCTGTTACATTTAGCTGACCGCTTGCAGCTTGTGGGTGTTTGATATGATCATCACCTGCTACCGGCGTATTGACGATTCTTTAGAGTCCTACACAGAGGTTTCTTGGCTCAGGCAAAACGGAGTAGAGGCACATATGTGATATGTGCAGGACCGAGGATAATGCGATATGAGATACCGTATTATATTCTCGCGATATTTAGATATGAATCGGAACATCGGATCAAGTGTTGATTCGATGAATCGGTACATGATATATTAGTCGGTTATATTCGATATAGCCGGATCGTCGGATCAAGTGTTGATTCGATGATTTAATGTATAATGATATATATGATATATTGTATTACATTATCTAATATTGGCTCGCTTTATTATTTCTTTTTCTCACCGGATTGATACATTGATATATATGAGATATATGTTAAATGTATTATTTTCTTTTGTTGCAAATATATAATATATATGTGATATATATTATTGTGACATGATATGATTTATTATGAAACTTGTTTAAGGATGATAAAAAGGGATTAGGGTTTGATTTGGGTTAGCTCCTTCTTGTTCATTCTAGAAGGATTCTCTTTTGTCAAGTATAAGATATTATGGTTGATATTATCTTATGACTCATTATCTAACTTAACCAAACCCTAGCTCTAGTTTATTCTCTACAAAGGTTAAGCTTCTCATCCTTGACCATGGTTTAATAATCAATCATATTTACTTTACTACTATTCATCACAAAAGGATTATCTTTTTCATTGATCATCTTCTTCTCTCTTTGCTTTGAGAAAGCTTACTAGAAATTCCTTTTGCGATGATTTCTTGTGAGAAATTGATATAAAAAGATAGCATAAATACTACTCCATCATCCTCATCTAATCTAGCCCATTAGATTAGGGTGTTCACCTCATTAGAGTGAGAGAGCTTGGGTTATAGCAACTTCGACGTAGATCGTCGGAGAAGCGGAACAATACAAGCTAGCATGGATCGTTCAAGTCATGGAGCCTCTCTTGAGTCCGGGAGATCGTGGATCGCGGCGAAGGGACTTCTACTCGGAGCTTGTGAAGCGAAGGAGCGGACTACAAAGGTTGTAATCCCTCACACTTAGGTTTAAAGATGTTATCTTGCATGTTAAACCCTAATAATCTAGCAAAGATCCCGGCTTTGGGTTGTTCGGCACATCTAAAATTTTATTTGGGCATGTTTGATGCTTTATAAACCTTCACAAGAGTGCCTAGAAACCCTACAATATTATTAGTTAATATATAATTATATCAAATATAAATATATATCATATTATCAAATCAACACTTGATTTAATAATCCGGTTATATCACATAGAACCGACTAATATCATTTATCTGTATATCACATTACCAAATCAACACTTGGTTCAATAATCTGGTTATATCACATATAACCTAACTTGATAACAGATAACTGCCAGATTACAATACGGTATCATATACTCGTATTTAATCAGGCCCACGCACACATCAGCATATGTGCCCTATTTCATTTCGCTTGAACCAGAAAACTTCTGTGTGGGACTCAAAAGACTCGTCAATACACCAGCAGTAGGTGATGATCACATCAGTCACCCATAAGCCGTCAGCGGTACTAGCTGGACATAACGTCTACCCAGGTATTGAGCGATTAGAAGTTCAACAAGAAAGCTTGTCAAAACTCCCATGAAGCCTATAAGTAACACTTACCGTACAGTCCGATCTCTTCGTTTGATATATCACATATCGAGTCTGGGGTGGAATCGTTAGACCGCCAATAACTTGATAAGTCATGCCGATGTATGGCTCATAACGGTTCGAGAAACTACTGATAACACTTACCGGTAAATCTCATCAACGGCCCTGGCCAGGGACTTACTGTTATAGCCAATCGAGCCTAGCACAACATCAACTCCTGATACCGGGAGAAGAAACCCCTCCTATCGCTCATTGCCTCTATGTGACTCAGGACTGTACCCAAAATCCACCTGTTTTCATGACTTCTTTGAGCCATGGTAGGTAGGAAATCAAAGCACAGTGGGAGCCACACAAGTCTCTATGACGATCTCGGGTCTACAGACTAACCTGTACCAGTGTCACCAGAGAACTGCTATCTGACGATAGGTATATTACCATCCAGGAGTTCTTGGCGAGTCCTGTTCGGTGTACCCATTCTCTAATGAGCACCCGTATACAATCTTTGATGTCAAACACCAATGGATATGGGATCAACCATCGCCCCATACAGGGTCAAGAAACGTACACACTAGTCTACTCTAGAATATCGATGCCATGTCTCGATATTCCCTCGACTAGGAACAACTGAAGGATGTACTTGTGGACTACCAAGGTCCCAGTAGTATGATCCGCATCATAGTCCTGGTAGTCAAGCCAACATCCTAAGTGCTTTATCAACATTTATATGAGAGACAATATAATAATACCAGTGAACATGTTAATATAAAGACAACCAGATAGCATACTATTATGTCGAGCAAGAAAGTCCTCCATATATATGTCCAAGCATCCACTATATCATACAATAATGGCTTCTAGGGCATACATATCACTAACACCATCCTCATTTGAAAAAACTTTCATGAGGCCTCGTAACGAAGAGCATGAGATTGCTCCCCATACAACTCTTTTGTATAGAAAAAGATGGTTTGCACATCCATCTTCTCATGTTGCTTTTGATGTTCGTTGTCCATCGAAACTAATGTGAAGTAATTGGCTGTGGCGCAGTCGATATCCCATGTCTTGCGGATTTTTTATCCGCAATAGAGGAATCAGGGCCTGGGAGGGGAGGGGATGGACTAAGATGGATTAGTGTGTCTCTATTAGCCTTAGGTTTCTCAACACATGAGACATGAAAGGCTAGAGGAAGAAGGAGACTTGAGGAAGGGAGAGTGTAGAGAGAGCTAATGTGAAGAAGGCTCAAGTGTGAAGAATAATCGAAGCATACAATAATTCATGAGATAAAATATCTCACAAAATATCAAGCATGCTTCAAAATATCTAAGTGGTGAGTCAAGTTTTGAGCCATGCTTCTATTAATGCAAACCTCTACCTCATTTCCTCCACCTCATTAATCTTTAATAAAAAAAGAATAAAAACCCTAATGAGGTGTCTCCTTCTAGAAGTTTTCTCGCCTAAATTACAAGAATGCCCATCATCCTTATATACATACCCGTTTTCGCATTCCGAAGAATACGAATACAATGAGACGAAAATAATCCATCAAGAAAAAAATATAAATTCGATCGTCGGATAAACACGAAAACTTTACACCCGAACCCTCACAGTTTCAATCGATTTTTAAAATGCAAGATATTTTTTCAGAAGAATGAAATTCAGTGCAGGATTTTTTAAGAATACTCAAGAAAAACGAGTCAACGAATCACTAGGAACGCCGTGGAACCGCGGCGAAACGGTGTGTTTCGCCGCTGTTCCACGGCCGATTTGTTGCCGATTCAACTCGGAGTTCCTCTTTTATTCTTATTATTGGGTGTATTGTCCTCTGGTATATTCGGTTTCTATCCAGTATGTTTCTAAGTGCTGGTTTGCACTTGGGGTAGACACGGAAAATAGTTTCCAATCGAAATTCCAAGTTATTTGCTAATTGGGTTTTATCTATATTGTAATATATATGCTGAATGTCCGCTAATCGCTATACAACGATTAGTGGGGGTTGCACATATCTGTGATCTATGATATTGGTTTATGTATATGAACTTTGTTGGATCGTCGTAGATGAATAGCCGAGGATGTGAGAAGAGAGTTTTCTTTTATTCGATGTAAACTGTAAAGTGATGTAATTTTATTTTGCCGGGCACATCCGGGTTGAGGTTGTAGCCACCGTTGTATTATTTCTTTTACTGTTTTCTGGTCCTAGGATAGACCCAAGGTAGGGTGCACAAACTACCGGGTACTTTGAAGTGCCGAGTGGCCTACTCATTTACTGAGGGAGCTTGCTTCACTTCGGGTATTTGGCGGGTAGTTTGCCGCACCCGTAGGGGTCTAGGGTGGGATTTGGTTATTCATCACGGCCGTGGAATCCGTCATTCGTTACAGGCATAAACGAAACGCAGAATTCCTAGTATATCTAATATATTCATCTGTGGTCTGGAATGCCTATTATTCCGTGAGACAAATGGTTATCATATATATGCTATATAGTAGACGTTGCTTATGTTTTGCACCCGTGCTAGTCCCGCCCCCGCTCTAGAATTAGTTAAGTAACCTAACGGTGTTAGACGTGACCCAGTAGCAAATGCGGATGGCATAAGCGTACGTCATATTTTCATTTCTCTCTGTGATGATAGGTGTAAATAATTGGACTACATTAGATTAATGCAAAGCAAACAAACCAAAGCTGAATCGTTGGAATAATTTCAAAACCACTCGATTTTTTCAAAACAGAAACTTTTAAATGCGGAGCTTAAACCACTCCTTTAAAAGCTATCAGGTTCCTTCGATTAAATCATGTTCATTATGTTCACGGTTTTGCCAAAACCAGCCGTAGCCCTCCATCATTCCAGTTGAATATTCAGTAGTATTCAAGCTATGTATTTTGACCTTCACCAAGGCATAGTGATTGGTAGCTGCTGGATATTCATCTATAGTAGATGCGTTGGTTTGGGACAGTCGTACTACTATTTTGTCCTTCGTCAAGGGTATGTACGGGTGGGTTCAAATTAAGCTAGACAATGACGGGTAGAACTTGACATGTGACTTATGATATGTTGGCCTTCGTTAAGGTCATAAGAGCATGGGGAAAAAATCCACATCGGGAGTTTCTAAGGAAACTAAAACTTTCTAGTGCTGCATACCATTTGGGGTGTGATAATATTGGTAGGATTCCTTCAGGATTATCACACAATGATATTTGGATCCCGATCCTACTGTGAGTATCCGCTACTCCTCGGGAGATTTTTTCACTAACACAATCAATGCTATAAACCAAGTAGATGTTTAGAACGGTTTTAGCGGGGCTACGCCTCCAGGGAAAAGAGGTTATGTGATTAAGGAACTACGCGAAAGCGTTGGAAAACCTTCCTTGAAGTACCAACACCAGCCTGACTGAAAGGTTAAGCAAGTATTGTAGGATGAGATTAATTCTGACTGATTCTTCTTTTATGGTTT
The DNA here is from genome assembly GCA_030015575.1 of Agapanthus africanus. Taxonomy (NCBI): domain Eukaryota; kingdom Viridiplantae; phylum Streptophyta; class Magnoliopsida; order Asparagales; family Amaryllidaceae; genus Agapanthus; species Agapanthus africanus. The sequence continues at coordinate 293,113,416 of JASDDO010000010.1, forward strand.
GAGAAAGGATACAAGATACAGTGGGAGTCATCCTGTTTAGATAAACTAAAAACCAATCTAAACTTGCAAAAGCATCATGCTGAGTGTTTCTTCTCTCTCTCCTAATTGCAGCGACCAGGTGACCAAGATTAAGTTACATCTATAGGGGACTACGTCGTTACAATGACTAGCTATATTAAAAGTCTCACGGACCTGGAGACCACGTTGGAGAACGAGTTATATACTAACTTGATTATACCGTCCCTACCTTCTACTTACGCCCAGGGGAAGAAAGTTATACTTCCAGTAGAAGACACCCTCTCTGCTTATTGGGGAATCTTCCTCTTCTGGATCCAAGAGGAAAGCCAAGGGTGAGAAGAAAAAGACCTCCACAAAGCCTAAAGCCAAGGGTGAGAAGAAAAAGACCTCCACAAAGCCGAAAGGCGGTGTCAGTAAAGTAGAGGGAAAGGGCAGGGCAAAAGTTTCATGGAAAACAGTAGGGAAGGAGGGATATTCTTATTTTCACGGGAAAGGGCATTAGCAGAAGGAATGCAGGGCTTGGAAAGCCAGAATCCAGGATCCGAGGTACGTTGTGGCTTCGGCTTCGGGTGTGTGTGTGATTGAAAACTGTCTGTCAATCAACTCTACTTTCTGGGTACTAGATACCGGATCAGGATCTCATATATGTAATTCATTACAGGTTTTGAGAAACCGTAGAGTTATCAGGGAAAGTGATATGACTCTCACGGTTGCTAACGGAATAAGCATGGACGTTGAATCCGTAGGGGAATATCACCTAGGATTGACAAGTGGGCAGATGTTGATTTTACGTAACTGTTTATGTGTACCTAGTCTAGCTTGTAATATCATATCTGTATCTTTACTTTCTAAAGAATGATATGATTTTACATTTGTAAGCGATGTGGTCCACATCCACCTAAATTAAAGTTTGATTGGGTCAGGTACAGTAGAGGACGGTATATACATGTTAAATTAAACTCAAGTTTTCAACGTCCAGAACACACATAAAAGAAAGTCTCCAGAATTAAATAAGGCTTTCTTATGGCATTGTAGACTGGATCATATTAATGAAACACGGTTGTCGAAGTTACATAGAGAGGGATATTTGGATCCATTCGAATATCGGTCTTATGCAACTTGTCAATCTTGTCTCATAGGAAAGATGACAAAAACTCCGTTCACTAGACACGGAGTAAGGAGCGAGCTATTAGGACTCATACACAGCGACGTGTGTGGTCCAATGTCTAAAGATGCACGAAGTGGTTATTAATATTTCATTACTTTTACAGATGATTTCTCTAAGTATGGACATGTCTTCTGGATAAAACATAAATCAGAGGCCTTTGAGAAATTCCGAGAATATAAGAATGAAGTGGGAAAACAAACCGACTAAAGTATCAAGACACTAAGATCTGATCAAGGTGGTGAATACTTGAGTGCCGAGTTCCTGGATTACCTGAAAGAGAATGGAATTCTCTCTCAGCTTACTCCTCCATACACACTAAAAACACAACGGTGTATCGGAAAGGCGGAACAGAACCCTATTGGATATGATACGTTCCATGATGAGTAAACGATGAGTTACCGCAATCCTTCTGGGGTTATGCACTAGAATCAGCTGCATATCTTTTGAACAAGGTTCCTACCAAGACTGTGCCCACTACACCATATCAGATGTGGAGTGGGAAGAAACCCTATCTTCAGTATCTGAAGATATGGGGATGTCCAGCTTTTTTAAAAAAGCAGCATGTGGAAAAACTCGAGGCACGCTCAGTACTGTGTAAGTTTGTGGGATACCCAACGAACTCCAGAGGGTATCTTTTCTATTACGCAGAGGAACAGAATTTTTTTTGTTTCTCGTCATACCCACTTTTGGGAAAATCAATTTTTGAAAAAGAAACTAGTGGGAGCGCAATAGAACTGGAAGAAATTCCAGAATCACAAGCTATTACTGAAAGCGTTGTAGAACCAGGGATTTCAGAAGAACCGGACATCCCTACGCCACTCCGCAAAACTAGTAGGCAGTCTCATCCAGCTGAGAGATACTACGGTTTTCACATAGACAGGGATCGAGAGGATTGCTTCATCGATGATGATGAACCAACTAGCTTCCAGCAAGCCATTCAGAGAAGAGACTCGGTAAAATGGCTGGATGCAATGCGGACCGAGATGGAGTCCATATACACCAACAAAGTATAAACTTTGAACATTGCTCCAGAAGGGGTTAAACCTGTAGGCTGCAAATGGATCTTTAGAAAGAAGATTGGTGTAGATGGACAGGTTGAAACCTATAAGACTAGACTTGTTGCAAAAGGTTTTCGTCAAAGACCTGATTTGGACTATGAAGAAACCTTTTCTCCTGTGGCTATGCTCAAATCCATTCGGATCCTTCTTGCTATTGCTGTCTTCCACGATTATGAGATTTGGCAGATGGACGTAAAGTCCGCTTTTCTAAATGGAAATTTGGAATAGTGTGTCTATATGGATCAGCCAGAGGGTTTCATTCAGAGTGGGAGCAGCGGGAAAATGTGCAAGTTTCTTAAGTCCATTTATGAACTAAAGCAGGCATCGTGGAGTTGGAACATCTGTTTTGATGAGACAGTCAAAGAATTCAACTTTATCAAAAATCCAGATGAACCATGCATCTATAGTAAGATTGTAGCGAGAACTGTGGTATTCCTCATCTTGTACATGGATGACATTCTCTTGATAGGAAATGATATTCCTTTGCTACAATCAGTCAAAGGGTTCTTGTCACAGAGGTTCTGCATGAAAAACCAGGGTGATGCCAACTACATTCTGGGGATCTAGATCTATCGTGATAGATCAAAGAGGATGGTGGGACTTTCCCAGTCAAGGTACATCAACACCATACTGAAAGGATTTAGTATGGAAGATTCAAAGCGTGGTAGTCTACCGGCTTATCACGGAATCTCCCTCTCTAAAGAGATGTCTCTCAAGACTGGTTTAGAAAAGGCTCGCATCATATCTATACCCTACGCTTCTGCGGTAGGCTCTATAATATATTTGATGTTGTGTAACAGACCAGATGTTGCTTACGCACTTAGCGTGGTAAGCCGGTATCAGTCAAACCCACGGGAGAAGCACTGGGAAGCAGTAAAGAACATTATCATGTATCTGAGAAGGACTAAGGAGATGTTCTTGGTGTATGGCAGAAAAGACCTCCAGATCAAGGCCTTTGCTGACTCCAGCTTCCAGAGTGATAGGATGACTCCAAGTCCATGTCGGATTATGTCTTTACCCTCAATAGAGGGGCGGTCTGTTTGAAGAGCTCCAAGAAGGACACCGCTACTGACTCGACGGTGGAAGCGGAGTATATCACTGCTTGTGACGCCGCAAAAGAGGCAGTTTGGATGAGGAAGTTCTTAACTGAACGTCTGGTGGTTCCTTCCATTATTGATCCAATACTTTAGTATTTTGACAACAACGGTGCTATAGCTTTAGGGAAGGAACTTAGGTCCCATCAGAGATCTAAACATATTGAGGTGGTACCACCTGATCAGGGAGATCGTTGATCGTCGGGAGATCGAGGTGAGGAGAGTAGATTCAGAGAACTACACTGCAGATCTACTCACCAAGGCCATCCCTCAGACATAGTTCAAGTTGCTATTCGAGATCTTAGGTCTGCGATATGCCAATACATGGCCTTAGTGCAAGTGGAAGATTGTTAGTGATATATGCCCTAGAGGACATTATTGTATCATATTAGTTTGTATATTACATAATGGAAGCTTGGGATATTCACAGTTGTATTGACAGTCTTGCTCAAAATGGTAGTATGCTACCTGGTTTGTTTCTACCTCAATATGTGCATGTGTTTATTTTTGCATATCGCTTATACATATTGGTAGATCCCTTAGGATCTTTGCTTGATTACCATCGTTGTGATGGCAGTCACACTAGTGGGGGCTGGGTAGTCTACAAGCACATCCTTATACAGGTCCCTAGTCATAGGATTATCGAGAGGGGGCATCGATACTCCAGAGTAGACTAGTGTATATGCTTCTCATCCTAGCAGGGGAGATGGTCTGTCCCACAGCCATTAATACGTCGTACTGGAGATAGTATGCAGGTGCTCATTGGGTTATGAGTATACTGGACAGGACTCGTTGGGAATTGCTGGTGGGTATTATACCTATCGTCGGGTAGCAGTTTCCAGGTGACATGAGTAAAGCTTAGTCCGTCGACTTAACACTGCTACTTCGCCTCGAGTGTGTTCCCACTGTTCTTAGATTACTACCCTACCACGGCTCAAAGGAGTCGTGCAAACAGGTAGTAGTTGGGTGCATTCCCGAAGCACTTGGAGGCAGCGGCGATTAGATAGGATTCGTCTCTCCCGATATTGGGGGTTGAATCGCGCTATGTTTGGAAGGCCATTACACAAAGTCCTTAGCCAAGGCAAGCGATATTTACTAGTAGGTACTCCAGTAGTTTCTCAGGGTGCTTTGGGCTACACTCCTATACGACTTATCGCGCTATTAGGGGTCTAACGATTACCGCCCCTTAGGCCCGATATGCAATACTCTTAGATGAACAGACCGAACTGTATGGAAATTGTCACAGATAGGCTCAGTAGGAGTTTGGATGAGTTTGCTCATCGGCCTTCTTATCGACAGATAACTGGGCTGCCGTTACGTGCAGCTAGTGCCGCTTGCGGCTTGTGGTTAAACCCACTGCCAGCATAGCGTCGGGTCTTTAGAGTCCCATACAGAGGGTTCCCTGCACCGGGCAAAATATGTAGAGGCCGTATGGTTTTAAGGCAGGGCTTCGATCTCATACGCGTACTTGTGCACGTACGATGTTCGGAAAGATAATACTAGTGGGCTTTGGTTTAAGCCGGATCCTAGTATTATATTGATGGATTATTTTTGTCTCATTGTATTCGTATTCTTCGGAATGCGGATACGGGTATATATATACGGATGAGGGGAATTCTCGTAATTTACTCGAGAAAGCTTCTAGAAGGAGACACCTCATTAGGGTTTTTATTCTTTTTTGATTAAAGATTAATGAGGTAGAGGAAATGAGGTGGAAGTTTGCATTAATTAAAGAATGGCTCAAAGCATAACTCACCACTTAGATATTTTGAAGCATGCTTGATATTTTGTGAGATAATTTATCTCATGAATTATTGTATGCTTCAATTATTCTTCACACTTAATCCTTCTTCACATGAGCTCTCTCTACGCTCTCACTTCCTCAAGTCTCCTTCTTTTTCCTCTAGCCTTTCATGTCTCATGTGTTGAGAAACCTAAGGCTAATAGAGACACACTAATCCATCTGCACTATGTACATCATCAAGGCCATCTAGTTTAGCGAACTAGGTTCCCTAGTTATCTCAAATTTGAGGTTGGAGCTTAGACTATAGACTCTCAGGTGGATCATCTTTGACTCAAGGAGGCCGACGAGGAAGTATCAATCTGTTACGATCCTCGGAGCTTATGACAAGGAGGAGGACAACAAAGAAGACCCGAAAGACATGTATCGTGAGGTATAACTTCCTATCTTAGTAGTTAACCTCATAGCAAGTTAGCTAGTTAGGGTTTAGCAACGATCCTGGAGTTCAAGTCGGTATTGTGAGCTTTGAAAAATCGTTTTTTAAATATCTCGCCACCCCCGTGAACCCGCGGGGTGCACGACATCTACTTACAGAGTAGTGAGGACTTATGCAACCTTATCATAAGTAAGGGCAATGTTCACGTTCCTCAGCCAGTCTTTATAATTAGGTCCTGTCAGTTTATTTTTCTCTAGTAGAAGCTTAAGTCTCATCTTTGGTATCTGCCATTAGGAAAGAGAAAAGAAAACACTCAACGAAAGCTCTTGCATGATTAGATTGGTTATTTATTTTATCTAATCGATATCTCCTACCGCTTTTATCAAATTTTCCTTCAAACCCTAAAAAGAAAATTAGCCAGGATTAATTATAATCTACGAGTTCGCTAACCGGTCAGCCAGGCCAGTGTCGGTACTCTAAGGGAGGTTCCCCATGCTTTTGCATGGACTTAATTAAAATAAACCTCGTTTCCCTATAGGCATAACCCCGTTGACACCTACTGGATTAGCTAATTGTAAAGTGTAAAATTCTTTTGGGAGTAACTATTACTCACAGTGGGATCGGGATCCAACTATCAAATAGAAGGTATGCAATCTCATCGCAAATTTCAACACTTGAAATTCCCGATATAGTTTTTTCACCCCTAGCTTCCTACGACCTTAACTATGGTCAACAAATTATAAGCGCTAGTCATGTTCTACCCGTCATTTCATGATTGATTTAGACCCATTCGTATGACCCTTAACTATGGTCAACAAAGACGTACGGATGTCATAATCGATCGCATCATATGCTTTATAGGAAGATATCACTTAGCTACCGTACACTACACCTTAACTATAGTCAACAAATGTAGCACGAAAACTAAGTACTCTATATCCTAAAATGGCGAAGGGATACGAATGGTTTTGATGAAAACCTTTAACGTATTGAACTTGATATCGTTGTAGAACCGAGTAATTTGAAAAGGAGTGGCTTGAGTTCCGCATTTGAAATATTTGCTTCTTCATAAAAGGCCGAGTATTATTCAAATTTGATTCTACAATATCTTTAGGTTTCTTTTCTTAACATTAATCTTATTAATGGTGTCCCATCATTTAAGCTCATATTCAACATAAAAGAAACGAAAATAAAACACACATAGATGCCATCCGCATTCGCCACAGGGACCCGGGTCTTCACCTTAAGGTTACTTAACTTACGGCAGGGTGGGGTCAGGACTAGCGCGGATGCAAAACATATATAGTGTCTACTAATATATCATATATATATATATATAAGTAGCATTCGTCTCACGTAGTTATATGATTACATCACATTCCAGAAACAGCAGAAGCAGATATACGAAAATATAGGATATACTAAGAGGTTCGTGTTTTGGATTAAGTGAGTAATGAAAAACACGGATTCCATGGTCGTGATGAATAGTCAAGCCCACACCCCTAGACCCTTACGAGAACGGCAAGAAACCCTGCCAATTCTAGAGTTAGGAGACTGGTCTCGTCTCCTCGAGATGGCCTCCCACTGGACTCTAGAACCTGGTTACTTGTGCTTCCCGCCTTAGGTCTATCCTAATGCGGAAAAGTAAATAATATACATCAAATGGAGACAACGACCTCAACCCGGAAGTGTCCCAATAAAAGAATAATACATACATTTATTTACATGAATGAAAAAGGAAAAACTCTCATCTCACATAAAACCACCGGTTATTCAATCCCGACGATCCTATATAACATATCAATATAGCAACAGAATATCACCACATGACATCAACGTAAGTAAATATATGTATTCCTTATATCGTTGACGTATAGCAACGAGATTAGGGATACTTCCACATATTACACTTACGGTCGCACAAAAGAAATGAAAAGCTACAATAATTAGAATCTGCATCTATAGACATCATAATCCCAGATTATCACATATTCCGAATTTCATGCATAAAGTTTTAAACCTTACATTTAAGCCTCGAATTGAGAACCCTTTTCAAAAATAAAGCTGGTAATTAAATAATATTCCCAAATTAATCGAAGGCTCATCGGGAACATTAGTTGATGGTCGCACCCCCGAAAACGTCAACAAAGTAGACTTGGGTGGAACACCATTGTCGTGAGCACCCGAGTGGATGCTCTGGCCATGGGGTTCTCCTATAGTCACTTGATCGAGGCGAAGAGGCGTGGCTATCTATAAGTGTTTCCCGGCGAGTATTCATATACAATACTAGATAACGACGGAGTTTCGATCCTAATCTAAACTCCGTGGCAATCGATAAATCAAGGCTAAAATGTGAGATTTATTAATTAATAACTAATTTTCTCAAAACTAATCAATGTGGATTCTAACCATTGTATCAACAAACCACAATACATTAGACGATGTTAACATTTCGATCGACTTTCTAATTAGCATCAGTTTACAGAGATCTCAACCTCTTGAGCCTCATCTGAAATTCCCAGAAAACTTATAGTATGAAGATGAAGCACCTCAGGAAAACTGGAGTCATAACTCCATAAGTATGCGGCAGAACCGCGGCCAAGACACTGTCTAGGCGGCGGTTCCTCGGCCACTTGTTGGCTTTATGAACTCGTATTTTTTGAGCCTTCATCAAATAACCTGCTGAATTTTTTGACAATTTTTATTTCTGAAAAAATCAAATTTTGGAAAAATGAATAGAAACCCTCAAAACTTGTAATTAAAATGTCGATCGAACACTTTAATTTCGTCTAATCAACTCCTAAGTCTCTAACCTGGCTCTGATACCATGTAAGTCTGTCTTAGCACCTCTACTTGGGTTTAAAGATCAATATATGAGAAATTTTAAAATTTCTAGAGAGCTAAGCATACTACTCACGAATCGAACTAAAGATTAGGGTTACAAGTAAAGAAAAAGATGTATTTAACTCTAAGTGAAAAGGAACTAAAACCTTTGTAGACCAATCCTTCTCTTCAATTGCTCCGGTAGAAGTCCTTAAGCTCCTCTATGGCTTCATTTGAAGTTGGAATAAGCTTGCTTGAAGTCCTTCGTTGTCTACGATGATCCACCACGAAGTTTCTTACACTCAAACTCTTACTTCACTAGTATAAAGAAGAAGTGAAGATAACAACCCACACTAGATTGCTAATATAGTATAGGTTCATAAAATAGGGGGGTTTCTCACTAAAAATCTTTCCTTTTCTTTTCTTTTTCTAAGCTAGAGAAATATCTAGAGAGGAATGAAGAAGAAGTTGAACTTGGCCAAAAGTTAAATGAACCATGGAAATAAGATGGATATTTAATAGATAAGAAAGGGTGAATAAAAACAAATCAAGAGAGTGTGTCATGGTTGCTAGATATTTTTAGAACCATATAGAAGCCATGACTCATCTCAAGATATTTTCCTTATTTATCAAAATATTCATTTTATCTCCAATGTGATTCTTGCATTGCCTTGTTCCATGTATCATCAACCATGATTCATACATACATACATACATATATACATATATATAAAGAAAGGAATTTTAATGAGTAATTAGTCAATTTATTAAATTAACACTTGATTTAATAATCCGGTCATATCACATATAACCCGACTAATACCAAAAGACGCTAGATTAAAATACGGTATCATATACTCGTAGTTAAGCAAGCTGCTACACATATCTATATATGTGCCCTACTTCATTTCACTTGAGTTTGGAAACCTCTTTATGGGACTCTTAAGACTCGTCAATACGCTAGCAGTAGATAATGATCATATCAGATACCTAAAAGACGTCAGCGGTACAAGTTGGACGTAACGGCTACCCAGGTATTGAACGAATAGAAGATCAACAAGAAAACTTGTTCAAACTCCCGTTGAGCCAACAAGTAACATTTACCGTACATTCCGGTCTCTTCGTCTGATATGTCACATATCAAGTCTGAGGGGGTAGAATCGTCAGAACTCAATAACTTGATAAGTCATGCCGATGTTGTAAGTCCATGTCACGCACCCCGTGTGTCCGCGGGGAGGCGGAATTTAAAAAAAACGATTTTTCAAAGCTCGCAACACGGACTTAAACTTCAGGATCGATGTTAAACCCTAGCTACCAAAATACTGTGTGAAGTTTAACTACTCGGATGAAAGTTGTACCTCACGATACAAGTCCTGCGGGTCTTCTTTGCTGTCATCCTCGTCATCGTAGGCTCCGAGGATCGTAACAGATCGTGGCTTCCTCGTCGGCTTCCTCGGGTCAAAGACGATCCACCCGAGAGTCTATAGTCTAAGCTCCAACCTCAACTCCGAGGTAACTAGGGCAAGTAGATTGCTAGTATAGATGGCCTAGGTAATATAGAGAATGAAGATGGAATACTTCATCTCTTTGAACCCTAGGTTTCTCAACTCAGGAGACAATTAGGGTTTTCTTGAGAAATGAAGAAGACTTAAGAAATGAGAGAAGAGTTGTGAGCTTTGAAGATGCATGGCTGCCATTTTAGAATGAGTGAGTCTTATTCAATAATTGTGGAGATATTTCTCACACAAATATCTCATGAGTTCACAAATATCTTATGGTGAGTCAAAGCCATGAGTCACCAAGTAGCCATGCTAGGTTCAATGTTCACATCCACCTCATTTCTCCACCCATAATGTTTAATCCAAAAGATAATCCAAACCCTTATAGGTGTCCTTTTCTAAAAGCTTTCCAAACTAATTACGAGAATGCACCTCATCCGTATATACATACCCGCATCCGCATTCCGAAGAATACGAATACAAAGAGACGAAAAAATCCATCAATATAATATTACAATCTGGCTTAAACCAAAGTCCATTAGTATCATCTGCTCGAACATCATACGCACACAATTGCACGTACGTGATCGAATCCATGTCGTAAAACCATACGACCTCTACATCTTTCGCCCGATGCAGGGAAACTTTCTGTGTGGGACTCTAAAGACTCGACAGTACGTTGGCAGTGGGTTTAACCACAAACCGCAAGCGGTACAAGCTTCATATAACGGCTACCCAGGTATCTGTCGATAAGAAGGCCGATGAGTAAACCCATCTGAACTCCTACTGAGCATGCATGTGACAATCTCCGTACAGTCTGGTCTGTTCGTCTAAGAGGATCGCATATCGGGCCTAGGGGAATGGTAAACGTCAGACCCCTAATAGCGCAATAAGTCGTGTCGGAGAGTAGCCCAGAACACCTTGAGAAACTACTGGAATACCTACCAGTAAATCTCCCTTGCCCTGGCCAGGAACTATGTGTAATGGCTTTCCGAACACAGCGCGATATCAACCCCCAATACCGAGAGAGACGAATCTTATCTAACCTCCACTGCCTCCAAGTGCTTCGCGACTGCACCCAACTACTACCTGTTTGCACGACTCCTTTGAGCCGTGGTAGGATAGTAATCAAAGTACAGTGGGAACACACTCGAGGTTATGTAGCAGTGTCAAGTCGACGGACTAAGCTGTACTCATGTCACCTGGGAACTGCTACCCGACGATAGGTATAATACCCGCCGGCAGTTCCCAACGAGTCATGTCCGGTGTACTCATAACCTAATGAGCACCTGCATACTATCTCCAGTACGACGTACTAATGGCTGTGGGACAGACCATCTCCCTTGCTGGGATGAGAAGCGTATACACTAGTCTACTCTGGAGTATTGATGCCCTGTCTCGATAATCCTACGACTAGGGACTGTATAAGGATGTGCTTATAGACTACCCAGCCCCTACTAGTGTGACTGCCATCACAACGCCGGTAATCAAGCAAAGATCCTAAGGGCTCTACTTATATGTATAAGCGATATGCTAAAACACATGCACAATTTGAAGTAGAAACAAACAAAGTAGCATACTACCATTTTGAGCAAGACTGTCAATACAACTGTGAATATCCCAAGCTTCCATTAAGTAATATACAACCGGTATGATACAATAATGGCCTTTAGGGCATACATCACTAACAATCTCCCACTTGCACTAGGGCCATGTACAGGTGTATCGCAGACCTATCATCTCGATCAGCCTCTCGAACTGTGTCTGAGGGATGGCCTTCGTGAGTGGATCTGCAGTGTTATTCTCCGTATCTCCTCTCCTCACCTCGATCTCCTGGCGATCTACGATCTCCCTGATCAGGTGGTACCGCCTCAAAATGTGTCTGGACTTCTGATGGGACCTGGGTTCCTTTGCTAAAGCTATAGCGCCGTTGTTGTCGCAATACAGTGGTATTAGATCAACAATGGTCGGAACCACCTGAAGTTCTGTGAGAAACTTCTTCATCCAGACAGCTTCTTTTATGGCATCTCAAGCAGCTATGTACTCCGCTTCCATCGTCGAGTCAGCAACAGTGTCCTGTTTGGAGCTCTTCCAACAAACCTCCCCTCCATTGAGGGTAAAGACATAACCCAACATGGACTTGGAGTCATCCTTGTCACTCTGGAAGCTAGAGTCAGCAAAGGCCTCAATCTGGAGGTCCTTTCCGCCATACACCAAGAAAATCTCCTTAGTCCTTCTCAGGTACTTGAGAATGTTCTTTACTGCTATCCAGTGTTTCTCCCCTGGGTTCGAGTAATACCGGCTTACAATGCTCAATGTGTATGCTACATCTGGTCTGGTACACAACATCACATATGTTATAGAGCCTACCGCAAATGCGTTGGGTATAGTTGACATGCGAGCCCTTTCCAAATCTGTCTTTGAAGACACCTCTTTGGAGAGGGTGATTCCGTGACAAGCCGGTAGATTACCACGCTTTGAATCTTCCATACTAAATCTTTTCAATATGATGTCGATGTAATTTGACTGTAAAAGTCCCACTATCCGTTTAGATCTATCACGATAAATCTGGATCCTCAGAATGTAGGAAGCATCACCCAGGTCCTTCATGGAGAACCTCTGCGAAAAGAATCTTTTAACTGACTGTAGCATAGGAATGTCATTTCCAATTAAGAGAATGTCATCCACGTACAAGATGAGGAACATCATAGTTCTCCCTACAATCTTACTGTAAATGTATGGTTCATCTGGATTTTTGATAAAGTCAAATTCTTTGACCGTCTCATCAAAACAGATGTTCCAACTTCGCGATGCCTTCTTTAGTCCATAAATGGACTTGAGCAACTTGCACACTTTACCGCTGCTCCCACTCTGAATGAAACCCTCTGGCTGATCCATATAGACACACTCTTCTAAATTACTATTTAGAAAAGCCGTCTTTACGTCCATCTGCCAGATCTCATAATCGTGGAAAGCAGCAATGGCATGAAGGATCCGAATGGATTTGAGCATAGACACTGGAGAAAAGGTTTCGTAATAGTCCAAACCAGGTCTTTGAAGAAAACCCTTTGCAACAAGTCTAGCCTTATAGGTTTCAACCCGTCCATCTACACCAATCTTCTTTTTGAAGATCCATTTGCAACCTATGAGTTTTACCCCTTCTGGAGCAATGTCCAAAGTCCATACTTTGTGTGTGTGCATGAACTCCGTTTCGGTCCGCATTGCATCCAGCCATTTTACCGAGTCGCCGCTCTGAATGGCTTGCTTGAAGCTAGTAGGCTCATCATTGTCAATGATGCAATCCTCTCGATCCCCGTCTATGAGAAAACCGTAGTATCTCTCGGGCGGATGAGACTGCCTACTACTCCTCCGGAGTGGCGCTGGGATTCCTGGTTCTTCTGAAACCTCTGGTTCTACCAAGCTTTCAGTAATAACTTATGGTTCTGGAATTTCTTCCAGTTCTATTATGCTCCCACTTTTCTGATTTTCTAAAAATTCAGTTTCCAAGAAGTGGGCATAAAGAGAAACAAAAACCTTTTATTCCTCTGCGTAATAGAAAAGATAACCCTTGGAGTTCTTTGGGTTCCCACAAACTTACACAGTACTGAGCGTGCCTTGAGCTTGTCCGCATGCTGCTTTTTAACAAAAGATGGACATCCTTATGTCTTAAGGTACTAAAGATAGGGTTTCTTCCCACATTACATCTGATATGGTGTGGTAGACACAGTCTTGGTTGGAACCTTGTTCAAAAGATATGCAGCTGATTCTAGTGCATAACCCCTGAAGGATCGCGATAACTCAGCTTTACTCATCATGGAACGAACCATATCCAATAGGGTTCGATTCTGTCTTTCCGATACACCGTTGTGTTGAGGTGTGTATGGAGGAGTAAGCTGAGAGAGAATTCCATTCTCTTTCAGGTAATCCAGGAACTCGGCACTTAAGTATTCGCCACCTCGATCGGATCTCAATATCTTGATATTTTTGCCTGTTTGTTTTTCCACTTCATTCTTGTATTCCCGGAATTTCTTAAAGGCTTCGGATTTATGCTTCATCAAGAAGACATGTCCATACCTAGAGAAATCATCCGTAAAAGTAATGAAATAGGAATAACCACTTCGTGCATGTGTAGACATTGGACCACACGCATCGCTGTGTATGAGTCCCAAGAGCTCGCTCGCTCTTACTCCGTGTCCAGTGAATGGAGTCTTTGTCATCTTTCCCATGCGACAAGATTGACAAGTAGCATAAGACTAATATTCGAATGGATCCAAATATCCATCTCTATGTAACTTCATCAACCGTGTTTCATTGATGTGACCCAGTCTACAATGCCATAAGAAAGCCTGATTTAATTCCGGAGACTTTCTTTTAAGTGTGTTCTGGACACAGAAAACCTGAGGTTGATTTAATACGTATATACCGTTATCTAATGTACCTGACCCAATCAGAGCTTGATTTAGGCGGATGTGGACCACATCGCTTACAAATGTAAAATCATATCCTTCCTTAGAAAGTAAGGATACAGATATGATATTACAAGCTTGACTGGGTATATACAAACAGTTACGTAGAATCAATATCTGCCCACTTGTCAATCCTAGGTGATATTCCCCCACGGATTCAGCGTCCACGCTCTGTTAGCAACCGTGAGAGTCATATCACCTATCTTGATACTTTACGGTTTCTCAAAGCCTGTAATGAATTACAGATATGAGATCCCGATCCGGTATCTAGTACCCAGGAAGTAGAGTTAATTGACAGACAGTTTTCAATTACAAACACACCCGAAGTCGAAGCCACAACGTGCTTCGAATCCTGGCTATAGGCTTTGCAATCCCTGCAATCCATCTGCCAATGTCCTTTTCTGTAACAATAGGAACATACTTCTTTCCCTACTGTTGGTCCCGAAACTTTTGCCCTTCCCTTTCCCTCTCCTTTACTAATATCGCATCTCGGCTTTGTAGAGGTCTTCTTCTTCTCACCTTTGGCTTCCGCCTTGGATCTAGAAGAGGAAGATTCCCCAATAAGCTGAGCGGGTGTCACCCTATTTTCCCTCAGGGTGCCCTCAACTGGAAGCATAACATTCTTCCCTTGGGTGTAAGTAAAAGGTAGGAAGTGTAGAATCAAGTCAGTATGTGACTCATTCTCTAACGTGGTCTCCAGGTCCGTGAGCTCATCAATATAGCTAGTCATCGGAAGGACATTGTCCCCTACAGATGACCCGACAGCCAACCTCGCTTGAAGTAATTCCTTCGAGGTCTCGTATCTTGCGATACGAGATTTCTCTCCATATAAATCTTTGTTATGGAAGAAGATGGAAGCTAAGTCCATCTTCTCGTGCTACCTCCGGTTTACACCATCTACTAAGGCCAACAGGAGGCACTTGGCACTCGCACAGTCCTTTTTCGATGTCTTACGGATATCAATATCCGTGACGGTAGAAACTGGACCTGAGACGGCGGGGGCTTGAGAAGTAATGAGGTGTCCCAGCTTGTCATAGGTAATGGACATCTGGACAGACCTTTGTGTTAGTTATATATATGCCCTAGAGGCCATTGTTTGACATATGATGTATATTATAGTGGATGCTTGGATATATATAGAGAGGACTTTCTTGCTCGATATGATAGTATGCTATCTGGTTTCACTTTATCTTAACATGTTAACGAATACTGTTTTGTGATCACATGTTGATGAAGCCCTTGGGATATGTACTTGACTATGATGAGATCATACTAGTGGGGCCAGGGTAGTCAATGAGTACATCCTATAACTTTTCCTAGTCAAGGGTGTATCGAGACAGGGCATCGATACTCCAGAGTAGACTAGCGTACATGCATCTTGACCCATATGATGGGCAATGGATGATCCCATATCCATTGGTGTTGGACATCAAAGATGGTGTACGGGTGCTCTGTGGAAACTGGGTACACTGAACGGACTCGCCGAGAACTCCTAGATGGTATTATACCTAACGTCAGGTAGCAGTTCACCGGTGACACTGGTACAGGTTAGTCTGTAGACCCGAGATCGTCATAGAGTCTTGTGTGATTCCCACTGTGCTTTGATTTCCACCTTACCACGTCTAAAAGGGCATTCAAAATGGTGGCTTTTGGGTACAGTCCCGAATCACATGGAGGCAATAAGCGATAGTAGGGGTTTCGTCTATCCCGGTATAGGGAGTTGGTTTTGTTCTGTGTTCGATTAGCTATAACTGGAAGTCCCTGGACAGGGCCGATATGGAGATTTAATGGTAAGTGTTATCAGTAGTTTCTCGACCCGTTATGAGCCTTACATTGACACAACTTATCGGTTACTGGGGTCTGACGTTTACCACCCCTAGATTAGATATGCAGCATATCAGACGAAGAGATCGGATTGTACGGTAGTGTTTACTGATTGGATTCACAAGAGAATATACATGCTTGCTTGTTGATCTTCTGATTGCTCAATACACAGGTGGCTGTTACGTTTAGCTGACCGCTTGCAGCTTGTGGGTGTTTGATATGATCATCACCCACTGCCGGCGTATTGACGATTCTTTAGAGTCCTACACAGAGGTTTTCTGGCTCAGGCAAAACGGAGTAGGAGCACATATGTGATATGTGCAGGACTGAGAATAATACGATATCAGATACCTTATTATATTCTCGCGATATGAGATATCGGTCGGGTATATTTGATATGGCCAGGTCATCGGATCAAGTGTTGATTCGATGAATTGGTACGTGTTATATAAAATATAGCCGGATTGTCGCATCAAGAGTTGATTCTATAATTTAATGTATAATTATATATGTGATATATTGCATTACGTTAACTAATATAAGCTCGCTTTATTGATTCATTTTCTCACTGGATAATACATTGATGTATATGCGATATATGTTAATTGTATTATTTTCTTTTGTTACAAAATATATTGTATATGTGATATATAATATTGTAACAAGTTAGGGTTACAAATGCAACATGGTTGTAAAGTTTAAACAAAGTTAGGTTTTGGATTTGGGTTAGCTTTTGGGTTAGCTTTTTCATGAAGCTTCATGAAGCTTTCCTTTTTGTTTTCTAGCTTGATATTTTGTGAAGATATTTTGTTAACCCAACCTAAACTCTTAACTCTAGTTTATTCTCTACATGAGTTAAGGCCTTCATTTATTAACTCATGGATAATTTGTAACCATAACAATTAATTCATTATTCATCACAAAAGTTTTCTTCTTCTTCTTCCTTCTTGAAAAAGCTTTCTAGCTTCTTATGAAGTGATGATTTAAAGTGAGAAATTGAAAACAAAAGATAGTAAAATTCCTACTTCATCATCCTCATCTATTCTAGCCACTTAGATTAGGGTGTTCATTTCACTAATACTTGATTAGAGAAGTGAGAGCTTGAGTTTGAGATTCTTGAAGGTAGATCATCTTCGAAAAGGAAGACTTCAAGCAAGCATGGATCATTCGACTTGTGGAGCCTCTCTTGAGTCCGGGAGCTCATGGATCGCGGCGAAGGGACTACTACTCGGAGATTATAAAGCAAAAGAACGGACTACAAAGGTTGTAATCCCTCTCTCTTAGATGTAAAGTTGTTTACATGCATGTTAACCCTAATCCTCTAGTTAAGATCTTGGTTAGGGTTTGTTTAGCACCCCAAAAATTTTAATATAGCATGTTGGATGCTTACCAAAACCATACTAAGGTGCTAAGCTAACCCTACAGTGGTATCAGAGACAAGCTAGTGTATTAGGCGTTGTCTAGACGAAATTAGAAGTCCGATCGAACCCCGAAACACCAAGAATTGACCCCTTGCTGGAAATTTTTTCAAAAGTAGAAGTTTTTCATATTAAAAATACTCAGAAAATCATGTAGGGAATTTTATGGACCTACCTGAAGAAAGAGTCCCTAACTCGCTACAGTGACCGCGTAACCGCGGCCAAAACCTGGTTTTGGCGGCGGTTCCGCGGCGCCACTATGGAGGCTTAGGATGGGCACTTCAGCGACGGACCATAGGTGCTGGGGCATGCTGCTGGGAATTTTTATTTTCTGCTCAAGTGTTGAGCTCACTGGGGTATTTTTGGAATTCGTTGTGTCTGTCGAATTATCTAACTTCGCCTAGTTATCTGTGATGATTATATATTGCTGTGATAAGTTATATTGGATCGTTGTGTATTGAATAGCCAGGGGTTTTATGTGAGATGAGAGTTTTCTTTTTCATTCATGTAAAATTCATTTGTATGTAATATTCTTTTATTGGGACACTTCCGGGTTGAGGTTGATGTCACCATTGTATATTATTTATTTTTCCGCATTAGGACAGACCCAAGTCGGAGAGCAAAAGTAACCGGGTTCTAGGGTCCAGTGGGAGGCCATCTCGAGGAGTCGAGACCGGGTCTCCTAAGCCTAGAATTGGCAGGGTTACTTGCTGCTCTCGTAGGGGTCTAGGGTTGTGGGTTTGGCTATTCAGCGCGACTGTGGAATCCGTGTTTTATATAGGCTCAAAATAAATCACGGATGTCCTAGTATATCCAATATTTCATATGTTGACTTCTGCTGCAATGTTCTGTGATGAGTTCATATTACTGCCTGAGACGAATGCTTATACTGTATGTTGAGATATATATATATATATATATATATATATATATTGTTGCTTTCGTTTCTTCTGTGATGCTTAGGAAGCTTAAATGATGGGTTTAATTAATGAGATTAATAAAAGAAAAGAAACCTAAAAGATGTTGTAGAATCAAATTTTCAAAAAGAGTAGCTACAGTTTTTGCTTTGCATAGCGGTATTCCTTGAAGAATATCCAGCACCTTATTCGATAGGGAAAGAGCCGAGATCCCTTCACCATGAGTGACCACTTTAGCAAAACTGGCAGATGCTACAAACTCACGGTTTAGTTTTTGAATGCTTCTATAGTTCTTGCTGTGCACAGCGGTATTTATGAAATATCCTGCACCTTATTCGATGAGGAAAGAGCCGAGATCCCTTCACCGGGAGTGACCTCTTTAGCAAAACTAGAAAAGACTCAAAGACACTCCTTTTCAAAAATCACTTGTTTCTAAAACGTTATCAAGTTCATTACGCTCGAGGTTTTCTGAAAAACCTGCGCAGCCCTCCGTCATTTCAGATAGGTGCTCTTTTAGTATTCGTGCTACGGTAGTTTGGCCTCCGTCAAGACGTAGTGTACGGTAGCTGATTTAGTACTTACCTGTAACATGAGATGTGATTGGATTAGAGTTTTCGCACGGCGTTGTTTGGCCTCCGTCAAGAGTCTTGCGGATGGGTCTAATTCAATCAGGAAATGACGGGTCGAACTTGACTAGCACCTTATGGGTAGTTTAGCCTCCGTCATGGTCATAAGACGCTAGGGGTAAAAGCATTATCGGGAATTTCAAGTGTTGAAATTTTCAATGATATTGCATACCTTCTATGAGATAGATGGATCCCGATACCCACTGCGAGTAAGAGTTACTCCTGGGAGAATTTTACACAGGACAATTAGCCGATCAAGTAGGTGTCTAGAAAGGTGTTAACGGGGTTAAGCCTCTGAGAAAACAAGATTTATTTTAGTTAGGTCCGTGCGAAAGCACGGGGAACCTCCCTCAAAGTACCAACACTGATCTGGCTAAAATATTGACGAAATTGTGCGGTGTAATTAATCCCGGCTAATCTTACCTTTTAGGGTTTGAAGGAAGATTTGATAAAAACAATGAGAGCCATCCTGATTAGATAAGATAATAACCAATCTAATCTTGCAAAAGCGCACGCTAAAGTGTTTTCTTCTCTCTCTCTCCAGGTAAAGACCATGTCAGGCCTTAATCAAGATAATAATATTGATGTATTGACCGAACCCGCTTGTTATACTGAGCAGGGGAACGTTGGTTCCGTTCTTTCTTATAATTGTTATAAGACTGAACAGGAAATAGGGGAATACCAGAATTCACACGCCACCCAAACGAAGAATAAGCATGATGATGCATCTTCTTCTGGTGTGTTAGTCACCGAGAACTGTTTCTCAGTTCACTCTACGTCCTGGGTATTAGATACCGGATCAGGATCCCACATATGTAATATGTTACATAGGCTAAAGAGAGATAGAGAACTGGGAATGGGTGATCATTCCGTAAGAGTAGGGAATGGTGTAAATGTTGCAGCCAAAGGAGTTGGCGAATATCACCTTGTATTACCAAGTGGTAATACATTGATTCTGAATGAATGTTATTATATACCGAACATGATATGCAACATTATATCAGTTTCTTTATGAAGTAAAGAAGGATATTATTTTGTAATACAGGATAATGTTATGAACATCTTCCTAAATCAAAAGTTGATTGGATCAGGCTCGTTAAATAATGGCATATACGTTCTAAATCAAAATACAGTTCTTAATATACAGAACACACACAAGAGGAAAAGTTCAGAAATGAACGAATCCTTTTTATGGCATTGTAGACTTGGTCATATCAATGCGACACAACTAGCTAAGTTACATAAAGATGGTTATTTAAATACGTTCGAATTATCATGTTATGAAACTTGTCATTCATGTCTCAAAGGCAAAATGACCAAAACTCCGTTTAGTGGACACAGAGAAAGAGTTACAGAACTCTTCGGACTGATACATAGTGATGTATGCGGTCACATGTCTACACATGCCAGGAATGGTTCCTCGTACTTCATTACATTCACTGACAATCTATCAAGATTCGGACATGTGTTCCTAATAAAACAGAAGTCTGAAGCTTTTGAGAAATTCAGAGAATATAAGAACGAAGTAGAGAACCAAACGGGTAAAATTATTAAGATCCTTCGATCTGATCGAGGAGGAGAATACTTGAGAAATGAGTTCCTGGATTATCTAAAAGAGAATGGGATTCTCTCTCAGCTTACTCCTCCTTATACACCACAGCACAATGGTGTATCGGAAAGGAGGAATCGCACCCTATTAAGATATGGTACGCTCTATGATGAGCACTACAGAGTTACCTATTTCCTTTTGGGGCTATGCGCTGGAGACAGCTGCATACCTATTGAATAGAGTTCCAACCAAATCAGTGCCTACCACTCCATATGAGATATAGAATGGGAAGAGACCATGTCTTAATTTTATTCAGATATGGGGTTGTCCGGCCTATGTAAAAACACAAAATCCAGACAAGCTCGAGGCAAGGTCTGTTCTGTGCAAGTTTATTGGATATCCCAAGTATTCGCGAGGGTATATCTTCTACCACACCGAGGAACAAAAAGGTGTTTGTTTCTCGACATGCCACCTATTTAGAAAAAGGTTTTCCTATGAAAGAAGTTAGTGGCAATGAGGTAGAACTGGAAGAAGTTCCAGCTACACAAACTGCAACAGAGGATTTGATGGAACCAGAGGATTCAGTAGTTCCCAACGAACCCCAGCCTCTCTGCCGATCTAGTAGGGTTCCTCATCCACCTGAGAGATACTACGGTTTTCTCATAGACGGTGGGAGCGAGGATTGCATCATGGAAGATGATGACCCGACTAGTTTCGAGCAGGCCATTACGAGTGGTGACTCTGTGAACTGGCTGGATGCAATGCGATCTGAGATGGAATCCATGTACACCAACAAAGTATGGACTTTGGAAGTTGCTCCTGAAGGGGTAAAACCCATTGGGAGAAAATAGATCTTTAAGAAGAAACTTGGTGTAGAAGGAAAAGTTGAGACTTTCAAAGCTAGACTTGTTGCAAAGGGTTTTCATCAACGACCAGGTGTGGATTATGACGAAACCTTTTCTCCAGTGGCTATGCTTAAGTCCATCCGGATCCTACTTGCCATTGCTGCATTCCATGACTGCGAAATCTAGAAAATGGATGTTAAGACCGCCTTTCTAAATGGTGATTTATAAGAGTGCGTGTTCGTGACTCAGCCAGAGGGCTTCGTAGACAGTGTGAGCAGCGGGAAGGTGTGCAAGCTGCTTAAATCCATCTACGGGTTAAAGCAGGCATCACGGAGTTGGAACATCTGTTTTGATGTGGTAGTCAAAGAGTTTGACTTCATCAAAAACATAGATGAACTTTGTATATACAAGAAGGTTGCAGAGAGTAAGGTTGTCAGCGATTCCTACAGGGCAAAACGAGGGGTCCGGTTTTTTGGCACTGACCGAAAGTCGATTTCGACTTGTACGTGGATAACATACTCTTGATAGGAAATGATATTCCTATGCTGCACTCGGTCAAGCTCTTCTTATCACATAGATTCTCAATGAAAGAACTAGGTGACGCCTCCTGCATTTTGGGAATTAAGATCTATAGAGATAGATCTAGACGGATACTGGGATTGTCACAATCCAGGTACATTGAAACCATAATAAGGAGGTTTAGTATGGAAGAATCCAAGCGTGGGAACACACCCATGATCTCTGGACTCACTCTCTCCAAAGAGATGTCTCCCATGACTGATTTGGAAAGAGCTCGCATGCAAGGGATACACTATGCTTCGGCAGTAGGCTCTATCATGTACATGATGCTATGTACCAGACCCGATGTAGCATACTTACTAAGTGTAGTGAGTAGGTATCAAGCAGATCCTGGAAAGAATCACTGGACAGCTGTGAAGAACATTCTCAAGTACTTGAGCAGGACTAAAGCGATGTTCTTGGTGTATGGTAACGGAGAACTCCAGGTTGAGTCCTTTACCGATTCAAGCTTCCAGAGTGATAAGGACGACTCTAAGTCGCACTCGAGATTTTTCTTTACCCTCAATGGAGGGGCGGTGTGTTGGAAGAGTTCCAAACAAGAAACCGTTGCAGGCTCGACGATGGAGGCTGAATACATCGCTGCCAATGAAGCTGCCAAAGAGGCTGTCTGGATAAAGAAGTTCATCACTGAACTTGGTGTGGTTCCGTCCATTGAGCATCCAATACCTTTGTATTGTGATAACAATGGAGTTGTAGCTTTGGCCAAGGAACCCAGGTCCCATCAGAAGTCCAGACATATTCTGAGGCGGTATCACCTGATCTGGGAGAGAGTTGATCGCCGGGAGATCGAGGTTAGGAGAGCTGATACGAAGGACAACACTGCGGATCCACTCACAAAGGCCATTCCTCATATACAATTTGAGAGACTCTTCGGGATGTTGGGTATGAGATACTACAACAGCTGGCCTTAGTGCAAGTGGGAGATTGTTAGTCATATATATGCCCTAGAGGCCATTGTTGTACATATGATGTATATTATAGTGGATGCTTGGATATATAGAGAGGAATTTCTTGCTCGATATGATAGTATGCTATCTGGTTTCACTTTATCTTAACATGTTAACGAATACTGTTTTGTGATCACATGTTGATGAAGCCCTTGGGATATGTACTTGACTACTAGGATTATGATGAGATTATACTAGTGGGGCCAGGCTAGTAAACGAGTACATCCTATAACTGTTCCTAGTCGAGGGCGTATCGAGACAGGGCATCGATACTCCTGAGTAGACTAGCGTACACGCATCTTGACCCATATGATGGGCAATGGATGATCCCATATCCATTGGTGTTGGACATCAAAGATGGTGTACGGGTGCTCAGTAGAGACTGGGTACACTGAACGGACTCGCCGAGAACTCCTAGATGGTATTATACCTATCGTCAGGTAGCAGTTCTCCGGTGACACTGGTACAGGTTAGTCTGTAGACCCGAGATCATCATAGAGTCTTGTGTGATTCCCACCTTACCACGTCCAAAAGGGCGGGCAAAACGGTGGCTTTTGGGTACAGTCCCGAATCACATGGAGGCAATGAGCGATAGGAGGGGTTTCGTCTCTCCCGGTATAGGGAGTTGATGTTGTGCTGTGTTCGATTGGCTACAACTGGAAGTCCCTGGCCAGGGCTGATATGGAGATTTACTGGTAAGTGTTATCAGTAGTTTCATGACCCGTTATGAGCCTTACATCGACACGACTTATCTGTTACTGGGGTCTGACGTTTACCACCCCTAAACTAGATATGCAGCATATCAGACGAAGAGATCGGACTGTACGGTAGTGTTTACTGATTGGATTCACAGGAGAATGTACAGGCTTTCTTGTTGATCTTCTGATTGCTCAATACACAGATGGCTGTTACGTTTAGCTAACTGCTTACAGCTTGTGGGTGTTTGATATGATCATCACCCACTGCCAGCGTATTGACGATTCTTTAGAGTCCTACACAGAGGTTTCCTGGCTCAGGCAAAACGGAGTAGGAGCACATATGTGATATATGCAGGACCGAGAATAATACGATATGAGATACCGTATTATATTCTCGCGATATGAGATATTGGCCGGGTATATTTGATATGGCCAGGTCATCGGATCAAGTGTTGATTCGATGAATTGGTACATGTTATATTAGTCGGTTATATGCAATATAGCCGGATGGTGGGATCAAGAGTTAATTCGATAATGTAATGTATAATTACATATGTGATATATTACATTATGTTAACTAATATAAGCTCGCTTTATTGATTCATTTTCTCACTGGATAATACATTGATGTATATGCGATATATGTTAATTGTATTATTTTCTTTTGTTACAAAATATATTGTATATGTGATATATAATATTGTAACAAGTTAGGCTTACAAATGCAACATGGTTGTTAAGTTTAAACAAAGTTAGGTTTTGGATTTGCGTTAGCTTTTGGGTTAGCTTTTTCATGAAGTTTCATGAAGCTTTCCTTTTTTTTTCTAGCTTGATATTTTGTGGAGATATTTTGTTAACCCAACCCAAACCCTTAACTCTAGTTTATTCTCTACATGAGTTAAGGCCTTCATTTATTAACTCATGGTTGATTTGTAACCATAACAATTAATTCATTATTCATTACAAAATATTTCTTCTTCTTCTTCTTCCTTCTTGAAAAAACTTTCTAGCTTTTTGTGAAGTGATGATTTAAAGTGAGAAATTGAAAACAAAAGAGAGAAAAATTCCTACTTCATCATCCTCATCTATTCTAGCCACTTAGATTAGGGTGTTCATTTCACTAATACTTGATTAGAGAAGTGAGAGCTTGAGTTTGAGATTCTTGAAGGGAGATCATCTTCGAAAAGGAAGACTTCAAGCAAGCATGGATCATTCGACTTGTGGAGCCTCTCTTGAGTATGGGAGTTCATGGATCGCGGTGAAGGGACTACTACTCGGAGCTTATGAAGCGAAGGAACGGACTACAAAGGTTGTAATACCCCTCTCTTAGATGTAAAGCAGTTTACATGCAAGTTAACCCTAATCCTCTAGTTAAGATCTTGGTTAGGGTTTGTTTAGCACCCCAAAATTTTTAATATAGCATGTTTGATGCTTGCCAAAACCATACTAAGGTGCTAAGCTAACCCTACACTTTGCCAGTCATTATAATCAGATTCAGTCATTTTATTATCTAAATATAACCTAATCTTGGTCACTGGGTCGCTGCAATTAAGAGAGAGAGAAGAAAACACTTAGCATGATGCTCTTACAAGTTTAGATTGGTTTTTAATTTATATAAGTAGGATGCCTCCCTCTGTCTCTCGATTCCTTCCTCAAACCATAAAAGAAGAATTAGTCAGAATTAATCTCATCGTACAATTCTTGCTTAACCATTCGGCTAGGCCAGTGTTGGTACTTTGAGGGAGGTTTTACAACGCTTTCGCGATGTTTCTTAATTAAATAACCTCTTTCCCCTGGAGGCGTAGTGTAACATTTCAGAAAAATAAAATATTATCTTTAGGAATTTTTATAATTAAATAATAAATATCATGAATATTTTATTAGTGCGATATAATTAAATACCGATAAAGTGGAAAATATTTGGAAAATTATAGAAATTTCTGAAATGACGGTGTTTTATGTGATTTAGGCAAATTATGAAATTTTATAATTAATTATATACAATTTTCATGCTAATCGCGATTAAATGACGCTAATCGTGCATTAAGCTAGTTTTGTGCACATGACATGCACCATGTCACATTTTGACACTTGTTACATTTTTATCATGGCTTCTTTCTTATTTTTCTAGCATGGTTCTCATTTCTTTTAGAAAAGATAAGAAAAGAAAAACAAAAGAAAATAAAATGGATTAGAATAAGAGAGTATGGGCATGAGAGAGAAAGGAGAGAGATGTGAGGGGGTCAACCTTGGACCATGGCTTTAATCCCTCTATCATTTTCCTTCATCATTTTTCCCTCTCCCTTTCCCATGGCTGCCCTCTCTCCCTCCTCCACAAAACACCTCACTTCATCATCAAAATATCATCAAAAGTTCATCTCCATTTCATTAAAAACATGCACAAGCTTCTCACAAGCACTTTGGACCAAGAAAAATCGGATTTTGAGCACTTAGTGCAACTCAAGAATTTTCTTGATTTGCCAAATGAGGTAATTTCAGCACCATTATTATTGTATTTCAATTTCTTTAGCACCCATACAAGTTCAAAAGTGTTTTAGTTCGGTTTAGTGAACTTAGAAAATTTCTAGAAGAGGTTAGGGTTTGAATTTAATCCAAAGGTGTAATTGAGGTTAGTTGTGACCTTAAACCCCTGTAGGGAATGTATATTGGACTGGAACCATAGAGTAAACCCAAACCCCAGAACTTAGAAACCCCGATATCGGGAAATTGTGGATTTTGTGATGGTATATTGACATCTGCTATAACCCGGAGCCTCTGAAAAATATTTAGCAAATACAGAGACACAAGCAGGCAACCTAGAACATATACCCAAAACCCTGGACCCTAACTCCACTGCCAGGACACAGTTTTATTCCTCCTGTCCGCAATTTGCGGCCAGGGTAGGGTGGTTTCATTCGTGTTTGGTCTATTTCTTATTCTCCAGTAAACTAGGCCCTTAACATGTGCAAAATTGGCTAATTACACTTAGCGTAAAATCTGGAGCATGTTTTCAAAGTTGTTGCTTTATGTTTTGCGATGTTTATGAATTGGAGTTATGATATTTGTGTTTGGCATCGATCACTTGACGTTTGTATGTCTATATCGGGTGTTGTTTGGTTGATTTGAGTGAGTAGACCATAGGTTTCAACCTATGAGTGATTCGTGTGTCATTTCGATTGTGAATTGGATTTTAATGTGATACGATGTGTTATGATATGTAGGTACCCTCACGAGGACTTCGAGATGACTAACAAGCGCATGGCGACATCGGCATCGGCAAGCGAAGATCAAAGTGAGTAGATATATATCTACGGGGGAAATCGGGTGGATGACGTATAGCACCCCCGCAGTTCGTAGTATAGAACGCGAATGCGTTATGTTATATATAGATATATACTTATATGGTATTATAAGATGTGCATACTTAGCTAGAAATACTTTAGAGGACTTTGGATGATAGTGTTGTTAGTTAATTTCCTAGTCGCGAACCATAGATTATGGCTTACGCGCACACACACACTTGCATACATTTTACTTCTTGTGCGTCTATGGGGATATGTATATATATATATATATATAAACACATAGGTATGGGACTATGTATGTATATATATATATATATATATATATACACGTATACATATACATGGATGATGAGGATAGTATATGATATTTGTATATGAGTCGATGAGATTGGGCATGATGCCACGAGATCGGTGATGTGATATGGTTCGTATTATGAGATACGACATGATGTTATAGCGGGTCCATAGGCGACGTGTTCTCATACACACGCATAAATATATATGTAGATGGTATCAGTATGTACTAGACTTAGATCAGTACCCAGATCATGATATGATGATAAGGATACCAGTTGAATAATGAGATAGATGTGATATTGACCCGTACGCAGATTTGGGAAGCCCTACGATGGATTTACCGCACAAGCATTATTTATGATGACAGATCTGCACTCTTGACTCGAGGATGTCATATTATATATTGTATCGTATGTGATACTATTGAGGCGGGATCACCGACTATTATATATATATATATATATATATATATATATATATATATATATATATATATATATATCGACTCAGATTTAGGTGGTTTCCTTACCTTTTCGATTAGCCTGTTAGTTTAGTCTTGTAGTTTACTTATAGATGTTAGACTAGACTCGGGTCATACCTATTTCAAAACTAACGAATCATGAGTATTTTAAAGACAGGACAAGCGATTCTACGGATATTTCAAAGGATGTACTTTTTCTTAAAAACACCGTAGTCTCTATTTACTAAACACCACGATTCGAGCTATTTCAAATGTCAAGATTGTATGACTCATATATAGTAATGTTTATTCCTTATTGCTGCGTTTACCATTCATTTTCCGCATATTCTATTATTCGCATCGCATTGCATGCTTATTTGTACTTTAGTAATTATTATGAAACCTATGCTGTCAGGACACCAGCACCATTACCGATGAAGCGTATGCTCCACGTACACTTGTTTGCCGGCTCACACACATCATCATCGGTAATTGACATGTCACGTGGACTTTAGAGAATATTAATTCATTGATATCGCTTATTAGCTGATAGTTTCGACAAGATACTAGTGTGCATGCCATTATATGATGGCTTAGACATTGCATTTATTTACTGTGTTATCTCATGCATATATATTCATATATTCATTGCCATGCAATAATTTGGGTCAGTTCGGATTGCCGGAGCCAGGAATTTATTATTCATTTACATTATGATTTATGATTTCGGATTTCAATAAGATTTCTGGGTTTAGAGAAACCGCAAAGATTTTATAGACTGATTATCACTTTCAAAGGATAAAAGTACGGTTTTCTCATTATATGATTTGAGATATGTCCACTATGAGTTTTCTCGGCTCTTGAGCGATATCATACACCCGAATCGAAGAGGAGGAGGAACCGTCTGTGGGTGCATGGTGGACCCGGTACGGTACCCCTGGGAGAGAAGATCACAGATGATGGCGTTGAGCCTGTGACAGGGGAGCACTACTGACCGGAGATTGTATTGTGACTCGACGGATATCCGGAGGATACCGATCGAAGTACAGGCCAGTCCGGATAGCCGGAGCCTGAGATTTTGAGATTTGTGGATATGGGCCAGTCCGAATAGCCGGAGCCCTAGACATTAAGATTCGAGGATACAAGCTAGTCCGGATAGCCGGAGCCTGAGATATTGGGATTTATATATATTTTGTGTCGATGCTAGACACTGATTTCCTGTTGATTTTATTGATGAGACCTCGATTTAAATATACAGAAATCTCACTAAATTATGAAAACAGTTTCATATCCATGATGCATTCTGTTTTCATTATATTGCATTCATACCTCATATTTATGATATGTTGCTATCTGAGGCAATGACACGAGCACATGGTATTACACTTTTGTATAGATGTTTACCCTTGCCACCTTATCATGCTTCAGACTTTATCATTTGAGGATATATATATATATATATATATATAATGATCGTTTTGACCTAGGATTGAGTCATACATACGATTTCTGCTCTGTGATGTTTCCTACTCACGAGTTGGAAAGTCACCCCCGTTGTGCCACAGTTTTTTGCAGGGTTTTCCGTGCAGGTTTCGTTGCGGCTTTGCTGGCACACTGCTTCATCCGGGTGATTGCTTTGGTAGGTAGGTTCACTTGCATCGTGACCACCATTATACATTTATATTATTTCAGTTGTATCTAGAAACTCCATCAACCATACTGTATTATTTTATAACCTTAGAAGACCAGTTGTATATTCTTTCGACCTTAAAGTCACGTGTTGTATTATTATGGTTTTCATGTTGATTTTGAGTTTCCTTTTGAGTTTCGATCCTCGCCCTTGGTGTTGTATATTATATTGCTTGCGTGGTTGTGACCGTCAATTGACGAAGAGGTAGCTCCCGATTGGGGATGCATTTATTCATATTATGCATGTTGTACCCTTTTGGGGCCAGTATTTACAAAGGAAACTCTACCGAAATTTTCAGAAAAGACCTAATGATTTTAAAAATGCATACTTCGGCTCATGTTGTTAAACCACTTGCTTTAAAACAAGTTTTCTTCACTTCTTTAAAATGGTTTAGATTTCTGGGATTTCTTGGCTTACTTGAATTAGATGGGGTCCTATAGACTTCATATGATTCAAGTGCCAGTCACGTGCTATTTCGGGTCATGACAAAGTTGGTATCAGAGCGCTAGGTTAACCTTGGTTCGAGTCTATGTTTAACTATACGGAGCCTAGGGCGTTTGTATATATACGGAATCTAAGCTTGACCTTACGGAACTTAAACTTTGTCGAGGGGGTATTAGACCCGAACTTTCTTCGCGTAGGTTGACCTTGGTTAAAGGAGTAGGTGACTTAAGGAGAGTGACGTACCGTGTGTATGTTCCGCGACATACTTACGATACGCTACTCCGCTTAAGAAGCCTTCGGATGTACATTTCCTTGCACATCATTATATTCATTCATATTATCTATCCTCATCGATATCAGTTTATCGTTTTGCTGCCATGATTACACGGGAAGAGAGAGCTACGGCTAGAGTTGCGTCAGCATGAGCTCGTCACGGAAGAGGATTGACCAGGGCGTGATTCCAGGGACACACGATTGCATAAAGGTGTCATTTTGTTGTGTTTTTGCGCCAAGAGCGTTTGATGGATCGCTTTTACAAGATTTCTCGGACGTGCAGATCAGCACCAGAGGATTGGGCCACTGCTAGAGGCCAGCCAGAATGTGATGACCGTCAATGCACCGATTACTTTATGATTGAGGCATTGTTCAGCGTGCGGAAAAATGAGACAGTTGTTGCAGCGAATGACGAGATATCTCCCCAGATGTTTGGAAATGTTGCAGCACGAGTTTATACTAAGAGATATGATAGAAGATCGCTAGTCACCCGAGGATGAATGACTAGGATATGTGGTTCGTTCGTTTACCCCGATGCGA
Organism: Agapanthus africanus; assembly: GCA_030015575.1. Lineage (NCBI taxonomy): Eukaryota > Viridiplantae > Streptophyta > Magnoliopsida > Asparagales > Amaryllidaceae > Agapanthus > Agapanthus africanus. The sequence goes on from JASDDO010000010.1 coordinate 293,144,131, forward strand.
GGTCATCAGATTGATTGATTCCAGCTAGAGACGACTTCACGCAGGTACGTTGGGCATCGAAGGAAAACGATCGAATGTCAGAAGCCCATTTTCCAATTTTAAAGTATTCGAAAAAACATGCAAGTAATTCCGTGAACCCTCTAGAAAAATGAAACCCTAACTCGATATAATGACCATGAGAACGCTCTGTAACCTTAGGGTTTACAGCAGTTCAGCGGTGCCATTGATGAGGCTTGGGTTTTCCCTTCTACGGTTGGTCCACAGATATTGTGGCATATTCTGGAATACTATTAAACTGTACCCAAGATGTTGAGCTCTTAGGGGATTATGGAACCTTGACAAATCGATCGAAAGTTTCGACGTCATTCGGATATCATGTGATGGGATACATTGCTTAGGAGACTCCAGATACGAGTATAGCCGTTGGAGCGCAGTCCATGCAGCCACGAAGAGATGAGTCCAAATTGTTAGTCCATGTCACGCACCCCACGAACTTGCGAGGAGGCGGAATATATGAAAAACGATTATCAAAGCTTCGTAACACGGACTTGAGCGCATGAATCGTATCTAAACATTTACTAGCAAACTACGAGAGGTTTAACTACTCGGATTCGAAGTTATACCTCACGTTACTTGTCTTTTGGGTCTTCATCGCTGTCCTCCACTCCTCGTAGGCTCCTTGGAACATCGGCACCTCAACGGCCTCCTCGAGTCAAAGACGATCCACCCGAGAGCTCCTACGCCAAGCTTGATCTCTAAGTTGAGATAACTAGGTTGCTCAAAGTGCTAATCTAAGCTACCTAGGGGATATAGAGTGAGGTTATGGATGTATTAGTCTAGCTAACCCTTGATCTCAACACATGAGAGGTTAAGGTTAGGGTTTCATGAATGAGAGAGCTTGAGGAGAGAGAAGGTGATGATAAGAATCCTTTTGGATGAATGAAGTCCTTTGTGTATATATGAAACATATTATAATAATAAGTAAATAACAAATAATGAATTATCACCATGTTTCATTAATACACTAAGTGATTCATCACATGAGTCATATAAAACATTAAATGAATCATTAACTAAATGTATGAATCACTACATGACTCATTAATCCAATTAATGCATATGCCACCTTAACCCCCAAGTCACCATGCTTCTAGAAGCTTCCCGAGAAATTACGAGAACGCCCCTCCAATCCGTGAAAACACGGAAAAACTTTAGACAGTATAAATCCAATAACCTGATACTAGAAACTGACTTAAACCAAAGCCGGCTAGTAAAAACTGTCCGAACGTCGCACGTGCGTTTAAACAGGTATGCGTCTGAACCCTTGTCGTAAAACCATACGACCTCTATATCGTTTCGCCTGGAGCAGGGAAACCCTCTATGTGGGACTCTAAAGACTCGACACTACGCTGGTAGTGGGTTTAACCACAGACCGCAAGAGGCACTAGCTGTACGTAACGGTCCCCAGGTAGATGTCGATAAGAAGGCCGATGAGGAAACCCATCCGAACTCCTACTGAGCCTGATGTGACAATCTCCGTACATTCTGGTCTGTTCGTCTAAGACTATCGCATATTGAGCCTAGGGGGCAGCAAGCGTCAGTCCCCTAATAGCGTTATAAGTCGTGTCGGGGCGTAGCCCATTACACCCTGAGAAACTACTTGAACCTACAAGTAAATCTCGCTTGCCTTGGCCAGGGACTTTACGTAATGGCTCTCTGACACAGCGCGATATCAACTCCCAATACCGGGAGAGACGAATCCTATCTAACCGCCACTGCCTCCAAGTGCTCGGGACTGCACCTAACTGCTTGCACAACTCCTTTGAACCATGGTAGGGTAGCAATCTAAGAACAGTGGGATACACTCGAGGCGAAGTAGTAGTGTCAAGTCTAAGGACTATGCTGTACTCATGTCACCTGGGAACTGTTAACTGACGACGGGTATAATACCAACCAATCAGTTCCCCTGCGAGTCCTGTCCGGTGTACCCGTAACCTAACGAGCACCTGTATACTATCTCTAGTACGACGTACTGATGGCTGTGGGAAAGACCATCTCCCCAACTGGGATGAGAAGCGTACACACTAGTCTACTCTGGAGTATCGATGCCCAGTCTCGATAATCCTACGACTAGGGACAAGTATAGGATGTTGCTTATAGACTACCCAGCCCCCACTAGTGTGACTGCCATCACAACGCTGGTAATCAAACAAAGATCCTATGGGCTCTACTAATATGTATAAGTATTACGTTACAAGAAACATATGCACATATTAAAGTAGACAAAAACCAAGTAGCATACTACCATTTTTAGCAAGACTGTATATACAACTGTGAATATCCCAAGCTTCCATTAAGTAATATATATACAAGTATGATACAATAATGGCCCCTAGGGCATATACACTAACAATCTCCCACTTGCACTAGGGCTATGAGCTGGCATATCGTAGACCTATCATCTTGAATAGCCTCTCGAACTGCGTCTGAGGAATGGCCTTTGTGAATGGATCAGCAATGTTATTCTCCGTCTCTACTCTTTTCACCTCGATCTCCCTGCGATCTACGATCTCCCTGATCAGGTGATACCGCCTTAAGATGTTTCTAGACTTCTGATGGGACTTGGGTTCCTTCGCTAAAGCTATAGCGCCGTTGTTGTCACAATACAGAGGTATTGGATCAACACTGGTAGGAACCACCTGAAGTTCTGTGAGGAACTTCTTCATCCAGACAGCTTCTTTTGCGGCATCGCAAGCAGCTATGTACTCCGCTTCCATTGTTGAGTCAGCAACGGTCTCCTGCTTGGAACTCTTCCAACAGACCGCCCCTCCATTGAGGGTAAAGACATAACCCGACATGGATTTGGAGTCATCCTTGCCACTCTGGAAGCCGGAGTCGGCAAAGGCCTCCATCTGGAGGTCTTTTCCGCCATACACCAAGAACAGTTCCTTAGTCCTCCTTAGGTACTTTAGAATGTTCTTTACTGCTATCCAGTGCTTCTCCCCTGGGTTTTCCTGATACCGGCTTACAACGCTTAATGCGTATGCTACATCTGGTCTGGTACATAACATCGCATACATTATAGAGCCTACCGCAGAAGCGTAGGGTATAATCGACATGCGATGCCTTTCCAAATCAGTCTTGGGAGATATCTCTTTGGAGAGGGTGATTCCGTGACAAGCCGGTAGGTTACCGTGCTTAGAATCATCCATACTGGATCCCTTCACTATGGTGTCTATATACCTGGACTGCGAAAGTCCCAACATCCTTTTTGATCTATCACTATAGATCCGGATCCCCAGAATGTAGGTGGCATCACCCAGGTCTTTCATGGAGAATTTCTGTGACAAAAATCTTTTGACTGACTGTAACATAGGAATATCATTTCCTATTAGGAGAATGTCATCCGCGTACAAGACGAGGAATACTACAGTTCTCCCTACAATCTTACTGTATATGCATGGTTCATCTGGATTTTTGATAAAGTCAAATTCTTTGACAGCATCATCAAAACAGATGTCCCAGCTCCGCGATGCTTGCTTTAGTCCATAAATGGACTTAAGCAGCTTGCATACTTTACCGCTGCTCCCACTCTGAATGAATCCCTCTGGTTGATCCATATAGACGCACTCTTCCAAATTACCATTTAGAAAGGCCGTCTTTACGTCCATCTGCCAGATTCCATAATTGTGGAAGGCAGCAATAGCAAGAAGGACCCGAATGGATTTGAGCATAGCCACTGGAGAAAAGGTTTCGTCATAGTCCAAACCTGGCCTTTGACGGAAACCCTTTGCAACAAGTCTAGCCTTATAGGTTTCAACCTGTCTATCTACACCGATCTTCTTTTTGAATATCCATTTGCATCCTACGGGTTTTACCCCATCTGGAGCAATGTCCAAAGTCCATACTTTGTTAGTGTACATGGACTCCATTTCGGTCCGCATTGCATCCAGCCATTTTACTGAGTCACCGCTCTGAATGGCTTGCTGGAAGCTAGTAGGCTCATTATAGTCAATAGTGCAATCCTCTCTATCCCCGTCTATGAGAAAACCGTAGTATCTCTCGGGCGGATGAGATTGCCTACTACTCCTGCGGAGTGGCGTCGGGATGTCCCTTTCTTTTAAAACCTCTGGTTCTACCATACTTTCAGTAACAGCTTGTGGTTCTGGAATTTCTTCCAGTTCTACTGCGCTCCCACTCTTCTGATTTTCTAAAAATTCAGCTTCTAAGAAGTGGGCATGACGAGAAACAAAAACCTTTTGTTCCTCTGCGTAATAGAAACAAAATCCCATGGAGTTCTTTGGATATCCCACAAACTTACATTGTACTGAACGTGCCTCGAGCTTGTCCGCATACTGCCTTTTTACAAAAGCTGGACATCCTCATGCCTTCAAGTACCGAAGACGGGGTTTCTTCCCACTCCGCATCTGATATGGTGTGGTAGGCACTGTTTTGGTTGGAACCTTGTTCAAAAGATATGCAGCTGATTCTAGCGCATAACCCCAGAAAGATCGCGGTAACTCTGCCTTACTCATCATGGAACGAACCATATCCAATAGGGTTCGATTCCTCCTTTCTGATACACCGTTATGTTGTGGTGTGTATGGAGGAGTAAGCTGAGAGAGAATTCCATTCACTTTTAAGTAACCCAGGAACTCGGCACTTAAGTATTCACCACCTCGATCAGATCTCAGTGTCTTTATACTCTTGCCTGTTTGGTTTTCTACTTCATTCTTGTATTCTTGGAATTTCTCAAAGGCCTCGGATTTATGCCTTATTAAGAAGATATGTCCATACCTAGAGAAATCATCCGTAAAAGTAATAAAGTAGGAATAACCTCCCCTCGCATGTGTAGACATTGGACCGCACACGTCACTGTGTACGAGTCCTAAGAGCTCGCTTGCTCTTACTCCGTGTCCAGTAAACGGAGTCTTTGTCATTTTTCCTATGAGACAAGATTCACAAGTAGCATAAGATTGATATTCGAACGGATTCAAATATCATTCTCTGTGTAACTTAGTCAACCTTCTCTCATTTATGTGACCTAGTCTACAATGCCATAAGAAAGCCTGATTTAATTCCGGAGACTTTCTTTTAAGTGTATTCTGGACATTGAAAACCTGAGCTTGACTTAATACGTATATACTGTTATCTAATGTACCTGACCCAATCAGAACTTGATTTAGGTGAATGTTAACTACATCGCTTACGAATGTAAAATCATATCCCTCTCTCGAAAGTGAGGACACTGATATGATATTACAAGTCATACTCGGTACATACAGACAGTTACGTAGAATCAATATCTGCCCACTTGTCAAACCTAGGCGATATTCTCCTACGGTTCAGCGTCCACGCTCATTCCGTTTGCAACTCTGAGAGACCAATCACCTACCTTTATAACTCTACGGTTTCTCAAAGTATGTAATGAATTACAGATATGAGATCCTGCTTCGGTATCAAGTACCCAGGAAGTAGAGTTAATTGACAAACAGTTCTCAATTACAAACACACTTAAGGCTGAAGACACAACATGCTTCGTATCCTGGCTACTGGCTTCTAAAGCCCTGCAATCTTTCTGCTTATGCCCAATCCCATAACAATAGGAACGTCCCTCTTTTACTATTACCAATCCCGAAACTTTTGCCATTCTCTTTCCTTCTACTTCCCTGGTTTCCTTCAGGGTAGAAGGTAGAGACTGTATAATTAAGTCAGTATCTGACTCGTTCTCCAACGTGGTCTTCAGATCCTTGAGCTGATCAATACAGCTAGTCATTGTAAGGACGTTGTCCCCTACAGATGACCCGACGGCCAACCTCGCTTGAATTAATTCGGTCGAGGTCTCATATCTTGTGATATTAGATTGCTCTCCATATAAATCTTTGTTATGGAGAAAGATGGAAACTGAGTCCATCTTCTCGTGCTGCTTCTGGTATACACCATCAACTGAAGCTAATACGAGGCACATGGCTTTCGATTTATCCTTTTCTCTTGTTTGACGGATATTCATATCCGTGACAGTGGAAACTGGACCTGCGACTGCGGGATCTTGAGTAGTAATAGGGTGGTCCAGCTTGTTATAGGCAATGGACATCTGTGTAAGTCCACGTTGCCCACCCCGGTGCTTGCGGGGAGGCGGAAAACGGAATAAAAATTGGATTTTTATGAGCTTAGGCAACATGGACTATGCTTAGAAGGATCTTTGCTAAACAAAAACTTGCTAAAGCTAACTAGTAACTAGCTATGTGCTAGAAAGGTTATACCTTGGGCTCTAAGTCCTTCTCTCCTTGCTCCTTGGAGTGGTGGAAGGAGGTCACCTTGCTTGTCTTCTCACGCCGAAGAAAGATCCACCCGAAAGCCTCAACCTTTGGCTTCAACTCCAAGCTAGAAGTAACTAGGGTTCAAGAAGTGCTAGTCCTTTAACCCTAGATGAGAGTAGAGAAGATCAAGAGAGGGTTTTTCTCAAGCTCAAGTGTTTCTCAACACATGAGAGGGAGAGAGCTTGAGGGAGAGGAAGAACAAGAGAGAGAAAGGATATGATAGAATGAGAAATAATTGAACCATACTCACTAATATGTGTGAATTATTTTAATTGAATAATTAGCTAGATAATTGTCATGGTTAATCATGACATGACCATTATCATTTCAATTTGCAAGGATCAAAAAGCATCTTCCAAAAGAAATGATGATGGTCAAAGTGTCAACCTAGGTCAACAAGTCAATAAGGTCAAATGGTCAACAACCATAACCATGCACAATTATTTAAACTAATTATCAATTAACTATAATACACACATAATCATTAGGGTTAATAAAATGACAATAGCCATTAACCCTAATCAAAGTCCTCTCCCTCTGTCTCAAGCAACTGTGCATACGCACCCGTATTCATGATCCGGGGAACACGAACACAATGAGAAAAACCAATCCCAAATCATATACTAGGATCCGGCTTAAACCAAAGCCCGCGGGTATAAACTGTCCGGACAGCAAACGTGCACAAGTGCGCGGATGTGAACGAACCCTGTCGCAAAACCATGCGACCTCTACTCATTTTGCCTAAAGGCGAATAGCACTCTGTGTGGGACTCTAAAGACTCGACACTACGCTGGCAGTAGGTTTAACCACAGACCGCAAGCGGCACTAGCTGTACGTAACGGTCCCCAGATTGATGTCGATAAGAAGACTGACGAGGTGAACCCCATCTGAACTCCTACTGAGCCTGTATGTGACAATCTCCGTACAGTCCGGTCTGTTCGTCTGATACATCGCATGGCGGGCCTAGGGGGCGGTGAATGTCAGTCCCCTAATAGCGGTACAAGTCGTGCCGGAGTGTAGCCCAGAACATCCTGAGATAACACTGGAAACCTACCAGTATATCTCGCTTGCCCTGGCCAGGGACTACTCATGTAATGGCTCTCCTGGACACAGCGCGATGTCAACCCCCAAACAGGGAGAGACGAATCCTGTCTAACCGTCACTGCCTCCAAGTGCTTCGGGACTGCACCCAAAAACTACCTGTTTGCACGACTCCTTTGAGCCGTGGTAGGGTAGTAATCAAAGTGCAGTGGGAACACACTCGAGGCGAAGTGACAGTGTCAAGTCAACGGACTAAGCTGTACTCATGTCACCTGGGAACTGATAACTGACGATAGGTATAATACCAACCAACAGTTCCCGACGAGTCCTGTCCAGTGTACTCGTAACCTAACGAGCACCCGCATACTATCTTAAGTACGACGTACTGACGGCTGTGGGACAGACCGTCTCCCACACTGGGATGAGAAGCGCATACGCTAGTCTACTCCGGAGTATCGATGCCCTGTCTCGATAGTCCAACGACTACGGACTTGTATAAGGATGTGCTTATAGATCACCCAGCTCCCACGAGTGTGAGCGCCATCACCACGCTGGTAATCAAGCAAAGATCCTAAGGGCTCTACTAATATGTATATCAGCAATATGCTAAAAGAAACACATGCACATATTAAAGCATAGACAAACCAAGTAGCATACTACCATTTCGAGCAAGATTGTATATACAACTGTGAATATCCCAAGCTTCCATCAAGTAATATACAAACTAGTATGATAGAGTAATGGCCTCTAAGGCATATACACTAACAATCTCCCACTTGCACTAAGGCCATGTACTGGCGTATCGAAGACCTATCATCTCGATCAGCCGCTCGAACTAAGTCTGGGGCAAGGCCTTGGTGAATGGATCTGCTGTGTTATCCTCTGATGCAACTCTCCGGACCTCGATCTCATGGCGATCCACGATCTCCCTGATCAGGTGATACCGCCTTAAGATGTGTCTGGATTTCTGATGGGACCTGGGTTCCTTCGCTAAAGCTATAGCCCCGTTGTTGTCGCAATACAGAGGTATTGGGTCAACAATGGACGGAACCACCTGAAGTTCTCTCAAGAACTTCCTCATCCAGACAGCTTCTTTTGCGGCATCAGATCCAGCGATGTATTCCGCTTCCATCGTCGAGTCTGTAACGGTTTCCTATTTGGAGCTCTTCCAACACACCGCCCCTCCATTGAGGGTGAAGACAAAACCCGACATGGACTTGGAATCATCCTTGTCACTCTGGAAGCTGGAGTCAGCAAAGGCCTCAATCTGCAGGTCTTTTCCGCCATACACCAAGAACATCTCCTTAGTCCTTCTCAGGTACTTGAGAATGTTCTTTACTGCTATCCAATGTTTCTCCCTAGGGTTTGACTGATACCTGCTTACCACACTCAGTGCATAAGCCACATCTGGTCTGGTACACAACATCGCATACATTATAGAGCCTACCGCAGAAGCGTAGGGTATAATAGAAATGCGATCCCTCTCCAAATCATTCTTGGGAGACATCTCTTTGGAGAGGGCGATCCCGTGACAAGCCGGTAAATTACCGCGCTTGGAATCTTCCATACTGAATCTCTTCAGTATGGCGTCGATGTACCTGGACTGCGAAAGTCCTAATATCCTCTTGGATCTGTCACGGTAGATCCGGATACCCAGAATGTATGAGGCATCACCCAGGTCTTTCATAGAGAACCTGTGTGACAAGAACCCCTTGACAGATTGTAGCATAGGAATGTCATTTCCTATTAAGAGAATGTCATCCACGTATAAAACGAGGAATACTACAGTTCTCGCTACAAATCTACAATAGATGCATGGTTCATCTGGATTTTTGATAAAGCCAAATTCCTTGACCGTCTCATCAAAACAGATGTTCCAACTCCGCGATGCCTGCTTTAGTCCATAAATGGACTTAAGCAACTTGCACACCTTTCCGCTGCTCCCACTTTGAATGAAACCCTCTGGCTGATCCATATAGACACGCTCCTCTAAATGTCCATTTAGAAAAGCTGTCTTTACGTCTATCTGCCAAATCTCATAATCGTGGAAGGCAGCAATGGCAAGAAGGATCCGAATGGATTTCAGCATAGCTACTGGAGAAAAGGTTTCGTCATAGTCCAAACCAGGTCGCTGACGAAAACCCTTTGCTACCAGTCTAGCTTTATAGGTCTCAACCTGTCCATCTACACCAATCTTCCTTTTGAAGATCCACTTGCATCCTACGGGTTTTACCCCGTCTGGAGCAATGTCCAACGTCCATACTTTGTTGGTGTACATGGACTCCATCTCGTTCCGCATTGCATCCAGCCATTTTACCGAGTCGATGCTCTGAATGGCTTGCTGGAAGCTAGTAGGCTCATCACAGTCTATGATGCAATCCTCTCTATCCCCGTCAATGAGAAAACCGTAGTATCTTTCGGGCGGATGAGACTGCCTACTACTCCTGCGGAGTGGCGTGGGAATGTCCTGATCTTTTGAACCCTCTGGTTCAACCAAGCTTTCAGTAATAGCTCGTGGTTCTGGAATTTCTTCCAGTTCTATTGCGCTCCCACTTAATTCTTTTTCTATGAACTGGTGTTCTAGAAAGTGGGCATGGCGAGAAACAAGGACTTTTTGTTCCTCTTCGCAATAGAAGTAATATCCCTTGGAGCTCTTTGGATATCCCACAAACTTGCACTGTACTGAGCGTGCCTCGAGCTTGTCCGCATGCTGCTTTTTTACAAAAGCTGGACATCCCCATGTCTTAATGTGATTAAGATAGGGTCTCTTCCCACACCACATCTGATATGGTGTAGTAGGCACAGTCTTAGTTGGAACCCGGTTCAAAAGGTATGCAGCTGATTCTAGCGCATATCCCCAAAACGATCGCGGCAACTCAGCGTTACTCATCATGGACCGTACTATATCCAATAGGGTTCGGTTCCGTCTCTCCGATACACCGTTATGTTGCGGAGTGTATGGAGGAGTAAGCTGAGAGAGAATTCCATTCTCTTTTAAGTAACCCAGGAACTCGGCACTCAAGTATTCACCACCTCGATCAGATCTCAGTGTCTTTATACTTTTGCCTGTTTGTTTTTCTACTTCATTCTTATATTCCTGGAATTTTTCAAAAGCCTCGGATTTATGTTTCATTAAGAAGACATAACCGTACCTTGAAAAGTCATCCGTAAAAGTAATGAAGTAAGAATAACCGCTTCGCGCATTTGTAGACATTGGACCGCACACGTCGCCGTGTACGAGTCCCAAGAGCTCGCTCCCTCTTTCTCCGTGTCCAGTGAACGGAGTCTTTGTCATCTTTCCCTTGAGACAGGATTGACAAGTTGCATACGATTGATATTCGAACGAATCCAAATATCCTTCTGTATGTAACTTAGTCAACCTTCTCTCATTGATGTGACCCAGTCTACAATGCCATAAGAAAGTTTTATTGATTTCTGGAGACTTTCTTTTGTGTGTATTCTGAACATTGAAAATCTGTGGTTGGTTTAATACGTATATACCGTTGTTCAATGTACCTGACCCAATCAAAGCTTGATTAAAGTGAATGTTCACTACATTACTTACAAATGCAAATTCATAACCTTCTTTAGATAATAAAGATATAGAAATGATATTACAGGTTGCATTTGGTACATAATAACAACTACGCAAAACCAAAAAATGTCCATCCGACAATCCCAGGTGATAGTCCCCCACGGCCTCAGCATCCATGCTAGCACCATTCGCAACTCTGAGGGTCATGTCACCTGCCTTCAAAACTCTACGCTTTCTCAACGCCTGCAAAGAATTACAGATATGAGATCCTGATCCGGTATCCAATACCCAGGAAGTAGAGTTTATTGATAGACAGTTTTCAATAACATACACACCTGAAGCTGAAACTGCAACTCGCTTCAAATCCTGTGTTCTGGCTTTCCAAGCCTTGCAATCCTATTTCCAGTGACCACTTTTGTCACAATAGAAGCATTCTTCCTTCCCCACTAGCTTCCCCGCTATCTTTGTTGCTTTACCTTTTCCCTTCGTATCCACTTTACCGACACCGCCTCTTGGTTTGGCGGGGGCTTTCTTCTTCTTACCCTTGGCTTTCGCCTTGGATCTAGAAGAGGAAGATCCTCCTACAAACAAAGTGGATTTCTCCCTACCTTTCTGTAGGGTGCCCTCAGCACTCCTCAACATGTTCAGAAGTTCGGAAAGTTCTACCTCCTTTCCTTGCATGTTGAAGTTAAGAATAAACTGGGCGTAAGTGGAAGGAAGGGACTGGAGAATCAAATCAGTATAGAGTTCATTCTCCAACATGGTCCCAAGTTCCGCGAGCTCCTCAATGTAGCCAATCATCTTAAGCACGTGTTCCGCTACCGATGATCCGACGGCCAACCTTGCCGAAAATAGCTTCTTCGACACTTCGTATCTTGCGATACGAGACTGCTCTCCATACAGTTCTTTTATATGGAGAAAAATGGACTCTAGGTCCATATTCTCGTGCCTCCTCTGATGTTCATTGTCCATCGAGGCTAATACGAGGCAATTGGCCTTCGCGCAATCTATCTCCCATGTCTTACGGATTTCCTTATCCGCGACGCTGGAGGTGGGACCTGGGACAGGGGGGCTTTGGTGGTAAGGACATACCCCAACTTGTCGTAAGTGATAGCCATCTTGACATTCCTGAGCCAATCTTTGTAGTTTGGCCCTGTCAATATGTTTTTATCTAGTAATAACTTAAGTCCGGTCATCTTGAATGGTCGCTGCAATTAGGAGAGAGAAAAGAAACACTTTAGCATGATGCTCTTGCAAGTTTAGAATGGTTTTTAATTTGTCTAAACTGGATGGCTCCCACTGTCTCTCGAATCCATTCTCAAATCGTAAAGAAAGGATTAGTCAGGATCACTCTCACCGTACAATACTTGCTTAACCGTTCAGCAAGGCCAGTGTCGGTACTTCGAGGGAGGTTTTCCAACGCTTTCGCGAAGTTCCTTAATTAAGTAATCTCTTTTCCCTGTGGGCGTAGCCCCGCTAACACCTTTCTAGACACCTACTAAATTTATAGCATTGATCGTTAAGTGAGAGTTTTCCCGAGGAGTAGCATATACTCACAGTAGGATCGGGATCCAAATATCATCGCGTGATAAAACTGAAGGAATCCTACCAGAATTATCACACTCCAAATGGTATGCAGCGCTAGCAAGTTTCAGTACTTATGAAACTCCCGATGTGGATTTTTGCCCCATGCTCTTATGACCTTGACTTTGGCCAAAATATCATAAGTCACATGTCAAGTTCTACCCGTCATTCTCCTGGTTAATTTGGACCCACCCGTACCTACCCTTGACTTTGGCCAAAATGGCAGCACGACTGTCCCAAACCAACGCATCTATCTATGCTGCACATGAATACCCAATAGCTACCAATCACTATGCCTTGACTTTGGCCAAAATACATAGCTTGAATACTTTTTGACCATTCATGTGGAATGATGGAGGGCTACGAATGGTTTTGGCGAAACCGTGAACGTAGTGAACTTGATCTAATCGATGGAACGAGATAGCTTTTAAAAGGAGTGGTTCAAGCTCCGCGTTTAAAAGTTTAGTTTTGAAAAGAACCAAGTGGTTTTCAAAGTGTTCCAATCGACTTTTACTTGGTTTATTTTCTTGCATTAGTTCTTTTAATGCGTCCCATCATTTAATCCTACCATTGTAGAAAACAACCAAAATATGACGTACGCTTATGCCATTCGCATTCGCCACGGGGCCCCGTCATCACCCGTTAGGTTACTTAACTAACGACAGAGCGGGGGCTGGGCTAGCGCGGCTGTAAAACATAAGCAACGCCTAAATAGTTATCATATATAAATATATAGCAATGATAGACATTACAGATCACAGATGAATATATTGGATATACTAGGAATCCGCAATCCGTTCGAGCCTGCAACGAAAAGCGGATTACACGGTCGCGGTGAATAGCCAAATACCCCATCCAAGACCCCTACGGGTGCGGCAAACTACCCGCCAAGTACCCGAAGCGAAGCAACCTCCCTCACCACCGTGAGTAGGCCACTCGGCACTTCGAGATACCCGGTAGTTTGTGCACCCCCTCCATGGGTCTATCCTAGGAGCAAAAACAGTAAAAAGAATTATACAATGGCGGCTACAACCCCGACCCGGTTGTGCGGCCAAACAAATAATAATATTACATCAATTTACATATTACAAATGAATGAAAGAAAAGCAACACTCATCTCACATCCATCCCGGCTATTCACCCGTGACAATCCAACCCATTCATATACACAAACCAGTATCAAACACAGATCACAGAGATGTATAACCCCGACTAATCGACATATAGCGATTAGCCGACGTTCAATACATGCAAACATCACAGATATAACCTTTGTAGTCAAAGTGTATTGAAGTTCGAAAAAAATACGGATTTATAGGCCCCCAAAAATAAATTTCTATTCTGGAAAATCTGGGAACAAATAAACCATCTGAAAAATCCTAAAACCAATCCAGAAATACACTGCACCAAACTCGACCAAGTGAAGAGATAAGTCGACCGCGGTTGCGCGGCAATAGATTCCTATTGCCGCGGAACCGCGGCACTATGTTCGATTCACTTGCTCGTTTTTGGTGGCTATCTTTAAAAAACCCTGAGACGATTTTAGGAGTACAACAAATTTTGTTTTGACCAGAAAAAAATTTAACAGAAACTTAGGGTTTTTGAAACTCGGTTTTTCGATTTTTCGGTTTCGAACTTCGACACACTTCACTACTTAGCTAGTTTATGTTTAGTTAGGCTCTGATACCACTGTAAGTCCATGTTGCCCACCCCGGTGCTTGCGGGGAGGCGGAAAACGGAATAAAAGTCGGATTTTTATGAGCTTAGGCAACATGGACTATGCTTAGAAGGATCTTTGCTAAACAAAAACTTGCTAAAGCTAACTAGTAACTAGCTAAGTGCTAGAAAGGTTATACCTTGGGCTCTAAGTCCTTCTTTCCTTGCTCCTTGGAGTGGTGGAAGGAGGTCACCTTGCTTGTCTTCTCACGCCGAAGAAAGATCCACCCGAAAGCCTCAACCTTTGGCTTCAACTCCAAGCTAGAAGTAACTAGGGTTCAAGAAGTGCTAGTCCTTTAACCCTAGATGAGAGTAGAGAAGACCAAGAGAGAGTTTTTCTCAAGCTCAAGTGTTTCTCAACACATGAGAGGGAGAGAGCTTGAGGGAGAGGAAGAACAAGAGAGAGAAAGGATATGATAGAATGAGAAATAATTGAACCATTCTCACTAATATGTGTGAATTATTTTAATTGAATAATTAGCTAGATAATTGTCATGGTTAATCATGATATGACCATTATCATTTCAATTTGCAAGGATCAAAAAGCATCTTCCAAAAGAAATGATGATGGTCAAAGTGTCAACCTAGGTCAACAAGTCAATAAGGTCAAATGGTCAACAACCATAACCATGCACAATTATTTAAACTAATTATCAATTAACTATAATACACACATAATCATTAGGGTTAATAAAATGACAATAGCCATTAACCCTAATCAAAGTCCTCTCCCTCTGTCTCAAGCAACTGTGCATACGCACCCGTATTCGTGATCCGAGGAACACGAACACAATAAGAAAAACCAATCCCAAATCATATACTAGGATCCGGCTTAAACCAATGCCCGCTAGTATAAACTGTCCGGACAGCAAACGTGCACAAGTGCGCGGATGTGAACGAACCCTGTCGCAAAACCATGCGACCTCTACTCATTTTGCCTAAAGGTGAATAGCTCTCTGTGTGGGACTCTAAAGACTCGACACTACGCTGGCAGTGGGTTTAACCACAGACCGCAAGCAGCACTAGCTGTACGTAACGGTCCCCAGGTAGATGTCGATAAGAAGACTGACGAGGTGAACCCCATCTGAACTCCTACTGAGCCTGTATGTGACAATCTCCGTACAGTCCGGTCTGTTCGTCTGATACATCGCATGGCGGGCCTAGGGGGCAGTGAACGTCAGTCCCCTAATAGCGGTACAAGTCGTGCCGGAGTGTAGCCCAGAACACCCTGAGATAACACTGAAAACCTACCAGTATATCTCGCTTGCCCTGGCCAGGGACTACTCGTGTAATGGCTCTCCTGGACACAGCGCGATGTCAACCCCCAATACCGGGAGAGACGAATCCTGTCTAACCGTCACTGCCTCCAAGTGCTTCGGGACTGCACCCAAAAACTACCTGTTTGCACGACTCCTTTGAGCCGTGGTAGGGTAGTAATCAAAGTGCAGTGGGAACACACTCGAGGCGAAGTGACAGTGTCAAGTCAACGGACTAAGCTGTACTCATGTCACCTGGGAACTGATAACTGACGATAGGTATAATACCAACCAACAGTTCCCGACGAGTCCTGTCCAGTGTACTCGTAACCTAACGAGCACCCGCATACTATCTCAAGTACGACGTACTGACGGCTGTGGGACAGACCGTCTCCCACACTGGGATGAGAAGCGCATACGCTAGTCTACTACGGAGTATCGATGCCCTGTCTCGATAGTCCAACGACTAGGGACCTGTATAAGGATGTGCTTATAGATCACTCAGCTCCCACGAGTGTGAGCGCCATCACTACGCTGGTAATCAAGCAAAGATCCTAAGGGCTCTACTAATATGTATATCAGCAATATGCTAAAAGAAACACATGCACATATTAAAGCAGAGACAAACCAAGTAGCATACTACCATTTCGAGCAAGATTGTATATACAACTGTGAATATCCCAAGCTTCCATCAAGTAATATACAAACTAGTATGATACAGTAATGGCCTCTAGGGCATATACACTAACAATCTGGACAGACCTTTGCCAGTCATATAAGTCAGATTCAGTCAATTTGTTATCTAGATGTAATCTAGTCGTGGTCACAAGGTCGCTGCAATTAAGAGAGAGAGAGAAGAAAACACTTTTAGCATGATGCTCTTGCAAGTTTAGAGTGGCTTTAATTTATCTAAACAGGATGGCTCCCACTGTTTCTCGAATCCCTCCTCAAACCATAAAAGAAGAATTAGCCAAGACTATTCTCTCCGTACAATTCTTGCTTCACCGTTCAGCCAGGTCATTGTCGATACTTCGAGGGAGGTTTTCCAACGCTTTCGCGAAGTTCCTTAATTAAATAACCTCTTTTCTCTGGGGGCGTAGCCCCGCTGACACCTTTCTAGGCACCTACTTGGTTTATAGCATTGATCGTTAAGTGACGAATCTCCTGATAAGTAGCTTATACTCACAGTAGGATCGGGATCCAAAATATCATCGTATGATAATGTTGAAGGAATCCTACCAACATTCATCAAACTCCAAAATGGTATGCTCCACTAGCAAGTTTCAGTTTCTTTAGAAACTCCCGATGTGGATTTTTGCCCCATGCTCTTATGACCTTGACGAAAGCCAACAAATCATAAGTCATATGTCAAGTTCTGCCCATCATTGTCTTGTTAATTTGAACCCACCCGTACATACCCTTGACGAAAGCCAACAAGGTAATACGACTGTCCCAAACCAACCCATCTATCTATGCAACAAATGAATACCCCAGCAGCTACCAAGCACTATGCCTTGACGAAAGCCAACAAACATAGCTTGAATACTACTGACAATCCATAAGAAATGACGGAGGGCTACGACTGGTTTTGGCTAAACCGTGAACGTAGTGAACTTGATATAACCGAAGGAACCTGATAGCTTTTTAAAAGGAGTGGTTAAAGTTCCGCAATTAAAAAATATCTTCTCTTTTAAAATAACCGAGTGGTTTCTTTTAAATTTGTTCCAACGATTTAACTTTGGTTTATTTTCTTTGCATTATAATAATGCGTCCCATCATTTATCCTATCATTGCAGAAAACAACGAAAAATACCACGTCCTCTTATGTCATCCGCATTCACCACGGGGTCCCGTCATCACCCGTTAGGTTACATAACTAACGACAGAGCGAGGGCTGGGCTAGCGCGGGTGTAAAACATAAGTGACGTCTAATAGCTATCATATATATAGATATTGTACATTCGTCAGACGCAATAATAAGCATTCCAAATCATAGATGAACTTTATTGGATATACTAGCAATCCGCATTTGCATTGAGCCTGCAATAAAAGACGGATTACACAGTTGTGATGAATAGCCATTACCCTACCCTAGACCCTTACGGGTACGGCAAACTACCCGCCAAGTACCCGAAGTGAAGTGGTCTCCCTTAACAAAGTGAGTAGGCCACTAAACACTTCAAAGTACCCGGTAGTTTGTGTACCCCGCCTTGGGTCTATCCTAGGAGAAAAAACAGTAAAAAGAAATAATACAACTGTGGCTTACAACCGCAACCTAGATGCGCCCCGCAAAAGAATATTACATCATATTACATTTACATCGAATGAATGAATATTAAACCCATCTCAAACCCCGGCTAATCATCACAACACTCCAATCAAGTCCATATACACAAACAGTAAACATTACAGAAATGTGCAACCTCCTGCCAACCGACATACTAGCAGTTAGGGGAGGTTTACGAACACATTAAACATTACAGATAAAAACCCAATTAGCAAATATCTTAGAATATCGATCGACAACCATTTTCCGTGTCTACCCCAATTGCAAGCCAGCACAGAAGTAATCTGGGCAGAAACAGAATATACAGGAAAACAAAACTCCAAAAAATATGAATTACTGTGCAAATCCGAGTCAACTCGGGGTTGACTCGGAGGCGGATCCGCGGCCAAAAGCACCTTCTTGCCGCGGATCCGCGGCCGTCTTGCCGAGTTAGGGGCTCGTATTTTCCCAGTATTCTTATATTTCCCTGCTGTGAATTTTAAGGCATATCATATAGTTTTTTAGACATATTTAAAATTAACAGAAACTTAGGGGTTTCCGGGGTTTCGTTTACGTGTTTTCCGACGATCGAAGTTCTAATTAGTTGCTAACAAGATAGTAATAGTTTGGTTGTCTCTGATACCACTGTAAGTCCATGTCACGCACCCCACGAACTTGCGGGGAGGCGGAATATATGAAAAACGATTATCAAAGTTTCGTAACACGGACTTGAGCGCATGAATCGTATCTAAACCTTTACTAGCAAACTACGAGAGGTTTAACTACTCGGATTCGAAGTTATACCTCACGTTACTTGTCCTTCGGGTCTTCATCGCTGTTCTCCACTCCTCGTAGGCTCCTTGGAACATCGGGACCTCAACGGCCTCCTCGAGTCAAAGACGATACACCCGAGAGCTCCTACGCCAATCTTGATCTCTAACTTGAGATAACTAGGTTGCTCAAAGTGCTAATCTAAGCTACCTAGGGGATATAGAGTGAGGTTATGGATGTATTAGTCTAGCTAACCCTTGATCTCAACACATGAGAGGTTAGGGTTAGGGTTTCAAGAATGAGAGAGCTTGAGGAGAGAGAATGTGATGATAAGAATCCTTTTGGATGAATGAAGTCCTTTGTGTATATATGAAACATATGATAATAATAAGTAAATAACAAATAATGAATTATCACCATGTTTCATTAATACACTAAGTGATTTATCACATGAGTCATATAAAACATTAAATGAATCATTAACTCAATGTATGAATCACTACATGACTCATTAATCCAATTAATGCATATGCCACCTTAACCCCCAAGTCACCATGCTTCTAGAAGCTTCCCGAGAAATTACAAGAACGCCCCTCCAATCCGTGAAAACACGGAAAAACTTTAGACTGTATAAATCCAATAACCTGATACTAGAAACTGGCTTAAACCAAAGCCGGCTAGTAAAAACTGTCCGAACGTCGCACGTGCGTTTAAACACGTATGCGTCTGAACCCTTGTCGTAAAACCATACGACCTCTATATCGTTTCGCCTGGAGTAGGGAAACCCTCTGTGTGGGACTCTAAAGAATCGACACTACGCTGGCAGTGGGTTTAACCATAGACCGCAAGCGGTACTAGCTGTACGTAACGGTCCCCAGGTAGATGTCGATAAGAAGGCCGATGAGGAAACCCATCCGAACTCCTACTAATCCTGATGTGACAATCTCCGTACAGTCCGGTCTGTTCGTCTAAGACTATCGCATATCGATCCTAGGGGGCGGCAAGCGTCAGTCCCCTAATAGCGGTATAAGTCGTGTCGGAGCGTTGCCTATTACACCCTGAGAAACTACTGGAACCTACCAGTAAATCTCGCTTGCCCTGGCCAGGGACTTTGCGTAATGGCTCTCTGACACAGCGCGATATCAACTCCCAATACCGGGAGAGACGAATCCTATCTAACCGCCACTGCCTCCAAGTGCTCAGGACTGCACCCAACTGCTACCAGTTTGCATGACTCCTTTGAGCCGTAGTAGGGTAGAAATCTAAGAACAGTGGGACACACTTGAGGCGAAGTAGCAGTGTCAAGTCTACAGACTATGCTGTACTCATGTCACCTGGAAACTGTTAACTGACGATGGGTATAATACCAACCAATCAGTTCCCCTGCGAGTCCTGTCCGGTGTACCCGTAACCTAACGAGCACATGTATACTATCTCTAGTACGACGTACTGATGGCTATGGGATAGACCATCTCCCCAACTGGGATGAGAAGCGTACACACTAGTCTACTCTGGAGTATCGATGCCCAGTTTCGATAATCCTACAACTAGGGATAAGTATAGGATTTTGCTTATAGACTACCCAGCCCCCACTAGTGTGACTGCCATCACAACGCTGGTAATCAAGCAAAGATCCTATGGACTCTACTAATATGTATAAGTGATACGTTACAAGAAACATATGCACATATTAAAGTAGACACAAACCAAGTAGCATACTACTAGCAAGACTGTATATACAACTGTGAATATCCCAAGCTTCCATTAAGTAATATACATACAAGTATGATATAATAATGGCCCCTAGGGCATATACACTAACACGAATCAGTCGATATTAGAGAAAAGTGGAGCAAGAGGTTCATACGAGATCTTGATGAGATGACGTTCCACTCCGCTAACATCAGAGATATGATACGCATGCAGAGGCGTTGTATATGGATATATCTTCCAGAAGGAGTCACGATGAGTATACAGCCGTTCCGGAACAAGAATAAGGATTTAGTAAAGGGTGATAACTTCCAGGCAGTTCGGCAGAAACGAGATTCGGGAGAGACCCCGACAAGACCTTTCTGGAATATTATAGGAGAAGACTTGGACCAGGATCGGTCATATTGCGCACACCAGTAGGCCAGAGTTCGGCATCGTCGACGAGACATGTTTTGAGTGACCATGACAGTTGGCCAGAGATCTTTAGAGGATCTGCTAGAGTGGGACTATTTCCGTCATCTTTGATTGATATTTTGGGCGATTTATCTGCATGATTGAGATTTTATGCACCACAGTTGCACTTGACTTCGATTTGATGTCATTCGAGATGTTAATTTTGATTTCATGCTTGATATTTTGTGCAATTTATTTGCATGATTGAGATTTTGTGCAACACAGTTGCACTTGACTTCGATTTGATGTCATTTGAGATATGGATTTTGATTTCATGCCTATGGTATGCATGTGATTTGACTTATGCTTTCGGCATAGTTTTCATGCACTTTTAGTATTTTGATTGGATTTGTGCACACCGATACACATGGTTTTGAGATTATATACCACGGTATACTTGATTTGGATTTGGATTGAGATATGCTGTATACTGTCGATTTCGATTGTGATATTCGATATTTGTTTTCGTGCACCTTGTGCACTTGATTTGGATTCCTGTGCATATTTGACGCGCTTGATGCGATTTTGGTGCACGCCAGATGAACTAAATCGAGATTCTTCGTGCTTATCAGATGCACCTGATAGTGCTGTCAGGCACACCCGTTGCCCTTGACAGGTGTTTCGTGCACACCCGTTGAACTTAGATTTTGTTTCTGTGCACATGTATGGAACATTCATGGATTTCGATTTCCGTGCGCACCAGACTCACGTGGCATTCATATATAGATTTTGGGGATTGATTTCTTTTGAGCAGCATGTTTTATGATATAGTGACTGAGCAGGACTAGTCTGAGGACAGTACCTGAATATTTTTTTTTCATGCATTGATAGTTATCGAAGGGATTCCAAAAAGGAGCTATAGTCTCAGTATTTATCTACGTGTCTGAGATGACACAAGACATTTAACAAGGGAAACCCTTCTAAATTATTTTTCTAAACGGCGGGACATGTATGTTAAATAAAGGATATATATATACATATATATAGTTATTTTCTTACAATAGACGTCCGCCGCTGTGCAGTGATACGCGCATCGCACAGTAACTTAAAAGGGTTTGGCATGTATTTCTTTCAGATATTTTGACGAATTTACCATGATGTTTACATGTATAGTTTTGATGTATATCATGTTGGTTTTCGTATTGGATTTAGACGTTGGTGTCTTCACCATAACTTCGATGATTGCGGGATGCTTGACGGAGTTGGATTTTGGTTTATATACTCGTTTTTCATGCGCATGCATTTCGCTACGATATGTTTTATGTATTTATGATTTCGGAACCCCAGTGACTTGATCATTTTACAGAAATGTTTTAGTATTTGAGGGGTTTAAATTTAAATTCGGGGACCGAATTTCTTTAAGGGGGGAAGACTGTATAATTTCAGAAAAATAAAATATTATCTTTTAGAATTTTTATAATTAAATAATAAATATCATGAATATTTTATTAGTGTGGTATAATTAAATACCGATGAAGTGGAAAATATTTGGAAAATTATACAAATTTTTGAAATGAGGGTGTTTTATGTGATTTAGGCAAATTATGAAATTTTATAATTAATTATATACAATTTTAATCCTAATCGCGATTAAATATCGCTAATCGTGCATTTAACTAATTTTGTGCACATGACATGCACCATGTCACATTTTGACACTTGTTACATTTTTATCATGGCTTCTTTCTTATTTTTCTAGCATGGTTCTCATTTCTTTTAGAAAAGATAAGAATAGAAAAACATAAGAAAAGAAAATGGATTAGAATAATGGAGTATGGGCATGAGAGAGAAAGGGGAGAGAGGTGAGGGGGTCAACCTTGGACCATGGTTTTGTTCCCTCCATCATTTTCCTTCATCATTTTTCCCTCTCCCTCTCCCATGGCTTCCCTCTCCCCCTCCTCCACAAAACACCTCACTTCATCATTAAAAACTCATCAAAAGTTCATCTCCATTTCATTAAAAACATGCACAAGCTTCTCACAAGCACTTTGGACCAAGAAAAATTGGATTTTGAGCACTTGGGGCAACTCAAGAATTTTCTTGAGCTGCCAAATGAGATAATTTATGCACCATTAGTATTATATTTCAATTTCTTTAGCACCCATACAAGTTTAGAAGTGTTTTAGTTCGGTTTAGTAAACTTAGAAAATTTCTAGAAGAGGTTAGGGTTTGAATTGAATCCAAAGGTGTAATTGAGCTTAGTTGTGACCTTAAACCCCTGTAGGGAATGTATATTGGACTGGAACCATAGAGTAAACTCCAAAACCCAGATTTTAGAAACGCCGATATCGGGAAATTATGGATTTTGTGATGGTATATTGATATCTGCTATAACCCGGAGCCTATGAAAAATATATTTAGCGAATACAGAGACACAAGCAGGCAACCTAGAACCTATACCCAAAACCCTGGACCCTAACTCCACTGCCAGGCCACAGTTTTATTCCTCCTGGCCGCAATTTGCGGCCAGGGTAGGGTGGTTTTCGTTCGTGTTTGGTCCATGTCTTATTCTCCAATAAACTAGGCCCTTAACATGTGCAAAATTGGCTAATTTCACTTAGGGTAAAATCTGGAGCATGTTTTCAAAGTTGTTGCTTTATGTTTTGTGATGTTTATGAATTGGTGTTATGATATTTGTATTTGGCATTGATCACTTGACATTTGTACGTCTATATCGGGTGTTGTTTGGCTGATTTGCATAAGTAGACCATAGGTTTCAACCTATGAGTGATTCGTGTGTCGTTTCGATTGCGAATTGGATTTTAATGCGATACGATATGTTATGATATGTAGGTACCCTCACGAGGACTTCGAGATGACAAACAAGCGCGTGGCGACATCGGCATCGGCAAGCGAAGAATAAAGTGAGTAGATATATATCTACGGGGGAAGTCGGGTGGATGGCGTATAGCACCCCCGCAGTTCGTAGTATAGAACGCGAATGCGTTATGTTATATATAGATATATACTTATATGGTATTATAAGATGTGTATAGTTAGCTAGAATAGGTTTAGAGGACTTTGGATGATAGTGTTGTTAGTTAATTTCCTAGTCGCGAACCTTAGATTATGGCTTACACACACGAACGCACACACTTGCATACACTTTACTTCTTGTGTGTATATAGGGATATGTTTATATATATGAACACACATAGGTATGGGACTATGTATATATATATGTATACATATACATGGATGATGAGGATAGTACATGATATTTGGAGATGAGTCGATGAGATTGGTCATGATGCCACGAGATCGGTGATGTGATATGGTTCGTATTATGAGATACGACATGATGTTAGAGCGGGTCCTTAGGCGATGTGTTCTCATACACACGCATACATATATATGTA
The DNA here is from genome assembly GCA_030015575.1 of Agapanthus africanus. Classification (NCBI taxonomy): domain Eukaryota; kingdom Viridiplantae; phylum Streptophyta; class Magnoliopsida; order Asparagales; family Amaryllidaceae; genus Agapanthus; species Agapanthus africanus. Next base: position 293,168,142 of record JASDDO010000010.1, read on the forward strand.
GATGGTATCAGTATTACTAGACTAAGATCAGTACCCAGATCATGATATGATGATAAGGATACCAATTGAATAATGAGATAAATGTGATATTGACCCGTACCCAGATTTGGAAAGCAGTACGATGGATTTACTGTACGAGCTATATTTATGATGATAGATCCGCACTCTTGACTCGAGAATGTCATATTATATATTGTATCGTATGTGATACTATTGAGGCGGGATCACCGACTATTATATATATATATATATATATATATATATATATATAGACTCAGATTTAGGTGGTTTCCATACCTTTTCGATTAGCCAGTTAGTTTAGTCCTGTAGTTTACTTGTAGATGTTAGACTAGACTCGAGTCATACTTATTTCAAAACTAACGAATCGTGTGTATTTTAAAGACAGGACAAAGGATTCTACGGATATTTCAAATGATGTACCTTTTCTTAAAAACACCGTAGTCCCTATTTACTAAACACCACGATCCGTGCTATTTAAAATGTCATGATTGTATGACTCATATATAGCAATGTATATTCCTTATTGCTGCGTTTACCATTCATTTTCCGCATATTCTATTATTTGCATCGCATTGCATGCTTATTTTTGCATTAGAAATTATTATGAAACCCATGTTGTCAGGACACCAGCACCATTACCGATGAAGCGTATGCTCCACGTACGCTTGTTTGCCGGCTCACAGATCATCATCGGTAATTGCTATGTCATGTACACTTTAGAGAATATTAATTCATTGATATCGCTTGTTAGCTGATAGTTTCGACATGATACTAGTGAGCCTGCCATTATATAATAGCTTAGACATTGCATTTATTTACTGCGTTATCTCATGCATATATATTCATATATTCATTGGCATGCAATAATTTGGGTCAGTCCGGATTGCCGGAGCCCAGTATTCATTATTTATTTACATTATGATTTATGATTTCGGATTTCCATGAGATTTTTGGATTTAGAGAAACCGTAAAGATTTTATAAACTGATTATCACTTTCAAAGGACAAAAGTGCGGTTTTCTCATGACATGATTTGAGATATGTCCACCATGAGTTTTCTCGGATCTTGAGCGATATCATACACCCGATTCGAGGAGGAGGAGAAACCGTCTGTGGGTGCATAGTGGACCCGGTGTGGTACCCCGGGGCGAGAAGATCGCAGATGATGGCGTTGAGCCTGTGACAGGGGAGCACTACAGACCGGTGATTTTATTGTGACTCGACGGATATCCGGAGGATACCGATCGGAGTACAGGCCAGTCCGGATAGCCGGAGCCTGAGGTTTTAAGATTTGAGGATATCGGCAAGTCCGGATAGCCGGAGCCCTAAACATTGAGATTCACGGATACAGGCCAGTCCGGATAGCCGGAGCCATAGATATTGAGATATTGGGATTTATATATATTTTGTGTCGATGCTAGACACTGATTTCCTGTTGATTTTATTGTTGATGCCTCGATTTAAATATACAGAAATCTCACTAAATTAAGAAAACAGTTTCACATTCATGATGCATTCTGTTTTCATTATATTGCATTCATACCTCATATTTATGATATGTTGCTATCTGAGGCACAGACACGAGCACATGGTATTACACTTATGTATAGATGTTTACCCTTGCCACCATATCATGCTTCAGACTTTATCATTTAAGGATATATATATTCTGATCGTATTGACCTAGGATTGAGTCATACAAACGATTTCTGCTCTGTGATGTTTCCTACTCAAGAGTTGGTAACTCACCCACGTTGTGCCACAGTTTCTTGCAGGGTTTGCCGTGCAGGTTTCGTTACGGCTTTGCTGGCACACTGCTTCATCGGGGTGATTGCTTTGGTAGGTGCGTTCACATGCATCGTGACCACCATTATACCTTTATATTATTTCAATTGTATCTAGAAACTCCATCAACCAGACTATATTATTTTATAACCTTAGAATACCAGTTGTATATTCTTTCGACCTTAGAGTCACGCGTTGTATTATTATGGTTTTCATGTTGATTTTGAGTTTCGATCCTCGCCCTTGGCGTTGTATATTATATTGCTTGCGTGGTTGTGACCGCCAATTGACGTAGAGCTAGCTCCCGCTTGGGGATGCCTTTATTCATATTATGCATGTTGTGCCCTTTTGGGGCCAGTATTTACAAAGGAAACTCTGCCGAAATTTTCAGAAAAGGCTTGATGATTTTAAAAATGCATACATCGGCTCATGTTGTTAAACCACTTGCTTTAAAACAAGTTTTCTTCACTTCTTCTTTAAAATGGTTTAGATTTCTGGGATTTCTTGGCCTACTTGAATTAGATGGGGTCCTATAGATTTCATATGATTCAAGTGCCAGTCACGTGCTATTTCGTCTCGTGACACGTAGCCCCGCTAACACCGTTCTAGACACCTACTTGGTTTATAGCATTGATCGTAAAGTGAAAAAATCTCCCGAGGAGTAGCGGATACTCACAGTAGGATCGGGATCCAAATATCATTATGTGATAATGCTGAAGGAATCCTACCAACATTATCAAATTCCAAATAGTATGCAGCACTAGCAAGTTTCAGTTTCTTTAGAAACTCCCGATGTTGATTTTTGCCCCATGCTCTTATGACCTTGACGAAGGCCAACAAATCATAAGCACATGTCAAGTTCTACCCATCATTGTCCAGGTTAATTTGAACCCACCCGTATATACCCTTGACGAAGGCCAACAAAGTAATACGACTGTCCCAAACCAACACATCTATTTATGCTACGTATGAACTCCCAGCAGCTATCAATCACTATGCCTTAACGAAGGCCAATAAACATAGCTTGAATACTACTGACTATTCATATGAAATGACGGAGGGCTACGAATGGTTTTGGAGAAACCATGAATGTAGTGAACTTGATATAATCGAAGGAACCTGAAAGCTTTTAAAAGGAGTGGTTTAAGCTCCGCATTAAAAGTCTGCTGTTTTGAATAAACCGAGTGGTTTTAAAATTGTTCCGACGATTCAACTTTGGTTTATTTACTTTGCATTAATGTAATGCAGTCCCATCATTTACACCTATCATCACAGAAAGAAACAAAAATATAACGTACGCTTATGCCATCAGCATTCGCCACTGGGCCCCGTCTAACACCGTTAGGTTACTTAACTAACGCCAGAGCAGGGGCAGGACTAGTGCTGATGCAAAACATAAGCAACGTCTAATATATATTATAACCATTCGTCTCACGCAATAATAGAAATTCCAGATCGCAGATGAACATATTAGATATACTAGGAATTCCATATTTCATTTAAGCCTGTAACGAAAGACGGATTCCACGGTCGTGATGACTAGCCAAACCCCACCCCAGACCCCTATGGGTGTGGCAAACTATATGCCAAATACCCGAAGTGAAGCAACCTCCCTCATCAAAGTGAGTAGGCCACTCGGCACTTCAAAGTACTCGGTAGTTTGTGCACCCCACCTTGGGTCTATCCTTGGTGCAGAAAACAGTAAAAGAAATAATATACAACGGTGGATACAACCTCAACCCGGATGTGCCCCGCAAAATAATATTACATCACTTTACAATATTACATCGAATGAAAGAATGAAAAACCCTCATCTTACATCCCCGTCTATTCATCCACGACGATCCAATAAGTTCATATACACAAACAACAAGAATAGCAACACAGATATATGCAACCAAGACTAATCAACGTATAGCAATTAGTCGACGTTTCCAAACACATATATCACAACTTTAAACTTTAAACGGCGTTACAACTACGACTTCGAAACACCCCGTATTGCCACAGTAAAAATATAACAGTATATCCAAAATTGGCAAAAACAAAGAACACCACAGACCTTAGATCCAAGCAACTAGAAAACAGACCAAAATTCAACCAATTTCACCAAAATTGACAAGGTGAGGACGGGAATTTTCCCATTTTGGCCGGCCAAGTTATGATGAAATTGTCTCGTATTTAGTGTATGTTCATATCATACTAGGTCAAGCACTCTGCAATTGTTTTAAAAAAAATTAGAGGCTCGGGAAAAATTGACAGAAACTTGGATCTTAGTCGCGATGTTTCGGAGTTATTTCGGTTTCATAGTTTTAAACATCATCTAACTTGTTGACTATGGTTTTGTAGGCTCTGATATCACTGTAAGTCCATGTCACGCACCCCGCGTGTCCGCGGGGAGGCGGAATTTTCAAAAAAAAATCGATTTTTCGAAGCTCGCAACACAGACTTCAACTCCAGGATCGATGCTAAACCCAAGCTAACAAAATACTGTGTGAAGTTTAACTATTCGGATGAAAGTTATGTTGGGTAACGGCGGCGCCCCGGCCGTCGAAATACGGCCAAAATGCGGAACAAAAATTTCTGGAACCGGCGCTACCGCTACCCGAATCCCGGATCGACCTTAAACTCTAAACTAGCAAACTAACTAATTGTTAGAATCGTTATACCGAGTTGATCCATGTCCTTCGGTCTTCATTACAAGCTCCTAGCGGCTCCTTGGTATGGTTTGGTTGCCGGTCTTCCTCCATCTCCGATGATCCACCCGAGGGAAACGGCGCAAGCTCCAACCTCTTCGAACGAGGCAACCGACGCTCCAAAGTCGCTAGTGATGGAGAGTCGGGGTGTATGAAAGTGTCACTACAATTTTCTCTCTACCCATGAGCTCAAGAGAGCATCCATAGAAGATGAATGAGGAGGTCAAGGCAAGAACAAAGAAATGGCTAAGCATTTTGTGAACTTTAGAGAGTGAGCTAGCAAGTGTAATGTAATCATGTAAAAACCCAAATGAAAATGAATCCCCTCCAATATGCGGTCGGCCCACTCTCTCTCTCCCATCATAAAAAATTTCATTTTCCAAATTTGCATTAAACAAATCCAAACCATACTATACACCATGCTTTGACCCATGCCACCCCATGCCTCATGCCACCTCACACCCTCCACCTCATTATCAAACAAATGATTTTTCTAAACAGAAAAAATCAATAACGAGGTGGCACACCTTCTAAAAGTCATTCCGTATAAAATACAGAATACTTCCCAGTACATGTATCGAAATACATATACGCGTATCCATACCTAAAATACGAATAGCTTGTTAGTGTATATGCCCGAGAGGCCATTACTGTATCATACCAGTTTGTATATTACTTGATAGAAGCTTGGGATATTCACCTTGTATTGACATTCTTGCTCAAAATGGTAGTATGCTACTTGGTTTGTTTCTGCTTTAATGTGTGCATGTGTTTCTTTTAGCATATCACCTTTACACATTAGTGGAGCCCTTAGGATCTTTGCTTGATTACCAGCGTTGTGATGGCAGTCACACTCGTGGGGGCTGGGTAATCTACAAGCACATCCTTATGCAGGTCCCTAGTCGTAGGACTATCGAGATAGGGCATCGATACTCCGGAGTAGACTAGCGTATGCGCTTCTCATCCCAGCTTGGGAGACGGTCTGTCCCAAAGCCGCCAGTACGTCGTACTTGAGATAGATGCGGGTGCTCGTTAGGTTACGAGTACACTGGACAGGACTCGTCGGGAACTATTGGTTGGTATAATACCTATCGTCAGTTATCAGTTCACAGGCGACATGAGTACAGCTTAGTCCGTTGACTTGACACTGTCACTTCGCCTCGAGTGTGTTCCCACTGCACTTTGATTGCTACCCTACCACGGCTCAAAAGAGTCGTGCAAACAGGTAGTTTTTGGGTGCAGTCCCGAAGCACTTGGAGGAAGTGACGGTTAGACAGGATTCGTCTCTCCCGGTATTGGGGGTTGATATCGCGCTGTATCTAGGAGAGCCATTACACAAAGTCCCTGGCCAGGGCAAGCGAGATAGATTGGTAGGTTTCTAGTATTATCTCAGGGTGTTCTGGGCTACACTCCGACACGACTTGTACCGCTAGTAGGGGACTGACGTTTACCACCCCCTAGGCCAGCCATGCGATGTTCTTAGACGAACAGACCGGACTGTACGGAGACTGTCACATTCAGGCTCAGTAGGAGTTCTGATGGGTTTACCTCGTCAGTCTTCTTATCGGCATCTACCTGGGGACTGTTACGTACAGCTAGTGTCGCTTACGGTCTGTGGTTAAACCCACTTCCAGCATAGTGTCGAGTCTTTAGAGTCCCACACAGAGGGTTATTCGCCTTTAGGCAAAATGAGTAGAGGTCGCATGGTTTTGCGGCACGGTTTTGCGACAGGGTTCGTTCACATCCACGCACCTGTGCACGTTTGGTGTCCGGACAGCTTATACTAGCGGGCTTTGGTTTAAGCCGGATCCTAGTATATGATTTGGGATTGGTTTTATCTCATTGTATTCGTGTTCCTCGGAACACGGATACGGGTTTGTATGCACAGTTGACTGAGGCAGAGGCAGAGGACTTTCATTAGAGTTGATGACCATTGTCATTTTCTTAACCCTAATGTTTATGTGTGAAATATGATTTATTAATATTAGTTAATTATAATTGTGTATGGTTAGGGTTGTTGAACATTTGAGTTTGCTTGACTTGTTGACCTAGGTTGACAAGTTGAACATCATCATTTCATATGAAAGATGCTCTTTGATCCTTACAAAAGTAATTAATGTGAGATGATAATGGTCATGTCAAGATTAACCATCATAATTATCTTTAGCTAATTATTTATTTATCATAATTCACATATATGTGAGAAGGTTGGATTATTCTTCTCACTTGATCATTCTCATTCTCTCTCATCCTCTTCCTCTCTCTCTAGCTCTCCTCTCTCATGAGTTGAGAACCCTTTGAGCTTGAGATAAATCCCTTAAAATTACTCTCTACTCTTTCTAAGATTCTAGGTTTAGCACACCAAGCACCTTAGTTACTTCTAGTTTGAAGTTGGAGCCAAAGGTAGAGGCCCTCGGGTGGATCTTTCTTCGGCAAGAGAAGGCGACGAGACGATCCGTTCTTTCACTCCAAGGAGCAAGAAGAGAAGGACTTGAAGACCTAGGTATAACCCCCATTCCGAGTAGCTAACTCCTTTAGCTTGTTAGTTAGTTTTTGTTTAGCAAAGATCCCTCCTTTACATAGTCCATGTTGCCTAGTGTTGTAAAAATCCGATTTTTCATAACGTTTCCGCCTCCCCGCAAGCACCGGGGTGGGCAACGTGGGCTTACAGTGGTATCAGAGCCTAGCTAAACACAAACTAACTAGTTAGCAAAGTATCTAGAACTTCTATCGAAAAAAATCGCAAAACACATTTTCAAAAACCCTAGTTTCTGCCGATTTTTATTTCTGCTTTAAAAATAATAAATCATACACTAAAAATCGTCTCAGGGTTTTTACAGAACACCCAAGAAAAATGAACCAGCGAGCCGACCAACTCACCGCGGAACCGCGGCAAGAGCATGCTCTTGCCGCGGATCCGCGGCCGAGTTGACTCGGCCGTGGGTCGTTTTTCCTGCAGTGTTCTTCTGTTGTTGTTTTGTGATTTTTGAGATGGTTTGTTTCTGCCCAGATTTTCCAGAGAACAAGTTAGTTTTTGGGGTGGTCACAAATCCGTATTTTGATCGAATTTCTTTACACTTTGGCTAATGGGTTATATCTGTGATGTGATATATGTATTGAACGTCTACTAATCGCTATACGTCGATTAGTGGGGGTTATACATATCTGTGATCTGTAATGATTAATGGTTTGTGTATATGAATTCGTTGGATTGTCGCGGATGAATAGCCGGGGGGTTGTGAGATGAGAGTTTTCTTATTCTTTCAATTCTTGTAATATGTAAATTGATGTAATATTATTTGTATGGACGCACAACCGGGTCGGGGTTGTAGCCGTAATTGTATAATTTCTTTTTACTGTTTTTGCTCCTAGGATAGACCCAAGGTAGGGTGCACAAACTACCGGGTATCTCGAAGTGCCGAGTGGCCTACTCACGTTGTTGAGGGAGGTTGCTTCACTTCGGATACATGGCGGGTAGTTTAACGCACCCGTAGGGTCTAGGGTGGGGTTTGGCTTTTCATCGCGACCGTGTAATCCGCTCTTCGTTACAGGCTCGTACGAAATGCGGATTCCTAGTATATCCAATGTGTTCATCTGTGATCTGGAATGGCTATCATTGCATGTGACGAATGTTTATATATATCTATATGATATCTTTTTAGGTGTTGCTTATGTTTTGCATCTGCGCTAGTCCAGCCCCCGCTCTGTCGTTAGTTAAGTAACCTAACGGGTGATGACGGGACCCCATGGTGAATGCGGATGGAATAAGCGTACGTCATATTTTCGTTGTTTTCTGCAATGGTAGGATTAAATGATGGGACGCATTGGAATTAATGCAAGAAAAAATAAACCAAGTAAAAGTCGTTGGAACACTTTCAAAACCACTCGGTTCTTTTCAAAACCAAATTTTAAATGCGGAGCTTGAGCCACTCCTTTTGAAAGCTATCTCGTTCCTTCGATTATATCAATTTCACTACGTTCACGGTTTCGCCAAAACCATTCGTAGCCCTCCGTCGTTTCACATGAATGGTCAATAAGTATTCAAGCTATGTATGTTGGCCAAAGTCAAGGCATGGTGATTGATAGCTATTGGGTATTCATGTGCAGCATAGATAGATGTGTTGGTTTGGGGCAGTCGTTCTACCATGTTGGCCAAAGGAAAAGGTATGTGCGGGTGGGCTCAAATTAACCTGGAGAATGATGGGTAGAACTTGACATGTGACTTATGATATTTTGGCCAAAGTCAAGGTCATAAGAGCATGGGGCAAAAATCCACATCGGGAGTTTCAAAAGAAACTGAAACTTGCTAGCGCTGCATACCATTTGGAGTGTGATGATTCTGGTAGGATTCCTTCAGTTTTGTCATGCGATGATATTTGGATCCCGATCCTACTGTGAGTATAAGCTACTCCTCCGGAACTTTCTCACTTAACGATCAATGCTATAAACCAAGTAGGTGTCTAGAAAGGTGTTAGCGGGGCTACGCCCACAGGGAAAAGAGGTTACTTAATTAAGGAACTTCACGAGAGCGTTGGAAAACCTCCCTCAAAGTACCGACACTGGACTGGCTGAACGGTTAAGCAAGTATTGTACGGTGAGATTGATCCCGACTAGTTCTTCCTTTATGGTTTGAGGAGGGATTCGAGAGACAGCGGGAGCCATCCTGTTTAGACAAATTAAAAACCATTCTAAACTTGCAAGAGCATCATGCTAAAGTATTTCTTCTCTCTCTCCTAATTGCAGCGACCAATTATCATGACTGGACTTAAGTTACTTCTAGATAAAAACATACTGACAGGGCCAAATTACAAAGATTGGCTCAAGAATGTCAAAATGGCAATCACTTATGAAAAGTTGGGGTATATTCTTACCACCAAAGCTCCCCCTGTCCCAGGTCCCAAAACCAGCGTCGCGGATAGGGAAATCCGTAAGACCTGGGAAATCGACTGCGCGAAGGCCAAGTGCCTCGTGCTTGCCTCTATGGATAATGAACATCAGAGGAGGCACGAGAATATGGACCTCGAATCCATATTTCTCCATACAAAAGAACTGTATGGAGAGCAATCCCGTATCGCCAGATACGAAGTGTTGAAGAAGCTGTTTTCGGCAAGATTGGTCATCGGATCATCGGTAGCGGAACACGTGCTTAAGATGATTGGCTACATAGAGGAGCTCGCGGACCTTGGGACCATGTTAGAGAATGAGCTCTATACGGACTTGATTCTCCATTCCCTTCCTTCCACTTACGCCCAGTTCATCCTGAACTTCAACATGCAGGAAAAGGAAGTTGAACTTTCAGAACTCCTCAACATGCTGAGGAGTGCGGAGGGCACACTACAGAAAGGTAGGGAAACATCCACTTTGTTTGTAGGAGGATCTTCCTCTTCTAGGTCCAGGGCGAAAGCCAAGGGAAAGAAGAAGAAAACCCACGCCAAACCAAGGGGCGGTGTTAGTAAAGTGGATACGAAGGGAAAGGCAAAAGTAACAAAGGTAGCGGGGAAGCTTGTGGATAAGGAAGAGTGCTTTTACTGTCACAAGAGTGGACACTGGAAGAAAAATTGCAGGGCTTGGAAGGCTAGAACACAGGATCTGAAGCAAGTTGCGGCTTCAGCTTCAGGTGTGTATGTTATTGAAAACTGTCTATCAATAAACTCTACGTCCTGGGATTGGATACCAGATCAGGATCTCATATCTGTAATTCTTTGCAGGCGTTGAGAAAGCGTAGGTTTTTGAAGGCAGGTGACATGACCCTCAAAGTTGCAAACGGAGCTAGCATGGATGCTGAGGCCGTGGGGGACTATCACCTGGGAATGTCAGATGGACATGTTTTGGTTTTACGTAATTGCTTTTTTGTACCCAATGCAACTTGTAATATCATTTCTGTATCTTTAATTTCTAAAGAAGGTTATGAATTTGCGTTTGTAAGTAATGTTGTAAACATTCACCTTAATCAAGTTCTGATTGGGTCAGGTACATTAAGCAATGGTATATACGTATTAAACCAACCACAAATTTTCAATGTCCAGAATACACACAAAAGAAAGTCTCCAGAAACAAATCAGACTTTCTTATGGCATTGTAGACTGGGTCACATCAATGAGAGAAGGTTGACGAAGTTACATACAGAAGGATATTTGAATCCGTTCGAATATCAATCATATGCAACTTGTCAATCCTGTCTCAAAGGAAAGATGACAAAGACTCCGTTCACTGGACACGGAGTGAGAGCGAGCGAGCTCTTGGAACTCGTACACAGCGACGTGTGCGGTCCAATGTCTATGCATGCACGAAGCGGTTATTCTTACTTCATTACTTTTACGGATGACTTTTCAAGGTACGGATATGTCTTCTTAATGAAACATAAATCTGAAGCCTTTGGAAAATTCTAGGAATACAAGAATGAAGTAGAAAAACAAACAGGAAAAAGTATCAAGACACTGAGATCTGATCGAGGTGGTGAATACTTGAGTGCCGAGTTCCTGGATTACTTAAAAGAGAATGGAATTCTCTCTCAGCTTACTCCTCCATACACTCCACAACATAACGGTGTATCGGAGAGACGGAACCGAACCCTATTGGATATGGTACGGTCCATGATGAGTAACGCTGAGTTACCGCGATCATTCTGGGGATATGCACTAGAATCAGCTGCATACCTTTTGAACCGAGTTCCAACTAAGATTATGCCTACTACACCATATCAGATGTGGTGTGGGAAGAGACCCAATCTTAATCACATTAAGACATCGGGATGTCCAGCTTTTGTCAAAAAGCAGCATGCGGACAAGCTCGAGGCACGCTCAGTACAGTGCAAGTTTATGGGATATCCAAAGAACTCCAAGGGATATTTCTTCTATTGCGAAGAGGAACAAAAGGTTTTTGTTTCTCGTCATGCCCACTTCTTGGAAACTCAGTTTTTGGAAAAACAGATAAGTAGGAGCGCAATAGAACTGGACGAAATTCCAGAACCACGAGCTATTACTGAAAGCTTAGTAGAACCAGAGGGTTCGAAAGATCAGGACATTCCTGCGCCGCTCCGCAGAAGTAGTAGGCAGTCTCATCCGCCCGAGAGATACTACGGTTTTCTCATAGACGGGGATAGAGAGAATTGCATCATTGATAGTGATGAGCCGACTAGCTTCCAGCAGGCCATTCAGAGCGTTGACTCGGTAAAATGGCTGGATGCAATGCGGACCGAAATGGAGTCCATGTACACCAACAAAGTATGGACGTTGGACATTGCTCCAGATGGAGTAAAACCCGTAGGATGCAAGTGGATCTTCAAAAGGAAGATGGTGTAGATGGACAGGTTGAGACCTATAAAGCTAGACTTGTTGCAAAGGGTTTTCGTCAAAGACCTGGCTTGGACTATGACGAAACCTTTTCTCCAGTGGCTATGTTGAAATCCATTCGGATCCTTCTTGCCATTGCTGCCTTCCACGATTTTGAGATCTGGCAGATGGACGTAAAGACCGCTTTTTTAAATGGAAATTTAGAGGAGTGTGTCTATATGGACCAGCCAGAGGGTTTCATTCAGAATGGGAGCAGCGGAAAGGTGTGCAAGTTGCTTAAATCCATCTATGGACTAAAGCAGGCATCGCGGAGTTGGAACATCTGTTTTGATGAGACGGTCAAAGAATTTGGCTTTATCAAAAATCCAGATGAACCATGCATCTATAGTAGATTTGTAGCAAGAACTGTTGTATTCCTCGTATTATACATGGATGACATTCTCTTGATAGGAAATGATATTCCTATGCTACAATCTGTCAAAGGGTTCTTGTCACACAGGTTCTCCATGAAAGACCTGGGTGATGCCTTATACATTCTGGGGATCCGGATCTATCGTGACAGATCCAAGAGGATATTAGGATTCTCACAGTCCAGGTACATAGACACCACACTGAAAAGGTTCAGTATGGAAGATTCCAAGCGCGGTAATCTACCGTCTTGTCACTGGATCACCCTCTCCAAAGAGATGTCTTCCAAGACTGATTTGGAAAGGGATCGCATGCCTATTATACCCTACACTTCTGCAGTAGGCTCTATAATGTATGCGATGTTGTGTACCAGACGAGATGTAGCTTATGCACTGAGTGTAGTAAGCCGGTATCAGTCAAACCGTGGAGAGAAACACTGGATAGCGGTAAAGAACATTCTCAAGTACCTGAGAAGGACTAAGGAGATGTTCTTGGTGTATGGCGGAAAAGACCTCCAGATCGAGGCCTTTGCTGACTCCAGCTTCCAGAGTGACAAGGATGATTCAAAGTACATGTCGGGTTATGTCTTTACCATCTATGGAGGGGCGGTGTGTTGGAAGAGTTCCAAACAGAAAACCGTTGCTGACTCGATGATGGAAGCGGAATATATCGCTGCTGCAGATGCCACAAAAGAAGCCGTCTGGATAAGGAAGTTCCTAACAGAACTTCAGGTGGTTCCGTCCATTGTTGATCCAGTACCTCTGTATTGCGACAACAACGGGACTATAGCTTTAGCGAAGGAACCCAGGTCCCATCAGAAGTCCAGGCACATCTTGAGGCGGTATCACCTGATCAGGGAGATCGTGGGTCGCCAAGAGATCGAGGTTCGGAGAGTTGCTATGGAAGATAACACTGTTGATCCATTCACCAAGGCCTTACCCCAGACTCAGTTCGAGCGGCTGATCGAGATGATAGGTCTTCGATACGCCAGTACATGGCCTTAGTGCAAGTGGGAGATTGTTAGTGTATATGCCCTAGAGGCCATTACTGTATCATACAAGTTTGTATATTACTTGATGGAAGCTTGGGATATTCACCTTGTATTGACATTCTTGCTCAAAATGGTAGTATGCTACTTGGTTTGTTTCTTCTTTAATGTGTGCATGTGTTTCTTTTAGCATATCGCATTTACACATTAGTGGAGCCCTTAGGATCTTTGCTTGATTACCAGCATTGTGATGGCAGTCACACTCGTGGGGGCTGGGTAATCTACAAGCATATCCTTATGCAGGTCCCTAGTCGTAGGACTATCGAGACAGGGCATCGATACTCCGGAGTAGACTAGCGTATGCGCTTATCATCCCAGCTTGGGAGACGGTCTGTCCTACAGCCGCCAGTACGTCGTACTTGAGATAGTATGCGGGTGCTCGTTAGGTTACGTGTACTGATTGATCTTTATTTCTCGTTGTCGGTTTTGAAAATTGTACGAAATCACAACCAAAAATATTTGACCGCAATCAATAACGGTGTTGGTATGTAGCGCGTTAGTAAGTGCGGATCGTCCACAGGGATTGCGCGATTCGTTCGTATTTTGTTTTGTTTGAATCGAAAATTTAATAGAAAAGAAAAGCAAAAAACGATTCAAGATTTATATCGATGAATTTCAAGAATCAACTAGTCTAATCAAGAATCAAGAAAGCGATAAACATCAAGAATCAAGTATTGATAGAATTCCAATCGATTTAGGTTTCAAGATTTGAAGTAAAACTCGTAGGAATCGATTAGATCGTAGATGTGAAGAGGACTAGAAGTTACCGTTTCTTACCCATTAACACATTGATGCTAAATCGATGTAGATTCATCAAGGATCAAGGATCTCGCGAAGAATTAAGGTTCCTCATCCTATCCTTTGTCCTTTCGATGAATCACATTCACTAGATAGCTTCTAGGAAATCGAATAATCGATCGTTGATCTCTAGATCGTGCGAAAAGAATCAAGAAAGCATTTCGCATCGATCTAGATCATCGATCATTCAATTTTCAAGAATTTACAATTGTTATAGGACTTAATAAAACGTTTAAAGATTCATCATCATCATCTCGATTCCTCCACGAGCGAAGTTTTATTCAAGCATCATCACAAAGAATACATTCAAGAATTGAAGATGAATCATAATGCTCGAATTGAAATATAAGCAAGTTTAAACAATCTTCACCTTTATTATATCAACAATTTGTTACAACTCTCAAGAACTACAAGAGGAAGGAACTTTGATCGTCGAATCTAGCGTCGCTCGGCTCCTTGAGTCATGGATCGGCTTGGATCTCGTGCTCCGTTGAAGTCCGGCTTCGCTTCTAAAGGATCGTTGAAGACTTGCTTTGCTTGCACTCAAAGGATCTTGAATTTGGTTTCTTGATTAGGGTTAGGGTTTGGCACAAGTCGTGTCACTCAACTTGTGTTAGAAAATGGGGGAGATTAGAGATTGAAGAAGTGATTAGCTTTCAACCACCAAAAATTAGCCTTTAACCCTAGATCTAGGCTCCTTTTTATAGACTTCCAAAACCCTAGATCTAGGATTCAAAATTTCAATTTCCCTCCAAAATTTGTTAGCTAGAGAGGCTTCTAGAAGTAGTTAGTTAGAGGGAGCTTCTAGAACTAGTTTGTTAGGAGCTTAATCAAGATTAACCTGCTTAATCATCCTTGCTGATCTGGCAGAAGACTCTGGAGAATTCTGGAATTTGACGTGTCATGATGAGGTGTACCCACAGAGAGAAGGATATTGCAGCAAAGATGAGGAGCTAACGTGGCCATACTGCCGCGGAAACACAGCGCAAGCCGGCTCCGGCGGCCATGTTGGAGGCTTGGGGCTTGGGCTTTCTTCTGCTGGTTTTTACTGACTTTGGGGTATTTATCTGATATGTTGAATTTAATATTTCTCTCTATATTGCTACCAGCTCTCAGGTCTTTGAGTTGGCGTAATTTTTATCAGCTATTTTCCCATTTTGGCTCTGTTCCTCTGGAATTTCCTGCACAGACTTCGAAACACAAGTTGCGCAATATAGGAATGATGTGATGCCATAAAATACAGTCAATTTCCCTTAAAGTTCCGGTTTTAAAGTCTAACACATGCAATCTGATATTTTACGACTGATTTGCTAATATGTGCAATATGAATACCGAACAGCTCTAGATGAATGCAATTGATAGGGAAATTGCCGTGTTAAAAATGCAGTATTTTCGACTGATCAAATTCCCCCAAACTTATTTTCGATCGTCTCGAACGAACAGTTTTATTAAAAAGAGAAGGAGAAAATAAAGAAAGAGAAAAACTAACTAGCACACTTTCGTCGGCAACACGATTGCACTGAGCACGTGCAACAAGCCTTTAAACCTCTAGGTGTCCCTAGTAGGTGGAGTGTTGTCTCCTGAAGGTTTTCAGCGGATTACACCCACAAAATCCAATAACAAAAGGAAGATCATGAATATTACATTTAAAGAAAAGAATTGTAAAAGAAAAGCCTTGAAAAGTTAGGGTTTCCAACTAAGCTAGCTTTTCGGTTGTCATAAGCCCTATCTTAATAGTCATGAAAAGATGTCAGAAATCACGTCCTCCCTCAATAAAACATCGTCTTATTCTTCATTCCCATCTTTCTTCCAAACATCGATCATATAACCCTGCATGTGTGTAAAGACATCCCTACACCCGGAGAATTCAATTCAAGCTATCATACTCTTGCCCATCAGCCTCAGTACTTTTTAATTAATGAATATTTAGATGAGATTGCTCACACACTTTCATGCGACCGTTAATACTTCTTGAGGTATTAACCGACGGATTACTCATGTGTTTGCTTATTTGGTGTATTTTCCTCGTCTTGCACCACCT
The DNA here is from genome assembly GCA_030015575.1 of Agapanthus africanus. Taxonomy (NCBI): domain Eukaryota; kingdom Viridiplantae; phylum Streptophyta; class Magnoliopsida; order Asparagales; family Amaryllidaceae; genus Agapanthus; species Agapanthus africanus. The sequence goes on from JASDDO010000010.1 coordinate 293,184,230, forward strand.
AAGGCTTAACAGTGACTCCCAGACTAGTTGGCCTTAGGGCACTAGGTGAAGAGGCACCCTCTCTATATTTTTTTATTGCTGCCTTGGCGATAACAAAACCAGTGTTCATTTTTCTCACCATTTTATATTTTATTCATTTTTTTTATTTCCTTCATACATCGGCTTTTAGACAAGAGCATTTCATGGTATCCTCTACTATCCCGGGCTTCAAGACGTGTGTAAGTGCGAATAGTAGGGTATCAACGTTCAAAATGTTTGGCTTCCAGAATAAAAACTATTTTTCAGACTTATTTTTATCCTCAGATTAGTGACTTCCTTCATTTTACTAACCCTTGGGACAACGGCTCATAACTACTTATTACTAGTTCGTATAAGAAAACTTCTAATTCTCTTGGTTTTCTTAAATTTTTCTAATCTCATGGATGTAATTTTTCACTATCTAATCTTTTATTATCTTATTTATGTACAAAAAATAATTTTATTTTTGAAATTTTTTTAAATTTTTATAGGTTTTCAAAATGTTTTGTGCTTATGCAAAGTATGATGCAAATGATGCGAAAATAAGCACAAACCTCCCCCAAACTTGTTTTCAACAGTGTCCTCACTGTTGCCTTCTGCTAAATCTCGAAAAACCTGTAAGCTTGGGAGGAATTTATTAGTGGGGGCAAAATATTTAAGTGAAGAACCTCCCCCAAACTTATTCTTAGCTCATCATTTTATAAAAATTTTCTTTTCAAGAGCCAGAAAATATACCCCCCCAAACTTAAGTTATGCAATGTTAATCTTTTGAAAATCACATGACGGGGTCAAAAATCATTGGTCGATGCCAAGCTTTGCAAAGACCGAATGTTAACACCAACCATTCAAAAATTTTATAAATGCATTGCTCTGGTTGGTGGAAAAAGAAGTGGGGAAAGGGTAAGTGGTGGAATAGAATGTGTGTGCGTTTCATTTTGGAGAGACGATGCAGTGATTGTGATGGATTGCTTGCATTCTTTTTACCGTTCAGAAGAAGGGGTGGAGGTTCAATTTCATTAATTGGGAGATGATTCATCTCAACACCCGTGTCATTTAAAAATGCGAGTTCATCAGCGAAGATCTCCTCAAAAGTTTCATCAATACCCCGAAGAATAATGTCATCAGAAAGTGCGGGGTGGTCTTTAGACTCTAAAAACAGTTCATAATCAGTGTTAGTTGTTGACCCGGACAACTCGGTGGAAGAGTCCGTATGTGTATGATACATAGTTGGGTCAAACAACAACATATGAAAAGAGTCAAGATCGGTATCATGAGAATCATCAAATTCGTTGCTGTCGACATCCATTAAGTCGACAGAACAGACCTGAGCAGTAGGTTCAGAGGGTACACTTCCCAACTTGTAAATGTTAAGCTCTATTGACATATTCCCGAAAGATAGGGTCATAGAACCATTACGACAGTTGATGATAGCATTGGAAGTGGCCAAAAAGGGGCGACCTAAAATCACCGGAATTTGATTCCGTAGGTTCGCTACAGGCTGTGTATCAATTACAATAAAATCTACCGGGAATATAAATTCTCCGATTTTTATTAACACATCCTCCAGTTCACCCCTAGGTTTGGTGATTGATCGGTCAGCCATCTGGAGAGTGCAATGGGCTGGTTTCAACTCTCCGATTCCTAACTGCTCATAGACTGAGAAAGGAAGCAGGTTAACACTTGCGCCAAGGTCTAGTAGAGAACGGTTAATGTGTTTTTCCCCAATAGAAATGGAAATAGTAGGATATCCAGGATCCTTACGTTTCCTCGGTAATTGCTGGGGGAAAGCCGTGTCTATAATCTTTGCTATGAATATCTTCTTGGGCACTTGTTTCTTCCTCTTTCTAGTGCACAAGTCTTTAAGAACTTTTGCATACGCAGGGACTTGTTGGATACAATCTAGAAGAGGGATGTTGATGTTAACCTGTTTAAACATTTCAGTGATCTTCTCCATTTGTGGACTCAGTGTGTTTCCCCTTAACCGATTCGGGTAAGGAGCTTGGGCAATAAGGTCGGGGTCCAACACTGGAGAAGATCATATGGGTGGAAAGGATCTAAGAATAGGAGTGGGGATCATTTTCTGTGTACTAGAAGAGCTGGGCTGAGGTGGCGAGCCTTGTGGGAAACGAAGAATAGGCTCGCAAGAAGGTGGTGGGGTAGAAGAACTGTGGTTAGAATTAGAAGTAGAAGTGGAAGGAAAGGTCTCAGCCGGGGTATCATCGATAGATTTTTCAATGTCATCAATCTCTTCCCCAACGTGATCGTCAAGCACTCTTCCAGATCTCAACGTGATTGCATTCACATGATGTGAATAGCCCGGATTGGATAAGGGTTGAGCTGGAAGTTTCCCTTTCTCTCTTGCACTCATTTCGGCTTTTAATCGTGCAATCTCTTCTTCCATCGATTTAATACTCTCTCTTTGGGACGTAGAGTTTTTCTCAATTTTATCGACAGAAGACTTCATTTCATCCGAAACTTGCATGATATTTATTAAGACCAAATTCATGTATTGTGCAAATGAAGAGGATTCATCAGTCCCGGTCAACTGTAAAGGACTAGACATTGCAGGTGTGTTGACCGGATATTGGAAGTTTTGTGCTTGGAAGGGGTGCTGACTCAATTGAAGTGGTTGCTGTTGTGGTGGAGGGACCCTTTGTAAATTGTGTTGGGTTGGAACCGTGTTTTGATTTTGTGATTGGTTCCAAGCAAAATTTGGGTGATTCCTCCAACCCTGATTATATGTGGAAGAAAATGGATCGTTCCTAGGTCTTTGAAATGCGGCATTGGTATTCTCATGACCTTGAAACGGAGAATTTCGTGGACATTCTTTCGTCAAGTGAGAAGGATCAGAACAGCATCCACATACAGTTTTTGAGAGTGACATTTGATTTAGGGCGGCAGCTAAACATTTGTTTTCCATAGTCTCGAGTTTCTTGTGTATAGCTGAAATTTCAGCTCTAACTCCTATGGAAATATCATTGACATCCCTAGACGATTGACTTACACCCTCCCACTGTAAAGATTTTTCAGCGAAATCTTCTAGAAATTTCCAGGCTTCCCCATCATCTTTGGTTATGAAGTTGCCTTGACACATGGATTCAAGGGTCTGTCTTGTGTTAGGATTAATGCCCTCATAAATGATTCGGCACAGTTCCCATCTAGGGATTCCGTGATGTGGACATTGGACTAACAGATCCTTGAAGAGTTCAAGACATTTTGAAAATGGTTCATTTGGAAGCTGGGTGAATTGATTTATTTCGCTACGGACTCGAGCTGTGTTATGATGTGGGTAGAATTTCTTAAGGAATGCTTTGACGAATTCTCCCCAGTTTGAGATGGAATGTGCGGTTGTGTTATACAGCCACTTCTCGGCTATATCGCAAAAGGTAAATGGGAGAAGACGTAGACGCATAGCATCCATAGAAAGCTGTGAGGTACCCATCATAGCGCATACATTTTCAAATTTGGTAATAAAGGCATAAGCGTCTTCAGTCTCGAGACCGTGAAATTTTGATAGAAGGTTGATGTATTGGGGTTTTATTTCAAAATTTTCCCCGTTGGCAGGTGGAATGGAAAGACAGGTGGAAAGTGGACCTCGTGTAGGATAGCACCTCTCTTGGAGAGAGATGCGGGGTGGATTCTGCGCACCAACGGACGGCGGCAAAGTAGTGGTAAAGAAGTTCGATGGAGATGGATCCATCGATGTGGGTGTGGTGGTGGGTAATGAAAAGGTAAATGTAGAAATACCGACTTTTGGGTCGATCAGGGGAAACGCGGGCTTAACGAGCACTAGAATCCCGTGTCCAGCCTATCTTGCACTAAAAAGGGTTAGTACAAATGGCAGCGTGACTTATAGTTAGGGGAAATGAATGAATGCGGTGTTTGTTTTGAAAAAGATACGGATTTTTGAAAATATGATGCGATCACAACAAATGCAACAAGCAAAACCCTAATTCTAGGGGTCACCTAGGTCAAATCTCTAGACCGCTCCTAACTGCCAAAAGACAAGTCGCAGGATAAATCCTCCACTGCCTCTTTGTCTCTCTTGTGGCCAGGTAAGTGCCAGGTAAGTGGGAGGTTCTCCACTACGTAAGTAGTGGGCCTAATTAAGTAACCACTAGCCTTCGACACACTTTCCTTAGACACCACAAAAGAAACGCGGATAAGCAATGAATTACCCACGGCCTTCTCTTGTCCTAAGTGAGCGCGAAGGTCCTTAGAGTCATCTCTAGATATTTTTTAGTTAATTAGGGTAGATGCGGATGCAATTTTGTGATTTTCGGGGCTTAGGAAGGGTAATGAACTCCCCATCTAATCTGGATTTGGCCGTGCCCCTTAATGTCCGTATTAATATACAAACAACCACAAAAATAAAAAACACGCACAATTTAATTTTTCTTTTTGCGGCGCTGCGAATTTTGCAAAGAAGCCTGCAGAAAAATGTTATTTGGAGCAGACAGAGGAGGAGATAAGAAAGTTAGGATTTACCTGAGCAATTTTGGTGCAGCAACTCCTTGAGGAGGCTGCGGAACCGCCGCAGTAGGGCTCTAATGCCGCGGAATCTCCGCGCTATGGTAAGATCCTTGCACAAGATTTTTACAGAGAGCTTCTGTTCAGCCCCTGAGTCCTCTGGAATTCTCCAAAAAAAATTCCAATTGCACAGCAAGCTCCAGATTTCCTTGCAATAAGCCACAACAAATCGTTTAGTGTTTTGCGCGAATTTTGATCTCAAAATTGTAATGGAATAAATCTTTCAATTCAAATTACAAATAAAGAACGAATTAGCGCGCGATCCCCGGCAACGGCGCCATTTGATTGATCTTTATTTCTCTTTGTCTGTTTAGAAAATTGTATGAAATCACAACCAAAAATATTTGACTGCAATCAATAACGGTGTCGGTATGTAGCGCGTTAGTAAGTGCGGATCGTCCACAGGGATTGCGTGATTCGTTCGTATTTTGTTTTGTTTGAATCGAAAATTTAATAAAAAAGAAAAGCAAAAAACGATTCAAGATTTATATCGATGAATTTCAAGAATCAACTAGTCTAATCAAGAATCAAGAAAGCGATAAACATCAAGAATCAAGTATTGATAGAATTCCAATCGATTTAGGTTTCAAGATTTGAAGTAAAGCTCGTAGGAATCGATTAGATCATAGATGTGAAGAGGACTAGAAGTTACTGTTTCTTGTCCATTAACACATTGATGCTAAATCGATGTAGATTCATCAAGGATCAAGGATCTCGCAAAGAATTAGGGTTCCTCATCTTATCCTTTGTCCTTTCGATGAATCACATTCACTGGATAGCTTCTAGGAAATCGAATAATCGATCGTTGATCTCTAGATCGTGCGAAAAGAATCAAGAAAGCATTTCGCATCGATCTAGATCATCGATCATTCAATTTTCAAGAATTTACAATTGTTATAGGACTTAAGAAAACGTTTAAAGATTCATCATCATCATCATCGTTCTACAATCATCTCGATTCCTCCACGAGCGGAGTTTTATTCAAGCATCATCACAAAGAATACATTCAAGAATTGAAGATGAATCATAATGCTCTAATTGAAATATAAGCAAGTTTAAAGAATCTTCACCTTTATTATATCAACAATTAGTTACAACTCTCAAGAACTACAAGAGGAAGGAACTTTGATCGTCGAATCTAGCGTCGCTCGGCTCCATGAGTCATGGATCATCTTGGATCTCGTGCTCCGTTGAAGTCCGGCTTCGCTTCTAAAGGATCGTTGAAGACTTGCTTTGCTTGCACTCAAAGGATCTTGAATTTGGTTTCTTGATTAGGGTTAGGGTTTGGCACAAGTCGTGTCACTCAACTTGTGTTAGAAAATGGGGGAGATTAAAGATTGAAGAAGTGATTAGCTTTCAACCACCAAAGATTAGCCTTTAACCCTAGATCTAGGCTCCTTTTTATAGACTTCCAAAACCCTAGATCTAGGATTCAAAATTTGAATTTCCCTCCAAAAGTTTGTTAGCTAGAGAGGCTTCTAGAAGTAGTTAGTTAGAGGGAGCTTCTAGAACTAGTTTGTTAGGAGCTTAATCAAGATTAGCTTGCTTAATCATCCTTGCTGTTCTAGCAGAAGACTTTGGAGAATTCTGGAATTTGACGTGTCATGATGAGGTGTACCCATTGAGAGAAGGATACTGCAGCAAAGATGAGGAGCTGACGTGGCCATACTGCCGCGGAACCGCGGCGCAAGCCGGCTCCGGCCGCGGTTCTGCGGCCATGTTGGAGGCTTGGGGCTTAGGCTTTCTTCTGCAGGTTTTTACTGACTTTGGGGTATTTATCTGATATGTTGAATTTAATATTTCTCTCTATATTGCTACCAGCTCTCAGGTCTTTGAGTTGGCGTAATTTTTATCAGCTCTTTTCCCATTTTGGCTCTGTTCCTATGGAATTTCCTGCACAGACTTCGAAACACAAGTTGCGCAATATAGGAATGATGCGATGCCATAAAATACAGTCAATTTCCCTTAAAGTTCCGGTTTTAAAGTCTAACACATGCAATCTGATATTTTACGAATGATTTTCTAATATGTGCAATATGAATACCGAACAGCTCTAGATGAATGCAATTGATAGAGAAATTGCCGTGTTAAAAATACAGTATTTTCGACTGATCAAGTACACTAGACAGGACTCGTCGGGAACTGTTGGTTGGTATTATACCTATCGTCAGTTATCAGTTCCCAGGTGACATGAGTACAGCTTAGTCCGTTGACTTGACACTGTCACTTCGTCTCGAGTGTGTTCCCACTGCACTTTGATTGCTACCCTACCACGGCTCAAAGGAGTCGTGCAAACAGGTAGTTTTTGGGTGCAGTCCCGAAGCACTTGGAGGCAATGACGGTTAGACAGGATTCGTCTCTCCTGGTATTGGGGGTTGATATCGCGCTTGTTGGTGATAGTGCCCTCAGATTCAATTATTCGATCACAGGCACGTGATTACAATGATTGATGGAGGACCTATCCCGATAGGACAGTCTTACTCATGATGATAGTATGCTATCTGGTTTATCTTTATCATCGTGCACTGCTTTAGGTGACCTGACAGGTCACTATTGCACGTTGATAGAGCCCATAGGATTCTTGCTTGACCACCAGCAGTATGAGGGCGATCATATACGTGGGAGCTGGTAGTCTTTAAGCATATCCTTAAATGGTCCCTAGTCGTGAGAGTTTCAAGACAGGGCATCGATACTCCAGAGTAGACTAGTGTATACAGTCGAGACCCCGACGAGGGGCGGTGGCCGGTCTCACAAGCCACTGGTGTCAGTTGGTTCACCTAAGATGTATACAGGTGCTCATTGGGTTATGAGTACACCGGACAGGACTCGCCGGGAACATGCTAGTTGGTCATATACCAGACGTCAGATGGAAGTTCCCTGGTGACATGTGTACAGGTTAGTTCATCGACCTGGGGATCGTCATTTGTCTCGTGTGAGTTCCCACTGTACTTTGATTACTACCCTACCACGGCTCAAAGGAGTCGTGCAAACAGGTATTAGTTGGGTACAGTCCCGAGCCACATGGAGGCAGTGAGCGCATCTTCAGGGGTTCGTCTCTCCCGGTATTGGGGGTGAGGTCGCGCTGTGTCTAGGAGAGCCATTACACGAAGCCCTCGGCGGAGCCAAGGAGATTTACTGGTAGGTATTCCAGTAGTATCTCAGGGTGTTCTAGGCTACACTCCGACACGACTTGTACCGCTTTTGGGGGTCTGACTTTTACCAACCCTCTAGGCCCGCCATGCGATGCTCATAGACGAACGGACCGGACTGTACGGATATTGTCACTGACAGGCTCAGTAGGGTTGTCAGGCTGAGTTCGCTCACAGACGTCCCTTTTAGTCAATACCTGGTAGCCCGTTACGTATTGGCTTATACCTCTGACGTGCTAGTGGTTAAATCCACAACCAAGATGTTGACGAGTCTTTAGAGTCCCCCACATTCAGTTACTCAGCTTTCGGGCGAAAAGCTGTAGAGGCCGTATGGAGATATGGCAAGGTCGGATCAGATACGTGCGGTATTGCACGGATCAGGATTGGACAGTTTGTACTACAGGTCGTATGGATATATGGCAGGGTTCGATCAGATACGTGCGGTATTGCACGGATCAGGATCGGACGGATAATACTAGCCGGCTTTGGTTTAAGCCGGATCCAAGTATAGTACAGTGTAGATTTTGTCTCATTGCATCTGTATTTCGGTCGGAATACAAATGCGGGTGTGTATGCACAGTATCGGGGTTTTCCTGTAATTTATTACGGGACCAGTTTTCTGGAGTTGCCAGTTTGCTTTCTGTTTCGGCCGATTTCCTTTGTATCGTTCATTGGCCGAAGTTTGGTGGAGGAGGGCTTATTTGCATTGTTGCAAATAAGCATTTGTGGAGGGGGTCTTTGCATATTTCCTTGTATCATGATGGTGCACAATTCTTTGACCTTGACTTCTTCTTCTATCATGATTGCTTGACTTTGTGAGGTGATGATGGTGGTGTTGGAGTGTTGCTTTATTAGCTATCATGGTTGTTGGTTGTGTATTGGAATTGTTCTGATGATGATTCTTTGCATGATAGCCTTCTCTCTCTCTCCCTTGGATTATTGGATCACTCTCTTGATTCACTCCCTCCCTCATCTCTTGTGGCCGGCCAAGCTCATAGGGGGCTGTCCCAAATTTTTGGTGTGGGTTTTTGGCTCATTTCCTGTTGCAAAAATCCCACAAGATCAATCTCCAAAACTCCAAGTATCATTCCTCCACCAAAGGCAAACTCCATAACCCCAAATGAGACATGGTTCTTCACTACACATTCTACAGCAAATCTTGGGCACGTCGACTTGCCAGCTTCGTGCCCGAGTTGCCTCGGTATTGAGGTGGGAGCCCGTAAAAGATGCAGACGATGTGGTGCCCTTCCGGCAAGGAGGCGACGACCGGAGTTTCCGCGGGAGATCGGGACGATGACGAGAAGACCGGAGGACTCGGATCAGTCGGTATATCTCAATTCCCTATCCTGTAGTTAGCTAGGACTAGTTAATGGTTCGATCCGGGTTTATTGCGCGGTGGTGCCGGTTTGCTAAGTTCGCAAAATTAAAGTTTATCACCGCTTCCGCATTTTGGCCTCGGGATGGAGGCCGGGGCGCCGCCGTGCACTTACAGTGGTATCAGAGGCACGCCATTAACTTAGTCTAGCTTTGTTTAATGTGTTTACATTTCCGATCGAGCAAAATTCCAAAATCAGCGTTTTTGTTCACATCAGTTTTCTGTTGAAATTTTTTGGAGTCGAAAAATTTTTCAGGTTGCAGAAAAGTGATGTACTGGAAGAAACAAGAGTTCTGTGAAAATTCGATGCACTAACTCCACTACAGGAGCATGGAACCGCGGCCAAACACCCCTTTCGGCCGCGGTTCCGCCGCACTATTTTGGGTTCGCTGCATCAAATTTCTACAGTATCTTTCTGGGGTGAAAATTGGGTTTTTGGAATATTAATCTTGGGCCCAGAATTTCTTGATGTGCTACAGTATTGCTTGGGGGCCCACTTGTTAAAATTTGATCGATTGGAATATTTTAAACACATTATTTCACAGTATTTACATTATATCTGCGACCGTGAATGTCACTTGATCGGTAAATCCAGTCTAACTGCTATAGCCCGGTTAGACGGATTTGCGAACGTGACTTTCACGTTGATGTTCTGTGTTATGCTGTGATGTTGCGGATTGGTCGTGGAGGATAGCCTGGATGGAATGCTAGTACAGTTGTGGTTGTATTATGTACATTTGATATTGCGGGGCGAGAGTCCGACATGTGGACTGCCGTCACTGCCTGATTGTATTATTATTTTGGGGCACGACCAGGTTGCGGTCGATGTACCCGTTGTTTGTATATTTTACATTCTGTACTAGGATCACCCCAAGGTGGGGTGCACGGATAGCCGGGTTCCAGAGGGCAACGGGCCCGCATCTCATGGCATTGAGACGGAGGGGGCTTCACTCTGGAATTGGCGGGCTATTCGCCGCACCCGTAGGGGGTACAGGTTGACCCAGGAGGGGTGCCCAAGTTACCGGATTCCGTGAAGTGCTGGGTGGTCCATTCACGGTACTGAAGGGGGCTGCCTCGCTTCAAGTTTTGGCGGGTGACTTGCCGCGCCCGTAGGGGTCTAGGATTTCATTGCACAGGCTATCCACACGACCAGGGGAACGTCGGGTTTCAGTAGTGGCTCTGTGAAACCCGGGGATCCCAGATATCTGTATTGTTCTGTGATGCTGTACATTTCTGTGATGTTGCATTTCTTATCACGCTTTGAGCGAAATATAATATATTGGTGTATATATTAGTAGATGTTGTATATGTTTTGCATCCACGCTAGTCCAGTCCCCGCTCTGTTGTTAGTTAGCTAACCTAACGGGTAATGACGGGACCCAGTGGCGAATGCGGATGGTATATACGTACGTCATATTATTTTCGTTCTTTGTGGTGTGATCAGTTGATGGGACTGCGTTGATTCGAATCAATACAAGTTAAAAACAAACCTAATCTGATGTTGTTGGAACATTTTTCAAAAAGCTGTTATTGCAAGGACGTTCACTTTTGTTTTGCATCGTGGTATTCAGTTGAAATATCCTGCTCCTCAGTCGACGAGGCAAGGGCCGAGATCCCTTCACCGGGAGTGACCCCTTGGACAGAATTTTGCGTCAGGGCATTAACTTCACTATAGCCGATTACTTTTTCTTTGCACCGTGGTATTCAGTTGGAATATCCTGCACCTCATTCTATGGGGAAAGAGCCGAGATCCCTTCACCGGGAGTGACCTCTTTAGCAAAGGTTTTCGTCACTATATTTTAAAAGGCTATCCGTTCCTTCAACGATATCAAGTTCTTTACGTTAAAGGTTTTCGCCAGAAACCATTCGTAGCCCTCCATCATTTCAGTTAAATATTCGGTAGTATTCAAGCTATGTATTTTGACCTCACGCCAAGGCATGGTGATTGGTAGCTGCCGGGTATTTATCTGTTGCATAGATAGATGCATTGGTTTGGGACAGTCGTACTACTATTTTGGCCTACGTCAAGGGTATGTACGGGTGGATTCAAATTAACCTGGATAATGATGGGTAGAACTTGACATGTGACTTATGATATTTTGACCTCACGCCAAGGTCATAAGAGCATGGGGTAAAAAATCCATATCGGGAGTTTCTAAAGAAACTGAAACTTGTCAGATATGCGCATACCTTCTGGAGTGTGACACCGTGAGCGGATTCCGTCACGTTATCATGCGATGATAGTTGGATCCCGATTCCCACTGATGAGTTGGTTTACTCCTCGGGTGATCCCGACTAATTCTTCTTTCAGGTTTGGAGGAGAATTTGACGGTACAGTGGGAGGTTTCCAGATTAGATAAATTGGTAACCATTCTGATCTAGGTTAGAGTGCACGCTGAGTGTTTCTTTTCTCTCTCTCTTTGGCAGCGACCATTGACCCGACCCTAAGACTATGACTCAGTGACCAAAATTGACCGAACCTTCTTAACACTGGCTTTTGGATTGTCAGAGTTGCGAACCTCATTGCCACTCCTACTTTTACCCTTTTCTCCAGGACACCCCGTACTACTACGAACGTCCACTTCCATTGGACAAAACCATCGTATGGTTAGATATGAACTCAAAGGGATTTATTCGAGGATGGTTTCCGGTTCTGGAGAAAACAAATAGGACTATTCAGTTGTCTTTTCATTTTACCTTCTCTCAGATTAGGAGTACTCCTTGGTTTAGGAGATAGTACACCTATTACGCAAATTGGATAGTCTTCTTCCAAACCTTAGGCTGGTGCCGAACGGTGGGGAATGAAGAAAACCAATTAGCATAACGATGGTGTGCAGAAGGTATTAAGTTAAGACAAAGCAAGGGATTAGTAAGAGGGCAAAGTAAATTGCGACTGCTATTCACGACCAAACCAAGTATTCCTTCGCCAATCCTAAATCACCTTTGTATTTCTCCAGGACACTCCGTATCACTACGAAGATCCACAGTTTATTGGATACTCCATCGTATGGTTATATACGAACTCGAAAGGAACTTGTTCCAGTTCGGGGATGGATTATGGTTCAGGAGAAGTAAGAATAAGATTTATTCAGGTGTCTTTTATCTTCACCTTCTCTCACATTGCGAGTGTTCCTAGGATTAGGACAGTACACCCATTATGCTTATTGGATAGTCTTCTTCCAAACCATAGGCTGGTGCCGAACGGTAGGGAAGGAAGAAAACCATTTGGCCTAAAGGGGTGTACAGAAGGTAATGACTAAAGACATAGAAAGGGATTTAGAAAGATGGCAAATAATTACAAGGTTACAGTTGTGAATCTGGATAATGGAAGAGGCATTACTAGGAATACCAGGATACCCCATCGAAACATTTCAATGTTTCAGTTTCACTGTGTATTGTTAAAGGAAAACTGATTTCCCAGTTAGACACTTGCTCCAGGGTATGTATTTACCAAGTATGATTCTCACATCTGTATAGTTTTACAGATGATGAGTGGGAGTAAATTATTGGGAATTAGGTGATCATCCTCATTATATCGGGATTCGTTGTAATCGTTGATATTTGAGGAAATCACCTGGGCTGTTTGCCGGTCGGCAAATATTTGGTTTTGAATATCCGTTGTTATGCACCAATTTCAAATCGATATATCTGTACGTCTATTTTCATAGAGTGAGATATACCCTTTTGAAATTATGTCTACGACATTTACCTATATCAGTGGATGGTTAGGTAAGGAGCATTGAACAGCGGTGTAATTCTTCATAACCAAAGGTACAGTTTTCAACCTACGACACACAGTGAATGAGTTATCAGACTCAAGGGACTTATACAGACTATTGTATGTTGTCCAGGGTCCATCAGGACAGAGGGGTTGGTCCTCGTACTATATTCGGTTTACTTATGACTTCTCTAGTTTTTAGACAAGTGTTTCTTGGAAACACAGGGTCCGAATTTTGAGAAGTTATAGGTATTTGAATAAAGTAGAGAACCAGGTATTGCAAGTATCGGGATTCTTCAAAGTGATCGAAGATGTAGATACTTGAGTATGGTATTCAGTTGATAGTAATGATTAAGAGAACTTGCTTCTTTTTCAGGTTACTCATAATTGGAAGCATTCCTAAGTTGAGTAACGCTGATCGGCCTCCTTCCATTTAGTTGACATGCACTGGAGACAGCTGCATGATTTGAATCTGGTTCAATTAAATCAGTGCCTTTGGTTCTATATTGGATATAGAACAGTTCATATCTTAACGTTGTTAAGGTACGGGGAGTTGTCTGGCTTATGATTAAAACCAGACTCTGGATAACTCAAGGCACGTTTCTGTAATGGCTGTTTGTGGGTTGACCCAGGCTATGACGAGGGTTGACTTTCTACCATCTGGAAGATCAATAGTAATATTGTTCTTGACTCGCCACAGTTTTATTAAAAATGGATTTTTTCAGAAAAACAGCAGTGGGAGTATGGTAGAACTGGAAGTGATTCCAGAACCGCAAACGATTACTGAAGATTTGATAAGGAACCTAAAGATTCAATCTGGATTGACATTCCATTGGCCACTCCGCAGATATGGTGGGTAACTTCAGGCACCCGAGAGGTACTCCGGTAGCCTCAAGGACGGTGGCAGGGAAGTTCTTGTTTACCCATACTTTCCATTGCTGTTGTTCCAGGTTGCGAGACCCGGCGGGAGGATGATTATAGCGTCGTTCTAAACTAGTTTTAGAAGTGTACGTGTATATGACTCTGGCAGAGGGTTGTCGTAGTCAGTGGGAGCAGCAGAAGCATTGGTGGACAGTTGGCTTATGTCTATTTATAGACTAAAGCAGGTATAGCGGAGATAGATCATCAATTTCTGATGTGACAGTCATAGGTTTGACTTCATCAGAATAAGGGATGGATCTGTTGAGAAGGTAGTAGGGTGTGATGTCCTGGTATTTGGATGACATACACAGAGTAGGAAGTGATATTCCTATACTACAATCGGTTATACTTTGGTCGTCACACAGTGTTTTCTCCACACAGGACTTGGATATTACATCAGACATACTGGTTACTAGATCTATGGTTTTAGATCTAGATTTGGGTGGTTTCCCAATTAAGGGTACTTAGACAGCATTCTAAGAGTATTTAGAATGGACGACTCCTGGCACGGTAGTGTACCTGCAGGTGATGGAGTCACCCTCTCTGAAGGTGTCTTACAGACTAAAGCAGAGAGGGATGTGCATGATTGACAGATCACTTGCTTAGGCAATTGAGTCAATCGTGAGATGTCAAGTACCACACCAGATGTTGTTCTTGCACCAGATGCAATAAGTTGCAATTGATCCAATCCTGGAGAAACAGTCGGAAGCAGTTTTAGAACATAAGAGGATGTTCTAGGGATATGATAACGACAGCCTCATTCGGGAGACAGTTATCATTCCAGGCTTCCAAGGTGATATGGACGACAAGGAGGTTGTCAGAGTTATAGTTTTTCCTTCTGACGAGGGGCAGTATTTTGGACAGGTGGTCCAAGGCAATACTGAGGGTGGCATGGCGCAGGATACTGATTAAGTTCAGTGGACGATACAGTCTAAGAAGTTTGGATTTGGAGTTCATTTATGAGCTAGGTCCCATCAGACATCCAGACACATTCTAAGACAGGTATTACTCATTTCGGGAGATGGGTTTTCTCCGCGAACTTGAGATATAGAGAGACATAGAAAGAGACATCAAGGCGGATCCACTCACTAAGGCTATTCCTCGAACGCAGTAGTTTCGCAAGCGAGCTTTGTGAGACTGACTAGTAGAGGAGTTGGGTGTTCGGTATCACACGTACTGTGAGTATGCGACATCGCAATAATTAGCCTTGAGTGAAAGTGGGAGATTGTTGGTGATAGTGCCCTCAGATTCAATTATTCGATCACAGGCACGTGATTACAATGATTGATGGAGGACCTATCCCGATAGGACAGTCTTACTCATGATGATAGTATGCTATCTGGTTTATCTTTAGCATCGTGCACTGCTTTAGGTGACCTGACAGGTCACTATTGCACGTTGATAGAGCCCCTAGGATTCTTGCTTGACCACCAGCAGTATGAGGGCGATCATATACGTGGGAGCTGGTAGTCTTTAAGCATATCCTTAAATGGTCCCTAGTCGTGAGAGTTTCGAGACAGGGCATCGATACTCCAGAGTAGACTAGTGTATACAGTCGAAACCCCGACGAGGGGCGGTGGCCGGTCTCACAAGCCACTGGTGTCAGTTGGTTCACCTAAGATGTATACAGGTGCTCATTGGGTTATGAGTACACCGGACAGGACTCGCCGGGAACATGCTAGTTGGTCATATACCAGACGTCAGATGGCAGTTCCCTGGTGACATGTGTACAGGTTAGTTCATCGACCTGGGGATCGTCATTTGTCTCGTGTGAGTTCCCACTGTACTTTGATTACTACCCTACCACGGCTCAAAGGAGTCGTGCAAACAGGTATTAGTTGGGTACAGTCCCGAGCCACATGGAGGCAGTGAGCGCATCTTCAGGGGTTCGTCTCTCCCGGTATTGGGGGTGAGGTCGCGCTGTGTCTAGGAGAGCCATTACACGAAGCCCTCGGCCGAGGCAAGGAGATTTACTGGTAGGTATTCCAGTAGTATCTCAGGGTGTTCTAGGCTACACTCCGACACGACTTGTACCGCTTTTAGGGGTCTGACTTTTACCAACCCCCTAGGCCCGCCATGCGATGCTCATAGACGAACGGACCGGACTGTACGGATATTGTCACTGACAGGCTCAGTAGGGTTGTCAGGCTGAGTTCGCTCACAGACGTCCCTTTTAGTCAATACCTGGTAGCCCGTTACGTATTGGCTTATACCTCTGACGTGCTAGTGGTTAAATCCACAACCAAGATGTTGACGAGTCTTTAGAGTCTCCCATATTCAGTTACTCAGCTTTCGGGCGAAAAGCTGTAGAGGCCGTATGGAGATATGGCAAGGTCGGATCAGATACGTGCGGTATTGCACGGATCAGGATCGGACAGTTTGTACTACAGGCCGTATGGATATATGGCAGGGTTCGATCAGATACTTGCGGTATTGCACGGATCAGGATCGGACGGATAATACTAGCTGGCTTTGGTTTAAGCCGGATCCTAGTATAGTACAGTGTAGATTTTGTCTCATTGCATCTGTATTTCGGTCGGAATACAAATGCGTGTGTGTATGCACAGTATCGGGGTTTTCCTGTAATTTATTACGGGACCAGTTTTCTGGAGTTGCCAGTTTGCTTTCCGTTTCGGCCGATTTCCTTTGTATCGTTCATTGGCCGAAGTTTGGTGGAGGAGGGCTTATTTGCATTGTTGCAAATAAGCATTTGTGGAGGGGGTCTTTGCATATTTCCTTGTATCATGATGGTGCACCATTCTTTGACCTTGACTTCTTCTTCTATCATGATTGCTTGACTTTGTGAGGTGATGATGGTGGTGTTGGAGTGTTGCTTTATTAGCTATCATGGTTGTTGGTTGTGTATTGGAATTGTTGTGATGATGATTCTTTGCATGATAGCCTTCTCTCTCTCTCCCTTGGATTATTGGATCACTCTCTTGATTCACTCCCTCCCTTATCTCTTGTGGCCGACCAAGCTCATAGGGGGCTGTCCCAAATTTTTGGTGTGGGTTTTTGGCTCATTTCATGTTGCAAAAATCCCACAAGATCAATCTCCAAAACTCCAAGTATCATTCCTCCACCAAAGGCAAACTCCATAACCCCAAATGAGACATGGTTCTTCACTACACATTCTACAGCAAATCTTGGGCACGTCGACTTGCCAGCTTCGTGCCCGAGTTGCCTCGGTATTGAGGTGGGAGCCCGTAAAAGATGCAGACGATGTGGTGCCCTTCCGGCAAGGAGGCAACGACCGGAGTTTCCGCGGGAGATCGGGACGATGACGAGAAGACCGGAGGACTCGGATCAGTCGGTATATCTCTATTCCCTATCCTGTAGTTAGCTAGGACTAGTTAATGGTTCTATCCGGGTTTAGTGCGCGGTGGTGCCGGTTTGCTAAGTTCGCAAAATTAAAGTTTATCACCGCTTCCGCATTTTGGCCTCGGGATGGAGGCCGGGGCGCCGCCGTGCACTTACAGCGCTGTGTCTAGGAGAGCCATTACACAAAGTCCCTGGCCCGGGCAAGCGAGATAGACTAGTAGGTTTCCAGTGTTATCTCAGGGTGTTCTGGGCTACACTCCGACACGACTTGTACCACTAGTAGGGGACTGACGTTTACCGCCCCCCTAGGCCCGCCATGCGATGTTCTTAGACGAACAGACCGGACTGTACGGAGACTGTCACATTCAGTCTCAATATGAGTTCAGATGGGTTTACCTCGTCAGTCTTCTTATCGGCATCTACCTGGGGACCGTTACGTACAGCTTGTGCCGCTTGCGGTCTGTGGTTAAACCCACTGCCAGCGTAGTGTCGAGTCTTTAGAGTCCCACACAGAGGGTTATTCGCCTTTAGGCAAAATGAGTAGAGGTCGCATTGTTTTGTGACAGGGTTCGTTCACATCCGTGCACTTGTGGACGTTTGGTGTCCGGACAGCTTATACTAGCGGGCTTTGGTTTAAGCCGGATCCTAGTATATGATTTGGGATTGGTTTTATCTCATTGTATCCGTGTTCCGAGGAACACGGATACCGGTGTGTGTGCACAGTTGACTGAGGCAGAGGCAGGGGACTTTCATTAGGGTTGATGACCATTGTCATTTTCTTAACCCTAATGTTTATGTGTGAAATATGATTTATTAATATTAGTTAATTATAATTGTGTATGGTTAGGGTTGTTGACCATTTGACTTTGCTTGACTTGTTGACCTAGGTTGACAAGTTGACCATCATCATTTCATATGAAAGATACTCTTTGATCCTTGCAAAAGTAATTAATGTGAGATGATAATGGTCATGTCAAGATTAACCATCACAATTATCTTTAGATAATTATTTATTTATCATAATTCACATATATGTGAGAAGGTTGGATTATTCTTCTCACTTGATCATTCTCATTCTCTCTCATCCTCTTCCTCTCTATCTAGCTCTCCCCTCTCATGAGTTGAGAACCCTTTGAGCTTGAGATAAATCCCTTAAAATTACTCTCTACTCTTTCTAAGGTTCTAGATTTTGCACACCAAGCACCTTCGTTACTTCTAGTTTGAAGTTGGAGCCAAAGGTAGAGGCCCTCGGGTGGATCTTTCTTCGGCAAGAGAAGGCGACGAGACGATCCGTTCTTTCACTCCAAGGAGCAAGAAGAGAAGGACTTGAAGACCTAGGTATAACCCCCTTTCCGAGTAGCTAACTCCTTTAGCTTGTTAGTTAGTTTTTGTTTAGCAAAGATCCCTCCTTTACATAGTCCATGTTGCCTAGTGTTGTAAAAATTCGATTTTTCATAACGTTTCCGCCTCCCCCCAAGCACCGGAGTGGGCAACGTGGGCTTACATAGCCAAGAGAGAAAATGAATAGTGAACAATAATACTAGAATACGTATATACAAATACATATATAAATTATTAAATCAAAACCCGATTTAATAATCCGGCTTAATCCTAAGCCTCTAGTATTATCAACCATCCGATTAAAGTCTGCGCAGCAAGTGCACATTTTTAATCGGACACCCGTATGTACAAACATACGACATGTACACCATAACGCATGAACCGAGAAAACCTTCTATGTGGGACTCTAAAGAATCGTCAATACGCTCGCAGTGGGTTTAACCACAAGCACGTCAGCGGCACTAGCTGTACGTAACGGCTACCCGGGTATTGAGCGAAAGAGGGGCCGACGAGCAAACTCATCCCGAACCCCTACTGAGCCTGACAGTGACAATATCCGTACAGTCCGATCTGTTCGTCTAAGAGCATCGCATATCGAGTCTAGGGGGTGGATAAAGTCAGACCCCTAACAACGCGATATTTAGTATCGGCATGTAACCCATCACCACCTGAGAAACTATCGATCCTGGATCGGTAATTCTCGTTCACCATGGCTATGTATTTCTGGTGATGGCCACCCGTACACAATGCGACATCAACCCCTAATACCGGGAGAGACGAATCCTGGACTATCCGATCACTGCCTCCATGTGGCTCGGGACTGTACCCAACTAAAACCTATTTGCACGACTCCTTTGAGCCGTGGTAGGGTAGTAATCAAAGAACAGTGGGAACTCACACGAGACAAATGACGATCTCAGGTCGACAGACTAACCTGTACATATGTCACATAGGAACTGCTATCTGACAATAGGTATAATACCAACTAGCAGGTTCCCGACGAGTCCGTCCAGTATACTCATAACCCAATGAGCACCTGCATACTATCATAGGTGAACAAACTAACACCAATGGCTTGTGAGACCTGGCCACCGCCCCTCGTCGGGGTCTCGATCAGTATACACTAGTCTACACTGGAGTATCGATGTCCGGTCTCGATACTCCTACGACTAGGGACATTCAAGGATGTGCTTATAGACCCCAGCTCCCACATATATGATCGCCATCAAAATGCTGGCAATCAAGCAAGAATCCTAAAGGCTCTATCAACATGTACATGATGATAAAGACAAACCAGATAGCATACTATCATCTTGAGTAAAACTGTTTTATCGGTATAGGTCCTGCCTCAATCATCACAATCACAAGTCCGCGACTATGATAATTGCCTTGAGGGCACTATAGCCAACAATCTCCCACTTGCACTTAAGGCCAATTATTGCGATGTCGCATACTCACAGCCCGTGTGATACCGAACACCCAACTTCTCTACTAATCAGTTTCGCAAAGCCCGTTTGCGAAAATGATTGCGCTCGAGAAATAGCCTCAGTAAGTGGATCCGCTCCAATGTTTCTTTCTGTATCTCTCCATATCTCAACTTCGCGGAGAAGACTATCTCCCGAAATGAGTAATACCTGTCTTAGAATTTGTCTGGATATCTGATGGGACCCAGTTCATAAATGAACTTCAAATCCAGCAAACTACTTAGACTGTATCGTCCACTGAATTTAATCAGTATCCTGCGCCATGCCTTTCCTCAGTATCCGCTTGGACCACTTGTCCAACATACTGTCCTACAAAGGAGGGAAAACTATAAATATGATAGTCACTATGTCATTCAGGTCACTTTGGAAGCCTGAAATGATAACTGTCTCCTGAAGGAGGCTGCCGTAATCATTTCCCTAGAACATTCACTTATGTTCAATAACTGCTTCCCAATGTTTCTCCAGGATTGGATTAATATATCTGCTTATTGTATCTAGTGCAAAAGCAATATCTGGTGTGGTACTTGACATTTCATGATTAACTCAATTGCCTAAGCAAGTGATATGCCAATCATGCAGACCCCTCCCCCCGTTAGTCTGTAAGACACCTTTAGAGAAGGTGACTCCATCACCTGCAGGTACACCACCATGCCAGGAGTCGTCCATCCTAAAATCTCTTTAGAAAAATGTCAAAGTACCCAGATTGGGATACATCCCAAATCTAGATCTAAAACCATAGATCTAGTAACCAGAAAAGATGATATTATATCCATATCCTATGCGGAGAAACAACTTTGTGACAACCACAGTATAACCGATCGTAGTATAAGAATATCTCTTCCTATCAAGTGCATGACATCCTAATACCTGTACATCACTCTCTACTACCTTCTTAGCAGATCCATCTCCTATTCTGATTAAGTCAAAGCCTATGACTATCACATCAGAAATAGATGATCCTTTTCTGCTATACCTGTTTTAGTCTATAAATAGACATAAGCAACTTTCCCACTATGCTTCTGCTGCTCCCACTGACTACAACAACCCTCTGGCAGAGTCATATATACGTGCACTTCCAAAGCTAGTTTAGAACGACGCTATATTCATCCTCCTGCCGGGTCTTATAGTCTAGAACAGCAGCAATGGCAAGTTTGGGGTAAACAAGAACCTTCCTGTCACCGTATCTGAGAAGACCGAAGTACCACTTGGGTGCCTGAGGATACCCACCATATCTGCGGAGTGGCTAATGGAATGTCGAAACTAATTGAATCCTTAGGTTCTATTAAATCTTCAGTGATCGTTTGTGGTTCTGGAATCACTTCCAGTTCTACCATACTCCCACTTTTGTTTTTCTGAAAAAAATCCATTTTATTAAAACTGTGGCGAGTCAAGAACAATATAAATATTGATCTTCCTAATGGTAGAAAGTTAACCCTCGTTAAAGCCCAGGATAACCCACAAACTGCCATTACTGAAACGTGCCTTGAGTTTATCCAGATTCTGGTTTTAAGCATCAGCCGGACAACCCCCTATACCTTAACATCGTCAAGATATAAATTGATTCTATATATATCTAATATAGAAACAAAAGCACTAATCTAATTTGAACCAGATTCAAAATCATGCAGTTGTCTCCAGTGCATATCATCCAAATGGAAAAAGGCCATTCAGCATTACTCATCTAAGAGTGCATCCATATATGAGTTGTAGGGTTCCTAGGCACACTTGTGAAGGTTCATAAATCATCAAACATGCCCGAATAAAATTTTACATGTGCCGAACAACCCAAAGACGGGATCTTTTCTAGATTATTAGGGTTTAGCATGCAAGATAACATCTTTAAAGCTAAGTGTGAGGGATTACAACCTTTGTAGTCCGCTCCTTCGCTTCACAAGATCTGAGTAGAAGTCCCTTCGCCGCGATCCACAATCTCCCGGACTCAAGAGTGGCTCCACGACTCGAACGATCCATGCTAGCTTGAAGTGTTCCGATTCTCCGATGATCTACGTCGAAGTTGCTATAACCCAAGCTATCTCAGTCTAAAGAGATGAAAACCCTAATCTAATGGGCTAGATTAGATGAGGATGATGGAGTAGTATTTATTCTATCTTTTTAATTCACTTTCTCATAATAAATCATCACAAAAGGAATTTCTAGTGAGCTCTCTCTCTCAAAACTCAAGAGAGAAGAAGATGAAGAATGAAAGAATAATCCTTTTGTGATGAATAGTAGATAAATGTATATGATTGATTATGGAACCATGGTCAAGGATGAGAGGCTAAAAGTTTGTAGAGAATAAACAGGAGTTAGGGTTTGGTTAGGTTAAGGATAAGTATCAACCATAATATCTTAACCAAGACAAAATAGAATCCTTCTAGAATGAAGAAGAAGGAGCTAACCCTAATCAAACACTAATCCCTTTTTATCATCCTTAAACATGTTTTATAATAAATCATATCATGTCACAATAATATATATCACATATATATTATATATTTGCAACAAAAGAAAATAATACAATTAACATATATCGCATATATATCAATGTATTAATCCGGTGAGAAAATGAAATAATAAAGCGAGCCAATATTAGATAATGTAATACAATATATCATATATATCATTATACATTAAATCATCGAATCAACACTTGATCCAACGATCCGGCTATATCGAATATAACCGACTAATATATCATGTACCGATTCATCGAATCAACACTTGATCCGATGTCCCGATTCATATCTAAATATCGCGAGAATATAATACGGTATCTCATATCGCATTATCCTCGGTCCTGCACATATCACATATGTGCCTCTACTCCGTTTTGCCTGAGCCAAGAAACCTCTGTGTAGGACTCTAAAGAATCGTCAATACGCCGGTAGCAGGTGATGATCATATCAAACACCCACAAGCTGCAAGCGGTCAGCTAAACGTAACAGCTATCCAGGTATTGAACGATCAGAAGATCAACAAGCTAGCCTGTCCATTCTCCTGTGAATCCAATCAGTAACGCTCCCGTACAGTCCGGTCTGTTCGTCTGATATGTCGCATATCAAGTCTAGGGGTGGTATACGTCAGACCCCAGTAACCGATAAGTCGTATCGATATGAGGCTCATAACAGGTCGAGAAACTACTGGTAACACTTACCAGTATATCTCTATATCAGCCCTGGCCAGGGACTTCCAGTTATAGCCAATCGAACACAGCACAACATCAACTCCCTATACCGGGAGAGACGAATCCCCTCCTATCGCTCATTGCCTCCATGTGATTCGGGACTGTACCCAAAAGCCACCGTTTTGCACGCCCTCTTGGACGTGGTAAGGTGGAAATCAAAGCACAGTGGGAATCACACAAGACTCTATGACGATCTCGGGTCTTCAGACTACCCTGTACCAGTGTCACCGGAGAACTGCCATCTGACGTGTGGTATATCACCATCTGGGAGTTCTCGGCGAGTCCGTCCAGTGTACCCAGTCTCCACTGAGCACCCGTACACCATCCTTGATGGCAAACACCGATGGATATGGGATCATCCATCGCCCATCATATGGGTCAAGATGCGCATACGCTAGTCTACTCTGGTGTATCGATGCCTTGTCTCGATATACCCTCGACTAGGAACAGTTATAGGATGTACTCATCGACTACTATGGCCCCACTAGTATGATCTCATCATAGTCCCAGTAGTCGAGTACAAATCCTAAGGGCTTTATCAACATGTGAGAGTAAAACAGTAAACCAATACAAGTCAACATGTTAAGATAAAGTGAAACCAAATAGCATACTATCATGACGAGCAAGAAAGTCCTCTCTGTATATATCCAAGCATCCATCATAATATACATCATATGTACAACAATGGCCTCTAGGGCATATACATAACTAACAATCTCCCACTTGCACTAAGGTCAGCTGCTGTAGTATCTCATACCTAGCATCCCGAATAATCTCTCAAACTGTATCTGGGGAATGGCCTTCGTGAGTGGATCCACAGTGTTGTCCTTCGTATCTAATCTCCTGAGCTCGATCTCCCGGCGATCAACTATCTCCCTGATCACGTGATACCGCCTCAGAATATGTCTGGATTTCTGATGGGATCTGGGTTCCTTGGACAAAGCCATAGCTCCATTGTTATCACAATATAGAGGTATTGGATGCTCAATGGATGGAACCACACCAAGTTCACTAATGAACTTCTTCATCCAGATAGCCTCTTTGGCAGCATCGTTGGCAGCGATGTATTCGGTCTCCATTGTCGAGTCTGCAACGGTATCCTGTTTGGAACTCTTCCAACGTACCGCCCCTCCATTGAGGGTAAAGACAAATCCCGAGTGCGACTTAGAGTCGTCCTTATCACTTTGGAAGCTGGAATCGGTAAAGGACTCCACCCGGAGTTCTCCGTTACCATACACTAAGAATATGTCTCTAGTCCTTCGCAACTACTTGAGAATGTTCTTCACAGCTGTCCAGTGACTCTCTCCAGGATCTGCTTGATACCGACTCACTACACTTAGTGAGTATGCTACATCGGGTCTGGTACATAGCATCGCATACATGATAGAGCCTACTGCCGAAGTATAAGGTATCCCTTGCATGCGAGCTCTTTCCAAATCAGTCTTGGGAGACATCTCTTTGGAGAGAGTGAATCTAGAGATCATGGGTTGGTTCCTACGCTTAGATTCTTCCATACTAAACCTCTTTAGTATGGTGTCAATGTACCTGGATTGGGACAATCCCAGTATCCATTTGGATCTATCTCTATAGATCCTAATCCCCAATATGCATGAGGCATCACCTAGATCTTTCATTGAGAATCTTTGTGATAAGAAGAGCTTGACTGATTGCAGCATATGAATATCATTTCCTATCAAGAGTATGTCATCCATGTACAATACGAGGAAGACAACCTTACTCTCTGCCACCTTCTTATAGATACAAGCTTCATCTATATTTTTGATGAAGTCAAACACTTTGACTACAACATCAAAACAGATGTTCCAACTCCGCGATGCTTGCTTTAACCCATAAATGGATTTAAGCAGCTTGCACACATTTCCGCTGCTCCCACTATCTACGAAGCCCTCTGGCTGAGTCATGTACACACACCCTTCTAAATCACCATTAAGAAAGGCGGTCTTAACATCCATTTGCCAGATTTCTTAGTCATGGTATGCAGCAATGGCAAGTAAGATCCGGATGGACTTAAGTATAGCCACTGGAGAAAAGGTTTCGTCATAATCCACACCTGGTCGTTGACGAAAACCCTTTGCTACAAGTCTAGCTTTGAAAGTCTCAACTTTTCCATCTACACCAATTTTCTTTTTAAAAATCCACTTGCTCCCAATGGGTTTTACCCCTTCAGGAGCATTTTCCAAAATCCATACTTTATTGGTGTACATGGATTCCATCTCAGATCCCATTGCATCCAGCCATTTCACAGAGTCACCACTCGTGATGGCCTGCTCAAAACTAGTCGGGTCATCATCTTCCATGATGCAATCCTCGCTTCCACCATCAATGAGAAAACCGTAGTATCTCTCAGGCGGATGAGAAACCCTGCTAGATCGGCGGAGAGGCTGGGGTTCGTCGGGTACTACTGAATCCTCTGGTTCCACTAAATCTTCAGTTGTAGTTTGTGTTGCTGGAACCTCTTCCAGCTCTACCTCATCGCCACTAATTTCTTTTGTAAGAAATTCCTTTTCTAAAAAGGTGGCATATTGAGCAACAAACACCTTTTATTGTTCACTGTGGTAGAATAGATATCCATACGAATTGCTTGGATATCCTACAAACTTACAAAGAACTGATCGTGCCTCGAGTTTGTCCGGATTTTGCTTTTTAACATAAGCCGGACAACCCCATATCTTAACTCTTTTAAGAGATGGTCTCTTCCCATTCCATATCTCATATGGAGTGGTAGGCACAGATTTAGTTGGAACTCTATTCAATAGGTATACGGCTGTCTCCAGCGCATACCCCCAGAAGGAAATAGGTAACTCAGCTGTACTCATCATAGAGCGCACCATATCTAATAGGGTGCGATTCCTCCGCTCCGATACACCGTTGTGCTGTGGTGTATAAGGAGGAGTAAGCTGAGAGAGAATCCCATTCTCTTTTAGATAATCTAGGAACTCATTGCTTAAGTATTCACCTCCTCGATCAGATCGAAGAATCTTAATACTTTTGCCCGTTTTATTCTCTACTTCGTGCTTATATTCTCTGAATTTCTCAAAAGCTTCAGACTTGTGTTTCATCAGGAACACATATCCGAATCTTGAGAGATCGTCAGTGAATGTAATGAAGTAGAAAGAACCGTTCCTGGCATGCGTAGACATGGGACCACATACATCACTATGTATCAGTCCTAAGAGTTCGGTAACTCTTTCTCCGTGTCCACTAAACGGAGCTTTGGTCATTTTTCCTTTGAGACATGAATGGCATGTATCATAAGATGATAATTCGAACGGATTCAAATAACCATCCTTATGTAACTTTGCCAGTCGTGTCGCATTGATATGACCAAGTCTACAATGCCACAAGAAGGATTCGTTCATTTCTGAACTTTTCCTCTTGTGTGTGTTTTGTATATTGAGGACTGTATTCTGATTTAGAATGAATATGCCATTATGTAACGAGCCTGATGCAATCAACTTTTGATCTAGGAATATGTTCATAACATTATCCTTTACTACAAAATTATATCCTTCTTTACTTAATAAAGAGACTGATATAATGTTGCACATCATGTTCGGTATATAATAACACTCATTTAGAATCAGTGTATTACGACTTGGCAATACAATGTGATATTCGCCAACTGCTTTGGCTGCAATACTTGCACCGTTTCCTATTTGAACGGAATGATCACATTTTCCCAGTTCTCTACCTTTACGTAGCCCATGTAAAAATTTACATATGTGGGATCCTGATCCGGTATCTAATACCCAGGACGTAGGGTGAACTGAGAAACAGTTCTCAATAACTAATACACCTGAAGAAGATGCATCAACATGCATGTTCTTTTGGGCGGCTTGAGAATCCAGATATTCTTCTATTCCCTGTTCAGTCGTATAACTCTTATAAGAAAGAACGGGTCCAACGTTCCCCTGCTCAGTATAATAAGCGGCTTCAGTCAATACATCCATATTATTATCTTGATTATGGCCTAACATGGTTGCTACCTGGAGAGAGAGAGAAGAAAACACTTTAGCGTATGCTCTTGCAAGATTAGATTGGTTATTATCTTATCTAATCAGGATGTCTCCCACTGTTTTTATCAAATCTACCTTCAAACCCTAAAAGGTAAGATTAGCCGGGATTAATTATACCCTACAATTTCGTCAATCTTTCAGCCAGATCAGTGTCGGTACTTGAGGGAGGTTCCCCGTGCTTTCTCGCGGACCTAATTAAAATAAACCTCATTTTCCCAGAGGCGTAACCTCGTTAACACTTTTCTAGACACCTACTTGATCGGCTAATTGTCCTGTGTAAAACTCTCCCAGGAGTAACTCTTACTCGCAGTGGGTATCGGGATCCAACTATCTCATAGGAGGTATGAAATCTCATTGCAAATTTTAACACTTGAAATTCCCGAAAATGCTTTTACCCCTAGCAACTTATGACCATGGCTAAGGTCAACAAATCATAAGCGCTAGTCAAGTTCAACCCGTCATTTCCTGATTGAATTAAACCCACCCGTACGACCCTTGGCTAAGGTCAACAAAGTCGCACGACTACCCTAACTCAATCACATCTCATGTTTTAACAGATAAATACTAATTAGCTACCGTACACCACGCCTTGGCTAAGGTCAACAAACGCAGCACGAATACTAACTAGTCTCTATCTGAAATGACGGAGGGCTACGCAGGTTTTTCAGAAAACCATGAGCGTAATGAACTTGATATCGTCGTAGAATCATGTGAAA
This sequence comes from Agapanthus africanus, assembly GCA_030015575.1. NCBI lineage: Eukaryota > Viridiplantae > Streptophyta > Magnoliopsida > Asparagales > Amaryllidaceae > Agapanthus > Agapanthus africanus. Next base: position 293,212,024 of record JASDDO010000010.1, read on the forward strand.
TTTTGAAATGGAGTGTTTTTTAGGCTTTGATTAGTTTTGCTAAAGAGGTCACTCCCGGTGAAGGGATCTCGGCTCTTTCCTCATCGAATAAGGTGCAGGACATATCACATATATCATTGTGCAAAGCAAAACTCTAAAAGCAATCAAAAGACAAACCGAGTTTTGTAGCATCTGCCAGTTTCGCTAAAGAGGTCACTCCCGGTGAAGGGATCTCGACTCTTTCCTCATCGAATAAGGTGCAGGGTATATCATATATACCGCTATGCAAAGCAAAACTGTAGCTACCCATTTTATAAAGTTTTGATTCTACAACATCTTTTAGGTTTCTTTTCTTTTTATTAATCTCATTAATAAAAAAATCCCATCAGTTTATGCTTCCTAAGCATCACAGATAAATACGACGTACACTTATGCCATCCGCATTCGCCTCGATGTCCCCTCATGCACCGTTAGGTTAGGTAACTAACGACATAGCAGGGCAGGGCTAGTGCGGATGTAAAACATAAGTAACGTCTATATATAACATATCATATATACTATATACTGTATCCATCACAACATATCAAATGATCACATCATAGATATCGCAGCAGAAACATAGATATAATATGGGATATACTAGGACGTCCGTATTTAGTATTTAGCCAACAATAGAAAATACGGATTCCACAGTCGCGATGAATAACCAAGCCCACACCCTGGACCCCTACGAGAGCGGCAAGCGACCCTACCAATTCTGGAGTTTAGGAGGCCCGGTCTCGACTCCTCGAGATGGCCTCCCACTGAACCCCAGAACCCGGTCACCTGTGCTCCCCTCCTTGGGTCCATCCTATTGCGGAAAAGTAAATAATATACAACACTGGTGGCATCAACCTCAACCAGGAAGTGCCCCAAATAAAAGAATATTACATTACATTTGAATTTACATGAATGAAAATATAAAACTCTTATCTCACATAAAACCCCCGGCTATTCAATCGTGACAATCCTGCACATCATATCTCAGCAACACATAATATCTCATATCATCAACGTAAGTAAGTATGCATACACCGATCGTCGTCGATGTATAGCAACGAAAACTGGCAATACAACTACATACTACACTTACGGTCACAGAAAAGAAATTGTAAAACTACAATATTTGGAATCCACAATCACTTTAGACATCGTAAATCCGAAATATCACATACTTCGCATTTCATGCCTAACTCAATGAATTCCACATATTGTATCACATTCCAGATAAATAGACAGTATTAAACTTTTCGAACAGATAATCAAATACCCAAAATTTCCCAAATAGCTCAACACTTGAGCGGAGTTCAAATAATCCCAGAATATGCCACAGTACCAGTGATCCAGCCGTAGAAAGGTCAAGCCAACGCCTCACATGTGGCACGCCGTACTGCCCCAAACCCGAAGGTTCAAAAAGCAGTTCAAGACGGTCACATAATCGAGTTAAGGTTTGTTGTCTTCTAGAGGGTCCACCGTGTTACTTGCACATTATTCCGAAAGATTCAAACCCAAAAAAAATTCAACACTTGAAAATTTTGCCATGCCGGGAAAAAGTGAGTTAATGATATGCGTTCGAACATTTTAACAGTTTCTAAATATCCGGAAAAAACAACGAATTTAAATATTCCGATCGAATCTACGATTACAAAATAAACCCCAAAATACTCAACACTTGAGTCAGAATAAAAATACCCATAAAATATATATCACAGAAATATGAATTACTGTGTAAAAAAAAGTACCAATCTCCCCTGTACGGCAGCGGATCCCCGGCCCAAGCATGGTACGGCCGCGGTTCCGCGGCGGTTTGGAAGCATTGAGTGCTCGTTTTTTACCACAATTCTTATAATTCCCTATTGATTTTTTTAGGTATTTTTAATTCGAAAAAATCGCATTTTTGAAAAATATCCAGAGAGGGGTTCATTTTCGTCGGTTCGGGTTCGATCGGAGTTTTAACTTCGTAAACATGTCGCCTAATGCTCTAACTAGGCTCTGATACCACTGTAGGGTTCCTAGGAACACTTGTGAAGGTTCATAAATCATCAAACATGCCCGAATAAAATTTTACATGTGCCGAACAACCCAAAGACGGGATCTTTGCTAGATTATTAGGGTTTAGCATGCAAGATAACATCTTTAAAGCTAAGTGTGAGGGATTACAACCTTTGTAGTCCGCTCTTTCGCTTCACAAGATCCGAGTAAAAGTCCCTTCGCCGCGATCCACGATCTCCCGGACTCAAGAGAGGCTCCACGACTCGAACGATCCATGCTAGCTTGAAGTGTTCCGATTCTCCGATGATCTACGTCGAAGTTGCTATAACCCAAGCTATCTCACTCTAAAGAGATGAACACCCTAATATAATGGGATAGATTAGATGAGGATGATGGAGTAGTATTTATGCTATCTTTTTAATTCACTTTCTCACAATAAATCATCACAAAAGGAATTTCTAGTGTGCTCTCTCTCTCAAAACTCAAGAGAGAAGAAGATGAAGAATGAAAGAATAATCCTTTTGTGATGAATAGTAGATAAATGTATATGATTGATTATGGAACCATGGTCAAGGATGAGAGGCTAAAAGTTTGTAGAGAATAAACTAGAGTTAGGGTTTGGTTAGGTTAAGGATAAGTATCAACCATAATATCTTAACCAAGACAAAATTGAATCCTTCTAGAATGAACAAGAAGGAGCTAACCCTAATCAAACCCTAATCCCTTTTTATCATCCTTAAACATGTTTTATAATAAATCATATCATGTCACAATAATATATATCACAAATATATTATATATTTGCAACAAAAGAAAATAATACAATTAACATATATCGCATATATATCAATGTATTAATCCGGTGAGAAAATGAAATAATAAAGCGAGCCAATATTAGATAATGTAATACAATATATCATATATATCATTATACATTAAATCATCGAATCAACACTTGATCCAACGATCCGGCTATATCGAATATAACCGACTAATATATCATGTACTGATTCATCGAATCAACACTTGATCCAATGTCCCGATTCATATCTAAATATCGCGAGAATATAATACGGTATCTCATATCGCATTATCCTCGGTCCTGCACATATCACATATGTGTCTCTGCTCCGTTATGCCTGAGCCAAGAAACCTCTGTGTAGGACTCTAAAGAATCGTCAATACGCCGGTAGCAGGTGATGATCATATCAAACACCCACAAGCTGCAAGCGGTCAGCTAAACGTAACAGCCACCCAGGTATTGAGCGATCAGAAGATCAACAAGCTAGCCTGTCCGTTCTCCTGTGAATCCAATCAGTAACACTCCCGTAAAGTCCGGTCTGTTCGTCTGATATGTCGCATATCAAGTTTAGGGGTGGTATACGTCAGACCCCAGTAACCGATAAGTCGTGTCGATGTGTGGCTCATAACAGGTCGTGAAACTACTGGTAACACTTACCAGTATATCTCTATATCAGCCCTGGCCAGGGACTTCCAGTTATAGCCAATCGAACACAGCACAACATCAACTCCCTATACCGGGAGAGACGAATCCCCTCCTATCGCTCATTGCCTCCATGTGATTCGGGACTGTACCCAAAAGCCACCGTTTTGCACGCCCTCTTGGACGTGGTATGGTGGAAATCAAAGCACAGTGGGAATCACACAAGACTCTATGACGATCTCGGGTCTTCAGACTACCCTGTACCAGTGTCACCGGAGAACTGCCATCTGACGTGTGGTATATCACCATCTGGGAGTTCTCGGCGAGTCCGTCCAGTGTACCCAGTCTCCACTGAGCACCCGTACACCATCCTTGATGTCAAACACCGATGGATATGGGATCATCCATCGTCCATCATATGGGTCAAGATGCGCATACGCTAGTCTACTCTGGTGTATCGATGCCCTGTCTCGATATACCCTCGACTAGGAACAGTTATAGGATGTATGTTGGATATTGTGCCCTCAAAGTCAATTATTGGATCGCAGGTACGTGATTGCAATGATTGCGGAGGACCTATACAGGTAGGACAGTCTTACTCGAGATGATAGTATGCTATCTGGTTTGCCTTTATCAGTCGTGTATAGGTTCAGGTAACTGATCACGATTACACTTTGATAGAGCCCTTAGGATCTTGGTTAACTACCAACAGTATGAGGGCGATCACATACGTGAGAGTTGGGTGGTCTATAAGCATATCCTTAATTATGGTCCCTAGTCGTGGGAGTTTCGAGACAGGGCATCGATACTCCGGAGTAGACTCGTGTATACAGTCGAGACCCCGATGAGGGGCGGTGGCCGGTCTCACAAGCCACTGGTGTCAGTTGGATCACCTAAGATGTATACAGGTGCTCATTGGGTTATGAGTACACCGGACAGGACTCGCCGGGAATCTGCTAGTTGGTATTATACATATCGTCAGATAGTAGTTCCCTGGTGACATGTGTACAGGTTAGTTCATCGACCTGAGGTCGTCATTTGTCTCGTGTGAGCTCCCACTGTGCTTTGATTTCTACCCTACCACGGCTCAAAGGAGTCGTGCAAATAGGTAGTTTTTGGGTACAGTCCCGAGCCACATGGAGGCATGTGAGCGGATCGGCAGGGGATTCGTCTCTCCCGGTATTCGGGGTGGAGGTCGCGCTGTGTCTAGGAAAGCCATTACCCCAAGTCCTTGGCTAAGGCTGGTGAGATTTACTTGTAGGTACTCCAGTAGTATCTCAAGGTGTTCAGGGCTTGTCTCCGACACGACTTATACAGCTATTGGGGGTTTGACGTTACTAGCCCCCTAGGCCGGATATGCGATACTCATAGACGAACGGACCGGACTGTATATACATTGTCACTATTAGGCTCTGTAGGGTTTCTGGATGAGTTCTCTCATCAGCCTCCCTTGAGGTCAGTCCATGGGCAGCCGTTACGCATAGCTAGTGCCGCTGACGGTTTGTGGTTAAACCTACTGCCAGGGTACTGACGAGTCATTAGAGTCCCCCACAGACAGTTTCCCAAGTTCGGGCGAAACGTTGTAGAGGCCGTATGGTTTTATGGCAGGGTTCGGAAAATGCACGTGCGTTTACGACGTGTTATTTTTCGGGCAGATAATACTGGTGGGTTTTGGTTTAAGCCGGATCCATGTATTATACAGAGTAGATATAATATCTTTGTCTCAGTTGCATTTGTATTCGGTCGTAATACAAATGCGGGTATATTTATACAGTTACGGGGTTGTCCTGAAATTCGTTTCGGGATCACTTTTGGAAGTTGCCAGTTTCCAGTTTTCTATCAGCCGTATTTAACATTCGGTTAAAAACGGATTTATATTTTCTTAGATGAGGGTGAGTCATGCTTCTAGAAGGTTCTAGAAAGGGTGACTTGGCATGTTGAGTCATTAGTGCTTTAATGGGGCCATTAATGCAATGGTGACTAGGTTAATGAATCACCATTTGCATTAATGAGGTTTTGTTTGCATGAAGGATATTTGTGGTTGATCTTTTCTCTTATGGTTACCTTCCTCTCTCCTACACTCACCCCCCCACCTCCTATATATGGCCGGCCCCCTCCCCTCACTCTCTGACTCTCACTTGATGATTCATTTGGAAAAAAGAAGATAGTTTTCGGTGTATGGAATTTCACAGCTCATTTCATTCCATCACCCGATTCCAACGGCAACTTCATTAACCGTTCGTCCATGGCTTTGGACGAAGAGAGAAAAAGTATTCCACTCATTCTCTACATCAATCTTGGTCGTCTCTTTTAGCAAACTTGACGACCGAGTTGCCTCGAGTCAGAGGCGGGAGCCCGTTTAAAGATCCGACGATGTGGTGCCACCTGGACGAGGAGATCGGAGATCGACGAGATCGGAGCAGCCGCAACGGAGCGTGGGATGATGGTTAAAGAACGAAGGACTCGGATCGTTCGGTATAACCTTTCTTCCCTCTTTGTAGATTGTTAGTTTAGCGTTAATGGCAGATCCGGGCTTTAGTATACGATAGCGCCAGTTATAAAAGTTTTTGTTCCGCATTTGGCGTCAGTTTGACGGCCGGGGCGCTACCGTAGACTTACATGGTATCAGAGCCAGGCCATTAAGCTTTACTAACTTGTGCTAACACGTTTAAAAGATCGATCGAACGGATTTTTCGAAAATCGCAATTTCTAGTATTAAAGTTTCTGTTAATTTTCAAACTGGTCCAAATGTCATTTTGACCATACCAGAAAATCAAGCAAGGTTTTTTAGGAATACTGTAGAAATTCGAGGAAGTGATTCCACTGTTCCGCCGCGGATCCGCGGCCCAAGCTAGGGTTTGGCTGCGGATCCGCCGCAGGAAAGTGAGATCACTCACTCAATTTTCTACAGTGGATTCTATGTTGGAAATTATGGTTTCTGGAACAGTTTTTTTGGGCCCAGTGTTTTTTACTGTACAGCAGATTTGCGTGGGGCCCACTTCGGGAAATTTAGTCGATCGAAATTTAAACGTGTTAGTTTACAGCGCTTACATTATATCTCCGATCGTGAATGTCATTTGATCGGTAAACCGCGTCTGATTGCTATAGTTCTTTTAGACGGGTTTGCGAACGTGACATTCGCGTTGATGTTCTGTGTTGTGCTGTGATGTTGCGGATTTGTCGTGGTGGATAGCAGTGTGCAATGGTAGTGCAGTTTGAGTTTATTTGTACATTTGATATTGCGGGGAGAGCGTCCAACTTGTGGACTGCCGCCAGTTCCTGTTGTATAATATTCTTTTGGGGCACGACCAGGTTGCGGTCGATGTACATGTTGTACTATTTTTCCATTTCTGTACTAGGTTTTACCCCGCGACGGAGTGCACGGATAGCCGGGTTCCGGGGGGCAACGGGTCCGCATCTCATGGCTTTGAGAGGCAGAGGGGCCCCACTCTAGAATTGGCAGACTATTCGCCGCACTTGTAGGGGGTACAGGTTGACCCAAGGAGGGGTGCTCAAGCTACCGGATTCCGTGAAGTGTTGGGTGGTCCATTCACTATGCTGTAGGGGGCTGCCTCGCTTCAGGTTTTGGCGGGTAACTTGCCGCACCCGTAGGGGTCTAGGTTTCATTGCACAGGCTATCCACACGACAGGGGAACGTCGGGTTTCAGCAGCGGCTCTGTGAAACTCGGGGATCCCAGATTATCTGTATTGTTCTGTGATGCTTATTACTTTTCTGTAATGTTGCATATTATCACGCCTGGAGCGATTATTGTATATTGGTTTATATACTATTAGATGTTGTATATGTTTTACACCCGCGCTAGTCCAGTCCCCGCTCTGTCGTTAGTTAAGTAACCTAACGGGTGATGACGGGACCCAGTGACGAATGCGGATGGCATATACGTACATTTTATTTTCGTTCTTTTCTGGTGTGATTTTTTGATGGGACTACGTTGATTCTGATCAATGCAAAGTAAAACAAACCTGTTTGGATGTTGTTGGAACAATTTAAAAAGTGTTATTACAAAGATGTTTCCTTTTATTATGCATAGTGGTATTCGGTTGGAATATCCTGCACCTCATTCGACGGGGCAAGGGCCGATATCCCTTCACCGGGACTGACCCCTTGGGCAGAAGTTTGCGTCAGGGTAATAACTTCACTATATTCGATTACATGTTGCTTTGCATCGCGGTATTCAGTGGAATATCCTGCACCTCATTCCACGAGGAAAGAGCCGAGATCCCTTCACCGGGAGTGACCTCTTTAGCAAAGGTTTTCGCCACTATATTTTTATAAAAAGCTATCAGGTTCCTTCAACGAGATCAAGTTCATTACGTTAAAGGTTTTTTCGCCAAAAACCAGCCGTAGCCCTCCGTCATTTCATATGAATGGTCAGTAGTATTCAAGCTATGTTGGTCTGGCCCTTAGCTAGGACATAGTGATTGGTAGCTGCTGGGGTGTTCATATGTTGCATAGATAGATGTGTTGGTTTGGGACAGTCATACAGCCTTGTTGGCCCTTAGTCAAGGGCGAGTACGGGTGGGTTCAAATTAACAAGATAATGATGGGAAGAACTTGACATGTGACTTATGATGGGTTGGTCCTTAGTCACGATCATAAGAGCATGGGGTAAAAATCATATCGGGAGTTTCTAAAGAAACTGAAACTTGCCAGGCATGCGCATACCTTCTGGAGTGTGATAACGTGAGTGGATTCCGTCACGTTATCATGCGATGAGAGTTGGATCCCGATTCCCACTGATGAGTTGGTTTACTCTTCGAGTGATCCCGATTGATTCTTCTTTCAGGTTTGGGGGAGAATTTGACAGTACAGTGGAAGGTTTCCGGATTAGATAAAGTGATAACCATTCTGATCTAGGTTAGAGTGCACGCAGAGTGTTTCTTTTCTCTCTCTCTTTGGCAGCGACCTTTGACCGACCCTAAACTATGACTCAGGGACCAAGTTGACCGAACCTTCTTAAAATACTGGCTTTTGGATTGTCTGAGTTGCATAAGTCATTGCCACTCCTTCTTCTACCCTTTGTATTTCTCAGAACACTCGTATTATTATGGACATCCACTTCCATTGGATAGATCCATCGTATGGTTATATACGAACTCGAAGGGACTCCTTCGAGGATGGATCAAGGTTCAGGAGAAATAGAATTGGTTTATTCAGTTGTCTTTTATTATCACCTTCTCTCAGGTTGCGAGGGCTCCTTGGTTTAGGAGAGTACACCTATTACGCTTATTGGATAGTCTTATTCCAAACCATAGGCAGGTGCCGAAAGGTAGGGAATGAAGAAAACCAATTAGCCTAAGTAGGGTGTACAGAAGGTAATATGTAAAGACAAAATAAAGGGATTAGAAAGAGGGCAAAGTAAGTTGCGACTGTTATCATTCACGACCAAACCGCGTACTTCGTCGCCACTCCTATTTCACCTTTAAAAGAATAAGGTATTATTCAGTTGTCTTTTATCATCACCTTCTCTCAGTTGCGAGTACTCCTTGGTTTAGGAGGGTACACCTATTATGCTTACTGGATAGTCTTCTTCCAAACCATAGGCTGGTGCCGAACGGTAGGGAAGGAAGAAAACCATTTAGCCTAACGATGGTGTACAGAAGGTAACGACTAAAGACAAATAAAGGGATTTGGAGAGATGGCAAAGAAATATACGGTTAAAGTCATGAATTGGATTATGGAAGAGGCATTACTATGATTACCAGGATACCCTTACGAAAAATTTTCATGTTTCAGTGCATTGTTAATGAAAAATTGTTTTCCCGATTAGATACTTACTCCAGGGTGTGTATTCACCAGGTTTCATTCTTATATCTGTATGGTTTTACAGATGATGAGTGGGAGGAAGTTATTGGGAATTAGGTGATCATCCTCATTATATCGGAATTCGTTGTAATTGGTGATATTTGAGGAAATCGCCAGGGTACAGTTTTCAACCTACGACGCACAGGTTTTGAGTTATTCAACTAAGCGGACTTATACAGAGTATTGTATGTTGTCCAGTGTCCATCAGGACAAAGGGGTAGGTCCTCGTACTTTGTTCTGTTTACTTATGACTTCTCTGGTATTTAGACAAGTGTTTCGTAGAAATACAAGGTCTAAGTTTTGAGAAGTTGTGGGTATAAGAATAAAGTAGAGAACCAGATGTCGCAAGTATCGGGATTCTTCAAAGAGATCGAAGATGTAGATACTTGTGATTGGTATTCAGATGATAGTAAAAGTTTTGAGAAACTTGTTTCTCTTTCAGGTTACTCATAATTGGATGGATTCCTAAGTTGAGTAATGCTGATTAGCCTCTCTCCATTAAGTTGATATGCACTGGAGACAGCTGCATGATTAGAATCTGGTTCCAATTAAATAAGTGCCAAAGTTTCTATATTGGATATAGAATGGTTCGTATCTTAACGGTGTTAAGGTACGGGGAGTTGTCCGGCTTATGCTTAAAACCATACTCTGGATAACTCAGGGCACGTTTCTGTAATGGCCGTTTGTGGGTTGGCCCAGGCTATGACGAGGGTTGACTTTCTACCATCTGGAAGATCAATAGTGATATTGTTCTTGACTCGCCGCAGTTTTAGTAAAATGGATTTTTTCAGAAAACAGTAGTGGGAGTATGGTAGAACTGGAAGTGATTCCAGAACTGCAAACGATTACGGAAAATTTAATAGGACCAATAGATTCAATCAGGTTTGACATTCCATTAGCCACTCCGCAGAGTTGGTGGGTAACCTCGGACACCTGAGAGGTACTCCGGTAGCCTTAAGGACGGTGACAGGGAGGTTCTTATCTACCCAGACTTGACACTACTGTTGTTCCAGGCTATGAGACCCGGTAGGAGGGTTGTTGTGGTCAGTGGGAGCAGCGAAAGCAAAGTGGGCAAGTAGCTTATGTCTATTTATAGACTAGAGCAGTTATAGCGGAGATTGATCATCTAATTTTGATGTGACAGTCATGGGTTTGACTTCATCAGAATAGGGGATGGATCTGTTAAGAAGGTAATAGGGTGTGATGTCCTGGTATTTGGATGACATACACAGAGTAGGAAGTAAAATTCCTATACTACGATCGGTTGTACTGTGGTCGTCACACAGTTGTTTCTCCAGACAGGATATGGATATAATATATGACATTCTGGTTTCTAGATCTATGGTTTTAGATCTGGATTTGGGTAGTTTTCCAATGTGGGTACTTTGACAGTATTCTAATGGTTTTTAGAATAGATGACTCCTAGCATGGTGGTGTACCTGCAGGTGATGGAGTCACACTCTCTAAAGGTGTCTTACAGACTAAAGGGGAGAAGGATGTGCATAATTGGCAGATCACTTGCTTAGGCAGTTGGGTCAATCATGAGATGTCAAGTACCACACCAAATGTTGTTTTTGCACTAGATACAATAAGTTTGTATTAATCCAATCCTGGAGAAACATAAGGAATCAGTTTTAGAACATAAGTGAATGTTCTACGGATTTGATGACGGCAGCCTCCTTCGGGAGACGGTTATCATTCCAGGCTTCAAAGGAGAGTTATAGTTTTCCCTCTGACGAAGAGGAACAGTATTATGGACAGGTGGTCCAAGAGGATACTGTGGGAGGCGTGGTGCCGGATACTGATTAGGTTCAGTTTTCGATACAGTCTAAGAAGTTTGGATTTGGAGTTCATTTATGAACTAAGGTCCCATCAGATATCCAGACATATTCTAAGACAGGTATTACTCAATTCGGGAGATGGCTTTCTCCGCGAACTTGAGATTAAGAGAGACATAGAAAGAAACATCCTGGCGGATCCACTCACTGAGGCTATTTCTCGAACACAATAGTTTTACAAACGGGCTTTGTGAAACTGATTAGTAGAGGAGTTGGGTGGTGGTTTCACACGGGCTGTGAGTACGCAACATCGCAATAATTAGCCTTAAGTGCAAGTGGGAGATTGTTGGATATTGTGCCCTCAAAGTCAATTATTGGATCGCAGGTACGTGATTGCAATGATTGCGGAGGACCTATACAGGTAGGACAGTCTTACTCGAGATGATAGGATGCTATGTTAGTGTATATGCCCTAGGGGCCATTATTGTATCATACTAGTTTGTATATTACTTAATGGAAGCTTGGGATATTCACATGTATATAACAGTCTTGCTAAACATGGTAGTATGCTACTTGGTTTTTCTATCTTAATATATGAGTATACGTATTGATAGAGCTCTTAGGATCTTACTTGACTACCAGCGTTGTGATGGCAGTCACACTAGTGGGGGCTGGGTAGTCTACAAGCACATCCTTATTCAGTTCCCTAGTCGTTGGATTATCGAGACAGAGCATCGATACTCCGGAGTAGACTAGTGTGTACGCTTCTCATCCCAGTTGGGGAAATGGTCTATCCCACAGCCGTCAGTACGTCGTACTGGAGATAGTATGCAGGTGCTCGTTAGGTTACGGGTACACCGGACAGGACTCACAGGGAACTGTTGGTTGGTTTTATTCCAGTCGTCAGTGAACAGTTCCCAGGTGACATGAGTACAGCATAGTCCGCAGACTTGACACTGCTACTTCGCCTCGAGTGTGTCCCACTGTTCTTAGATTGCTACCCTACCACGGCTCAAAGGAGTCGTGCAAACAGGCAGCAGTTGGGTGCAGTCCCGAGCACTTGGAGGCAGTGGCGGTTAGACAGGATTCGTCTCTCCCGGTATTGGGGGTTGATATCGCGCTGTGTCAGAGAGCCATTACGCAAAGTCCCTGGCCAGGGCAAGCGAGATTTGCTGGTAGGTTCCAGTAGTTTCTCAGGGTGTAATGGGCTTCCCTCCGACACGACTTATACCGCTATTAGGGGACTGACGCTTGCCGCCCCCTAGGCCCGATATGCGATAGTCTTGGACGAACGGAACGGACTGTATGGAGATTGTCACAGCAGGCTCAGTAGGAGTTCGGATGGGTTTCCTCATCGGCCTTCTTATCGACATCTACCTGGGGACCGTTACGTACAGCTAGTGCAGCTTGCGGTCTGTGGTTAAACCCACTTCCAGCGTAGTAGTCGAGTCTCTAGAGTCCCACACAGAGAGTTTCCCTACTCCGAGCGAAACGATATAGAGGTCGTATGGTTTTACGACAAGGGTTCGGACGCATACGTGTGTTTACGCACGTACGACTTTCGGACAGTTTTTACCAGTCGGCTTTGGTTTAAGCCAGTTACTGGTATCCGGTTATTGGATTTATACAGTCTAAAGTTTTTCCGTATTTTTGCGGAAAGGAGGGGTGTTCTCGTAATTGCGCGAGAAGCTTCTAGAAGGTGGTGACTAAGGAGGTTTAGGTGGCATATACAATGAATGTGATTAGTGAGTCATATGGATGATTCATCCATGTCATTAATGCATGATAAATGCTTAATGACTCATGGAGTGAATCATCACTAGATATTATCAAGCATGGTTGTTAAATTGATTTATATTCTTTTCTTGATAAAAAGAAATGCTTGATATATATTATCATAACTCATTATTCTCACTTCATTATTATTCTCATCTTCTCTCTCCTCAAGCTCTCCCTCTTCAAACCCTAATCCTCCCCTCTCATGTGTTGAGTACAAGGATTAGCTAGACTAATTAAACCATAACCCTTACTCTATATCACCTAGCTTCTTTGATTAGCACTTAAAGAAGGTTAGTTGCCTCAAGTTTAGAGGCTAAGCTTGGAGTAAAGCTCTCGGGTGGATCGTCTACTACTTCGAGAAGGCCGAGGAGGAGGAGGAGTTCGCAAAGACGAAGGACACGATTCGTTAGGTATAATCCCTAAACATAGTAGTATAGAACTTCTATGTTTCATGTTAGTTATCGTTTAGCTTCGATTCATGCGGTTAGTCGATGTTTAAGCAAAGAACAAGATCGTTTTTCAAATTTCCGCCTCCCCGCAAGTCGTGGGGTGTTGTACATCGACTTACAGTGGTATCAGAGCCTCGCTAAACAATAAATAACTTACTTGCAAATTTGTATGAATTTCGAACAGAAAAAACGAAACCGGAAAAGCCCGAAATCACAAGTTTCTGTCGATTTTTAAATGAAGTCCAAAAATTTTTCAGGGAAGTTCAGAAAGCTTAAAATGACAGTAGAAGAACACCCAAGAAATTTGGGCCCCTGAATCGTCTAAAGAGCCGCGGAACCGCGGCGGATCCCATCGATCCGCCGCGCTTCCGCCGCCGAGTTGGCGATTCAGGAACCCAAATTTACTGTGTTGGTTCTATGGGATATTTGGTATTTTCTGGAATTTTTTATTTTTGCTCAGGTTTCAGATTTACAGAGAAGTATTGGAGCAAAATTAAAAGTGTTTAATCGATCGAAATTATACAGTATCTGCTTGTTGGATTATATCTGTGTTTGTATAATGTGTTCGTAAACCTCCCCTAACTGCTAGTATGTCGGTTGGCAGGGGGTTGCACATTTCTGTAATGGATTTTATCTGTTTGTGCATATGAACTGTGTTGGACTGTTGTGATGTATAGCCGGGGTTATGTGATGGGTTATTATTTAATTCATTTGATGTGAATGTAATTTGTTGTAATATTATTTTGCGGGGCACATCCAGGTTGCGGTTGTAGCCACCGTTGTATTATTTCATTTTACTGTTTTTGCTCCTAGGACAGACCCAAGGTGGGGTGCACAAACTGCCGGGTGGGTAGTTTGTCGTACCCGTTGGGGGTCTTGGGTGGGGTAATGGCTATTCATCACAACTGTGTAATCCGTCTTTTGTTGCAGGCTCAAAACAAACACGGATTGCTTGCAAATCCAATTAAGTTCATCTGTGATCTGGAATGAATATCATTGCGTCAGACGAATGTAAAATATCTATATATATGATAGCGATTTTAGACGTCACTTATGTTTTACACCCGCGCTAGCCCAGTCCCCGCTTTGTCGTTAGTTAAGTAACCTAACGAGTAATGACGGGACCCAGTGGCGAATGCGGATGGCATAAGAGGACGTCATATTTTCGTTGTTCTCTGTAATGATAGGTTAATGATGGGACGCATTATCTATAATGCAAAGAAAATAAACCAAAGTTTTAATCATTGGAACAATTTAAAAGAAACCACTCGGTTAATTTTAAAAACAGATATTTTTAAATGCGGAGCTTTAACCACTCCTTTTAAAAGCTATCAGGTTCCTTCGGTTATATCAAGTTCACTACGTTCACGGTTTCGCCAAAACCATTCGTAGCCCTCCGTCATTTCATCTGGGTATTCAGTAGTATTCAAGCTATGTATTTTGACCAACGCCAAGGCATAGTGTTTGGTAGCTGCTGGATATTCATTTGTTGCATAGATAGATGAGTTAGTTTGGGACAGTCGTATGATCATTTTGGCCAACGTCAAGGATATGTACGGATGGGTTCAAATTAACAAGATAATGATGGGTAGAACTTGACATGTGACTTATGATATTTTGACCAACGCCAAGGTCATAAGAGCATGGGGCAAAAATATATATCGGGAATTTCTAAAGAAACTGAAATTTGCAAAGAGTTGCATACCATTTGGAGTTTGATGAATGTTGGTAGGATTCCTTCAACATTATCATACGATGATATTTGGATCCCGATCCTACTGTGAGTATATGCTACTCATCAGGATATTCGTCACTTAACGATCAATGCTATAAACCAAGTAGGTGTCAAGAAAGGTGTCAGCGGGGTTACGCCCCCAGAGAAAAGAGGTTATTTAATTAAGGAACTTCGCGAAAGCGTTGGAAAACCTCCCTCGAAGTACCGACACCAGCCTGGCTGAACGGTTAAGCAAGTATTGTACTGTGAGAATAGTCCTGGCTAATTCTTCTTTTATGGTTTGAGGAAGGATTCGAGAAACAGTGGGAGCCATCCAGTTTAGATAAACTAAAAACCACTCTAAACTTGCAAGAGCATCATGCTAAAGAGTTTTCTTCTCTCTCTCCTAATTGCAGCGACCCTGAAAATGACTGGACTTAAGTTACTTTTAGAGAAAAATATACTGACAAGGCCAAACTATAAAGATTGGCTGCGGAATGTCAAAATGGCTTTGACCTATGACAAATTGGGGTACGTCCTCACCGCTACGGCACCTGCTGTCCCTGGTCCCAAATCCAGCAATGCGGATAAGGAAATCCGCAAAACCTGGGATTTAGATTGCGCGAAAGCCAAGTGCATCGTGCTTCCCTCGATGAACAATGAACATCAGAGGAGGCACGAGGATATGGAACTAGACGCCATATTTCTCCATACAAAGGAACTTTATGGAGAGCAATCTCGTATAGCCAGATACGAGACCTCAAAGAACTTGTTTCGAGCGAGGTTGGCTGTCGGGTCATCGGTAGGAGAACATGTCCTAAAGATGATCGGCTATATAGAAGAGCTCGCAGACCTTGGGACGACTTTGGATAATGAGCTCTATACAGACCTTATTCTCCAGTCCCTTCCTTCCACCTACGCCCAGTTTATCCTGAACTTCAACATTCAAAGAAAAGAAGTTGAACTTCCAGAACTCCTAAACATGTTAAGTAGTGCAGAGGGCACCTTGCAGAAGGCAAGGGAAACACCCGCTATGTTTGTTGGCGGTGCATCTTCTTCCGGGTCCAAGGCTAGGGCCAAAGGAAGGAAGAAGAAGGTCGTCCCCAGACCTAGAGGAGGTGTAAGTAAGGTGGGAGGGAAGGGAAAGAAAAAGTTTGCGGTACCGGTAGTTGGCCAGGATGAGTGCTTCCATTGTCACAGGAAAGGGCACTGGAAGAAGGATTGCAAGGCATGGAACTCCAAGAACCAGGAACCGAAGCAAGCTGTGGCTTCGACTTCAGGTGTGTTTGTAATTGAGAATTGTCTGTCGATCAACTCTACTTCCTGGGAATTGGATACCGGATCAGGATCTCATATTTGCAATTCATTGCAGGCACTGAGAAACCGTAGAGTGCTGAAGGAAGGTGATATGACCCTAAAGGTTGCTAACGGAGCTAGCATGGGAGCTGCGTCCGTCGGGGATTATCACCTAGGATTGACGAGTGGACACATTTTGGTTTTACATAACTGTTTTTTTGTACCAAGCTTAACGTGTAATATCATATCAGTTTCCTTGTTATCAAATAATGGTTATGATTTCACGTTTGTAAGAGATGTTGTTAACATCCACCTTAATCATGGTTTGATTGGGTCCGGTACACTAAATAACGGTATATATGTTTTAAACCAACTCCAAATTTTCAATGTCCAGAATACACTAAAAAGAAAGTCTCCAGATTTAAATAAAGCTTTCTTATGGCATTGTAGACTGGGTCACATCAATGAGAGAAGGTTGACTAAGTTGCATAGAGAAGGATATTTGGACTCGTTCGAATATCAAACTTATGACACTTGTCAATCTTGTCTCAAAGAAAAGATGACAAAGACTCCATTTACTGGACAAGGAGTAAGAGCGAGCGAGCTCTTAGGACTCATACACAGTGATGTATGTGGTCCAATATCTACGCATGCAAGAGGTGGTTTTTCCTATTTCATTACTTTCACGGATGATTACTCAAGATACGGATTCATTTATCTGATGAAACATAAATCCGAGGCTTTTGAGAAATTCCAAGAGTATAAGAATGAAGTAGAAAACCAAACCGGCAAAAGTATCAAGACACTAAGATCTGATCGAGGTGGTGAATACTTGAGTGCCGAGTTCCTAGGTTACCTAAAAAAGAAAGGAATTCTCTCTCAGCTTACTCCTCCATACACTCCACAGTACAACGGTGTATCGGAGAGACGGAATCGAACCCTATTGGATATGGTACGATCCATGATGAGTAATGCTGAGTTACCGCGATCTTTCTGGGGTTATGCGCTAGAATCAGCGGCATATCTTTTGAACATGGTACCTACCAAGACTGTGCCTACCACGCCATATCAGATGTGGAGTGGAAAGAAACCCTATCTTCAGTATCTGAAAATATGGGGATGTCCAGCTTTTGTTAAAAAGCAGCATGTGGACAAGCTCGAGGCACGATCAGTAAAGTGTAAGTTTGTGGGATATCCAAAGAACTCCAAGGGGTATCTATTCTATTACGCAGAGGAACAAAAGGTGTTTGTTTCTCGTAATGCCCATTTTCTAGAATATCAGTTTTTAGAAAAGGAAATAAGTGGGAGCGAAATAGAACTGGAAGAAATTCCAGAACCACAAACTACTACTGAAAGTTTGGTAGAACCGGAAGTTCAAGAAGAACAGGACATTCCCGCACCCCTCCGCAGGAGTAGTAGGCCATCTCATCCGCCTGTGTGACTGCCATCACAACGCTGGTAGTCAAGCAAGATCCTAAGAGCGTAATACGTGTACCTTCTGTACACCTTCTTTAGGCTAATTGGTTTTCTTCTTTCCCCACCCTTCGGCACCAGCCTAAGGTTTGGAAGAAGACTATCCAATAAGCGTAATACGTGTACTCTCCTAATCCTAGGAGCCCTCGCAACCTGAGAGAAGGTAAAGAGAAAAGACATCTGAATAATCATATTCTATTTCTCATGAACCAGAATCCATTCTCGAAAAAGTTCCTTCGAGTTCGTATATAACCATACGATGGATTTATCCAATGGAAGTGGATGTTCGTAGTGATACGAGATGTTCTGGAGAAAAGCAAAGTGGATGTAGGAGTGGCAGGGGTATACACGGTTTTTGTCGTGAATGATGGTGGTCGCAATTTCCTTTGCCATTATTCTAATCCCTTTATATGTCTTTACTTATTACCTTTTGTACACCACACTTAAGCTTAATTGGTTTTCTTCCTTCCCTACCGTTCAGCACCTGCCTATGGTTTGGAAGAAGACTATCCAATAAGCTCAATAGGTGTACCCTCTCCTAATCCTAGGAGCCCTCACAACCTGAGAGAAGGTAAAGAGAAAAGACAACCGAATAATCATATTCATTCTCTCCAGAACCAGAATCCATCCTCGAAAAAGTCCCTTCGAGTTTGTATATAACCATACGATGGATTTATCCAATGGAAGTGGTTTTTCGTAATAATACGGGGTGTTCTGGAGAAATGCAAAAGGTGATATAGAAATGGCAATGATGTATGCGACACCGTGACATTCCAAAAGCTAAAGCAAGATCCTAAGAGCTCTATCAATACGTATACTCACATATTAAGATAGAAAAACCAAGTAGCATACTACCATGTTTAGCAAGACTGTTATATACATGTGAATATCCCAAGCTTCCATTAAGTAATATACAAACTAGTATGATACAATAATGGCCCCTAGGGTATATACACTAACAATCTCCCACTTGCACTAGGGCCATGTACTGGCATATCGAAGACCGATGATCTCGAGTAGCCTCTCGAACTGAATCTGAGGTAGGGCCTTCGTGAATGGATCAGCAATGTTCTCTTCAGAAGGAACTCTCCGAACCTCGATCTCCTGACGATCAATGATCTCCTTGATCAGGTGATACCGCCTTAAGATGTGTCTGGACTTCTGATGGGACCTTGGTTCCTTCGCTAAAGCTATAGCTCCATTGTTGTCGCAATACAAAGGTATTGGATCAACTATGGTAGGAACCACCTGAAGTTCTGTTAGGAACTTCTTCATCCAGACTGCTTCTTTTGCGGCATCGCAAGTACCTATATACTCCGCTTCCATCGTCGAGTTAGCAACGGTGTCCTGCTTGGAGCTCTTCCAGCACACCGCCCCTCCATTGAGGGTAAAGACATAACCCGACATGGACTTGGAATCGTCCTTATCACTCTGGAAGCCGGAATCAGCAAAGGCCTCCAACCTGAGGTCTTTTCCGCCGTAAACCAAGAACATCTCCTTAGTCCTTCTCAGGTACTTGAGAATGTTCTTTACTGCTATCCAGTGTTTCTCCCCTGGGTCTGACTGATACCGGCTTACCACGCTCAGTGCGTAAGCTACATCTGGTCCGGTGCACAACATCGCATACATTATAGAGCCTACCGCAGAAGCGTAGGGTATAATAGACATGCGTTCCCTTTCCAAATCAGTCTTGGGAGACATCTCTTTGGAGAGTGTGATTCCGTGACAAGCCGGTAGATTACCGCGCTTAGAATCATCCATACTGAATCTTTTCAGTACAGTGTCGATATACCTGGACTGCGAAAGTCCCAACATCCTCTTGGATCTATCACGATAGATCCGGATCCCAAGAATGTAAGAGGCATCACCCAGGTCTTTCATGGAGAACCTGTGTGACAAGAATCCTTTGACAGATTGTAGCATAGGAATGTCATTTCCTATTAATAGAATGTCATCCACGTACAAGACGAGGAATACGACACTTCTGGCTACAACTTTACTATATATGCACGGTTCATCTGGATTTTTGATAAAGTCATATTCTTTGACTGTCTCATCAAAACAGATGTTCCAACTCCACGATGCCTGCTTTAGTCCATAAATGGACTTAAGCAGCTTGCATACTTTCCCGCTGCTCCCACTCTGATTGAAACCCTCTGGATGATCCATATAGACGCACTCTTCTAAATTTCCATTCAGAAAAGCCGTCTTTACGTCCATCTGCCAAATTTCATAATCATGGAAGGCAGCAATAGCAAGAAGGACCCGAATGGATTTGAGCATAGCCACTGGAGAAAAAGTTTCGTCATAGTCCAAACCAGGTCTTTGACGAAAACCCTTTGCAACAAGTCTAGCCTTATAGGTTTCCACCTGTCCATCTACAGCAATCTTTTTCTTGAAGATCCATTTGCATCCTATGGGTTTTATCCCATCTGGAGCAAAGTCCAAAGTCCATACTTTGTTGGTGTACATGGACTCCATTTCGGTCCACATTGCATCTAGCCATCGTACCGAGTCGCCGCTCTGGATGGCCTGCTGGAAGTCAGTAGGTTCATCATCATCTATGATGCAATCCTCTCTATCCCCATCTATGAGAAAACCGTAGTATCTCTCAGGAGGATGAGACGGCCTACTACTCCTGCAAAGGGGTGCGGGAATGTCCTCTACTTCTTGAACTTCCGGTTCTACCAAACTTTCAGCAGCAGTTTGTGGTTCTGGAATTTCTTCCAGTTCTATTTCGCTCCCACTTATTTCCTTTTCTAAAAACAGATGTTCCAGAAAATGGGCATTACGAGAAACAAAGACCTTTTGTTCCTCTGCGTAATAGAAATAATATCCCTTGGAGTTCTTTGGATATCCCACAAACATACATTTTACTGATCGTGCCTCGAGCTTGTCCACATGCTGCTTTTTAACAAAAGCTGGACATCCTCAAATCTTCATATGCTGAAGATGGGGTTTCTTCCCAGTCCACATCTGATATGGAGTGGTAGGCACAATCTTGGTAGGTGCCCTGTTCAGAAGATATGCTGCTGATTCTAGCGCATAACCCCAAAAAGATCGCGGTAACTCAGCATTACTCATCATGGATCGTACCATATCCAATAGGGTTCGATTCCGTCTCTCCGATACACCGTTATGCTGTGGAGTGTATGGAGGAGTAAGCTGAGAGAGAATTCCTTTCTCTTTTAGGTAACCTAGGAACTCGGCACTCAAGTATTCACCACCTCGATCAGATCTAAGTGTCTTGATACTTTTACCGGTTTGGTTTTCTACTTCATTCTTATACTCTTGGAATTTCTCAAAAGCCTCGGATTTATGTTTCATCAGATAAATGAATCCGTATCTTGAGTAATCATCCGTGAAAATAATGAAATAGGAAAAACCACCTCTTGCATGTGTAGACATTGGACCACATACATCGCTGTGTATGAGTCCTAAGAGCTCGCTCGCTCTTACTCCTTGTCCAGTAAATGGAGTCTTTGTCATCTTTCCTTTGAGACAAGATTGACAAGTGTCATAAGTTTGATATTCAAACGAGTCCAAATATCCTTCTCTATGCAACTTAGTCAACCTTCTCTCATTGATGTGACCCAGTCTGCAATGCCATAAGAAAGCTTTATTTAAATCTGGAGACTTTCTTTTTAGTGTGTTCTGGACATTGAAAATTTGGAGTTGGTTTAAAACATATATACCGTTATTTAGTGTACCTGACCAAATCAAACCATGATTAAGGTGGATGTTAACAACATCTCTTACAAACGTGAAATCATAACCTTTATTTGATAACAAGGAAACTGATATGATATTACACGTTAAGCTTGGTACAAAAAAACAGTTATGTAAAACCAAAATGTGTCCACTCGTCAATCCTAGGTGATAATCCCCGACGGACGCAGCTCCCATGCTAGCTCCGTTAGCAACCTTTAAGGTCATATCACCTTCCTTCAGCACTCTACGGTTTCTCAGTGCCTGCAATGAATTGCAAATATGAGATCCTGATCCGGTATCCAATACCCAGGAAGTAGAGTTGATCGACAGACAATTCTCAATTACAAACACACCTGAAGTCGAAGCCACAGCTTGCTTCGATTCCTGGTTCTTGGCGTTCCACGCCTTGCAATCCTTCTTCCAGTGCCCTTTCCTGTGACAATGGAAGCACTCATCCTGGCCAACTACCGGTACCGCAAACTTTTTCTTTCCCTTCCCTCCCACCTTACTTACACCTCCTCTAGGTCTGGGGACGGCCTTCTTCTTCCTTCCTTTGGCCCTAGCCTTAGACCCGAAAGAAGATGCACCGCCAACAAACATAGCGGGTGTTTCCCTTGCTTTCTGCAAGGTGCCCTCTGCACTCCTTAACATGTTCAGGAGTTCCGGAAGTTCAACTTCTTTTCTTTGAATGTTGAAGTTCAGGATAAACTGGGCGTAGGTGGAAGGAAGGGACTGGAGAATAAGGTCTGTATAGAGCTCATTATCCAAAGTCGTCCCAAGGTCTGCGAGCTTTTCTATATAGCCGATCATCTTTAGGACATGTTCTCCTACCGATGACCCGACAGCCAACCTCGCTCGAAACAAGTTCTTTGAGGTCTCGTATCTTTCTATACGATATTTCTCTCCATAAAGTTCCTTTGTATGGAGAAATATGGCGTCTAGTTCCATATCCTCGTGCCTCCTCTGATGTTCATTGTTCATCGAGGCAAGCACGATGCACTTGGCTTCGGCGCAATCTAAATCCCAGGTTTTACGGATTTCCTTATCCGCATTGCTGGATTTGGGACCAGGGACAGCAGGTGCCGTAGCGGTGAGGACGTACCCCAATTTGTCATAGGTCAAAGCCATTTTGACATTCCGTAGCCAATCTTTATAGTTTGGCCCTGTCAATATATTTTTCTCTAAAAGTAACTTAAGTCCAGTCATTTTCAGGGTCGCTGCAATTAGGAGAGAGAGAAGAAAACTCTTTAGCATGATGCTCTAGCAAGTTTAGAGTGGTTTTTAGTTTATCTAAACTGGATGGCTCCCACTGTTTCTCGAATCCTTCCTCAAACCATAAAAGAAGAATTAGCCAGGACTATTCTCACTGTACAATTCTTGCTTAACCGTTCAACCAGGCCAGTGTCGATACTTCGAGGGAGGTTTTCCAACGCTTTCGCGAAGTTCCTTAATTAAATAACCTCTTTTCTCTGGGGGCGTAACCCAGCTGACACCTTTCTTGACACCTACTAGGTTTATAGCATTGATCGTTAAGTGACGAATATCCTGATAAGTAGCATATACTCACAGTAGGATCGGGATCCAAATATCATCGTATGATAATGTTGAAGGAATCCTACCAACATTCATCAAACTCCAAATGGTATGCAACTCTTTGTAAATTTCAGTTTCTTTAGAATCTCCCGATATAAGTTTTTGCCCCTTGCTCTTATGACCTTGGCTTTGGTCAAAATGTCATAAGTCACATGTCAAGTTCTACCCGTCATTATCTTGTTAATTTGAACCCATCCGTATATACCCCTGACTTTGGTCAAATGATAATACGACTGTCCCAAACCAACTCATCTATCTTATACAACAAATGAAAACCCAGCAGCTACCAAACAATATGCCTTGACTTTGGCCAAAATGCATAGCTTGAATACTACTGAATACCCAAATGAAATGACGGAGGGCTACGAATGGTTTTGGCGAAACCGTGAACGTAGTGAACTTGATATAACTGAAGGAACCAGATAGCTTTTAAAAGGAGTGGTTAAAGCTCCGTATTTAAAAATATCTGTTTTAAAAATTAACCGAGTGGTTTCTTTTAAATTGTTCCAATGATTAAACTTTTGGTTTATTTTCTTTGCATTATAAATAATGCGTCCCATCATTAACCTATCATTGCAGAAAACAACGAAAATATGACGTCCTCTTATGCCATCCGCATTCACCACTGGGTCCCGTCTTCACCCGTTAGGTTACTTAACTAACAACAGAGCGGGGACTGGGCTAGCGCGGGTGTAAAACATAAGTGACGTCTAAAATAGCTATCATAAATATAGATATTTTACATTCGTCTGACGCAATGATATTCATTCCAGATCACAGATGAACTTAATTGGATTTGCAAGCAATCCGTGTTTGTTTTGAGCCTGCAACAAAAGACGGATTACACAGCTGTGATGAATAGCCATTACCCCACCCAAGACCCCTACGGGTGCGGCAAACTACCCGTCCGGCAGTTTGTGCACCCCACCTTGGGTCTGTCCTAGGAGCAAAAACAGTAAAATGAAATAATACAACGGTGGCTACAACCGCAACCTGGATGCGCCCCGCAAAATAATATTACAACAAATTACATTTACATAAAACGAATTAAATAATAACCCATCACATAACCCCGGCTATACATCACAACAGTCCAACACAGTTCATATGCACAAACAGATAAAATCCATTACAGAAATGTGCAACCCCCTGCCAACCGACATACTAGCAGTTAGGGGAGGTTTACGAACACATTATGCAAACACAGATATAATCCAACAAGCAAATACTGTATAATTTCGATCGATTAAACACTTTTAATTTTGCTCCAGTACTTCTCTGTAAATCTGAAACCTGAGCAAAAATTAAAAAATTCCAAAAAATACCAAATATCCCAGAGAACCAACACAGGAAAATTGGGTTACTGAATCGCCAACTCGGCGGCGGAATCGCGGCGGATCGGTGGGATCCGCCGTGGTTCCGCGGCACTTTAGGCGATTCAGGGGCCCAATTTTCGTGGGTGTTCTTCTACTGTCTTTTCAAGCTTTCTGAACATCCCTGAAAAATTTTTGGACTTCATTTAAAAATCGACAGAAACTTGTGATTTCGGGCTTTTCCGGTTTCGTTTTTTCCGTTCGAAATTCATACAAATTTGCAAGTAAGTTATTTATTGTTTAGCGAGGCTCTGATACCACTGTAAGTCGATGCACAACACCCCACGACTTGCGGGGAGGCGGAAATTTGAAAAACGATCTTGTTCTTTGCTTAAACATCGACTAACCGCATGAATCGAAGCTAAACGATAACTAACATGAAACATAGAAGTTCTATACTACTATGTTTAGGGATTATACCTAACGAATCGTGTCCTTCGTCTTTGCGAACTCCTCCTTCTCCTCGGCCTTCTCGAAGTAGTAGACGATCCACCCGAGAGCTTTACTCCAAGCTTAGCCTCTAAACTTGAGGCAACTAACCTTCTTTAAGTGCTAATCAAAGAAGCTAGGTGATATAGAGTGAGGGTTATGGTTTAATTAGTCTAACTAATCCTTGTACTCAACACATGAGAGGGGAAGATTAGGGTTTGAAGAGGTAGAGCTTGAGGAGAGAGAAGGTGAGAAAAATAATGAAGTAAGAATAATGAGTTATGATAATATATATCAAGCATTTCTTTTTATCAAGAAAAGAAAATAAATCAATTTAACAACCATGCTTGATAATATCTAGTGATGATTCAACTCCATGAGTCATTAAGCATTTATGATGCATTAATGACATGGATGAATCATCCATATGACTCACTAATCACATTCATTGTATATGTCACCTAAACCTCCTTAGTCACCACCTTCTAGAAGCTTCTCGCGCAATTACGAGAACGCCCCTCCTTTCCGCAAAAATACGGAAAAATTTTAGACTGTATAAATCCAATAACCGGATACCAGTAACTGGCTTAAACCAAAGCCGACTGGTAAAAACTGTACGAAAGTCGTACGTACGTAAACACACGTATGCGTCCCAACCCTTGTCGTAAAACCATACGACCTCTATATCGTTTCGCCCGGAGTAGGGAAACTCTCTGTGTGGGACTCTAGAGACTCGACTACTACGCTGGCAGTGGGTTTAACCACAGACCGCAACCGGCACTAGCTGTACGTAACGGTCCCCAGGTAGATGTCGATAAGAAGGCCGATGAGGAAACCCATCCGAACTCCTACAGAGCCTGCTGTGACAATCTCCATACAGTCCGGTCCGTTCGTCCAAGACTATCGCATATCGGGCCTAGGGGGGCGGCAAGCGTCAGTCCCCTAATAGCGGTATAAGTCGTGTCGGAGGGAAGCCCATTACACCCAGAGAAACTACTGGAACCTACCAGCAAATCTCGCTTGCCCTGGCCAGGGACTTTACGTAATGGCTCTCTGACACAGCGCGATATCAACCCCCAATACCGGGAGAGACGAATCCAGTCTAACCGCCACTGCCTCCAAGTGCTCGGGACTGCACCCAACTGCCCCCTGTTTGTACGACTCCTTTGAGCCATGGTAGGGTAGCAATCTAAGAACAGTGGGACACACTCGAGGCGAAGTAGCGGTGTCAAGTCTGCGGAGTATGCTGTACTCATGTCACCTGGGAACTGTTCACTGACGACTGGTATAAAACCAACCAACAGTTCCCTGTGAGTCCTGTCCGGTGTACCCATAACCTAACGAGCACATGCATACTATCTCCAGTACGACGTACTGACAGCTGTGGGACAGACCATTTCCCCAACTGGGATGAGAAGCGTACACACTAGTCTACTCCGGAGTATCGATGCTCTGTCTCGATAATCCAACGACTAGGGACCTGAATAAGGATGTGCTTGTAGACTACCCAGCTCCCACTAGTGTGACTGCCATCACAACGCTGGTAGTCAAGCAAGATCCTAAGAGCTCTATCAATACGTATACTCACATATTAAGATAGAAAAACCAAGTAGCATACTACCATGTTTAGCAAGACTGTTATATACATGTGAATATCCCAAGCTTCCATTAAGTAATATACAAACTAGTATGATACAATAGTGGCCCTTAGGGCTTATACACTAACACCAGTAGTATCTCAGGGTGTTCTGGGCTACACTCCGACACGACTTGTACCGCTTTTGGGGGTCTGACTTTTACCAACCCCCTAGGCCCGACATGCGATACTCATAGACGAACGGACCGGACTGCACGGATATTGTCACTGACAGGCTCAGTAGGGTGTCAGGATGAGTTCGCTCATCGACCTCCCTTTTGGTCAATACCTGGTAACCCGTTACGTACAGCTAGTACCACTGACGTGCTAGTGGTTAAACCACAGCCAAAGTATTGATAAGTCTTTAGAGTCCCCCACAGACAGTTTCTCAAGTTTCGGGCGAAACGTTGTAGAGGCCGTATGGTATTATGGCAGGGTTCGATCATATACGTGCACTTTTGCATGGATCATCATCGGATGGATCATACTAGTGGGCTTTGGTTTAAGCCGGATCCTAGTATTAGATTTGTTGGATTACTTTATTCTCATCGCATTCGCGTTCAGTCGGAATGCGGATGCAGGTATATATATATACATGTGAGGGGTATCCTTGTGATCCGTCACGAGTTTACTTTAGTAGATGTCATTCTCTTTTTATTGTTGTAAACATTTTGATAAATGTTTACAAATGGAAATTGTGAGCTCAAAGTCATGATGGAGTGCTTTAAATGTGGCATGTGCAAGGGTTGTGACTCATGGTCTCTTTATTTGTGCATGTGTCACATTTTGGATTGATTTATGTGTTGATATGATAAGAGGAGAGAGGGAGGGCAGCCAAGAGGTAAGGGTTTGCTTTTGGATTATATTTCTCACTCTCTCATTTTATTACAACAGAAAAAAGAAAAAAAAAGCTCTTCTTCCCCTTTCTTCTTGAGCTCATTATCTCCATTAATGGCATCATCTTCAACCTCCATCCATACACTCTCATGTGTTGAGAATCAATGGATGCTTGAGACAAAATTATCACACACATTCTCTACTTCGCCTTGGACACGTCGGCTAGCAAACTTCGTGTCCGAGTTGCTTCGGATGAAGTGGGAGCCCGTAAAAGGATTCGATGATGTGGTGCCCTTTCCGACGAGGAGACCGGAGATCGGATATGCCGCGAGGAGCTAGGGATGGTGGCTAAAGACCGAAGGACACGGATCGATCGGTGTAGCTTTTCTAACCCTTCTCTAGTTTGCTAGTTTATGTTAATGGTTCGATCCGGGTGAAAGTATACGTTAGTGCCAGTTTCAAGTTCATGAAAATGTTTTTGTTTCCGCATTTTGTCCTCGGATTGACGGCCGGGACGCTACCGTAGACTTACATGGTATCAGAGACACGCCATTAACCTTTACTAGCTTATTCTAACTTGTTTAAAATATCGATCGAACAAAATTTCCGAAACCGCAATTTCAAAAGTCAAGTTTCTATCGAATTTTTTTTGTGGTCTAAAAATTATTTTGGGTACGTCAGAAAATCAGGCAGGCTTTTCTAAGACCACTGTAGAAATTTGGAAGTGTGATTCCACCATAGCGCCGCGGAACCGCGACATTACCCACGTTTTGGCCGCGGTTCTGCCACGGTACTGTAGCTTCAGTGCACCAATTTTTCTACTGTGTTCTTTGACTTGGAATTGGGGTTTCTGGAATATATAGTTTTTGCCCAGATTATTTTGAGTACTGGACTTGTGCTTGGGGCCCACTTTGGGAAATTTTGTCGATCGAAATTTTGAATAAGTTAGTTCGCAGTACTTACATTATATCTGTGACCGTGAATGTCATTCGAGCGGTAAATCTTGTCTAATTGCTATAGCTCTTTTAGAAGGATTTGCGAACGTGAGATTCACGTTGATGTTCTGTGTTGTGCTGTGATGTTGTGGATTTGTCGTTGTGGATAGCTTGGTGCAATGTTAGTACAGTTTAGTTTTATTTGTACATTTGATATTGTGGGGCGAGCGTCCGACTTGTAGATTGCAGTCACAGCCTGTTTGTATATTATTCTTTTGGGGCACGACCGGGCTGAGGTCGATGTACCCGTTGTATATATTTTACTTTCTGTACTAGGATTACCCCGCAGAGGAGTGCATGGATAGCCAGGTTTTAGAGGGCAACGGGCCCGCATCTTATGGCTTTGAGACGGAGGGGGCTTTACTCTAGAATTGGTGGGCTATTCGCCGTACTCATAGGGGGTATAGGTTGACCCAAGGAGGGGTGCTCAAGTTACCGGATTCTGTGAAGTGTTGGGTGGCCCATTCACTTTGTTGAAGGGGGCTGCCTCGCTTTAGGTTTTGGCGAGTAACTTGTCGCACCCGTAGGGGTCTAGGATTTCATTGCACAGGCTATCCACACGATCAGGGGAACGTCGAGTTTTCAGTTACGGCTCTATGAAACCCGGGGATCCCAGATGATCTGTATTGTTCTGTGATGCTTATTACATTTCTGTGATGTAGCATTTTATCACGCCTTGAGCGATTATTATATATTGATATATATACTAGTAGATATTTTATATGTTTTACATCCGCGCTAGTCTAGTCCCCGCTCTTTCGTTAGTTAAGTAACCTAACGGGTGATGACGGGACCCAGTGGCGAATGCGGATGGCATATACGTACATCGTATTTTCGTTCTTTATTGGTGTGATCAATTGATGGGACTGCGTTGATTCAGATCAATGCAAGTTAAACAACCCTGTCTGATATTGTTGGAACATTTTTCAAAAATGATGTTGTTGGAACATTTTCTCTTTTGTTTTGCACAGTGGTATTCGGTTATGAATATCCAGCACCTCAGTCGACGAGGCAAGGGCCGAGATCCCTTCACCGGGAGTGACCCCTTGGACAGAAGTTTGCGTCAGGGTAATAACTTCACTATAGTCGATTACTTTTTGCTTTGCATCGCGGTATTCAGTTGGAATATCCTGCACCTCATTCTACGGGGAAAGAGCCGAGATCCCTTCACCGGGAGTGACCTCTTTAGCAAAGGTTTTCGCCACTATATTTTTATAAAAAGCTATCCGGTTCCTTCAACGATATCAAGTTCATTACGTTAAAGGTTTTTCGCCAAAAACCATTCGTAGCCCTCCGTCATTTCAGACGGGTAGCACTTAGTATTCATGCTATGTTTGTTGGCCAAAATCAAGGCATAGTGTATGGTAGCTATTTGTTATTTTTCTGTTGCATATATAGATGCATTGGTTTAGGACAGTCGTACCACTTTGTTAGCCAAAGTGAAGGGTGTGTGCGGGTGGGTCTAAATCAATATGGACAATGACGGGTAGAACTTGACATGTGACTTATGATTTGTTGGCCAAAGTCAAGGTCATAAGAGCATGGGGTAAAAATCACATCGGGAGTTTCTAAAGAAACTGAAACTTGCTAGGCATGCGCATACCTTCTGGAGTGTGATAACGTGAGTAGATTCCATCACATTATCATGTGATGATAGTTGGATCCCGATTCCCACTGATGAGTTGGTTTACTCCTCGGGTGATCCAGACTAATTCTTCTTTCAGGTTTGGAGGAGAATTTGAGGATACAGTGGAAGGTTTCCTGATTAGATAATGTGATAACTATTCTGATTTAGGTTAGAGTGCAAAGCAGAGTGTTTCTTTTCTCTCTCTCTTTGGCAGCGACCATGACCCGACCCTAGACTATGACTCAGTGACCAAGTTAACCGAACCTTCTTATAACACTGGTTTTTGGATTGTCAGAGTTGCATACCTCATTGCCACTTCTACTTTTACCCTTTTCTCCAGAACACCCCGTATTACTACTAACATCCACTTCCATTGGATAAAACCATCGTATAGTTATATACGAACTCGAAGGAACTTGTTCCAGATTCGAGGATGGTTTCCGGTTCTGGAGAAAATGAATAGGACTATTCAGTTGTCTTTTCCTTTTACCTTCTCTCAGGTAGTGAATGCTCCTTGGATTAGGACGGTACACCTATTATGCTAATTGGATAGTCTTCTTCCAAACCATAGGTAGGTGCCGAACGGTAGAGAATGAAGAAAACCGATTAGCCTAAGTAAGGTGTACAGAAGGTAATAAGTAAAGACAAATAAAGGGATTAGAAAGAGGGAAAAGTAAATTGCGACTGCTATTCACGACCAAACCAAGTATTTCATCGCCACTCCTACTTCACCGTTGTATTTCTCGAGAACACTCTGTATCACTACGAAGATCCACAGTTATTTGGATACTCCATCGTATGGTTATATACGAACTCGAAGGGACTTGTTCCAGTTCGAGGATGGATTCTGGTTCAGGAGAAATAAGGATAAGGTTTATTCAGTTGTCTTTTATCATCACCCTCTCTCAGGTTACGAGTACTCCTAATGTTTAGGAGGGTACACCTATTACACTTATTGGATAGTCTTCTTTCAAATCATAGGCTGGTGCCGAACGGTAAGGAAGGAAGAAAACCATTTAGCCTAAAGAAGGTGTACAGAAGGTAATGACTAAAGACAAATAAAGGGATTTGGAGAGATGGCAAAGAAATATACGGTTACAGTTGTGAATCTGATAATGGAAGAGGCATTACTAGGAATACCCGGATACCCCTACGAAACATTTTCATTTTTCAGTTTCACTGTGCATTGTTTATAAAAAACTGATTTCCCAATTAGACACTTGCTCCAGGGTATGTATTTACCAGGTATGATTCTCACATCTGTATGCTTTTACAGATGATGAGTGGGAGTAAGTTATTGGGAATTAGGTGATCATCCTCATTATATCGGAATTCGTTGTAATTGGTGATATTTGAGGAAATCGCCTGCGTTGTTTGCCGGACGACAGATATTTGGTTTTGAATATCCGTTGTTATGCACCAATTTCAAATTAATATATCTGTACGTTTATTTTTATAAAGTGAGATATAACTTTTTGAAATTATGTCCATGACATTTACCTATATCAGTTGATGGTTAGGTAAGGAGCATTAAACAGCGGTGTAATTCTTCTTAACCATAAGTACAGTTTTCAACCTACGACGCACATGCTTTGAGTTATTAAACTCAGGGGACTTATACAAAGCATTGTATATTTCCAGTGTCCATTAGGACAGATGGGTTGGTCCTCGTACTATATTCTGTTTACTTGTGGCTTCTCTAGTTTTTAAACAAGTGTTTCGTAGAAATACAATGTCTATGTTTTGAGAAGTTATAGGTATAAGTGTAAAGTAGAGAACCAGGTGTTGCAAGTATCCGGATTCTTCAAGGTGATCGAAGATGTGGATACTTGTGTATGGTATTCAGTTGATAGTAATGGTTTTGAGAAACATGTTTCTCTTTCAGGTTACTCATGTTTGGATGCACTCCTAAGTTGAGTAATGTTGATCGGCCTCTCTCCATTTAGTTAACATGCACTGGAGACAGCTGCATGATTTGAATCTGGTTCCAATTGAATTAGTGCCTCTGTTTCTATATTAGATATAGAATGGCTCATATTTTAACGATGTTAAGGTATATGAAGTTGTCCGGCCTATGCTTAAAACCAGACTATGGATAACTCAAGGCACGTTTCTGTAATGGCTGTTTGTGGGTTGACCCGGGCTATGACGAGGGTTGACTTTCTTGTAAGTGCACGGCGGCGCCCCGGCCGTCAATCCGACGGCCAAATGCGGAAGCGGTGATAAACTTTAATTTTGCGAACTTAGCAAACCGGCACCACCGCGCACTAAACACCTGGATCGAACCATTAACTAGTCCTAGCTAACTACAAGACGGGTTAGAGATATACCGAGTGATCCGAGTCCTCCGGTCTTCTCGTCGTCGTCCCGATCTCCTGCGGAAACTCCGGTCATCGCCTCCTCGCCGGAAGGGCACCACATCGCCTGCATCTTTTACGGGCTCCCACCTTAATATCGAGGCAACTCGGGCCCGAAGTTGGCTGGCCGACGCGTCCGAGATTTCCTGTAGAACGTGTAGTGTAGAGGCTATGTCTCATTTGGGGTTTGTTGCCTTTGAAGATGATGGAGGAATGAGGTTAAGAAAAATGGTGCTTTCATTTTTCATGCAAGGAAATTGAGATGAAGAAAATTGCCACATGCAAAATGGAACTCTCTCATTTCCTCCCAAAGAAGTGGCCGGCCTATATCATTGTGAGAATGGTGGAGGGAAAAATACAAATCATGAAGGGAGGTGATGGTAGGAGAAAGCAAGAGGTGACCACATCCAAAAAGAAATGATAACTAAATCAAATCAACCCTCATTTCATTTCTTATCACAAAAAGCAAGCCATCATGAAAAGCAAAGATGCTTAATCTTTCATAATGACACAAATGCATAAAACCCCTCCGTACCTTAACAACGTTAAGATATGAACTGTTCTATATCCAATATAGAACCAGAGGCACTGATTTAATTGAACCAGATTCAAATCATGCAGCTGTCTCCAGTGCATGTCCACAAAATGGAAGCAGGCCGATCAGCGTCACTCAACTTAGGAATGCTTCCAATTATGAGTAACCCGAAAGAGAAGCAAGTTCTCTTAATCATTACTATCAACTGAATACCATACACAAGTATCTACATCTTCGATCACTTTGAAGAATCCCGATACTTGCAATACCTGGTTCTCTACTTTATTCAAATACCTATAACTTCTCAAAACTTCGACCCTGTGTTTCTACGAAACACCTGTCTAAGAACTAGAGAAGTCATAAGTAAACAGAATACAGTACGAGGACCAACCCCTCTGTCCTCATGGACCCTGGACAACATACAATACTCTGTATAAGTCCCTTGAGTCTGATAACTCATTCACTGTGTGTCGTAGGTTGAAAACTGTACTGTGGTTATGAAGAATTACACCGCTGTTTAATGCTCCTTACCTAACCATCCATTGATATAGGTAAATGTCATCGACATAATTTCAAAAAGATATATCTCACTCTATAAAAATAGACATACAGATGTATCAATTTGAAATTGGTGCATAACAACGGATATTAAAAACCAAATATTTGTCGTCTGGCAAACAACCCAGGTGACTTCCTCAAATATCACCGATTACAACGAATCCCGATATAATGAGGATGATCACCCAATTTCCAATAACTTACTCCCACTCATCATCTGTAAAACCATACAGATGTGAGAATCATACCTGGTAAATACATACCCAGGAGTAAGTGTCTAATCGGGAAATCAGTTTTCCATTAACAGTACACAGAGAAACTGAAACATTGAAATGTTTCGTTGGGATATCCTGGTATTCCTAGTAATGCCTCTTCCATTATCCAGATTCACAACTGTAACCGTATAATTCTTTGCCACCTCTCCAAATCCCTTTATATGTCTTTAGTCATTACCTTCTGTACACCCCTTTAGGCCAAATGGTTTTCTTCCTTCCCTACCGTTCGGCACCAGCCTATGGTTTGGAAGAAGACTATCCAATAAGCAAAATGGGTGTACTGTCCTAGTCCTAGGAACACTCGCAATGCGAGAGAAGGTGAAGATAAAAGACACCTGAATGTACTTTATTCCTATTTCTCCTGAACCAGAATCCATCCCCGAACTGGAACAAGTTCCTTTCGAGTTCGTATATAACCATACGATGGATTATCCAATAAACTGGGATCTTCGTAGTGATACGGAGTGTCCTGGAGAAATACAAAGGTGATTTAGGATTGGCGAAGAAATACTTGGTTTGGTCGTGAATAGCAGTCGCAATTTACTTTGCCCTCTTACTAATCCCTTGCTTTGTCTGAACTTAATACCTTCTGCACACCATCGTTATGCTAATTGGTTTTCTTCATTCCCCACCGTTCGGCACCAGCCTAAGGTTTGGAAGAAGACTATCCAATTTGCGTAATAGGTGTACTATCTCCTAAGCCAAGGAGTACTCGCAATCTGAGAGAGAAGGTAAAAGGAAAAGACAATTGAATAGTCATATTCGTTTTCTCCAGAACCGGAAACAATCCTCGAATTCCTTCGAGTTCGTATATAACCATACGATGGTTTTGTCCAATGGAAGTGGACGTTCGTAGTAAAACGGGGTGTCCTGGAGAAATGAGTAAAAGTAGGAGTGGCAATGAGGTTTGCAACTCTGACAAACCAAAAGCCAGTGTTAAGAAGGTTCGGTCAACTTGGTCACTGAGTCATAGTCTTAGGGTCGGGTCAATGGTCGCCGCCAAAGAGAGAGAGAAAAGAAACACTCAGCATGCACTCTATCCTAGATCAGAATGGTTATCACTTTTTCTAATCAGGAAACCTCCCACTGTAACGTCAAATTCTTCTCCAAACCTCAAAGAAGAATTAGCCGGGATCACCCGAGGAGTAAGCCAACTCATCAGTGGGAATCGGGATCCAACTATCATCGCATGATAACGTGACAGAATCCTCTCACGTTATCACACTCCAGAAGGTATGCGCATATCTGGCAAGTTTCAGTTCTTTTGAAACTCCCGATGTGGATTTTTACCCCATGCTCTTATGACCTTGGCGTGAGGTCAAAATATCATAAGTCACATGTCAAGTTCTACCCATCATTTTCCTGGTTAATTTGAACCCACCCGTACATACCCTTGACGTAGGCCAAAATAGTAGTACGACTGTCCCAAACCAACGCATCTATCTATGCAGCAGATAAATACCCGGCAGCTACCAAACACTATGCCTTGGCGTGAGGTCAAAATACTTAGCTTGAATACTACCGAATATTTAACTGAAATGATGGAGGGCTACGAATGGTTTCTGGCGAAAACCTTTAACGTAATGAACTTGATATCGTTGAAGGAACTGATAGCTTTTAAAAAAATAGTTACGAAAACCTTTGCTAAAGAGGTCACTCCCGGTGAAGGGATCTCGGCTCTTTCCCCTTAGAATGAGGTGCAGGATATTCCAACTGAATACCACGATGCAAAGCAAAAGTTATCGGCTATAGTGAAGTTATTGCCCTGACGCAAACTTCTGTCCAAGGGGTCACTCCCGGTGAAGGGATCTCGGCCCTTGCCTCGTCGACTGAGGAGCAGGATATTCATAACCGAATACCACTGTGCAAAACAAAAGAGAACGCCCCTGCAATAACAGCTTTTGAAAAAGTGTTCCAACAACATCAGAAAAGGTTTGTTTATCTCGCATTGATCCAAATCAACGCAGTCCCATCAATTGATCACACCACAAAGAACGAAAATATACTGATGTACGTATATGCCATCCGCATTCGCCACTGGGTCCCGTCATTACCCGTTAGGTTAGCTAACTAACGACAGAGCGGGGACTGGACTAGCGCGGATGTAAAACATATACAACATCTACTAATATATATACCAATATATTATATTCGCTCAAGGCGTGATAAAAATGCAACATCACAGAAATGTACAGCATCACAGAATAATACAGATATCTGGGATCCCCGGGTTTCACAGAGCCACTACTGAAACCCGACGTTCCCCTGGTCGTGTGGATAGCCTGTGCAATGAAAACCTAGACCCCTACGGGCGCGGCAAGTCACCCGCCAAAACCTGAAGCGAGGCAGCCCCCTTCAGCACCGTGAATGGACCACACAGCACTTCATGGAATCCGGTAACTTGGGCACCCCTCCTGGGTCAACCTGTACCCCCTACGAGTGCGGCGAATAGCCCGCCAATCCTAGAGTGAAGCCCCCTCCGTCTCAATGCCATGAGATGCGGGCTTGTTGCCTTCCAGAACCCGGCTATCCATGCACCCCTCCGCGGGGTAATCCTAGTACAGAAAGTAAAATATACATACAACGGGTACATCGACCACAACCTGGCCGTGCCCCAAAAAAAAATAATACAATCAAGCAGTGACGGCAGTCCAGATGTCGGACGCTCGCCCCGCAATATCAAATGTACATAATACAACCACAACTGTACTAGCATTGCATCCAGGCTATCCCCCACGACCGATCCGCAACATCACAGCAAAACACAGAACATCAACGTGAAAGTCACGTTCGCAAATCCGTCTAACCGGGCTATAGCAGTTAGACTGGATTTACCGATCAAGTGACATTCACGGTCGCAGATATAATGTAAATACTGTGAAATAATGTGTTTAAAATATCTGATCGATCAAAAATTAACAAGTGGGCCCCCAAGCAATACTGTAGCACTCACAGAAATTCTGGGCCCAATTTTAATATTCCAAAACCCCTAAAATCAGCCCACAAGCCCACTGCAAAAAATTGGTGAAGTGAAGCCAACTTCCTGCGGCGGAACCGCGGCCAAAGAGGGGCTAAGGCCGCGGTTCCGCGGTCGTACGGAAGGATCACGTTACCAAATTTTTGCAGTGTTCTTACAATTCTCTACACATCATTCTGGGACAACCTGAAAAATTTTTGGGCTTCAAAAAATTTCGACAGAAACTGATGTGAAGGAAAATACAGTTTTTGGAAAATTGTTCGATCGGAAATGTAAAACACATTAAACCAAGCTAGACTATGTTAATGGCAAGGCTCTGATACCACTGTAAGTGCACGGCGGCGCCCCGGCCGTCAATCCGACGGCCAAATGCGGAAGCGGTGATAAACTTTAATTTTGCGAACTTAGCAAACCGGCACCACCGCACACTAAACACCCGGATCGGACCATTAACTAGTCCTAGTTAACTAAAAGACGGGTTAGAGATATACCGAGTGATCCGAGTCCTCCGGTCTTCTCGTCGTCGTCCCGATCTCCTGCGGAAACTCCGGTCGTCGCCTCCTCGCCGGAAGGGCACCACATCGCCTGCATCTTTTAAGGGCTCCCACCTTAATACCGAGGCAACTCGGGCGCGAAGTTGGCTGGCCGACGCGTCCGAGTTTTGCTGTAGAATGTGTAGTGTAGAGGCTATGTCTCATTTGGGGTTTGTTTCCTTTGAAGATGATGGAAGAATGAGGTTAAGAAAAATGGTGCTTTCATTTTTCATGCAAGGAAATTGAGATGAAGAAAATTGCCACATGCAAAATGGAACTCTCTCATTTCCTCCTAAAGAAGTGGCCGACCTATATCATTGTGAGAATGGTGGAGGGAAAAATACAAATCATGAAGGGAGGTGATGGTAGGAGAAAGCAAGAGGTGACCACATCCAAAAAGAAATGATAACTAAATCAAATCAACCCTCATTTCATTTCTTATCACAAAAAGCAAGCCATCATGAAAAGAAAAGATGCTTAATCTTTCATAATGACACAAATGCATAAAACCCCTCCTCAAATACCAATTTGCACAATTGCAAATTATTCCCTCCATCGGAAAAGTCCGGCCGGGAACGAACAAAGGAAAACCGGCCGGAACAGAAAGCAAACTGGCAACTCCAGAAAATTGGTCCCGTAATAAATTACAGGAAAAACCCCGATACTGTGCATACACACCCGCATTTGTATTCCCACTGAACACAAATGCAAAGAGACCAAATCTACACTGTACTATACTAGGATCCGGCTTAAACCAAAGCCAGCTAGTAATATCTGTTCGATCCTGATCCGTGCAATACCGCACGTATCTGATCGAACCCTGCCATATTTGCATACGGCCCCTAGTACTAACCGTCCGATCATGATCTGTGTAATACCGCACGTATCTGATCGAACCCTGCCATATCTCCATACGGCCTCTACAGCGTTTCGCCCGAAAGCTTGAGTAACTGAAAGTATGGTGGACTCTAAAGACTCGTCAATACTATGGCTGTGGATTTAACCACTAGCACGTCAGAGGTATAAGCCAATACGTGACGGGCCACCAGCTATTGACCAAAAGGGAAGTCGATGAGCGAACTCATCCTGACACCCTACTGAGCCTGTCAGTGACAATATCCGTACAGTCCGGTCCGTTCGTCTATGAGCATCGCATGGCGGGCCTAAGGGGTTGGTAAAAGTCAGACCCCAAAAAGCGGTACAAGTCGTGTCGGAGTGTAGCCCAGAACACCCTGAGATACTACTGGAATACCTACCAGTAAATCTCCTGCCTTGGCCAAGGATTTCGTGTAATGGCTCTCCTAGACGCAGCGCGACCTCACCCCCAATACCGGGAGAGACGAACCCCTGAAGATCCGCTCACTGCCTCCATGTGGCTCGGGACTGTACCCAACTAAAACCTGTTTGCACGACTCCTTTGAGCCGTGGTAGGGTAGTAATCAAAGCACAGTGGGAACTCACACGAGACAAATGACGATCCCCAGGTCGATGAACTAACCTGTACACATGTCACCAGGGAACTGCTATCTGACGTCAGGTATAAGACCAACTAGCATGTTCTCGGCGAGTCCTGTCCGGTGTACTCATAACCCAATGAGCATCTGTATACATCTTAGGTGAACCAACTGACACCAGTAGCTTGTGAGACCGGCCACCGCCCCTCGTCGGGGTCTCGACTGTATACACTAGTCTACTATGGAGTATCGATGCCCTGTCTCGAAACTCCCACGACTAGGGACCTTTTAAGGATGTGCTTATAGACTACCAACTCCCACGTATATGATCGCCCTCATACTGCTGGCAGTCAAGCAAGAATCCTAGGGGCTCTATCAACGTGCAATAGCGACCTGTAAGGTTACCTAAAGCAGTACACGATGATAAAGGTAAACCAGATAGCATACTATCATCTCGAGTAAGACTGTCCTACCGGGATAGGTCCTCCCTCAATCATTGCAATCACGTGCCTGTGATCCAATAATTGACTCTGAGGGCACTATCTCCAACATTTCTACCATCTGGAAGACCAATAGTGATATTGTTCTTGACTCGCCATAGTTTTAATAAAAATGGATTT
Organism: Agapanthus africanus; assembly: GCA_030015575.1. NCBI lineage: Eukaryota > Viridiplantae > Streptophyta > Magnoliopsida > Asparagales > Amaryllidaceae > Agapanthus > Agapanthus africanus. The sequence goes on from JASDDO010000010.1 coordinate 293,251,304, forward strand.
CTTTTCAGAAAACAGTAGTGGGAGTATGGTAGAACTGGAAGTGATTCAAGAACCACAAACGATTACTGAAAATTTAGTAAGAACCTAAAGATTCAATCAGGGTTGACATTCCATTGGCCACTCCGTAGATATGGTGGGTAACCTCAGGCACTCGAGAGGTACTTCGGTATACTCAAAGATGGTGACAGGGAGGTTCTTGTTTACCCAGACTTGACACTACTGTTGTTCCAAGCTATGAGACCCGGCAGGAGGATGAGTATAGCGTCGTTCTGAACTGGCTTTAGAAATGCACGTGTATATTATTCTGCCAGAGGGTTGTCGTAGTCAGTGGGAGCAGCGGAAGCATAGTGGACAAGTGGTTTATGTCTATTTATAGACTAAAGCAGATATAGCGGAGATAGATCATCTATTTTTGATGTGACAGTCATGGATTTTGACTTCATCAGAATAGGGGATGGATCTGTTAAGAAGGTAGTAGGGTGTGATGTCCTGGTATTTGGATGACATACACATAGTAGGAAGTGATATTCCTATACTACGATCGGTTATATTTTGGTTGTCACACAGTAGTTTCTCCACATAAGATATAGATATAATATCAGGCATTCTGGTTACTAGATCAATGGTTTTAGATCTAGATTTGGGTGGTTTCCCAATCTGGGTACTTAGACAGCATTCTACAGGTATTTTAGAATGGACGACTCCTGGCACGGTAGTATACCTGCAGGTGATGGAGTCACCCTCTCTAAAAGTGTCTTACAGACTAAAGGGGAGAGGGATGTGCATGATTGACATATCACTTACTTAGGCAATTGAGTCGATCATGAGATGTCAAGTACCACACCAGATGTTGTTTTTGCACAAGATGCAATAAGTTGATATTAGTCCAATCCTGGAGAAACATTCGGAAGAAGTTTTAGAACATAAGTGGATGTTCTAGGGATTTGATAACGGCAGCCTCTTTCGGGATACGGTTATCATTCCAGGCTTCTAAGGTGACCTGGATGACAGAGTGACTGTTAGAGTTATAGTTTTCCCTCTGACGAGGGGCAGTAGTTTGGACAGGTGGTCCAAGCGGATACTGAGGGAGGCATGGCGCAGGATACTGATTAAATTCAGTTGTCGATACAGTCTAAGAAGTTTGGATTTGAAGTTCATTTATGAACTAGGTCCCATCAGATATCCAGACATATTCTAAGACAGGTATTGCTCATTTCGGGAGATGGCTTTCTCCGCGAACTTGAGATAAAGAGAGACATAGAAAGAAACATCAGACCGGATCCACTCACTTAGGCTATTCCTCGAACGCAATAGTTTCACAAACCGGCTTTGTGAGACTGATTAGTAGAGGAGTTGGGTGTTCGGTATCACACGGGCTGTGAGTACGCGACATCGCAATAATTAGCCTTGAGTGCAAGTGGGAGATTGTTGGATATAGTGCCCTCAAAGTCAATTATTGGATCACAGGCACGTGATTGCAATGATTGAGGGAGGACCTATACCAGTAGGACAGTCTTACTCAAGATGATAGTATGCTATCTGGTTTAACTTTATCATCGTGTACTGCTTTAGGTGATATTATAGATCACTATTGCACGTTGATAGAGCCCTTAGGATTCTTGCTTGACTACCAGCAGTATGAGGGCGATCATATACGTGGGAGCTGGTAGTCTATAAGCACATCCTTAAAGTGTTCCCTAGTCGTGGGAGTTTCGAGACTGGGCATCGATACTCCATTAGTAGACTAGTGTATACGATCGAGACCCCGACGAGGGGCGGTGGCTGGTCTCACAAGCCATTGGTGTCAGTTAGTTCACCTAAGACGTATACAGGTGCTCATTGGGTTATGAGTACACCGGACAGGACTCGCCGGGAACATGCTAGTTGGTATTATACCTGACGTCAGATAGCAGTTCTCTGGTGACATGTGTACAGGTTAGTTCATCGACCTAAGATCTTCATTTGTCTCGTGTGAGTTCCCACTGTGCTTTGATTACTACCCTACCACGGCTCAAAGGAGTCGTGCAAACAGGTTTTAGTTGGGTACAGTCACGAGCCACATGGAGGCAGTGAGCGGATCGGTAGGGGTTTCGTCTCTCCCGGTATTGGGGGTGAGATCGCGCTGTGTCTAGGAGAGCCATTACACGAAGTCCTTGGCCAAGGCAGGAGATTTACTGGTAGGTATTCCAGTAGTATCTCAGGGTGTTCTCGGCTATACTCCGACACGACTTGTACCGCTTTTGGGGGTCTGACTTTTACCAACCCCCTAGGCCCGACATGCGATACTTATAGACGAACGGACCGGACTGCACGGATATTATCACTGACAGGCTCAGTAGGGTGTCAGGATGAGTTCGCTCATCGACCTCCCTTTTGGTCAATACCTGGTAGCCCGTTACGTACAGCTAGTACATGTTAGTGTATATGTCCTAGAGGCCATTACTGTATCATACTAGTTTGTATATTACTTGATGGAAGCTTGGAATATTCACAGTTGTATATACAATCTTGCTCGAAATGGTAGTATGCTACTTGGTTTGTCTCTGCTTTAATATGTGCATGTGTTTCTTTTAGCATATTGTTGTTATACATATTAGTAGAGCCCTTAGGATTATTGCTTGATTACCAGCGTTGTGATGGCGCTCACACTCGTGGGAGCTGGGTAATCCATAAGCACATCCTTATATAGGTCCCTAGTCGTTGGACTATCGAGACAGGGCATCGATACTCCAGAGTAGACTAGCGTATGCGCTTCTCATCCCAGTTTGGGAGACAGTCTGTCCCACAGCCGTCAGTACGTCGTACTTGAGATAGTATGCGGGTGCTCGTTAGGTTACGAGTACACTGGACAGGACTCGTCGGGAACTGTTGGTTGGTATTATACCTATCGTCAGTTATCAGTTCCCAGGTGACATGAGTACAGCTTAGCCCGCTGACTTGACACTGTCACTTCGCCTCGAGTGTGTTCCCACTGCACTTTGATTACTACCCTACCACGGCTCAAAGGAGTCGTGCAAACAGGTAGTTTTTGGGTGCAGTCCCGAAGCACTTGGAGGCAGTGACGGTTAGACAGGATTCGTCTCTCCCGGTATTGGGGGTTGACATCGCGCTGTGTCCAGGAGAGCCATTACACAAGTAGTTCCTGGCCAAGGCAAGCGAGATATACTGGTAGGTTTCCAGTGTTATCTCAGGGTGTTCTGGGCTACACTCCGACACGACTTGTACCGCTATTAGGGGACTGACGTTCACCGCCCCCCTAGGCCCGCCATGCGAGGTATCAGACGAACAGACCGGACTGTACGGAGACTGTCACATACAGGCTCAGTAGGAGTTCAGATGGGGTCACCTCGTCAGTCTTCTTATTGGCATCTACCTGGGGACCGTTACGTACAGCTAGTGCCGCTTGCGGTCTGTGGTTAAACCCACTGCCAGCGTAGTGTCGAGTCTTTAGAGTCCCACACAGAGAGCTATTCGCCTTTAGGCAAAATGAGTAGAGGTCGCATGGTTTTGCGACAGGGTTCGTTCACATCCGCGCACTTGTGCACGTTTGTTGTCCGGACAGCTTATACTAGCGGGCTTTGGTTTAAGCCAGATCCTAGTATATGATTTGGGATTGGTTTTATCTCTTTGTATCCGTGTTCCTCGGATCACGAATACAGGTGCGTATGCACAGTTGCTTGAGACAGAGAGAGAGGACTTTGATTAGGGTTAATGACCATTATCATTTTATTAACCCTAATGCTTATGTGTGTATTATGGTTAATTGATATTAGTTTAATATAATTGTGCATGGTTATGGTTGTTGACCATTTGACATTCTTGACTTGTTGACCTAGGTTGACACTTTGACCATCATCATTTCATTTGGAAGATACTCTTTGATCCTTGCAATTTGCATTTAAAATGAAATGATAATGGTCATGTCTTGATTAAGCCATGACAATTATCTCACTAATTATCTATTTACAATAATTCACACATATATGTGAGAATGCTTCATATTTTCTCTCATTCTATCATTTACTTTCTCTCTCTTGCTCTTCCTCTTCCTCAAGCTCTCCCCTCTCATGTGTTGAGAAACACTTGAACTTGAGAAAAACCTCTTCTTGATAATCTCTACTCTCATCTAGGGTTCTAGAATTAGCACTTCTAGCACCCTAGTTACTTCTAGCTTGGAGTTGAAGCCAAAGGTTGAGGCTTTCGGGTGGATCTTTCTTCGACGTGAGAAGACGACAAAGGTGATCCCTTTCTACTACTCCAAAGAGCAAGGAGAGAAGGACATAAAGCCCTAGGTATAACCATTCTACCCTTTAGCAAGTTTCTAGTTAGCTTTAGCTTGTTTTTGTTTAGCAATGATCCTTCTTTGTCTAGTCCATGTTGCCAAAAGTGATAAAAATCCGATTTTTATTCCGTTTTCCACCTCCCCGCAAGCACCGGGGTGGGCAACGTGGACTTACAGTGGTATCAGAGCCTAACTAAACATAAACTAGCTAGGTAGTAAAGTGTATGGAAGTTCAATCGGAAAAATCGCAAAACCGAGTTTACAAAACCCTAACTTTCTGTTAATTTTTTTTCTGTTCAAAATAAAATAAATCGTACGTCAAAAATCATCTCAGGGTTTTGTGAAGAAAGCCACCAAAGACGATCCAGTGAATCGTTCAAAGCGCCGCAGTTCCGCGGCAATAGCAAGCTATTGCCGCGCAACCGCGGCCGTTTTGACTCGGTTTTGGGTCGAGTTTGGTGCAGTGTTTTTCTGGCTTGGTTTTGGGATTTTTAAGATGGTTTATTTGTGCCCAGGTTTTCCAGAAAAGAAATTTGTTTTTGGGGGCCTATAAATCCGTATTTTTGATCGAACTTCACTACACTTTGACTAAAGGGTTATATCTGTGATGTTTATATGTATTGAACGTCGGCTAATCGCTATATGTCGATTAGTGGGGGTTATACATATCTGTGATATGTGTTTGATGCTGGTATGTGTATATGAATGCGTTGGATTGTCGCGGGTGAATAGCCGGGGTGGATGTGAGATGAGTGTTTCTTTTTCTTTCATTCATTGTAATATGTAAATTGATGTAATAATATTTGTATGGCCGCGCAACCGGGTCGAGGTTGTAGCCGTCATTGTATAATTCTTTTTACTGTTTTTGCTCCTAGGATAGACCCATGGAAGGGGTGCACAAACTACCGGGTATCTCGAAGTGCCGAGTGGCCTACTCACGGTGTTGAGGGAGGTTGCTTCGCTTCGGGTACTTGGCGGGTAGTTTGCCGCACCCGTAGGGGTCTTGGGTGGGGTATCGGCTATTCACTGCGACCGTGTAATCCTCTTTTCGTTGCAGGCTCGAACGGATTGCAGATTCCTAGTATATCCAATGTATTCATCTGTGATCAGTAATGTCTATCATTGCTATATACTTATATATGATAACTATTTAGGCGTTGCTTATGTTTTACAGCCGTGCTAGCCCAGCCCCCGCTCTGTCGTTAGTTAAGTAACCTAACGGGTGATGACGGGGCCCCGTGGCGAATGCGAATGGATAAGCGTACGTCATATTTTGGTTGTTTTCTGCAATGGTAGGATTAAATGATAGGACGCATTAAAAGAACTAATGCAAGAAAATAAACCAAGTAAAAGTCGATTGGAACACTTTGAAAACCACTCGGTTCTTTTCAAAACTAAACTTTTAAACGCGGAGCTTGAACCACTCCTTTTAAAAGCTATCTCGTTCCATCGATTATATCAAGTTCACTACGTTCACGGTTTCACCAAAACCATTCGTAGCCCTCCGTCATTCCACATGAATGGTCAAAAAGTATTCAAGCTATGTATTTTGGCCAAAGTCAAGGCATAGTGATTGGTAGCTATTGGATATTCATGTGCAGCATAGATAGATGCGTTGGTTTGGGACAGTCGTGCTGCCATTTTGGCCAAAGTCAAGGGTAGGTACGGGTGGGTCCAAATTAACCAGGAGAATGATGGGTAGAACTTGACATGTGACTTATGATATTTTGGCCAAAGTCAAGGTCATAAGAGCATGGGGCAAAAATCCACATCGGGAGTTTCATAAGTACTGAAACTTGCTAGCGGTGCATACCATTTGGAGTATGATAATTCTGGTAGGATTCCTTCGGTTTTATCACGCGATGATATTTGGATCCCGATCCTACTGTGAGTATATGCTACTCTTCGGGAAAACTCTCACTTAACGATCAATGCTATAAACCTAGTAGGTGTCTAGAAAGGTGTTAGCGGGGCTACGCCCACAGGGAAAAGAGGTTCTTAAATTAAGGAACTTCGCGAAAGCGTTGGAAAACCTCCCTCGAAGTACCGACACTGGCCTGGTTGAACGGTTAAGCAAGTATTGTACGGTGAGAATGATCCCGACTAATCCTTTCTTTACGGTTTGAGGAGGGATTTGAGAGACAGTGGGGGCCATCCAGTTTAGACAAACTAAAAACCACTCTAAACTTGCAAGAGCATCATGCTAAAGTGTTTCTTTTCTCTCTCCTAATTGCGGCGACCATTCAACATGACCGGACTTAAGTTATTACTAGATAAAAACATATTGACAGGGCCAAACTACAAAGATTGGCTCAGGAATGTCAAGATGGCAATCACTTACGACAAGTTGGGGTATGTCCTTACCACCAAAGCTCTCCCTGTCCCAGGTCCCAAAACCAGTGTCGTAGATAGGGAAATCTACAAGACCTGGGAAATAGATTGCGCGAAGGCCAAATGCCTCGTACTAGCCTCGATGGACAACGAACATCAGAGGAGGCACGAGAATATGGACCTAGAGTCCATATTTCTTCATACAAAAGAACTGTATGGAGAGCAGTCTCGTATCGGCAGATACGAAGTGTCGAAGAAGTTGTTTTCGGCAAGGTTGGCCGTCGGATCATCGGTAGCGGAACACGTGCTTAAGATGATTGGCTACATAGAGGAGCTCGCGGACCTTGGGACCACGTTGGAGAATGAACTCTATACTGATTTGATTCACCAGTCCCTTCCTTCCACTTACGCCCAGTTTATCCTTAACTTCAACATGCAAGGAAAGGAGGTTGAACTTTCCGAACTTCTGAACATGTTGAGGAGTGCTGAGGGCACCCTACAGAAAGGTAGGGAGACATCCACTTTGTTTGTAGGAGGATCTTCCTCTTCTAGATCCAGGGCGAAAGCCAAGGGTAAGAAGAAGAAAGCCCCCGCCAAACCAAGAGGCGGTGTCAGTAAAGTGGATACGAAGGGAAAGGGAAAGGCAACAAAGATAGCGGGAAAGCTGGTGGGGAAGGAAGAATGCTTCTACTGTCACAAAAGTGGTCACTGGAAACAGGATTGCAAGGCTTGGAAGGCCAGAACACAGGATTTGAAGCGAGTTGCGGCTTCATCTTCAGGTGTGTATGTTATTGAAAACTGTCTATCAATAAACTCTACATCCTGGGTATTGGATACCGGATCAGGATCTCATATCTGTAATTCTTTGCAGGCGTTGAGAAAGCGTAGAGTTTTGAAGGCAGGTGACATGACCCTCAGAGTTGCGAACGGTGCTAGCATGGATGCTGAGGCCATGGGGGACTATCACCTGGGATTGTCGGATGGACACTTTTTGGTTTTGCGTAGTTGTTATTATGTACCAAATGCAACCTGTAATATCATTTCTGTATCTTTATTATCTAAAGAAGGTTATGAATTTGCATTTGTAAGTAATGTAGTGAACATTCACCTTAATCAAGTTTTGATTGGGTCAGGTACATTGAACAACGGTATATACGTATTAAACCAATCACAGATTTTCAATGTCCTGAATACACACAAAAGAAAGTCTCCAGAAATCAATAAAACTTTCTTATGGCATTGTAGACTCGGTCACATTAATGAGAGAAGGTTGACGAAGTTGCACACAGAAGGATATTTGGATCCGTTCGAATATCAATCGTATGCAACTTGTCAATCCTGTCTCAGAGGAAAGATGACAAAGACTCCGTTCACTGGACATGGAGTAAGAGCAAGCGAGCTCTTGAAACTCGTACACAGCGACGTGTGCGGTCCAATGTCTACACATGCGCGAAGCGGTTATTCTTACTTCATTACTTTTACGGATGACTTTTCAAGGTACGGTTATGTCTTCTTAATGAAACATAAATCCGAGGCTTTTGAAAAATTCCAGGAATATAAGAATGAAGTAGAAAAACAAACAGGCAAAAGTATCAAGGCACTAAGATCTGATCGAGGTGGTGAATACTTGAGTGCCGAGTTCCTGGGTTACTTAAAAGAGAATGGAATTCTCTCTCAGCTTACTCCTCCATACACTCCGCAACATAACGGTGTATCGGAGAGACGGAACCGAACCCTATTGGATATGGTACGGTCCATGATGAGTAACGCTGAGTTGCCGCGATCGTTCTGGGGATATGCGCTAGAATCAGCTGCATACCTTTTGAACCGAGTTCCAACTAAGACTGTGCCTACTACACCATATCAGATGTGGTGTGGGAAGAGACCCTATCTTAATCACATTAAAACATGGGGATGTCCAGCTTTTGTAAAAAAGCAGCATGCGGACAAGCTCGAGGCACGCTCAGTACAGTGCAAGTTTGTGGGATATCCAAAGAACTCCAAGGGATATTTCTTCTATTGCGAAGAGGAACAAAAGGTTTTTCTTTCTCGCCATGCCCACTTTCTAGAACACCAGTTCATAGAAAAAGAAATAAGTGGGAGCGCAATAGAACTAGAAGAAATTCCAGAACCACGAGCTATTATTGAAAGCTTAGTAGAACCAGAGGGTTTGAAAGATCAGGACATTCCCACGCCACACCGCAGGAGTAGTAGGCAATCTCATCCGCCCGAGAGATACTACGGTTTTCTCATTGACGGGGATAGAGAGGATTGCATCATAGATTGTGATGAGCCTACTAGCTTCCAGCAAGCCATTCAGAGCGTCGACTCGGCAAAATGGCTGGATGAAATGCGGACCGAAATGGAGTCCATGTACACCAACAAAGTATGGACGTTGGACATTGCTCCAGATGGGGTAAAACCCATAGGTTTCAAGTGGATCTTCAAAAGAAAGATTGGTGTAGATGGACAGGTTGAGACCTATAAAGCTAGACTGGTTGCAAAGGGTTTTCGTCAAAGACCTGGTTTGGACTATGACGAAACCTTTTCTCCAGTAGCTATGCTGAAATCCATTCGGATCCTTCTTGCCATTGCTGCCTTCCACGATTATGAGATTTGGCAGATGGACGTAAAGACAGCTTTTCTAAATGGACATTTAGAGGAGTGTGTCTATATGGACCAGCCAGAGGGTTTCATTCAGAGTGGGAGCAGCGGAAAGGTGTGCAAGTTGCTTAAGTCCATTTATGGACTAAAGCAGGCAACGCGGAGTTGGAACATCTGTTTTGATGAGACGGTCAAGGAATTTGGCTTTATCAAAAATCCAGATGAACCAAGCATCTATTGTAGATTTGTAGCGAGAACTGTAGTATTCCTCGTTTTATACGTGGATGACATTCTCTTAATAGGAAATGACATTCATATGCTACAATCTGTCAAGGGGTTCTTGTCACACAGGTTCTCCATGAAAGACCTGGGTGATGCCTCATACATTCTGGGTATCCGGATCTACCGTGACAGATCCAAGAGGATATTAGGACTTTCGCAGTCCAGGTACATCGACACCATACTGAAGAGATTCAGTATGGAAGATTCCAAGCGCAGTAATCTACCGGCTTGTCACGGGATCACCCTCTCCAAAGAGATGTCTCCCAAGACTGATTTGGAGAGGGATCGCATATCTATTATACCCTATGCTTCTGCGGTAGGCTCTATAATGTATGCGATGTTGTGTACCAGACCGGATGTGGCTTATGCACTGAGTGTGGTAAGCAGGTATCAGTCAAACCCTGGATAGAAACATTGGATAGCAGTAAAGAACATTCTCAAGTACCTGAGAAGGACTAAGGAGATGTTCTTGGTGTATGGCGGAAAAGACCTCCAGATTGAGCCCTTTGCTGACTCCAGCTTCCAGAGTGACAAGGATGATTCCAAGTCCATGTCGGGTTTTGTCTTCACCCTCAATGGAGGGGCGATGTGTTGGAAGAGCTCCAAACAGGAAACCGTTGCTGACTCGACTATGGAAGTGGAATACATCGCTGCATCTGATGCCGCAAAAGAAGCTGTCTGGATGAGGAAGTTCTTGAAAGAACTTCAGGTGGTTCCGTCTATTGTTGACCCAATACCTCTGTATTGCGACAACAACGGGGCTATAGCTTTAGCGAAGGAACCAAGGTCCCATCAGAAATCCAGACACATCTTAAGGCGGTATCACCTGATCTGGGAGATCGTGGATCGCCAGGAGATCGAGATTCGGAGGGTTGCTTCAGAAGATAACACAGCAGATCCATTCACCAAGGCCTTGCCCCAGACTCAGTTCAAGCGGCTGATCGAGATGATAGGTCTTCGATACGCCAGTACATGGCCTTAGTGCAAGTGGGAGATTGTTAGTGTATATGCCCTAGAGGCCATTGATCGCACGCTTTTGGCGTGTCGGATGTTCAAAGAATTTAAGTGTAACCGCGATCAGGACGGTGTCGCTTTGCAGCTAGCCGGTTGAGCACGGGTCGGTCCACAGGGAGATGGTGTTATCTTACCTTCTTGTTTTAGACGAGTTAATAAAGAATCTGTATGAGTGTTTTGTCTAACCTATGTGTTTATCTGCAAGTATAAAGTTGTTAAGAAAAATACGAGATTGTAAGCTAAGAAATCCGTACTCAAAAACCTTTGAGCCGAGTCTTGACCAATTGAAGCTAAGCAATCGGCAACAACGTGGATTAGGGGATTTAAGCGCGGTATTCGTGGAATCCGGCTTATTTACCCTTGTCCTTCCGTTCTTGTCTCTTGCTTTCGCCTCCGACCAAACCGAACGCAACCGGTCGCGGTTAGGAATCACCGTTACCTTGTCAGGGTACGGTGCCTAACGGAGCGCTTGCGTATGGTTTGGGCGAAGTTCAAATGGAAAATAACGGGAAAAGGAATTGGCAAAGAAATGTTAACTTATGAAACCGTATTAATTCTTAACAAGAACAATAATTACAACATTCACAATATAAACAAAAGAGAACAAAAAGAAAAGAACAAAGAAAAGAAAAGATACAAGTATTAAAGAGCATGAATAAAATGCATGAAATAAAATGCAAGTAATAAAAAGACAAGTAATAAAAAGCGAGTAATAAAAAGAATACGGAACTAGGACCCAAGCCAAGCATGTGCTCAATAGCCAACCCTTAAACTTGCAAGCTCAATGAAGAACTTGCAAGATCAAGGGAAGGGTAGAGAACGCATGTGAAATGAAGTGCTAGTCCGTGAGAAAATACGACCCTTGAGATCAATAACTAACTCTTAACCATTCAACCTCAATGAAGAGATTGAATGAGCAAGAGAAAGCAGAAATCTCAAGGGGGAGCAAACTAACAAGAAAGATAAAGAACCCTCATCTTCATTAATCTTCCACTCAAAAGCTCTCACTACAATGTCATGGAGAAAGAATGAAGAAGAGGAAGAAGAAGAACAAAACAACAAAAAAGAAGAACAAAGAAAGCTCTAAAAAATGCTCCCCTGGTTAAGCTCAAGTCTGCTGTATTTATAGGCTGGAGAATCGAATTCTAGGGTATCCACCAGAACATATTTGAAGTACCCAAAACACCCCTGAAGTTCGACAGTGAGAGGGCACTGTACGGCCGCGGATCCGCCGCCTATAGCCCCCTATGGCCGCGGATCCTCGCCCCTACTGTGGGTTTAGGGTGTGGGCTTTTGTGGCCTGCCCTGGTTTTCTGTTTCCTGTTGTTTGGTACATGTAGTTTCTGATAATCTTTCCAGAATATCTTTAGAATTCCAAGTCCAAGATTGCATTATCTTTCTTCACTTTTGACTTTATCTACCTCGAGCTCCGCGCACCCATTGATTCTTGTGCAGCCCACCTCGTGCTCTGTACTTTTCCCAGACATGAATGACCACTGTCATATGTCTTGTATCGGGAACCGGTACTCGGCACTGGACGGATATGGATGACCGGAACCCGGCTTTTATCTGCTGTCGACAGATGTTCTGCTTTTAGCGTAACTGTGGAGATTTTATCCTGATTTGCAATATTTGTACTGGAAACCTGTATTCTGTAAACATGTAACAAACACGGATTAAAAGTACCTACCTATAAACACACGAGCGTAAGAATGGGCGGTATAAAATGCAATATTCTGCTATGAACAAATACCCCCAAACTTAACTTTTGCTCGTCCCGAGCAAAACCAATTATTCACAAAAATAAAATGATAACCGCACTTTCGCAGGGAACGCGATTGCACTGAGCATGTGCAACAAGCCGTTAAACCTCTAGGTGTCCCTAGTAGGAGGAGTGTTGTCTCCTGAGGGTTTTCAGCGGATACTACCCACAAAATCCGGTCAAGCTAGTTTTGTAAAATAACTAAGATTCAAGCCCCTAAAGTTTTGTTTCAGAAAATAACAATTCTATAATCCTAAGTTTAGACTATCGAACCTTTAGTTTTCACACCTCGCTTCTTATTTAACTACAGGTTTTATATGTCTTTACGTGTAGTGCAAATAGTGCCGTTAAGTTCCAGAAAGGTCGATTAAAGTCATCATGTCGCACAATAAAGCCCAGATAACAATTTTAAAAGGATCACATAAGTTTTATAAAGAGTTAAGCATTTTTCAAGTTTCGTTTTCCAGTAAGGTTTCAACTTCATAATTTCTATCTTCCTTAACGGAAACTAAGTCGTATTTTTCACTCCACCTTTTTCTTGTTTTCATTTCATACACACCTCTGTGAACGTGCAATAGTCTTTATCATAGAATAAAACCTTCATATCTCCGTTAAAATTTTTTTTTATAAAAGCCTGTCTTTTATCAAGATTATTCTCACACAAAGAACCGTTAGGAATTTTAACTCGGAGAGAACACTTGCTTGACTTTGTTTTTATCTGGACTTTCTAGGCTTCTTAGCGAGCTTTGGGCCAATGCACCCAAACCAGTTGGTTTTAGGGTATTAAGTGTAGAAAACACCCCAGCGGACTTAATTACTCAAGTTACCTAGGTCCAAAAACAAAAAGACAGTTTTGCGTGAAAAACATGATGATTCAATACGAACGGAGATATAACCGGTAGTTCAATTATTTTTTGGATAAAAGACGTGTTTAGTGGGTTCGGTGTGTAATCATTCCAATCAAGTTTCAGATGGGTTATTTTTCAGACTTAGTTCCAATTAAGGCATCAATAACATTCCTTCATATTCACTTACTTCATAAACTATTCTTGATATTACTTATTTCAGAACAAACCTATTTGATCCTCAGAAAATCATTTATCTTATTTAAAAGTTTTTTTTTTTTAAACATAAAAGACTTGTCATCTAATTTCCAAGACTCACAACACGTGTAGTGTGATGTAAAGACGTATATCAGCTATAGTTAACTTCAAAGGAGAGTTATCTTTCAGGTTTTCAAAATCCAAACATAGGATTTAGTTATTCCTATCTTTTCAAACAAAAACCGTCGAATGTTGAATCAGAGTTCTTCCACAAGCTAACTTGACAAAAAAGTTTTTATATTTTTAGAAAATTTTCAGATTTTTATGGATTTTATGGATTTAATATGCAGATGCAAAATATACATATGAATGCGAAGGAAGAAAACTTACCGAGCACACCCCCAAACTTAAACTTGACAGTGCCCTCACTGTCAGGCTATACCAAGAGGGTCAAAATTGCCGGCGCTTCCTAAAAACAAATTATATACGAAACAAAAAAGGGAAAACCAAAAATATATACAAAAAATGTCCCCCCCCCAAACTTAAGTAAAACAGTGTTTCCACTGTTAAGCGTTGAAATTCAGGATTAGGGGAGAAAGAACAGTATCCATCTATACAAGGCCTTACACAGGCCAAAAGTTAACACCAACCATTCAAAGATTTTATCATGGTAAAGCAGTGGTTGGTGAAAGAAGGTGAAGAGGAAAGAGATGGAAAATACGCGAGACCGCTTGTGGAGAGAAGTGGAATGCGGTCTCGGTAGATGAGAAGAAGAAGAATGGCGGAAGGGAAAAAGAAGTGGAGTACGAACTTGAGGGTGCAAATAGAGTAAATAGATTAGCACAATTTGTGATGAGCGATGTGTAAAAAGCGATTGTGCTAATATATTTACCCGTCGAGAGATTGGGTCAAATCCCTCAAGGTTCGTGAGAAACCATGGGTACGCCGAACTTGGTAAACCAGACATATGAAATGAAAATGATACGGGTTCTTGCAAGGTCGGAACGACGGACATGATGGAGGGAAGTGGTTGAGGAAGGGTCTCGGTTAAAGTTTCGGGAGGGTGTACACAGTCAATGAAAGGAACAGGATGAATTGGAAAATCCGACTCATCATCTAGAACTGTTTCATCCTCAAAAATATCCTCAAAATTCTCCTCAAAATTTATCTCATCCATGCCTTTATCATCAATATCAAGACGCATATGAAGTTCGGGAAAAACAGTTAAAGACTCGGGATGATGATTTGAAGAGACAAACTCAGCCAAATCGACGGGTTCATCATCCAAAATGTTCCCTGCGTCAATATCCTCAATCAAGTGAAAGTCTATTTTCTCAGACACCTCATCAAAAGCATGGATTTCAATCGATTCTGGTTCTAAGATGGAGGTGTAGAGGTCAAAAGGTTTAGGATTGGTTTCACTTGGAAGGGACCCTTCACAATCGGGCAAATCAAACACTACGAAGTCGCACAACTCATTCATCATTCTATCTTTAGTTGATAAATCTTGTGGGATACTCGATAGATTTTCAACACAGGAGTTGTGGGATTCAATTTGGGACGGGTAGGTTTGATTTGGAAGGGGGTATAGCTCACTCTCTCCTCTCAAATTCACAGCCTGTCCTGCCGCCTCATCATACATTGGAAAATTTGGAGCTAGTTGAAAACTAGCTCCCGGGTCACTAGGTTGAATGAGGGCGGCCATGGACGCATTCAAATCCATCGTCTGTTGTGAAGCTACCCTAAATTCTTCCAAGGACTGTTCTAAACTAGACATAGGTTGTGAAGGGGTTTCAGTAAAAGATTCACAGTTGTATGGATACTGAAAACTCCCAAATTGCGGTTCTGATGCAATGTCTAGGGAAGGTGCAAAATTAGGGTAGGATTGGTAGGAGTTGAATGGCTGGACAGGAGTGAGATCAATATTTGGATAAGAAGGTGAATGGAATTGTTGATCCCAAGAATTTGTAGTGGTGAAAGGAGTGAAAGATCGGCTACGGGATTGTTCAATTCGTTCAGCGATGGACAAAGGACGACTTGCAGAATGGGTATCAACATAAGCGGGTACGGGAGGTTGAAAAGGTTGATACAAAGTGGAATGGGGGGTGCAAGTGTTTGTCCTAGACGCTGCTATGCGATCTTTCAGTGAAATTTTGGGCATGGATGGGTCGTTCGATGTTCGACCAAAACAAGAACCGTATGAAGTAATGTCTGGTTGTGGGTACCAAAGTTCGGCAAGAGTTTTGCGAGGTGGAGTACCCATGATATAAAGAGAGAATGAAAGAAAGGAAGAGAAGAGGAGAGGAAAAAGAATGTGTTTTTTTTTTTTTTGGTTAGTTGTAAGCAAAATAATGAAATATACACAAAAAAATGGACAAAAATCACGACACAGAAATACCACACACCTAATCGTTCTAGGGTTCACCTAGGTCAACTAGACCTGCTCGAGAACTTGATTGTCGAAGTAAAACTGTGTCGAGAAACAGGCTCAAGATACACTAATCACGAGGCCAGGTAAGTGCAGAGATAAGGGGAGGTTTTCCAACGCTTTCGCGAAATTCCTTAATTAAATAACCCTTTCTCTTTTGGCGGTTGCGCCGTTAACACTTTCCTAGACACCCCGTAAACAATATACCGTTAAGCAAGCTTCTAAATACAGTTAACTTCTCCTAGTGAGCGTGAAGTCCTTAAGGCTTAAAGTCTAGTTTCTTTTAAAATTTGTGTGGGTAAACGTTATGCGCAAGTTCGTGATTTGTGGGCCACGGAAAAAGGTGATGAAATCCTTTACCGTATGTTGTGGGGTTCGCTTGCCCTTAAGTCCGTATTAATGTATGCAATGCGCAATTCAAAAATTCTTTAAAGAATCAAACAATCGTTTTTTTTTTAATTTTAAGCGCGGCGCTGAAAAAAATACGGGTTAGTCAATTTTGGCGTTTGCTAGCGAACTTGCAAAGAATCCTGCAAAGAATAGTACATTGGAAGCGTCGGATTTGAGAAGAAGGTGTTAGTAAAGTACGTACCGTTAAGTTTTGGGTTAGGAAACCCCCGTTGAATTAAATCCGGTAAGCTTGAAAGGTTCGCTTGCGCGGGTCAAACTACCCGGATCTTTGGCACTGTACTTCGTAAATCACCCTTGCCTTGAATGCACACTTTGCTCCCCACAATCGCAGTTTGCAAACTTGCAAAAATCTGCACTCTTGCCCACAAGAATTATCCAAAAAGAACAAAAAGAATATTTTTTTTTTATATATACAAAAAGAATATCAACCCGAACAACAAGAAAGAAAATACGCTACCGTCTCCCCGGCAACGGCGCCATTTGATCGCACGCTTTTGGCGTGTCGGATGTTCAAAGAATTTAAGTGTAACCGCGATCAGGACGGTGTCGCTTTGCAGCTAGCCGGTTGAGCACGGGTCGGTCCACAGGGAGATGGTGTTATCTTACCTTCTTGTTTTAGACGAGTTAATAAAGAATCTGTATGAGTGTTTTGTCTAACCTATGTGTTTATCTGCAAGTATAAAGTTGTTAAGAAAAATACGAGATTGTAAGCTAAGAAATCCGTACTCAAAAACCTTTGAGCCGAGTCTTGACCAATTGAAGCTAAGCAATTGGCAACAACGTGGATTAGGGGATTTAAGCGCGGTATTCGTGGAATCCGGCTTATTTACCCTTGTCCTTCCGTTCTTGTCTCTTGGTTTCGCCTCCGGCCAAACCGAACGCAACCGGTCGCGGTTAGGAATAACCGTTACCTTGTCAGGGTATGGTGCCTAACGGAGCGCTTGCGTATGGTTTGGGCGAAGTTCAAATGGAAAATAACGGGAAAAGGAATTGGCAAAGAAATGTTAACTTATGAAACCGTATTAATTCTTAACAAGAACAATAATTACAACATTCACAATATAAACAAAAGAGAACAAAAAGAAAAGAACAAAGAAAAGAAAAGATACAAGTATTAAAGAGCATGAATAAAATGCATGAAATAAAATGCAAGTAATAAAAAGACAAGTAATAAAAAGCGAGTAATAAAAAGAATACGGAACTAGGACCCAAGCCAAGCATGTGCTCAATAGCCAACCCTTAAACTTGCAAGCTCAATGAAGAACTTGCAAGATCAAGGGAAGGGTAGAGAACGCATGTGAAATGAAGTGCTAGTCCGTGAGAAAATACGACCCTTGAGATCAATAACTAACTCTTAACCATTCAACCTCAATGAAGAGATTGAATGAGCAAGAGAAAGCAGAAATCTCAAGGGGGAGCAAACTAACAAGAAAGATAAAGAACCCTCATCTTCATTAATCTTCCACTCAAAAGCTCTCACTACAATGTCATGGAGAAAGAATGAAGAAGAGGAAGAAGAAGAACAAAACAACAAAAAAGAAGAACAAAGAAAGCTCTAAAAAATGCTCCCCTGGTTAAGCTCAAGTCTGCTGTATTTATAGGCTGGAGAATCGAATTCTAGGGCATCCACCAGAACATATTTGAAGTACCCAAAACACCCCTGAAGTTCGACAGTGAGAGGGCACTGTACGGCCGCGGATCCGCCGCCTATAGCCCCCTATGGCCGCGGATCCGCGCCCCTACTGTGGGTTTAGGGTGTGGGCTTCTGTGGCCTGCCCTGGTTTTCTGTTTCCTGTTGTTTGGTACATGTAGTTTCTGATAATCTTTCCAGAATATCTTTAGAATTCCAAGTCCAAGATTGCATTATCTTTCTTCACTTTTGACTTTATCTCTCTCGAGCTCCGCGCACCCATTGATTCTTGTGCAGCCCACCTCGTGCTCTGTACTTTTCCCAGACATGAATGACCACTGTCATATGTCTTGTATCGGGAACCGGTACTCGGCACTGGACGGATATGGATGACCGGAACCCGGCTTTTATCTGCTGTCGACAGATGTTCTGCTTTTAGCGTAACTGTGGAGATTTTATCCTGATTTGCAATATTTGTACTGGAAACCTGTATTCGGTAAACATGTAACAAACACGGATTAAAAGTACCTACCTATAAACACACGAGCGTAAGAATGGGCGGTATAAAATGCAATATTCTGCTATGAACAGCCATTACTGTATCATACTAGTTTGTATATTACTTAATGGAAGCTTGGGATATTCACAGTTGTATATACAATCTTGCTCGAAATGGTAGTATGCTACTTGGTTTGTCTCTGCTTTAATATGTGTATGTGTTTCTTTTAGCATATCGCAGATATACATATTAGTAGAGCCCTTAGGATTATTGCTTGATTACCAGCGTTGTAATGGCGCTCACACTCGTGGGAGCTGGGTAATCCATAAGCACATCCTTATACAGGTCCCTAGTCGTTGGACTATCGAGACAGGGCATCGATACTCCGGAGTAGACTAGCGTATGCGCTTCTCATCCTAGTTTGGAAGACGGTCTGTCCCACAGCCGTCAGTACGTCGTACTTGAGATAGTATGCGGGTGCTCGTTAGGTTACGAGTACACTGGACAGGACTCGTCGGGAACTGTTGGTTGGTATTATACCTATCGTCAGTTATCAGTTCCCAGGTGACATGAGTACAGCTTAGTCCGCTGACTTGACACTGTCACTTCGCCTCGAGTGTGTTCCCACTGCACTTTGATTACTACCCTACCACGGCTCAAAGGAGTCGTGCAAACAGGTAGTTTTTGGGTGTAGTCCCGAAGCACTTGGAGGCAGTGACGGTTAGACAGGATTCGTCTCTCCCGGTATTGGGGGTTGACATCGCGATGTGTCCAGGAGAGCCATTACACAAGTAGTCCCTAGCCAGGGCAAGCGAGATATACTGGTAGGTTTCCAGTATTATCTCAGGGTGTTCTGGGCTACACTCCGACACGACTTGTACCGCTATTAGGGGACTGACGTTCACCGCCCCCCTAGGCCCGCCATGCGATGTATCAGACGAACAGACCGGACTGTACGGAGACTGTCACATACAGGCTCAGTAGGAGTTCAGATAGGGTCACCTCGTCAGTCTTCTTATCGGCATCTACCTGGGGACCATTACGTACAGCTAGTGCCGCTTGCGGTCTGTGGTTAAACCCACTGCCAGCGTAGTGTCGAGTATTTAGAGTCCCACACAGAGAGATATTCGCCTTTAGGCAAAATGAGTAGAGGTCGCATGGTTTTGCGACAGGGTTCGTTCACATCCGCGCACTTGTGCACGTTTGTTGTCCGGACAGCTTATACTAGCGGACTTTGTTTTAAACCAGATCCTAGTATATGATTTGGGATTGGTTTTATCTCTTTGTAATCGTGTTCCTCGGATCACGAATACGGGTGCGTATGCACAGTTGCTTGAGACAGAGGGAGAGGACTTTGATTAGGGTTAATGACCGTTGTCATTTTATTGGCCCTAATGCTTATGTGTGTATTATGGTTAATTGATATTAGTTTAATATAATTGTGCATGGTTATGGTTGTTGACCATTTGACATTCTTGACTTGTTGACCTAGGTTAACACTTTGACCATCATCATTTCATTTGGAAGATGTCTTTGATCCTTGCAATTTGCTTTTAAAATAAAATGATAATGGTCATGTCTTGATTAAGCCATGACAATTATCTCACTAATTATCTATTTACAATAATTCACACATATATGTGAGAATGCTTCATATTTTCTCTCATTCTATCATTTACTTTCTCTCTCTTGCTCTTCCTCTTCCTCAAGCTCTCCCCTCTCATGTGTTGAGAAACACTTGAACTTGAGAAAAACCTCTTCTTGATAATCTCTACTCTCATCTAGGGTTCTAGGATTAGCACTTCTAGCATCCTAGTTACTTCTAGCTTGGAGTTGAAGCCAAAGGTTGAGGCTTTCGGGTGGATCTTTCTTCGACGTGAGAAGACGGCAAAGGTGATCCCTTCCTACTACTCCAAGGAGCAAGGAGAGAAGGACATAAAGCCCTAGGTATATCCATTCTACCCTTTAGCTAGTTTCTAGTTAGCTTTAGCTTGTTTTTGTTTAGCAAAGATCCTTCTTTGTCTAGTCCATGTTGCCTAAAGTGATAAAAATCCGATTTTCATTCCGTTTTCCGCCTCCCCGCAAGCACCGGTGTGGGCAACGTGGACTTACAGTACCACTGACGTTCTAGTGGTTAAATCCACAGCCAAAGTATTGACGAGTCTTTAGAGTCCCCCACAGACAGTTTCTCAAGTTTTGGGCGAAACGTTGTAGAGGCCGTATGGTATTATGGCAGGGTTCGATCATATACGTGCACTTGTGCACGGATCATGATCGAACGGATCATACTAGTGGGCTTTGTTTTAAGCCGGATCCTAGTATTAGATTTGTTGGATTACTTTAGTCTCATCGCATTCGCGTTCACCGGAATGCGGATGCAGGTATGTATATACTGGCGAGGGGTATCCTTGTGATCCGTCACGAGTTTTCTTTAGTAGATGTCATTCTCTTTTTATTGTTGTAAACATTTTGATAAATGTTCACAAATGGAAATTGTGAGCTCAAAGTCATGATGGAGTGCTTTAAATGTGGCATGTGCAAGGGTTGTGACTCATGATCTCTTTATTTGTGCATGTGTCACATTTTGGATTGATTTATGTGTTGATATGATAAGAGGAGAGAGGGAGGGCAGACAAGAGACAAGG
Organism: Agapanthus africanus; assembly: GCA_030015575.1. NCBI lineage: Eukaryota > Viridiplantae > Streptophyta > Magnoliopsida > Asparagales > Amaryllidaceae > Agapanthus > Agapanthus africanus. Next base: position 293,272,235 of record JASDDO010000010.1, read on the forward strand.
TTTGCTCTTGGATTATATTTCTCACTCTCTCATTTTATTACAACAAAAAAAAAGCTCTTCTTCTTCCTCTTTCTTCTTGAGCTCACTATCTCTATTAATAGTATCATCTTCAACCTCCATCCATACACTCTCATGTGTTGAGAATCAATGGATGCTTGAGACAAAATTATCACACACATTCTCTACTTCGCCTTGGACACATCAGCTAGCAAATTTCGTGTCCGAGTTGCTTCGGATGAAGCGGGAGCCCGTAAAAGGATTCGATGATGTGGTGCCCTTTCCAACGAGAAGACCGGAGATCGGAGATGCCGCGAGGAGCTAGGGATGGTGGCTAAAGACCGAAGGACACGGATCGATCGGTATAGCTTTTATAACCCTTCTCTAGTTTGCTAGTTTATCTTAATGGTTCGATCCGGGTGAAAGTATACGTTAGCGCCAGTTTCAAGTTCATGAAAAAGTTTTTGTTTCCACATTTTGGCCTCGGATTGACGGCCGGGACGCTACCGTAGACTTACAGTTGGGACAGAGCCAAAACAATTTGGACCTTGTTTACTAGAGCGCGATTATTTGAAGAATATAATGTGGATCAGTCTTGAACTATGAGTCCAAGGTGTCTTTGATGGCGTGTCCTGATGCTAAAGTACCTGAAGCCTGCCCCCTTGGTTTCGGTTGATTTTTACGATCGTCACTACATTTCTGACTTTGGCCGCCAGCCATCCTTTATTGATCGCCGCTTTGCTTGAAAGATTGTTGTGGTTCCCCAATATCGTGAATTGGCGCCAAGTCAATCCCAAACTTTTTTTGGTATGAATCTCCTGCAACAGTAAAAAAATAATTCCTTTAGAGACGTGTGTGCAGTAATCAATTAAAGAATAAAAACATGAAAGAAGAAAAGAGAAGAAGAGAGAACTCATCAGCCTTTTGGCCGAGGAAAATCTATCCCAATCCTTTTAGTTTAAAAAATGTTTGATTTTTGAAAATGGTTATTTTTATTATTCTTTTTATGAATGCAAGAAATTAAAAAGAAGCATGATGATGAATTAAGAGAAAAGGATCAGAAAGAGAATGATTGTGCTTGTGTTGCCGCCTACGAAAAACCCTTTAGCTTCCGCGATCCCGGCCAGCAAACATCGAAAATTAGGGGAGAATTTTTTTTTGCCTTTAAAGAGCTCTGAAAGGTTTGGGATGAAGAATTCGAAAAAAAAAATGGGTCGCTTATATAACCTTCCCATCGAATCTTATAATAAATTTCAAAATTTGGAAAAACCCGAGTTGATTGCACGCATGCAAACGACCTTGGTCCGCATGTGTGTCAAATTGGTCGTTTTTTGGAAATTTTGTACGCCTAATTTGGGAAAAAATCTTTTGAAAACCGTCAACGACACACATGCGGGCGATCGCATGTGTGCCACAGTCGGAGCTTTGTTACCATTTTTAATGCCTTCAAAATCGAGTAAAATCAAATCTTGCTGTCGATGATGCACGTATACCGATGATGACCATCCGCATGTGTGCCACAGACTGTAATTTTTGAAAATCCTTTTGAGTTTGAAATGTTTTGTTTTAGAAAATTTATTTTCAATGATGATGTTTTCTAAAAACTTTGAACTTCTTTAGAAATCATTTGCAAAATCCCATAAATTAATTTTTCCAAATCCCAAAAATTAAGTTTTGGATTTTTATGATTTAAACTCAAATAATTCTTATAATTAGTCCAATTTACCATTCATGATGCATATGAGGATAGAGATCATTCTCATGTGCGCCAAGTTGCCTTAAAATTTGTGTAAAAATGTTTAAAGATTTTGTAAAATTATTTTGAAGTTCGTGGCACACTTTGTGGTATTTTAAGGTTACTTTTACATACTATATACACGTAGTATCCAAAATTAGTCTATATCGATCGAAATGACATATCAACATATAGATATGTGTGTGTGTGTGTGTGTGTGTACACGTATGTGTGCACGTGTATGTGTGTATCTGTATGTATATGTATGTATATGTGTATGTTTGTATATATGTATATGTATTTGTGTGAATGTGTATTTGTATGTGTGTGTGTGTTTATTCCTTGTATAATTTAGGGTTTTGGTGTGGACTTTTGTGATCTCTCTTTAAGAAATAATGAAGCCAACTTATGGCTTTTCTGTATGAGGTTTAGGATGTATATTTTTATTAGGCTTGAGAATTTCTCCACCATCATTATAACCTTATAAATTTCTTAGATTAGTAGATTGCTTTTCGTCCAAGGATCGTATGTTAGCTAGATTGACCAATATTTCTCATTAAATATATGTGTTTTGTTTGATCTGATTTTGCGCTTCTCTTTATCTGTTTTTCTATTACTTTATATTGTGTCATGACAAACTTGTATGAGATAAGATTGATTGCTTCTACTTGTTTAAATAAAACATAAGAACTTAAATTTTATTACTGGACTCTTATGCGAAATCATTTAGGAGGTTGTTAGGTTAGACGTATGTACAACCCCACACCGTTCAACTACAAGAAAATATAAAAACATGTGTTTGGTTACTGGGCGCAGTTATTCTTTCAACATATAGTTGAAACAACTTAAGTTATAAAATATGTAGCTGTGATTTTTCTCAAATTGAATGCTTTTTGCAACTAAATGAGTTGGTGGATAAAATAACAAAAAAATATGATCGATATCATATTGCAAATATATTCAACCAAACAGATATTTTGCAAAAGAGAAAGTTAATTGCTCGCTGATGGAGGTCCTTTTCGGGTCTCCTTCAGATGTTGTCTTCCGTCGATCTTCCGGTGGATCTTGGAGGTGATCTTCTGTTGCGTGTGGGTCTCAATGGGTTTTGAGGAGATTGGTGATTTGAGGAGTTTAGCGGCAGGTACCTGCAAGGAAGTCCCGGGGTGGTTTGGTACCACCGAGAACCCTCCGATGATCAAGTTAGTATTAGATCCGAGCAGCGTAATGGCTAAGTGGAATTAAAATGGCTTACTTGACCCCTCTGTGATGGGGCTTTATATAGTGGCAGTAGCACGTTGCAGCAGGCGCGAGAATCTCGCCGGCAGTTATGCTCCCGACGTCACGCCTGCATAACAAACGGATCGTCCGTTAATGGGATCGTGATGGCGTGGAACGTGGGATGTTGCCGGCGGATAATCCGCGCATGGCGAGATTCGCGGAGCGGCGGTTACTCCTGTGAGTGGTGGAGTTGGTCGGTCGGAGGGACCGAGGAAGATGGCGTCGGCGGGAGAGCTTGGGAACGAGCAGGGGAACCGATATATCTTGGTCCTGTGGTAGCTCGGGGGCGAGCTGAGAGGCCGTGGAGGCCAATTTGCGGGGGCTCTGAGGTGAGCCAGCTTGTGCTTGCAGGTCGGGTACAAGGGTGGCCTGGTCGGTCCCTATGGGCCCTTTCTTCTGAGTTTTGGGACACGTCATCTGCCACGTGTTCTGATCTGGAGGTCGCCAATATGGAGCATCATCATTAACTCCCCACTCTTGTCCCGACCAGCTGGCGGGTCGGGTCAAGAGTGGACTACCGGGCCGCCCGGGGCGAGCTCCCTCCTAAGATTTCGTCGGGACGCATCCCCGGGCTGTCAGCTGCCTTTTCTGCCAGCGAATCAGGGAGAAATCTCTGCATTTAAGGAAGGTGCGCCGGTTCGTGCATCCTGTCACTGAAGCGACAGTCCACGTGTCAAGCGTCGGTTGGCCGACACGACGTGTGCAAACCTGCGGCGTCTGATGGGATGCGGCCCAGTGCGGGAACGACAAGCGGAGCGATCGGTCGTCGAGTTGATTTCGATCACTTGCCAAGTGTGCCAAGCGCTGCTGAGAAGGAGGCATCTCTATGGCCCCGAAGTCGAGCGGTGATTACTCATACTTGGATAGACCTGTTGTATCTTGTTGGGGCTTCGGATCCGCTGCATGTGATAGGCTCAGTGGCCTCGTTATGAGGGCTACAAACCCGCAGCGTCTATTGGGCAGGAGGATGTCTGCTGAGGATGACCGAGCAGGGAAGCTGCTCGGTTGATCTTGGCGAGGTCCTTGATCCCTGGCATTGTGAGTAGGGAAGCTACCGGCCAGGGATAGCCGAACAGGGAAGCCGCTCGGCTGCCTCTGGGAGGACTTTAGTCCTTAGCATTGGAGGGGCTGTAAGAAGCCTACTAAGGATAACCGGGCAGTGAAGCTGCGCGGTTGCCTCTCGGCGAGGGCTTTGATCCCTGGCGTTGCGAGTAGGGAAGCTACCGGCCAGGGATAGCCGAGCAGGGAAGCCGCTCGGCTGTCTCTAAGGAGGACTTTGATCCTTAGCGTTAGAGGGGCCGTAGGGGGCCTGCTAAGGATAACCGGGCAGTGAAGCTGCGCAGTTGCTTCTTGGCGAGGGCTTTGATCCCTGGAGTTGCGAGTAGGGAAGCTACCGGCCAAGGATAGCCGAGCAGGGAAGCCGCTCGGCTGCCTCTAAGGAGGACTTTGATCCTTGTCTTTGTTGGGTAGGAAGCTACCCGCTGGGATGCGCCGAGTAGGAAGGGGCTCGGCGGCCTCGCGAAGAGGTCTTTAGATCCTCGGCGTCTGATGAGCAGGAGGACGCCCATTGGGGATGCTCCAAGCGGGAAGGAACTCGGCGGCGTCCCGATGAGGGCTTGAGATCCTCAGTGTCTGATGGGTAGGAGGATACCCGGTGGGGATGTGCCGAGCAGAAGGAACTCGGCGGCCTCGCGGTAAGGGCTTTAATCCACAGCGTCTGATGGGCAGGAGGACGCCCGCTGGGGATGCGCCGAGCAAAAAGGAACTCGGCGGCCTCGTGATGAGGGCTTCAGACCCTCAGCGTCTGATGGGCAGGAGGATGCCCGTTGGGGATGCACCGAGCAAGAAGAAACTCGACGGCCTCACGATGAGGGCTTGAGATCCTCAGCGTCTGATGGATAGGAGGATGCCTGCTGGGGATGCGCCGAGCAGAAGGAACTCGGCGGCCTCGCGGTGAGGAATTTGAATCCTTAGTGTTGGAGGGGCTGTAAGAAGCCCACTAAGGATGACTGGGCAGGGAAGCTGTGCGGTTGCCTCTTGGAGAGGGCTTTGATCTCTGGCGTCGTGGGTAGGCAACTACCATCCTGGGATGATCGAGCGGGGTAGCCGCTCGGATGCGTTTTGCGAGGGCTTCGATCCCTGGCGTCATAGGTAGGGAGCTACCAGCCGGAAATAGCCGAGCAGGGTAACTGCTGAGCTGCCTCTAAGGAGGACTTTGATCCTTAGTGTTGGAGGGGCTGTAAGAAGCCCACTAAGGATGACCGGGCAGAGAAGCTGCGCGGTTGCCTCTTAGCGAGGGCTTTGATCTCTGGCGTCGTGGGTAGGCAACTACCAGCCTGGGATGACCGAGCGGGGTAGCCGCTTGGATGACTTTTGCGAGGGCATCGATCCCTGGCGTCATGGGTAAGGAGCTTCCAGCCGGAGATGACCGAGCAGGGCAGCTGCTCGGTTGCCTCTTGCGAGGGCTTGGATCCTTCAGGATGGGGACCGGGCAGGGTTACTGCCTAGTGCCTCTTGGCGAGGACTTTGATCCATGTCGGTTGTGGTAGGAAGCTGCCAGCCGGAGATAGACGAGCAAGGACTCAACTGCCTCTGGGAGGACTTTGGTCCTTTGCGCGGGAGGGGCTGTAAGAAGCCTACCAAGGGCCCTTGGCCGGGCAAGATTACTTCCCGGTGTCTCTTGGCGAGGGCTTTTGTCCTAAAGGATAGCCGAGCGAGGGATCCTCAGGCTCGACTGCCTCTGGGAGGGCTTTTTGATCCCTGGCATTGCGGTAGGGAAGCTACCCACCAGGGATAGCCAAGCGAGGGTCGGGCTCGACTGCCTCTGGGAGGACTTTCTGATCCCTGGCGTTGCGGTAGGGAAGCTACCCGGCAGGGATAACCGAGCAGGGTAGCTGCTGGGCTGCCTCTTGGAGGACTTTCTGATCCCTGGCGTTGCGGTAGGGAAGCTACCCGCCAGGGATAACCGAGCAGGGTAGCTGCTGGGCTACCTCTGGGAGGAATTTATGATCCCTGGCGTTGCGGTAGGGAAGCTACCCGCCAGGGATAACCGAGCAGGGAAGATGCTGGGCTGCCTCTTAGTGAGGGCTTAGATCCTTAGCGGTGGAGGGGCCGTAGGAGGCCTGCTAAGGATAGCCGGGCAGTGAAGCAGCGCGGTTGCCTCTTGGCGAGGACTTTGATCCCTGGCGTTGCGAGTAGGGAAGCTACCGGCCAGGGATAGCCGAGCAGGGAAGCCGCTCGGCTCCCTCTAAGGAGGGCTTTGATCCTAAGCGTTGGAGGGCCCGTAGGAGGCCTGCTAAGGATAACCGGGCAGTGAAGCTGCGCGGTTGCCTCTCGGCGAGGGCTTTGATCCCTGGCGTTGCGAGTGGGGAAGCTACCGGCCAGGGATAGCCGAGCAGTGAAGCCGCTCGGCTGCCTCTAAGAAGGACTTTGATCCTTAGCGTTGGAGGGGCCGTAGGAGCCCTGCTAAGGATAATCAGGAAGTGAAGCTGCGCGGTTGCCTCTTGGCGAGGGCTTTGATCCCTGGCGTTGCGAGTAGGGAAGTTACCGGCCAGGGATAGCCGAGCAGGGAGGCCGCTCGAGCCGCCGTGGCGAGCCCCTTCTGTGCGACCCCGTCGAGGGAGGGGGTGTCAGTCATGCCTGGGAACAGGCAAGGTGACCGATATCTCCTCACGGGGTGAGGGTCGCGAGGAGGCTCGAGGCGAGGCGCCCTGGCGTCGGATCTTGGTGTGGATCTGTGGGGCGCCCAGAGGGCCTCAGAGAGTATCGGCCCGTGGGATCTGTGGCCATGGGACGTAACCCGCCGGCGGTCAGCCATGCCGACGAGGGCCCATGGTGGATTGTAGTAGGTCTATTCGGCCGGCGAGGGCGTTGATGACGGTCTCCAGAGGAGGTTCATCCGTGCCTCCGGTGAGGGGAGATGGCGGCTGGTACCTGCATCTTCAGGGTGATCGCATGCCGTTTGGATGGTGATCGGAAGGCCAACTTTTATTTTTGTGGAGCTTTAGCTTCCCACAGACGGCGCTAACTGATGGAGGTCCTTTTCGGGTCTCCTTCAGATGTTGTCTTCCGTCGATCTCCCGGTGGATCTTGGAGGTGATCTCCTGTTGCAATTGGGTCTCAATGAGTTTTGAGGAGATTGGTGATTTGAGAAGTTTAGCACCAGTTACCTGCAAGGAAGTCCCGGGATGGTTTGGTACCACCGAGGACCCTCCGACGATCAAGTTAGTACAAGATCCGAGCAGCGTAACGGCTAAGTGGAATTAAAATGGCTTACTTGACCCCTCTGTAATGGGAGTTTATATAGTGGCGGTAGCACGCGGCAGCAGGCACGAGAATCTCGCCGGCAGTTATGCTCCCGACGTCACGCCTGCGTAACAAACGGATCGCCCGTTAATGAGGATCGTGATGGCGTGGAACGTGGGATGTTGCCGACGGAGAATCCGCGCATGGCGAGATTCGCGGAGCGGCAGTTATGCCTGTGAGTGGTGGAGTTGGTCGGTCGGGAGGACCGAGGAAGATGGCCTCGGCGGGAGAGCTTTGGAACGAGCGGGGGAGCCGAGGTATCTTGGTCCTGTGGTAGCTCGGGGTCGAGCTGAGAGGCCGAGGAGGCTAATTTGCAGGGGCTCTGAGGTGAGCCAGCTTGTGCTTGCAGGTCGGATACAGGGGTGGCTTGGTCGGTCCCTGTGGGCCCTTTCTTTTGAGTTCCGGGACACGTCATCTGCCACGTGTCCTGATCTGGAGGTCGCCAATATGGAGCATCATCACTCACCAACTCAAAATGATTATAATAAATACATGGACCACAGCAATATATAGAAGTTATATAAATCAAAGAAGAACTAAGCATGTTATACAATTGATTTCATCATCATCCCATGTTCATATGAAAACAGTATCATTCATTATAATTTTTTTGTCCATTCTAAAGGGGAAAAACGTTTTTCTTTTAATAGTGACCATCATGAAATAGCTTTCCCACTTGACAAAACATGATCACGAGGCAAATTTGACCCGCCCACCCACTACAATCGGACAAGTACAAAACGTGTATTTAAATATCTCATAATCTCCAACTTGTCATATGTAAATTAGAGATCCTTTATCTTGGAGTAAAAAAATATATGGAGGTTGAAAAGGATTTGGGAAAAATCTTCATATAAAGTATTTTTTCCAAAGCAGGCTTTTTAATCTTTGTTTAATGTTATTACTATTTATGTTGCATGCTGACATTTTGTTTGCACGAAAGACATTCGAGCACCTAGAGTAGGAATTGAACTCTAATTCAATATTTTTCACAAACAGCAGTGGATCCAACAGATCCTAATTCTCTGAACCAATAACGTCAGCGAATAGATGCACTATTGAAGCCAATAGTTTATGACAAGGGGAATATAAGGAGGAGTTGGTTTAATAGATGCACTATTGAAGCCAAGGGGAATATAAGGAGGAATTGGTTTTGATGTAGTTTATAACAATGAATAGATGCACTATTGTCTTTTGACATCATTTCTGGTAAGTATCGTAAAATCCATTTCACTGCTTACCAATGATCATAACCAGGAGATACCATATAGCGACTAACAACACTAACTGTATGTGAAATGTCAGGTTGGATACAAACCATGTGTAACATTTCAGAAAATATAAAATATTATTTTTGGAAATTAATATTAAAACAATATATTCCGCGAAAACTACCCGATTTGCGAAATGGGGTTTCCGTAAAAGGGTATAAATATATACCAATAATTGTGAAATAATTAGAGATTAAAATGATTTATTAATTTAAAAATATATTTATCGGATTTGGTATTTTTAAAATTTATTATATGCAGATTGGATAAAACCCGATTAGTGCAATGTTAATCGCGATTAGGCCAAATCCGTGTTTCTACTGTTTTCCATGATTAATACACAATGTCATGATACATTTTGGTTACATGTTGTGTTCTTGTGTTGTTTTTGGAATATTATGTGATTTGGTTTTAAAATAAGAAGAAAATAAAATGAAAAAGGGTAAAAGGGTAAATAGTTGAGTGAGGGTGAGAATAAGAGAGGAGAGAGGGGGGGGCAGCCACATCCATTCCTCCCCCATTGTTATTTCTTCATCTCCCTCAACCTCATCTCCCTCCACCTCTACCCCAAGATCCATCTCCAAAGCTTCATCAAACACCTAAACACGTTTCATTAAAGTTGATCCCCTCTTCACCCTGTACATTTTGGACCCATCAATGTTGGATTTTGAAGACTTTGGGAAGCTAGGGTTTTGCTTGGCAACATCCATGAGGTATAATTCATTTTCTTTAGTTTAGTTTCTAGTTTCCTTGCATTCTAGTGAAGTTTGGAGTTAAACAAGTGTGGATTGTGATCTTGGATTTTCCCAAGTTGCTGTTGAGAGACAAGTAGAGGTGTAGTGAGTGTTTTAAGGCCTTAGGGATTGATTCCAAGACCTGGGTATGAGAGTAGAACCCGATACACAAACTTAGAAATTGTTCTGTATTGGTTTTGTGACATTTAGCGTGCCTACAGGGAATCTGGGATGACCTGGTGAGTTTCTGAGAGAAGCAAAAAATACCAGAGGCCTAGATGGACCAATAGGAGACCACCCTACCAAGACGAAGCCCAACGGAGCATTTGGGGCCGAGGTGGCCGGATTTGGGGTCAGTGTGGCCGGCCTATTGGTGGAGTTTTGGGTCTAGGTTGTTCCAGTAGCTCACACACTCCTTATACAACACCCTATACTTGCTAGTTTTACTCCATTTGACCTAAGTCAAAATCTGGGAGCACATTTGTGTGATTTTTGGTTATGTTTTTCGTATTTTGAATGCTTGGTTTTGGTATTTGGTATTGTATTTGGTTGTTGGGCGTTTGTACGTCAACAACAAGGGTTATTTGATTGTTTTGCACGCGTAGGCTATATGTTCTAACCGATGAGCGCACTGTGTGCCGTATTGGTTTTCCGAACTCAATTTTTATGCTGTTGCGATATGTGTGGATATTGTAGGTACCTTCGCGTGGATTCCGAGGTGATGGAGCGTGGCGTCATCGACTTCGGCGAGTAAGGATCAAGGTGAGTAGATCTATATGTATGGGGGAAGTCGGGTGGATGGCGTATAGCACCCGCGTAAATAATTAAATGGAAACCGATCTATAGGATACGGTCGTAGAAACCTAGATTAGGAAAGTAGGGATATGGTGTCACGACCCGCAGGGTACGGAACGTGACTGGCACTTACGTTTACGAAACGTCTAAAGACGTCCGTAAAAGTAAGTAAGCCAAAGCCCAGAAAACAAAACCAATTAAGCAAAAGAGTGAAGAAAACCCAAACATTTGAAAGCAAGTTTATCAAATAAGTCATTCAAAACCCTTTTTAAAAACAATACCAATTTTTCCGAAAATTTCGGCAGAGTCTCCTTTGTAAATACTGGCCCCCAAAAATGGGTACAACAAGAATATATGTAAAACCAACAAATAAGGCATCCCCAAGCGGGAGCTAGCTCTTCGCCATAAGGCGGTCACAAATCCCACGCAATATAAATGACAACAAGCATAATAATCATAAGGAAGCATGAAAAAAAATAGCATGTCGGCTCAAGTGAGCTCGACCCCAAAATACAGCATAAAATCCACAAACCTCACAGTCTCATCTCTAGGTCAATATACAATAATCTGGTGGAAACAGTAGATGGAGTACACTAGATACAAGAATATACAAGGTGGTACAAAAATGGTAACATAACCCACCTATGAGCAAATCTCGAGCTCAGGCAAAAGAGGCAAAAGACAAGTGCACCCGCCGCTACTGAACTGACGGAGCGGACCTGCAAAAGACTGTGGCACAACGGGGGTGAGTTGCCAACTCGTGAGTAATAAATAACATCTACAAAGGCTATCGTATGCATGCACACAAGCATCCTAGCATCTAAAATACATGTATGACTGGATGCACTAGCAGGTGTGTATACAACATCAGTGTGCTAATATGTATGCAACATGGAAATCTGAGGTCTCAATGGGTATATATAAGAAATATTTTATCTTCTTTTTGTTCTTGAAACTCTTTTAGAATGCCAGCATAATGTCAATGAATCGACGAAAATCGGTGTCCAGCAACGACACCCAAAAGCTGTCTCAAATCTCATAAATCCATGTCATAGCGTCTCTGGCCTCAGCCATCCGGCTGACCCATCCAGTATCAATATATCATCCTCTCGCGGCCCCGGTCGATATCCTCTGGATATCCGCCGTGCCCAATGAAATCACCGGTAGGTAATCCGTCCCCTGCCAGGCTCATCGTCAACACCACGAGCTTCTTGCCTCGGGGTACCCTACCGGGCCCACCATGTACCCGAAACGGTTCATCCAACTCCTCGAAACGGGTCTCCAAAAACCACAGCAAACTCATGGTGGACGACACTTACATCACTAGAAAACCGCAATTTACATTTTTTAAAAATATCATAAGTTTGGAAATTTTGCGGCTTTCCCCCGAAATCCAGCAATATCATAAAATCTCAAGAAAATCCTCATAAGTGCATATATCAGTGATAATGAATGCATATGGTATCAATAATCAAGTTGCGATGTGTGATTAATGGATTAAGCATGAACAATTAATATGATGAAGTACATGCACATGAATAGCAATTCTACGGTTTCATTTTAAGGAATTAAAGGCAATAGCACCAGTTTAAGTATCAATTAGTAAAAGGTTTAAATTTAAATGTTATCTAGTGTGGTGGCATGGCAACTACCAGGGTGTGTGTGTAAGCATGAATAGTGCTCGTGCTGCATATAAAAACCTGGTAATGGTGCATGTGTCCTACAATTGAGTTTGCGTATAAGGGTATAACATAATGATCTAATTGCAGCAATTATCATGCCAGTAATATTATTCAAATGTCACAAGTGGTTATCCAGTTTACTATTTTTTCAGTTTACTAAATCTATCGGGCGACTTGCGCCATCCAAACGATCGTCCCCCGTAGATGTTAAATCTACTCACCGGGATCCCTGGCTAGCTGTGTCCAATCACCGCCTTTCCCTTTCGCGCCGCGTCTGACGTTTCCGCGACCGAACCTGGAATTTACACCAATACCAAATATAAGGTAACATATCAAGAACGACGCAAAACCCCAACGAAACTACTAAGGTTCGCTAGCTAGGTACAACGTGCACAAAGTGCGCGGACACACGCGAAAATCGCAAAAACTGCCGAAAAACCCCGATTTGGTCGCCCGGCAAAACTAAAACCCGACTACCCAAAAATCTGCACTCACGCATCCTAAAAGTCGTAGGACAAGCCAATACAATCATCAAGATGTCGAAAATAATCCATCACATAATTTATATACAAATCTAGTAAGCATTTGCATTCCAAAAATCGGTGCAACAATCGCCGATTTGCGACAAAACGACTACAATAAAGCATAATTACCCAAGCACACTACAAGCAATCTACAAACACTAATTACAACACAATAGCCATGATTCCAATCCTATTTTCCATAACCACCAATTCTTGAATTTATAACCTAATAAGCTAGAAATTGCAATTTGATGCAAACATCGACAATTTAGCGACAAAGTCAACACCACCCAACACCAACATCCAAACTAACCAAATAGCTAGCCAATACACTAATTTTAAACCATCAACTATGCTTAAAAAACCTAATTTCCATAAACAAAACCTTCTCTTGATTTTTGTAATTAGCAAACATAAACCAAACTATATATGAAAAACCTTAATTTAACACTAGATTTTAGCCTAATAAGTAAGTTAACCACTTAGATTAAGGTTAGCAAAACACTAGATAACAAATTAGGTTTAATCAATTAAATAATGCTTTCTAAAACTTAATCCACTCACTAATCAAGCTTCACAAACCAATTCCATACAAAAACCCTCTCTTGAAAATCCTAAAAAAGCAATTTCACACTTCTAAATTTAATCAAATTAGCATAATTGAAAACTACATCAACAAGATAACTATATGGATTAGTTAATTAACCACTAGATTAACTATAAAACAATCTAATTAAGTATTATGGCTCCAAAACCCTAGCTAAAATTTTCAAGCAAAACCTAAGAAAACTAGATTAAACTACACTAAATTAACACTAAACCATACAACATAAGAAACTTAAACAAAAGAATTTAATTAGCAAGGGATTATACCTCACTTTGGGATCTAGAAAGAGTGGATTTTTGCTCCAAGTGATGGCCTCAAGCACCAAGATCCAAGCAAGAATGGCTAAGGAAAGGATAGCATAAGGATTTTGTTTGGATTTTTGAATTAAATCATGGATTTTGATGTATTTTCTTGAAGAAATTGAAGAAAAATGAAAAGAAAAGAGAGGAAGAAGAGGGTGTGCAGGTTTTCGGCCAGAGGAGGGATGGGGGAGGGTGTGGGCAAGTGGGGAAGGTCATAGGTCAAGTCCACAAAGTCAAATGCACCTTACTTTATTCATTTTAATTAAAATAAATCCAAAAAACCCCTTAAATCAACTCAAGAAAGCAACTAAAGAAAAGAGATCAGATTTTTCTGGACTTGGTCAGGGTTGGGCTGTCCTAGGTCTGAGAAAAAAGAGAGAGGGGTTTTACAAAAGAAATTTTATGCAAAAAGGCCCCCTACAACTCAAAAATTGCAAGTTTTAGCCCAAAATTCAATAAATTCGTTTCAAATCATAAAAATTTGTTAAAAATCAAAATAAATTACTAAAAATTCATGTTATCACTAGATTATAATTATCATAATTTTAGAGATTAAAATTAGCCCGGAAAAATTTGTATTTATCGCTAATTTAATATATTTTCTTACCGGCTTAAAATAATATTAAAAAATTGAAAAATATGGAAAAATTTTTAAATGACCAAAATTTCATAATTAACTCATTAGCTACTAAAAACAAGCAATTACCTATCCATTTTAGGTATAATTAGCCCTAAACTGCAAAATATCGAGAAAGACGGTTTTCGGAAAAATACCGAATTTTCACCGAATTTCAGGAAAACACCAAAACGACTTTTCAAGTCGCTACATATGGTTTAAAAGATAGTTAGAGATGATATGAGATGAAAGCTTAGGGTTATTAAAATTTAAGGTCGATCATGATTTATAGATATGTAGTTGCACTATAATAGGTATAAGTTTTAGAGTAGCAGGACATTTGATGTATAAGGTAGGATGTGTATATAAAATTTACTTGATGTGATATGACGAATTGATTGATATGTCGGAATACGGATGCGAGTCGATAAGAGAGGATTGATACCTTTGTCGGTCCCCTGATATAAGGTTGTTATGGATGTGACCAGGGGACATGGGCATATAGGGATATAAAATGTTGTGAATCATGAGTAATAAGCCGTACGAGACGTTAGGTCCGTACCCTCTTTGTCATATAGGTCGTTAGGATCCCAAATTGTTTAATGACGTCGTACGATGATTTACCATACGTGATGAGTTTAATTAATGATTGATCTCTACTCTTTACTAGAGGATGCCGATTGATAGATTCACCGACTCAGTCATGTTGGTTACGTATACCTTATAGCTTTTAGTTGCCGATTTACTTTATGCTCATGTCATTCCCATTGCATTTCATATACCTGTGCTAGTACACCTACACCATTATCGATGATGCGTATGTCACATTTACACAGATTGGCCAGCTCACACACTTCATCATCGATAATTGCCATGTCACTACACAGTAGAATTGTTGCATCATGATATGACTCTTTGCATAATTTACTTGCTATAGTTACATACACCTTTATACCATGTTGCATTATATACGACTATGCTTACTCTTTATTATATGTCGCATACATCATGTTTTATGATCATACGCATTGAGATATGTTGTTTCGATGAGATTTCTGGATTTGGAGAAACCGCAAATATTTTATAAACTTAATATCATTTAAAGATAGAAAAATGCGGTTTTTCTCATGATATGATTTGAGAGGTGTCCACCATGAGTTTTCTCGGCTCTTGAGCGATATCATACACCCTATTCGAGGAGGAGGAGGAGCCGTCTGTGGGTGTATGGTGGACCCGGTGCGGTACCCCGGGGTAAGATGGTCGCAGATGATGGCGTTGAGCCCGGCAGGGAAGAACTACCGACCGGTTATTGTGAAGCGCCGGATATCCGGAGGATACCGACGTGGTCTTGAGATTTGAGGATATGGGCCAGTCCGGATTGCCGGAGCCCTAGATATTTATATTTGATGATTCGGATTTTGATGTGTCATTGATGGACACACATTCTTGATATCCTCATTTATTTACATGCATATGCTTTTACGATGTTTCGAGTGGACAAGATCCACATACATACTGGCATTGATTATATTATTGGGTGATATCCACTTGCATACTGGCATTGATTATATTATTGGATGATATCCACTTGCATTCTGGCATTTATTTATTATTGGTACATATTTATATACGGTCACCCTAGATATCATGGTATTACCTTTATGATATAGTTGACCTATGAAGTCGTTATTTATTCGATTTCTACCTGATGACGTTATCTACTCACGAGTTGGCAACTCACCCCCGTTGTGCCACAGTTCTTGCAGGTTGACCGTATGGATCGGTAGAGGCATCGTTGGCACACAGCATGCTTTCCGGTGACTTGCTTTGTTAGGTGGTACATATTAGATCGCACCACTTTGTATTTATCATTCATATTGTATCTAGTCAACTCCATCAATCAAAACTAGTATTTGTATATTAAGTAAAGACTTAGTGAGACTTGTGGTTGCGCGATTTGAGCGATAGGTTTTATGTTCGCTTTTTGGGTTGATGTCTTGCTTTATTCATTATCTTTTGTGTTGATCTTCGCCGTTGGGCGTCCTATATTTGTTTTATTACTTGCGTGGTTGCGAATCCGCCGTTTGGCGAAGAGCTAGCTCTCTCTTGGGGATGCCTTTTATATTATCATGTATTTATGGTTTTGGATTAAAATATACAAAGGAGGTGCTGCCCAAATTTTTAAAAAAGACGAAACATGTTTTCAACTAGTAAAATTTACTTGCATTTTCATATTCCATTACTTATGAATTTCACCATACCTTTATTTCAAAACTTCACCTCTTTTATTTCCTTAAAAAAGGTTTAAATTTCTGGGTTTCAGCTTACTTGAATTACGTTATGCCTTTAGACGTTGCGTGATTTAAGTGCTGGTCACGAGCTAATATTTCGGGTCGTGACAAAGTTGGTATCACAGCGCTAGGTTTAACCATTGTTCGAGTTTAGGTTTGACTATGTAGAGTCTGGGGCATAAATATTTCGGAACCTAGGCTTGACCTTACGGAACTTAGACTTGGACATGGGGGTATTAGACCCGAACTTACGTTACATAGGCTGACCCTGATTGATGGAGTAGGTAGCTTGGGTAGAGTGATGTACCGTACGTATGTTCCGTGGCATATTTACGATACGATACTCCATTTAAAAAACCTTAGGATTTACATATTTTTGAGATCTTTGATTCTATTTGTTTCCATGATCATACTCTTATTGATTTTGTTCCTCCTTATGATCATGTATCCATTTTGGGATCTGTTGATTCCTTCTATTCCTTTGATATGGTTTCATCGATACATGCTTGAGCTTCCTATCACCATGGTTTGAGCGCAGATTGAGCTGCTGCTAGTGATGCGGTCCGGGCGAGCTCGTCATGGACGAGGACTGACCATCATGTTTTCTGGTGACACGAGAACGTCTCGATTTTGTATTGGTGTTGTGACTTCTCGTTTGAAGCGAGTGTTCGGTTTTGCACCGTACGATTGGTCCATTGATAGAGGCTACCAGTTATGAGAGGACTGTTGATGTACTGTATACCTCAGAGATTGTGATTTCGTCTACCGTGCAGACAGATGACCCAGCTGTTGCTGAAATTGATAGGATGTCGCCTCCATACTTTATAAGCTGAGATCGCTGGAGCTTTCAGGCAGAGATGCGACAGAGATAGCTAGTCTACCTTGAGTTGAGAGACGAAGTGTATTCACATGTTGTCTATGTAAAATTAAAAAGTTCAAAACGAATGTCAAGAACCCATTTTTCCAAGTTTAAGGTATTTAGAAAAACATGCAAGTAATTCCGTGGACCCTCTAGAAGAATGAAACCCTAAATCGATATAATGACCATGGGAATGCTTTTGAACCTTAGGGTTTGCGGCAGTTCCGCGGTGCCATTAATGAGGCTTGGGTTTGCCCTTCTACGGTTGGTCCATAGGTACCGTGGAATGTACTGGATACTATTAAACTGTACTCAAGAGTTGAGCTCTCGGGGAATTATGGGATTTTGATGAATCGATCGAAAAGTTTAACGTCGTCCGAATATCATGTGACAGGAGACCAGTAAGTTGACCAGCTTCAGATAGAGGACCTCACCCAGATGCGTTGTGAGTTGATCGAGAACGGACGAGTATTGAGTATTCCTCCGATGGTATGGACGAGTTCCCGATGACGTGTTCGGTTAGAGATCTTCTACAGAGTGATGAAGATACCGAGTTCGCTATTTCGAGTCCGTGTGAGAGATTCCAGATTGACTGTAGCCGAGACAAATGTAGTACGCAGATAGCATGACGTGACGTCGAAGCAGACGGTAATAAAGACGAGTGGAACAAGAAGTTCATGTGAGATGTCAACGAGCTGTTGTTACTCCCCATTGAGATTAGAGATCTGATATGTATACAGAGGCGTGAGATACGACCAGTTCCCGAGGAGAAGCTGTGTTGAGAACGCAGATGTACAGAGAGCGAGATGATTATGTAAGAGTACCATCCTCCGTATAGTTCGGCATAGGCAAGTGTTGGGGTAAAAATTTACACCCTCGTTGACCGAGTCAAAGTCAAGGTCAACCCTAAGCCAGGTGGGCCCAAGCCTAGGTCAAGCGGGCCCATGCCCAAGTCGAGCCCGCGGCCAGCCTCCTCCATGCCAACAACAAAAATCATGTAACAAATAATTTTTATGTAATTTTTGTGCATGAATGTACGCAAAATAGGCATAAAGCCAAATTTTTGTAAGCTCATGGCTTATGTGCAAAAACAAATGGCACATAAGCCATGGGATAGGCAAAATGCCATTTTGAAAAGCCCAAGGGGCTATATGTAAATATAGAAGCCTATAAAAGGCAACATGATGATGAATAAGAGAAGACTTTTTTCATTCCCTAAAAAACTAGGGTTTGTTCCTCCACTCTCTCCTTTTCAAGTTCTTCCTCTTCCTTTTTATTTTCAAAATAAATCAAGAGCTTAGCTCTCCTTTTTTAAAAAACTAAATAAAGTTTTACCACAAACCCATCTCCAAAAACTCCATCAAGAGAAGAAAAGGGGTCTCTTTTTTTATCATCCAAGATCTAGATCTTGGAGTTTCAAGAGAACCCATTTTGGGTTTCTTCTCAAAGGAGAAAGGAGAACATCTTTTGGAGTTCAACTCCATAAATAAAATTCTTTTGGAGTTCAACTCCACAACAAATAAAATTATTTTGGAGTTCAACTCCACTGCAGAAATTCTTTTGGAGTTTAACTCCACCAAAAAAAAAATATACCTTTTTGGGGGAGTTTTAACTCCACATTACATTTTTTTAGCCATATAAAATTCTTTTGGAGTTTAACTCCACAGTAAAAATCTTTGGAGTTCAACTCCACAGTAAAATTCTTTTGGAGTTTAACTCCACTACAGAAATTCTTTTGGAGTTTAACTCCACAAAAAAATACATTTTTTTGGGGAGTTTAACTCCACATTACATTTTTTTTAGCCATATAAAATTATTTTGGAGTTGAACTCCACGTTTCCACCAAAAAAAAAAAAATGTTGCGGTCACTTGAGGGGTCACATGTTGAACATGTGACCGGGTCACATGTTTAGCATGTGACCCACTCACTTGAGGGGTCACATGTTAGCATGTGACCCCCATTTTTAAAAAAAAAATAAATAAATAAAATAAAATAAAAAAAATTCTCTTTTCTTCTTTCTTCCTTCTTTTTTTTATTTAAAATAAAAATAAATAAATATTAAATAAATTATAAATAATATTTAAAAATTAAAATAAAAACATAATTATTTTTCTTCTCTTCTTTTCTTTATTTAATCCCTTTTTTTATTTAAAAAAAATATTAAATAAATAAAAATAAATTATAAATAATATTTTAAAATGAAAAAAATATTTTAAAAATAAAAAAAATTCTCCAAATATTTATTTACTTATTTATTTTCATATATAGAATATATATATATATGTACATATCTCTTTTTTTACAAGTGGAATAAAACAAAAAAATACACACACACCAACACACTGCATATTGAGTTCGCATGACTAGTTTAACCCGTCAATCGGAGGTTCCTTCGCTCCAAATGCGAGGGGTAATTAACGGCAGCTTAGTCCGCGGCTGCCGGAGATTCGGATCCCCACAATCAATAAACCCCAGCCTACCCTAGGCCGGGGGAATCTGTAGTACGCCTGACAAGCGCGCGCGTATTCCCATCTCAATGGGGTGACGAAAAACACCCTACAGCAAGATCGGAAGAGTCCCTGAGTAGGTTCCTTCCAGGACATTGCTGCGATAAGATTTTCACCCAGGATTAGATGTGTGACGTGTATTCATAGGACCAGAGGACGACGCCAGTGACGTGTTACTTTATGAGTGGTCATACTAATTGGCCAAGAGATGACCAGAGAAGTGCCAGAGCGGAATCGTTTCCGTTAGCACACCGGACCGGACCGATGAACCGATGGATTGTGAGATTGGTAATACACAGAGAAATAAGGACCCAGAGATAGAGGATGGCAGACCGTGGGTAGAGGGAATGCGGATCTTCTTACTCTGCCAGTTTTAGGCGCACCGGCATTTTTCGACATTGTAGGAGGTATACCTCGATGTTATTTGTTGCGATTTGCGTTTGTGATCCGAGTATCACGCGTATATCACTTGGAGTTGAGTTTTGATGATGAGTTTCATGATATTGATTTCGTGCACCATGGCTGCACCTACTGGGCATTTATATTTTTATGCATAGTTATCGCACTTGATATACGTTTTACACACTGTTGTGTTGGTTTACGAATTGTGCATATCAATTACACTTGATGTCGATTTTGTGCCTTGGCTGCACATGTTTATGATTTCCTGGATTTCATACAGTTGATTTGATTTTGTGCGTGTGGTACGCACTCGATTTGATTTTGTGCTCGGTATAGCTTATATGTTCTTGCAGTGCATTGATATGTGTTTTGTGCACGCAGTTGCATACGTTTATGATTTTATACACCTTGGTACACTCGGTGTTGCTTTTTTTACGCATTGGAGTTATTGTTTGTATTTCGTGCATTTGTTGCACTAGATTTAGACATCGTGCATTGGTTGCACCGTATTTGTATTTTGTGCATTAGGTGCACCAGATTTGTATTTTTGTGCATTTGTTACACCAGACTTGTATTATGTGCATGGTTGCACAAGATTTATACTCCGTACATTGGTTGCACCGATTTACATATTTGAGCATTTGTGCTACCAGATTTGTATTTTTATGCGCGTTTGCACTTGACGGTCGTTTTCGTACATGCTATTGCACCAGATGCTTTTTACGGACCTGACGCGTTTGATTTGGATTTTTGCGCATATTAGGCGCTTGGTATTGGGTTTTGTGCGCATTGAATGCACTTGAGTTAGATTTTATTCGTACATGTTCAATGCACTTGATTTAGATTTCATTCATGCATGACGGATGCACTTGATTTGGATTTTCGCGCATTTTGTGCGCATGATATGAGATGTGATTTTTTGCACACCGGATGCACTCGATTGATATTTTTGTGCACAATAGATGCACCCGATATTGTTATCGTGCACACCCGTTGCACTGGACATGTGCTTTCTTGCAAACCCGTTGCACTTAGTTTTTCTTTGTGTATATTGTGGCACCTGTGTTTGGATTTGATTTCCGTGCGCACCAGACGCACGTGATTGTTGGATACGTTTTTTTAGGCTGATTTTGCTCTTGAGCATCTTATTTTCATGATGGGCACTATATTATGTAGTAGCTAAACAGGACTGATCTGAGGGCAGTACCTGAGTACTTTGCATGCATTAAAAAGTTTAACCAGAGATTTTCAAAAAGGAACTATAATCTTGCTATTTCCTACGTGTCCGCGAGCGACACGAACAATTACAAAACAAAACCTCTTGGGATATGTTAAAAATGGCGGAACGTATAATTTGAGCAAAAACATATATAAGTATATTTACTACTTTACATATGAGTTTCCGCCCTTTCTTGCCGTGAGTTACGCATCACACGGAAATTCAGAAAAGATTTTGCATGTGTTTTATTCAGTTTTATGATTTTTCCAAGGATGCGTGCTATATATGTATTATAGTATTTGACGGTGCATATTGGATTTCAGTAGTGGATTTCAATATCTGTATCTCTACTGTAACTTTGATGATATGCGTGCAAATCCGATGATTTACTTGACGCTTGACGGATTTCAATTTTGAGTTCTATATTCGTTTTCAGGCGTACGCGATGCGCTGTGGCTTTTATATATCTTCCATGATTTCGGAGCCCCGTCGATTTGAGTTGATTACTGAAATGTTTTACTATTTTGGGGTTTAAATTTAAATTCGGGGACCGAATTTCTTTAAGAGGGGAAGATTGTAACATTTCAAAAAATATAAAATATTATTTTTGGAAATTAATATTAAAATAATATATTTCGCGAAAACTACCTGATCTGCGAAATTGGGGTTTCCGTAAATGGTATAAATATATACCAATAATTATGAAATAATTGGAGATTAAAATGATTTATTCATTTAAAAATATATTTATCGGATTTGGCATTTTAAAAATTTATTATATGTATGTTTCCTGATTTAAAATCAGGAAAGCTTCTGGAAAAGCTTCGGAAGAGGGTCACGTGCTTACACGTGACCAGCGGCCACGTGTTAACACGAGACACCTAAAAAGCATCATCAGATCGAGTTCAGTCTCCTAGCTACGCTGAAGAAAATGGGCTTCAGAAAGAGTCACGTGCTCCCACGTGACCAGGGTCACGTGGTGACACGTGACATTTAAATGCGAGCGTCCAACACGCAAGTTCTCTGATCGAGTCAAGAAAAAGGGTTCAGAAAGAGTCACGTGCTCCCACGTGACCAGGGTCACGTGTCGGCACGTGACGTTCAAGGCAGCAAGCGCGTTTCCAGAACAACCAAGGAAAGAGAGTTCAAATAAAGGGTCACGTGCTCACACGTGACCAGGGGTCACGTGGTAGCACGTGATGTTTAAGCAGCAATCAGAAGACACAGTGCAGAAGGCTCGTTCCAAAGGGGGTCACGTGCTCACACGTGACCATGGATCACGTGGTCACACGTGACCGGCTTCCAAAGCCCATGTTGACGACAGAATTAAATTCTGAAGGAAATTCGAATCTTTCCAAAGGAAAGTAATTATTTGGGACTAATCAAATTAAAGATTCAGAGATGATTAAATATCATCTATCTATGGAAAATCTCGGCTTTGGGAAAGATTTCCCCCTTAAATCTAACCAGAATATCAAAGGAGAATCTCTGGATTTAAGATCCAATGGTGAATAAAATTCACCTAATAATCCAAAGGCCCAAAATGAATGATGGATGCAAATCAAATCTCCCAATGAAGATTCGTCAAAAACTGATTGATGCGGCTGCCTCTCCTATAAATAGGAGCCAAGGGACACAAAAAAGACATAGATGCGCAGAGAAGAAAAGGAGAAAAGGAGAAGAGCTTTGATACTTCGAAAAGACTCAGATCTTCTGCAAAAAACCCTAGGTAAGAAAGGGAAGCCCTTTTGAAAGAAGCAGAATTTAATTCTCAACAGAGTTTAACTCTGATAATATAAAAGCAGAAGAGCATATTTCTTCTCTCTTTGATAGAGGATCTGCAAAGTGCACATCTCCCCTTAAGGTTGAGAATTTAATTCTCAATGGGTTGAGATCCTGCCATGCAGATCCAAAACATAGAGAAGGGGTGCAGGCATGAGAATTTAATTCTCACAGAACTATAGGAATTTAATTCCTCCAAAATAAAAGTAGGGCTAGACCCTATATCATGGGAATTTAATTCCTTCAGAACAAAAAAAAGAGACAGGGTTTAACCCTAATTAAAGAACTTAGTTCTGTTGAAACAACGGGAATTTAATTCCCTTAATCATCATTTCCTCAAAAACTTTTATTAGGGTTTAACCCTATTCAGCCCTTCACATAAACGAGGAATTTAAATCCCACAGAAAATTCAGAGTTAAACTCTATTCCAGAATACAAGTCTTCAAAAGAAAGAAGGATTTAATTCCTCTGAAATTAAAAGTCTCTGGAATTTAATTCCTAAAAAAGGAGTAACAAATCCTCCGAAAAACCACATTAAAGCAGGGTCACGTGTCACCACGTGACCCCCCCCAAAAAGCCCTACAGAAAACCCCTTGGAGGCAGCACCCCACGTGACCCACGTGACTTTCAGCAGAAGCCTTAACACATAGGCATTTGAATGCCCATCACGTGCTGACACGTGATGCTATCAAAGACACAGTAATTTCAGCAGAACAAATGAAGGAAGGGCGCTCTCACGTGCTGCCACGTGACCCCTCTTGTCTTAGTGTTTAACACTAAATTGAAACTCTCGAAATCAGTGTTAAAATATTGTTGGGCCTTAGTGATCAACACTAATTAAAAAAGCTTTATCTGCAGTGTTCAACACTGATTACCTTAGTGTTTAAATACTAATCTGAGATCTTCATTTGCAGTGTTCAACACTGATCTGTTTTAGTGTTTAACACTAATTTGAGAAGCCTTATTGCTGGTGTTTAACACCAATTATTTCTTAGTGTTAAACACTAACTTGTTAACCACATTCCCAGTGTTCAACACTGATTGCTCTGTAGTGTTTAACACTAGGCTTTGGCCCAATTGGCTAAATGGATAGAGGCAAAGCCTCTCCTTCAATGGACCAGCAAGAAGTCAATGTTTCAGACCTGACTGGACTTAGCCCAAGCTGGCCATAAGTCCTCAATTTGTGATTAACTGGGCTAATGAGCTCATAACATAATTAAATCAGTCTCGACCCCCAGATTGGGTCAGGGACTATTCAATCCATTCCGGTTCTAGGGTACATCTCTTCACTCCTTTGAAACTTGGCATTGTAATCCCTCAATGTCTTCAAAGAGGTGACGGGTCCCGACGGCCACTCATGATATGGACTGTGGGGTCCTTAAACCCACGCCTAATGCAAAATTCCTGGTTACGTGGAACACAGATAATGTCACTCTTTGACCCCGTGGGAAACGTCCAGAGCGGATCCTGGTCCTCGCAGAGCACGGCAGTGAACCAGTGTGAAGCATCCAGAGCGGAGCCTGGTCCTCGCCTAGCACGGCAATGAACCCGTGTGAAGCATCCAGAGCACATACCGGACTGTGGGGTCCTTAAACCCATGGACTACGACGTCCTTAACCTTGACCGAGATGTCTTAAAACTAACAATGGACCGCAATGTCCTTAAACTACCCACGGACCGCAACGTCCCTAAACTAAAACAATAGAGCCCTCCATATGCTCTTTTGTCGGATCTAAACGGTCCCGTTTAAGTTGATCTTAGCCTCCAAAAATGGCTAACGTGTCCTTAAACCTTTAAACAGATTGGACTACGAATCCCCTAAATTAACTCCGGCTTGAGGGTACATCTCTGAACTCCTCTGACATCCGTCGTTGTAATCTTTCAACGTCGTCAGAGAGGTGATGGGTCCCGACGGCCATACATACGATGGACCACTACGTCCCTAAACTGGAACATCAGAGTCCAAACACTCTTTTGTCGGATCTAAACGATCCCGTTAAGTTGATCTTAGTCACAAAGCTAGACTAACGTATCCTTAACAAACGTTTGAGTCGATCTTAGCCTCAAGTATGGCTGACGTATCCTCAAACCAAACCCCCAAACCCAAATTTAAGATAATGCGGATTTGGACTAGTCCACGCCCTACGAGTGACGACATAACTCAGTCTCCGTAAACAATCCACGGGCAATAAAACAAACACCCACGACACGAAGTGACCATCTGGAGAAGGAGAAAGTTGTTACCGCAACGCGGTAGCGTAATTAACTGCAGGGGCTTGCGCCTGCAGGGAAGAGCGTCCCCACAATCAAAAACCCCTCAAATGAGGGGGAATCTGACGAAGTCTGCTACATCGGACGCATCCGTCTAAACCTTCGACACATGGTGCCATAAATCAACTTGGCATCTTCGGAGGGGTGGACGGATAGCACCAATTAGCATCTGCCCCGAACCCCAGGCATTCGGACGTCCCGACGTCCCGGCCGCCGTTCGGAGGGGAACAGATTCTGGCACGCCCGGTGGGACCTTTTCTTCTTTCCACTCCACACTTCTGTGTCGTAATTCGCGAACCAATCGCGGTTCGCTAATAGTTGCCCTTGGGTCTCAAGGTACTGAGAATTGGCATCTTGCTTATTGCAGAAAGCAAAGGATCGATGGCTTTCATCCCTGCGAAATCCTCCAACTGCTCAGACGGCAACTGCAGCCGACGCTCTGCCTCGCCAGGAGGTATAGCCTATGGACCCCAAGCTGCTTCGCTGTTCACAATGCCGGTGGAACAGGTCACCCGCGCCACTACGGGATTGTTTTTTGGGACCATGATCCCGCCGACAAACTTTACCGCTCCAGTGCCGGCGAAGGAAACTCTCAAGAAGTCGGTCTTTGATCGTCTTACCCCTACCGCGGCTCCTCTCAACGAGTCGCCCAACGTCAACGCCTCGGTCTTCTCTAGACTGGGCCAGGAATCATGCGAGCTCATTACGGGGCCTACAATCTCAAAGAAGGCTGCTTCTAAGAAAGTGACCGCTCCCATCCCCGAAATCGCCAAGGCAACCTCTCCAGCCAAAAAGTCAGTCTTTACAAGATTGACGGCTCCGGCCTTTGCTCCCGCTTCCCAGAGGACATCGGTCTTCGATAGGTTAACGCCAACAACAACCCCCCATCCACACAGGGAGCAAGACGAAACCATTCTTACCGCTGACCCTACACCGTCCGCTCGACACTCTCGACGTCGCCATTGGCGCCGAGTGAGGAAGACTGGGGGCAACTCCCCCTCCGGATTGACCCCACCATCCCCAGTGGTCGAAATTAATGCCGCTGTTCCGACCGGGAACAGCTTTGAAATGCTAAATAAGGTGCGAAGGAATTCCCCTACGGCAGTACTGAAGAAGTCTCCTCCCTTACTAAAAAAGGTGGTGGAAACAAAACCCGAACAGCCCCAATTTCCTCAACGGCTGTCTTCCAAAATTTATAAGGTTTGGCGACAAGCCCGAGATTCGATCATCGATCCAAACTTCTCCCGCCAGCACAAGAAGCCGAAAATCCAACCTGAAGCTGGTCACCAGGCTAAACCCCAAAAGGCTGTTGATCAACTGACTCATAAAAGGAGGAGGCCAGAGAGGACCCCACAGCATGCAACGACGGCTAAAAACACTAGGCCTAGACGCCCTGAGTCTGGGGGCGTGATGGTCCACACCGTATACATGGCCTCTGGAAAGGAGGAGAGCCGCACTTCTACAGGCCATCGACCACTAACCCGATCTGTAACGAAATCCCAGGAGCAGCAACAAAAGCTCCAAGAAATGATGAATGCTATGGCCGCGCTCACCGGGCCAAAGGAAAGTCCAGAAGCGTCCTCAGACGCACGCCGGGAGGAAGAAACCGACGCTGAATTCCTTCGCCGGACACTGGAGAAAAGGGACAAAGAGGCGGCCGAACAAGCGGCCAACATACAACGGATGGGCCTTCTCTTTCAAGACGTGATAGGAATGATGATCCAGCAGGACCTACCCGCCGAAGATCCTCCGATTGTTCTTGAAGACGACCGAGGAGAGACGTCAAATCCACCACCAGCCCTCTCAACGGCCAAGGAAGAGACGATCTCTAAGGCTGACTTGGCTGACTACATAGCCCAGCAAATCCGAGTTCATCACGCAACTGAGGCAGCTGGTCAAACCGTGAAAACCGGGCGGCCATATCCGAGCTGGTACGACCAAATCAAATACCCACAAGGTTATACGATACCGAAATTCCACGTGTATAAGGGGACCGGCAATCCCCATCAACATGTCGCCCAGTTTCGGGCCCTATGCGGTAACACCGGCGGTGACGATAAATTGTTGCTTCGCCAATTCGTAGGCAGCTTGTCAGAAACGGCGTTCGAATGGTATTCGGAACTCCCGAATGATTCCATCAAAACGTTCGCTGAAATGGAGTTGCTATTCACTCAGCGATTTGCAAGTGCCAGCGAACGCACTCCAATAACTGCACTTATTAACGCCAGGGTAAAACCGAGTGAAACCTGGGTCCAGTACGCTATACGCTGGCGGAACTTGTGGTCGAGATGTGAGCAGCGCATCGAGGAAGCACCTGCGGTGGGCATGTTCGTGGGAACTCTAGACCCTCACGCAACTATCTCCCAGTTTATGATGTTCTTTAAGCCAACCACATTCCAGGCTCTGATTGACAAGTTAGCTCAGATGGACCAGATGGGTCATAGACCACCTACACCGAAGTCGGAGCCTCGGAATGACAAGGGTAAAGGGAGGGCAACCTTTGTTGCGAATGCCCAACAGCAACCTAACGCCCCGAAATCGACGGATCAACTGGAGGAAAGACGCCGATACTATAATGAGAAGATGAAGCGTCCCTACTCGTTCCCACAAGACAAGACGAAGCGGTTATTCGAGTTGGCAATACGCAACAGACTTATAAACCTACCAAATCCAAGGCGACCGCCACAACCCACCGAGATGAATAACTCCAACTACTGCCCTTATCATCAGACGGTAAGTCATCCGATTGAAGATTGCTTCGTCTTCAAAGGATGGATCGAAGATCAATACCTTCAGGGGAAATTTGTACTGTCCGAAAAGTGGAAGGTGAACCCACCACAACCACATACTCCTAAGAAGGCCGATACACCGGGGGCAACCTGCTCCTTTATCGAAGAAGCTCCATGGGAGGTCGTGTTATCAACGAAGACCAAAAGAATGCTGAGAGACCTCCATGCATGCCCTGCGATCGAATGGAAGGACCCTCTTGAACCTCAAATTATCGAAGGGATGTTGAAGCCCCGCACCATTGCAAAGACTCGTGATAAGGGCCCAAATACTCACGCCCAACCGTCAAAATCTTCAAAGAAAAAGAAGAAGAAATCCAAGAAGCCCGCGAAGCTTGGAGACGAGCGAACAAACTTGCAGAAGCAAATCGATGCACTGGAAGAATACAATCAAAAGGCGCGAACTCCTGTCACACTGCGAGAGTTCCTTAGTCACATCTCGCAAGATGGAGATGATGAAGAGAGCTCGTCGGACGAATCCGAAGAGTATGTGGCAAGTTGCAACGTGATCTCCCACTCGTTTACCGACGATGAGAAAACTCCTAGCACCAAGAAGCTAGAGACGGAGCCCGAGCCAGAGCGTGCGAGGCTGACAACGGAAATGATCAATGCCTTCTTAGACGAGATTCGTCTAAAAAGTAAAGCGGATCAAGAACGCGAAATGGCGACGCTAACGGGAACCAGAGGCGGGCGACTGGACGGAAGAGTGGAGTTACCCCTGCCAGAACAAAAGGCATCCGAAGTGGACAAGAAAATATTCAAGACAAGGAAAAGGTTCGCCAAAGCCATGTCAATGGGAATGATGCTACCACCTTCGGAAGCAAATACGCACGAAGGGGCGGAAAGGCACCCTGACTATTGCGCGTATCACCGGAAGATCTCACACCCCACGGAGGAGTGCGATGCCTTCAAAATATGGTGGCGAGGATATGTTATCCGTCAGCAACAGTTTAAGCGCATGAAACGCAAAAGCCGTCGGGAGCGAAGAAGTACTGTCGGAGGGCATAACAAGACTACTGGCAACTGTTACATGGTTGACGCCAGAGGGTCACAAGTTCTCACCTTCGGGAGCGACTCTGATGAAGAAATGGCTCTGGGCCCTCTCTTTACAGAATCCGTTCTAGGAAAAAAGGAGGAATCAGAGGCCTGCGAGAACATCCAGCTGCGCAACCGCACACTCCCGGAGAAGAATCTTGGGCCCGTCGGCCGAAAAGATAAGGGAAAGGAAAAGATCATTGAAGATATCACTTTAGATGACCAGGTCACAAAAGAGCTAACTAATAAAGACCCTCCCAGAAAGGGTAAGGTGGACTATAACATCCTCGCGCACTTAAGGAAACTACCCTCTCAGCTTAGCATTCTTGATGCCCTTCTATTATCAAAAGAAGCGCGAGACTCACTTATTAAAGCGTTGCAAGAACCTGAACAATTCCAAGCCTTTCTCGCCACTGAAAGGATGAAGGATGAACTGGAGGAAGTACATACAGCCGACATCACGTTCGGTGATGAAGACCTCCTCCTCGGGACGTGCGACCACAACCGTCCCCTATATGTCTCCGGATATTGCCACGACATCAAGATAGGCAAAATCCTGGTGGATAATGGATCCTCCGTCAACCTCCTTAACGTTCGGGTGTTGAAGGAAATCTGCATGAGTGTGCAACACCTCGCTCGTGACAAAATTACTATCTCCGGTTTTGACTCTCAATCGTCACGGACTCTCGGATCTGTAATGCTGACGTTACGCTTCGGACTTCTCATCACAGATATCAAATTCCATGTCATTGACGCCAAGACCTGCTACAACGCCTTGCTCGGCCGTCCTTGGCTACACGAGTACAACATCATCCCTTCTACACAACATCAGTGTATGAAGTACTTCAAGGATGGTTTCGAGTACACTGTAACAGGCGAGTTAAACCCGTTTTCTGTGAACGAAGTTCGCAAATACGAAGATGCGAAATACTTTTTGCCAGATTTCGAGGATACAGAAAGGTGTCGCGACCCGGAGAACAAAATCGCCGCCACCATCCCTGTTTTCGGGAGCGATACCGAAGAAGAGGAAGAGATAGTGTATATGGGACCATCCCAACACAACAACCTGGGGGCACCCACCCCCATACCGGTCTTCGGGAGTGATTCGGAGGACGAGGTTAACGCCGTGTTCTCCAGTCGGCTGTCAATACAGGCACCCCTTTGCGATGACCATAGTCTGCAAATCACCATGGTACCGCAAGAACACTATAAGGATCTCGACGCGCTTCGAACCCACAGCATACAGGACCTGCAAACATTTTACGTCCCTCCCAGGCGAAGGGGTGAGAAGGTGATCCTATTTTACCAATCCTCAGAGTCGAAGGTGGAGAAAGAGATCTGGCACGGCGTGGACGTTACACTTTACAGGCTCCAACCCATCCGTCTGCCTAGATACTATACAAGTGGATTGAAGAAGTTATTGAAGCGCCAAGGAGTACCCTTAAAACAGACTGTGCGGCAGGCTCGGTTCTACAACAGGATTTGGGATGTCCCCGGGACTCAGCGCAAATTGCCCAATGGGAAAATGGAAACACTTGGGCTTGGGTACACAAGAACCGGAAAACGGGAGCGAGCCCACGGCAGCTACGCCATATATACCTTTGATGAAGAAGAGGGCGCCCTGTCAGGAGAGGCCAACCCCTCATCAAAACTAAACCCCGCGACCGAAGCGCCAAACCCGTTGTTTAAAGGACGAATGGGCAAGCCTACCACGAAAGCGGATCAGAAAATTCGGGAAGATCACAACCGCGAAGTGGCCATCTATGAGAAGGCCAGGACGCAACGTCTATTCCAACAGGCTGCACAGGCTGCAAAAGATAAAGATGTTCACCATCGTCAACCCGTCATACGAAAGGCTCGACGCAGGGACGGGAATAAATTAAGAAGCGAGAAAAGAAGTCGACAACAACGACGAAGGATTAGAGGGTTACGGGTATTGCGCGGCTCGGACTCGTCCCTCATGGAGAAGATGAGTCGAGCATACTCCTTCCCTCGAGACAAGACGGAACGGTTACTCAAGCTCGCCCTAAAACATCAGATGATCACGCTTCCAGAGTCTAGGCATCCTGAGCAAGCTAGCAAGGTCTTTCATCCGGGTTATTGCTCTTATCACCGAGCCATAGGACATCCGACCGAAGATTGCTTCACCTTCAAGAACTGGGTCGAGGACCAATACCGACGGGGCAGATTCGCTTTATCCGACGGTTGGAAAGTAACGCCGCCGCAAAAGCACGAGCTTAAAGCCACAAGAGCAGAACCGGATCCGCCTCAGTCCTGGGAGCGGATTCGTACTTGTTATACGATTACGATATTAAAAGAAGAGCCCGAGAACATAGATGACCTTCCCCGGTGCTTTGAGAACAGCGATGATGAGATGATCGCAGAATTTCCGCCAGCTCCAAAAGAACTGGAAGACGGTATACATACTACCGCAGATAACCTCAGAAAGATTGAGTTGGGATCGGCAGAGGACCCGCGACCAACATTTGTCAGTGAGCTACTCTCTGAAGAAAGGGTGGCCGCGTTAAGGAACGTGCTTCTACGGCATAAAGACTGCTTCGCGTGGAACTACTCTGAGATGCCAGGATTAGATCCGGAGGTCGCTGTGCACAGATTAGCAATATCCCCAGACATCAGGCCAGTCAAGCAGGCACCAAGAAGGATGCGACTCGAGCTTGAGATGAGCATCAACGCCGAAGTCAAGAAACTGATCGATTCTGGATTTATTCAAGAAGTCCAATATCCCGATTGGATCGCCAATATCGTCCCGGTGATGAAGAAGAATGGGACGGTGCGTATATGCGTGGATTTCAGGGATCTCAACAAAGCCTGTCCAAAAGATGATTTCCCAGTGCCGGTAACCGAGCTAATGATAGATAACACGTCCACTCACGAGATCTTCTCCTTTATGGACGGTTCCTCAGGATACAATCAGATAAAAATGCATCCCGAAGACCAGAAGCACACCGCTTTCCGGACCCCTTTGGGTGTATTTTGCTACAGGGTTATGCCCTTCGGTCTAAAGAACGCCGGCGCTACCTATCAAAGGGCCATGACAAAGATCTTCGATGACCTCATACATGACATCGTCGAGTGCTATATCGACGACCTCGTAGTAAAGAGCATGTCATATGAAGATCACTTAAAGCACCTAGAGATTGTATTTCAACGCCTTCGGCAATATAATTTGAAGATGAATCCCCTCAAATGCGCGTTTGGAGTCTCCTCGGGAAAATTCTTGGGATTCGTCATCCGACACCGAGGTATTGAGATAGATCCGTCAAAGATTAAAGCGATCATGGAAATGCCCCCGCCAAGAACCCTCAAACAGTTGCGGTCTCTCCAAGGGAAGCTCGCATACATCCGGCGATTTATCGCAAATCTTTCAGGCAAATGCCGCCCCTACAGTCACCTGATGAAGAAGGGAACCCCATTCGTCTGGGATCAAAAATGCCAAGGCGCACTAGACGAGATCAAGCAGTACCTGCAGAACCCGCCGGTATTAGCTGCGCCGGTCAAGGGAAAACCCCTCATTCTTTATACGACCGCCCTTGAAGGTTCCTTGGGCGCACTATGGGCGCAAGAGAACGATCAGGGGAAAGAGAGAGCACTCTACTACTTAAGTCGAGTTCTACTGGGGGCAGAAAGCAATTACTCTCCCATTGAAAAACATTGCTTGGCGTTAATCTTCGCGATAACAAAGCTCAGGCACTATGCGTTGGCACACGAAGTCTGCCTCATCTCGAAAGTGGATCCTCTTAAATACTTGATGTCAAAAGCCATATTGACGGGACGACTCGCTAAATGGGCCCTGCTCTTGATGGAGTTCTCGATAACATATCAACCTCTCAAGGCGGTGAAAGGCCAGGCCATTGCCGATTTCCTCGCTGAGCACCCGATACCGGCCGACTCTCCTCTAAACTGTGATTTGCCGGACGAGCACGCATTTGATGCAATTGGCGGCAGAGGCACACGATGGGAACTCTATTTCGATGGAGCGTCCTCCATAAAGAAACAGAAACAGGGTAACCCGATCATCAAATCGGGGATAGGCCTTATCTTTGCAACTCCACAAGGAGGGATAATGCGCTTCGCCTTCTCCTTAACAGAGTCAAGGACAAACAATGAAGCCGAATACGAAGCTCTGATAGCAGGCCTCGAAATCGCCATCAACATGGGAATTGAAGACCTCCACATATACGGGGATTCTCAGCTGGTCGTTAGCCAAATAAATGGTGACTACCAAACATGCAAACCGGAGTTGGTGAGATACGGCGAAAAGGTGCGACAACTGTTGGCCCAAATCCCCTCCTATATTCTAGAGAACATACCGCGCGCGGAAAACAGCAAAGCAGACGCGTTGGCCAAGCTCGCTAAAGAACTGGCTGACGAGAACCTCGATGACGTCAGAATCGTAATACAAAGCCGTCGAGTGCTCGCCCCGGCAGAAATACCTCCGGAATTATATAAAGAAAAGGGATCGATTCAACAAGCGACCCTACAAATAAAAGACCGTGAGAAGGCTGAGGACTGGAGGGAAGTCTTCATAGACTACTTTAAGTCCCACCGAATGCCCGAAGAAGCGTCCTCAAGACATCAGCTTATGAAACGAGCTCTATCCTTCGCTTTCGTCAACGATACCCTGTACAAGAGATCGTTTGATTTTCTATGGCTGAGATGCTTGGGACCTGACGAAACGGAACGAGTCGTTCAAGAAGTTCACGACGGACTTTGCGGTTCTCACCAAGCAGGCCCAAAGATGAAGTTAAAAATTAAACGGATGGGTTACTACTGGCCCACGATGATCCAGGACTGCCTCGAGTATGCGAAGCAATGCCACTCATGCCAGATCCATGGAGACTTCATCCACCAACATCCGAATCCACTACACCCAACGGTGGCCAGCTGGCCATTCGAAATGTGGGGGACTGACATAGTCGGCCCCATAGAGCCGGCATCAGCCCGGGGACATCGTTTCATCCTAGCGACAACTGACTACTTCTCCAAATGGGCAGAAGCGGTACCACTAAGGGAAGTGAAGACGGAGAATATTCTCCATTTCTTCAAAACGCACGTCATCTATCGGTTCGGAACTCCACGACGGATTATCTCCGATAATGGGCCGGCCTACCGAAGCCATAAGATTAGCCGCTTCGCACAGCAGCACAATATAGACTGGAGATATTCTTCAGTTTACAATCCACGAGCTAACGGCTTGGCCGAGGCTTTCAATAAGACCTTGACGAAGATCATGAAAAAGACCGTCCCCAGAAATAAAAGAGACTGGCACGAGAGGCTGCAGGAAGCCCTTTGGGCCTATCGAACTACATTCAAGACGGCCACAAACACAACGCCATACGCGTTGGTATTTGGGACGGAAGCAGTTCTCCCCCTTGAGATAGAGTTACCCTCTCTACGAGTGGCAGTCCACCACGAGCTGACGGACGAAGAAAATGCTCACCTTCGGCTTGAGGAGCTTGATGCCCTCGACGAAACCAGGCTCGTAGCGCAACAATATCTAGAAGCCTACAAAGCAAAGATGACGCGCTCATACGAAAGATTGACCAGGCCGAGAACATTCCGCCAAGGCGAACTCGTACTAGTGGTCAAAAGACCTATGATCCCCAATCGTGCCAAGCGGGGAAAATTTGAGCCAAACTATGAAGGCCCGTACATCATAGACAAGGTCTACCAGGGTGGAGCCTATCTACTCATGGACATGCACGGTGAAAGACCTTTCAGGCCAATAAACGGTCGCTTCCTAAAGAAATACTATGCTTAATAAGCTGCAGCCTAGGTCAATGATAGATGACGACGACTATGTCCGCTCGCTATCTTCCCAGGCTCGGACTTTACAAGCAGCAGCCGGCCTTTCTATAATGCCGGACCGAAACGTCCTTAAACTATCTAGGACCGAAACGTCCTTAAACTATCTACGGACCGAAACGTCCCTAAACTAATGCCGGACCGAAACGTCCTTAAGCTAACAACGGACCGAAACGTCCTTAAAACTAACGACGGACCGAAACGTCCATAAACTAACAACGGACCGAAACGTCCCTAAACTACTACCGCAGCATCCTTGGGCTGGCGAGATAAAAAAAAAAAAAAAAAAAAAAGTATATAAAATAATAAAAACGGTATGTCCATAAGCACAATGGGCACGGATGAAAACCTGAAAGGGCTCCGTGAGTAAAAACAGCAGGACTGCCGGCGAGTGTTTGTGAAAACCCGAAAGGGCGCAACCTCGTTAAAAGACACTTATAGGGTCCTCTCGACCTTGTAAGGAGAAACCACCTGCGTGAGATCCTTACGACTCACAAAGGAGCTGCACACTTAGGGATCCTCACGATTCCTAAGGAGAAAAACACACTTACGAGATCCTCACGACTCGTAAGGAGAATTCTCTTATGGGACCCTCACGGCTCATGAGATTTGAAAGTCTTAAGTTACAGAAACCTGAACCTGTTCTTAAGCAAATCCTCCACAACCTCCGATATTGCCCTACAAGCGGCTCCATACTGACCCTTGTATACAATCCACGGGCGCGAATTAACACTTCCCCAACAAAGTCCAACCCTTATAGGTCCTCTCGACCCATAATGGAAAGTCCTCTTGTAGGGTCCTTACGACTTACAGAGGAGCACACACTTAGGAATCCTCACGATCCCTAAGGAGAAAATACACCTGCAAGATCCTCACGACTTGTAGGGAGAAATACCTTTGTGAGACCCTTACGGCTCATGAAGTCAAAAGCCTTGGTTAACAGGACCCTTCACCCTGTTTGCTGAGCAACCTTTGTTCGTCATCGACAAAGGCAAATGACGATTCGCTCCTGGCAACATTCCAGTAGTAGCGATGCTGATGCCGAGATCGGTGCCTAAAATCCAAGCTTGCGGCGAGAAGGTCAGCAAGCCAAACATGCCTGCAAAATAGCCGAAATGATGGGGCAACTTGCAATAAAAAGCAGCAAGTAAAAATGAAGGCATAAAAAATAGCCGAAATGATGGGGCAACTCGCAACAAAAAGCAGCGAGCAGAAAATAAATAAATAGCCGAAATGATTGGGCACCGCGAAAAATAAACGAAATGATTGGGCAATCGTGATTTTCGCGATATAAAAGCTGAAATGATAGAGCATCGCGGAAAAAGAAATAAAATAAAAATAAAATTTATGCCCTACAGGTGATATTCCGTCGCACCCTGTACACAATCCAAGGGCGTAAACAAAGAAGGGATCATACTTCTCCCCCAGGTTTCATCAGAAGAAGAAGCCAAGTCTCGATAGGCCACAAGCGACCTAGAGATCATCCAAACACTCGTCTCGTAACAACGGACATGACTTCAAACGAAACGGAACAGCGGTAACCCCCAGTTCCATGACTCGGTGATATACACATCACCAAGAGTCAAACCTCCATTCCGTGAAATGCGGATACAATCAACAAACTTCCTGGTTACGTGGAAAGCGGATAACGTCACTCTTTGACCCCGTGGAAAACGTCCAGAGCGGATCCTGGTCCTCGCAGAGCATGGCAGCGAACCCATGCGAAGCATCCAGAGCGGAGCCTAGTCCTCGCCTAACGCGGCAGTGAACCCGTGTGAAGCATCTAGTGCAAACTTCCTGGTTACGTGGAAAGCGGATAACGTCACTCTTTGACCCCGTGGAAAACGTCCAGAGCGGATCCTGGTCCTCGCAGAGCATGGCAGCGAACCCATGCGAAGCATCCAGAGCGGAGCCTAGTCCTCGCCTAACGCGGCAGTGAACCCGTGTGAAGCATCTAGTGCAAACTTCCTGGTTACGTGGAAAGCGGATAACGTCACTCTTTGACCCCGTGGAAAACGTCCAGAGCGGATCCTGGTCCTCGCAGAGCATGGCAGCGAACCCATGCGAAGCATCCAGAGCGGAGCCTAGTCCTCGCCTAACGCGGCAGTGAACCCGTGTGAAGCATCTAGTGCAAACTTCCTGGTTACGTGGAAAGCGGATAACGTCACTCTTTGACCCCGTGGAAAACGTCCAGAGCGGATCCTGGTCCTCGCAGAGCATGGCAGCGAACCCATGCGAAGCATCCAGAGCGGAGCCTAGTCCTCGCCTAACGCGGCAGTGAACCCGTGTGAAGCATCTAGTGCGAACTTCCTGGTTACGTGGAAAGCGGATAACGTCACTCTTTGACCCCGTGGAAAACGTCCAGAGCGGATCCTGGTCCTCGCAGAGCATGGCAGTGAACCCATGCGAAGCATCCAGAGCGGAGCCTAGTCCTCGCCTAACGCGGCAGTGAACCCGTGTGAAGCATCTAGTGCAAACTTCCTGGTTACGTGGAACGCGGATAACGTCACTCTTTGACCCCGTGGAAAACGTCCAGAGCGGAGCCTGGTCCTCGCCAAGCACGGCAGTGAACCCGTGTGAGGCATCCAGAGCAAATACCGGACTGTGGAGTCCTTAAAATCCACGGACTATGACGTCCTTAACCTCGACCGTGATGTCTTAAAACTAACGATCAACCACCCCGATTCCCTACGGATTTTGCCTTGGTTTAAGGGTACATCTCTTCACTCCTTTGATACCTGGCGTTGTAATTCTTCAACGTCTTCAGAGAGGTGACGGGTCCCTGCAACCGCACATCGGACTGTGGAGTCCCTAAATCCACGGACTATGAGGTCCTTAACCTTGACCGTGATGTCTTAAAACTAACATCGGACTGTGGAGTCCCTAAATCCACGGACTATGAGGTCCTTAACCTTGACCGTGATGTCTTAAAACTAACATCGGACTGTGGAGTCCCTAAATCCACGGACTATGAGGTCCTTAACCTTGACCGTGATGTCTTAAAACTAACATCGGACTGTGGAGTCCCTAAATCCACGGACTATGAGGTCCTTAACCTTGACCGTGATGTCTTAAAACTAACATCGGACTGTGGAGTCCCTAAATCCACGGACTATGAAGTCCTTAACCTTGACCGTGATGTCTTAAAACTAACATCGGACTGTGGAGTCCCTAAATCCACGGACTATGAGGTCCTTAACCTTGACCGCGACGTCTTTAAACTACCTTGAGAGATCCCTAACCCCGTGAAATACAAAAAAAAAAGGGGGTGATCACACCCGGCACTTGCAGGCCCTCACGACCTGTAAGGAAGAAAAACTCTCTTGTGAGATCCTTACGACTCTCAGGGGAAAACCCGCTTAAGGATCCTCACGATCCTTAAGAAAAACTCACACCTATGGGATCCTCTCGACCTATAGGGAGAAAGACTCCTTATGAGACTCTCGTGGCTCATAAGATGCAAAAGCCGTAGGAAACAGATCCCAACCCTGAATCCTAAGCCACGGCCGTCTTGCAAGAAGATTAAGATAGATTGTCCGCAGAATGCATTCAATGAAAAGGGGACACGTCACTGAGAGGAAAATTGTATCTTTTATTCATGACCCAAAATGGATACAAAATACAATTCAAAACAAAAAAAAATAATACTCTTATTCATGAGTATGTACAAAAAAAAAAGATACAAGTCCTCAAGCCGGCGGGCGGTGCAATAATTTTACCAGCTCATCATTTTGTTGTTGAGCTACGGCTTCGTGACGCAAGATCTCCATAAGACGCGCCTCTGCCTGAGCTTGCTGGGCCTGATATGAAGCGAGCCGGGCTTCAAGCTCCTTTTCAGTGGCCTTATGAGCCTCAACTCTCTCGCGAGTAAACGTGGCGGCTTTATCAAGAGCCACCACCTCTGTGATGGACTCCTGAAGCACCCGCCATAGCTCATATGCTTTGTTGGCCCTGGCTGTGAGATTGGCTCAGAGCTCGCTCAGCGTCTTAAGAGCTAGCTCCCCCTCTGAAAGCTTACGGCCGAACCCTCCTCTCGCACAACAATATGTTCGCTACGCGCCTCTCTACCAGGCCACGTAAGCTCGCTTTCGTAACCACGACCTTAGAAACCAGACACTTACAAGACCATATGAATGAGCTTCCGGTTGCCAGCACTAATCGGTCTGAAACAAGTTCATATCACCTGGTATGAAAAGCAACAATTTTTTTTTTCTTCCAACGTTTATCCTATCGAGCACGTGTTCGCGATTATATGGACATTCGGAAGAGAGATAAAATTCAAGGCTTTGATTCGCACGCAACATGACAACAGTATTGGTAATTGAAGAAAGTTTTCATAAAAAAGGAACACAAAGTTTACTCATGCAAGCGGAAACATACATACGAGTACCAAGCCTACAGGGAAGTTCAAAATAAAGCATGCAAAGAGGGGAGACCAAGTTATAAAAAAAAGGGAATGTCCTACTCTAACGGAAAAGGTCGCCAAACACAGGATCAATGGCACAAGGGTTAGTGAAGCAAAGGACAAAATTCTCCATCTCTCTCTCTGCTTTCTCCAGCACATCGAAGCGACGGTTCTCACGAGGAGTCGCTCCCCATCGATTGGCGCCGTGTTCGTCCGCGAAAGCGGACATAATAGCTCGCCGGGCCTTGATCTGGCCCAGCAGATGAATTGAGCAATCCTTCAAAGCCTGAGTGATCAGGCACGCTTCATGAAAGCCCTCGAGCTTCTCTTCCACCGCGTCAAGCATCGCCAGGGTCATCTCTGCTGGGTGAGGGGGGATGTCGGCAAGCACGGCCGCGAGGATCATCCGGAGCCAAAGAGAACCCATCGGGAGAGGAGACCCCTTACGGATCGAGAGTTCATGCATGGCTGAGTCGCATTCGTTGTCGGTAAGGAGGGGATCCACCAACCGAGCGGCAAAGCGAGGGATCATCTCCTCGATAGGCACTTCCCATGGCTGTCGACAAGCGTGTGGGCGGTTACAGGCCATAGCGTTCAGATACTCCTCAAATTAAATCACGTCGATACGGGAATGAATTTCTCGGTGAAGAGAAAATAGGCCATGACCTCAAGAATATAAAGAAGTGCATTAAGTGCTATGCGCGGAAAATCTTGCATGCGAAAGATGTTTCCAAGGCCCAAAAAAGGAAAGGCATCGAAAATCAAGGAGAAATAACTATTTCCAAGGCTCCTTTTATGCATCTGATAATGCGCGCCAAAAATGCGGCATGGAAAGTTTTGTGAACAGTCCCATCAGATGATCTCGCGTGTAGAACACGTGAGGCCCAAACCTAATGTGCATTTAAAAGAAAGAATATGGAGTAGTACCCTGCATATTAAAGCACAAACGATAATAGTAACAGAATAATAAGATTTCAGAGGAAAAGCATGCAAACA
The DNA here is from genome assembly GCA_030015575.1 of Agapanthus africanus. Taxonomy (NCBI): domain Eukaryota; kingdom Viridiplantae; phylum Streptophyta; class Magnoliopsida; order Asparagales; family Amaryllidaceae; genus Agapanthus; species Agapanthus africanus. The sequence goes on from JASDDO010000010.1 coordinate 293,312,461, forward strand.
CACAGAGACATAATAAAGCTTATCATCCAGACTTCAAGAAGGCGATACAAAAAAAAAAAAAAAAAAAAAAAAACTTTTACAATGGTAAGGCCTCTGACACGGGGCATGGATTGAGAAAATTGAAATTAACTTTATCCAAGATCTTCCAAGCATTTCGAACCTCCCGAGTATGCTTTCTCTCACGGTCACAGGCATCGGGGTCCCCGCGGATGTCCTCTTCCCTCCGGTAGGCGCCCAGTATGGCTGATTGCTGAAAAATCTGATGAAGGAGATCAATGAGATCATCCCGCCTTCTCTTTGAGATCAAGCCCATAAGGTACACCGAATGCACCTTATCCTCGGCAATGTCCAAGTCCCCGAGCGGTATGCCGGCACAAAAGAGAGGAAGTGCCTCCCGGATCGCCAGCACGATTAGCCTCAGAAGAGAAGAGCGGCGGGGGAGGAGCCTATGGTTGTACTCGTCGAAACGGCTCATGATCTCGGCACACTGAGCATCGGTGAACTCTTGGTTCTGACTGCGGCCCAGCGCACGAACGTTCCCATAGGAGATGATCTCGTCAAGTCTATACAGATGGGCATCCATGGTACCTACGATAGAAGTCAAGAGATCCATTACAAAGCCACCATTTCACTAATTGCAGAAGAACAGCCTTGGGCCAAGAGACCCCAAAGATTCTCTGTGTGAAGAAATCGAGTTCTTCGTTGGAATTCAATTCCTTATTAAGAAAAGGGAATTAAATTCCCAAAAAACATTTTGAGGGAATTAAAGTCCAGGGAGTTGAAACGTTGTCATCATCTCCCCGAAGATCATCTAAACCCTAAAAGGATCTACAGTTTGAAGATTAAACAGTTTTATGTTCTCATGGAAAAATATGAAGAAAAAGGGTAAAAACCCTTGCTTTGGATTTAAAATCCAGAGAAATGTGAAGGTCCATCGGTGTCCAAGAACACTACCTGAGGAAAAAGGATCCTTTTCGAACAGAGTTAAACTCTGCAGGCTGTTTCAAGACAGAGAACTAAGCTCTGAAAAACGAGAATTAAATTCTCAAAGAAGAAGTTCTCAGGAGAAGAAGATGAACAAAGTGAAGGCTTCTATGAAGAGGCAGCTATTTATAGAAGACAATGAAAACGTTTCGTCTCCCCAGATCCCTAGAGGAATCCAACGGTCACAAGAGGTGACAGCGTTGCACTCACGTGCTGACACGTGAGAACAACGCTGTGGGGGCATTTGTTTCCTGATTTAAAATCAGGAAAGCTTCTGGAAAAGCTTCGGAAGAGGGTCACGTGCTTACACGTGACCAGCGGCCACGTGTTAACACGAGACACCTAAAAAGCATCATCAGATCGAGTTCAGTCTCCTAGCTACGCTGAAGAAAATGGGCTTCAGAAAGAGTCACGTGCTCCCACGTGACCAGGGTCACGTGGTGACACGTGACATTTAAATGCGAGCGTCCAACACGCAAGTTCTCTGATCGAGTCAAGAAAAAGGGTTCAGAAAGAGTCACGTGCTCCCACGTGACCAGGGTCACGTGTCGGCACGTGACGTTCAAGGCAGCAAGCGCGTTTCCAGAACAACCAAGGAAAGAGAGTTCAAATAAAGGGTCACGTGCTCACACGTGACCAGGGGTCACGTGGTAGCACGTGATGTTTAAGCAGCAATCAGAAGACACAGTGCAGAAGGCTCGTTCCAAAGGGGGTCACGTGCTCACACGTGACCATGGATCACGTGGTCACACGTGACCGGCTTCCAAAGCCCATGTTGACGACAGAATTAAATTCTGAAGGAAATTCGAATCTTTCCAAAGGAAAGTAATTATTTGGGACTAATCAAATTAAAGATTCAGAGATGATTAAATATCATCTATCTATGGAAAATCTCGGCTTTGGGAAAGATTTCCCCCTTAAATCTAACCAGAATATCAAAGGAGAATCTCTGGATTTAAGATCCAATGGTGAATAAAATTCACCTAATAATCCAAAGGCCCAAAATGAATGATGGATGCAAATCAAATCTCCCAATGAAGATTCGTCAAAAACTGATTGATGCGGCTGCCTCTCCTATAAATAGGAGCCAAGGGACACAAAAAAGACATAGATGCGCAGAGAAGAAAAGGAGAAAAGGAGAAGAGCTTTGATACTTCGAAAAGACTCAGATCTTCTGCAAAAAACCCTAGGTAAGAAAGGGAAGCCCTTTTGAAAGAAGCAGAATTTAATTCTCAACAGAGTTTAACTCTGATAATATAAAAGCAGAAGAGCATATTTCTTCTCTCTTTGATAGAGGATCTGCAAAGTGCACATCTCCCCTTAAGGTTGAGAATTTAATTCTCAATGGGTTGAGATCCTGCCATGCAGATCCAAAACATAGAGAAGGGGTGCAGGCATGAGAATTTAATTCTCACAGAACTATAGGAATTTAATTCCTCCAAAATAAAAGTAGGGCTAGACCCTATATCATGGGAATTTAATTCCTTCAGAACAAAAAAAAGAGACAGGGTTTAACCCTAATTAAAGAACTTAGTTCTGTTGAAACAACGGGAATTTAATTCCCTTAATCATCATTTCCTCAAAAACTTTTATTAGGGTTTAACCCTATTCAGCCCTTCACATAAACGAGGAATTTAAATCCCACAGAAAATTCAGAGTTAAACTCTATTCCAGAATACAAGTCTTCAAAAGAAAGAAGGATTTAATTCCTCTGAAATTAAAAGTCTCTGGAATTTAATTCCTAAAAAAGGAGTAACAAATCCTCCGAAAAACCACATTAAAGCAGGGTCACGTGTCACCACGTGACCCCCCCCAAAAAGCCCTACAGAAAACCCCTTGGAGGCAGCACCCCACGTGACCCACGTGACTTTCAGCAGAAGCCTTAACACATAGGCATTTGAATGCCCATCACGTGCTGACACGTGATGCTATCAAAGACACAGTAATTTCAGCAGAACAAATGAAGGAAGGGCGCTCTCACGTGCTGCCACGTGACCCCTCTTGTCTTAGTGTTTAACACTAAATTGAAACTCTCGAAATCAGTGTTAAAATATTGTTGGGCCTTAGTGATCAACACTAATTAAAAAAGCTTTATCTGCAGTGTTCAACACTGATTACCTTAGTGTTTAAATACTAATCTGAGATCTTCATTTGCAGTGTTCAACACTGATCTGTTTTAGTGTTTAACACTAATTTGAGAAGCCTTATTGCTGGTGTTTAACACCAATTATTTCTTAGTGTTAAACACTAACTTGTTAACCACATTCCCAGTGTTCAACACTGATTGCTCTGTAGTGTTTAACACTAGGCTTTGGCCCAATTGGCTAAATGGATAGAGGCAAAGCCTCTCCTTCAATGGACCAGCAAGAAGTCAATGTTTCAGACCTGACTGGACTTAGCCCAAGCTGGCCATAAGTCCTCAATTTGTGATTAACTGGGCTAATGAGCTCATAACATAATTAAATCAGTCTCGACCCCCAGATTGGGTCAGGGACTATTCAATCCATTCCGGTTCTAGGGTACATCTCTTCACTCCTTTGAAACTTGGCATTGTAATCCCTCAATGTCTTCAAAGAGGTGACGGGTCCCGACGGCCACTCATGATATGGACTGTGGGGTCCTTAAACCCACGCCTAATGCAAAATTCCTGGTTACGTGGAACACAGATAATGTCACTCTTTGACCCCGTGGGAAACGTCCAGAGCGGATCCTGGTCCTCGCAGAGCACGGCAGTGAACCCGTGTGAAGCATCCAGAGCGGAGCCTGGTCCTCGCCTAGCACGGCAATGAACCCGTGTGAAGCATCCAGAGCACATACCGGACTGTGGGGTCCTTAAACCCATGGACTACGACGTCCTTAACCTTGACCGAGATGTCTTAAAACTAACAATGGACCGCAATGTCCTTAAACTACCCACGGACCGCAACGTCCCTAAACTAAAACAATAGAGCCCTCCATATGCTCTTTTGTCGGATCTAAACGGTCCCGTTTAAGTTGATCTTAGCCTCCAAAAATGGCTAACGTGTCCTTAAACCTTTAAACAGATTGGACTACGAATCCCCTAAATTAACTCCGGCTTGAGGGTACATCTCTGAACTCCTCTGACATCCGTCGTTGTAATCTTTCAACGTCGTCAGAGAGGTGATGGGTCCCGACGGCCATACATACGATGGACCACTACGTCCCTAAACTGGAACATCAGAGTCCAAACACTCTTTTGTCGGATCTAAACGATCCCGTTAAGTTGATCTTAGTCACAAAGCTAGACTAACGTATCCTTAACAAACGTTTGAGTCGATCTTAGCCTCAAGTATGGCTGACGTATCCTCAAACCAAACCCCCAAACCCAAATTTAAGATAATGCGGATTTGGACTAGTCCACGCCCTACGAGTGACGACATAACTCAGTCTCCGTAAACAATCCACGGGCAATAAAACAAACACCCACGACACGAAGTGACCATCTGGAGAAGGAGAAAGTTGTTACCGCAACGCGGTAGCGTAATTAACTGCAGGGGCTTGCGCCTGCAGGGAAGAGCGTCCCCACAATCAAAAACCCCTCAAATGAGGGGGAATCTGACGAAGTCTGCTACATCGGACGCATCCGTCTAAACCTTCGACACATGGTGCCATAAATCAACTTGGCATCTTCGGAGGGGTGGACGGATAGCACCAATTAGCATCTGCCCCGAACCCCAGGCATTCGGACGTCCCGACGTCCCGGCCGCCGTTCGGAGGGGAACAATGTAGTTTGGATAAAACCAGATTAGTGCACTGCTAATCGCGATTAGGCCAAATCCGTGTTTCTACAGTTTTCCATAGTTAATGCACCATGTCATGTTACATTTTGGTTACATGTTGTGTTCTTGTGTTGGTTTTAGAATATTATATGATTTTGTTTTAAAATAAGAAGAAAAGAAAATGAAAAAGGGTAAAAGGGTAAATAGTTGAGTGAGGGTGAGAATAAGAGAGGAGAAAGAGAGAGGGCAGCCACATCCATTCCTCCCCCATTGTTATCTCTTCATCTCCCTCAACCTCATCTCCCTCCACCTCTATCCCAAGATCCATCTCCAAAGCTTCATCAAAACCCTAAACCCCTTTCATTAAAGTTAATCCCTCTTCACCCTCTACACTTTGGACCATCAATATTGGATTTTGAGAACTTTGGGGAGCTAGGGTTTTGCTTGGCTACATCCATGAGGTATAATTCATTTCCTTTAGTTTAGTTTCTAGTTTCCTTGCATTCTAGTGTAGTTTGGAGTTAAACAAGTGTGGATTGTGAGCTTGGATTTTCCCAAGTTGCTGTTGAGGGACAAGTAAAGGTGTAATGAGTGTTTTAAAGCCTTAGGGATTGATTCCAAGACCTGGGTATGAGAGTAGAACCCGATACACGAACTTAGAAATTGTTCCGTATCGGTTTTGTGACATTTAGCGTGCCTACAAGGAATCTGGGATGTCCCGGTGAGTTTCTGAGAGAAGTTAACAATACCAGAGGCCTAGATGGACCAATAGGAGACCACCCTATGAAGACGAAACCCAACGGAGCATTTGGGGCCGAGGCGGCCGGATTTGGGGACAGTGTGGCCGGCCCATTGGTGGAGTTTGGGGTCTAGGTTGTTCCAGTAGCTCACACACTCCTTATACAACACTCTATACTTGCTAGTTTTACTCTATTTGACCTAAGTCAAAATCTTGGAGCACATTTGTGCGATTTTTGGTTATATTTTCCGTATTTTGAATGCTTGGTTTTGGTATTTGGTATTGTATTTTGTTGTTGGTTATTTGTACGTCAACAACAAGGGTTGTTTGATTATTTTGCATGTGTAGGCTATAGGTCCTAACCTATGAGCGCACCGTGTGCCGTATTGGTTTTCCGAACTCGATTTTAATGCTGTTGCGATATGTGTGGATATTGTAGGTACTTTCGCGTGGATTACAAGGCGACGGGGCATGGCGTCATCGACTTCGGTGAGCAAAGATCAAGGTGAGTAGATCTATATCTACGGGGGAAGTCGGGTGGATGGCGTATAGCACCCCCTCAAATTATTAAATGGAAACCGATCTATAGGATACAGTCGTAGAAACCTAGATTAGGAAACTAGGGATATGGTTTAAAAGATAGTTAGAGATGATATGAGATGAAAGGTTAGGGTTATTAAAATTTAAGGTGAATCATGATTTATAAATATGTAGTTGCACTAGAATAGGTATGAGTTTTAGAGTAGCAGGACATTTTATGTATAAGGTAGGATGTGTAAATAAAATTTACTTGATGTGATATGACAACTTGATTGATATGTTGGTATATGGATGCGAGTCGATAAGAGAGGATTGATACCTTTGCTGGTCTCCTGATATGAGGTTGTTATGGATGTGACCCGGGGACATGGGCATATAGGGATATAAAATGTTGTGAATCATGAGTGATAAACCGTACGAGACGTTAGGTCCGTACCCTCTTTGTCATATAGGTCTGTTAGTGATATGTATGCCTTAGAGGCCATTACTGTATATACGATGTATATTGTAGTGGATGCTTGGACATATATAGTGAGGACTTTCTTGCTCGACATGATAGTATGCTATCTGGTTGCTCTTTATCTTAACATGTACTCTGATTGTCTCTATGTTACATGTTGATTAAGCCCTTAGGATGAGTACTTGACTACCAGGACTGTGATGCAGATCATACTAGTGGGGACAGTGTAGTCGCTAAGTACAACCTTCAAATATTCCTAGTCGTAGGTGTATCGAGACAGGGCATCGATATACCAATGTAGACTAGCGTATGCTTCTCGACCCATATAGATGGGCGATGGATGATCCCATATCCATTGGTGTTTGACATCAGAGATAGTATACGGGTGCTCAGTGGAGACTGGGTACACTGGACGAACTCACCGAGAACTCCCAGATGGTATTATACCTCACGTCAGATGGCAGTTCTCTGGTGACACTGGTACAGGTTAGTCTGTAGACCCGAGATCGTCATGGAGTCTTGTGTGATTCCTACTGTGCTTTGATTTCCATCATACCACGTCCAAGAGGGCGTGCAAAACGGTGGCTTTTGGGTACAGTCCCGAATCACATGGAGGCAATGAGCGATAGGAGGGGTTTCGTCTCTCCCGGTATAGGGAGTTGATGTTGCGCTGTGTTCGATTGGCTATAACTGGAAATCTCTGGCCAGGGTTGCTGAGATTTACTGGTAAGTATTACTAGTAGTTTCTCGAACTGTTATGGACCTCATATCGACACGACTTATCGGTTACTGGGGTCTGACGTTTACCATCCCTAGACTGGATATGCGACATATCAGATGAAGAGACCGGACCGTACGGGAGTGTTACTGATTGGATTCGCAGGAGAATGTACAGGCTTGCTTGTTGATCTTCTGATCGCTCAATACCTGGGTAGCTATTACGTTTAGATGACCGCTTGCAGGTTGTGGGTGTTTGATATGATCATCACCTACTGCCGGCGTTTGACGATTCTTAAGAGTCCTACACAGAGGTTTCCTGGCTCAGGCAAAACGGAGTAAGAGCATATATGTGATATGTGCGGGACCGAGAATAATACGTGTATGTGATACCGTATTGGATTCTCGTGATATGTGATATCGGCCGGGTATATGTGATATAGCCTGGTCATCGGATCAAGTGTTGATTCGATGAACTGATACTTGTTATATTAGTCGGTTATTTGTGAAATAGCCGGATTATCGGATCAAGTGTTGATTCGATAATTTAATGTATATTATATATGAGATATATTACATTACATTAACTATTATAAGCTCGCTTTATTGATTCATTTTCTCACGGGATAATACATTGATATATATGCGATGTATGTTAATTGTATTATTTTCTTTTGTTACAAAATATATTATATATGTGATATATAATATTGTAACATGTTAGGGTTACAAATACAACATGCTTTGTAGATTTTAAACATGGTTAGGTTTTGGATTAGGGTTAAGAATGCATGAAGCTTCCATGAAGCTTCATGAAGCTTTGACTTTTGTCACTTGCTATGATATTTTGTGTAGATATTTCTTAACCCAACCCAAAACCCTTTACCCTAGTTTATTCTCTACAAGGGTTAAGCCTTCATGCTTAACTCATGGTTGATTTGTAATCACAACAATAATTTCATTATTCATCACAAAAGGTTTTGAGCATTCTTCTTCTTCCTCCTTTGATGAAAAGCTTCACTAGTTTTTTCATTAGTGATGATATTAAGTGAGAAATTGAAAACAAAAGAGAGCTAAATTCCTACTTCATCATCCTCATCTATTCTAGCCACTTATATTAGGGTGTTTGCTTTACTAATATTTGATTAGTGAAACAAGAGCTTGAGTTTGAGATTCTTCAAGATAGATCATCTTAGTTTTTGAAGATTGGAAGCAAGGTTTCATCTTTCTCTTCATGGAGCCTCTCTAGAGTCTGGGTACTTGATGATCGCAGCGAAGGGACCTCAACACGGAGCTTATAAAGCGAAGGAACGGACTACAAAGGTTGTAATCCCTAACTCTTAGACGTAAAGTTGTTTACTTGCAAAGTTAACCCTAATTCTCTAGTTATGATCTTGGTTAGGGTTTCATAGCACCCCAAAATTTTATAAAATGGCATGTGTAATGCCTTGCTAAACCTTGTTGTCATTCTATATAACCATAAAGTGGTATCAGAGCCAAGCTAGAGCATTAGGCGTCGTGTAGGCGAAGTTTAAAGTCCGATCGAACTCCGAAACCTCGATAAATCCCACTTTCTGGAAAAAATTTCAAAAGTTGAAATTTTTCATATTAAAAATACTCAGAAAATCATACAGGGAATTCTAAGGATTACTGTGAAGTACGAAGCCACAACTCACTCAAGAGACCGCGGAACCGCCGCCAAACCATGCGTTTGGCGGCGGTTCCGTGGCCAACTTTGGGAGTTAGCGGCTAATACTTCAGGGGTTTATTCCTGGGTATTTTTTCATGCTTTTGGGAATTTTTAATTCTACTCAAGTGTTGAGCTTTCTGGGAAATATTGGGAACTCGTTGATTCGATCGGAAAGTTTAACTTCGTTTAAGTTTTTCCGGGTAATTTAGAACGTGTTAAAAGGTTCGAACGGATATCAATAACTCACATTTTCCCCTATCGGAAAACTTTCAATTGTTGGCTTTTTCCCGAGTTTAAAACTTTCAGAAAATCATGCAAGCGAATCTGTGGACCCTCTAGAAGAACGTAACCTTAACTCGATTATGTGACCGCCAAAACCTCCACTGAACCATATGTTTTGTGGTAGTTTAGCGTTGCCACATGTGAGGCGTTGGTTTTGACCCTTCTACGGTTGGTTCATAGTGGCTGTGACATGTTCTGGGATTTTTTGAACTCCGCTCAGGTGTTGAGCTATTTGGGAAATCTTGGGTGTTTGTTTATTCGATCGGAAAGTTTAACATTGTCTATTTATCTGGAATGTGATACAATATTTGGAATCCACATGTAGTTATGAGATAACTAATTTGAATGTTATAAATCTAGCAGTTTAGTCTCAGTTGATCGGTTGCCACGGGATTTTGATGCGATCAAAAGTCCGTCGCAATCACGTAGCGTACGCGGATACTCGCCGGGTAAACTTAATAGATAGCCACGCCCCATAGCCCTGACCAAGTGACTATAGGAGAACCCCGTCGCCAAAAGCATCCGTTCGGGTGCTCGCGGCAGCGGTGTTCCGCCTTAGTGCACTTCGTCGACGGCACCGGGGGGTGCGGCCGTCTACTAAAGTTTCCGACGAGCATTCGATCAGGATGTCGGGAATCTTGTTGAATTGCCCGAATAGATATTGAAAAGTGTTTTCGAGATCGAGACTAAAATGCGGAGTTTATAATTGTTAGGCATGTGATGTCTAAGGAATTCATTTGGTTAGTCATGCGATGTCTAAGGAGGTTGCGGATTCCAACTGTTGTAGTTTTACACTTTCTTTTCTACGACCGTAAGTGTAATATGTAGTGTATCGCCGGTTTCGGTGCTATATGTCAACGACAACTGGGATATGCATATTTACTTACGTTGATGATATGTGATATTATGTGTTGCTGTGATATGTTATATTGGATCGTCTCGTTTTGAATAGCCGGGGGTTTTATGTGAGATGAGAGTTTTTCATTTTCATTCATGTAAAATTCATTGTATGTAATATTCTTTTATTGGGGCACTTCCGGGCTGAGGATGATGCCACCATTGTATATTATTTACTTTTCCGCATTAGGATAGACCCAAGGCGGGGAGCACAAGTAACCGGGTTCTAGGGTCCAGTGGGAGACCATCTCGAGGAGTCGAGACCGGGTGTCCTAACTCTAGAACCAGTAGGGTTGCTTGCAGCTCTCGTAGGGGTCTAGGGGTGTGGGATTGGCTATTCATCGCGACCGTGGAATCCATGTTTTTTACAGGCTCGTATTAAAACACGGACCTCCTAGTATGTCCAATATTTCATATATGTTCTTCTGCTGCACTGTTCTGTGATGAGATCATATTACTTCCTGAGATGAATGTTTATATTATATATATGAGATATATATTATATATATTGATTGATTTCGTTTCATATCTGATACTTGTGAAGCATAATAAAATGGGACTTCATTAATGAGATTAATGAAATAAAAGAAACCTAAAGATGTTGTGGAATCGAATTTTCAAAAACAAGTAGCTCTAGTTGTTGTTTTGCATAGTGGTGTTCCTTGTAGAACATCCAGCACCTTATTCGATAAGGAAAGAGCCGAGATCCCTTCACCGGGAGTGACCTCTTTAGCAATAACTAGAAGATGCTACAAACTCGGTTTGTCTTTTGATTGCTTTTCTAGTTCTTGCTTTGCATAGTGGTATTGTGAATATCCTGCACCTCATTCGACGAGTAAAGAGCCGAGATCCCTTCACCGGGAGTGGCCTCTTTAGCAAAACTAGCAAAGGTCTCAAAAACACTCCATTTAAATCATTTGATTCTACGACGATATCAAGTTCTTTACGCAAAAGGTTTTCTTAAAAACATGTCGTAGCCCTCCGTCATTTCAGATAAGTACTTCATAGTATTCGTGCTGCGTTTGTTGGCTTTCGTAAAGGCGTAGTGTGCGGTAGCTATTTATGCTTATCTGCATAAGCATATGATGCGATTGAGTTAGGGTAGTCGTGCGACTTTGTTGGCTTTCGTCAAGTGTCGTGCGGGTGGGTTTAATTCAATCAAGAAATGACGGGTTGAACTTGACTAGTACCCTATGGTTTGTTGGCTTTCGTCAAGGTCATAGGATGCTAGGGGTAAAACATTATTGGAAATTTCAAGTGTTGAAATTTGTAATGAGATTGCATACCTCCTATGAGATAGTTGGATCCCGATACCCGCTGCGAGTAAGAGTTACTCCTGAGAGAGTTTTACACATTACAATTAGCCGATCAAGTAGGTGTCTAGAAAGGTGTCAACGGGGTTACGCCCTTGGGAAAATGAGGTTTATTTTAATTAGCTCCGTGCGCAAGCACGGGGAACCTCACTCAAAGTACCGGCACTGGCCTGGCTGAAAGATTGGCGAACTTGTAGGGTGTAATTAATCCCGGCTAGTCTTACCTTTTAGGGTTTGAAGGAAGATTTTATTAAAACAGTGGGAGCCATCCTGATTAGATATATTAATAACCAATCTAATTTTGTAAGAGCATACGCTGAGTATTTTCTTCTCTCTCTCTCTCCATGTAGCGACCATGTCACGCCTTAATAAAGATAATAATACGGATGTATTGACCGAACCCACTTGTTATACTGCGCTAAGGAACGTTGGTCCCGCTCCAACCTATAACTGTTATAAGACCGAGCAGGAAATAGGGGATTACCAGAATTCCCGTGCCACCCAATCGAAGAAAGTGTATGCTGATGCATCTTCTTCGGGTATGTTTATTACAGAGAACTGTTTCTAAGTATACTTTACGTCCTGGGTATGAGATACCGGATCAGGATCCCACATATGTAATATGATTACATGGGCTACTGAAAGGTAGAGAACTGAGAAAGGGTGATAAGTTTTAAGAGTTAAAAATGGTGCAAATGCTGCAGCTAAGTATGTTGGCAGTTATCACCCTGTATTACCAAATACATTGATTCTGAACGAATGCTATTAGATACCAAACCTGATATACAACATCATATCATTTTCTTTATTTAGTAAAGAAGGATATAATTTTGTATTGTTGGATAATGTTTTGAACATTTCCTATATCAAGAGTTGATCGGTTCAGGCACGTTATCTAAATACATATACGTTCTAAATCAAATTACAGTTCTTAACGTACAGAACACACACAAGAGGAAAAGTTCAGAAATGAACGAATCCTTCTTGAGGTATTGTAGAATAGGTCATATCAATGCGACCCGACTAGATAAGTTACATTTAGATGCATATTTAAATCAGTTTAAATTTACATCTTGTGAAACTTGCCAGTCATGTCACAAAGATAAAATGACCACAGCTCCGTTTATTGGAAACAGAGAAAGACTTAGTGAACTTTTGGGATTGATACATAATGATGTATGTAAGGTCCCCTGTCTACACATGCCAGGACTGGTTCTATGTACTTCAGAAGTAGAGAACCAAAACAGGTATAAGTATTATGTCCTTTGATGAGATAAGGGAGGAGAATACTTGAGCACGGAATTCCTGGACTATTCTAAAGGAGAATGAGATTCTCTCTCAGCATTACTCCTCCGTATACACCACAACACGATGGTGCATCGGGGCGGAGCAATCGCACCTTATGAGATATGGTGCGCTCTATGATGAGTATTACTGAGTTGCCTATTTCCTTTTGGGAGTTATGCACTTGTGAAGCTGCATACCTATTGAATAGAGTTTCAATCAAATCAGGTGCCTACCACTCCATATGTGATATGGTATGGGAAGAGCCCATCTCTTAAGGAAGTTAAGATTTGGGGTTGTCCGGCCTATGTCTAAATGCATGATCCGGACAAACTTGAGGCAAGGTCAGTTCTGTGGAAGTTTGTTGGATATCCCAAGCATTTGCAAGGGAATATATTCTAACACACCGAGGAACAAAAGGTGTTTTATTACTCGGCATGCCACCTTTTTGAGAAAAAGGGAATTTCTTATGAAGAAATTAGTGGTCATGAGGTAGAACTGGAAGGAGTTCCAGCTATACAAACTGCAGCTGATGATTTGGTAAACCCGGAGGATTCAATAGTTTTCAACGAAGCTCAGCCTCTCCGCCGATCTAGTAGGGTTCCTCACCTACCTGAGAGATACTTTGGTTTTCTCTATGATAGTAGGAGCGAGGATTGCATCATGAGATGATGACCAACTATTTTCGAGCAGGCCATCAAGAGTGGGGACTCTGTAAGAATGGCTGGATGCTAAGCGATCTGAGATGGAATCCATATACACCAACAAAATATGGACTTTGGTTGATTTATCTGAAGGGTTAAATCCCCATCAGGAGCAAGTATATCTTGAGAAGATTACTTGGTGTACATGGAAAAGTTGAGACTTTCAAAGCTATGCTTAAGTCCATCCAAATCCTACTTGCCATTGCTACATACCATGACTACGATATCTAGCGGTTGGGTGTCAGGACTACTTTTCTAAATAGTTATTTGGAAGAGAGCATCTATAAGTACACAGCCAGAGGGCTTCGTAGACAGTGGGAGTAGCGGAAACGTGTGCAAGTTGTTTTATGGGATAAATCAGGCATCACGGAGATGGAACGTCTGTTTTGATGTGGTAGTCAAGGAGTTTGACTTCATCAAAACGGTAGATGAACCTAGTATATACAAAAAGGTAGTAGGGAGTATGGTGGTGATCCTCGTATTGTACGTGGATGACATATTCTTGATAGGGAAGGAGTTTCATATGCTACGCTCGGTCAATCTCCTCTTATCACAAGGATTCTCCATATAGGATCAAGGTGATACCTCCTGAATCCTGGGTTTTGGATCTATGAGATAGATCTAATTGGATTTTAGGATTCTCACTAGGTGTAGTGAGATGGTATCAATCGATCCTAGGGAGAATCACTGGAATGGTTCCAGGGTGATAAGGTCGAATGAATGTCAGTCACAGGCATTGTCTTTACCCTCAGTGGAGGGATGGTATGTTGGAAGAGTTCCAAGCTAGATACCGTGACAAACAAGAAGATTAAAGGCAAGATACATCGTTACCAAGGATGCCACCAAAGAGACAGTCTGGATATATATAAGTTCATAAGATGAACTTCGTTCCTACCATTGTGTGACAATAAAGTTGTGGATTATGCCTAGGAACCCCCATCCCATCAGAGATCCAGACATATTCTTAGGCAGTATCACCTGATCATGGAGATGGTTGATCTCCAGGGAGATCGAGGATAGGAGAGTAGATACAGAGGACAACAGCGCGGATCCACTCACAAAGGCCTATTTCCCAGTAGAGACTTTTATGGGATGGTTGAGTATGAGATACTTCAACCACAGCAGATTGTTGGGTATGAGATACCACAACAGATGGCCCTAGTACAAGTGGGAGATTGCTGGTGATATGTATACCCTAGAGGCCATTACTTTACATACGATGTATATTGTAGTGGATGCTTGGACATATATAGTGAGAACTTTCTTGCTCGACATGATAGTATGGTATCTGGTTGCTCTTTATCTTAACATGTACTCTGATTGTCTCTATGTTACATGTTGATAAAGCCCTTAGGATGAGTACTTGACTACCAAAACTGTGATGCAGATCATACTAGTGGGGATAGTGTAGTCGCTAAGTACATCCTTCAAATGTTCATAGTTGTAGTTGTATCAAGACAGGGCATCGATATACCAGAGTAGACTAGCGTATGCTTCTCGACCCATATAGATGGGTGATGGATGATCCCATATCTATTGGTGTTTGACATCAGAGATATTATACGGGTGCTCAGTGGAGACCGGGTACACTGGACGGACTCGCCGAGAACTCCCAGATTGTATTATACCTCACGTCAGATGGCAGTTCTCTGGTGACACTGGTACAGGTTAGTCTGTAGACCCGAGATCGTCATAGAGTCTTGTGTGATTTCCACTGTGCTTTGATTTCCATCATACCACGTCCAAGAAGGCGTGAAAAACGGTGGCTTTTGGGTATAGTCCCGAATCACATGGAGGCAATGAGCGATAGGAGGGGTTTCGTCTCTCCCGGTATAGGGAGTTGATGTTGCGCTGTGTTCGATTGGGTATAACTGGAAATCACTGGCCAGGGTTGCTGAGATTTACTGGTAAGTGTTATCAGTAATTTCTCGAACTGTTATGGACCTCATATCGACACGACTTATCGATTACTGGGGTCTGACGTTTACCACCCTTAGACTGGATATGCGACATATCAGACGAAGAGACCGGACCGTACGGGAGTGTTACTGATTGGATTCGCAGGAGAATGTACAGGCTTGCTTGTTGATCTTCTGATCGCTCAATACCTGGGTAGCTATTATGTTTAGCTGACCGCTTGCAGGTTGTGGGTGTTTGATATGATCATCACCTACTGCCGGCGTTTGATGATTCTTTAGAGTCCTACACAGAGGTTTCCTGGCTCAGGCAAAACGGAGTAAGAGCATATATGTGATATGTGCGGGACCGAGAATAATACGTGTATGTGATACCGTATTGGATTCTCGTGATATGTGATATCGGCCGGGTATATGTGATATAGCCGGGTCATCGGATCAAGTGTTGATTCGATGAACTGATACTTGTTATATTAGTCGGTTATTTGTGAAATAGCCGGATTATCGGATCAAGTGTTTGTTGGAGATAGTGCCCTCAGAGTCAATTATTGGATCACAGGCACGTGATTGCAATGATTGAGGGGAGGACCTGTCCCAGTAGGACAGTCTTACTCAAGATGATAGTATGCTATCTGGTTTATCTTTATCATAGTGTACTGCTTTAGGTGACCTTATGAGTCACTATTACACGTTGATAAAGCCCCTAGGATTCTTGCTTGACTACCAGCAGTATGAGGGCGATCATATAAGTGAGAGCTGGAGTCTATAAGCACATCCTTAAAAGGTCCCTAGTCGTGGGAGTTTCGAGACAGGGCATCGATTCTCCAGAGTAGACTAGTGTATACAGTCGAGACCCCGACGAGGGGCGGTGGCCGGTCTCACAAGCCACTGGTGTCAGTTGGTTCACCTAAGATGTATACAGGTGCTCATTGGGTTATGAGTACACCGGACAGGACTCGCCGGGAACCTGCTAGTTGGGATTATACCAGACGTCAGATAGCAGTTCCCTGGTGACATGTGTACAGGTTAGTTCATCGACCTGAGATCGTCATTTGTCTCGTGTGAGTTCCCACTGTGCTTTGATTACTACCCTACCACGGCTTAAAGGAGTCGTGCAAACAGGTTTTAGTTGGGTACAGTCCCGAGCCACATGGAGGCAGTGAGCGGATCTTCAGGGGTGGGTTCATCTCTCCCGGTATTGGGGGTGAGGTCGCGCTGTGTCTAGGAGAGCCATTACACAATGCCCTCGGCCGAGGCAGGAGATTTACTGGTAGGTATTCCAGTAGTATCTCAGGGTGTTCTGGGCTACACTCCGACACGACTTGTACCGCTTTTGGGGTCTGACTTTTACCAACCCCCTAGGCCTGCCATGCGATGCTCATAGACGAACGGACCGGACTGTACGGATATTGTCACTGACAGGCTCAGTAGGGTGTCAGGATGAGTTCGCTCATCGACGTCCCTTTTGGTCAGTATCTGGTAGCCCGTTACGTATTGGCTTATACCTCTGACGTGCTAGTGGTTAAATCCACAACCAAGGTATTGACGAGTCTTTAGAGTCCACCACACTCAGTTACTCAGGTTTCGGGCGAAACGCTGTAGAGGCCGTATGGAGATATGGCAGGGTTCGATCAGATACGTGCGGTATTGCACGGATCATGATCGGACGGTTTTTACTAGCCGGCTTTGGCTTAAGCCGGATCCTAGTATTAGATAGTGTAGTTTTGTCTCTTTGCATTTGTGTTCAGTGGGAATACAAATGCGGGCATGTATATGCAGTAGCGGGGTTTTCCTGTAATTTATTACGGGATCGGTTTTCTGGAGTTGCCAGTTTGCATTCCGTTCCGGCCGGTTTTCCTTTGTTCCTTCACGGCCGGACTTTTCGATGGAGGGGTTATTTGCAAGTTCGCAAATAACTTATAGTGGAGGGCTTCCTTGCATATTGTAGATTCCTCATCATGAGATGCTTTTCTTGTCCATTACCATTGCATTTATTAGATTGGAAATGAAAAGATTGAAGTGGATTGAATTGTGAGAAGAGTGTGGATTTATTCTTGCATTATCTTTTCTTTTTCTAATAAGTTATTCAATCATCCTTTTCCAACCCACCACAAAGGTGAGGCCGGCCACTTATTTGAGAGGAGAGAGGGTGAGTTTTTTTTTGGATGAGGGAAAACTTTGTTCATCTCAATTTTTCCTTTCTACACAATTTCATGTACCTCTCTCCAAAGTTCTTTCTTGATCCCTCCATCAAGGCAACTTCATGAACCCTAGAGAGACATGGCTACTACACTATTCTATAGCAAGTCTTGGACGCGTCGGCTAGCCAACTTCGCGCCCGAGTTGCCTCGGTCAAGAGGCACGAGCCCGTAAAAGATTCCGGCTACGTGGTGTCCTTTCCGACGAGGAGGTGATGGACGGACTTTCCGCGGGAGATCGGAGTGGAGACGAAGACCGAAGGACACAGATCGCTTGGTATACATCTCTACTCTTTTCTATTATTGCTAGTTGCTAGGTTAATGGCCCGATCCGGGTGAAAAGTGCGCGGTGGTGCCGGTTGCAAGTTTTGCAAAGTTTTTGTTTCCGCGTTTCCGGCGTCGGATTGACGGCCGGGGTGCCCCCGCGGACTTACAGTGTTGATTCGATAATTTAATGTATATTATATATGAGATATATTACATTCTCACGGGATAATACATTGATATATATGCGATATATGTTAATTGTATTATTTTCTTTTGTTACAAAATATATTATATATGTGATATATAATATTGTAACATGTTAGGGTTACAAATGCAACATGCTTTGTAGAGTTTAAACATGGTTAGGTTTTGGATTAGGGTTAAGAATGCATGAAGCTTCCATGAAGCTTCATGAAGTTTTGACTTTTGTCACTTGCTTGTTAGTTATATGTATGCCCTAGAGGCCATTACTATACATAGGATGTATATTGTAGTGGATGCTTGGACATATATAGGGATGACTTTCTTGCTCGATATGATAGTATGCTATCTGGTTACTCTTTACCTTAACGTGTACACTGATTGTCTCTCTGTTACATGTTGGTAAAGCCCTTAGGATGCGTACTTGACTACCTGGACTATGATGCGGATCATACTAGTGGGGACATGGTAGTCCATAAGTACATCCTTCAAAGTCCCTAGTCGTGGGTGTATCGAGACGGGGCATCGATATACTAGAGTAGACTAGCGTATACCTTCTCGACCCATACAGATGGGCAATGGATGATCCCATATCCATTGGTGTTTGACATCAGAGATGATATACGGGTGCTCAGTGGAGACTGGGTACACTGGACGGACTCGTCGAGAACTTCCAGATGGTATTATACCTTACGTCAGATAGCAGTTCTTTGGTGACACTGGTACAGGTTAGTCTGTAGACCCGAGATCGTCATAGAGTCTTGTGTGATTCCCACTGTACTTTGATTTCCACCTTACCACGTCCAAGAGGGCGTGCAAAACGGTGGTTTTTGGGTACAGTCCCGAATCACATGGAGGCAATGAGCGATAGGAGGGGTTTTGTCTCTCCCAGTATAGAGAGTTGATGTTGCGCAGTGCTCGATTGGCTATAACAGGAAGTCCTTGGCCAAGGCTGCTTTAGAGATTTACTGGTAAGTGTTACCAGTAGTTTCTCGACCCGTTATGAGCCTCATATCGACATGACTTATCGAGTTATTGGGGTCTGACGTTTACCACCCCTAGACGAGATATGCGACATATCAGACGAACAGACCGGACTGTACGGTAGTGTTACTCGTTGGATTCACAGGAGTGTGAGCGGGCTTGCTCGTTGATCTTCTGATCGCTCAATACCCGGGTGGCCGTTACGTTTAGCAGACCGCTTGCGGCTTGTGGGTGTTTGATATGATCATCACCTGCTGCCGGCGTATTGACGAGTCTTTAGAGTCCTACACAGGGGTTTCCTGGCTCAAGCGAAACGAAATAGGAGCGCATATGAGATATGTGCGGGACCGAGAATAATACCAGTATGTGATACTGTATTCTATTCTCGCGATTTGTATCATCGGTCGGTTATATGTGATATAGCCGGGTTACCGAATCAAGTGTTGATTCGATACATTAATACACTTGATATTAGTCGGTTATATGCAGTATGACCGGATCATTAAATCAAGTGTTGATTTAGTGATTTAATGTATAATTATATATTTGATATATTACTTTATATTAACTAGTATTGGTTCACTTAAGATTATTTTCTCACTAGAATGTGCACATTGTATATATGATATATATTTGTGCACTTTATTGTATCATGTTTGATGATACATGCAAACTTGGGTATATGTTTGATTTAAACCATTTTTAGTTAATGGTTGGGATTTCTTTTGCCTTATTTATTTATTTATTTTGGCAAGAAACAAATATGGTGGCTTTCTTTGTTTGATTCTTGGTGTTTCTTGAAGCTTCACCATTTTGTTTCTTCTTAAACCTAACCATTATCTAAACACTAGTTTATTCTCTACATGAGTTAAAACTAACCCATGGTTGCTAAATGATAACCATCACTTGATTTTCTATTATAAAAAGGAATTCTTGATTATTCTTTTTTTTTCTTCTTCTTCATCTTCTTCATGAAGAAAGAAAAAGCTTGCTAGAAAATTCTAAGTGATGATTCCAAGTGAGAAATCCAAATCCAAAGTGAACCCACTTCATCTTTCTTCATCCTATACCACTTTCCATGTAGTATAGGGTGTTCTCTTCACAAAGTTTTTGACCAAGTGAAGGAATAGCTTGAGTTTGAGTCTCCCCGACGTAGATCATCTTCGGCCTCGAAGTCAACGACCTAGCCCGATCATTTCTCCGACGAAACCATCGCTAGAGTCCGGGATCCCGATGATCGCAGCGGAGGGACGTCAACACGGAGCTAAAGAAGTGGAGGACCGGATTTACAAAGGTTGTAATCCCTTTCACTTAGTAGCAAAGTCGTTTGCTTGCTTGTAGTTTCGCCTTTACTTCTAGTTAACGATCTATATTAGGGTTTCTCGGCACCGGAAAATTTTAATTTGGCATGGTTGATGCCTTGTGGAACCTCTTGTGTGTGCCTAGTAACCCTACAGCTGTATCAGAGCTACTAGGAATTAGATGTCGACCTATGGGGGGTTATCACTGTGTGACAGTGTGGCGAAGCATAGGCTCTTACCCCCAGGGTGTCCCGAGACCGGAAGGTGTTCCGGCGGGTTGTAGTCCTCGCGAGGGGGCATGCGTAAAAAGTAGCTGCTGAGGGTCCCGTTGGTGCCACGGTGACCCCATTGGATGGGGTGGCTGCCTGACCTACATTGGTATCAGAGCCTAGCTAGAGCTTTAGGCGATGTGTAGACGATGTTAGAAATCCGATTGAACCCCGAAACCCTAACTTTTAACCCTCTGTACATTTTTGTGAAAATGTGGATTTTTCTAAATTAAACATATTCAAAAAAATTCAGCAGGGTTTTCAAGGAGTTACTGTGGAGCGCGTGCCCCTAATTCATCCATTGCGCCGCGGAACCGCGGCCCCACCCCAGCTTGCGCGGCGGTTCTGCGGCCATAAAAATGAATCTTGGCACGTGACCTGGACAGTAATCTCTCTCTGTCAGTGCTGTATTTTCTGGGAATTTTTAAAGTATACTCAACAGTTGAGTTTTCTGGGGTGTTTTGGGGACTCGGTGATTCGATCGGATTGTTTAACTTTGTCTATGTGTTTTTCCGGATAATTTTTGAACATGTTAAAAAGTTCAAACGGATATAAATACCCAATTTTTTCCCTGCCGGGAAATTTCCAAGTGTTGGATTTTTCCGTAGTTTAAAGACGTTCTAAGTAGTGCAAGTAACACAATGGACCCTCTAGAAGACAACAAACCTTAACTCGATTATGTGACCGTCTTGAACTGCCCTTTGAACCTTAGGGTTTGGGGCAGTACGGCATGCCACATGTGAGGCGTTGGCTTGACCCTTCTACGGCTGGACCGTTGGTACTGTGGCATGAAGTGAATGTTTTTAAACCTATCTCATGTGTTGAGCTGTTTCGGGAAAACTTGGGTGTTTGAATGTTCGATCGGAAAGTTTAACATTTTCTATTTATCTGGAATGTGATACAATATTTGGAATCCACAAGTAGTTATGAGATAACTGATTTGGATGTTATAAACATAGCACTTTAGTCTCACTTGATGGGTTGCCACGGAATTTTGATGTGATCAAAAGTCCGTCGCAATCACGTAGTGTACGCGGATGCTCGCCGGGTAAACTTAATAGACAGCCATGCCCCATAGCCCCGACCAAGTGACTGTAGGAGAACCCCGTCGCCAAAAGCATCCGTTTGGGTGCTCACGGCAGCGGTGTTCCGCCTTAGTGCACTTTGTCGACGGTATCGGGGGTGCGGCCGTCTACCAAAGTTTGCGACGAGCATTCGATCAGTTTATCTGGAATCTTGTTGAATTGCCCGACTATATATTGAAAAGAGTTTTCGATAATGAGACTAAAATGCGGGGTTTATAATTGTTAGGCATTCGATGTCTAAGGAATTCATTTGGTTAGGCATGCGATGTCTAAAGAATTTGCGGATTCCAACTGTTGTAGTTTTACACTTTCTTTTCTGTGACCGTAAGTGTAATATGTGATATCGCCGGTTTCGTTGCTATATGTCAACGACAATTGGGATACGCATGTTTACTTACGTTGATGACATGTGATGTTATGTGTTGCTGGATATGTTATATTGGATCGTCGTGTTTGAATAGCCGGGTTTTTTTTTATGTAAGATGGGTGTTTTTCATTTTCATTCATGTAAGAACTTGTTTGTAATATTCTTTTATTGGGGTACTTCCAGGTTGCGGAAGATGTCACCTTTTATATATTATTTACTTTTCCGCACTAGGATAGACCCAAGGAGGAGAGCACAAGTAACCGGGTTCTGGAGTCCAGTGGGAGACCAACTCGAGGAGTCGAGTCCGGGTCTCCTAACTCTAGAATTGGTAGGGTTGCTTGCCGCTCTCGTAGGGGTCTAGGGGTGTGGGTTTGGTTATTCATCGCGACCGTGGAATCCGTGTTTTATACTGGCTCGTATTGAAAATACGGGCGTCCTAGTATATCCAATGTTTCATATGTTTCTTCTGCTGCGATATCTGTGATGTGATCATTTGATATGTGATGATAGATACTGTATATGATATATATGATATATTATATAGACGTTACTTATGTTTTACACTCGCGCTAGCCCTGCCCCGCTCTGTCGTTAGTTACCTAACCTGACGGTGCACGAGAGGACATCGAGGCGAATGCGGATGGCATAAGTGTACGTCGTATTTATCTATGATGTTTAGGTAACTTAAATGATGGGACTTCATTAATATGATTAATGAAAGAAAAAGAAACCTAAAGATGTTGTGGAATCGAATTTTCAAAAACAGGTAGCTACGGTTCTTGCTTTGCATCGCGGTGTTCCTTGTAGAACATCATGCACCTTATTCGATAAGGAAAGGACCGAGATCCCTTCACCGGGAGTAACTCCTTTAGCAATAACGGGCAGATGCTACAACCCTCGGTTTTTCTTTTGATTGCTTCTATAGTTTTTGCTTTGCACAATGGTATATATGATATATCCTGCACCTTATTCGATGAGGAAAAGGCCGACGATCCCTTCACCGGGAGTGACCCCTTTAGCAAAACTAGAAAAGCCTCAAAAACACTCCATTTTAAAATCATTTGATTCTACAACGATATCAAGTTCATTACGCAATAGGTTTTCAGAAAAACCTGTCGTAGCCCTCCGTCATTTCAGATAAGTACTACTTAGTATTCGTGCTGCGGTAGTTTGGCATGCGTCAAGGCGTAGTGTACGGTAGCTAACTAGTGCTTATCTGCTAGCATACGATGCGATTGGATTAGGGTATTCGTACGGCGTTGTTTGGCATGCGTCAAGGGTCGTGTGGGTGGGTTTAATTCAATTAAGAAATGTACGGGTTGAACTTGACTAGCGGACTATGGGTTGTTTGGCATGCGTCAAGGTCATAGCACGCTAGGGGCAAAAGCATTATCGGGAATTTCAAGTGTTGAAATTTGCAATGAGATTGCATACCTTCTATGAGATAGTTGGATCCCGATACCCACTGCGAGTAATTGTTACTCCTGGGAAAGTTTTACACATTACAATTAGCCGATCAAGTAGGTGTCTAGAAAGGTGTCAACGGGGTTACGCCTCTGGGAAAACGAGGTTTACTGTAATTAGGTCCGTGCGAAAGCACGGGGAACCTCCCTCAAAATACCGACACTGGCCTAGCTGAAAGATTGGCGAACTTATAGCGTGTAATTAATCCCGGCTAGTCTTTCCTTTTAGGGTTTGAAGGAAGATTTGATAAAAACAGTGGGAGCCATCCTGATTAGATAAAATAATAACCAATCTGATCTTGCAAGAGCGCACGCAGAGTGTTTTCTTCTCTCTCTCTCTCCAGGTAGCGACCACATCACGCCTTAATCAAGATAAGAAAACGGATACATTGACCGAACCCGCTTGTTATACTGAGCTGGGGAACGTTGGTCCCGCTTCAACTTATAAATGTTATAAGATAGAGCAGGAATTAGGGGATTACCAGATTTTCCATGCCGCCCAAACGAAGAAAGTGCATACCGATGCATCATCTTCGGGTGTGTTCATTACCGAGAACTGTTTCTCAGTGTCCTTTACGTCCTGGGTATTTGATACCAGATCAGGATCCCGCATATGTAATTTGTTACATGGGCTACAGAAAGGTAGAGAACTGAGAACGGGTGATAAGTTTCATGAGGCAGAAAACGGTGCAAGTGTTGCAGCCAAGTCTGTTAGTCACTATCACCCTGTATTACTAGAATACATTGATTCTGAACAAATGTTATTAGATACCGAACCTGATATACAAAATTATATCAGTCTCTTTATTTAGATAAAGAAGGATATAATTTTGTATTGTTGGATAATGTTTTGAACATTTCCTAAATCAAGAGTTGATCGGTTCAGGCACGTTATCTAAAAGTATTGACGTTCTAAATCAAACCACAGTTCTTAGTATATAGAACACACACAAGAGGAAGAGTTCAGAAATGAACAAATCCTTCTTAAGGTATTGTAGACTAGGTCATATCAATGCGACCCGACTAGATGAAGCTACATATAGATGCATATTTAAATTAGTTTGAATTTACATCTTGTGAAACTTGCCAGTCATGTCACAGAGATAAGATGACCATAGCTCTGTTTATTGGAAACAGAGAAAGAGTTAGTTAACTTTTGGGATTGATACATGCTGATGTATGAAGGTCCCCTGTCTACACATGCCAAGACCGGTTCTTTGTACTTCATTACATTCTCTGATGATCACTCAAGATTCAGACATATGTTCCTGTTGAAACACAAGTCCGAACCTTTTGAGATATTCACAGAATATAAGTTAGAAGTAGAGAACCAAAAATGGGTATAAGTATTATGTCCTTTGATGTGATCAAGGAGGAGAATACTTGAGCACGGGATTCCTGGACTATTCTAAGAATGAGATTCTCTCTCAGCATTACTCCTACGAATACACCACAGCACGTCGGTGTATCGGGGCGGAGCAAAAACACCCTATATGATATGGTGTGCTCTATGATAAGTACTACTGAGTTTCCTATTTCCTTTTAGGGAGTTATGCACTTATGAAGTTGCATACCTATTGAATAGGGTTCCGATCAAATCAGATGCCTACCATTTCATATGAGATATGGAAAGGGAAGAGCCCATCTCTTAAGTCAGTTAAGATTTGGGGTTGCCCGGCCTATGTCTAAAAGAAAAATCCGGACAAGCTCGAGGTAAAGTCAGATCTGTGGAAGTTTGTTGGATATCCAAAGCATACGCAAGGGGATATCTTCCACCTAACCGAGGAACAAAAATGTTTTGTTTCTCAGCATGCCACCTTTGTGAAAGGGAATTTCTTGTGAAGAAATTATTGGTCATGAGGTGGAACTGGAAACAGTTCCAGCTATACAAACTGCAGCTGATGATTTTGTAGAACTAAAGGATTCAATAGCCACCAACGAACCTCAGCCTCTCCGCCGATTTAGTAGGGTTCCTCACCCACCTGAGAGATACTTTGGTTTCTCTATGACAGTGGGAGCGAGGATTACATCATGAGATGATGACCCAACTAGTTTCGAGCTGGCCATCAGGAGTGGGACTCTGTAAGAATGGCTGGATGCTTAGCGATCTGAGATGGAATCCTTATACACCAACAAAGTATGGACTTTGGTTGCTTTATCTGAAGGGTTAAATCCCCATCAGGAGCAAGTATATCTTGAGAAGATTACTTGGTGTACATGGAAAAGTTAAGACTTTCAAAGCTAGACTTGTTAAAAGTTTGCATCATTGACCAGGTATGGATTATGATGAAACCTTTTCTAAGTAGCTATGCTTAAGTCCATCCAGATCCTACTTGCTACAGCTACATACCATGACTACGATATCTGGCGGTTGGGTGTCCTGACTGCTTTTCTAAATAAAGATTTAGAAGAGGTAGTCTATAAGTACACAGCCAGAAGGCTTCGTAGACAGTGGGAGCGGCGGAAACGTGTGCAAGATGTTTTATGTGATAAAGCAGGCATCGCGGAGTTGGAACATCTGTTTTGATGAGTTAGTCAAAGAGTTTGACATCATCAAAATGGTAGATGAACCTTGTATATACAAAAAGGTAATAGGGAGTATGGTGCTGATCCTCGTAGAGTACGTGGATGACATACTCTTGATAGGGAAGGAGTTTCCTATGCTACGCTCGGTCAATCTCCGCTTATCACAAGGATTCTCCATATAGGATCAAAGTGATACCTACTAAATCCTGGGTTTTGGATCTATGAGATAGATCTACTTGGATGTTAGGATACTCACTAGTTGTAGTGAGATGGTATCAATTGATCCTGGGGAGAATCACTGGAAAGGTTCCAGGGTGATAAGGACGACTGAATGTTAGTCGCAGGCATTGTCTTTACCCTCGGTAAAGGGACGGTATGTTGGAAGAGTTCCAAGCTAGATACCGTGACATACTAGACGATTAAAGGCAAGATACATTGTTACCAAAGATGCTACCAAAGAGGCAGTCTGGGTGTATATTAGTTCATGAGATGAACTTCGTTCCTCCCATTGTGTGACAATGGAGTTGTGGCTTATGCCAAGGAACGCCCGTCCCATCAGTGATCCAGACATATTCTAAGGCAGTGTCGCCTGATCGGGGAGATGGTTGATCTCCAGGGGATCGAGGTTATGGAGAGTAGACTCAGAGGACAACACGGCGGATCCACTCACGAAAGGCCTTTTCCCAGAGAGAGACTTTTATGGGATGGTTGAGTATGAGATACTTCAACCACTGCTATCAGATGGCCCTAGTGCAAGTGGGAGATTGTTAGTTATATGTATGCCCTAGAGGCCATTACTATACATGGGATGTATATTATAGTGGATGCTTGGACATATATAGGGATGACTTTCTTGCTCGATATGATATTATGCTATCTGGTTACTCTTTACCTTAACGTGTACACTGATTGTCTCTTTGTTACATGTTGGTAAAGCCCTTAGGATGTGTACTTGACTACCTGGACTATGATGCAGATCATACTAGTGGGGACATGGTAGTCCATAAGTACATCCTTCAAAGTCCCTAGTCGTGGGTGTATCGAGATGGGGCATCGATATACCAGAGTAGACTAGCGTATACCTTCTCGACCCATACAGATGGGCGATGGATGATCCCATATCCATTGGTGTTTGACATCAGAGATGATATATGGGTGCTCAGTGGAGACTGGGTACACTGGACGGACTCGCCGAGAACTCCCAGATGGTATTATACCTTACGTCAGATGGCAGTTCTCTGGTGACACTGGTACAGGTTAGTCTGTACCCCTGAGATCGTCATAGAGTCTTGTGTGATTCCCACTGTGCTTTGATTTCCACCTTACCACGTCCAAGAGGGCGTGCAAAACGGTGGTTTTTGAGTACAGTCCCGAATCACATGGAGGCAATGAGCGATAGGAGGGGTTTCGTCTCTCCCAGTATAGAGAGTTGATGTTGCGCAGTGCTCGATTGGCTATAACAGGAAGTCCTTGGCCAAGGCTGCATTAGGGATTTACTGGTAAGTGTTACCAGTAGTTTCTCGACCCGTTATGAGCCTCATATCGACATGACTTATCGAGTTATTGGGGTCTGACGTTTACCACCCCTAGACGAGATATGCGACATATCAGACGAACAGACCGGACTGTACGGTAGTGTTACTCGTTGGATTCACAGGAGTGTGAGCGGGCTTGCTCGTTGATCTTCTGATCGCTCAATACCCGGGTGGCCGTTACGTTTAGCAGACCGCTTGCGGCTTGTGGGTGTTTGATATGATCATCACCTGCTGCCGGCGTATTGACGAGTCTTTAGAGTCCTACACAGGGGTTTCCTGGCTCAAGCGAAACGAAATAGGAGCGCATATGAGATATGTGCAGGACCGAGAATAATACCAGTATGTGATACTGTATTCTATTCTCGCAATTTGTATCATCGGTCGGTTATATGTGATATAGCCGGGTTACCGAATCAAGTGTTGATTCGATACATTGATAAACTTGATCTTAGTCGGTTATATGCAGTATGACCGGATCATTAAATCAAGTGTTGATTTAGTGATTTAATGTATAATTATATATTTGATATATTACTTTACATTAACTAGTATTGGTTCTCTTAAGATTATTTTCTCACTAGAATGTGCACATTGTATATATGATATATATTTGTGCACTTGATTGTATCATGTTTGATGATACATGCAAACTTGGGTCTATGTTTGATTTAAACCATATTTAGTTAATGGTTGGGATTTCTTTTGCCTTATTTATTTATTTATTTTGGCAAGAAACAAATATGGTGGCTTTCTTTGTTTTATTCTTGGAGTTTCTTGAAGCTTCACCATTTTGTTTCTTCTTAAACCTAACCATTATCTAAACACTAGTTTATTCTCTACATGAGTTAAAACTAACCCATGGTTGCTAAATGATAACCATCACTTGATTTTCTATTATAAAAAGGAATTCTTGATTATTCTTTTTTTTTCTTCTTCTTCTTCATCTTCTTCATGAAGAAAGAAAAAGCTTGCTAGAAAATTCTAAGTGATGATTCCAAGTGAGAAATCCAAATCCAAAGTGAACCCACTTCCTATTTCTTCATCCTCTACCACTTGCCATGTAGTATAGGGTGTTCTCTTCACAAAGTTTTTGACCAAGTGAAGAAATAGCTTGAGTTTGAGTCTCCCCGACGTAGATCATCTTCGACCTCGAAGTCAACGACCTAGCCCGATCATTTCTCCGACGAAACCATCGCTAGAGTCCGGGATCCCGATGATCGCAGCGGAGGGACGTCAACACGGTCTAAAGAAGTGGAGGACCGGATTTACAAAGGTTGTAATCCCTTTCACTTAGTAGCAAAGTCGTTTGCTTGCTTGTAGTTTCGCCTTTACTTCTAGTTAACGATCTATATTAGGGTTTCTCGGCACCAGAAAATTTTAATTTGGCATGGTTGATGCCTTGTGGAACCTCTTGTGTGTGCCTAGTAACCCTACATTGCTATGATATTTTGTGTAGATATTTCTTAACCCAACCCAAAACCCTTTACCCTAGTTTATTCTCTACAAGGGTTAAGCCTTCATGCTTAACTCATGGTTGATTTGTAACCACAACAATAATTTCATTATTCATCACAAAAGGTTTTGAGCATTCTTCTTCTTCTTCCTTTGATGAAAAGCTTCACTAGCTTTTTCATTAGTGATAATATTAAGTGAGAAATTGAAAACAAAAGAGAGCTAAATTCCTATTTCATCATCCTCATCTATTCTAGCCACTTAGATTAGGGTGTTTGCTTTACTAATACTTGATTAGTGAAGCAAGAGCTTGAGTTTGAGATTCTTCAAAGTAGATCATCTTAGTTTTTGAAGATTGGAAGCAAGGTTGCATCTTTCTCTTCATGGAGCCTCTCTAGAGTCCGGGTACTTGATGATCGCAGTGAAGAGACCTCAACACGGAGCTTATGAAGTGAAGGAATGGACTACAAAGGTTGTAATCCCTAACTCTTAGAAGTAAAATTGTTTATTTGCAAAGTTAACCCTAATTCTCTAGTTAAGATCTTGGTTAGGGTTTCATAGCACCCGAAAATTTTATAAAATGGCATGTGTGATGCCTTGCTAAACCTTGTTGCCGTGCTATACAACCCTACAAGGTCGTTAGGATCCCAAATTGTTTAATGATGTCGTACGATGATTTACCGTACGTGATGAGTTTAATTGATGATTGATCCCTACCCTTGACTAGAGGATGCCGATTGATATATTCACCGAGTCGGTCATGTTGGATACGTATACCTTATAGATTTTAGTTGTTGATTTACTTTATGCTACGCTCATGTCATTCCCATTGCAATTCATATACCTGTGCTAGTACACCTACACCATTATCGATGATGCGTATGTCACACTTACACAGATTGGCCGGCTCACACACTTCACCATCGATAATTGCCAAGTCACTACACAGTAGAAGTGCTGCATCATGATATGACTCTTTGCATAATTTACTTGCTATAGTTACATATACACCTTTATACCATGTTGTATTATATACAACTATGCTTACACTTTGTTATATGTCGCATACATCATGTTTTATGATCATACGCATTTAGATATGCTATTTTCATGAGATTTCTGTATTTGGAGAAACCGCAAAGATTTTATAAACTTATTATCATTTAAAGATAGAAAATTGCGGTTTTTCTCATGATATGATTTGAGAGGTGTCCACCATGAGTTTTCTCGGCTCTTGAGCGATATCATACACCCGATTCGAGGTGGAGGACGAACCGTCTGTGGGTGCATAGTGGACCCGGTGCGGTACCCCGGGGCAAGATGGTCACAGATGATGGCGTTGAGCCCGACAGGGGAGCACTACCGACCGGTTATTGTGACGCGCCGGATATCCGGAGGATACCGACGTGGTCTTGAGATTTGAAGATATGGGCCAGTCCGGATTGCCGGAGCCCTAGATATTGAGATTTGATGATTCAGATTTTGATGTGTCATTGATGGACGCACATTCTTGGTATCCTCATTTATTTACATGCATATGCTTTACGATGTTTCGAGTGGACGAGATCCACATGCATACCGGCATTGATTATATTATTGGGTGATATTCACTTGCATACTAGCATTGATTATATTATTGGATGATATCCACTTGCATTCTGGCATTTATTTATTGTTGGCACATATTTACATACGGTCACCCTAGATATCATCGTATTACCTTTATGATATAGTTGACCTAGGAAGTCGTTGTTTATTCGATTTCTACCTGATCATGTTTTCTACTCACGAGTTGGCAACTCATCCCCGTTGTGCCACAGTTCTTGCAGGTTGACCGCATGGATCGGTAGAGGTATCGTTGGCACACAGCTTGCTTTCGGGTGACTTGCTTTGGTAGGTGGTAAATGTTGGATCGTACCACTTTTTATTTATCATTCATATTGTATCTAGTCAACTCCATCAATC
This sequence comes from Agapanthus africanus, assembly GCA_030015575.1. Classification (NCBI taxonomy): domain Eukaryota; kingdom Viridiplantae; phylum Streptophyta; class Magnoliopsida; order Asparagales; family Amaryllidaceae; genus Agapanthus; species Agapanthus africanus. The sequence continues at coordinate 293,343,340 of JASDDO010000010.1, forward strand.
AAAACTAGTAATTGCGAGATTACTAGTTGTAGTTGCGAGATTTGAGCAATGAGTTTTATGTTCGCTTTTTGGGTTGATGACTTGCTTTATTCATTATCTTTTGTGTTGATCTTCGCGTTGGGCGTCGTATACTTGTTTTATTACTTGTGTGGTTGTGAATCCGCCGTTTGGCGAAGAGCTAGCTCCCCCTTGGGGATGCCTTTTATATTATCATGTATTTGTGGTTTTGGATCAAAATATACAAAGGAGGTGCTGCCCAAACATGTTTTCAACTAGTAAAATTTACTTGCATTTTCATATTCCATTACTTATGACTTTCACTACACCTTTATTTAAAACTTCACCTCTTTTATTTCCTTAAAAAGGTTTAGATTTCTGGGTTTCAGCTTACTTGAATTACGTTACGCCTTTAGACATTGCGTGATTTAAGTGCTGGTCACGAGCTAATATTTCGGGTCGTGACACCATGGCATACATAATACTATCCACCGCACTCGAATAAGGAACATGCGATGTATACTGAATTTCTTTCTCTGTTTGCAGTGATAAATGAGTTGAAATTTAGAAATGAGCTGCCAAACGTGTACATACTGATTTAGAGTCTGCCATGCCAAAACGTGCTAAAAGTTTCTCAACATATCGCTGTTGAGATAAGTAAAGTTTACCTCCTTAATGATCGCACCTGATTTCCATACCGAGAATTTTCTTGGTCGCTCCCAAATCTTTGGTCTCGAATTTTCCTTTCAACTGTTCTTTAAGATTTTGAATATCAACCATATACTTTGCTACAATCAACATATCATCAACATAAATCAACAAGTATAAGAAAGAACTATCGGCAAGGTTCTTGCAATAAACGCAATTGTCGCCCTTACTTCTCGTAAACCCAATATTTTTCATGAAGGGATCAAATTTCTTGTAACGATGTCTAGACGACTATTTCAAACCATAGAGACACTTCTCTAACAAAAGTCTTCCTTACCTTCAATTTCGAAACTATCGAGTTATTGTATGTAAATCTTCTCTACAAAATCACCATGTAAGAAAGCGGTTTTAATATCGAGCTGTTCGAGCTCCAAATCTTGAATGGCTACCAAATCGAGCAAGACACGAATATAGGTGTGTTTTACAACCGGAGAAAATACTTCATTGAAGTCCACACTCTGAGCCTGCGAATAGCCTTTAGCTACCTGTCGTGCCTTTTATTGAGTATTTACAACCCCTTGATCTCATTCCTTCTTTTTGAAAACCCATTGGAAGCCAACTACTTTCTTTCCTTCTTCGGGCTTGACGAGCTTCCATGTTTAGTTCTTGTGAAGAGACTCAATCTCTTCATTCATAGCAACTACCAACGAGTTAACTCATCAGAAGAGATAGTTTCTTGATAACTCGTAGTTCACTACTATCAATAGTCTCTGCAACGGACATTGCATACGCCACTAAGTTATCGTAACCATATCTCTATGGTGGCCTAATGTCCCTTCATTGTCGGTCTCGAGCGAGTAGATACTGCTCATCATGTGACTGTTCTTCATCAGATAATGGTGAAGGAGAGATCTCCTAAGAACCCGAGTTTTTACCGACCTCAAATTCAACGCTCGGTTCGTCCTTCCCTATATCGTCTTGAATTGAAGATTCCGCGTTCTTCGACTTCAACATAACAGACTCGTCAAAAGTGTCATCTCTCATAATCATAAATTTTGGCGACTTAGGATCTGGACACCACAAGCTATAACGTTTGACCTTAGTAACATAACCAAGAAAAATGCATTTTTTCACTCGAGGATCTAACATGCCTTCATGACGATGTGCATATGCAGGACAGCCAAACACTTTAAGTGTAGAAATGCTTCCCGGACCATAGCTATTCTGGTGTTTTACTACCAAGCGATGTATGAGGTGATCAATTCACTACGTAGCATGCCGTATTCACTGCCTCTGTCCAAAACTCCTTACCGAGCCCTATATTGGATAATATGTACCGAGCTTTCTCCATAAGGGTATGATTCATGCGCTTCGCGACTCCATTTTTCTGTAGTGTGTGGACAACGGTATGATACCAAACAATACCTTCGTTTTGCAGAATTCATTGAAATCTCCAACACAAAATTCATATTTATTGTCTGTTCTTAATCTCTTAATCTGCTTGTCTGTCTGCTTCTTAATCAATGTCTTCCATGTCACGACCCGCAGGATACGAAACGTGACTGGCACTTAAGTTTACGAAACGTCTCAAGACGTCCGTAAAATAAGTAAGCCAAAGCCCAGAAAACCAAAACCACAAAGCGGAAGAGTGAAGAAAACCCAATCAATTGAAAGCGAGTTTATCAAATAAGTCATATAAAACCCTTTTTAAAAACAATATCAATTTTTCCGAAAATTTCGGCAGAGTCTCCTTTGTAAATACTGGCCCCCAAAATGGGTACAACAAGAATATAAATGAATCCAACAAATATGGCATCCCCAAGCGGGAGCTAGCTCTTCGCCACAGGGCGGTCAAAAATCCCACGTAATGTAAAGCAACAACATGCGAAATAATCATAATGAAGCATAAGAAAAACAGCATGTCGACTCAAGTGAGCTCGACCCCAAAATACAGCATAAAAGTCCACAAACCTCACAGTCTCATCTCTAGGTCAATATACAACAATACTGGTAGAAACAGTAGATGGAGTACACTAGATACAAAGAATATACAAGGTGGTGCAAAAAAATAATCATATAACCCACCTAAGAGCAAAACCTCGAGTCCAGGCAAAAGAGGCAAAAGAAGCAAGCACACCCGCCGCTACTGTACTGACGGAGCGGACCTGCAAAAGGCTATGGCACAACGGGGGTGAGTTGCCAACTCGTGAGTAATAAATAACATCTACACAGGCTATCGAATGCATGCACACAAGCATCCTAGCATCTAAATACAGGTAAGGCAGGACATAATGGCAAGTATGTATGCAATATGGATATACTAGCAGGTATGAATGCAATGCGAATCAACTCGTGATCTGAATGTGTAAGTATAAGAAATCATGTTTTTCCCTTTAAGAATCTCTTTTGAAATACCAGCACAATACCAATAGAATCAACAAGAACCTGTGTCCAGCAACGACACCTCAAAACTATCTCAAATCTCATATATCCATGTCATAGTATCTCTGGCCTCAGCCATCCGGCTGACCCAGCTCAATATCAAAATCTCATCATCTCGCGGCCACGGTCGGTATCCTCTGGATATCCGCCGTGCCAAACAGTCACCGGTAGGTAATCCGTCCCCTGCCAGGCTCAACGTCAACACCACATTCATCTTGCCCCGGGGTACCATACGGGGCCCACCATGTACCCGTGACGGTTCCTCCACTCCTCGACACGGATCTCCAAAACCACAGCAAACTCATGGTGGACGACACTTACATCACTAGAAAACCGCAATTCACATATTTTAAAAATATAATAAGTTTAGAAATTTTGCGGCTTTCCCCCGAAATCCAGAAATCTCATAAAATCTCAAGAAATCCTCATAAGTGCATATGTCAATGATAATGAATGCATATGGTATCAATAATCAAGTTGCGATGTGTGATTAATAGATTAGGCATGAACAAATAATATGATGAAGCACATGCACATGAATAGCAATCCTACGATTTCATTTTAAGGAATTAAAGGCAATAACACAAGTTTAAGTATCATTTATAGTAAAAGGTTTCAATTTAAAGGTTATCTAGTGTGTTGGCATGGCAATTACCAGGGCGTGGGTGTAAGCATGAATAGTGCTCATGCTGCATATAAAAACCCTGGCAATGGTGCGGTGTCCTATAAAATGGTTTCGCATATGAATGTCAATATAAGGCATGAATGTAGCAACTAATCATACAAGTATTACACCCCTAATTACTAACATTGCTAAGAATCTTTTAAGTTAATAAAACTATCGGGCGACTTGCGCCATCCAACGATAGTCCCCCGTAGATGTTACATCTACTCACCGGAATCCCTAGCTAGTCACGTCCGATCACCGCTTTCCCCTTTCGAGCCGCGTCTGACGTCTCCGCGACCGAACCTGGAATTTACATCAATACCAAACATAAGGTTACATATCAAGAACGACGTAAAACCCAAACGAAAACACTAACGTTCACAAGCTAGGTACAACATGCACAAGGTGCGCGGAACACACGCGAAAATCGCAAAAACTGCAAAAATCGCCGATTTGGTCGCCCGAAAAAACTAAAACCCAACTACTCAAAAATCCGCACTCACGCATCCTAAATGTCATAGGATAAGACAATACAATCATCAAGATATCAAAACTAATTTATCACATACTTTTATCACAAAACTAGTAAGCACAAACATTCTAAAAAAACGACGCAACATCGCCGTTATGCGATAAAGTGCTCACAATCCAACACAACATCCAACTAACCCACTAGATAGCCATTACATTAGTTTTAAACCATTAGCAATGTTTAAAAACCTAATTTCCATAAACAAAACCTTTCTTGATTTTCATCATTAGCAATTTCAATCCAAAACTAAACATGACAATACCAAATTAGCACTAATTTGAATCCCACACAAATAAAGTAACCTCATTAACTTAGATTAGCAAACAACTAGATAGAAAAATAGATTTAATTAACTAAATAATGGTTTCTAAAAATCCTAGTTTAATTTCAACCATGAACTTTTTAAAAAAAATCTAGAATGAAACTAACACTAAATTTAACACTAAACAAATTCCAAGGTTCTAGTTTAGCACACTTAAGCTATAATTTAACCATTTGATTAGAAATTATACCTCAAAAGATCAATCCTAAGATTGCCCAAGCCTCCCAAGACACCTCCTTTCACCTCGATTTGAACCAAATTAGGTTGGAGAAGAGATGGAATATGGTTTTGCTTTGAAATTGTGAAGAAATTTGTTGATTTTGTTGATTTTTGAGATGAATTTGTGAACAAAAGAGAGAGGAAAAATGAAGGGGGGGGGAGCTGCTGGTTTCTGGCCAGAAATGATCGAGAGGGGAGTGGTGTGGGGTGTGGGAAAAGTCTAGGTCAACTCCTACCAACCCACAAAAGACCATACCCGATTAACAATTCAAAAACCTTTAAAAAAAACCCTCATTTCCACACAATATACAAAGTCAAAGGAGCATGGAATTTTTTTCCCCATGAGCTACTGGAAATGTCCGGCCTAGAGGTGAGGAATGAGTGAGAGAGAGTGCACAAAAAAAATTTATGCAAAAAGACCCCTGTTCAGACCATAATATTGCATTTATCATTCCCCTATTCTTACCCTTTTTATAAATAAACAGGTACTCTTGACGCACGTTTGTTGCATATTACAGGTTACAGGTTTCTGGAGCAAGTACAGTGAAAAAGACACAAAACTACAGAAAAAGGGACTTTTGACCAACAAGCAGACCTATCCTAGTCAAGCCTAGTCGAAGAACAGTGCAAGGTCCAAAAGATCAAGTAAACGGTCAAAAGATACTTACAAGTGTTCACTGAAACATCTGGAGGAAAACCAGAAGCCCAAAAGAGAAAATAAGTGAAGAAACAAGAAGCCCAAGAACCACTGAATCAAGCCCAAAAAGCACTAAGCCCAATTCTTCTATTTGGCCGCGGAACCGCGGTCAAACCCATGCTGGCGCCGCGGTTCCGCGGCCATCAAGAACACGTGTCGGTGGATTTTTGCTTCTGTTGCTGCGACTGTTCTGGTGTTAGGATTCTCAGGGGTCAAATCTGTAAATTCATACGTGCGAGAGTCTGTAACCCTAGTTTTTATATTTTCCTATAAATTGTAGTTTTAGATCTAAAAAATGTATGCCTCTTGATAATCAATAAAAAGTGAGATTTGTTGAAGAATTGGGAGCATCATCTTTCTTGTAAGTTTTTAAATTCCTGCCTTAGTTTAATTGTTCTACTTGCCCTAGTAATCATTTGTTTGCTGTAGTTCACTCGTTAGCTAGTTTAATTTGTCGTAAGGTAATTCTTTAAAACATAAACATAAAAATGTCTAGTTGTAATAATTCCCTAATGAGCGAGTAAAATCCTCGCTCGTTAGGGTTAGGAACAAGGGAGTAAGTGAGAGATGGATGTCTCTCACCTCCTTCAATGCCGACTTATTTTTAAAACGAAATCTTCATGCACGCATATATGATCCGCCCCCTACGGCACCCTACCTACAAGGTAACGGTGAACCGTAGTATAAAAGGCCGGACATATATGACGTCCATGAAGATCACATCAATTAATAGGAAAGGACGGACAAGGATCTAGAGGAAGAAACTTTGTTTCTTCCCGATCATCCTAATCCCCTTTGCTAATAATTGTTGTGATTTTTCTAAAAAGATTTAGTCAACGGCATTGAAAGAGGTGAAAACATTGATCTCAACACCCCTACCTTCGACCTAACCCTAGCGAGTTCTTTCATATCACATAAAATAGTTTTTAATTCAATCGACAAAAACCAAACAACAATCTGAATCAACTCGTTATAACACAAAAACAGAAACTAACACATCCCTGCGGATCGACCCGTATTCACCGGCTAGCTGCAAAGCGACGCCGTTTCTGATTACGGTAAACTACAATTTTTGGATTAATCAAATGGCGCCGTTGCCGGGGATGGCGTAATTTTCTCTTTTTGTATGATTTCGGGTTGATATAAAATTTGAAAATTATAAAAATCAGAAAATACAAAATACAAAAATTAGCTTTTCATTATTTTTATCTGTTTGAAGGGTTTTCTTGTTTGAATCTTGCAGGAACGACAAGAACTTTTGGATCTGGAATTTTACAGAGGGTCAAAACAGTAAAGAGAACATCAAAACAGAGAGGAAGTGCAAGCACAGAACATCACAAAATTTTCCAGAGGCTGAAACCACTAAAGTGCCGCGCTTCCGCCGCCAAAGGAGGCCATCTGCCGCGGTTCCGCGCTTGAGGTGCCACGTCAGCCCTAAAAATTTGTGTGGTTTGTTTTCTCTCTATCTCCTCTGCAACCTCCATATCTCTGTCTGTGAAACTTTTCTGCAGGATTTCTTTGCGTAAAGAGTCTTTCTCCCCCTTCTAAATAACAGATTTCTGCAGGTTTCTTTGCGCCGCGCTAAAAATTAATTGCAAGTGATTTTAATTGTTTTGCATAATTTAATTGGACTTAAGGGGCTATTTGACCAAACTCAGATTGGGTGGGGATTTCATCACCCTTCCCAGGACCCCAGAAAACACTTAAAGCATTTTGCATCGACCACCTTTAATTAAAAAAGATTAGACTCAGACCTAAGGACAGCGAGCTCAATAGGAAAAGGACTAGGGTAGGCATCGGCCGTTTATCCTAACCGACATTGCGGTGTCTAGGCTAGTGGTTATTAATTAGGCCCACTGTAGTGGTGGTTCCTTCCCACTTACCTGGCCGTATTTGTCCGTGAAGAGGCGGTTTGAGGTCTATTTCTAGCCCTAGTTAGGAGCTGTCTAGTAGACCTAGGCGACCCTAGATCTAGGCCTGATTGTGCATGTGTGGTTGATACAGTTGTGTCACGAGTCCATTTTCAAAAACCTCTTTGCAAAACTCACACACAAAAAAAAAAAAAAAAAAAATAAAGAAAAATCTTTTCAAAACTTGCAACTTGCCGCTAAGAAAACTTGCACCTCATTTCCACCATCTCTCCTTCATTGACGTCATCTTACCCCCATATTCTGTTTTTCTTTTTTCTGACTGCACTATCCCTTTTAGTGTATGCCACTTTGGACTAGGGATACAAACGCCCGATTAGTCCGCGTTTCGTTGGTACCGACCAACGAACCCATCGACACCGAAGTCGATAATCCGTCCACTTTCTTACCTTCACCTTTAATTTCTTCCACCGAAGGTATGTCGGGATTCAACCCCAATAATACCTTACAGACGGGAATGATTCCACCTCCACCAGGTGCGAATAACCCGAACCAGCCGCCTGTTGAAGCGCCCGCACGAGTTGCGCTCCAGGACCTCTTCTACCCCATCCGCACTTCTTTACCCACTTGTCTTTCACCCCCACCGGCAAATGGGGACAATTTTGAGATTAAACCACATTTCATCAATATGCTGCCGAAATTTCACGGTTTGGAAACTGAAGACGCTTATATCTTTATTAATAAATTCCAAAATGTGTGCGCTATGATGAAAACAACCCAATTGAGTGATGACGCTATAAGGCTAAGGGTCATTCCTTTCACCTTATGTGACCTAGCCGAGAAGTGGCTATATAGCACCGCATCACATTCCATAAGAAATTGGGATGAGTTTGTGAAGGCTTTTCTGAAAAAATTCTATCCTCACCATAAAACTGCAAGAATTCGAAATGAAATAATTCAATTCTCACAACTGCCTTCCGAACCTTTCTGGAAGTGCTTCGAGAGATTCAAGGACCTATTAGTTCAATGCCCGCACCATGGGATAGAAAGTTGGCAACTTTGCCAAACATTATATGAGGGATTGAACTCAGCAACGAAGCAGTTGCTAGAAACCATCTGTCAAGGTCATTTTCTCTCTAAGTCTAATGATGAGGCATGGCAGTTTCTCGAGGATCTTAGTGAGCAGACAATACAGTGGGAGAGCACAAAGACCACATCAGCTTCTAGTGGTCAATCTAGGGGAGGCATACATCAAATAGAGATGTCGATTGCTATGAAGGCCGAGATGGCCGCTCTTACGAAAAAGCTAGAAGCGATCGAGACCAAAATCTCCTCGTCTTCTCCTGCCCCTGCTATGCCCCCACGTACTGTCTGTGCTTGTTGTGCGGATCCATCGCACCTGACTGAAGAATGTCCTTATAATGCATCTACACAAGGACAGGATCAGGTCAATGCTGCATTCCAGCAACGACAAAGGAACGATCCGTATTCTTCAACGTATAATCCGGGGTGGAGGAGTCACCCAAATTTCGCTTGGAACCAAAATCAACAATTCCAAGGAAATAATAATAATTTTCAAAGACCTCCTCCACCACAACAACAACAAGCACCCTCGCAAACTCAATATCAACCGCAACAATTTCAACAACAACCTTACCCTAATCAGGTGAACAACTTTGTACCGAACAATGCATACCAGCCAAATAATTATGTTCAACCTAATAATGATAAGGTTAGCTCGCTCGAAAGAAGTCTAGATGCGTTCCTTAAGCAATCTACACAGTCTACAGCAAGACTTGAGACTTCTATTCAAACTTTAGTGCAAAATAGTGCCTCCCATGATCAGAGTATCAAATCTATAGAGGCACAAATTGCACAACTCAATGCAGCTTTGAGCGAGCGCGAAAAAGGAAAACTCCCGTCTCAACCGTTGCCCAACCCCGGTCACGCACATGCTGCACACAATCAGCAAAATCATAATGTAAATGCAGTGACCACGTTGAGATCGGGAAAAGTGTTGCGGAACAATGTGGGCATTAACAATGACACCCCTGCCGGTGGGTCTTCTTCATCTTCTTCTCCATCTTCTTCTTTAGAGCCTATTCTCCACCCTTTACATGGCTCTACCTCTTCTAGCTTGAACGGACCTAATTCTCACGACATGAGCACATCTACACGAGGTACCGTTCCAACTCGACAATCTGATCAACAAAAATTGGACTCAACCACCTTTCAAAATGTTCCTTTTCCTAATCGGTTGAGATCAAATAAACCAACTCCTCAAATGGAAAAGATTGTCGAGTTGTTCAAACAGGTTAGCATAAACATCCCTCTTTTGGATGCAATTCAGCAAGTTCCTTCATATGCCAAAATTTTAAAGGACTTGTGCACCAAAAAGAGGAAGTCGCAAGTGCCAAAGAAAGTTTTTGTGGCCAGTGCTATTAGTGATGCTCTTGTAAATTCCCTTCCCCCAAAACAAAAGGACCCCGGGTGTCCTACCATTTCGATAACAATTGGGGACAAGAATATCAATAGAGCACTCTTAGATCTTGGCGCGAGCGTCAATTTGCTGCCCTATTCTGTGTACGAGCAATTGGGCGTTGGAGAGCTTAAGCCCACTCACTGTACTCTCCAAATGGCCGACCGGTCGATAACCCATCCTAGGGGAGAGCTGGAGGATGTGTTAATAAGAGTAGGGGATTTCATTTTCCCCGTTGACTTTATAGTGATGGATACACAACCTGTTGCAAACCCCCGGAACCAAATTCCGGTAATTCTAGGTCGACCATTTTTGGCTACTTCCAACGCAGTGATCAATTGTCGTAATGGTTCAATGAACCTATCTTTCGGCAATATGACAATTGAGCTAAATATTTTCAAGTTAGGAAGTCAGCCTGCTGAGCCCAATGCTAGCGTACTAGACGTTTGTTCGATCAATGAGATCGCGGAGGAGGACTGTGAGTTCGAGAATTTTTTATTCGACCACAGCAATGTTAACGCCACTAGTGCGTTCCTCCTAGAATCCGACTCAGCTTTCGCGACGGATAATGATTGTGAATGTTTTACATTCGTCGACGACTTCGAAGACTCATCACCTGATTTGGAGTCTTTTGCTTTTGCGGATGAGTTAGCAGAACCATCCGACACTGTTGCGTACACTCAGTACGAACCTTTGATGGAATCATTCGAGTTTGAAACAATTACCCCTTTGCTACCATCTATTGTTTCACCTCCTAAGCTCGAATTAAAGCTTTTGCCGACACACCTAAAATATGCATATCTAGGTGATAATGAGACCTTACCTGTCATTATATCAGCCTCTCTAGCTCTTGAGCAAGAGAAGGCTCTCTTGATGGTCTTACTTAATAATCGGCAAGCTTTCGGCTGGTCTATGGCGGACATTAAGGGGATTAGTCCCCTCATAGTCGAACATCATATACACTTAATGGATGATGCCAAGCCAGCACGAGATCCACAAAGGCGCCTCAACCCCATCATGAAAGAGGCTGTTAAGAAGGAAATTGTCAAATGTCTGGATAGCGGTATCATTTACCCTATCTCGGATAGCCAATGGGTTAGCCCAATCCACGTCGTGCCCAAGAAATCGGGCATTACGGTCATTACAAACGAGGCAAATGAGTTGATTCCCACTCGTACCCAAACTGGGTGGCGAGTCTGCATAGACTATAGGAAACTCAATGCCGCAACAAGGAAGGACCACTTTCCCTTACCTTTCATTGACCAAATGCTCGAGCGATTGGCAGGGCACGAATTCTACTGCTTTCTCGATGGCTACTCCGGTTACAATCAAGTCCCCATCGCCAAAGAGGATCAAGACAAGACAACATTCACTTGTCCCTTTGGCACTTTTGCTTATCGTCGCATGCCCTTTGGGTTATGCAACGCACCCGCGACATTTCAGCGGTGTATGATGGGGATCTTTTCAGACATGGTTGAAAAGTTCTTGGAGATTTTTATGGACGATTTCTCCATCTTTGGCGACTCCTTCGACGAGTGTTTACGCCATCTTGACGCTGTTCTTACCCGCTGCAGGGATAAGAACCTAACATTAAATTGGGAGAAGTGCCATTTCATGGTGCAAGAGGGCATTGTTCTAGGACATGTCATTTCACAAAACGGCATCGAGGTAGACAGGGCTAAAATCGAAGTGATTTCTAACCTACCTCCCCCAAAGTGCGTCAAAGATATCAGAGCCTTCCTTGGCCACGCCGGTTTTTACAGACGGTTTATCAAGGACTTTAGCAAGATTGCTAGACCCTTGACCCTCTTACTGGCCAAGGACACGACCTTCGCTTTTGACTCCACATGCACTGAAGCATTTGAGTCTTTAAAACATTCACTCATCACTGCACCCATCCTCTCATCTCCCGACTGGACACACCCTTTTGAAATCATGTGCGACGCATCAGACTTTGCAATTGGAGCTGTTCTTGGACAGCACATTAATAAGATGCCGCACGTGATTTATTATGCTAGCCGAACACTAAATGAGGCCCAACTTAATTACACAACAACAGAGAAAGAGTTTTTAGCTGTTGTGTTCGCACTCGAAAAATTCCGGCCTTATTTAATCGGCTCTCCAGTCGTTGTTTTTACTGATCACTCGGCTCTTCGCCACCTTTTTGCGAAGAAGGATGCTAAGTCAAGGCTAATACGTTGGATCCTTTTATTGCAAGAATTTGATCTTGTCATTAAGGACAAAAAGGGATGTGAAAACGTAGTAGCTGATCACCTATCACGACTTCCTTCTTCGCCCACGCTCGATCTTCCAATCTCTGACGTTTTTCCCGACGAGCAGCTCTTGACTGTTTCTTGCGAACCATGGTTCGCTGATATTGTAAATTATTTAGCCACCGGCCTGATTCCTAATGATTGGTCGAAACAGGATAAGCTTCGATTTTTGTCCCAAGTAAAGCATTTTTACTGGGATGAACCCTATCTTTTCAAATACTGTTCCGACCAAATCATTCGTCGGTGTGTGCCCGAGAGTGAGGTCAAGAGCGTGCTGTCTTTCTGCCACGATCAAGCATGTGGCGGGCACTTTGGCCCAAAGAAGACAGCCGAAAAGGTTTTGCAGTGTGGTTTCTATTGGCCACGACTCTTCAAGGATGCATTTGAATACTGCAAAACTTGCTCCCGGTGCCAACATTTGGGCCGGATTTCGCGGAGAAACGAAATGCCACTCCAACCCATTTTGGTGGTGGACATTTTTGATGTTTGGGGTATAGATTTTATGGGACCATTTCCTAACTCTTTTGGAAATGTGTATATTCTGTTGGCGGTTGACTACGTTTCTAAGTGGGTCGAGGCTGTGCCCAGTCGAACGAACGATAATAAAGTTGTCGTTCGATTCCTTAAAGAACACATATTTTCTCGATTCGGGCACCCTCGGGCAATTATAAGTGATAATGGTTCTCACTTCTGCAATAGGACTTTCGAGTCCTTGATGCGTAAATATTCTATCACCCACAAATTGTCAACGCCATATCACCCCCAAACATGTGGGCAAGCCGAGGTTTCGAATCGGCAAATAAAGCAAATTTTGGAGAAAACGGTTTCTAAAAACCGTAAGGATTGGTCGCTTAAATTGATAGATGCACTATGGGCTTTCCGTACTGCATATAAGACCGATCTAGGTATGTCTCCATACCGGCTTGTGTACGGGAAGGCTTGCCACCTCCCAGTGGAGATCGAGCACAAAGCTTTCTGGGCTATCAAAGAGCTAAATTTGTCTTTAGGAGATGCAGGCAGCAACAGAAAGCTGCAACTGAATGAGTTGGAGGAGCTAAGGGATGAGGCATATGACAATGCCATAACTGCTAAAAACCGAGCCAAGGTGTTCCACGATAAACACCTTTTACGAAAAACTTTTGAACCTGGTCAACAGGTTCTACTTTATGACACTCGGTTACACTTGCATCCTGGTAAGCTCAGGTCCAGATGGAGAGGACCTTTTGTGGTCCGCACCGTTTATCCGCACGGTGCGGTAGATCTTGAGAACCCTGAAGACGGTACCTTATTTAAGGTAAATGGGCATCGACTAAAACCGTTCTTCACTGCGGATCCTTCGGAGGAGCTCCTGTTTTTGCAGGAGCCGATTTACACTGATTGATCTTCCTCCGCTTTCACCCCCAAACTTTGTTTCCCAATGACACTATTTCAAATAAGTTTGGGGGTGTGTATATCACCTGTATGTATATTTCCAAAATACCAAAAAAAAAAAAAAAATAAATAAATAAAAATAAATAAAAAATATAAACAATAAGAATAATTTGGACCAAATAGCAAATTTGGAGATTACACAATGTTTTTACAAATAAAACCCTCACCCTTGAGGGTGTCTTTTGCAAATAACCCTTTCTAACCCCTATATAATGGAACCGAGCCCTTTCCTTTGTTTACCCTAAATCATTTTCCCTCATAAAAACCCTAGGCGCCGCCCCTGTCCTCTGCAGAAATCTCGAGTTGCGCCGCCACCAGAGCACCGCGGAACCGCCGCGCAAGCCGTCTCCCACCGCGTTTCCGCCGCCGATCAGCATCGTCACCCCCTGAAATTTTCAGGGGAGGTAAACCTGAACTCATACTCTCTGATTCTGCATATACTTTTCTCTGTAAATTTAAAATGGCCCATAAAATGCAGTACGAGAGAGACTTTTCCCCTGTGTTTGCACACGAGATCTATGGATCATACTTCCCACACGAAATTGCACAGAGAGGATGGAATTTCCTCCTCTATAACCATGGATCTGCATTTGCTGTCCCTAGCTTAGTAACCCAATTTTATGAGTCTATGGAAGAGAATAGCCTAGACAATTTAGGTTATATTAAATTGAATTGGGGAACTCAAGAAATTCGCATCGATAGGGACATGATACACGAGGTTACACTCATACCTCGTGTCCCCGCACACGAACAACCCCTTCGTTTTGAAGATTATCTTCCTTTAATGGGTAATGACTGTGCGCGAGAACCGCGCAAGGGGATCCAAGCACGGACCCTATTCGCAAATGTTTTAACTGTGTGCCGGTGGGCACAAAACAATGTTTTTGGGAGTTCTCACAATACAACCTTTTTCACCCCTTCCTTACATGTCGTTCATACCTTAATGACGAAAAACCCTAGATTCGACATGTGCACAGTTTTGCTTTATTCCATAGGTTCGGGTAAACGAGGTCCTGTACACCCCTGCCCCATGCTAGTTACCCAGCTCTGCCGTTATTTCCTCCCAGCTGAGGAATTTGACTCATACTTGATAAACGATACCCCGGTCCGACCACTTTTAGAGGGCATCTCATCGTCCTACTCTAGATTAACAGATATTTGGACACGGACCGACCCGGCAGAACATGTACCTGCACGCACCCCGAGCTCAAGCTCAACTTCGAGCGGGGAAGAGCTAACCCCCCAAGAGCATGCACGATTGATGCGGAGGGCAGTGAGAGGGATTGATTCTTTGAGGGATGAGTTTCGGGCAACGGCCCGAGAGCACGACCGTCGGTTGACGGAGATTGAGAGGGGGATACAGACACTATTGGCTAGGGGGGAGAGATCACGTTCACGCTCACGAGCGCGACGTGGGGCCGGGCAGTGAGGGCACTGCTTGGTTCAAGTTTGGGGGTATTAGAGGTGATGTATATAGTTACCCTTGCATTGCATATTGTATATATCTTTGTTTTCCTTTTGCATATTTAATTCCTGCATTGCATTTTTATAAAAAAAAAAAAAAAATCATCATAAAAAATTTGAAAAATTTGAAAAATAAAAAAAAAAAATTTTAGAAAACAGAAAAACCCATAAAAATTTAAAATTTTCAAAAAGTATAAAAAAATTAATGTATTCAATTCTGGTTAATTGACTTGAGTTTGATAAATAGGTTAACTGGCTAGGAAAAACTAAATCTTAGACTTAGCAAATTAAAAACCCTAAAAATAACCTTCCTTAAAATTTAACGGTAGAAAGTATATGTCTTTGTAGGTTATCTAGAAATAGGCAAATTTTGGGTTCAGTTCTTGGGCTAAGTCGAAACGAAGGAAAAGTATTAAAACTTTTATTAGAGTATAAGTTTGAAAAATAGTTCCTAGCTTAAGTCTAAATTCTGAAAACATGTACCCTACAAATTGCACAAACACGCACCTTGAAACTTGGATTAGTAGAAGAGACCTTGAAATACTCTTGTCTAACGTCCTTAGCACAATAAAAAAAAAAAAAGAGTGAATAAAAAAAATGGACACTGGTTTTTGTGATTACTTAAGGCTAAAAAAAAAAAAAAAAAAAAGAGGAAAAATAGAAAAATATTTAGCAAAGGTGCTACTGCTAAAAGCCTTGGGTGTTGCAAAACTAGGAAGTACGCCTTAAAGTGCTAACGCATCTGGTAATCGGTTGTTGGTACCTCAAGAAGTATTAACAATCGCATGAAGGATGTGAAAGCGAAGTCTCACAAGTGCTTTGGACAATGGGCTGGAGTATGATTGCTTGATTTGAATTTCCAAGTGTAGGGGTGATATTTACACACACGTGGGGATATGTGATTAGAGTTTAGATAAGAGAAAGGAATGAAGAATAGAACTTGTGTCTTTAATAGAGTTGATAGAAATTCCTAAGTGGAGATGGAACTCTAGAAGGAAAACTTAAGAAATGCCGAAAGCTGGGTAATTCTACAGGATATATATAATCTTAAGTTAAATGATGAGGAAGTGTGAAGAATATGGGTGGATAATTTGCGGGTCGACGATAATAGAATTCCTTGTTAGAAAACCTAATTGGAGAACAAAAGTCTAAAAGCCGAATTGATAGGATTTTGTGGGTGTAATCCGCTGAAAACCCTCAGGAGACAACACTCCTCCTACTAGGGACACCTAGAGGTTTAACGGCTTGTTGCACGTGCTCAGTGCAATCGCGTTTCCCTGCGAAAGTGTGGCTAGGTCAGAATAAAATAATAAGTTTGCTCGAGGACGAGCAAAAGGTAAGTTTGGGGGTATTTGTTCAGACCATAATATTGCATTTATCATTCCCCTATTCTTACCCTTTTTATAAATAAACAGGTACTCTTGACGCACGTTTGTTGCATATTACAGGTTACAGGTTTCTGGAGCAAGTACAGTGAAAAAGACACAAAACTACAGAAAAAGGGACTTTTGACCAACAAGCAGACCTATCCTAGTCAAGCCTAGTCGAAGAACAGTGCAAGGTCCAAAAGATCAAGTAAACGGTCAAAAGATACTTACAAGTGTTCACTGAAACATCTGGAGGAAAACCAGAAGCCCAAAAGAGAAAATAAGTGAAGAAACAAGAAGCCCAAGAACCACTGAATCAAGCCCAAAAAGCACTAAGCCCAATTCTTCTATTTGGCCGCGGAACCGCGGTCAAACCCATGCTGGCGCCGCGGTTCCGCGGCCATCAAGAACACGTGTCGGTGGATTTTTGCTTCTGTTGCTGCGACTGTTCTGGTGTTAGGATTCTCAGGGGTCAAATCTGTAAATTCATACGTGCGAGAGTCTGTAACCCTAGTTTTTATATTTTCCTATAAATTGTAGTTTTAGATCTAAAAAATGTATGCCTCTTGATAATCAATAAAAAGTGAGATTTGTTGAAGAATTGGGAGCATCATCTTTCTTGTAAGTTTTTAAATTCCTGCCTTAGTTTAATTGTTCTACTTGCCCTAGTAATCATTTGTTTGCTGTAGTTCACTCGTTAGCTAGTTTAATTTGTCGTAAGGTAATTCTTTAAAACATAAACATAAAAATGTCTAGTTGTAATAATTCCCTAATGAGCGAGTAAAATCCTCGCTCGTTAGGGTTAGGAACAAGGGAGTAAGTGAGAGATGGATGTCTCTCACCTCCTTCAATGCCGACTTATTTTTAAAACGAAATCTTCATGCACGCATATATGATCCGCCCCCTACGGCACCCTACCTACAAGGTAACGGTGAACCGTAGTATAAAAGGCCGGACATATATGACGTCCATGAAGATCACATCAATTAATAGGAAAGGACGGACAAGGATCTAGAGGAAGAAACTTTGTTTCTTCCCGATCATCCTAATCCCCTTTGCTAATAATTGTTGTGATTTTTCTAAAAAGATTTAGTCAACGGCATTGAAAGAGGTGAAAACATTGATCTCAACACCCCTACCTTCGACCTAACCCTAGCGAGTTCTTTCATATCACATAAAATAGTTTTTAATTCAATCGACAAAAACCAAACAACAATCTGAATCAACTCGTTATAACACAAAAACAGAAACTAACACATCCCTGCGGATCGACCCGTATTCACCGGCTAGCTGCAAAGCGACGCCGTTTCTGATTACGGTAAACTACAATTTTTGGATTAATCAACCCCTACAAGTCCAAAATTGAAAGTTTAAGCTTAAATTCAATAATTTTCGTTTTCTATAATAAAAATTAGTTAAAAATCAAAATAAAATACTAAAAATTTATGTTACAACTAGATTTTAATTAACATAATTTTAAAGATTAAAATTAGCCCAAAAAAATTTTGTATTTATCGCTAATTTAATGTATTTTCTTACCGGCTTAAAATAATATTAAAAAATTGAGAAATTAGGGAAAATTTTTAAACGACCAAAATTTCATAAGTAACTCATTAGCTACTAAAAACAAGCAATTACTTATCCATTTTAGGTATAATTAGTCCTAAACTGCAAAATAACAAAAAGGACGGTTTTCGGAAAAATACCGAATTTTAACCGATTTTCAGGAAAACACCAAAATGACTTTTCAAGGCGTTACAATCTTCCCCCCTTAAAGAAATTCGGTCCCCGAATTTAAAAATATAACTACGCGTACCTTCAAAGAGATGGGGATATTTCTTCCTCATCTCGCCTTCGGTCTCCCAGGTAACCTCCTCGCTGCTCGGGCTACGCCAAAGGACCTTGACGGTTGGTATAATCTTCGATCTCAACTTCTTCACCTGCCGATCCAGGATGGCCACCGGCTGCTCTGCAAACGAAAGGTCGCGCTCTAGCTGGACTGTCGGGTGCTGAATCGCATGCGAAGGGTCGTGAAGGTACTTGCGGAGCATCGAAACATGGAAGACGGGGTGAACATCGGAAAAGCTGGGAGGAAGAGCCAAATGATATGCAACAGCGCCGACACGCTCGAGGATCTCGAAGGGACCTACGAATCTAGGGCTAAGCTTCCCCTTTTGCCCAAAACGCATCACGCCCTTCATCGGAAAGACCCTCAAAAAAACATGATCGCCAACTGCGAACTCTAACCTGCGACGGCGCCTGTCTGCATACGATTTCTGTCTGCTCTGAGCTGCCCTCATCCGGTCTCGGATCAACTGTATCTTCGCTGTCGTCTCCTCCACAAGCTGCGGCCCCAAAATGCTGCTCTCGCTGAGCTCTGTCCAACAGACGGGCGATCTGCATCTCCTCCCATACAATGCCTCGAAAGGTGCCATCTGAATAGTATCCTGGAAGCTGTTGTTGTAGGAGAACTCCACTAGAGGTAAATGACGATCCCAGCTACCGCCGAAGTCTAAAACGCACACTCTGAGTATGTCCTCGAGAGTCTGAATGGTCCGCTCTGACTGTCCGTCGGTCTGCGGATGAAACGTTGTGCTGAAGCTCAAACGAGTGCCCAAAGCCTCCTGAAGTCTCTGCCAAAGTCGGCTGGTGAACTGGGTACCTCGATCTGACACGATACAAGTCGGTATGCCATGCAACCGCACGATCTCGTCGATGTAAAGCTGGGCATACTGAGCGAAACTGAAAGTCGTCTTCACTGGCAGGAAGTGAGCCGCTTTCGTCAATCGATCTACGATCACCCAGATGGAGTCATACCCTCGACTGGTCCTGGATAGACCCACAACGAAATCCATCGAAATCTGCTCCCATTTCCACTCCGGAATGGGTAACGGCTGTAGCTCTCCTGTGGGCCTCTGGTGCTCGGCCTTGACTTACTGACAAGTCAGGCATCTCGAAACGAACTCCGCAATGTCCCTCTTCATCCCGTCCCACCAGTAGGTCTCTCTCATATCATGGTACATCTTGGTGGAACCGGGGTAGACACTATACACTGATCGGTGTGCCTCCTCAAGAATGTCGTGCCGCAATCCATCAGCATTTGGTACGCACAGTCTAGATCCATATCGTAAAATCCCCTGATCGTCAATCACGAACTCGGAAAATCTGCCCTGACCCATCTGTGCCATGATCTCCGAGCAACGGTCGTCACTGCGCTGTGCCTCATATATACAGTCAAGCAACTGTGGGCGTGCACGAACATGCGCGAGCTGTCCCCCTGTCTGAGTGAACTCGAACTCAACTCGGCTGTCGCATAGCATCTGCCAATCTGCTGACGACTGCCTCTGCACTGCGCGCAAAAGGGATAGACTACCCCCGGGCCTCCTACTCAACGCATCTGCCACTACATTCGCCTTGCTTGGGTGATATAAGATCTCGCAGTCGTAGTCTTTCACTAACTCCATCCAACGACGCTGTCTGAGGTTCAGGTCTCGCTGCTGAAATATGCACTTTAAGCTCTTGTGATCGGTGAATATCTGACACGACTCGCCGTATAGGTAATGTCGCCAAATCTTCAGTGCAAAGACCACTGCAGCCATCTCCAAATCATGAGTGGGGTAGTTCTGTTCATGCTTCTTCAACTGCCGAGAAGCATAAGCGATCACCCGGCCATGCTGCATCAATACGCATCCTAATCCCACTCGCGAAGCATCACAGTAGACCAAAAATCCGCCCGATCCCGAAGGCAAATATAATACCGGCGCCGTAGTCAAACATGTCCGCAGCTGCTGAAAACTGCGCTCGCACTCCTCTGTCCAAACGAAAGGAACTCCCTTCCGGGTCAAACCGGTCAACGGTGCAGCTATACGGGAGAAGTCCTGAACAAAACGCCTGTAGTAGCCCGCCAGGCCTAGAAAACTACGGATCTCAGTAACCGATGTAGGTCGGGGCCACTGCTGAACAGCCTCAATCTTCTTCGGGTCCATACAAATGCCGTCTCTCGTAACCACGTGACCCAAGAATCCGACGCTGTCCAGCCAGAATGCACACTTGGAGAACTTTGCGAACAGCCGGTGCTCCCTCAGAGTCTGTAACGTAATCTGCAAGTGCTGCTCGTGCTCCTCTCTGCTCCGGGAGTACACCAAGATATCGTCGATAAACACGATGATGAACAAGTCAAGATACAGCCTGAATGTACGGTTCATCAAATCCATGAATGCTGCTGGGGCGTTGGTGAGTCCGAACGACATCACCAAAAACTCATAGTGGCCATTGCGCGTGCGGAAAGCTGTCCTCGATATATCCTCCTGTCGAACTCGCAGCTGATGGTATCCTGATCGCAAGTCGATCCTCGAAAAATATCCCGTACCCTGAAGCTGGTCGAACAAATCATCAATGCGTGGCAACGGATATCTGTTCCGAACGGTAACTTTGTTCAGCTGGCGGTAGTCGATACATAAGCGCAAACTTCCATCCTTCTTCTTGACAAACAGGACCGGAGCACCCCACGGAGAAACACTAGGTCGAATAAGCCCCTTATCTAACAAATCCTACAACTGGTCCTTCAGCTCTCGAAGCTCAGCCGGGGCCATCCGATAAGGCGGTATAGAAATAGGCCCCGAGCCGGGATTCAAATCGATGCAGAACTCAACGTCGCGCTCAGGTGGTAGCCCAGGTAGCTCATCAGGGAAAACATCAGGGAACTCACAAACAACCGGGACCCGGTCCAACGGAACCTCTGCAGCTCGAGTATCACAAATATACGCTAGGAATCCCTGACATCCTTTCCGCAAGAGCTGACCAGCGCGAAGAGACGAAATCAAGCTGGGAAGGGTGACGCTGCGGTCTCCCTGAAAAACAAGGACTGGCTCTCCTGGAAAGCTAAATATGACTGCCTTCTCACGGCAGTCCACCGAAGCATAACAAGTGGCTAGCCAATCCATGCCCAGAAGCACATCAAAGTCCAACATATCGAGGAGAATCAAATCAACTGATGAATCCCTCTCCCCGATACGAACAGAACACAAACGAAATACAAAACGAGCGAAAAACGACTCGCCTACCGGAGTAACAACAACAAGCGGATGATCTAACGACGACGACTCACGGCCCAACATCGGTGCAAAGTGTGTAGAGACGTACGAATGTGTGGAACCTGGGTCAAATAACACTCGTGCGTCGAAAGAACAAACTGGCAAGGTACCTGTCACAACGGCATTGGATGCCTTCGCATCCTGCGGTGTCAAAGCAAATACTCGGGCCTGTCCTCCACCGATAGAGGGCTGACCTCGACCTCGGCCTCTTCCTTATCGTCCTCTCTGAACAGGACCGCCGCGTCCACGGCCTCTGGGTGCACCTAACTGGCGTGGAGCATCGCCTGTGGTAGGAAGTAGGGCTCTCTGAGGAGGGGGTAGTGATGGTGGTAGGGTCACATGCGGAACTGTCGCTGCTCCCTGTCTTCTCGCCGGACAGTCTCTGACAAGATGGTGCGGACTCCCGCACCCAAAACACCCTGGCGACGGCTGCTGTCCCTGGGGATAAGAACCATATAACTTTCCCCGTCCAAATCCTCTGCCAGGCCTATCTCTCGGAAAGAATCTGGCGCGCTGCCTCTGAGACGGTACATCGGTGCGAATCCTCTTCGGCCCAGAAACGGCCGAAGTCTGTGATATGCGTGCCTCCATCCGTAATGCCGTATCCATAGCAGCTGAATAAGTGTCGTAGTGCTGGGCGCCAATGGAAAGATATAGCTGGGCATCAAGTCCCTGTACGAACCTCTTCACCATCTTCTCTTCGGTATCCACCAAATACTGAGCATATCGGGATAACTGTGTAAACTGGATGTCATACTCAGACACCGTCATCCCAGGTGTCTTGACTAAGGCCTCGAAGCTGCGAGCTCTGGCGTCACGAACGCTCTCTGGGAGGAAACGAGCTAGAAAGACCGCTGTAAACTCGGCCCAAGTCATAGGCGGTAGACCTGCAGCTCGACCTCTCAAAACTGACTCCCACCATGTCTGTGCGAGACCCTCTAGTCGGAAACTCGCAAGCTCTACCCATCGATCATCCGAACATCTCAGTGAACGGCAGATCCTGGTTAAACTATCAAGGAACGTCTGTGGGTCCTCCGCTGCCTCGGTGCCGGTGAATACTGGAGGTCTCAGCCTCATGAAATCCTGTAGTGAAACCGGAATGGCCACGGTGGTAGTAGTAGGAGCAGGTATCATGGTCGTCTGTGATGTAATAGGTACGTCATCCGGCCTCGGTGTACGACTGGCTGCAACTAGGAATCCTACCATCTGACGTAGCTCCTGCATGCCCCCCATCATCTGTCGCAACTCCTACATACCAGTCTCGAGCCTATCCATACGGCCTGGGGAAGGTGGATCGGTCTGTCCCTGCGGCGTAGGCATACCATCCTGCTCAGTCCTAGTCTCGGACGAGCCAGCTCGAATCTCGTCTCGGGCGGCAGCCCTCTGTGCCCTCGTAGCCTTCGGCGGCATAGTGGCTGGTACATGAAACAGGACAGTGCAATAGGATCATAGGATACACGGAAATGAAGAAGGAATTTCAAGCAAGTATATCCTAAAATCACTTAGGCGGAGTACCGTATCGCAAGTATGCCGCGGACATACACACGCTACGTTACCCTACTTAAGTCACTTACTCCATCTACCAAGGGTCATCCTACACTCAAAAAGGTAAAACCTATCGCTCTGATACCAACTTTGTCACGACCCGCAGGGTACGGAACGTGACTGGCACTTAAGTTTACGAAACGTCTCAAGACGTCCGTAAAATAAGTAAGCCAAAGCCCAGAAAACCAAAACCACAAAGCAGAAGAGTGAAGAAAACCCAATCAATTGAAAGCGAGTTTATCAAATAAGTCATATAAAACCCTTTTTAAAAACAATATCAATTTTTCCGAAAATTTCGGCAGAGTCTCCTTTGTAAATACTGGCCCCCAAAATGGGTACAACAAGAATATAAATGAATCCAACAAATATGGCATCCCCAAGCGGGAGCTAGCTCTTCGCCACAGGCGGTCAAAAATCCCACGTAATGTAAAGCAACAACATGCGAAATAATCATAATGAAGCATAAGAAAAACAGCATGTCGACTCAAGTGAGCTCGACCCCAAAATACAGCATAAAAGTCCACAAACCTCACAGTCTCATCTCTAGGTCAATATACAACAATACTGGTAGAAACAGTAGATGGAGTACACTAGATACAAAGAATATACAAGGTGGTGCAAAAAAATAATCATATAACCCACCTAAGAGCAAAACCTCGAGTCCAGGCAAAAGAGGCAAAAGAAGCAAGCGCACCCGCCGCTACTGTACTGACGGAGCGGACCTGCAAAAGGGTATGGCACAACGGGGGTGAGTTGCCAACTCATGAGTAATAAATAACATCTACACAGGCTATCGAATGCATGCACACAAGCATCCTAGCATCTAAATACAGGTAAGGCAGGACATAATGGCAAGTATGTATGCAATATGGATATACTAGCAGGTATGAATGCAATGCGAATCAACTCGTGATCTGAATGTGTAAGTATAAGAAATCATGTTTTTCCCTTTAAGAATCTCTTTTGAAATACCAGCACAATACCAATAGAATCAACAAGAACCTGTGTCCAGCAACGACACCTCAAAACTATCTCAAATCTCATATATCTATGTCATAGTATCTCTGGCTTCAGCCATCCGGCTGACCCAGCTCAATATCAAAATCTCATCATCTCGCGGCCACGGTCGGTATCCTCTGGATATCCGCCGTGCCAAACAGTCACCGGTAGGTAATCCGTCCCCTGCCAGGCTCAACGTCAACACCACATTCATCTTGCCCCGGGGTACCATACCGGGCCCACCATGTACCCGTGACGGTTCCTCCACTCCTCGACACGGGTCTCCAAAACCACAGCAAACTCATGGTGGACGACACTTACATCACTAGAAAACCGCAATTCACATATTTTAAAAATATAATAAGTTTAGAAATTTTGCGGCTTTCCCCCGAAATCCAGAAATCTCATAAAATCTCAAGAAATCCTCATAAGTGCATATGTCAATGATAATGAATGCATATGGTATCAATAATCAAGTTGCGATGTGTGATTAATAGATTAGGCATGAACAAATAATATGATGAAGCACATGCACATGAATAGCAATCCTACGATTTCATTTTAAGGAATTAAAGGCAATAACACAAGTTTAAGTATCATTTATAGTAAAAGGTTTCAATTTAAAGGTTATCTAGTGTGTTGGCATGGCAATTACCAGGGCGTGGGTGTAAGCATGAATAGTGCTCGTGCTGCATATAAAAACCCTGGCAATGGTGCGGTGTCCTATAAAATGGTTTCGCATATGAATGTCAATATAAGGCATGAATGTAGCAACTAATCATACAAGTATTACACCCCTAATTACTAACATTGCTAAGAATCTTTTAAGTTAATAAAACTATCGGGCGACTTGCGCCATCCAACGATAGTCCCCCGTAGATGTTACATCTACTCACCGGAATCCCTAGCTAGTCACGTCCGATCACCGCTTTCCCCTTTCGAGCCGCGTCTGACGTCTCCGCGACCGAACCTGGAATTTACATCAATACCAAACATAAGGTTACATATCAAGAACGACGTAAAACCCAAACGAAAACACTAACGTTCACAAGCTAGGTACAACGTGCACAAGGTGCGCGGAACACACGCGAAAATCGCAAAAACTGCAAAAATCGCCGATTTGGTCGCCCGAAAAAACTAAAACCCTACTACTCAAAAATCCGCACTCACGCATCCTAAATTTCATAGGATAAGACAATACAATCATCAAGATATCAAAACTAATTTATCACATACTTTTATCACAAAACTAGTAAGCACAAACATTCTAAAAAAACGACGCAATATCGCCGTTATGCGATAAAGTGCTCACAATCCAACACAACATCCAACTAACCCACTAGATAGCCATTACATTAGTTTTAAACCATTAGCAATGCTTAAAAACCTAATTTCCATAAACAAAACCTTTCTTGATTTTCATCATTAGCAATTTCAATCCAAAACTAAACATGACAATACCAAATTAGCACTAATTTGAATCCCACACAAATAAAGTAACCTCATTAACTTAGATTAGCAAACAACTAGATAGAAAAATAGATTTAATTAACTAAATAATGGTTTCTAAAATCCTAGTTTAATTTCAACCATGAACTTTTTAAAAAAAATCTAGAATGAAACTAACACTAAATTTAACACTAAACAAATTCCAAGGTTCTAGTTTAGCACACTTAAGCTATAATTTAACCATTTGATTAGAAATTATACCTCAAAAGATCAATCCTAAGATTGCCCAAGCCTCCCAAGACACCTCCTTTCACCTCGATTTGAACCAAATTAGGTTGGAGAAGAGATGGAATATGGTTTTGCTTTGAAATTGTGAAGAAATTTGTTGATTTTGTTGATTTTTGAGATGAATTTGTGAACAAAAGAGAGAGGAAAAATGAAGGGGGGGGAGCTGCTGGTTTCTGGCCAGAAATGATCGAGAGGGGAGTGGTGTGGGGTGTGGGAAAAGTCTAGGTCAACTCCTACCAACCCACAAAAGACCATACCCGATTAACAATTCAAAAACCTTTAAAAAAAACCCTCATTTCCACACAATATACAAAGTCAAAGGAGCATGGAATTTTTTTCCCCATGAGCTGCTGGAAATGGCCGGCCTAGAGGTGAGGAATGAGTGAGAGAGAGTGCACAAAAAAAATTTATGCAAAAAGACCCCCTACAAGTCCAAAATTACAAGTTTAAGCTTAAATTCAATAATTTTCGTTTTCTATAATAAAAATTAGTTAAAAATCAAAATAAAATACTAAAAATTTATGTTACAACTAGATTTTAATTAACATAATTTTAAAGATTAAAATTAGCCCAAAAAAATTTTGTATTTATCGCTAATTTAATGTATTTTCTTACCGGCTTAAAATAATATTAAAAAATTGAAAAATTAGGGAAAATTTTTAAACGACCAGAATTTCATAAGTAACTGATTAGCTACTAAAAACAAGCAATTACCTATCTATTTTAGGTATAATTAGTCCTAAACTGCAAAATAACAAAAAGGACGGTTTTCGGAAAAATACCGAATTTTCACCGATTTTCAGGAAAACACAAAAATGACTTTTCAAGGCGTTACATTCCATTACTTGAACATAAGAAACACATCACTCTTGTGCTTCAAGAAGTAGAACCTGTTAGTTATATGTATGCCCTAGAGGCCATTACTGTACATACGATGTATATTGTAGTGGATGCTAGGACATATATAGGGAGGACTTTCTTGCTCGACATGATAGTATGCTATCTGGTTGTACTTTATCTTAACATGTACTCTGATTGTCTCTATGTTACATGTTGATAAAGCCCTTAGGAAATATACTCGACTACTGGGACTATGATGAGATCATACTAGTGGGGCCACGGTAGTCGACGAGTACATCCTATAACTGTTCCCAGTCGAGGGTGTATCGAGACAGGGCATCGATACACCAGAGTAGACTAGCGTATACGCATCTTGACCCATATGATGGGCGATGAATGATCCCATATCCATCGGTGTTTGACATCATGGATGGTGTACGGGTGCTCAGTGGAGACTGGGTACACTGGATGGACTCGTCGAGAACTCCCAGATGGTATTATACCTTACGTCAGATGGCAGTTCTCTGGTGACACTGGTACAGGTTAGTCTGTACACCCGAGATCGTCATAGAGTCTTGTGTGATTCCCACTGTGCTTTGATTTCCACCTTACCACGTCAAAGAGGGCGTGCAAAACGGTGGTTTTTGGGTACAGTCCCTAATCACATGGAGGCAATGAGCGATAGGAGGGGATTCGTCTCTCCCGGTATAGGGAGTTGATGTTGCGCTGTGTTCGATTGGCTATAACTGGAAATCCATGACCAGGGTTGCTGAGATTTACTGGTAAGTGTTATCAGTAGTTTCTCGAACTGTTATAGACCTCATATCGACACGACTTATCGAGCTACTGGGGTCTGACGTTTACCACCCCTAGGCGAGATATGCGACATATCAGACAACGAGACCGGACTGTACGGTAGTGTTACTGATTGGATTCGCAGGAGAACTAGCGGGATTGCTTGTTGATCTTCTGATTGCTCAATACCTGGGTGGCCGTTATGTTTAGCAGACCGCTTGCGGCTTGTGGGTGTTTGATATGATTATCACCTACTGCCGGCGTATTGACGAGTCTTTAGAGTCCTACACAGGGGTTTCCTGGCTCAAGCGAAACGGAGTAGGAGCACATATGTGATATGTGCGGGACCGAGATTGATACGATATGAGATACCGTATTCTATTCTCGCGATTTGTAACATTGATCGGTTGTATGCGATATAGCCGGGTTATCGGATCAAGTGTTGATTCGATAAGTTGTTACACAAAATATTAGTCGGTTATAGCCGGGTTATTAAATCAAGAGTTGATTTAATAATTTAATATATAATTATATATTTGATATATTACATTATATTAACTAGTATTTGCTCACTTAAGATTTATTTTCTCACTTGATTGTGCATAAGTGTATATGTGATATATATTTGTGTATAAATGATGGTGTCATGCTTGATGATACATCAAAGATGGGTGTATGAGACTTATACCAAGATTAGGGTTTTGTTTATATCTTAAGAATAACAAAAGAGAAAGACTTTGTCAAATTTCTCAAGTTTTCATGAAGCTTGTGGAAACATTGACAAAGTCAACTCTTTTGTCATTCTTTTGGATATTTAGTTAACCCAACCCTTAACCATATACCTTGGTTAATTCTCTACATGAGTTAAGCATGATAGCTTAACTCACCCATGGTTACATTATTGAGAGGATAAGAATTCATATGGAGATTATTCTTTCTTCTTCTTCTTCTTCTTCTTCATCAAGCTCCATGAAAAGCTTACTAGCTCCAATGGTGCCATGAGAAAAAGTGTGAGAAAATCAATTCTAAAGTGAGCCCACTTCCTACTTCTTCATCCTCTACCACTTTCCATGTAGTAGAGTGTGTTCTCTTCACAAATTTCATGACCTAGTGAAGGAATAGATTGAGTTAGTGTCTCCCCGACGTAGATCATCTTCGGCCTCGAAGTCATCGAAGCAAGCACGTTCGTTCTTCTTGTGAAGCTTCTCTAGAGTCCGGAATTCACGATCACAGCGATGGGGACATCTACACAGAGCTAATGAAGTGAAGGACCGTATTTACAAAGGTTGTAATCCCTTTCACTTAGTGTTAAACTGTTTAACATGCTTGTTTTCACCTAAACTCTAGTATAAAGATCCGGCTTTGGGTTGTTCGGCACGGCTAAAATTTTAATCGGGCATGGTTGATGCCTCGTAGACCCTTGTGCGCGTGTCTAGCAACCCTACAGTGGTATCAGAGCCAAGCTAGAGCTTTAGGCGAAGTCTGAGCGAAGTTTAAAGTCCGATCGAACCCGGAAACCCCGACACGAACCCTTCTCTGGACATTTTCCAAAAATGTGATTTTTTATGAATTAAAAATGCTCAGAAAAATAAGCAGGAAAAACTAAGAATTACTGTGAAGTACGGCCCACTAATTCACTCAGATGACCGCGGAACCGCGGCCAAACCAAGGGTTTGGCAGCGGTTCCGCTGCCAAAATTGTGAATTAGTCCCTGGAATTTCATATATTTATTCCTAGGTCCTTTCTTGGCAATTGTTTCTGGGAATTTTTTTAATTCCACTCAAGTGTTGAGTTTTCTAGAGTTGTATTGGGGACTCGTTGATTCGATCGGATAATTTAACTTTGTTTAGTTTGTCCGGGTATTTTTTAGAAACTGTTAAAATGTTCGACCGGATATCAATAACTCACTTTTTCCCCAGTCGGAAAATTTTTCAAAAGTTGGATTTTTTCTCGAGTTTAAGAACGTTCTAAGTCATGCAAGTAACGCGGTGAACCCTCTAGAAGACAACAAACCTTAACTCGATTATGTGACCGTCTTGAACTGCCTCTGAACCTTAGGGTTTGTGGCAGTACGGCGTGCCAAATGTGAGGCGTTGGCTTGACCCTTCTACGGCTGGACCATTGGTACTGTGGCATATGATGGATGTTTTTAAACTCCTTTCTAGTGTTGAGAACTTTTTGGGAAAACTTGGGTGTTTGATTATTCGATCGGAAAGTTTAACATTGTCTATTTATCTGGAATGTGATACAATATTTGGAATCCACAAATAGTTATGAGATAACTAATTTGAATGTTATAAATCTAGCACTTTAGTCTCAATTGATCGGTTGCCACGGAATTTTGATGCGATCAAAAGTCCGTCGCAATCACGTAGCGTACGCGGATACTCGCCGGGTAAACTTAATAGACAGCCCCGACCAAGTGACTGTAGGAGAACCCCGTCGCCAAAAGCATCCGTTCGGGTGCTCGCGGCAGCGGTGTTCCGCCTTAGTACACTTCGTCGACGGCATCGGGGGTACGGCCGTCTACTAAAGTTTGCGATGAGCATTCGATCAAAATATCGGGAATCTTGTTGCATTGCCCGACTTGATATTGAAAAGAGTTTTCGATAATGAGACTAAAATGCGGGGTTTATAATTGTTAGGCATGCGATGTCTAAGGAATTCATTTGGTTAGGCATGCGATGTCTAAGGAGGTTGCTGATTCCAACTGTTGTGGTTTTACACTTTCTTTTTTGTGACCGTAAGCGTAGTATGTGGTGTATCGCCGGCTTTGTTGCTTTACATCAACGACAATCGGGATACGCATACTTTCTTACGTTGATGATATGAGATATTATGTGTTGCTGTGATATGTTATATTGGATCGTCGCGTTTTTTAATAGCCGGGGGTTTTATGTGAGATGAGAGTTTTTCTTTTTCATTCATGTAAAATTCATTTGTATGTAATATTCTTTTATTGGGGCACTTCCGGGATGAGGTTGTTGTCACCATTTGTATATTATTTACTTTTCCGCATTAGGTAGACCCAAGGCGGGGAGCACAAGTAACCGGGTTCTGGGGTCCAGTGGGAGACCATCTCGAGGAGTCGAGACAGGGTCTCCTAACCTTAGAATTGGCAGTGTTGCTTGCTGCTCTCGTAGGGGTCTAGGGATGTGGGTTTGGCTATTCATCGCGACCGTGGAATCCGTGTTTTATACAGTCTCGTATTGAAAACACGGACATCCTAGTATATCCAATATTTCATATATGTTCTTCTGCTGCAATGTTCTGTGATGAGATCATATTACTGCCTGAGACGAATGTTTATATTATATATATGAGATATATGTTATATTGCAGATTTCGTTTCAAATGTGATGCTTGTGAAGCATAATAAAATGGGACTTCATTAATGAGATTAATGAAATAAAAGAAACCTAAAGATGTTGTAGAAACTTGTTTAAAAACTGGTAGCTCTAGTTCTTGCTTTGCATGGCGGTGTTCCTTGTAGAACATCCAGCACCTTATTCGATAAGGAAAGAGCCGAGATCCCTTCACCGGGAGTGACCTCTTTAGTGAAACTAGCAGATACTACAAACTCGGTTTGTCTTTTGATTGCTTCTATAGTTCTTGCTTTGCATAGTGGTATATATGATATATCCTGCACCTTATTCGATGAGGAAAGGGCCGACGATCCCTTCACCGGGAGTGACCCCTTTAGCAAAACTAGAAAAGCCTCAAAAACACTCCATCTAAAATCACTCGTTTCTACAACGATATCAAGTTCATTATGCAAAGGGTTTTCATAAAAACCTGTCGTAGCCCTCCGTCATTTCAGATAAGTCCTACTTAGTATTCGTGCTACGTTTGTTGGCCTGCGTCAAGGCGTAGTGTGTGGTAGCTAACTAGTATTTATCTGTTTATGCATATGATGCAGATTGGATTAGGGTAGTCGTGCGACTTTGTTGGCCTGCGTCAAGGGTCATGCGGGTGGGTTTAATTCAATCAAGAAATGACGGGTTGAACTTGACTAGCGCACTGTGATTTGTTGGCCTGCATCAAGGTCATGGGACGCTAGGGGCAAAATATTATTGGGAATTTCAAATGTTGAAATTTGCAATGAGATTGCATACCTTCTATGAGATAGTTGAATCCCGATACCCGCTGCGAGTAAGAGTTACTCCTGGGAGAGTTTTACACATTACAATTAGCCGATCAAGTAGGTGTCTAGAAAGGTGTTAACGGGGTTACGCCTCTAGGAAAACGAGGTTTACTTTAATTAGGTCCGTGCAAAAGCACGGGGAACCTCCCTCAAAGTACCGACACTGGCCTGGCTGAAAGATTGGCGAACTTGTAGCGTGTAATTAATCCCGGCTAGTCTTTCCTTTTAGGGTTTGAAGGAAGATTTGATTAAAACAGTGGGAGACATCCTGATTAGATATATTAGATAACCAATCTAATCTTGCAAGAGCATACGCTTAGTGTTTTCTTCTCTCTCTCTCCAGGTAGCGACCATATCACGCCTTAATCAAGATAATAATACGGATGTATTGACCGAACCCGCTTGTTATACTGAGCTGGGGAACGTTGGTCCCGCTCCAACTTATAATTGTTATAAGACAGAGCTGGAAATTAGGGAATACCAGATTTCCCGTGCCGCCCAAACGAAGAAAGTGCATGTTGATGCATCTTCTTCGGGTGTGTTCATTACAGAGAACTGTTTCTCAGTATCCTTTACGTCCTGGGTATGAGATAACGGATCAGGATCCCGCATATGTAATCTGTTACATGGTCTACAGAAAGGTAGAGAACTAAGAACGGGTGATAAGTTTCATAAGACAGAAAACGGTGCAAGTGTTGCAGCCAAGTCTGTTGGTCACTATCACCCTGTATTACCAAAATACATTGATTCTGAACGAATGTTATTAGATACCGAACCTAATATACAACATCATATCAGTCTCTTTATTAGTAAAGAAAGGATATAATTTTGTATTGTTGGATAATGTTTTGAACATTTGCTATATCAAGAGTTGATCGGTTCAGGCACGTTATCTAAAAGTATAGACGTTCTAAATCAAACTACAGTTCTTAGTATACAGAACACACACGAGAGGAAGAATTCAGAAATGAACGAATCCTTCTTGAGGCATTGTAGACTAGGTCATATCAATGCGACCCGACTAGCTAAGTTACATTTAGATGCATATTTAAATCTGTTTGAATTTACTTCTTGTGAAACTTGCCGGTCATGTCACAAAGATATGATGACCATAGTTCTGTTTATTGGAAACAGAGAAAGAGTTAGTGAACTCTTTGGATTGATATATGTTGATGTATGAAAGTCTCCTGTCTACACATGCCAAGACTGGTTCTTTGTACTTCATTACATTCTCTGATGATCTCTCAAGATTCGGACATATGTTCCTATTGAAACACAAGTCCGAACCTTTTGAGATATTCACAGAATGTAAGTTAGAAGTAGAGAACCAAAATACGGGTAAAAGTATTATGTCCTTTGATGTGATCAAGGAGGAGAATACTTGAGCACGAAATTCCTGGACTATTCTAAAGGAGAATGAGATTCTCTCTCGGCATTACTCCTCCGAATACACCATAGCACGATGGTATATCGGGGCGGAGCAATAGCACCCTATGTGATATGGTGTGCTCTATGATGAGTACTACTGAGTTGCCTTTTTCCTTTTGGGAGTTATGCACTTGAGAAGCTGCATACCTATTGAATAGGGTTCAAATCAAATCAGTTGCCTACCACTTCATATGTGATATGGAAAGGGAAGAGCCCATATCTTAAGTTTGTTAAGATTTGGGGTTGTCCGGCCTATGTCTAAAAGCAAAATCCGGACAAGCTCGAGGCAAGGTCAGCACTGTAAAACTGGAAGTAGTTCCAGCTATACAAACTGCAGCTGATGATTTGGTAGAATCAAAGGATTCAATAGTTTCCAACGAACCTCAGCCTCTCCGCCGATCTAGTAGGGTTCCTCATCCACCTGAGAGATACTTCGGTTTCTCTATGACAGTGGGAGCGAGGATTGCATCATGAGATGATGACCCAACAAGTTTCGAGCAGGCTATCAGGAGTGGGACTCTGTAAGAATGGCTGGATGCTTATCGATCTGAGATGGAATCCTTATACACCAACAAAGTATGGACTTTGGTTGCTTTATCTGAAGGGTTAAATCCCCATCAGAAGCAAGTATGTCTTGAGAAGATTACTTGGTGTACATGGAAAAGTTGAGACTTTCAAAGCTATGCTTAAGTCCATCCAGATCCTACTTGCCACGGCTACATACCATGACTACGATATCTGGTGGATGGGTGTCATGACTGCTTTTCTAAAATGATGTTTTAGAAGAGAGCGTCTATAAGTACACAGCCAGAGGGCTTCGTAGACAGTGGGAGCAGCGGAAACGTGTGCAAGATGTTTTATTTGATAAAATAGGCATCGCAGAGTTAGAACATCTGTTTTGATGTGATAGTCAAAGAGTTTGACTTCATCAAAATGGTAGATGAACCTTGTATATACTAAAAGGTAGTAGGGAGTATGGTGGCGATCCTCATAGAGTACGTGGATGACATACTCTTGATAGGGAAGGAGTTTCATATGCTGCGCTCGGTCAATCTCCGCTTA
Organism: Agapanthus africanus; assembly: GCA_030015575.1. Taxonomy (NCBI): domain Eukaryota; kingdom Viridiplantae; phylum Streptophyta; class Magnoliopsida; order Asparagales; family Amaryllidaceae; genus Agapanthus; species Agapanthus africanus. Next base: position 293,377,389 of record JASDDO010000010.1, read on the forward strand.
TCACAAGGATTCTCCATATAGGATCAAAGCGATACCTCCTAAATCCTGGATTTTGGATCTATGAGATAGATCTATTTGGATGTTAGGATACTCACTAGTTGTAGTGAGATGGTATCAATTGATCCTGGGGAGAATCACTGGAAAGGTTACAGGGTGATAAGGACGACTGAATGTCAGTCCCAGGTATTGTCTTTACCCTCAGTAGAGGGACGGTATGTTGGAAGAGTTCCAAGCTAGATACCGTGACTTACTAGACGATTAAAGGCAAGATACATCGTTACTAAAGATGCTACCAAAGAGGCAGTCTGGATATATAAGTTCATGAGATGAACTTTGTTCCTACCATTGTGTGACAATGGAGTTGTGGCTTTGGCCAAGGAACTACCGTCCCATCAGAAATCCAGATATAATTCTTAGGCAGTATCACCTGATCATGGAGATGGTTGATCTCCAGGGAGATCGAGGTTAGGAGAGTAGACACAGAGGACAACTGAGCGGATCCACTCACAAAGGCCTTTTACCCAGAAGAGACTTATATGGGATGGTTGAGTATGAGATACTTCAACCACAGCTAATTGTTGGGTATGTGATACCACAACAGATGGCCCTAGTGCAAGTGGGAGATTGTTAGTTATATGTATGCCCTAGAGGCCATTACTGTACATACGATGTATATTGTAGTGGATGCTAGGACATATATAGGGAGGACTTTCTTGCTCGACATGATAGTATGCTATCTGGTTGTACTTTATCTTAACATGTACTCTGATTGTCTCTATGTTACATGTTGATAAAGCTCTTAGGATATATACTCGACTACTGGAACTATGATGAGATCATACTAGTGGGGCCACGGTAGTCGACGAGTACATCCTATAACTGTTCCTAGTCGAGGGTGTATCGAGACAGGGCATCGATACACCAGAGTAGACTAGAGTATACGCATCTTGACCCATTTAATGGGCGATGGATGATCCCATATCCATCGGTGTTTGACATCAAGGATGGTGTACGGGTGCTCAGTGGAGACTGGGTACACTGGACGGACTCGCCGAGAACTCCTAGATGGTATCATACCTTACGTCAGATGGCAGTTCTCTGGTGACACTGGTACATGTTAGTCTGTAGACCCGAGATCGTCATAGAGTCTTGTATGATTCCCACTGTGCTTTGATTTCCACCTTACCACATCCAAGAGGGCGTGCAAAACGGTGGTTTTTGGGTACAGTCCCGAATCACATGGAGGCAATGAGTGATAGGAGGGGATTCGTCTCTCCCGGTATAGGGAGTTGATGTTGCGCTGTGTTCGATTGGCTATAACTGGAAATCCCTGGCCAGGGTTGCTGAGATTTACTGGTAAGTGTTATCAGTAGTTTCTCGAACTGTTATAGACCTCATATCGACACGACTTATCGAGCTACTGGGGTCTGACGTTTACCACCCCTAGGCGAGATATGCGACATATCAGACGACGAGACCGGACTGTACGGTAGTGTTACTGATTGGATTCGCAGGAGAACTAGCGGGCTTGCTTTTTGATCTTCTGATCGCTCAATACCCGGGTGGCCATTACGTTTAGCAGACCGCTTGTGGCTTGTGGGTGTTTGATATGATCATCACCTACTGCCGGCGTATTGACGAGTCTTTAGAGTCCTACACGGGGGTTTCCTGGCTCAAGCGAAACGGAGTAGGAGCACATATGTGATATGTGCGGGACCGAGATTGATACGATATGAGATACCGTATTCTATTTTCGCGATTTGTAACATTGATCGGTTGTATGCGATATAGCCGGGTTATCGGATCAAGTGTTGATTCGATAAGTTGTTACACAAAATATTAGTCGGTTATAGCCGGGTTATTAAATCAAGAGTTGATTTAATAATTTAATGTATAATTATATATTTGATATATTACATTACATTAACTAGTATTTGCTCACTTAAGATTTATTTTCTCACATGATTGTGCATAAGTGTATATGTGATATATATTTGTATACAAATGATTGTGTCATGCTTGATGATACATCAAAGATGGGTGTATGAGACTTATACCAAGATTAGGGTAAAGATTAGGGCTTTGTTTATATCTTAAGAATAACAAAAGAGAAAACTTTGTCAAAGTTCTCAAGCTTTCATGAAGCTTGTGGAAACATTGACAAAGTCAACTCTTTTGTCATTCTTTTGGATATTTAGTTAACCCAACCCTTAACCATATACCTTGGTTAATTCTCTACATGAGTTAAGCATGATAGCTTAACTCACCCATGATTACATTATTGAGAGGATAAGAATTCGTATGGAGATTATTCTTTCTTCTTCTTCTTCTTCTTCATCAAGCTCCATGAAAAGCTTACTAGCTCCAATGGTGCCATGAGAAAAAGTGTGAGAAAATCAATTCTAAAGTGAGCCTACTTCCTACTTCTTCATCCTCTACCACTTGCCATGTATTAGAGTGTGTTCTCTTCACAAAGTTCTTGACCTAGTGAAGGAATAGCTTGAGTTAGTGTCTCCCCGACGTAGATCATCTTCGGCCTCAAAGTCATCGAAGTAAGCACGTTCGTTCTTCTTGTGAAGCTTCTCTAGAGTCCGGAGTTCACGATCGCAACGATGGGGACATCTACACGGAGCTAATGAAGTGAAGGACCGGATCTACAAAGGTTGTAATCCCTTTCACTTAGTATTAAACTATTTAACATGCTTGTTTTCACCTAAACTCTAGTATAAAGATCCGGCTTTGGGTTGTTCGGCACGGCAAAAATTTTAATCGGGCATGGTTGATGCCTCGTAGACCCTTGTGCGCGTGCCTAGCAACCCTTCAGAACCAAACCTTCCTCGAAAAATTATCGATGAAAGTAAGCAGATATTTTACACAGCTTCCTTTGGAAGAAACTTGAGAAGGTCCCTAAAGATCCGAATGGATATACTCAAGAGTATGTTTTGTATTGTGCACCGTTGAACTGAATCTAACTCGTTTCTGCTTCCCAAAAATGCAATGCTCACAAAACTCCATCTTCGATATACTTTGACAACAAAGTAAAACTTGCTTCGATAACTCAGCCGAACCTCTCTCACTCATATGCCCGACCCTCTTTTCCATAATTTAGTAACATCTGAATTTGACATAGATTTAGATGATGAAAGTACCGCCGACCCGATAGTTGTCGAACCCTACAACACATATAAGGACCCAATTTTCAAGCTCTTCATAACGACGAGAACATCTTTGGTTACTTTCAAAACTCCACCTTCAGTGGAAAACTTATGACTCTTAACGTCGAGTATACCCAATGAGATGAGATTCTGCTTCAAGTCAGGTACATGCTTAACTTCCGTTAATATTTTTACAACGCCGTCAAATATCTTGATTTGGATCTTCTCCTTACCAATAGCTCGACCATAACTATTGTTACCCATCAAAACCACTCCACCATCAACACTCATAGATGGTGAACAAATCCCTATTGGGACACATATGGTAGGAACAACCCGAATTCATAATCCATTCGTTCTTGGATCGATGTATGTGGTCAAGAACTACAAGTAGATCTTTTTCCCTTTCCGCAATACTAATTTTAGCTGAAAACTCATTCTTCTGATTGTCTTCATACTTCTGCTTATTCTACAATTTGAAACAATCGAATTTGAAGTGCCCCTTCTTTTTACAATAGTTGCAGGTCAAGTTTTTATTCTTGAATTTCAACCTTGATTTCTTCTTACTACCTTCCGGATCTCTCTTTTCCGCTCACCCTCGAACAAATGAGTCTGAAGATTGACCATCGCCTTTGCTAAAAGTTAACTTCTTGTCGATCTCCTCTTATTCATCAAATTTTTTTGACATTCTTGATCGAGATAGTATCTCGTTCATAAACCATGGTGTCACGAAATTACTTATAAAAGAGTGGCAAAGATCATAACAATAAAAGTTCTTGATCTTCATCATCAAGCTTAATATTAATTTTACCCAGATTTGTAATGATCGAATTAAACTCACCGATGTGAGATTTGATAAGAAAGTCTTCTGACATACGAAATATATAGCGACGCTGTTTCAAAAGAAATCGATTTGTGAGAGATTTCTTCAAATATAACTCTTCTAATTTCTACCACAAACTAGCCGCTGTCTTTTCCACCAAAACTTCTTATAAAACCTCGTTTGTCAAATACAATTGGATAGCTGTGATAGCATTTTCATCCAACTCCTTCCATACTTTCTCCGTCATAGTGGAAGGCCTTAAATTCTTCCAAGAATCGCATTCTTCAAATTATTTTGTGTTAATACGGCAATCATACGAACTTGTCATAAACAAAAACTCATATTCCTATCAAATTTCTAAATATCAAACTTCATAATCGTTAGAGACACGGTGTAGGATCAAAAGAAGACACTTTGAGTTCTTACAAACCCTAAAACTTCAAGATCACAATTTAAGAAGATGGGGAAGAGGACACAAGCGTCGTTATCCACCGTTGTCACGACCCAAAAATGGTACGTGATGGCCCTAATACTACGCAACGCCTCCAGACGTAACGCAGTAAAAGAAAGTCAAAACCCAGAAATCTAAACCATAAAAAAATACGGAAAAGATAATAAAAAGTTTTGGAAACGTTTGAAATCACAACCCAAATTCATTAAAATAGTCCACATTTTCTTTAAAATTTTGGCAGCACCTCCTTTATAAAACCAGCCCCTAAAAAGGGTACAACATGAATATAATGTAAAGCATCCCAAACGGGAGCAAAATCCACGCCCAACGGCGGAAAACAACACCACAACAGATATACGACGCCGTAGCGAAGAAATAAGAGACAAAAGAAGGAAACTGTATAAAATCCACAAATCCACAATATATATACAAATCGTCCTCACCAAGTCTCTAAGTCACAACATACTGGTAATAGATGGAGAGTACAATATACAACGAATATACAATACAAATCTCAGATACCCACAAAACCCACCTGGGCAAAACTTCACACTAACAGGCGAAGTGGTATCCGCAACCCAAGAGATGATAGATGAGTGTATAGCTGAAAGCTGAATAGCTTGCCTTGACTACTTTGGGGAAAACTCCAGCAATACCTGTGGCACAACGGGGGTGAGTTGCCAACTCGTGAATAGTAAATAACATATGCAGGTAATCGCGAGAATGTACGTACAGCATGAATCTAATATATGTCCATTTCAAATATAATGGTCATGAGTACGAAAAAATGGAAAGTACACTCACCAGTACTACCAATATATCCAACAATAATGATGTAACAACAGTATGCAATAATCATGCACTGGGGATATGAGAAAGTAAATGTGCAACACTCATGAAGGTACTCTCACAGGTACTCCTAATACATGGAATAGTGCACAAGTATATAAAGATGAGGTATGGAGTGAAATATGTCATTTCCACGGAATCCTGACATCGTGGTAGGATCACAATCCAATAAGACAAGTCAAATCCCAATGCCTCAATCAGTCACCAAATGGCTCTCATATCATCTAAGTGTCACATCTCCTCAAACTACACAATATCAAATGTATCTCGCATAAGTATTGAATGTACACATCAAGTATATCTCACATATCTAATATGTATACTAACAGTATATCTCCCATATATCAATGTACAACACAAGTGAATCTCACATCTCTCGTATGTACAATATCTGGTATATCTCACATATGTCTCATGTACAACAGCTAGTGGATCCCACATATCTCGTCTGTACAATATCAGGTATATCTCACCTATATCTCATGTACAACAGCTGGTGGATCCCACATATCTCGTCTGTACAATATCAGGTATCTCACATATATCATTTGTACAACACTAAGTGGGTCTCACAAATCTAGTGTGTACGATATCATCATCCAATCCCAATGAATCTTATGAGTCTCAAATCAAATCTCCAGCACAGTTCAAACATCCTAAATATAATGACATATATAAATATGATGAGGGCAATACACATATATTAGCGTCCCATTCCACTAATATTGGTGTAAAGGCATATATAACGGCGGCTAAATCCCCTGTTATATATACAAAGAGTATTTAGAAATATCATAAAACCAATGTGTCAAGCATCGACACAGAAAAACTGATAAGTACGTATCATACGCTATCACGAGAGCTCGAGTGCCTCGCTCTGCCCCTCGCCTCTCGACGTATCGATACGCACATGACTCACAACAGTATCTCCCTGATATCCGCTGAGTCTCTGGTAATGTCACCGGAAAGTATGGCTCCCCTAGGCCTCATCGCCTCAATGCGACATCGGCTCACTCCGACAACATTCTTGCTTCGGGGTACCTCCGGGCCCCACCATGTATCCTCATGCGGCTCTCGACGCCTCCTCGCATAGGATATATATATCTGCACCGATAAATCTCATGGTGGATGCTATAATATCATCTCAAGGAAACCGGGTGTTCCAATGTATGCATAATTTCATGAACCACCACGGTCCCCCAAATCCAGAAAACATCATGAAAAATCCATATAACAATGCGATAATCCATGAATAAATATAAGCAATATGAAACTGTAATGAAAGCGTATAAAAGAACAGCATAGCATTCACCAGATATAAATGAATACATGAATCGTAAAGCAGAAATATAGGTATCTACCTATATGGTGATGTAATATACCTATCAGGTATGAATATGAAATACAAGTACACCTACCTGTATGCTGATGTGATATATCTATCAGGTATAAGTAAAGTATGAAAAGCATGTACACCTGTATCTATGTCCCTAGGTGTATATGTACCTAACACTAAAGGTACAGCATCCTATAGGTAAACAGGAACTAGCATGTCAAGTCTAAGTATAGCGATAAGAAATATGTATCAAAGTCACAATGTCCCTAACCATACAATAGCATTTCTAAAATATGGTCGTGTATGACATGATAATTATTGACGGTGTGTGTGGCATCAAATCAGTGCTCTCGCAATCTGAGCCGTCAATAATAGTGCAGTGTCCTAAGGATACTAGTCCAATCACAACTATCACTAAGCAGTCAGGTATATGCGCAATTCTAAACATGATATAGAATATGCGACAAAGGTAAAGGTTTCTTGCCCAGACGCATAACGCCATGCGGGCGATTCCCCTGTAGATGTTAAATCTACTCACCCACACTCCAAGCTAGATGAATCTACCACCTGAATCCCCCTGTGGCAGTGTCCGTAGTCCTCGTCTGCGAACCTGCAACATATAAACAACAACAATATACCAATATCAATAATAGCTACGAAATACAAACTAGCTACATCTAACCGACACAACAACACACAACCACCTCTTTAGTGTTCGTATCGTGGCTAACGAGAGTAGCAACACGACGAAAACAACTTAAGAGCGAAACCACGAAAACGGCACGACGCGTATCGTAACACGTATCGCACGAACACGAAACACTAGAAACTGCACATTTGATCCCAGATTTTCCTACTGTGAAAACTAAACAATTTCAACAAGACCAGAGGAACCCAAACCCTAGCAGACACCTACAGTCAAAAACCCAAACCCTAACTCAACTATTTGGCCGGCGCCGCCGGCCCCTCCTTAAGAGCTCGCCGGCCCTGGCCGGTGGCATGGGTCTCGTGCTTCAGGTGGTGCTCCAGGTCCTCTAGTACAACACACCTACTATGTTTAATTTCTCAGTCAACTATCCGGATCAAAGCAGGTTCTAGAAACTACAATCCGACACTAAAAATACGATATTTCGTATCAAACCCTAATTTATCAATCTAAACTGCAATTATCTAGCAAGGATACACTAAAAACACATAAATAACAGTAGAGGAATTACCTACACAAAGGAAGCCAAAGATCCAAGCTCAAGAACACTCCAAGTGAAGAAAGTGAGAAAACATGCACAAATATGTGATTTTTATGATAACTAGTGAAGAATTTGAGTATTTGTGATGGAAATAGTGAGAAAGAGAGAGGAAAAGAGATAGGAAATTGCACAAGTGCAGGAGAGGGGAGGTGAGCTCGGCCAAGAGAGAGGGAGGAGAGAGAGAAGGGAATTTCCATGCAATTTCCAACATTTAATGCATAGAAATTCAAAGTCAAACAAAAATCTCATGCATGCACCTTCCATTCAATTCTTTTCTATTCTTTTCTTTTCTAAATCCATTTTAATCCTAGGCCACACAATCTTAAACTTGTGGTTAAGTTTAACTTAGAAAAATTTAAGAAAAGTAGAAAAGAAAGATTCTCTAGAAAAGTGCAAACCGGATTAAAATAACATTAAAAATGGGAAAAATTCAAATTGCACCAAAACGTCCCATATACTCTCAAAGTGTGCGCACAAGCTTTATTTTCTCAAAACTAGGTGCTGGTAACTCGATATGGCCGTTTGATCGCAATCGGTATAAAACTGAAAATACCGTCGAATTTCACCCAAAAACAGAAACAAACACAAAACGATTTTCTAGATCGTTACAATCTCCCCCCCTTATAAAAATTCGTCCCCGAATTTAAAATTTTCACCAAGCATACCTTCAAAGAGAAGAGTACAAAACTCCCAAATCTCACTCGCAGCTTCCCAAGTGATCCCCTCACTATACAGCTACGTCCAAGAAAACTCTCCACAGATGGCAAGACCCTTGACCGAAGTTTCTTCACCTGCCCAACCATTCACAACAATGGCTGCCGGTGAACGAAAAGATAGAGTCCACACTAATGGTCTGTGCTGAATCATGTGAAAAAGTCCTGAAGGTATTTGCAAAAATCAACACCATGAAAACGGGGTGAATAATCTATAATCTGGGTGGGAGTGCCAAATTAAAGCAACGAAAACTAACTCACATAAAGGATCACAAAGGAACCTCAAATCCTGGGATAAGCCTCCCAAAACTCAACATGTCATTCATCGGCAAAGTCCGTAGGAATACATGATCTCCCACTGCGAACTCAAGTCTGCGACCTACATGGTCGACATACAATCTCGGTCTGCACTAGGCTACTATCATCCTGACCTGAACCAACTGGAACATCTCCGAAGTCTCTAGACTAGCTGAGGTCCAACAATCCTACTACGCTGAGTCAGAAAAACAGACTGGTGATCGACACTACCTGACTACACCTAAAGGTTGCCAATTGAAATATCTCCTGATAACAACTATCCAGAAGTATCCTACAATGGCGAGTGACGATCCCAACTGCCGCAAACAATAAACCAAACCAACACTCAACAAGACCAACACCTTGAAACGAAACCTGAAATTTCTCTTTACATTCCTGTCCACCGTAACTATCTCATAAGTCACGTCAATGCTGGTGGAACTTGAATGAACATAGAGAGTTGACTGATGTGCTTACTCTTGGATTTCATGTCTCTACCCGATAACATCAGGTACAAAAACTCATTCCTAACTTAGCACAACCGTGTCACAATCAAGGTCTCCGAATCAAAAGCAAGAACTGATGCAATTGCTAACCAGATCTCCAACTGCTGAAAACTCCGTACACATGCCTCAGTTCAAGAAAAGAAACCTCCTTACCTGGTCTTTACAGTTAACGGTGCAACAATACTCTAGTAATCCTGCACGAAACGGCGGTAAAAACCTGCTAAACCCAAAATCAAAGGACCTCTGTCCGTACACAAGTCTGGGTCTAAGCTGTACGGTCACGATCTCCCTCGGAACCATACAAAACCGTCTCCCGTAACTACAAGACCTAGGAGTCAACACAAACAAGCCTGAAGGAACACTCCGAAAATCTAGCAAACAGCTGGGCTCTACCAATGTCTGCAAAACAAAGTCTCAAAAGCTGCTCCTGTTCCTCAAGACACAAAGTATTGACCAGAATGTCATCAAAAACACAACAGCAACTGGTCGAGGAACGGCCTGAAAAATCTGGTACATCATATCCACAAATGCTGCTAGGGCATTGGCAAGTCCAATCGACACCACCAAAACACAAACTGCCCGTAGCACGCACAAAAACAGAATTCGGAATGTCACTACTCCGAACCCGCAACAATGATGACCTGATCCCAAACAAACTTAGAAAAAGTCTCGCACTCTGGAGCTGATCGAAGAAATCGTCAAAACGAGGTAACAGATACCTAACCGCACCGCAAGCCGGTTCAATTGACGATCTATCAATCCACAACCGCAAACTGTCGTCTTCCTCCAGAACGAACAGAATAGGAACTCCCCAAAAGCGAAACACTCGGACACACAAACCTCCCAACAACCAACTCTGCAGCAGATCCTTAAGCTCCCTGAATTTCGATAGCTCTCCTGGAATATCGTCGGACAACTCTTGCACGATAACTACCCGGCCCAACAATCCCAATGGTGGCTCCGGTATCTCAAATGAACGCCAAGAATCCACGACATCTCCTCCAAAGCTGACTAGCGAAAAAGGCTGAATTCAAGCTGTGAGAGGCGGCACAACTATCCACCTGCACAACAAGAACTGACTCGCCGGGAAAACAAATCCTGACTGTTTCCACACGGTAGTCCACAGACGCCTAACACGTAACTAACCAATCTATGCCCAGGAGAACGTCAAGTCCAACATCTCTAGAAGGATCCAATGACGGCAAAATCTCCTCACCAACTGGCATACGACTGAAATACGTGTCGCGCAACAAAAGAATCGCTGCCAGAAGTTAACACAAACAAAACGGCTGATCTAACTAACACGATCCTCGTCCCAACCACGGCACAAAGTGCGAAAAACCAACAAGTACAACCAAGAACAAGGATACCTGACACATCTGCATTGGACGTCCGGGCGTCCGATTGAGTAGAAACAAACCCTCGTGTCTGCCTCCTACCCACAACAGGCTGATATCCTCCACTCTGTGGTATAGCTGTCTCGCGTCTACGTGGCTCAGTACAAACTCTAACCCGATGATCCAAACTCCCGCACCGATAACATCCGGAAGAAAACTGCTGACCATCCTGGGAATAAGAGCTAGACGACTGTCCTCGTCTCACACCTCTTGTACTCCCATGCCGTGCACGAAACCTGTCACGACGACTGAACCTCTGTCCCTGGACTGGCACACCTACACGGGTCCTCCACTGTCCTGGAACTCGTAAAGTCTCTGGAATACGTGTCTCGTCGACTGGAGCTACATCCACGGGTGCTACGTAAGTAACAGACTGCTGCACGCTGATCCCAAGGAACAACTGTCCAACTGGGGTGACAACCTCCTGTCGCTGCGCTCGAATGGCATCAACCAATGATCTCATCGTCTGGCGCAAGTCCTGCATCTCTGTCACAAGCCTAGCAAGCTGATCAGTCGAAGGCTGATCCGTCTGCAACTGTGCAACACGAGTGCCCTCCTGGTCAGTGCTCGTCTCACCCGAGCTAACCCTGACCTCGGCTCTCGCTGCATCACTCTGAGTCCCCGTAGTCATCGATGGCAAGACTATAAATAGAGATAGGATTCGATAAGAACAAAGAAATCGAATCACAAGGATATGAATCATCAAGGAAGGAATCTCAAACAATATGTACTTAGGCACTTTAGGCGAAATACTGCATCGTAAGTATGCTGCAGACATACCCACAGTACGTTACTCCGCTTAGGTTACCTACTCCATCATACCAGGTCATCCTATACTCCGAAAGGTAAAAACCACGCTCTGATACCAACTTTGTCACGACCCAAAAATGGTACGTGATGGCCCTAATACTACGCAACGCCTCCAGACGTAACGCAGTAAAAGAAAGCCAAAACCCAGAAATCTAAACCATAAAAAAATACGGAAAAGATAATAAAAGGTTTTGGAAACGTTTGAAATCACAACCCAAATTCATTAAAATAGTCCACATTTTCTTTAAAATTTTGGCAGCACCTCCTTTATAAAACCAGCCCCTAAAAAGGGTACAACATGAATATAATGTAAAGCATCCCAAACGGGAGCAAAATCCACGCCCAACGGCGGAAAACAACACCACAACAGATATACGACGCCGTAGCGAAGAAATAAGAGACAAAAGAAGGAAACTGTATAAAATCCACAAATCCACAATATATATACAAATCGTCCTCACCAAGTCTCTAAGTCACAACATACTGGTAATAGATGGAGAGTACAATATACAACGAATATACAATACAAATCTCAGATACCCACAAAACCCACCTGGGCAAAACTGCACACTAACAGGCGAAGTGGTATCCGCAACCCAAGAGATGATAGATGAGTGTGTAGCTGAAAGCTGAATAGCTTGCCTTGACTACTTTGGGGAAAACTCCAGCAATACCTGTGGCACAACGGGGGTGAGTTGCCAACTCGTGAATAGTAAATAACATATGCAGGTAATCGCGAGAATGTACGTACAGCATGAATCTAATATATGTCCATTTCAAATATAATGGTCATGAGTACGAAAAAATGGAAAGTACACTCACCAGTACTACCAATATATCCAACAATAATGATGTAACAACAGTATGCAATAATCATACACTGGGGATATGAGAAAGTAAATGTGCAACACTCATGAAGGTACTCTCACAGGTACTCCTAATACATGGAATAGTGCACAAGTATATAAAGATGAGGTATGGAGTGAAATATGTCATTTCCACGGAATCCTGACATCGTGGTAGGATCACAATCCAATAAGACAAGTCAAATCCCAATGCCTCAATCAGTCACCAAATGGCTCTCATATCATCTAAGTGTCACATCTCCTCAAACTACACAATATCAAATGTATCTCGCATAAGTATTGAATGTACACATCAAGTATATCTCACATATCTAATATGTATACTAACAGTATATCTCCCATATATCAATGTACAACACAAGTGAATCTCACATCTCTCGTATGTACAATATCTGGTATATCTCACATATGTCTCATGTACAACAACTAGTGGATCCCACATATCTCTTCTGTACAATATCAGGTATATCTCACTTATATCTCATGTACAACAGCTGGTGGATCCCACATATCTCGTCTGTACAATATCAGGTATCTCACATATATCATATGTACAACACTAAGTGGGTCTCACAAATCTAGTGTGTACGATATCATCATCCAATCCCAATGAATCTCATGAGTCTCAAATCAAATCTCCAGCACAGTTCTAATATCCTAAATATAATGACATATATAAATATGATGAGGGCAATACACATATATTAGCGTCCCATTCCACTAATATTGGTGTAAAGGCATATATAACAGCGGCTAAATCCCCTGTTATATATACAAAGAGTATTTAGAAATATCATAAAACCAATGTGTCAAGCATCGACACAGAAAAACTGATAAGTACGTATCATACGCTATCACGAGAGCTCGAGTGCCTCGCTCTGCCCCTCGCCTCTCGACGTATCGATACGCACATGACTCACAACAGTATCCCCCTGATATCCGCCGAGTCTCTGGTAATGTCACCGGAAAGTATGGCTCCCCTAGGCCTCATCGCCTCAATGCGACATCGGCTCACTCCGACAACATTCTTGCTTCGGGGTACCTCCGGGCCCCACCATGTATCCTCATGCGGCTCTCGACGCCTCATTGCATAGGATATATATATCTGCACCGATAAATCTCATGGTGGATGCTATAATATCATCTCAAGGAAACCGGGTGTTACAATGTATGCATAATTTCATGAACCACCACGGTCCCCCAAATCCAGAAAACATCATGAAAAATCCATATAACAATGCGATAATCCATGAATAAATATACGCAATATGAAACTGTAATGAAAGCGTATAAAAGAACAGCATAGCATTCACCAGATATAAATGAATACATGAATCGTAAAGCAGAAATATAGGTATCTACCTATATGGTGATGTAATATACCTATCAGGTATGAATATGAAATACAAGTACACCTACCTGTATGCTGATGTGATATACCTATCAGGTATAAGTAAAGTATGAAAAGCATGTACACCTGTATCCCTAGGTGTATATGTACCTAACACTAAAGGTACAGCATCCTATAGGTAAACAGGAACTAGCATGTCAAGTCTAAGTATAGCGATAAGAAATATGTATCAAAGTCACAATGTCCCTAACCATACAATAGCATTTCTAAAATATGGTCGTGTATGACATGGCAATTATTGACGGTGTGTGTGGCATCAAATCAGTGCTCTCGCAATCTGAGCCGTCAATAATAGTGCAGTGTCCTAAGGATACTAGTCCAATCACAACTATCACTAAGCAGTCAGGTATATGCGCAATTCTAAACATGATATAGAATATGCGACAAAGGTAAAGGTTTCTAGCCCAGACACATAACGCCATGCGGGCGATTCCCCTGTAGATGTTAAATCTACTCACCCACACTCCAAGCTAGATGAATCTACCACCTGAATCCCCCTGTGGCAGTGTCCGTAGTCCTCGTCTGCGAACCTGCAACATATAAACAACAACAATATACCAATATCAATAATAGCTACGAAATACAAACTAGCTACATCTAACCGACACAACAACACACAACCACCTCTTTAGTGTTCGTATCGTGGCTAACGAGAGTAGCAACACGACGAAAACAACTTAAGAGCGAAACCACGAAAACGGCACGACGCGTGTCGTAACACGTATCGCACGAACACGAAACACTAGAAACTGCACATTTGATCCCAGATTTTCCTACTGTGAAAACTAAACAATTTCAACAAGACCAGAGGAACCCAAACCCTAGCAGACACCTACAGTCAAAAACCCAAACCCTAACTCAACTATTTGGCCGACGCCGCCGGCCCCTCCTTAAGAGCTCGCCGGCCCTGGCCGGTGGCATGGGTCTCGTGCTTCAGGTGGTGCTCCAGGTCCTCTAGTACAACACACCTACTATGTTTAATTTCTCAGTCAACTATTCGGATCAAAGCAGGTTCTAGAAACTACAATCCGACACTAAAAATACGATATTTCGTATCAAACCCTAATTTATCAATCTAAACTGCAATTATCTAGCAAGGATACACTAAAAACACATAAATAACAGTAGAGGAATTACCTACACAAAGGAAGCCAAAGATCCAAGCTCAAGAACACTCCAAGTGAAGAAAGTGAGAAAACATGCACAAATATGTGATTTTTATGATAACTAGTGAAGAATTTGAGTATTTGTGATGGAAATAGTGAGAAAGAGAGAGGAAAAGAGATAGGAAATTGCACAAGTGCAGGAGAGGGGAGGTGAGCTCGGCCAAGAGAGAGGGAGGAGAGAGAGAAGGGAATTTCCATGCAATTTCCAACATTTAATGCATAGAAATTCAAAGTCAAACAAAAATCTCATGCATGCACCTTCCATTCAATTCTTTTCTATTCTTTTCTTTTCTAAATCCATTTTAATCCTAGGCCACACAATCTTAAACTTGTGGTTAAGTTTAACTTAGAAAAATTTAAGAAAAGTAGAAAAGAAAGATTCTCTAGAAAAGTGCAAACCGGATTAAAATAACATTAAAAATGGGAAAAATTCAAATTGCACCAAAACGTCCCATATACTCTCAAAGTGTGCGCACAAGCTTTATTTTCTCAAAACTAGGTGCTGGTAACTCGATATGGCCGTTTGATCGCAATCGGTATAAAACTGAAAATACCGTCGAATTTCACCCAAAAATAGAAACAAACACAAAACGATTTTCTAGATCGTTACAACCGTAAACTTAGATCGTGATATCGAAAATCTAACTGTTCAAACAAAACACCAAATCTCCCAAATACAACGCAACTCTGATACCAGTTTGTTGCGGAAAATATGATCACGAAGTAATAAACAAAAGATAAAGAGAAGAAAGAAATAATAAAAAAATTGATAGAAATAGAACACAAAGCAAAAGACACAAGATTTACGTGGAATACCCTTACGAAAAAAACCTACGGGCCTAGAAAAAGGTTTACTCATTGAACAAATATGGAGAATTACAACGGTGGATCAACTCTTACAAAATCCCTTATAAAGAATCCTAGCCTCCTCTCTATTAATTTTGATTACAAAAGGATTAACCCAATTAGGATTACAAACTACAATATATATAGTATAGGCAAATTAGAGTAGAACTAGGAATTCTAAATATCCGGTCCAAGACGTCTTCCCAAAAGTTTCAGCAAATCCCAGAAAGCGTGCAGACGTCTGACAAACATGAGTCAGACGTCTGTCCGAACAACAGAGCGCCGGCTAACGTCTGAAGAACAAGAAAACAGATGACTGTCGACTCTCTGTATGCATGCCTTCGAATATGTGTGAGACGTCTGAAATCGGGACTCCGTGAAACGCCGAATGTTATGAGAAACATCTATGGATCAAGAATACGAGGCAAAATTTTATCTTAATTTTTTTATGGGACATGCTATATTAATATGTTTATTCTGTTCCACTCTATAACGGCCATTCTTGTCTGCGGTGAACCAGGAACCCAAACAATTCTTTTTAACATAACATTCATGTCCATAGCGATCCGACTATGTCTTACACTACTTTCGTTAATCTATGACAACTTTTTTCCTTTACATTTAGTCAAAGAATAAGACATTTAAGCACAACAATGATAATTAAAAGTTAAAACCTAGTCCTTATTTTCAAACTTTTAACTTTTGGTTACTGAAAAGCGCAATTAGTTTGACAGCCCAGCGATAACAACGTGGGACACAAAATTTCTGCTCACCTCTTTTTAAGGCTTCCATTCTACTTAATTACACCCGGTAAAATTCATATTCTCCAAATTTCAAGTTCTTTTCTTCTTATATATGGGTTCCTAAGAGAACTTAGCAACCTAGGCTCTCTGAGTATTTCATGAACATAAATTAAATTTACAAGTTTCTAAAAATGAAGATTTATGCAAATTTCATCCGCTTTGAGCAATGGCATGAAGCCGGGAAGAACCACGCAGCACCCGCTGACTTGCAAATCGTGACGTCAGATGGCCACAGAATCGCTGCCCATTCTTATGTTCTTGTAAGCCAATCGTCTTCCTTCTTCTAGATCGCCATCCAAAGATCAAGATTAGATTGCTCATCACCATTTTAATCAAATGCGTAGGTTTCAGCTTCGCCAGTGCTGGAAAACCTTGTATTTGTGGCGCCTAAGCATTCGAATTCCGAAAGAGTTGTACAAATTCTTGGGGTTTCTTCAGATGTGGTTTTTGCGTTTTTACAGCTCATATACTCTTCCAGGTTCGTTTTGTTTTTCTGATTTTCCCCCTTCTTTGAGTAAATTACACTAAAATGTCCTTAACTATTAGCTTTTCTCAATAAACTATCTTAAATTTTTTTTTTCTTTTTGATTTTTGTTTGATCGCTTAAAGTGCTAAATTGAAGGGTATGTTACTTGGAAAAACTCTGTTGGAACAAAAGTTCAAGGAGTTTACTTAAACAGCAATAATTATGGGTATTATAATGTGATTTAGAATTTTCATTTCTTTTTTCTTTTTTTCCTTTATTATTATTATTATTATTTGGAAATTTGCATGTGTTTGATTTATTGAAATTGGATTGTGCGGATCCTCACAGGACAGCGCTGTCATGTAGAGAGGGGAAGGAGGCAATCGAGAAATACGGAGTGCAACTGTTGCTTCTAGCACACAAGTGGATTCCGTGGTTAAAGAGAGGGTGCGGGATCGAGATAGCGAAGCAGCTGAAGCCCGAATCTGTTGTAGATGTGTTACAAGTTGCTCGATTATGCGATGCCTTGAGACTCTACCAAATGTGCATGAGTCTTTTGTCGAAGGATTTCGATTTGGTTCAGAAATCCGACGGATGGAGATTCATTAAGATGAATGATCCTAGGCTGGAGCTTGAGATCCTGCAGTTCCTCCAATATACGGATCAGGTAATCTATTTTGTTTTGCCTACTCTCACAAAAATACCATGACCTTTCATTGTTTTTAAGATAACCAATATATATTTAATTTATTGTTTGCAAATAAAATTATGAATTAATTTTGTGCTATCCTAATAAATAACATGAGTTTTGAATATATTTTAACTTTAAGTTTCATATATACATTAAGTCTCTTTTCTAAAATAACGAGTTGTAAAAAAAAAATTAGTAAGGTTCTATTATTTACGACATACTATAGCCTGTAGGAGACAGAAATTTACCAACTGCTAAGTTTATGGCATTTCCAATTTATGAAGTAAGAGGTATATGTAAATTAAAATACTGAAAATTCACGGTATTTTAGCAAAACATTGCATTTTGCTCACAAGATGATGAAATGATATTTTCTGTATGTGAACACTAGTAATTTGACATGAATACAGAGGAAGAAGCGATGGAGAAGGCGGAGAGAAGAGCAATATATTTATGAGCATCTGAGTGAGGCGATAGAGTGCTTAGAAGATATATGCACTCAGGGTTGCACCAAGACCGCGCCTGTAGATAGGCCGCCTTCAAGCACGAGCACAGCCATGTGTGTGAAGTTTGGAACTTGTCATGGGCTACAGATTTTGATCAATCACGTCGCAACTTGTAGCAAGAAGCTTTCCCCTCAAGGTGCTTGTGCACACTGCAAAAGGATGCGGAAGCTGTTTCGTCTTCACTCTTCACTTTGCAATCGGAGTGAGTCTTGCAAAGTCCCTCTCTGCAAGTGAGTAGATTCAATTGCCATACTAATTCAACATTTTATTTTCCTGTTAATTTGTGGAAAAATAAATTTTTTGAATGTGATCATGTAGATTTACTAAAGAAAAAACTTTTACTGGAGGTAAATATCTCTTTTAAAGTCTATATATACATTTATATGGCCGTATCGGCTAATTTTGTATTTTCTTTAATAAAATCAGGCAATTTAAATTGAAGATGCAAACGGAAGGGAAAGGGGATGACATAACATGGAGGCTGCTGGTTAAAAAGATAGTTGTTGCTAGAGTAATGAGCTCTATGTCCAGGAGAAAGAGCCCAGAACAACAATATAACTTAGGGGCAAGATCACACAGAGGGCATCAAATAAAATGACATTTTGATCATATATATATATATATATATATTTTCTTTCATGTCACGCTTCATCTTTTTTTCCCCTTTTTCTTTAAAGATGTATATTCTGTGTTTATGGGCTAAATAAAGTTATAATATTTATACCTACAAACTACACGAGTACACACGTATCCCCTGATCTATTTTTTCCATTAGTTTTCTGATGAATTTAGTGTTTTTTTTTAGAAAAATATAATACAGGTTTACATTCAGATCTAACAATGAACCGATTTTATTGATGTATTAAATTAGCAAACTCCGTGGACACTATTAGGTGCTTTGGAGCATATCTCTACTATATTATGACTATAATTCTTAAGGTAGTCGTAATTAGAATTTTAAATTGGACCAACAGGCAACATATGAATGCCATGTGGAATTTTAATAAAATTTGAAAACAAAAAATATCGAGAAAAATTACAAACAAAAAATTAAAATAGAATGAACTAATCAACCAGATTAAGCAAATTAAATATCGTATCAAAACAAAAAATGGGAAAAAAGTTTGAAATATAGGAAAAATGAGAGGAGAGGGAGACTCCTTATTTTTTTGGGTTTTTTTACTTGTAGGCTCCTCAAAAATAGCAAATTCCTTTCTAACCCTCCAAAACTCCGTAATTACTTTTTACCCTCTCAAAACTACTAAGATAAATCATTTTACCCCTTTACGATTTCCGTCAGAAAAAACCCCATTAACTTTAATTTTAATTTTCTCCATAGATTTTAGGTTTGACATATACCCGAAAACAACAAGTTAGACGGCAAAAGCATTCAACTTCTTCATGGCTAGAGAAAGATGTTGAAAATGTTCATCATTTCATGACCGATTTTGGGAAAGGTGCAGCAGAAACCTAAATCTTAATTTCAATTTAAGGAAGAAATTACGTATTTCCAAATAAAAAGAGATGTTGGGATATTTTAAAGAAAAACTTATGTTATGCCGTTAAAAGTTGATGAAAATCGTAAAGAGAATAAAATGATATATCTTATCAGTTTTGGGGATTAAAAGTAAACACCAAGGTTTGGGGGTTAGAAATGAATTTGCTATGTTTTGAGGGGTCTACAAGTAAAAAAACCATTTTTTGTGGAAGGAAGGAGGAGGAGGGTGAGGGGTGTTCACAGCCGAAAATAGAGACGAACTGGGATGGATCTTCCTTCCTGAATTTGGGGGCAGATGCTATTTGGATTTATCCATCCACCTTTCCGAAGATGCCAAGTTGATTTATGGCACCGTATATCGGAGATTTGGACGGACGCGGCCGTTGTAGCAGATTTCATCAAATTCCCCCTCGTTTGCGAGGGTTTTTTTGATTGTGGGGACGCTCTTCTCTGCAGGCGCAAGCCCCTGCAGTTAATTACGTTATCGCATCGCGATAACCACTTTCTCCAGCTCCGGAAGTTCAATTTGTATCGTATGTGTTTTTATTTGTTTAGGTTGGCCATGGATTGTATACGGAGACTAATTTATGTTGTCGTCCATAGGGCGTGGATTAGTCCAAATCCGTATATCTTAGATATTGATTTGTTTTATTTAAGGATCGTTAACCTGGTTTGAGATTAAAATCGACTCAAATGTATGCGAGCAGTTGGGGCTCGGTTGGTTTTTTTTAAGGATATGTTAGTCCAATTTGAGACTAAGATCTACTTAACAAGGTTTTAGGATCATTTTTGTCTCATATTTAACAAGAGAGCATTTGAGCTCTGTTATCTTAGTTTAGAGACATTTCGGTCCATTGTCGCTATTTTTGAGGCGAATATTAGTTTAAGGACATTTCGGTCCGTTGATCACCGTTTTGGAGGTGATGTTTTAGTTTAAGGACGTCTCGGTCGTTTGATCACCGTTTTGGAGGTGAGGTTTTAGTTTAAGAACGTATCGGTCCGTTGATCACCTTCCACGCACGTGTATTCGTTACGTGACGGGATGAACAACGATGATATGGGATGCACCCAGTTTGGGGTACAGTCTGATTTGAGATGTGCACGTCAATTTGGAAGTGCACCAACGAGTTGTTGGTTGCCGGGACCCGCCACCTCTCTGAAAACGTTGAAGAATTACACCGACATATATCAGCGGCATGGAAAGATGTACCCTTAAACCAAATCTCATATTTGAGGGAAAAGATGGTGATGTTGTAGACATAAGAAATGTTAGTCATGTTTGAGACTAAAATTATCTTAAGAGATATAAGATGAATATCATTTGGGATATCATCAATGGGAGACCATTAGTCATTTTTGAGACTAAGGTCAATTTGGGAAAACATGAGCACAGGGGACTCGGTTGTTTTAGAACCAAAGAGGTTTAACCTCAGGAAACTTAGCCAATTTGGGCCGAGATTGGGTTTCCATAATTTCCCAACAGTGTTGAGCATTTGGCCGTTGTGGCTGTATATGAAGTGCTAAGCACTTTGTGTTGGGTTCCTTAACACCCTCACCATGTTTTTTAAGGCATCTAGCATGCAATTTTAAAAAACCTAGAGTGCTAAGAAACCCACAACCAAGGATCTAACTAGAGGATTAGAGTTTATAAAAAATGTAAACATTTTTACACTAAGTGAATAAGGAATACAACCTTTGTAGACCGGTCCTTCACTTCTAAAGCTCCGTGTAGTAGTCCCTTTGCTCCAAGTAGTGGTTTCCCGGACTCTCGTTAGGCTCCACTAGGCGAAAAGAACAAGCTTGCTTGAAGAACTTCGAGGCCGAAGATAATCTACGTCGAAGAATCTCTAACTCAAGCTACCTCTTCACTAATTGATGAACTAGTGAAGAAACAACCTATACTAAATGGCTAGTTTGGTATAGATTAGTGAAGTAGGAATTTTGCTCACTTTAGAATTATTTTTCTCACAAGATTTCTTCACCTCAAGAAAACCTAGAGATCTTTTCTTGAGATGAAGAAGAAGATGAAGTGAAGAAATGAATGAGAGAGTCAAAGCAACCATGGGTGAGATAATATCATATATTATCCATGTAGAGACTTAACCATGACTAAAGATAATGGTTGGATTAATAAATATCTTAAGTGAGACAAAATTAGTGGACTAAGTCAAGGTTACCACAAGCTTCTCCAAGCTTCCAACCATGCTTAATTTCCACCTAATTTTGAATTAGTTTAAATAAATAATAACCCCTTAATTATCTATGGAATGGTGTGAGTCTCATACACCCATGTAGTATGTATCATCAAACATGACACAATAAAAGAAATACAATAATATATATCACATATATATTAAATGCATAAGTGAGATAAATAAATTCATAAATGAGCTAATATTAGTTAATGTATGTTAATATATCAAATATATAACACTTGATTTAATAATCCGGCTATATCATATACAACCGACTAATATCATTTATATCAATTTATCGAATCAACACTTGATTCAATAACCCGGTTATATCACATATAACCGACCGATATCACATATCGCGAGATTAGAATATGGTATCACATACACTTATTAATCTCGATCCCGCACATATCGCATATATGCCCTACTTCGTTTCGCATGAGCTAGGAAACCTCTGTGTAGGACTCTAATGACTCATCAATATGCCGGCAGTAGGTGATGATCATATATTCACCCACAAGCCGTCAGCGGTACTAGATGGACGTAACGGCTACCCGGATATCGAGAGATCAGAAAATCAACAAGCAAGCTTATCCATACTCCTGTGAATTCAATAAGCAACACTGTCGTACAGTCCAGTCTCTTCGTCTGATATGTCGCATATCTAGTTTAGGAGTGGTAAACGTCAGACCCCAGTAACTTTATAAGTCATGCCGATGTGAGGCTCATAACGGGTCAAGAAACTACTGATAACACTTACCAGTAAATCTCAGTATCAGCCCTAGCTAGGGACTTTCTATTATAGCCAATCGAGCACAGCGCAACATCAACCCCCAATACCAGGAGAGACGAATCCCCTCCTATTGCTCATTGCCTCCATATGACTCGGGACTGTACCCAAAAACCACCGTTTTGCACACTGTCTTGAACGTGGTAAGGTGGAAATAAAAGCACAGTGGGAATCACACAAGACTCTATGACAATCTCGGGTCTACAGACTAACCTGTACCAGTGTCACCAGAAAACTGCTATCTGACGTCAGGTATAATACCATCTAAGAGTTCTCGGCGAGTCCTATTCAGTGTACCCAGTCTCCACTGAGCACCAGTATACCATTTTTGATGTCAAACACCAATCGATATGGGATCATCCATCGCCCATCATATGGCTCAAGAAGCGTATACGCTAGTTAACTCGGGAATATCGATGCCCCGTCTCTATACACCTTCGACTAAGAACAATTAAAGGATGAACTTATGGACTACCCTGGCCCCACTAGTATGATCTCCATCATAGTCCTGGTAGTCAAGTACACATCCTAAGGGCTTTATCAACATGTGAGAGAAAGACAGTATCACAATACAAGTCTACAGGTTAAGATAAAGAGCAACCAGATAGCATACTATCATGTCGAGCAAGAAAGTCCTCCCTATATATGTCTAAGTATCCATTGAAATATACAATCATGTACAACAATGGCATCTAGAGCATACATACAACTAACACTTTGTATGGCGCCCATATGAAGAGCACGCGAGGCGCTGGGAGCTGCCCTTTGGGTTTTATTTCCCTTTTATTATAAGTGCTAAAGACTTGGTTCTCGTGGCGCTCACGTCTGAAACACGTGAGGTGCCCCAAATATGGGCGCTGTCCTTTGGTTTTATTGCCTCTCCCTTTTACAGAAGTGCTAAGCACTTGATTGGGGGTCGCGTGCAAAACACGTGACTGCCTTAGTAAGTGCTCCTTGCTCCTCTTTTAAGCACTCGCGTGGGAAACACATGAGGTAGTCTCAACCGCTTCTTTTTGTTCATTAGAAATACTCACGTGGAAAACACGTGAGGTCTCGTTATAGTATTAAACACTAACGAATCACCAGGCTGTCATTCTGTGTTCATGGAGATTTTGATCTCTTATTAATGACATTTCTAGTCATTAGGCTTTGGGTTTGGAAGGTCTCAAATTATTATCATCGTCTGAGGGATCAAGTTTTCCTTTTGTTCGTGCAGGATTCAAATTCTTTATATAGGGTGAAACCCTAGTTTTCATAGGAATTGAATTCCCATATGTTTTTGTAAGAATTAAATTCTTTGGACCCAGTTCTTTCCCCTAGGCTTTGAATCTTCATGACAGAATCTCTCAATGAGAATTAAATTCTCAATTTGCAGGGAGATATACTTCTGCAAATCTCAACCAGAGGAAGAATTAAGTTCTTGCATGAAGGGTTAAACCCTTAGAGAGGCAAAGAAGGAATGGAATAATTTCTGTGTTTTTTCTTCTTTTTACCTAGTATGTTCTGATGAAACAAATCTTCGCTGAGAATCCAATTCTTTTTTTTTCTATACTTCTGTCTTCCCTCTCTGTGTGTGTGTGTCCTTCTCCTCCTCTTGAGACTTGAAGTTTCTGGCTCTTTATATAGTGGAGAGAAGTTTGTTTAATTCTCAGAAAATCTCTCATTGAGAGTTCTCCATTGATTTAATTGGTTTCAGAATTGATTTGGAGAATTTTACCCACCGTTGGATCTTTGATCTAAGGAATTTTGTTTTTATAGAAGATATTATTCTTGTTTTTAACAAGATTGGGGATATTCTCCCATATATATAATAAAATTATATCGAGCGGTGACATTTTAATCACCATTGGATTTTTAATCCAAGGGTGCTCAGTTTAACGGAGTATAATCTTTCTCTGTTTAGGAAGATATAGGAAATATTTTGGATCTTTGATCCACTAACTCTCTGTTTAACAGAAAATATTCTCTCTAATAGAATTTAATTTTATGTTTAATCACCGTTGGATCCTTGATCCAATGGTTTATTAAGTTATCAAGTAGAATTTAATTCTACGCAAGGAGGTGTCCTCACGTGTTAACACGTGAGGTCTGCAGTTTAATTGCAGCACTTAGGCGCTCACGTGTTGGCACGTGAGGCTGGTTTAGCCTAGTTGTAGTTTAATTGCAGCGCCTATTTATAGGCGCTCACGTTTTGGAAGGTGAGGCTTGTTTAGCATACTTGTAGTTTAATTGCAGCGCCTATTTATAGGCGCTCACGTTTTGGCACGTGAGGCTTGTTTAGCATACTTGTAGTTTAATTGCAGCGCCTATTTATAGGCGCTCACGTGTTAGCACGTGAGACATGTTTAGCCTTCTTATAGTTTTAATGGCAGCGCCTATATGCCTTGAATATAGGCGCTTACATGTTTAACACATGAGGCTCGAATAGTGGGGAGTTTCCCCCTTTCTTTCTCTCGTCTTCTTCTTATTTTTTTTATGAGAGAACAAATGCCCCCACAGCGTTGTTCTCACGTGGCTTGCACTTGAGTGCAACGCTGTCCACTTTTACCGCCGTTGGATTGCCTAGGGCAACGGGGAGATGAACTGTTCCCATCATGTCTTATAAATACGAGGGCTTGGCTCTTGAGATGGCCACTATTTCTTAGTCTTCTTCCTTAGCTTTTCTCTTGAGAATTTAATTCTCTTTTCAGAGCTCAGTTCTCTGCCCATTGAAATTTCAGAGTTAAACTCCGATAAAAAAAAACTTTTTTGGGTAAATATCTTAAACAACATTTATCTCTTAGGAACAAGAAACCCCTTTTCTCTAATTTTTTCTGTATTTTAAATCCACTGCAAGAGCTTTGCTCTCTTTTGGAACCGATCTTTTAGAGATCCAAAAAGACATAATCTTTTGTTTAGTAAACCCCAATGTCTTCGAAGATCGGGCGTTTCTCCTCTGATCTTTGAGGATCTTTGAAGTTTTAATTCCATTTCTTCGTTTCCCATCATGAGGGTTTCTGGAATTTAATTCCATTGCTTAAAAAGAATTTTATTTCCCATCAAAGAGCTTAGCTCTGAAAGATCAAAAGGGCCTTTTGGGAAATTTATTCCATGGTATTCTTGAGCATATTTTCATTATAGGGTTTTACCCTTATTTTCAAAAATTTGAATTTTTTGGGTATTTTAACAGAACTCATTTTTCTTTGAGGATGCCAAGAGTTGTTTAAACTCATGTGTCTGTTTAATGAGAATCCTTTTTGATTCTCGCAATGATTATCTTGTCTCATCATTGGTGAGCCGCCATATTGATTTTGTGGGGTCCATTGACTTTGCAGCCAGTGGTCCCGTGAAAAAAACATCACGGTTTTTCCTTTCCCCTCTTATTTCAGGAACGATGGCATCACTTCCTTACTTCCCTTACTGTAACATTTCAGAAAATATAAAATATTATTTTTGGAATTTAATATTAAAGTAATATATTTCGCGAAAACTACCCGATTTGTGAAATTGGGGTTTTCGTAAAATGGTATAAATATATACCAATAATTGTGAAATAATTGAAGATTAAAATGATTTATTCATTTAAAAACATATTGATATCACGATCAAAGGAAAAACTCGCATTGGAAACTAAACGCGCGTGCACTCGGTACGTCAAAACGTGTAAAACCTCACCCGAAACCACCCCGACTCGCTGTGTCGCGCAGTGCACCACAGACCCAACACAGAACACACACGTGTCGCACAAGTTAAAAAGTATCGAAAAAAGGTTTACTGCTCCAGATTTTGACTCGAGTGAAAATATAAAAAGTTGCAAATACCAAAACCCTCAAATATACAGCAGACCCTTACAGACCAAAACCCAACACCCACACCCACCTTCTGGCCGCAAATTGCGGCCAGACAGAATAAATCTGCGGCCTAAAGGGGGAGAGGGGGCCCCGTGCTTCGTGTGTGTGTCTCTGGCTTGGTCACTATGCTACAGTATCATCAACTTTTTCCTGAAGTACCCGGGTCAAGAGCAGATCACAGAAAGGCTAAAATTGACATTAAAACCATTAATTTACACTAAATTGAAACCCTATGGTATTTTAGTGAAATCTGGGGAAAAACATAGTTTTCATGGCCTTCAAAACACATAGTTAAGCTATACTAACCCTAAGGATCCTTACTTGGCCAAAACTTCACTCAAATCACCATTTCAAGCACTAAACTCATAATAAACACTAACCGAAGCTAAATAATATACAAGTTTAGCAAGAAAAGAATTTAGTTCAGATATTATACCCCTCTAGATCATAGGATGCAGGAAGAAGGAGAAGAAGAAGGAGAAGGGGGGTGAGCTCTGCTGCAGCAGCTGCTACTGCTGCTGCTGCTGGCTGTTGCTGTTGCTAGTGTTGCAGTTGCTAGTGTTGCTGCTGCTGCTGATGCTGAAGCTGATGCTGATGCTGATGCTGATGCTGTTGTTGTTGTGTTGTTGATGTTGCTGTTGTTGGTGTTGTTGCTGCTGCTGATGCTGATGCTGAAGCTGCTTGCTACTGCTATTGTTGTTGTTGTGTTGTTGTTGATGCTGCTGCTACTTCTGCTGCTGCTGTTGCTTCTGTTACAGCTGCTACTGATGCTTATGCTGCTGCTACTTCTGCTGCTGCTGTTGCTTCTGTTACAGCTGCTACTGATGCTGATGCTGCTGTTGTTGTGTTGTGTGTGTGAGAGTAAGAGGGAGAGATATATATGAGAATGAGTGTGAGGGAAATAATTGTTTTGAAACAAATGAGAGTCAACCCCTCACTCTCTCTCTCCTCATTAATTGCCAAGCATGGCACAAGCCATCATGCCCCCTCTCTCTCTCTTCAACTCTCTCTCAAGTCAACCCCAAAACTAATTATATTTGAAAAAAAAACTAACACTTAAAGAAATCAATTTAACTTAATGATATGGGTTAGTTCACCATTGTTGCTAAACATGGTTTAACCCTAACTTAACTCTAGTTAACGTGCACAAGTGTGTGCAGTCCAATTTAAATTCTAATAAAATATTCATAAATACAGGTAAAATATTTGAAAATCGTTTTGATAAGATTTTTTACTAAAAACCCGACACTAAAACACAAATAACCACCAATCACATTCTACGGTGCTACAATCTTCCCCCCTTAAAGAAATTCTTCCCCGAATTTAGAAAATATAGCTATGCGTACCTCCAAAGAGATGAGGGAAATTCTTCCGCATCTCGCCCTCGGCCTCCCAAGTGATCTCTTCACCATTCGGGTTGCGCCAAAGAACCTTCAGAGACGGCAAGACTTTTGATCGAAGTTTCTTCACCTGCCGATCCAATATCACTACTGGCTGCTCGGTGAATGAAAGATCGCGCTCAAGATGAACGGTCTGATGCTGAATCGTGTGAGAAGTGTCATGAAGATATCTGCGTAGCATCGACACGTGGAAGACGGGGTGAACATCTGGAAAGCTGGGTGGAAGAGCCAAACGATATGCAACCGCACTGACACGCTCGAGGATCTTGAAGGGACCCATAAATCTGGGACTAAGCTTTCCTTTTCGCACAAATCTCATCACGCTCTTTATCGGAGAGACCCTCAGAAAAACGTGATCGCCAACTGCGAACTCTAGTTTGCAACAGTGTCTGTCTGCATACTATTTCTGCCTGCTCTGAGCCGCCCTCATCCGATCTCGAATCAACTGTACTTTCTCGGTCGTCTCCTGCACGATCTGCGGCCCCAAAATACTGCTCTCGCTAAGCTCAGTCCAATAGACGGGCGATCTACATCTCCTCCCATAAAAGGCCTCAAAAGGTGCCATCTGAATAGTATCCTGGAAGCTATTATTGTAGGAGAACTCAACTAAGGGTAAATGATGATCCCAGCTACCTCCGAAGTCTAAAACGCACGCTCAGAGCATGTCCTCGAGAGTCTGAATAGTCCGCTCTGACTGGCCGTCGGTCTGGGGATGAAATGTTGTGCTGAAACTCAATCGGGTGCCCATCGCCTCCTGAAGTCTCTGCCATAGTCGGCTGGTAAACTGGGTGCCTCGGTCTGACATGATACAAGTCAGGACGCCATGCAACCGTACGATCTCTTCGATGTAAATCTGGGCATACTGAGCAAAACTGAAAGTGGTCTTCACTGGCAGGAAGTGAGACGCTTTCGTCAAACGATCCATGATCACCCAAATGGAGTCATACCCTCGACTGGTCCTGGGTAGACCCACAACGAAGTCCATAGATATCTGCTCCCATTTCCACTCCGGAATGGGCAAAGACTGCAACTCTCCTGCTGGCCTCTAGTGCTCGGCCTTGACTTGCTGACAAGTTAGGCATCTCGATACGAATTCAGTGACGTCCCTCTTCATTCCGTCCCACCAATAAACATCTCGCAAGTCGTGGTACATCTTGGTGGAACCGGGTGAACGCTATATATCGATCCATGCGCCTCCTCAAGAATCTCACGTCGTAGTCCCTCAGAATCTGGTACGCACAATCGAGTTCCAAAGCGCAGTACTCCTTGATCATCGACCACGAACTCAGAAACTCTGCCGTGCCAGACCTGCTCTATGATCTCTGAAAGATGGTCATTACCGGGCTGTGCCTCGCGGATACGGTCAAGCAACTGCGGACGTGCATGAATATTCGCAAGCTGTCCCCCTGTCGGAGTGAACTCAAACTCAACTCTGCTGTCGCATAAAATCTGCCAATCTGCTGACGACTGCCTCTGTACGGCGCTCATATGAGATAGACTACCTCCGGGCCTCCTACTCAAAGCATCTGCCACAACGTTCGCCTTTCCCGGATGGTAAAGAATCTCGCAATCGTAATCTTTCACCAGCTCCATCCAACGAAGCTGTCTCAGGTTTAAGTCTCGCTGCTGAAATATGTACTTCAAGCTCTTGTGGTCCGTAAATATCTGGCATGACTCGCCGTATAGGTAATGTCTCCAGATCTTGAGTGCAAACACCACTGCAGCCATCTCTAAATCGTGCGTAGGATAGTTCTGTTCATGCGTCTTCAGCTGTCGAAGCATACGCAATAACTCTGTCGTGCTTCATCAACACGCAACCTAGTCTTACTCGCGAAGCGTCGCAATAAACCACGAATCCGCCCGATCCCGAAGGCAATGACAACACTGGTGAAGTAGTCAGACGAGTCTTCAACTGCTGGAAGTTATGCTCGCACGCCTCGGTCCAATCAAAAGGAACTCCCTTCCGGGTCAATCCGGTCAACGGTGTAGCAATACGGGAGAAGTCCTGAACGAATCGTTGGTAGTAGCCTTCCAGGCCTAGGAAACTGCGGATCTCCGTAACTGATGCCGGTCTGGGCCAATGCTGAACGGACTCGATCTTCTTCGGGTCCACACCTATGCCATCTCTCATAATCACGTGACCCAAGAAATAAACGTTGTCAAGACAAAACGCGCACTTGGAGAATTTCGCGAACAGCTGGTGCTCTCTCAAAGTCTACAATGTGATCCTCAGGTGCTGCTCGTGCTCCTCTCGGCTCCGGGAATACACCAAAATGTCGTCAATAAACACGATGATGAACAGATCTAGATACGGCCTGAAAATGTGGCTCATCAAATCCATAAACGCGGCTGGCGCATTGGTGAGTCCGAACGACATCACCAAAAACTCATAGTGTCCATAGCGCGTGCGAAAAGCCGTCCTCGGAATATCCTCCTGTCCCACCCGCAACTGATGGTAACCCGATCGCAAGTAAATCCTTGAAAAGTATCCCGCACCTTGAAGCTGGTCGAACAAATCATCGATAGGTGGTAAGGGATATCTGTTCCGTATGGTAACCCTGTTCAGCTGGAGGTAATCAATGCACAAGCGCAAACTTCCGTCTTTCTTCTTGACGAATAAGACGGGAGCACCCCACGGAGAAACACTAGGTCGAACAATCCCTATATTAAAAAAATCCTGCAACTGATCCTTCAGCTCTTTGAGCTCCGCCGGGGCCATACGATATGGCGGTATGGAAATAGGCCCTAAGCCGGGAATCAAGTCAATGCATAACTCAATATCGCGCTCAGGCGGTAGCCCAGGCAGCTCGTCAGGGAAAACATCAGGGAACTCTCTAACAATCGGGACCTGGTCCAAAGGAACCTCTGTAGCTCGAGTATTACAAACAGACGCTAAGAATCCCTGACATCCCTTCCGTAATAGCTGACCGGCGCGAAGAGATGAAATCAAGCTGGGAAGGGTGACACTGCGGTCTCCCTGAATAACAAGGAATGGCTCTCCCGGAAAGCTAAATCTGACTGCCTTCTCACGGCAGTCCACAGATGCATAACAAGTGGCTAGCTAGTCCATGCCCAGAAACACATCAAAGTTCAACATATCGAGGAGAATCAAATCAACCGATGAATCCCTCTCCCCGATACGAACGAAACACGAACGAAACACAAAACGAGCGATAAACGACTCGCCGGCTGGAGTAATAACAACAAGCGACTGACCTAACGACGACGACTCACGGCCCAACATCGGTGCAAAGTTTATAGATACATACGAATGTGTGGAACCTGGGTCGAATAATACTCGCGAGTCGAAAGAACATACTGGCAAGGTACCTGTCACAACGGCATTGGATGCCTGCGCATCCTGCGGTGTCAAAGCGAAAACTCGGGCCTGTCCCCCACCAATAGCTGGCTGACCTCTGCCTCGACCTCTGCCTCCTCGCCCTCTCTGAACAGGACCTCTGCGTCTACGGCCTCTGGGGGCATCTAACTGACGTGGAGCACCACCGGTGGTAGGAAGTAGAGCTCTCTGAGGAGGTGGTGAAGGTGGTAAAGTCATGTGTGGAACTGTCTCCGCTCCCAGTCGTCTCATCGGACAATCTCTGATACGATGGTGAGGACTCCCGCACCCAAAACATCATGGCGACACCTGCTGTCTCTGCGGATAAGAACCAAATAGCTGACCTCGTCCAACTCCTCTGCCGCTACCATCTCTCGGGAAGAATCTGGCACGATGCCTCTAAGCTGGCATATCGGTACGAATCCTCTTCGGCCCAGAAACGGCCGAAGTCTCTGAAATGCGCACCTCCATTCGTAAGGCCGTGTCCATAACAGCTGCATAAGTGTCGAAATGCTGGGCGCCGATGGCAAGGAATAACTGTGTGTTGAGTCCCTGCACAAACCTCTTTACCCTCTTCTCTTCAGTATCAACCAAGTACGGAGCATATCGGGACAACTGAGTAAACTGGATATCATACTCGGACACTATCATCCCTGGAGTCTTGATCAAAGCCTTAAAACTACGAACTCTAGCATCACGAATGCTCTCGGGAAGGAAACGGGCTAGAAATACTGCTGTATACTCGGCCCAAGTCATAGGAGGTATACTTGCAGCTCGACCTCTCCCGACCGACTCACACCATATCTGCGCAAGGCCCTCTAAACGAAAACTCGTAAGCTCCACCCATCTGTCGTCGGAACATCTGAGAGAACGGCAAATCTTAGCTAAATTGTCAGGGAATGTCTACGGATCTTCCGCTGCATCGGTGCCGGTGAAGACTGGGGGTCTCAGCCTCATGAAATCCTGTAACGATACTGGGATAGCCATGGTAGTAGTAGTAGGAGCAACTGTCTGGGAAGCAGATACTATGGTAGTCTGTGCAGCGGTAGGTACGTCCTCCGATCTAGGTGCACGACTGGCGTCTACTAAGGATCCCACCAACTGTCGTAACTCCTGCATACCTCCCATCATCTGTCGTAGCTCTCCATACCAGACTCTAACCTATCCATACGGCCTGGGGAAGGCAGATCAGTCTGTCCCTGGGAAGTAGGTATGTCACCCTGCTCGGTCCTCGTCTCGGACGAGCCTGCTCGGATCTCATCTCGGGCGGCAGCCCTCTGCGCTCTCGTAGCCTTCGGCGGTATAGTGGCTGGTACAGGAAAAAGGATAATAAGAACAGTGCAAAGAATCATAGGATACACGGATTTGAAGAAGGAATTTCAAGCAGGTATATCCTAAAGTCACTTTGGCGGAGTACCGTATCGCAAGTATGCCGCGAACATACACACGCTACGTTACCCTGCTTAAGTCACTTACTCCATTTACCAAGGGTCATTCTACACTCAAAAGGTAAAACCTATCGCTCTGATACCAACATTGTCACGACCCGAATGGTACGGAACGTGACTGGCGCTTAAGTTACGAAACGTCTCAAGGCGTACGTAAAATAAGTAAGCCAAAGCCCAGAAATCAAAAACCCAATTAAGAAATAGAGTGATGGAAAAACCAATTTAATGAAAGCGATTTTTAATCTACTAAGTGACATCAAGCTTTTTAAAAGCAACATCCATTTTTCCAAAAATTTCGGCAGAGTCTCCTTTGTAAAACAGGCCCCTAAACGGGTACAAAACAGGAGTATATATAAATATCATGAAATAAGGCATACCCAAGTGGGAGCTAGCTCTTCGCCGAAGCGGACTCAAATCCTACGCAATATAAATCAGCAATGTGCAGAATAAGCATAAGAAGCACAAGTAAAAACATCATGTCGACTCAGGTGAGCTCGACCCTAAAATACAGCATAAAAGTCCACAAATCTTACTGCCTCGTCTCTAGGTCAATACAACAATACAGATAACAGGTACAGTGGATACAATAGATGGAGTACTCTAGATACAATGAATATACAAGGTGGTACAAATAATATCACAACCCACCTACGAGCAAAAGCCTCGAGTCCAGGAAAAAGAGGCAAAAGAAGCAAGTGCGTCCGCCTCTACTGTGCTTATGGAGCGGACCTGCAAAAAGGCTGTGGCACAACGGGGGTGAGTTACCAACTCGTGAGTAATAAATAACATCTAGAGAGGCTATCGCAAGCATGCACGCAAGTGTCATAACATCATCAATACTGATATGGCAAGATATACTAGCAAGTATGTATGCAACATGAATCAATGTACAATACTAATTTGGTATGATGTGCTAGCAGGTATGTATACAACATGAATCACTTTACAATACTAATCTGGCATGATGTGCTAGCAGGTATGTATGCAACATGATGTAGGTATAAGAAATCATTGTTTTCTTCTTAGAAGCCTCTTTTGAAATATCAATGTAATATCAATAGAATCAACTGAAATCCGTGTCCAGCATTGACACCTCAATAACTATCTCAAATCTCATATATCTATATCGCAGTATCTCTGGCCTCAGCCGTCCGGCTGACCCATCTCAAAGTATCAATATCTCAACATCTCACGGCCACGGTCGGTATCCTCTGGATATCCGCCGTGTCAACAATCACCGGTAGGTAGTCTTCCCCTGCCAGGCTCATCATCTACAACTCGATCTTCTTGCCTCGGGGTACCTTACCGGGCCCACCATGTACCCGAGACGGTTCATCCAACTCCTCGAAACGGGTCTCGAAAACCAACAGAAACTCATGGTGGACGACACATACATCATTAGAAAACCGCATCTTGCATATTCTTAAAAAAGGGTAATAAGTTTCTAAATTCCTGCGGTTTTCCCCCAAAATCCAGAAATCTCATAAATCTCAAGAAAATCATCATAAGTGCACAGGTCAATGATAATGAATGCCTATGGTATCAACAAATCAAGTTGCAATGTATGATTAATAGACTAGGCATGAACGAATGATGTAATGAGATACATGCATATGAATAGCAATTCTACATGTTCATCTTAAGGAATTTTCAATGTATTAGCACTGGTTTAAGCATCATATATGGTGAAATTGTTCTAGATTTCAGGTTATACAAGTTATCTAGTGTTGTGGCATAGCAATTACCAAGGCGTGTGTGTATGCATGAATAGTGCTCGTGCTGCATATAAAAACCCTGGCAATGGTGCAGGTGTCCTATGAAATGAGTTGGCACATGCAAATAGATCATGAATGTAGCAAGATGTTCAGGCAAGCATTATACTCATAATTACTAATACTGTAAGTGCACGGCAGCGCCCCGGCCGTCTGTCCGAGGCTAAAATGCGGAAACAAAAACTTTTCTATAACTAGAAACCGGCGCTACCACGGACTATAAACCCGTATCAGACCATTAACCCACTACTAGCTAAATGGAGAAAGGGTAGAGAGCTATACCGAGCGATCCGTGTCCTTCGGTCGTCGGCCACCATCCCGATCTCCCCGCGGAATCTCCGGTCTCGATCTCATCGTCGGAAAGGGCACCACATCACCGAGTCTTTTTACTGGCTCCCACCTCTGAACCGAGGCAACTCGGACACGAAGTTGGCAAGCCGACGTGTCCAAGATTGTTGTAGACTGAGTGTAGATAACTGTGTCTTGAGAGGTTATGAAGTTGCCATTTTTGGATGGAGGAATGAGATGAACTTTGAAATGGAGCTCTATCATTTTTGTGCTAGAAAATGAGATGAAAATCCCTCTCCAAAAATTTTGGACAGCCCCCACCTTCCTTGTAGTGGCCGGCCATGATGGGCATGGGAAAAGTCAAGGGGGTGAGTACAAAAAATGGGTGATCATGAAAAACAATGATCACAACCAAGTCAAAAACCCATCACCAAAAAGCAAGCAATGATGAACCATCATGAACCAACCATGTGCCACAAAAAGTGTTCTCCATTATTAATTGCACATTTTCAAATAAGCCCCTCCATCAATTTTCAGCCAAAGAAGGAACAAAGAAAAAATGGCTGAAACGGAATGTGAATTGGCAATTTCAAAAAACGACTCCGTAATAAATTACAGGAAAAACCAGACGACTGTATATACATACCCGCATTTGTATTTCAACCGAATACAAATGCAATAATACAAAATCTACACTATACAATACTAGGATCGGGCTTAAACCAAAGCCCGCTAGTATTATCCGTCCGATCATGATCCGTGCAATACCCCACGTATATGATCGAACCCTGCCATATATCCATACGGCCTCTACAGCGTTTCGCCCGAAACTTGAGAAACTGTCTGTGGGGGACTCTAAAGACTCGTCAATACTTTGGCTATGGATTTAACCACTAGCACGTCAGAGGTATTAGCCGTACGTAACGGGCTACCAAGTATTGACCAAAAGGGAGGTCGATGAGCGAACTCATCCTGACACTCTACTGAGCCTGTCAGTAACAATATCCGTACAGTCCGGTCCGTTCGTCTATGAGCATCGCAAGGCGGGCCTAGGGGGTTGGTAAAAGTCAGTCCCCCAAAAGCGGTACAAGTCATGTCGGAGTGTAGCCTAGAACACCCTGAGATACTACTGGAATACCTACCAGTAAATCTCCTGCCTTGGCCAAAGACTTCGTGTAATGGCTCTCTTAGACACAGCGCGACCTCACCCCCAATACCGGGAGAGACGAACTCCTGCAGATCCGCTCACTGCCTCCATGTGGCTCGGGACTGTACCCAACTAAAACCTGTTTGCACGACTGCTTTGAGCCGTGGTAGGGTAGTAATCAAAGTACAGTGGGAACTCACACGAGACAAATGACAATCTCATGTCGATGAACTAACTTGTACACAAGTTACCAGGGAACTGCTATCTGACGTCAGGTATAAAACCAACTAGCATGTTCCCGGCGAGTCCTGTCCGGTGTACTCATAACCCAATGAGCACCTGTATACATCTTAGGTGAACCAACTGACACCAGTGGCTTGTGAGACCGGACACCGCCCCTCGTCGGGGTCTCGACTGTATACACTAGTCTACTCTGGGGTATCGATGCCCTGTCTCGAAACTTCCTCGACTAGGGACCTTTTAAGGATGTGCTTATAGACCCCAGCTCCCACGTATATGATCTCCATCATACTGCTGGCCGTCAAGCAAGAATCCTAAGGACTCTATCAACGTGCAATAGTGACCTGTAAGGTCACCTAAAGCAGTACACGATAATAAAGATAAACCAGATAGCATACTATCATCTTGAGTAAGACTGTCCTATCGGCATAGGTCCTCCCTCAATCATTGCAATCATGTGCCTGTGATCCAATAATTGACTCTGAGGGCACTATATCCAACAAATACCACTAGGGATCTTTTAAATTACTCAAACTATCGGGTGTCTTGCGCCATCCAAACGATTGTCCCCCGTAGATGTTACATATACTCACCCGTGATTTCGCGATAGGTGTATCCGACCACCTGCTTTCCTTTCTCCGTGGCGCTCGAAGTCCCCGCCTGCGAACCTAGAATTTACATAAAGTAACACACATGAGGAAAATCCCGCAAAAACGTGATATCACGATCAAAGGAAAAATTAGCGTTGGAAACTAAACGCGCGTGCACTCGGTATGTCAAAACGTGTAAAACCTCACCAGAAACCACCCCGACCCCACTGTTTCGCGTAGTGCACCACAGACCCAACACAGAACATACACATGTCGCACAAGTTAAAAAGTATCGAAAAAGGCTTTACTGCTCCAGATTTTGACTCGAGTGAAAATATAAAAAGTTGCATATACCAAAACCCTCAAATATACAGCAGACCCCTACAGACCAAAAACCAACACCCACACCCACCTTCTGGCCGCAAATTGCGGCCAGACTGAATAAATATGCGGCCTAAAGGGGGAGAGGGGGCCCCGTGCTTCGTGTGTGTGTCTCTGGCTTGGTCACTATGCTACAGTATCATCAACTTTTTCCTGAAGTACCCGGGTCAAGAGCAGATCACAGAAAGGCTAAAATTGACATTAAAACCATTAATTTACACTAAATTGAAACCCTATGGTATTTTAGTGAAATCTGGGGCAAAACATAGTTTTCATGGCCTTAAAAATACATAGTTAAGCTATACTAACCCTAAGGATCCTTACTTGGCCAAAACTTCACTCAAATCACCATTTCAAGCACTAAACTCATAATAAACACTAACCGAAGCTAAATAATATACAAGTTTAGCAAGCAAAGAATTTAGTTCAGAGATTATACCCCTTTAGATCCTAGGATGCAGGAAGAAGGAGAAGAAGAAGGAGAAGGGGGTGAGCTCTGTTGCAGCTGCTACTGCTGGCTATTGTTGTTGCTAGTGCTGCTGCTGCTGATGTTGCTGTTGCTTCAGCTGCTGCTGCTGCTGTTGTGTTGTTGATGTTGCTGTTGTTGGTGTTGCTGCTGAAGCTGCTTGCTACTGCTATTATTGTTGTTGTGTTGTTGTTGTTGATGCTGCTGCTACTTCTGCTGGTGCTGTTGCTTTTGTTGCAGCTGCTGCTGATGCTGATGCTGTTGTTGTTATGTTGTGTGTGTGAGAGTGAGAGGGAGAGAGATATGCGAGAATGAGTGTGAGGGAAATAATGCTTTGAAACAAATGAGAGTCAACCCCTGACACTCTCTCTGCTCATTAATTGCCAAGCATGGCACAAGCCATCATGCCCTCTCTCTCTCTCTCTCTTCAACTCTCTCTCAAGCCAACCCCAAAACTAATTATATTTAAAAACAAAACTAACACTTAAAGAAATTCAATTTAACTTAATGATATGGGTTAGTTCACCATGGTTGCTAAACATGGTTTAACCCTAACTTAACCCTAGTTAACATGCACAAGTGTGTGCTGTCCAATTTAAATTCTAATAAAATATTCATAAATACAGGTAAAATATTTGAAAATCGTTTTGATAAGCTTTTTACTAAAACCCCCACACTAAAACACAAATAACCACTAATCACATTCTAGGGTGCTACAATATACCTATAGGGTAGTATACCATTAGTGATAGGTATATACACATATGAGAC
This sequence comes from Agapanthus africanus, assembly GCA_030015575.1. NCBI lineage: Eukaryota > Viridiplantae > Streptophyta > Magnoliopsida > Asparagales > Amaryllidaceae > Agapanthus > Agapanthus africanus. Next base: position 293,415,884 of record JASDDO010000010.1, read on the forward strand.
ATAGCTACATGTACATCTGGCATACATACATATATATACCTGGAGGGTATTATGGATAGGTATAGAGACATACCTTGCTACAGATACTTTTACATCATACATACTTACATATGGACACACATACCTTGCTATACCGACATGGTTACGCTTACCTTGTTATAGCTTCATGTTCACCTGTATATGATATTGCATCTGATTTCGGAGAAATCAGGAACCACATGATATATTTAATAACTTGTTGCGGTTAAATAGCGGTTTTCCTTTATATGCTCATATTACTGTTTCATGTTTGCATATATTACATCCTTGGATTTCATATGATGTTCTCTGATATTTTTACTCCTAAGTATATATAACAGTAGAATGGGATGCTGTCATATATGCCTATACACATATATTAGTGGAATGGGATGCTAATATATGTGTATTGATTCATGCATTTATACTTATTCATTATTTGATGTATTCTGGATTTGAGGATCGTGGTGGTTTCATGAAATTATGCAAGTGTTCATATTCTTTACTTGATATTTGTTTGCATCTACTAAGAGATTTGTTTTATACCGATACTGAAGGGTTACCCTAGTGCCCCGGCCAACTTCTGTGGCCAAATGCGGAACAAAAATTTTATGACGATCAAAACTCTGGCACTAGAATAAAACTTAACCCGGATCTTTAACCATAAACCTAGTTAGCTAAAGTGTTCTACCTTCTATGAAAGAAGATATACCAAACAAATTGAGTCCTTCGGTCTTCTCTCCTCATTATGTGCTCCAAGTGGCCTCCGTGAACTCGCTAAATCTCCATTTCCGGCTCCATCGGTCCTCCGGGATCGAGCATGTTCTCCGGCCTCCATTTGTCGTAGATGATCCACCTGAGGGATGTGATCCATGGCTTTAGCTCTTTGCTAAGTGTCAAAAGAGCAACTAGAGAACTTGGGATGCTAGTCCAAGTAATCTAGGATGTAGTGGAGGGTGTCTAAGTGTTTGCTATCTCTTTTCTAACCTCTTCACTTGTTTCTCAACACATGAGAATGTTAGTGAAGAGGAAGAAGATGAAGATGGAAGAAAGCAAGAGGAGGGAGGAACTCAAGAGAAAATGAGAGCTCAAAGAAAAATGAAGCATGAAGTGAGAGAAAATCACACACCTTGGTTTTGTGTGTGAATTCTTTCAATAAACAATTAACAACCATGCTTCAATAGTAACACCAAATGAAATATAAATTCATTTATGAATTATTACAGCATGGTCATTACCATTCCTCCCATACCTTTTATTTTACACCTCATTTACAATTATCAAATAAAAGTAAAATACATAATGAGGTGGACACCTTCTAGAAGGAAATCTGTAGTAAATACGGATTTCAGTCTACTGTACATATATACCGACAATCAGATAAAAATCCGAACGCCCAAAAGAGATAGAATAACACGAAGAAAGTAATACTAGAATATATATATCGAAATACATATACGTAAATTATTAAATCAATACCTGATTTAATAATCCGGCTCAAACCCGAGCCGGCTAGTATTATAAACTGTCCGATCGAAAATCCGAGTACCAAGTACATAAATCTATCATACCCTGCAGTATCCAATACGGCTACTACATCGTTTTGCCTGGATCAGGGAAACCCTCTGTGTGGGACTCTAAAGACTCAATAGTACTCTGGCAGTGGGTTTAACCACAAGCTCGTCAGCGGCACTGGCTGTACGTAACGGCTGCCCAGGTACCTGTCGAAAAGGAAGGACGACGAGCAAGCTCGTCCGAACTCCTACTGAGCCTATCCGTGACAATATCCGTACAGTCCGGTCTCTTCGTCAAAGAGTATCACATACCGGGTCTAGGGGATGGTGAACGTCAGACCCTAACAACCTGATAAGTCATGCCAATGTGGCTCATGACCAATCCGGGAAAACTACTGATTAACCTATCAGTAAATCCCAAGTGCCTTGGCCAAGGTCTTTTGGTCCTAACCAATCGAATCACAGTGCGATATCGACTCCATATACCGGGAGAGACGAATCCCCGACAATCGCTCACTGCTTCCATGTGGCTCGGGACTGAACCCAACCAAAACCTGTTTGCACGACTCAGTAGAGCCGTGGTAGGGTAGTGATCAAAGTTCAGTGGGAACTCACACGAGACAAATGCCGATCTCGGGTCCAAAGACTAACCTGTACACATGTCACCTGAGAACTTCCATCTGACGATAGGTATAGTACCACATGGAAGTTTTCGGCGAGTCCGTCCATTGTACTCATACCCAGTGAGCACCTGTGTACGATCTTAGGTGCATCAGACCAATTGCTGTGGGACCAACCATCCCCCGACGGGGCTAAAAATGTACACACAAGTTTACTCTGGAGTATCAGTGCCCAGTCTCGATACTCACGCGACTAGGGACCATTTTAGGATGTGCTTATGGACTACCCTGCTCCCACAAGTATGATCGCCATCACAACACAGGTAGTCAAACAAGATCCTAGGGTCTTTATCAACATGTAACCGCAATATGTAATAACGAGTATGATATATGCCATGTTAAGATAATGTCAAACCACAATAGTATACTACAATATCGAATCTTTATCAATATGTGCAAACCAGATATAACAACAATACAAATAAATACACATATCCCTTTAAAGACAAGTCAAATAATATACTATAAAACTGAGCAAGATTGTTCTGTACATACATATCCCTAGTGTCCATATGTATATATATACAATACTGGCCTCTAGAGCATATACATCCAACAATCTCCCACTTGCACTAAAGGCAGTGATTGGCGTACCGAAGACCCAACGTCTGCTTTAAGGCCAACTGCTGGCGTACCGCATACCCAACAACCCAAAAAGTCGCTCGAACTGTGCTTGAGGGAGGGCCTTTGTAAATGGATCCGCCGTGTTGTCCTTCGTATCCACTCTCCGGACCTCGATCTCCTGGTGATCTACGATCTCCCTGATCAGGTGATACCGCCTTAAGATGTGCCTGGATTTCTGATGTGACCGTGGTTCCTTCGCTAAAGCTATAGCACCATTGTTATCACAATACACTGGTATCGGATCAACAATGGACCGAACCACCTGAAGTTCAGCTATGAACTTCTTTATCCAAACCGCCTCTTTTGCGGCATCGCTTGCAGCAATGTATTCAGCCTCCATCGTCGAGTCTGCGACGGTATCCTGTTTGGAACTCTTCCAACATACCGCCCCTCCATTGAGGGTAAAAACAAAACCCGAGACAGACTTGCTGTCATCCTTATCACTCTGGAAGCTTGAGTCGGTAAAGGACTCGACCTTGAGGTCTCCATTACCGTAAATCAGGAACATCTCCTTAGTCCTTCTAAGGTACTTGAGAATGTTCTTTACTGCTGTCTAGTGGTCATCACCAGGGTCGGACTAATACTGGCTCTCCACGCTTAGCGCATAAGCTACATCTAGTCTTGTAAATAGCATCACATACATTATAGATCCTACTGCTGAAGCGTAGGGTATAGTGCTAGTGCGAACCCTCTCCTTGTCAGTCTTGGGAGATATTCCTTGGAGAGGGTGATTCCGTGCAATGCGGGTATGTTACCGCGCTTGGAATCTTCCATACTAAATCTCTTTAGTACGGTCTCTATGTACCTGGACTGCGAAAATCCCATTAATCTCTTGGATCTATCTCTGTAGATCTTGATCCCCAGAATGTACGAGGCATCACCTAGGTCTTTCATAGAGAACCTTTGTGATAAGAATAGCTTGACCGATTGTAGCATAGGAATGTTATTTCCTATCAAAAGAATGTCGTCAACGTACAAGACTAGGAATACGACAGTTCTTCCTACAATCTTCTTATAAATACAAGGTTCATCCTCGTTCTTGATGAAGTCAAATTCCTTGACTGTCTTATCAAAACAGATGTTCCAGCTCCGCGATGCTTGCTTCAATCCATAAATGGATTTGAGCAACTTGCACACCTTTCCGCTGCTCCCACTGTCTAAAAAACCTTCCGGCTGATCCATATAAACACATTCTTCTAAACTTCCGTTTAGGAAAGCCGTTTTTACGTCCATCTGCCAGATCACGTAGTCATGGAAGGCAGCAATGGCAAGAAGGATCCTAATGGATTTGAGCATAGCCATTGGAGAAAAAGTTTCGTCATAGTCCACTCCTGGTCTTTGACGAAAACCTTTTGCAACGAGTCTAGCCTTATAGGTTTCCACCTGCCCATCCACACCAAGTTTCTTCTTGTAGATCCATGTTCAGTTGATAAAACTGCACATTTGTTATTACATTTTTCCTACTATTTCTATACCAGAAAAGGTGTTTATTATAATATATGATACACAGAGGGTTTATCTGTAAAAATACTATTTTTCATGTGTTGATATATTATATTTAACATTTGGTAGGAAAATGTATGCAAAAATATCATTGACCAAATCTTAATGTTAAAATTAATATCTCAATAAAATAAACTCTACTAATATTATTTGTGGAGTTGTTGTGCAGAATTTTCAGGGCTAAAATTAAGGGAATCAAAGTTGTTAAGAGCAAACCTGCCTAATTAAGAAAGCAAACTAAGAAATCAATTCTGGCAGAAACAAAGAAAAGATTTCCAATTTCCAGTGATTCCAGAGATCGCCACGTGTCATAAAGAGAGAAGCCCCAGAAAAATCATCAAAAGATCAATCAAATGGCGCCGTTGCCGGGGATACGTGCGTAATTTTTTATTCTTATTATTTGTGTTGAATTCTTATACGATCCATATCATAATTAAAACAAAACTGCAAATTGCATATTTAACGATTTGTGTGTGAATTTTGCAAGGAGATCTGGAGTCGCAGACTTGAGGAAACAGAGAGCCAGAGACATTCATTGAGATCCAGAAGGCCACAGAAAAAATTTCATCAAGTGATCCCTCTCTCTTGCGGCGGAACCGCGGCAAAGGAGGTACATTCGCGACGGAAATGCGGCACAACAGAGGATCTAGGGTTCCACATTTTTCTGGTAAGATTCTCAACTCTTTCTCTCTTCTCTCAAATCCAATAAAATCTCTTTTCTGCAGGATTCTTTGCAGAATATCGCAGCTCAAAAATCTTTTTGCAAAGTTTTGCGATTGTTTTTTTTTTTGCATATTTTAATACGGACTTTAAGGGGAAAAGACCAAATCCAGATTAGGTGGGGATTTCATCACCCTTCCTAAGCCCCACAAATCACAAACCGAGCATCTGCATCAACCCTGTAAGTCCGCGGCGGCGCCCCGGCCGTCGATCCGACGCCGGAAACGCGGAAACAAAAACTTTGCAAACTAGCAAACCGGCACCACCGCGCACTTTTTGTAGGGTTCCTAGGCACTCTAGTGTAGTCTCACAAGTGATCAAACATGCACAAATCAAATTTTACGGGTGCCTACAAACCCTAATACGGATCGTTTACTAGATATCTAGGCAAAGAAGTAAACTAGTTAACAGTTAACTACAAGATAACGGAAATACAACCTTTGTAGATCCGGTGCTCCACCTCCACGGCTCCGCGATGAGCTCCCTCCGCTGTCCAAAATGAATCCCGAACTCTAGCATCGGCTTCATCGAAGAATGGGCGGGCTATATCGTCGGTTCAATGCCAAAGATGATCTACGTCGAGGTATCACAAGAACAAGCTCCAACTTCACCAAGCCTTGAAAACTTGTGAAGGAAACACCCAATACAACTTGGCAAGAGGTAGAGGATGAAGAAATAGGAAGTGGGTTCACTTTAGAATTGGATTTCTCACTCTTTTTCTCACTTTGCCATTAAAGCTTTCAAGCTTTTTCTAGAAGTGAAGAAGAAGAAGAAGATGAAGAATATCATAAGTATATTAGATAATTGAAAAAGAACTCATTCTTATCATATTCTTCACCATAGTTAAGTGTAGAGAATCAACTAGAGTTAGTTCAAATGGTTAGGGTTAAGCAAGAGATAAGAATGATGACTTAGTCAAAATTTTATTAATGTTCAACTAAAAAACAAACTAAGCCACCATTATCATCTTATGCCAATTAATTTATTTCCAAAAAGAATAAATGAAAAAGATAAATAAATGAATAAGGAAAACCAAAACCCTAACCATTTAAACAACCATGTTTTAATTCTTTACACAAACCAAGTAAGTATGCATCATCAAACATGATACAATCATGTGCACAAAACTATATCAAATATACAATGTGCACACCCGAGCGAGAAAATCCATTTAAAGTAAACCGATACTAGTTAATGCAAAGTAATATATCAAATATATAATTATGCATTAAATCATTAAATCAACACTTGATTCAATGATCCGGTCATGTCGCATACAACCGACTAGTATACAATGTATCGGCTTATCGAATCAATGCTTGAATCGATAACTAGGTTATATCGCATATAACCATTCGACACATTGATCGCGAGAATGTAATACGGTATCACATACACGCATTATTCTCGGTCCCGCACATATCTCATATGCGCTCCTATTTCGTTTCGCTTGAGCCAGGAAACCTCTGTGTAGGACTCTAAAGACTCGTCAATACGCCGGCAGCAGATGATGATCATATCAAGCACCCATAAGCCGCAAGCGGTCTGCTAAACGTAACGGCCACCCGGGTATTGAGCGATCTGAAGATCGACGAGCAAGCCCGCTCACACTCCAGTGAATCCAACCAGTAACACTTACCGTACAGTCCGGTCTGTTCGTCTGATATGTCGCATATCTCGCCTAGGGGTGGTAAACGTCAGACCCCAGTAGCTCGATAAGTCATGCCGACTTGAGGTCCATAACATTCGTGAAACTACTGATAACTCTTACCAGTATATCACTGCAACCCTGGCCAGGGATTTCCTGTTATGGCCAGTCGAGCATAGCACAACATCAACCCCCAATACCGGGAGAGACGAATCCCCTCCTATCGCTCATTGCCTCCATGTGAATCGGGACTGTACCCAAAAACCACCTGTTTGCACAACTCAGTAGAGCCGTGGTAGGGTGGAAATCAAAGCACAGTGGGAGACACACAAGACTCTATGACGATCTCGGGTCAACAGACTAAGCTGTACCAGTGTCACCAGAGAACTGCCATCTGACGTGAGGTATAATACCATCTGGGAGTTCTCGGCGAGTCCGTTCAGTGTACCCAGTCTCCACTGAGCACCCGCATACCATCTTCGATGTCAAACACCAATGGATATGGGATCATCCATTGCCCATCGCATGGGTCGAGAAGATATGCTCTAGTCTACTCTGGAATATCGATGCCCCGTCTCGATATTCCCTCGACTAGGAACATTTCAAGGATGTACTCATGGACTATCCAGGCCCCACTAGTATGATCTGCATCATAGTCCTGGAAGTCGAGTACACATCCTAAGGGCTTTATCAACATGTAACAGAGAGACAGAAAGTATACACGTTAAGATAAAGAGCAACCGATAGCGTACTATCATGTCGAGCAAGAAAGTCCTACCTATATATGTCCCAGCATCCACTACAATATACATCCAATGTACAGTAATGGCTTCTAGGGCATACATATAACTAACAATCTCCCACTTGCACTAGGGCCATCTGTAGCAGTGGTCGCAGTATCTAATACTCAACCATCCCATATGAGTCTCTCTCTGGAAAAAGGCCTTCGTGAGTGGATCCGCCGTGTTGTCCTCTGAGTCTTGTCTCCTAACCTCGATCACCCTGGAGATCAACTATCTCCATGATCCGGTGATGCTGCCTCAGAATTTGTCTGGGTCACTGATGGGACCAGGGTTCCAGGGCCGAAGCCACACTTCCATTGTCATACAATGGCAGGAACCTAGTTCATCTTATGAACCAATATACACCCAAACTTCCTATTTGGTAGTATCTTCAATAGCGATGTTACCAGCCTTTATCGTCTAGTTTGCCACGGTATCTAGCTTGGAACTCTTCCAACATACCGTCCCTTTACCAAGGGTAAAGACAGTGCCTGTGACTGACATTCAGTCGTCTTTATCACCCTGGAACTCTTCCAGTGATTCACCCCAGGATCGATTGATACCATCTCACTACATCTAGTGAGAATCCTAGCATCCAATTACATCTATCTCATAGATGAAAACTCAGGATTTAGGAGGTATCACTTTGATCCTGTTTGGGGAATCCTAGTGATAATAGGAGATTGATCGATCGTAGTATAGGAAACTCTTTTCCTATCAAGAGTATGTTGTCTACGTACAATACGAAGATGACCACCTTACACTCTACTACCCTTTTGTATATACAAGGTTCGTCTACCATTTTGATGAAGTCAAGCACTTTGACTATCATATCAAAACAGACGTTCCAACTCCGCGATGCCTGCTTCATTATGTAAAGCAACTTGCACACGTTTCCGCTGCTCCCACTGTTTACGAAGACCTCTGGCTGTGTTCTTATAGACGTTCTCTTCTAAATCCGTATTTAGAAAAGCAGTCAGGGCACCCAACCACCAGATATCGCAGTCATGGTATGTAGCCGTGGCAAGTAGGATCTGGATGGACTTAAGCATAGTCACTTGGAAAAGGTTTCATCATTATCCATGCCTGGTTGATGACTAAAACCTTTAATAAGCCTAGCTTTGAAAGTCTCAACTTTTCCATCTACACCAAGTAATCTTCTCAAGATATACTTGCTCCTGATGGGGATTTAACCTTTCAGATATAGCAACCAAAGTCCATACTTTGCTGGTGTATATGGATTCCATCTCAGATCGCTAAGCATCCAGCCATTCTTACAGAGTCCCTACTCTCGATGGCCTGCTCGAAACTAGTTGGGTCATCATTTTATGATGCATTCCTCGCTCCCACTATCATCGAGAAACCGAGGTATCTCTCAGGCGGATGAGGAACCCTACTAGATCGGCGGAGAGGCTGAGGTTCGTCAGGAACTATAGAATCCTTTGGTTCTGTCAAATCATCAACTGCAGTTTTGTATAGCTGGAACCTTTCCAGTTCTACAGAACTGATCCTGCCTCGATCTTGTCCGGATTTTGCTTTTGACGTAGGCCGGACAACCCCAAATCTTAACTCGCTTAAGAGATGGGTTCTTCCCATACCATATCTCATATGGAGTGGTAGGCATTGATTTGATTCAAACCTAATTCAATAGGTATGCAGCTTCTCAAGTGCATAACTCCAAAAGGAAATAGGTAACTCAGTAATACTCATCATAGAGCACATCATATCTAATATTGTGCAATTGCTCCGCCCTGATACACCGTTGTGCTGTGGTGTATTCAGAGGAGTAACACTGAGAGAGAATCTCATTCTCCTTTAGAATAGTCCAGGAATTCTATGCACAAGTATTCTCCTCCCTGATCTTATCATAGGACATAATACTTATACCCGTATTTTGGTTCTCTACTTCTAACTTATATTCTGTGAATATCTCAAAAGGTTCGGACTTATGTTTCAACAGGAACATATGACTGAATCTTGAGAGATTATCAGAGAATGTAATGAAGTATAAAGAACCAGTCCTGGCATGTGTAGACATGAGACTTTACATACATCATCATGTATCAGTCCCAAGAGTTTACTAACTCTTTCTCTGTTTCTAATAAACAGAGCTATGGTCATCTAATCTTTGTGACATGACTGGCAAGTTTCACAAGATGTAAATTCAAACTGATTTAAATATGCATCTAAAATGTAACTTCAGCCAGTCGGGTCGCATTGATGTGACCTAGTCTACAATGCCTAAAGAAGGATTCATTCATTTCTGAACTCTTCCTCTTGTGTGTGTTCAGTATACAAGGAACTGTAGTTTGATTTAGAACGTCAATGCTTTTAGATAACGTGCCTGAACCGATCAACTTTTGATATAGGAAATGTTCAAAACATTATCCAACAATACAAAATTATATCATTTCTTTACTAATAAAGAGACTGATATGATTTTGTATATCAGGTTCGGTATCTAATAGCATTTGTTCAGAATCAATGTATTGGTAATACAGGGTGACAGTGACCAACAGACTTGGCTGCAACACTTGCCCCGGTTTCTGTCTCATGAAACTTATCACCCGTTCTCAGTTTTTCTACCTTTTTGTAGCCCTATGTAACATATTACATATCTGAGATCCTAATTCGGTATCATATACCCAAGATACAGAGGATACTGAGAAACAGTTCTATTTAACGAACACACCCGAAGAAGATGCATCATATGCACTTTCTTCGTTTGGGCGGCATTGGAATCCTGGTATTCGCCTATTTCCTGCTCTGTCTTATAACAATTATAAGTTGGAGCGGGACCAACGTTCCCCAGCTCAGTATAACAAGCGGGTTCGGTCAATTATCCGTATTATTATCTCGATTAAGGCGTGATATGGTCGCTACCTGGAGAGAGAGAGAAGAAAACACTCTGCGTGCGCTCTTGCAAGATCAGATTGGTTATATATTTTATCTAATCAGGATGGCTCCCACTGTTTTTTATCAAATCTTCCTTCAAACCCTAAAAGGAAAGACTAGCCGGGATTAATTACACTCTACAAGTTCGCCAATCTTTCAGCCAGGCCAGTGTCGGTACTTTGAGGGAGGTTCCCCGTGCTTTCGCACGGACCTAATTACAGTAAACCTCGTTTTCCCAGAGGCGTTACCCCATTGACACCTTTCTAGACACCTACTTGATTGGCTAATTGTAAAGTGAAAAACTCTCCCAGGAGTAACAATTACTCGCAGTGGGTATCGGGATCCAACTGTCATATAGGAGGTATGCAATCTCATTGCAAATTTCAACACTTGAAACTCCCGATAAAGGTTTTTACCCCTAGCACCTATGACCTTAACTATGGTCAACAAATCATAAGTACTAGTCAAGTTCTACCCGTCATTTCGTGATTAATTAGACCCACCCACATGACCCTTAACTAAGGTCAACAAAGTCACGCGACTGTCCTAACTAATCGCATCATATGCGGTGTAGGAAGACATCACTTAGCTACCGTACACTGTGCCTTGACTATGGTCAACAAACACAGCACGAATACTAAGTACTCTACTTCCTAAAATGACGGAGGGTTACGAATGGTTTTTATGAAAACCTTTAACGCTTTGAACTTGATCTCGTTGCGGAATCAAATGGTTTTTTAAATAGAATGTTTTTCGAAGCTTTTCTAGTTTTGCTAAAGGGGTCACTCCCGGTGAAGGGATCGTCGGCCCTTTCCTCGTCGAATGAGGTGCGGGATATATCATATATATCACTGTGCAAAGAAGAAACTATAGAAGCGATCAAAAGACAAACCGAGGGTTGTAGCATCTGCTAGTTATTGCTAAAGGAGTCACTCCCGGTGAATGGATCTCGGTCCTTTCCCTATCGAATAAGGTGCAGGATGTTCTACAAGAAACACCGCGATGCAAAGCAAGAACTGTAGCTACTTGTTTTATTTTGAAATTCGATTCCACAACATCAATTAGGTTTATTTTCTTTCATTAATCTCATTAATGAATATCCCATCATTTAAATTACCTAAACATCACAGATAAATATGACGTACACTTATGCCATCCGCATTCGCCTCGATGTCCCCTCGTGCACCGTTACGTTAGGTAACTAACGGCAGAGCGGGACAGGGCTAGCGCGGGTGTAAAACATAAGCAACGTCTATATAATATATCATATATACTATATATAATACCCGTCACAGAACATCGCATGATCACATCACAGATAAAGCACAGCAGAAGAATTATATGAAATATTGGATATACTAGGACGTCCGTGTTTTCAATACGAGCCAGTATAAAACACGGATTCCACGGTCGTGATGAATAGCCAATCCCACACCCCTAGACCCCTACGAGAGCGGCAAGCAACCCTACCAATTCTAGGGTTAGGAGACCCGGACTCGACTCCTCGAGTTGGTCTCCCACTGGACCCCAGAACCCGGTTGCCTGTGCTCCCCTTTTTGGGTCTATCCTAGTGCGGAAAAATAAATAATATACATCAACGGTGACAACTTCCGCAACCTGGAAGTGCCCCAATAAAAGAATATTACATACAAGTTTTTTACATGAATGAAAATGAAAAACACTCATCTCACATAAAAACCCCGGCTATTCAAACACGACGATCCAATATAACATATCCAGCAACACATAACATCACATGTCATAAACGTAAGTAAATATGCGCATCCCAATTGTCGTTGACATATAGCAACGAAACCGGCGACATCACATATTACACTTACGGTCACAGAAAAGAAAGTGCAAAACTACAACAGTTGGAATCCGCAACCGCCTCAGACATCGCATGCCTGACCAAATGAATTCTTTAGATATCGCATGCCTAAAAATTATAAACCCCGCATTTTAGTCTCATTATCGAAAACTATTTTCAATATCAAGTCGGGCAATTCAACAAGATTCCCGAAAAACTGATCGAATGCTCGTCGCAAACTTTAGTAGGCGGCCGCACCCCTGATACCGTCGACGAAGTGCACCAAGACGAAACACCGCTACTGCGAGCACCCGAACGGATGCTTTCGGCGACGGGGTTCTCCTACAGTCACTTGGTCGGGGCTATGGAGTGAGGCTGTCTATTAAGTTTACCCGGCGAGTATCCGCGTACGCTACGTGATTGCGACGGACTTTTGATCACATCAAAATTCCGTGGCAACCGATCAAGTGAGACTAAACTGCTACGTTTATAATATTCATTCCGTTATCTCATAACAATTTGTGAATTCCAATTATTGTATCACATTCCGGATAAATAGAAAATGCTAAACTTTTCGATCGAACAATCGAACACCCAAGTTTTCCCGATACAGCTCAACACATGAAATAAGTCTAACGACATTCAATTCGTGCCTCAGTACCAACGGTCCAGCCGCAGAAGGGTCAAGCCAACGCCTCACATGTGGCACGCCGTACTGCCCCAAACCCGAAGGTTCAAAGGGCAGTTCAAGACGGTCACATAATCGAGTTAAGGTTTGTTGTCTTCTAGAGGGTCCATCGCGTTACTTGCACTACTTAGAACGTCGTTAAACTACGGAAAAATCCAATAATTGGAAATTTCCCGGCAGGGGAAAAAGTGGGTATTTATATCCGGTCGAACTTTTTAACATATTCTAAAATTACCCGGAAAGCCACACCGACAAAATTAGACAGTCCGATCGAATATACAGAGTTCCTAATACAAGCCAGAAAATAAAACTCTGGAATAAATATTAAAATAATCCCAGGAAAACCAGCACCAGAAAACAAGAATTACTGTGCCAAGTTTAAAGTCCAATCATGTCACATGACCGCGGAACCGCCGCAGAAGCGAGGCTTCTGCCGCGGTTCCGCCGCGCAATAATGGTATCAATGAAAATTTTTTGCATCGTAATTCTTAGAATTCCCTGCTGGAATTTCTGGATATTTTTAATTTCGAAAAATCCACATTTTACAGAAAAGTCCAGAGAGCAATTTTCAAGTCGGGTTTTGGGTCGATCGGACTTCTGATTCCGTCGGGACTTCGCCTAAGGCTCTAGCTAGGCTCTGATACCACTGTAGGGTTCCTAGGCACTCTAGTGTAGTCTCACAAGTGATCAAACATGCACAAATCAAATTTTACGGGTACCTACAAACCCTAATACAGATCGTTTACTAGATATCTAGGCAAAGAAGTAAACTAGTTAACAGTTAACTACAAGATAACGGAAATACAACCTTTGTAGATCCGGTGCTCCACCTCCACGGCTCCGCGATGAGCTCCCTCCGCTGTCCAAAACGAATCCCGAACTCTAGCATCGGCTTCATCGAAGAATGGGCGGGCTTGATTGTCGGTTCAATGCCGAAGATGATCTACGTCGAGGTATCACAAGAACAAGCTCCAACTTCACCAAGCCTTGAAAACTTGTGAAGGAAACACCCAATACAACTTGGCAAGAGGTAGAGGATGAAGAAATAGGAAGTGGGTTCACTTTAGAATTGGATTTCTCACTCTTTTTCTCACTTTGCCATTAAAGCTTTCAAGCTTTTTCTAGAAGTGAAGAAGAAGAAGAAGATGAAGAATATCATAAGTATATTAGATAATTGAAAAAGAACTCATTCTTATCATATTCTTCACCATAGTTAAGTGTAGAGAATCAACTAGAGTTAGTTCAAATGGTTAGGGTTAAGCAAGAGATAAGAATGATGACTTAGTCAAAGTTTTATTAATGTTCAACTAAAAAACAAACTAAGCCACCATTATCATCTTATGCCAATTAATTTATTTCCAAAAAGAATAAATGAAAAAGATAAATAAATGAATAAGGAAAACCAAAACCCTAACCATTTAAACAACCATGTTTTAATTCTTTACACAAACCAAGTAAGTATGCATCATCAAACATGATACAATCATGTGCACAAAACTATATCAAATATACAATGTGCACACCCGAGCGAGAAAATCCATTTAAAGTAAACCGATACTAGTTAATGCAAAGTAATATATCAAATATATAATTATGCATTAAATCATTAAATCAACACTTGATTCAATGATCCGGTCATGTCGCATACAACCGACTAGTATACAATGTATCGGCTTATCGAATCAACGCTTGAATCGATAACTAGGTTATATCGCATATAACCATTCGACACATTGATCGCGAGAATGTAATACGGTATCACATACACGCATTATTCTCGGTCCCGCACATATCTCATATGCGCTCCTATTTCGTTTCGCTTGAGCCAGGAAACCTCTGTGTAGGACTCTAAAGACTCGTCAATACGCCGGCAGCAGATGATGATCATATCAAGCACCCACAAGCCGCAAGCGGTCTGCTAAACGTAACGGCCACCCGGGTATTGAGCGATCTGAAGATCGACGAGCAAGCCCGCTCACACTCCAGTGAATCCAACCAGTAACACTTACCGTACAGTCCGGTCTGTTCGTCTGATATGTCGCATATCTCGCCTAGGGGTGGTAAACGTCAGACCCCAGTAGCTCGATAAGTCATGCCGACTTGAGGTCCATAACATTCGTGAAACTACTGATAACTCTTACCAGTATATCACTGCAACCCTGGCCAGGGATTTCCTGTTATGGCCAGTCGAGCATAGCACAACATCAACCCCCAATACCGGGAGAGACGAATCCCCTCCTATCGCTCATTGCCTCCATGTGAATCGGGACTGTACCCAAAAACCACCTGTTTGCACAACTCAGTAGAGCCGTGGTAGGGTGGAAATCAAAGCACAGTGGGAGACACACAAGACTCTATGACGATCTCGGGTCAACAGACTAAGCTGTACCAGTGTCACCAGAGAACTGCCATCTGACGTGAGGTATAATACCATCTGGGAGTTCTCGGCGAGTCCGTTCAGTGTACCCAGTCTCCACTGAGCACCCGCATACCATCTTCGATGTCAAACACCAATGGATATGGGATCATCCATTGCCCATCGCATGGGTCGAGAAGATATGCGCTAGTCTACTCTGGAATATCGATGCCCCGTCTCGATATTCCCTCGACTAGGAACATTTCAAGGATGTACTCATGGACTATCCAGGCCCCACTAATATGATCTGCATCACAGTCCTGGAAGTCGAGTACACATCCTATGGGCTTTATCAACATGTAACAGAGAGACAGAAAGTATACACGTTAAGATAAAGAGCAACCGATAGCGTACTATCATGTCGAGCAAGAAAGTCCTACCTATATATGTCCCAGCATCCACTACAATATACATCCAATGTACAGTAATGGCCTCTAGGGCATACATATAACTAACAATTTTCACCCGGATCGGGCCATTAACCTAGCTACTAGCAAACTAAAATACGGGTAGAGAAGTATACCAAGCGATCCGTGTCCTTCGGTCTTCGTCTCCACTCCGATCTCCCGCGGAATCTCCGTCCGTCACGTCCTCGTCGGAAAGGGCACCACGTAGCCGAATACTTTTACGGGCTCCCACCTCTGGACCGAGGCAACTCGGGCGCGAAGTTGGCTAGCCGACACGTCCAAGATTTGCTGTAGGCTAGTGTAGAGTCTGTGTCTCTTTGGGGTTTAGTTGCCATGGAGGATGGAGGAAGATAAGAACTATGGAGAATGAACCCTTTTAGAAAGAAATGGAGCTCTCAATTTTTCAAAGAATGAGATGAGAAAAATCACACACCCAATGAACCTCTCTCCCTCCCACATATAATGTGGCCGGCCTCTCCATCATGAGAATGGTGGAAAAAACAATAATTTTAACCAAGAGAAGAAAATGAAAAGATAATCCAAGATATAAGTCACTATCATTTCCCATTTCAATCCTTTCACCAAACCATCACAATAAATCAAAGGATGAGACCAATATGGAATCTTATCATGAGGAAGCCACAATCACAATAAACCCCCTTCACAAAATGTTATTTGCAAACTGCAAATAACACCCTCCAACGATAAAGTCCGGCCGTGAAGGAACAAAGAAAAAACCGGCCGGAACAGAATGCAAACTGGCAACTTCAGAAAACTGATCCCGTAATAAATTACAGGAAAACCCTGCGACTGCATATACATGCCCGCATTTGTATTCCCACTGAACACAAATGCAAAGAGACAATATCTACACTATCTAATACTAGGATCCGGCTTAAGCCAAAGCCGGCTAGTAAAATCCGTCCGATCACGATCCATGCAATACCGCACGTATCTGATCGAACCCTGCAATATCTCCCTACGGCCTCTACAGCGTTTCGCCCGAAACCTGAGTAACTTTTTATGGTGGACTCTAAAGACTCGTCAATACTATGGCTGTGGATTTAACCACTAGCACGTCAGAGGTATTAGCCATACGTGACGGGCTACCAGCTATTGACCAAAAGGGACGTCGATGAGCGAACTCATCCTGACACCCTACTGAGCCTGTCAGTGAAAATATCCGTACAGTCCGGTCCGTTCGTCTATGAGCATCGCATGGCGGGCCTAGGGGGTTGGTAAAAGTCAGACCCCCAAAAGCGGTACAAGTCGTGTCGGAGTGTACCCCAGAACACCCTGAGATACTACTGGAATACCTACCAGCAAATCTCCTGCCTTGGCCAAGGACTTTTCATGTTCTGGCTCTCCTAGACACAGCGCGACCTCACCCCCAAAATCGGGAGAGACGAACTCCTGTAGATCCGCTCACTGCCTCCATGTGGCTCGGGACTGTACCCAACTAAAACCTGTTTGCACGACTCCTTTGAGTCGTGGTAGGGTAGTAATCAAAGCATAGTGGGAACTCACACGAGACAAATGACGATCTCAGGTCGATGAAGTAACCTGTACACATGTCACCAGGGAACTGCTATCGGACATCTGGTATAATCCCAACTAGCAGGTTCCCAGCGAGTCCTGTCCGGTGTACTCATAACCCAATGAGCACCTGTATACATCTTAGGTGAACCAACTGACACCAGTGGCTTGTGAGACCGTCCACCGCCCCTCGTCGGGGTCTCGACTGTATACACTAGTCTACTCTGGAGTATCGATGCCCTGTCTCGAAACTCCCTCGACTAGGGACCATTTAAGGATGTGCTTATAGACCCCAGCTCTCACGTATATGATCGCCCTCATACTGTTGGTAGTCAAGCAAGAATCCTAGGGGCTCTATCAACGTGTAATAGCGACTCGTAAGGTCACCTAAGGCAGTACACGATGATAAAGATAAACCAGATAGCATACTATCATCTTGAGTAAGACTGTCCTACTGGGACAGGTCCTCCCTCAATCATTGCAATCACGTGCCTGTGATCCAATAATTGACTCTGAGGGCACTATCTCCAACAATCTCCTACTTGCACTCAAGGCTAATTATTGCGATGTCACATACTCACAGCCCGTGTGATACCGAACACCCAACTCCTCTACTAGTCAGTCTCACAAAGATCGTTTGCGAAACTATTGCGTTCGAGGAACAGCCTCAGTGAGTGGATCCGCTCTGATGTTTCTTTCTATGTCTCTCTTTATCTCAAGTTCGCGGAGAAACCCATCTCCCGAAATGAGCAATACCTGTCTTAGAATATGTCTGGATGTCTGATGGGACCTAGCTCATAAGTGAACTCCAAATCCAAACTTCTTAGACTGTATCCCTCAGTATCCACCTGGACCACCTATCCAAAATACTGCCCCTCGTCAGAGGGAAAACTATAACTCTGACAACCTCCTTGTCGTCCAGGTCACCTTGGAAGCCTGGAATGATAACCATCTCCTAAAAAGGCTGTCGTTATCATATCCCTAGAACATCCACTTATGTTCTAAAACTGCTTCCGACTGTTTCTCCAGGATTGGATCAATGTCAACTTATTGCATCTACTGCAAAAACAACATTTGGTGTGGTACTTGACATCTCATGATTGACTCAATTGTCTAAGCAAGTGATCTGCCAATCATGCACATCCCTCTCCCCTTTAGTCTGTAAGACACCTTTAGAGAGGGTGACTCCATTACCTGCAGGTATACTACCGTGCCAGGAGTCGTCCATTCTAAATACTCATAGAATGCTGTCTAAGTACCCAGATTGGGAAACCACCCAAATCTAGATCTAAAACCATAGATCTAGTAACCAGAATGTACGATATAAGATCCAATTCCTATGCGGAGAAACTACTGTGTGACAACCAAAGTATAACCGATCGTAGTATAGGAATATCACTTCCTACTCTGTGTATGTCATCAAATACCAGGACATCACACCCTACTACCTTCTTAACAGATCCATCCCCTATTCTGATAAAGTCAAACCTATGACTGTCACATCAGAAATAGATGATCTATCTCCGCTATATCTGCTTTAGTCTATAAACAGACATAAGCCTGATGACCACCAATGCTTCCGCTGCTCCCTCTGATTACGACAACCCTCTGGCAGAGTCATATAGACGTGCACTTCTAAAACTAGTTTAGAACGACGCTATACTCACCCTCCTGCCGGGTCTCACAGTCTGGAACAACAGCAATGACAAGTCTGGGTAAACAAGAACCTCCTTGTCACCGTCCTTGAAGCTACCGGAGTACCTCTCGAGGGCCTGAGGTTACCCACCATATCTGCGGAGCGGCCAATGGAATGTCAAACCAGATTGAATCTTTAGGTTCTTATCAAATCTTCAGTAATCGTTTGCGGTTCTGGAATCACTTCCAGTTCTACCATACTCCCACTACTGTTTTCTGAAAAAATCCATTTTTATTAAAACTGTGGCGAGTCAAGAACAATATCACTATTGATCTTCCAGATGGTAGAAAGTCAACCCTCGTCATAGCCCGGGTCAACCCACAAACAACCATTACAGAAACGTGCCTTGAGTTATCCAGAGTCTGGTTTTAAGCATAAGCCGGACAACTCCCCGTATCTTAACAATGTCAAGATATGAACTGTTCTATATCCAATATAGAAACAGAGGCACTGATTTGATTGAACTAGATTCAAATCATGCAGCTGTCTCCAGTGCATGTCAACTAAATGGAAGGAGGCCGATCAGCGTTACTCAACTTAGGAGTACTTCCAATTATGAGTAACATGAAAGAGAAGCAAGTTCTCTTAATCATTACTATCAACTGAATACCATATACAAGTATCTACATCCTCGATCACCTTGAAGAATCCCGATACTTGCAATACTTGGTTCTCTACTTTACTCTTATACCTATAACTTCTCAAAACTTAGACCCTGTGTTTCCGAGAAACACCTGTCTAAGAACTAGAGAAGTCACAAGTAAACAGAATATAGTACGAGGACCAACCCCTCTGTCCAAATGGACACTGGATAATATACAATACTCTGTACAAGTCCCCTGAGTCTAATAACTCATTCACTGTGTGTCGTAGGTTGAAAACTGTACTTATGATTAAGAAGAATTATACCGCTGTTCAATGCTCCTTACCTAACCATCCACTGGTATAGGTAAATGTCATAGACATAATTTCAAAAAAGGTATATCTCACTCTATAAAAATAGACGTACAGATATATCAATTTGAAATTGGTGCACAACAACGGATATTCAAAACCAAATATTTGCCGACCGGCAAACAACCCAGGTGACTTCCTTAAGTATCACCAATTACAACGAATCCCGATATAATGAGGATGGTCACCTAATTCCCAATAACTTACTCCCATTCATCATCTGTAAAACCATACAGATGTGAGAATCAAACCTGGTAAATACATACCCTGGAGCAAGTGTCTAATTGGGAAATCATTTTTCTTTTAACAGTACACAGTGAAACTGAAACATTGAAATGTTTCGATGGGGTATCCCGGTATTCCTAGTAATGCCTCTTCCATTATCCAGATTCACAACTGTAACCGTATAATTCTTTGCCACTTCTCCAAATCCCTTTCTATGTCTTTAGTCATTACCTTCTGTACACCCCTTTAGGCCAAATGGTTTTCTTCCTTCCCTACCATTCGGCACCAGCCTAAGGTTTGGAAGAAGACTATCCAATTTGCGTAATAGGCGTACTATCTCCTAATCCTAGGAGCACTCGCAATACGAGAGAAGGTGAAGATAAAAGACAACCGAATAAACCTTATTCCTATTTCTCTTGAACTAGAATCCATCCCCGAACTGGAACAAGTTCCTTTCGAGTTCGTATATAACCATACGATGGAGTATCCAATAAACTGTGGATCTTCGTAGTGATACGGAGTGTCCTGGAGAAATACAAAGGTGATTTAGGATTGGCGAAGAAATACTTGGTTTGGTCGTGAATAGCAGTCGCAATTTACTTTGCCCTCTTACTATTCCCTTGTTATGTCTTTACTTAATACCTTCTGTACACCATCGTTAGGCTAATTAGTTTTTTTCATTCCCCACCGTTCGGCATCAGCCTAAGGTTTGGAAGAAGACAATCCAATTTGCGTAATAGGTGTACTATCTTCTAAACCAAGGAGTACTCGCAACGTGAGAGAAGGTAAAAAGGAAAAGACAACTGAATAGTCCTAATCGTTTTCTTCAGAACCGGAAACCATCCTCAAATAAATTCCTTCGAGTTCGTATATAACCATACGATGGTTTTGTCCAATGGAAGTGGACGTTCGTAGTAATATGGGGTGTCCTGGAGAAAAGGGTAAAAGTAGGAGTGGCAATGAGGTTTGCAACTCTGACAATCCAAAAGCCAGTGTTAAGAAGGTTCGGTCAACTTGGTCACTGAGTCATAGTCTAGGGTCGGGTCAATGGTCGCTGCCAAAGAGAGAGAGAAAAGAAAACACTCAGCGTTCACTCTAACCTAGATCAGAATGGTTACCAATTTATCTAATCTGGAAACCTCCCACTGTAACGTCAAATTCTTCTCCAAACCTGAAAGAAGAATTAGCCGGGATCACCCGAGGAGTAAACCAACACATCAGTGGGAATCGGGATCCAACTATCATCGCATGATAACGTGATGGAATCCGCTCACTCTATCACACTCCAGAAGGTATGCACATATCTGGAAAGTTTCAGTTTCTTTAGAAACTCCCGATGTAGATTTTTACCCCATGCTCTTATGACCTTGACTTTGACCAACATATCATAAGTCACATGTCAAGTTCTACCTGTCATTCTCCAGGTTAATTTGAACCCACCCGTACAAGCCCTTGACTTTGGCCAACAAGGCTATACGACTGTCCCAAACCAACGCATCTATCTATGCTGCATATGAATACCCAACAGCTACCAAACACTGTGTCTTGACTTTGGCCAACATACACAGCTTGAATACTATTGACTATCCATATGAAAAGACGGAGGGCTACGAATGGTTTCTGGCGAAAACCTTTAACGTAATGAACTTGATATCGTTGAAGGAACTGATAGCTTTTTAAAAATATAGTGACGAAAACCTTTGCTAAAGAGGTCACTCCCGGTAAAAGGATCTCGGTTCTTTCCCCATAGACTGAGGTGCAGGATATTCCAACTGAATACCACGATGCAAAGCAAAAGTAAACGGCTATAGTAAAGTTACTGCCCTGACGCAAACTTTTGTCCAAGGGGTTACTCCCGGTGAAGGGATCTCGGCCCTTGCCTCGTCGACTGAGGAGCAGGATATTCCAACTGAATACCACTGTGCAAAACAAAAGTGAACGCCCTTGCAATAACAACTTTTTGAAAAAGTGTTCCAACAACATCAGAATAGGTTTTTTTAGCTTGCATTGATCCGAATCAACGCAGTCCCATCAATTGATCACACCAATAAAGAACGAAAATAATGATGTACGTATATGCTATCCGCATTCGCCACTGAGTCCCGTCATCACCCGTTAGGTTACTTAACTAACGACAGAGCGGGGACTGGACTAGCGCGGATGCAAAACATATACAACATCTACTAGTATATATATAATATATAATTTTCGCTCAAGGCGTGATAAAATGCAACAGCATAAAAAAATACAGCATCACAAAATAATACAGATATTTGGGATCCCCGGGTTTCACAGAGCCGCTGCTGAAACCCGACGTTCCCCTGGTCGTGTGGATAGCCTGTGCAATGAAATCCTAGACCCCTACGGGCGCGGCAAGTTACCCGCCAAAACCTGAAGTGAGGCAGCCCCTTTCAGCGACGTGAATGGACCACCCAGCACTTCACGGAATCCGGTAACTTGGGCACCCCTCCTGGGTCAGCCTATACCTCCTACGAGTGCGGCGAATAGCCCTGCCAATTCTAGAGTAAAGCCCCTTCCGTCTTAATGCCATGAGATGCAGGCTTGTTGCCCTCTAGAACCCGGCTATCCGTGCACTCCTCCGCGGGGTAATCCTAGTACAGAAAGTAAATTATATATACAACGGGTGCATCGACCTCGACCCGGTCGTGCCCCAAAAGAATAATATACAAACAGGCAGTGACGGCAGTCCACATGTCGGACGCTCGCCCCGCAATATCAAATGTACTTAAAATAAAAACTGTACTAGCATTGCATCCAGGCTATCCCCCACGACCAATCCGCAACATCACAGCAATACACAGAACATCAACGTGAATGTCACGTTCGCAAATCCGTCTAACCGGGGCTATAGTAGTTAGACAGGATTTACCGATTGAGTGACATTCACGGTCGCAGATATAATGTAAATACTGTGAACTAATATGTTTAAAATATCCGATCGATCAAAAATTACCAAAGTGGGCCCCAAACACTACTGTAGCACTCACAGAAAATCTGGGCCCAACAATAATATCCCAAAACCCCTATTTCCAGGTCTAAAGCCCTCTAGAAAAATTTGGCACGCTGAACAATTAAAAGAGCGGCGGAACCGCGGCCCAAGCATGGGTTTGGCCGCGGTTCTGCGGCGATAAGGTGAGATCT
This sequence comes from Agapanthus africanus, assembly GCA_030015575.1. Taxonomy (NCBI): domain Eukaryota; kingdom Viridiplantae; phylum Streptophyta; class Magnoliopsida; order Asparagales; family Amaryllidaceae; genus Agapanthus; species Agapanthus africanus. The sequence continues at coordinate 293,439,162 of JASDDO010000010.1, forward strand.
CGCGACCAAAGTTTCACAGATTGCTTATATTTCCATTCACAGTATTCTGCAACAACTTGAAAAATTTTTGGAGCTAAAAAAAATTCGACAAAAACCAGTGCACTGAAAATACGGTTTTTGCGATTTTTGTTCGATCGGGTTTTAAACAAACTAGAGCAAGCTAGACTAGGTTAATGGCGTCGCTTTGATACCAATGTAAGTCCGCGGCGGCGCCCCGGCCGTCGATCCGATGCCGGAAACGCGGAAACAAGAACTTTGCAAACTAGCAAACTGGCAGCACCGCGCACTTTTCACCCGGATCGGGCCATTAACCTTGCTACTAGCAAACTAAAATACGGGTAGAGAAGTATACCAAGCGATCCGTGTCCTTCGGTCTTCGTCTCCACTGCGATCTCCCGCGGAATCTCCGTCCGTCACGTCCTCGTCGGAAAGGGCACCACGTAGCCGAATACTTTTACGGGCTCCCACCTCTTGACCGAGGCAACTCGGGCGCAAAGTTGGGTAGCCGACGCGTCCAAGATTTACTGTAGGCTAGTGTAGAGTCTGTGTCTCTTTGGGGTTTAGTTGCCATGGAGGATGGAGGAAGATAAGAACTATGGAGAATGAACCCTTTTAGAAAGAAATGGAGCTCTCAATTTTTCAAAGAATGAGATGAGAAAAATCATACACCCAATGAACCTCTCTCTCTCCCACATATAATGTGGTCGGCCTCTCCATCATGAGAATGGAGGAAAAAACAATAATTTTAACCAAGAGAAGAAAATGAAAAGATAATCCAAGATATAAGTCACTCTCATTTCCCATTTCAATCCTTTCACCAAACCATCACAATAAATCCAAGGATGAGACCAATATGGAATCTCATCATGAGGAAGCCACAATCACAATAAACCCCCTCCACAAAATGTTATTTGCAAACTGCAAATAACACCCTCCAACGATAAAGTCCGGCCGTGAAGGAACAAAGAAAAAACCGGCCGGAACGGAATGCAAACTGGCAACTTCAGAAAACTGATCCCGTAATAAATTACTGGAAAACCCCACGACTGCATATACATGCCCGCATTTGTATTCCCACTGAACACAAATGCAAAGAGACAATATCTACACCATCTAATACTAGGATCCGGCTTAAGCCAAAGCCGGCTAGTAAAATCCGTCCGATCACGATCCGTGCAATACCGCACGTATCTGATCGAACCCTGCCATATCTCCATACGGCCTCTACAGCGTTTCGCCCGAAACCTGAGTAACTGTGTGTGGTGGACTCTAAAGACTCATCAATACTATGGCTGTGGATTTAACCACTAGCACGTCAGAGGTATTAGCCATACGTGACGGGCTACCAGCTATTGACCAAAAGGGACGTCGATGAGCGAACTCATCCTGACACCCTACTGAGCCTGTCAGTGACAATATCCGTACAGTCCAGTCCGTTCGTCTATGAGCATCGCATGGCAGGCCTAGGGGTTGGTAAAAGTCAGACCCCTAAAAGCGGTACAAGTTGTTTCGGAGTGTAGCCGAGAACATTCTGAGATACTACTGGAATACCTACCAGCAAATCTCCTGCCTTGGCCAAGGACTTTTCATGTTCTGGCTCTCCTAGACACAGCGTGACCTCACCCCCAATACCGGGAGGGACGAAACCTTGCAGATCCGCTCACTGTCTCCATGTGGCTCGGGACTATACCCAACTAAAACCTGTTTGCACGACTCCTTTGAGCCGTGGTAGGGTAGTAATCAAAGCACAGTGGGAACTCACACGAGACAAATGATGATCTCAGGTCGATGAACTAACCTGTACACATGTCACCAGGGAACTGCTATATGACATCTGGTATAATCCCAACTAGCAGGTTCCCGGCGAATCCTGTCCGGTGTACTCATAAACCAATGAGCACCTGTATACATCTTAGGTGAACCAACTGACACCAGTGGCTTGTGAGACCGGCCACCGCCCCTCGTCGGGGTCTCGACTGTATACACTAGTCTACTCTGGAGTATCGATGCCCTGTCTCGAAACTCCCTCGACTAGGGACCATTTAAGGATGTGCTTATAGACCCCAGCTCTCACGTATATGATCGCCCTCATACTGCTGGTAGTCAAGCAAGAATCCTAGGGGCTCTATCCATGTGTAATAGCGACTCGTAAGGTCACCTAAAGCAGTACACGATGATAAAGATAAACCAGATAGCATACTATCATCTTGAGTAAGACTGTCCTACTGGGACAGGTCCTCCCTTAATCATTGCAATCACGTGCCTGTGATCCAATAATTGACTCTGAGGGCACTATCTCCAACAAACCCTACATTAATTTAAAAAATATCTAGACCAGACTCTAAGGACTGTCGCGCTCAATAAGGATAGAGGATGGTCGTGGGTAATCTATCGCTTATCCGCATTACTTTTGTGGTGTCTAGGCAAGTGTGTCTAAGGCAAGTGGTTACTTAATTCGGACTACTACTTACGTAGTGGACAACCTCCCACTTACCTGGCTACAAGAGTAGTAAAGAGGTGGTAGAGGATTGATCCTACGGCTTGTCCTTTGGAAGTCTAGGAGCGGTCTAGAGACTGGACCTAGGTAACCTTAGTTCTAGGGTTGTTTGTGCATTTTTGTGTGATTTGTCTTAAGTCCCACTTTTTTCAAAACAGACCAATTTTAAAGCACACGCACGCTTCCACTTGCACTAAACCCGCTTAGTGCATGCTTGGCTGGACACGGGATTCTAGTGCCCGTCTTGTCCGCGTTCCTGCTATCGACGCCGAAGTCGGTACTTCTTCATCTTCTTTTCCCCCACCACACACCACGACCGAGATGGATGGTTCTCCATCAGATTATAACACCACGCTGCCACCGCCCGTAGGTGCGCAGAATCCACCGCGCATCTCTCTCCAAGAGAGATGCTATCCTATCCGTGGTCCTCTTCCCACTAGTCTATCTATTCCACCAGCTAATGGGGATAATTTCAAAATTAAACCCCACTACATCAATCTGCTGCCCAAATTTCACGGGCTTGAGTCGGAAGACGCGTACGTTTTCATCACTAAATTCGAAAACGTATGCGCAATGATGGGTACTTCACAATTGACTGTGGATGCTATGCGCTTACGTCTTCTCCCGTTCACTCTGTGCGCCTTGGCAGAAAAATGGCTTTATAATACTGCCGCACACTCTATCACTAACTGGGATGAATTCGTAATTGCATTTCTTAAGAAGTTTTACCTAAACCATAAGACTGCCCATATTAGGAGCGAGATCAACCAGTTCACCCAGCTTCCCAATGAACCATTTTGGAAGTGCTTTGAACGTTTCAAGGATCTGCTTGTCCAATGTCCTCATCATGGAATACAAAGATGGGATTTATGCCGAATTATATATCAGGGCATTAATCCAGCGACAAAGCAGATGCTTGAAACAATGTGTCAATGCAATTTCATGTCCAAAGACGATGAAGTAGCTTGGAAGTATCTGGAAGACCTCGCTGAAAACACTCTGCAGTGGGAAAGCGTAAGACCACCTTCATCTAGGGGAGGTATTCCCCAGCTCGATGTTTCCATCGCAGTGAAAGCCGAAATGGCAGCGATGCAGAAGAAACTCAACGCTATTGAGAACAAATTTTCATCAGTCTCCCTAAATCAGGTCACGCTTCCCAAGACCGTCTGTGGTTGCTGTTCAGATCCTTCACACTTAACGGAAGAATGTCCTATGAATGCATTGTTTCAAACTAATGCTGCTTTTCAGCAGCGACCTAGAAACGATCCTTATTCTTCCACGTACAATCAAGGATGGAGGAATCATCCTAACTTTGCTTGGAACCAAAATCAACCCCAAAATCAAAATCAGTTCCAAAGCAATTATCAAAGACCTCCTCCACAGCAACCACAACCACAAAGTCAGCCCCCCTTTCAGTCACAAAATTTTCAAAATCCGGCCAACACTTCTACACCACAATTGGCCGGTACTGATAACTCTTCACTCGCACAAACTTTGGATTTGTTTATGAAACATTCCATGCAAATGTCGGCTGATATGAAGTCTTCTATTGATACCCTAACGAAAGACTCCGCCTCCCACGGTGAGAGTATTAAATCAATAGAAAACCAAATTGCACAGTTGAACACCGCAATGAGTGCGAGAGAGAAAGGGAAACTCCCATCTCAACCCATATCTAATCCTGGCCACTCACAAAGTTATAATGTGAGTGCCGTTACTACGTTGAGATCGGGAAAAGTGCTGAATAACCGAGTGGGTGAGCAATGTGATGATTTTAGTGACACCAATGATACCTCAGCTTCTTCTTCTTCCCCTAATTCATCTAGTCTCCCACCTTCATCCGAGCGTATTCTCCATTTTCCCCAAGGCTCGAACCCTTCGCCCATTTCCTCGAATCTACCTAAAACGATCCCCACTCCAATTCTGGGATTCACTCCATCCCCACAATTCTCTCCAATGTTGGACCAAACCCTTATTGATAAAGCACCTTATCCAAACAGGTTAAGGGGTAACAGACCAAGTCCACAAACGGAGAAGACTTTGGAAATTTTTAAGCAAGTTAACATAAACATTCCTCTCCTAAATGCTATTCAACAAGTTCCGTCATATGCGAAAATCCTAAAGGACTTATGCACTAGGAAGAGAAAAGTTCAAGTACCTAAAAAAGTTTTCCTTGCGAGTAATGTGAGCACTGCTTTTACACAACAACTACCCAAGAAACGAAAGGACCCCGGAAGTCCTACAATTTCTATTTCTATTGGGGGTAAAAATATCAATCGTGCTCTACTCGATTTAGGTGCTAGTGTTAACTTGCTTCCGTATTCTGTTTATGAGCAATTAGGGATCAGAGAGTTAAAACCGGCACATTGCACTCTTCAGATGGCCGATCGATCTATCACACAACCTAGGGGTGAGCTAGAGGATGTGTTAATCAAAGTCAGGGAATTTATATTCGTTGTGGACTTTATTGTTTTAGATACACAGCCTGTGGCAAACCCACGCAATCAAATCCCGGTGATACTCGGTCGACCCTTCCTAGTAACTTCCAACGCAGTAATCAATTGTAGAAACGACTCTATGACCCTATCCTTTGGAAAGAAGTCAATTGAGCTTAACATTTACAAGTTGGGAAGTGAACCCTCTGAACCCTATGCTCATGTGTGTTTTGTCGAATTAATGGATGTCGACAGCAGCAAATTTGATCAACCTCACGATACCGACTCTTTTCATATGTTGTTGTTTGACCCAACCATGTATTATACATACACGGACTCTTCCACCGAGTTGTCCGGGTCAACATCTAATGTTGATGAGGAACTTTTTATAGAGTCTGACGATCACCCTGTTTTTCCTGATGACATTATTATTCGGGGTATCGATGAAAGCTTTGAGGAAATTTTCGCTGATGTACTCGCATTTTTAAAAGATACGGGTGTTGAGATGAATCAACTCCAAGATAAAGAAATTGAACCTCTACCCCTTCTTCTGGACAATCATGATAATGCGAGTAATCCATCATTACTATCATTGTGTCGTCTCTCCAAATTGAGACGCAATCCTTTTCCATTACACCTCTTATCACCTCCCCACTTCTTAACGTCGAAAGGTGACATGTTCTTCCACCAACCTTGGTGCTTTATTGATAAAATTTTTGAATGGTTGGTGTTGACCTTCGGTCTTTGCAAAGCTTGGCATTGACCAATAATCTTGACCCCCTCGTGTGATTTTAAAAGATTAACATTGTTTAACTCAAGTTTGGGGGGGGTATATTTTGGCTCTTGAAAGAAAATTTTTTTTACAAAATTGTGAGCCAAAAAGAAGTTTGGGGGAGGATTTCACTTGCATTATTTCTTGTCCCCTTTGTCCTCCCAAGTCTACAGGTTTTTGAGCTTAACGGATGACATCAGTGAGGACACTGCTGTAAACAGGTTTGGGGGAGGTTTATGCTTATTTACACATCAATTTGCATCATATTTTGCATAAGCACAACATTTTCAAAAAAATTTAAAATTTTTCTTTTATAATAAAAGAGTAGAAAGTGAAAAATTACATCCAAAAGATAGGAATAGTTTAAGAAAACCAAGAAAATTAGAAGTTTTCTTAAACCAACTGGTAATAAGTAGTTATGAGCTGTTGTCCCAAGGGTTAGTAAGATGAAGGAAGTCACTAATCTGAGGATAAATATAAGTTTGAAAAATAGTTTCTATTCTGGAAGCCAAACATTTAAATGTTGATACCCTACTATATGCACTTACACACGTCTTGAAACTCGGGATTGTTAGTGTATATGCCCTAAAGGCCATTACTGTATCATACTAGTTTGTATATTACTTGATGGAAGCTTGGGATATTCACAGTTGTATATACAATCTTGCTCGAAATGGTAGTATGCTACTTGGTTTGTCTCTGCTTTAATATGTGCATGTGTTTCTTTTAGCATATTGTTGTTATACATATTAGTAGAGCCCTTAGGATCTTTGCTTGATTACCAGTGTTGTGATGGCGCTCACACTCGTGGGAGCTGGGTGATCTATAAGCACATCCTTATACAGGTCCCTAGTCGTTGGACTATCGAGACAGGGCATCGATACTCCGGAGTAGACTAGCGTATGTGTTAGTGTATATGCCCTAGAGGCCATTACTGTATCATACTAGTTTGTATATTACTTAATGGAAGCTTGGGATATTCACCTTGTATAAACAATCTTGCTCAATATAGTAGTATGCTACTTGGTTTGTTTCTACTTCAATGTGTACTTGTGTTTATTTCAGTATATCACTTATACGCATTAGTGGAGCCCTTAGGATCTTTGCTTGATTACCAACGTTGTGATGGCAGTCACACTAGTGGTGGCTGGGTAATCTATAAGCACATCCTTATACAGGTCCCTAGTCGCAGGACTATCGAGACAGGGCATCGATACTCCGGAGTAGACTAGTATATGCGCTTCTCATCCCAGTATAGGAAATGGTCTGTCCCACAGCCATCAGTACGTCGTACTGGAGATAGTATACGGGTGCTCGTTAGGTTACGAGTACACTGGACAGGACTCGTCGGGAACTGACAGGTTGGTATTATACCTATCGTCAGTCATCAGTTCCCAGGTGACATGAGTACAGCTTAGTCCGCTGACTTGACACTGGCACTTCACCTCGAGTGTGTTCCCACTGCATTTTGATCACTACCCTACCACGGCTCAAAGGAGTCGTGCAAACAGGTGGTGGTTGGGTGCAGTCCCGAAGCACTTGGAGGCAGTGCCGGTTAGACAGGATTCGTCTCTCCCGGTATTGGGGGTTGACATCGCGCTGTGTCTAGGAGAGCCATTACGCGAGTAGTCCCTGGCCAGGGCAAGCGAGATATACTGGTAGGTTCCAGTGTTATCTTAGGGTGTTTTGGGCTTCACTCCGACACGACTTGTACCGCTATTGGGGGACTGACGTTTTACCGCCCCCTAGGCCCGACATGCGATGTATCAGACGAACAGACCGGACTGTACGGAGACTGTCACATTCAGACTCAGTAGGAGTACAGATGGGGTTTCACCTCGTCAGCCTTCTTGTCGGCATCTACCTGGGGACCGTAACGCACAGCTAGTGCCGCTTGCGGTCTGTGGTTAAACCCACTGCCAGCGTAGTGTCGAGTCTTTAGAGTCCCACACAGAGGGTATTCGCCTCTGGGCAAAACAGAGTAGAGGTCGCATGGTTTTGCGACAGGGTTCGTTCTCCTCCGCGCACTTGTACACGTTTGGAGTCCGGACGGATATTGCCAGCAGGCTCTGGTTTGAGCCGGATACTGGTATATGTTTTGGGGTTGCTTTTATCTCTCAGTATTCATGTTCCTCGGAACAAGAATGCAGGTGTGTATGCACAGTTATTTGAGGACGAGGAAGATGATTTTCATTAGGGTTTCGGAACGGGTGCGTATGCACAGTTGACAGTCGTCGTTTTCCAAACCCTAATAGATTTATGAAATATCAATTAATAATAGTAATTAAATGAAAATATTGTTATGGTTGATTTTGTTGACTTGTTGACCATGGTTGACTTGTTGACCATGGTTGAATGTTGACCACCATCATGCTTTGAAAGGATTCTCCTTGATTCATGCTTACACTCATTTAATGAAAGTATGATAGTGGTCATTCTAAATACAACCATCAACTATTTCATTTTTGAATTATTATTATTAATTAGATAATTCCTTTTCTTTTAGTCATGGTTGCAAAAGAAAAGAGCTCATTCTTTCATATCCATTCTCTCTCCTCACTTCATCTTCTTCTTCCTCAAGCTCAAGGTGATTCCTTCTCATGTGTTGAGAATCCTTCACCTTGAAAAGAAAACAACCCCCTTGACACTCTCTACTCATTCTAGGATCAAGGTTTAGCAAGCCGGAAACCCTAGTTCACTCAAAGATCGAGGAAGAGCCCAAAGGTAGAACCTTCGAGGTGGATCCATCTTCGACGAAAGAGGGCGACAAGAAGAGAACCATCAACCTCTAAAAGGTTTGAAGAAGAAGGAGTTCAAGTTTAGGTATAACCTTCATCCGAGTAGCTAAGTCTCTTTAGCTTGTATGCTAGTTTAGTTTAGACACGATCCCGACCTTGTTTAGTCTATGTTGCCTCTTGCGATAAAAAATTGTTTTTTTATACCGTTTCCGCATCCCCGTAAGAACCGGGGGTCGCAATATGGACTTACAGTGGTATCAGAGCCTAACTAAACTTAAACTAGCTTGGTAGTGAAGTGTAACGAAGTTCGGAACCGAAAAAGTCACAAAACCGGAAAATTACAAAACCTGAGTTTCTGTTGAATTTTTTTTTGGCTCAAAATGAAAAACGTTATACTTGTAAATTCGTCTCAGGGTTTTGTGAGAACACCCAAGAAAAACGATGCCCTAATTCATTCAAACCGCCGCGGTTCCGCGGCACGAGGTAGGCATGTGCCGCGGAACCGCCGCCGTTTGTTTTCCTCTCTGCATCGTTTTTCGTGCAGTGTTCTTATGGTGGGATTTTGGGATTTTTCTGATATATTATATGTGCCCAGATTTTCCAGAACTGAAATTCACTTTTGGGGTCCTATAATTCCGTATTTTTCCGAACTTCACTGCACTTTGACTATGATGGTTATATCTGTGATGCTTGCATGTATTGAACGTCGGCTAATCGCTATAAGACGATTAGTCGGGGTTATACATGATCTGTGTTTGATATTGGAATGTGTATATGAATGTGTTGGACTGTCGCGGGTGAATAGCCGGGGTGGATGTGAGATGAGCTTTTGTTTTTCTTTCATTCATTCTAAATGTAAATTGATGTAATAATTATTATTTGTTTGGCCGCACAACCGGGTCGGGGTTGTAGCCGTCATTGTATAATTCTTTTTACTGTTTTTGCTCCTAGGATAGACCCATGGAGGGGTGCACAAACTGCCGGGTACTTGGCGGGTAGTTTGCCGCACCCGTAGGGGTCTTGGGTGGGGTATTTGGCTATTCACCGCGACCGTGTTATCCGCTTTTCGTTTCAGGCTCGAAAGGATTGCGGATTGCTAGTATATCCAATGTATTCATCTGTGATCTGTAATGTCTATCATTGCTTTCTATTTAGGCGTTGCTTATGTTTTACAGCCGCGCTAGCCCAGCCCCCGCTCTGTCGTTAGTTAAGTAACCTAACGAGTGATGACGGGACCCCGTGGCGAATGCGAATGGCATAAGCGTACGTCATATTTTGGTTGTTTTCTGCAATGGTAGGATTTAAATGATGGGACGCATTAAAAGTACTAATGCAAGAATATCATGCATTAAAAGAACTAATGCAAGATAATAAACCAAGCTAAAGTCGTTGGAACACTTTCGAAAAACCACTCGGTTCTTTTCAAAACTAACTTTTAAATGCGGAGCTTGAGCCACTCCTTCTAAAAGCTATCTCGTTCCATCGATTATATCAAGTTCACTACGTTCACGGTTTCGCCAAAACCATTCGTAACCCTCCGTCGTTTCACATGAATAGTCAATAGTATTCAAGCTGTGTTTGTTGGCCAAAGTCAAGGCATAGTGATTGGTAGCTATTGGGTATTCATGTGCAGCATAGATAGATGCGTTGGTTTGGAACAGTCGTACTGCCTTGTTGGCCAAAGTCAAGGGTAGATACGGGTGGATTCAAATTAACCTGGAGAACGACGGGTAGAACTTGACATGTGACTTATGATTTGTTGGCCAAAGTCAAGGTCATAAGAGCATGGGGCAAAAATCCACATCGGGAGTTTCATAAGTACTGAAACTTGCTGGATTTGCATACCATTTGGAGTGTGGTGATTCTGGTAGGATTCCTTCAGTTTCGTCACACGATGATATTTGGATCCCGATCCTACTGTGAGTATATGCTACTCCTCGGGAAATTTCTCACTAGACGATCAATGCTATAAACCTAGTAGGTGCCTAGAAAGGTGTTAGCGGGGCTACGCCCCCAGGGAAAAGAGGTTATTTAATTAAGGAACTTCGCGAAAGCGTTGGAAAACCTCCCTCGAAGTACCGACACTGGCCTGGCTGAACGGTTAAGCAAGTATTGCACGGTGGGATTGATCCCGGCTAATTCTTCCTTTGTGGTTTGAGGAGGGATTCGAGAGACAGTGGGAGCCATCCTGTTTAGACAATTTAAAAACCATTCTAAACTTGCAAGAGCATCGTGCTAAAGTGTTCCTTCTCTCCCCCCTGCAGCGACCAAATCGAAATGACTGGACTTAAGTTGATTCTAGATAAAAACATATTGACAGGGCCAAACTACAAAGATTGGCTCAGGAATGTCAAGTTGGCAATCACTTACGACAAGCTGGGGTATCTTCTTACCACCAAAGCTCCCCCCGTCCCAGGTCCCACCTCCAGCGTCGCGGATAAGGAAATCCGTAAGACTTGGGAGATTGACAGCGCGAAGGCCAGGTGCCTCGTACTTGCCTCGATGGACAACGAACATCAGAGGAGGCACGAGAATATGGATTTGGAATCCATATTTCTTCATACAAAAGAACTGTATGGAGAGCAGTCTCGTATCGCAAGATACGAAGTGTCGAAGAAGTTGTTTTCGACAAAATTGGCCGTCGGATCATCGGTAGCAGACCACGTGCTTAAGATGATTGGCTACACTGAGGAGCTCGCGGAACTTGGGACCACGTTGGACAGTGAACTCTATACGGATATAATTCTCCAGTCCCTTCCATCCACTTACGCCCAGTTCATACTGAATTTCAACTTGCAAGAAAAGGAAGTTGAACTTTCAGAACTCCTCAACATGCTGAGGAGCGCAGAGGGCACCCTACAGAAGGGTAGGGAAACACCCGCTTTGTTTGTAGGAGGATCTTCTTCCTCTAGGTCCAAGGCGAAAGCCAAGGGAAAGAGGAGGAAAGCCCCCGCCAAACCAAGAGGCGGTGTTAGTAAAGTGGGTACGAAGGGAAAAGAATTGGCAACAAAGATTGCGGGGAAGCTTGTGGGTAAGGAAGAATGCTTCTATTGTCATAAGAGTGGACACTGGAAGAAAGATTGCAGGGCTTGGAAGGCCAAGACACAGGAACTGAAGCAGGTTGCGGCTTCAGCTTCAGGTGTGTATGTTATTGAAAACTGTCTTTCTATAAACTCTACTTCCTGGGTATTGGATACCGGATCAGGATCTCATATCTGTAATTCATTGCAGGCGTTGAGAAATCGTAGGTTTTTGAAGGAAGGTGACATGACCCTCAGAGTTGCAAACGGAGCTAGCATGGATGCTAAAGCCGTGGGGGACTATCACCTGGGAATGTCAGATGGGCATGTTTTGGTTTTTTGTAATTGCTTTTTTGTACCCAACGCAACTTGTAATATCATTTCTGTATCTTTGGTTTCTAAAGAAGGTTATGAATTTGCGTTTGTAAGTAATGTTGTAAACATTCACCTTAATCAAGTTCTGATTGGGTCAGGTACACTGAGCAATGGTATATACGTATTGTGTTAGTGTATATGCCCTAGAGGCCATTACTGTATCATACTAGTTTGTATATTACTTAATGGAAGCTTGGGATATTCACAGTTGTATATACAATCTTGCTCGAAATGGTAGTATGCTACTTGGTTTGTCTCTGCTTTAATATGTGCATGTGTTTCTTTTAGCATATTGCAGGTATACATATTAGTAGAGCCCTTAGGATCTTTGCTTGATTACCAGCGTTGTGATGGCGCTCGCACTCGTGGGAGCTGGGTAATCTATAAGCACATCCTTATACTGGTCCCTGGTCGTTGGACTATCGAGACAGGGCATCGATACTCCGGAGTAGACTAGCGTATGCGCTTCTCATCCCAGTGTGGGAGACGGTCTGTCCCACAGCCGTTAGTACGTCGTACTTGGGATAGTATGCGGGTGCTCGTTAGGTTACGAGTACACTGGACAGGACTCGTCGGGAACTGTTGGTTGGTAATATACCTATCGTCAGTTATCAGTTCCCTGGTGACATGAGTACAGCTTAGTCCGCTGACTTGACACTATCACTTCGCCTCGAGTGTGTTCCCACTGCACTTTGATTACTACCCTACCACGGCTCAGAGGAGTCGTGCAAACAGGTAGTTTTTGGGTGCAGTCCCGAAGCACTTGGAGGCAGTGACGGTTAGACAGGATTCGTCTCTCCCGGTATTGGGGGTTGACATCGCGCTGTGTCTAGGAGAGCCATTACACGAGTAGTCCCTGGCCAGGGCAAGCGAGATATACTGGTAGGTTTCCAGTGTTATCTCAGGGTGTTCTGGGCTACACTCCGACACGACTTGTACCGCTATTAGGGGACTGACGTTCACCGCCCCCCTAGGCCCGCCATGCGATGTATCAGACGAACAGACCGGACTGTACGGAGATTGTCACATACAGGCTCAGTAGGAGTGCAGATGGGGTTCACCTCGTCAGTCTTCTTATCGACATCTACCTGGGGACCGTTACGTACAGCTAGTGCCGCTTGCGGTCTGTGGTTAAACCCACTGCCAGCGTAGTGTCGAGTCTTTAGAGTCCCACACAGAGAGCTATTCGCCTTTAGGCAAAACGAGTAGAGGTCGCATGGTTTTGCGACAGGGTTCGTTCGCATCCGCGCACTTGTGCACGGTTGCTGTCCGGACAGTTTATACTAGCGGGCTTTGGTTTAAGCCGGATCCTAGTATATGATTTGAGATTGGTTTTTCTCATTGTGTTCGTGTTCCTCGGATCACGAATGCGGGTGCGTATGCACAGTTGCTTGAGATTGAGGGAGAGGACCTTGTTTAGGGTTAATGACTTTTGTCATTTTATTAACCCTATTGTTTTTGTGTGTATTATTGTTAATTGATAATTAGCTTAATTATTGTGCATGGTTGTTGTTGTTGACACTTTGACTTTGTTGACTTGTTGACCAAGTTGACAATTTGACCATGATCATTTCATTTGGAAGATGCTCTTTGATTCTTGCAATTAGCATTAATAATGAAATGATAATGGTCACCTCATGATTTACCATGACAATTTTCAAGCTAATTATACAATTAAAATAACTCACACATATTAGTGAGAATGGCTCACTAATTGATCATTCTATCATATCTTTTCTCTCTCTTGCTCATCCTCTCCCTCAAGCTCTCTCCCTCTCATGTGTTGAGAAACAAAAAGCTTGAGAAAAACCTTCACTTGATCTTCTCTACTCACTTCTAGGGTTCAAGTCTTAGCATTTCTTGCACTCTAGTTACTCCTAGCTTGGAGTTGAAGCTTAAGGTGGTGGCTTTCAAGTGGATCTTTCTTTGACGGAAGAAGACTAGCAAGGTGAGGCCCTTCTACCATTCCGACGAGCAAGGAGAGAAGGACTAAAGACCAAAGGTATAACCTTTCCATCACTTAGCTACTTTGTAGTTCGGGTTAGCTAGTTTTAGTTTAGCAAAGATCCTCACAAGCTTGGTCCATGTTGCCTAAGTCATTAAAAATTCGTTTTTTATTATGTTTTCCGCCTCCCCGTAAGTACCGGGGTGGGCAACACGGACTTACAGTGGTATCAGAGCCAGGTTAAACTCAAACTAGCTAAGTAGTGAAGTGTAACGAAGTTTCGAAACCGAAAATCCAAAAACCGAACTTTGAAAAACCCTAGTTTCTGTTGAAATTTTTCCTGCTCAAAACAGAAAACTTTATATTTGTAAATTCATCTCAGGGTTTTTTAAAAACACTCAAGAAAAACGAGACAGAGAATCATCCAAACCGCCGCGTTTCCGCCGCACGAGGTAGGCTCGTGCCGCGGAAGCGCCGCGGTTTGATGACGTCACTGCATCGTTTTTCGTGCAGTGTCTTTCTGTATTGTTTTTGGGATTTTTAAGATATATATTATATGCCCAGATTTTCCAGAACTAAAATTTGCTTTTGCGGGCCTATAAATCCGTATTTTTTTCGGAACTTCACTACGCTTTAACTACATCGGTTATATCTGTAATGCTTGCATGTATTAAATGTCGGCTAATCGCTATAAGACGATTAGTCGGGGTTATACATGATCTGTGATTGTTGTTGTTGGTTTGTGGATATGAATGGATTGGATTGTCGCGGGTGAATGGCCGGGGTTGGATGTGAGATGAGCGTTGTTTTTCTTTCATTCATTTGTAACATGTAAATTGATGTAATAATATTCTTTGTATGGTCGCACAACCGGGTCGGGGTTGTAGCCGTCATTGTATTATTCTTTTTACTGTTTTTGCTCCTAGGATAGACCCATGGAGGGGGTGCACAAACTACCGGGTACTCGAAGTGCCGAGTGGCCTACTCACGGTGGTGAGGGAGGTTGCTTCGCTTCGGGTGCTTGGCGGGTAGTTTGCCGCACCCGTAGGGGTCTTGGGTGGGATATTGGCTATTCACCGCGACCGTGTAATCCGCTTTGCGTTGCAGGCTCGAACGCATTGCGGATTCCTAGTATATCCAGTGTATTCATCTGTGATCTGTAATGTCTATCATTGCTGTATATATATATATAAATAACTATTTAGGCGTTGCTTATGTTTTACAGCCGCGCTAGCCCAGCCCCCGCTCTGTCGTTAGTTAAGTAACCTAACGGGTGATGACGGGGCCCCGTGGCGAATGCGAATGGCATAAGCGTACGTCATATTTTGGTTGTTTTCTGCAATGGTAGGATTAAATGATGGGACGCATTAAAAGAACTAATGCAAGAAATAAACCAAGTAAAAGTCGATTGGAACACTTTGAAAACCACTCGGTTCTTTTCAAAACTAAACTTTTAAACGCGGAGCTTGAACCACTCCTTTTAAAAGCTATCTCGTTCCATCGATTATATCAAGTTCACTACGTTCACGGTTTCGCCAAAACCATCCGTAGCCCTCCGTCGTTTCATATGAATATTCAACAGTATTCAAGCTGTGTTTGTTGGCCTTAGTCAAGGCACAGTGTTTGGTAGCTGGTGGGTATTCATATGTTGCATAGATAGAATGCGTTGGTTTGAGACAGTCGTATTGCCTTGTTGGCCATAGTCAAGGGTGGATACGGGTGGGTTCAAATTAACCTGAATAACGACGGGTAGAACTTGACATGTGACTTATGATTTGTTGGCCTTAGTCAAGGTCATAAGAGCATGGGGCAAAAATACACATCGGGAGTTTCATAAGTACTGAAACTTGCTAGTGTTGCATACCATTTGGAGTGTGATGATTCTGGTAGGATTCCTTCGGTTTTATCACGCGATGATATTTGGATCCCGATCCTACTGTGAGTATATGCTACTCCCCGAGAAAACTCTCACTTAACGATCAATGCTATAAACCTAGTAGGTGCCTAGAAAGGTGTTAGCGGGGCTACGCCCACAGGGAAAAGAGGTTACTTAATTAAGGAACTTCGCGAAAGCGTTGGAAAACCTCCCTCGAAGTACCGACACTGGCCTGGCTGAACGGTTAAGCAAGTATTGTACGGTGAGAATGATCCCGGCTAATCCTTTTCTTTACGGTTTGAGAAGGGATTCGAGAAACAGTGGGAGCCATCCAGTTTAGACAAACTAAAAACCACTCTAAACTTGCAAGAGCATCATGCTAAAGTGTTTCTTTTCTCTCTCCTAATTGCAGCGACCATTCAACATGACCGGACTTAAGTTACTGTTAGATAAAAATAAATTGACAGGGCCAAACTACAAAGATTGGCTCAGGAATGTCAAGATTGCAATCACCTATGACAAGCTGGGGTATCTTCTTACCACCAAAGCTCCCCCTGTCCCTGGTCCAACTTCCAGTATCGCGGATAAGGAAATCCGCAAGACTTGGGAGATTGATAGCGCGAAGGCCAAGTGCCTCCTGCTTGCCTCGATGGACAACGAACATCAGAGGAGGCATGAGAATATGGACATGGAATCCATATTGCTCCATACAAAAGAACTGTATGGAGAGCAATCACGTATCGCGAGATACGAAGCTTCGAAAAAGTTATTTTCGACAAGAATGGCCATCGGATCATCAGTAGCCGAGCATGTGCTAAAGATGATCGGTTACATTGAGGAGCTCGCTGACCTAGGGATCACATTGGAGAGTGAGCTATATACGGATATAGTTCTCCAGTCCCTTCCTTCCACTTACGCCCAGTTCATACTGAACTTCAACCTACAAGAAAAGGAGGTTGAACTTTCAGAGCTCCTCAACATGCTGAGGAGCGCAGAGGGCACCCTACAGAAAGGTAGGGAGACATCCACTTTGTTTGTAGGAGGATCTTCCTCTTCTAGGTCCAAGGCGAAAGCCAAGGGCAAGAAGAAGAAAGCCCCCGCCAAACCAAGAGGCGGTGTCGGTAAAGTGGATACGAAGGGAAAGGGTAAAGCAACAAAGGTAGCGGGGAAGCTTGTGGATAAGGAGGAATGCTACTTTTGTCATAAGAAAGGACACTGGAAGAGTGATTGCAGGGCCTGGAAGGCCAGAACACAGGAATTGAAGCAGGTTGCAGCTTCAGCTTCAGGTGTGTATGTTATTGAAAACTGTCTATCAATAAACTCTGCATCCTGGGTATTGGATACCGGATCAGGATCTCATATCTGTAATTCTTTACAGGCGTTGAGAAAGCGTAGAGTTTTGAAGGCAGGTGACATGACCCTCAGAGTTGCGAACGGTGCTAGCATGGATGCAGAGGCCGTGGGGGACTATCACCTGGGACTATCAGATGGACACTTTTTGGTTTTGCGTAGTTGTTATTATGTACCAAATGCAACCTGTAATATCATTTCTGTATCTTTATTATCTAAAGAAGGTTATGAATTTGCATTTGTAAGTAATGTAGTGAACATTCACCTTAATCAAATGTTGATTGGGTCAGGTACATTAAACAACGGTATTTACGTTTTAAACCAACCACAGGTTTTCAATATCCAGAATACACACAAAAGAAAGTCTCCAGATATTAATCAGGCTTTCTTATGGCATTGTAGACTGGGTCACATCAATGAGACACGGTTGACTAAGTTACATAAAGAAGGATACTTGGATCCGTTCGAGTATCAGTCTTATGCCACTTGTGAATCTTGTCTCATGGGAAAGATGACAAAGGCTCCGTTCACTGGACACGGAGAAAGAGCGAGCGAGCTCTTGGGACTCGTACACAGCGACGTGTGCGGTCCAATGTCTACACATGCGCGAAGCGGTTACTCTTACTTCATTACTTTTACGGATGATTTTTCAAGGTACGGTTATGTCTTCTTAATGAAACATAAGTCCGAGGCCTTTGAAAAGTTCCAGGAATATAAGAATGAAGTGGAGAAACAGACCGGCAAAAGTATCAAGATTCTAAGATCGGATCGAGGTGGAGAATACTTAAGTGCCGAGTTCCTGAATTATTTAAAAGAGAATGGAATTCTCTCTCAGCTTACTCTTCCATACACTCCGCAACATAACGGTGTATCGGAGAGAAGGAACTGAACCCTATTGGATATGGTACGGTCCATGATGAGTAAGGCTGAGTTACCGCGATCTTTCTGGGGTTATGCACTGGAAACAGCTGCACATCTCTTGAACCAAGTTCCTACTAAAACAGTGCCTACCACACCATATCAGATGTGGAGTGGGAAGAAACCCTGTCTTAAATCCTTTAAGACATGGGGATGTCCAGCTTTTGTAAAAAAGCAGCATGCGGACAAGCTCGAGGCACGCTCAGTACAGTGCAAGTTTGTGGGATACCCAAAGAACTCCAAGGGGTATCTCTTCTATTACGCAGAGGAGCAAAAAGTCCTTGTTTCTCGTCATGCCCGCTTCTTGGAAACTGAGTTTTTAGAAAATCAGATAAGCGGGAGCGCAGTAGAACTGGAAGAAATTCCAGAACCACAAACCATTACTGAAAGCTTAGAGGAACCAGAAGGTTCGAAAGAACAGGACATTCCCATGCCACTCCGCAGGAGTAGTAGGCAGTCTCATCCGCCCGAGAGGTACTACGGTTTTCTCATTGACGGGGATAGAGAAGACTGCATCCTAGATTGTGATGAGCCTACTAGCTTCCAGCAAGCCATTCAGAGCGTCGACTCGGTAAAATGGCTGGATGCAATGCGGACCGAGATGGAGTCCATGTACACCAACAAAGTATGGACGTTGGACATTGCTCCAGACGGGGTAAAACCCGTAGGATGCAAGTGGATCTTCAAAAGGAAGATTGGTGTAGATGGACAGGTTGAGACCTATAAAGCTAGACTGGTAGCAAAGGGCTTTCGTCAGCGACCTGGTTTGGACTATGACGAAACCTTTTCTCCAGTAGCTATGCTGAAATCCATTCGGATCCTTCTTGCCATCGCTGCTTTCCACGATTATGAGATTTGGCAGATGGACGTAAAGACAGCTTTTCTAAATGGTCATTTAGAGGAGTGTGTCTATATGGACCAGCCAGAGGGTTTCATTCAGGGTGGGAGCAGCGGAAAGGTGTGCAAGTTGCTCAAGTCCATTTATGGACTCAAGCAGGCATCGCGGAGTTGGAACATCTGCTTTGATGAGACGGTCAAAGAATTTGGCTTTATCAAAAATCCAGATGAACCATGCATCTATTGTAGATTTGTAGCGAGAACTGTGGTATTCCTCGTTTTATACGTGGATGACATTCTCTTAATAGGAAATGACATTCCTATGCTACAATCTGTCAAGGGGTTCTTGTCACACAGGTTCTCCATGAAAGACCTGGGTGATGCCTCTTACATTCTGGGTATCCGGATCTACCGTGACAGATCCAAGAGGATATTAGGACTCTCGCAGTCCAGGTACATCGACACCATACTGAAGAGATTCAGTATGGAAGATTCCAAGCGCGGTAATCTACCGGCTTGTCACGGGATCACTCTCTCCAAAGAGATGTCTCCCAAGACTGACTTGGAGAGGGATCGCATGTCTATTATACCCTACGCTTCTGCGGTAGGCTCTATAATGTATGCGATGTTGTGTACCAGACCGGATGTGGCTTATGCACTGAGTGTGGTAAGCAGGTATCAGTCAAACCCAGGGGAGAAACATTGGATAGCAGTAAAGAACATTCTCAAGTACCTGAGAAGGACTAAGGAGATGTTCTTGGTGTATGGCGGAAAAGACCTGCAGATTGAGGCCTTTGCTGACTCCAGCTTCCAGAGTGACAAGGATGATTCCAAGTCCATGTCGGGTTTTGTCTTTACCCTCAATGGAGGGGCGGTGTGTTGGAAGAGCTCCAAACAGGAAACCGTTGCTGACTCGACTATGGAAGCGGAATACATCGCTGCATCTGATGCCGCAAAAGAAGCTGTCTGGATGAGGAAGTTCTTGAAAGAACTTCAGGTGGTTCCGTCCATTGTTAACCCAATACCTCTGTATTGCGACAACAACGGGGCTATAGCTTTAGCGAAGGAACCCAGGTCCCATCAGAAATCCAGACACATCTTAAGGCGGTATCACCTGATCAGGGAGATCGTAGATCGCCAGGAGATCGAGGTCCGGAGAGTTGCATCAGAGGATAACACAGCAGATCCATTCACCAAGGCCTTGCCCCAGACTCAGTTCGAGCGGCTGATCGAGATGTTAGGTCTTCGATACGCCAGTACATGGCCTTAGTGCAAGTGGGAGATTGTTAGTGTATATGCCCTAGAGGCCATTACTGTATCATACTAGTTTGTATATTACTTAATGGAAGCTTGGGATATTCACAGTTGTATATACAATCTTGCTCGAAATGGTAGTATGCTACTTGGTTTGTCTCTGCTTTAATATGTGCATGTGTTTCTTTTAGCATATTGCAGGTATACATATTAGTAGAGCCCTTAGGATCTTTGCTTGATTACCAGCGTTGTGATGGCGCTCGCACTCGTGGGAGCTGGGTAATCTATAAGCACATCCTTATACTGGTCCCTGGTCGTTGGACTATCGAGACAGGGCATCGATACTCCGGAGTAGACTAGCGTATGCGCTTCTCATCCCAGTATGGGAGACGGTCTGTCCCACAGCCGTTAGTACGTCGTACTTGGGATAGTATGCGGGTGCTCGTTAGGTTACGAGTACACTGGACAGGACTCGTCGGGAACTGTTGGTTGGTAATATACCTATCGTCAGTTATCAGTTCCCTGGTGACATGAGTACAGCTTAGTCCGCTGACTTGACACTATCACTTCGCCTCGAGTGTGTTCCCACTGCACTTTGATTACTACCCTACCACGGCTCAGAGGAGTCGTGCAAACAGGTAGTTTTTGGGTGCAGTCCCGAAGCACTTGGAGGCAGTGACGGTTAGACAGGATTCGTCTCTCCCGGTATTGGGGGTTGACATCGCGCTGTGTCTAGGAGAGCCATTACATGAGTAGTCCCTGGCCAGGGCAAGCGAGATATACTGGTAGGTTTCCAGTGTTATCTCAGGGTGTTCTGGGCTACACTCCGACACGACTTGTACCGCTATTAGGGGACTGACGTTCACCGCCCCCCCTAGGCCCGCCATGCGATGTATCAGACGAACAGACCGGACTGTACGGAGATTGTCACATACAGGCTCAGTAGGAGTGCAGATGGGGTTCACCTCGTCAGTCTTCTTATCGACATCTACCTGGGGACCGTTACGTACAGCTAGTGCCGCTTGCGGTCTGTGGTTAAACCCACTGCCAGCGTAGTGTCGAGTCTTTAGAGTCCCACACAGAGAGCTATTCGCCTTTAGGCAAAACGAGTAGAGGTCGCATGGTTTTGCGACAGGGTTCGTTCGCATCCGCGCACTTGTGCACGGTTGCTGTCCGGACAGTTTATACTAGCGGGCTTTGGTTTAAGCCGGATCCTAGTATATGATTTGAGATTGGTTTTTCTCATTGTGTTCGTGTTCCTCGGATCACGAATGCGGGTGCGTATGCACAGTTGCTTGAGATTGAGGGAGAGGACCTTGTTTAGGGTTAATGACTTTTGTCATTTTATTAACCCTATTGTTTTTGTGTGTATTATTGTTAATTGATAATTAGCTTAATTATTGTGCATGGTTGTTGTTGTTGACACTTTGACTTTGTTGACTTGTTGACCAAGTTGACAATTTGACCATGATCATTTCATTTGGAAGATGCTCTTTGATTCTTGCAATTAGCATTAATAATGAAATGATAATGGTCACCTCATGATTTACCATGACAATTTTCAAGCTAATTATACAATTAAAATAACTCACACATATTAGTGAGAATGGCTCACTAATTGATCATTCTATCATATCTTTTCTCTCTCTTGCTCATCCTCTCCCTCAAGCTCTCTCCCTCTCATGTGTTGAGAAACAAAAAGCTTGAGAAAAACCTTCACTTGATCTTCTCTACTCACTTCTAGGGTTCAAGTCTTAGCATTTCTTGCACTCTAGTTACTCCTAGCTTGGAGTTGAAGCTTAAGGTGGTGGCTTTCAAGTGGATCTTTCTTTGACGGAAGAAGACTAGCAAGGTGAGGCCCTTCTACCATTCCGACGAGCAAGGAGAGAAGGACTAAAGACCAAAGGTATAACCTTTCCATCACTTAGCTACTTTGTAGTTCGGGTTAGCTAGTTTTAGTTTAGCAAAGATCCTCACAAGCTTGGTCCATGTTGCCTAAGTCATTAAAAATTCGTTTTTTATTATGTTTTCCGCCTCCCCGTAAGTACCGGGGTGGGCAACACGGACTTACATATTGAACCAACCACAGATTTTCAATGTCCAGAATACACACAAAAGAAAGTCTCCAGATATCAATCAGGCTTTCTTATGGCATTGTAGACTGGGTCACATCAATGAGACACGGTTGACTAAGTTACATAAAGAAGGATACTTGGATCTGTTCGAGTATCAGTCTTATGCCACTTGTGAATCTTGTCTCATGGGAAAGATGACAAAGACTCCGTTCACTGGACACGGAGAAAGAGCGAGCGAGCTCTTGGGACTCGTACACAGCGACGTGTGCGGTCCAATGTCTACACATGCGCGAAGCGGTTACTCTTACTTCATTACTTTTACGGATGATTTCTCAAGGTACGGTTATGTCTTCTTAATGAAACATAAGTCCGAAGCCTTTGAAAAATTCCAGGAATATAAGAATGAAGTAGAGAAACAGACCGGCAAAAGTATCAAGATTCTAAGATCGGATCGAGGTGGAGAATACTTAAGTGCCGAGTTCCTGAATTATTTAAAAGAGAACGGAATTCTCTCTCAGCTTACTCCTCCATACACTCCGCAACACAACGGTGTATCGGAGAGACGGAACCGAACCCTATTGGATATGGTACGGTCCATGATGAGCAACGCTGAGTTACCGCGATCATTCTGGGGGTATGCGCTAGAATCAGCTGCGTACCTTTTGAACCGAGTTCCTACTGAGACTGTGCCTACCACACCATATGAAATGTGGAGTGGGAAGAGACCCTATCTTAAGCACATTAAGACATGGGGATGTCCAGCTTTTGTTAAAAAGCAGCATGCGGACAAGCTCGAGGCACGCTCAGTACAGTGTAAGTTCGTGGGATATCCAAAGAATTCCAAAGGATATTTCTTCTACTGTGAAGAGGAACAAAAAGTTCTTGTTTCTCGTCATGCCTACTTCTTGGAAACTGAGTTTTTGGAAAACCAGATAAGTGGGAGCACAGTAGAACTGGAAGAAATTCCAGAACCACGAGCTATTACTGAAAGCTTGGAGGAACCAGAGGGTTCAAAAGAACAGGACATTCCTACGCCGCTCCGCAGGAGTAGTAGGCAGTCTCATCCGCCCGAGAGATACTACGGTTTTCTCATAGACGGGGATCGAGAGGATTGCATCATAGATTATGATGAGCTTACTAGCTTCCAGCAGGCCGTTCAGAGCGTTGACTCGGTAAAATGGCTGGATGCAATGCGGACCGAAATGGAGTCCATGTACACCAACAAAGTATGGACGTTGGACATTGCTCCAGACGGGGTAAAACCCGTAGGATGCAAGTGGATCTTCAAAAGGAAGATTGGTGTAGATGGACAGGTTGAGACCTATAAAGCTAGACTTGTAGCAAAGGGTTTCCGTCAAAGACCTGGCTTGGACTATGACGAAACCTTTTCTCCAGTGGCTATGCTGAAATCCATTCGGATCCTTCTTGCCATTGCTGCCTTCCACGATTATGAGATTTGGCAGATGGACGTAAAGACCGCTTTTCTAAATGGAAATTTAGAGGAGTGTGTCTATATGGATCAGCCAGAGGGTTTCATTCAGAGTGGGAGCAGCGGAAAGGTGTGCAAGTTGCTTAAGTCCATCTATGGACTAAAGCAGGCATCGCGGAGTTGGAACATCTGTTTTGATGAGACGGTCAAGGAATTTGACTTTATCAAAAATCCAGATGAACCATGCATCTATAGTAGATTTGTAGCGAGAACTGTAGTATTCCTCGTTTTATACGTGGATGACATTCTCTTAATAGGAAATGACATTCCTATGCTACAATCTGTCAAGGGGTTCTTGTCACACAGGTTCTCTATGAAAGACCTGGGTGATGCCTCATACATCCTGGGGATCCGGATCCATCGTGATAGATCCAAGAGGATATTAGGACTTTCTCAGTCCAGGTACATCGACACCATAGTGAAGAGATTCAGTATGGAAGATTCCAAGCGCGGTAACCTACCGGCTTGTCACGGGATCACCCTCTCTAAAGAGATGTCTCCCAAGACTGATTTGGAGAGGGATCGCATGTCTATTATACCCTACGCTTCTGCGGTAGGCTCTATAATGTATGCGATGTTGTGTACCAGACCGGATGTAGCTTATGCACTGAGTGTGGTAAGCCGGTATCAGTCAAACCTTGGGGAGAAACACTGGATAGCGGTAAAGAACATTCTCAAGTACCTGAGAAGGACTAAGGAGATGTTCTTGGTGTATGGCGGAAAAGACCTCCAGATCGAGGCCTTTGCTGACTCCAGCTTCCAGAGTGACAAGGATGATTCCAAGTCCATGTCGGGTTTTGTCTTCACCCTCAATGGAGGGGCGGTATGTTGGAAGAGCTCCAAACAGGAAACCGTTGCAGACTCGACTATGGAAGCGGAATACATTGTTGCATCTGATGCCGCAAAAGAAGCTGTCTGGATAAGGAAGTTCTTAAAAGAACTTCAGGTGGTTCCGTCCATTGTTGACCCAATACCTCTGTATTGCGAAAACAATGGGGCTATAGCTTTAGCGAAGGAACCCAGGTCCCATCAGAGATCCAGGCACATCTTGAGGCGGTATCACCTGATCAGGGAGATCGTGGATCGCAAGGAGATCGAGGTTCGGAGGGTTGCTTCAGAAGAGAACACTGCAGATCCATTCACCAAGGCCCTACCCCAGACTCAGTTCGAGCGGCTGATTGAGATGATAGGTCTTTGATACGCCAGTACATGGCCTTAGTGCAAGTGGGAGATTGTTAGTGTATATGCCCTAGAGGCCATTACTGTATCATACTAGTTTGTATATTACTTAATGGAAGCTTGGGATATTCACCTTGTATAAACAATCTTGCTCAATATAGTAGTATGCTACTTGGTTTGTTTCTACTTCAATGTGTACTTGTGTTTATTTCAGTATATCACTTATACGCATTAGTGGAGCCCTTAGGATCTTTGCTTGATTACCAGCGTTGTGATGGCAGTCACACTAGTGGGGGCTGGGTATTCTATAAGCACATCCTTATACAGGTCCCTAGTCGCAGGACTATCGAGACAGGGCATCGATACTCCGGAGTAGACTAGCGTATGCGCTTCTCATCCCAGTGTGGGAAATGGTCTGTCCCACAGCCATCAGTACGTCGTACTGGAGATAGTATACGGGTGCTCGTTAGGTTACGAGTACACTGGACAGGACTCGTCGGGAACTGACAGGTTGGTATTATACCTATCGTTAGTCATCAGTTCCCAGGTGACATGAGTACAGCTTAGTCCGCTGACTTGACACTGGCACTTCACCTCGAGTGTGTTCCCACTGCATTTTGATCACTACCCTACCACGGCTCAAAGGAGTCGTGCAAACAGGTGGTGGTTGGGTGCAGTCCCGAAGCACTTGGAGGCAGTGCCGGTTAGACAGGATTCGTCTCTCCCGGTATTGGGGGTTGACATCGCGCTGTGTCTAGGAGAGCCATTACGCGAGTAGTCCCTGGCCAGGGCAAGCGAGATATACTGGTAGGTTCCAGTGTTATCTCAGGGTGTTTTGGGCTTCACTCCGACACGACTTGTACCGCTATTGGGGGACTGACGTTTAACCGCCCCCTAGGCCCGACATGCGATGTATCAGACGAACAGACCGGACTGTACGGAGACTGTCACATTCAGACTCAGTAGGAGTACAGATGGGGTTTCACCTCGTCAGCCTTCTTGTCGGCATCTACCTGGGGACCGTTACGCACAGCTAGTGCCGCTTGCGGTCTGTGGTTAAACCCACTGCCAGCGTAGTGTCGAGTCTTTAGAGTCCCACACAGAGGGTATTCGCATCTGGGCAAAACAGAGTAGAGGTCGCATGGTTTTGCGACAGGGTTCGTTCTCCTCCGCGCACTTGTGCACGTTTGGAGTCCGGACGGATATTGCCAGCAGGCTCTGGTTTGAGCCGGATACTGGTATATGTTTTGGGGTTGCTTTTATCTCTCAGTATTCATGTTCCTCGGAACAAGAATGCAGGTGTGTATGCACAGTTATTTGAGGACGAGGAAGATGATTTTCATTAGGGTTTCGGAACGGGTGCGTATGCACAGTTGACAGTCGTCGTTTTCCAAACCCTAATAGATTTATGAAATATCAATTAATAATAGTAATTAAATGAAATATTTTTATGGTTGATTTTGTTGACTTGTTGACCATGGTTGAATGTTGACCACCATCATGCTTTGAAAGGATTCTCCTTGATTCATGCTTACACTCATTTAATGAAAGTATGGTAGTGGTCATTCTAAATACAACCATCAACTATTTCATTTTTGAATTATTATTATTAATTAGATAATTCCTTTTCTTTTAGTCATGGTTGCAAAAGAAAAGAGCTCATTCTTTCATATCCATTCTCTCTCCTCACTTCATCTTCTTCTTCCTCAAGCTCAAGGTGATTCCTTCTCATGTGTTGAGAATCCTTCACCTTGAAAAGAAAAAAAAACCCCTTGACACTCTCTACTCATTCTAGGATCAAGGTTTAGCAAGCCGGAAACCCTAGTTCACTCAAAGATCGAGGAAGAGCCCAAAGGTAGAACCTTCGAGGTGGATCCATCTTCGACGAAAGAAGGCGACAAGAAGAGAACCATCAACCTCTACAAGGTTTGAAGAAGAAGGAGTTCAAGTTTAGGTATAACCTTCATCCGAGTAGCTAAGTCTCTTTAGCTTGTATGCTAGTTTAGTTTAGACACGATCCCGACCTTGTTTAGTCCATGTTGCCTCTTGCGATAAAAAATTGTTTTTTTATACCGTTTTCGCATCCCCGTAAGAACCGGGGGTCGCAATATGGACTTACAGTATGCGCTTCTCATCCCAGTGTGGGAGACGGTCTGTCCTACAGCCGTCAGTACGTCGTACTTGAGATAGTATACGGGTGCTCGTTGGGTTACGAGTACACTGGACAGGACTCGTCGGGGACTGTTGGTTGGTATTATACCTATCGTCAGTTATCAGTTCCCAGATGACATGAGTACAGCTTAGTCCGCTGACTTGACACTGTCACTTCACCTCGAGTGTGTTCCCACTGCACTTTGATTACTACCCTACCACGGCTCAAAGGAGTCGTGCAAACAGGTAGTTTTTGGGTGCAGTCCCGAAGCACTTGGAGGCAGCGACGGTTAGACATGATTCGTCTCTCCCGGTATTGGGGGTTGACATCGCGCTGTGTCCAGGAGAGCCATTACACGAGTAGTCCCTGGCCAGGGCAAGCGAGATATACTGGTAGGTTTCCAGTGTTATCTCAGGGTGTTCTGGGCTTCACTCCGGCACGACTTGTACCGCTATTAGGGGACTGACGTTCACCGTCCCCCTAGGCCCGCCATGCGATGTATCAGACGAACAGACCGGACTGTACGGAGATTGTCACATACAGGCTCAGTAGGAGTTCAGATGGGGTTCACCTCGTCAGTCTTCTTATCGACATCTACCAGGGGACCGTTACGTACAACTAGTGCCGCTTGCGGTCTGTGGTTAAACCCACTGCCAGCGTAGTGTCGAGTCTTTAGAGTCCCACACAGAGAGCTATTCGCCTTTAGGCAAAATGAGTAGAGGTCGCATGGTTTTGCGACAGGGTTCGTTCACATTCGCGCACTTGTGCACGTTTGCTGTCCGGACAGTTTATACTAGCGGGCTTTGGTTTAAGCCGGATCCTAGTATATGATTTGAGATTGGTTTTTCTCATTGTATTCGTGTTCCTCGGATCACGGATGCTGGTGCGTATGCACAGTTACTTGAGACAGAGGGAGAGGACCTTGATTAGGGTTAATGGCTATCGTCATTTTGTTAACCCTAATGATTATGTGTGTATTATAGTTAATTGATAATTAATTTAATAATTGTGCATGGTTATGGTTGTTGACCATTTGACCTTATTGACTTGTTGACCTAGGTTGACACTTTGACCATCATCATTTCTTTTGGAAGATGCTTTTTGATCCTTGCAAATTGAAATGATAATGGTCATGTCATGATTAACCATGACAATTATCTAGCTAATTATTTAATTAAAATAATATACACATATTAGTGAGAATGGTTCAATTATTCTCATTCTATCATATCTTTTCTCTCTCTTGTTCTTCCTCTCCCTCAAGCTCTCTCCCTCTCATGTGTTGAGAAACACTTGAGCTTGAGAAAAACCCTCTCTTGATCTTCTCTACTCTCATCTAGGGTTGAAGGACTAGCACTTCTTGAACCCTAGTTACTTCTAGCTTGGAGTTGAAGCCAAAGGTTGAGGCTTTCGGGTGGATCTTTCTTCGGCGTGAGAAGACGAGCAAGGTGACCTCCTTCCACCACTCCAAGGAGCAAGGAGAGAAGGACTTAGAGCCCAAGGTATAACCTTTCTAGCACTTAGCTAGTTACTAGTTAGCTTTAGCAAGTTTTTGTTTAGCAAAGATCCTTCTAAGCATAGTCCATGTTGCCTAAGCTCATAAAAATCCGATTTTTATTCGTTTTCCGCCTCCCCGCAAGCACCGGGGTAGGCAACATGGACTTACAGTGGTATCAGAGCTTAACTAAACATAAACTAGCTAAGTAGTGAAGTGTGTCGAAGTTCGAAACCGAAAAATCGAAAAACCAAAATTTCAAAACCCTAGTTTTCTGTTAATTTTTTTTCTGGTCAAAACAAAATTTGTTATACTCCTAAAATCGTCTCAGGGTTTTTTAAAGATAGCCACCAAAAACGAGCAAGTGAATCGACCATAGTGCCGCGGTTCCGCGGCAATAGCAATCTATTGCCGCGCAACCGCGGCCGTCTTGGCTCTTCACTTTGTCGAGTTTGGTGCAGTGTATTTCTGGCTTGGTTTTAGGATTTTTCAGATGGTTTATTTGTGCCTAGATTTTCCAGAATAGAAATTTACTTTTGGGGGCCTATAAATCCGTATTTTTTTCGAACTTCAATACACTTTGACTTCAAAGGTTATATCTGTGATGTTTGCATGTATTGAACGTCGGCTAATCGCTATATGTCGATTAGTTGGGGTTATACATATCTGTGATCTGTAATTGATACTGGTTTGTGTATATGAATGGGTTGGATTGTCGCGGGTGAATAGCCGGGATGGATGTGAGATGAGTGTTGCTTTTCTTTCATTCATTTGTAATATGTAAATTGATGTAATATTATTATTTGTTTGGCCGCACAACCGGGTCGGGGTTGTAGCCGTCATTGTATAATTCTTTTTACTGTTTTTGCTCCTAGGATAGACCCATGGAGGGGGTGCACAAACTACCGGGTATCTCGAAGTGCCGAGTGGCCAACTCACGGTGGTGAGGGAGGTTGCTTCGCTTCGGGTACTTGGCGGGTAGTTTGCCGCACCCGTAGGGGTCTTGGGTGGGGTATTTGGCTATTCACCGCGACCGTGTAATCCGCTTTTCGTTGCAGGCTCGAACGGATTGCGGATTCCTAGTATATCCAATGTATTCATCTGTGATCTGTAATGTCTATCATTGCTATATATTTATATATGATAACTATTTAGGCGTTGATTATGTTTTACAGCCGCGCTAGCCCAGCCCCCGCTCTGTCGTTAGTTAAGTAACCTAACGGGTGATGACGGGGCCCCGTGGCGAATGCGAATGGCATAAGCGTACGTCATATTTTGGTTGTTTTCTGCAATGGTAGGATTAAATGATGGGATGCATTAAAAGAACTAATGCAAGAAAATAAACCAAGTAAAAGTCGATTGGAACACTTTGAAAACCACTCGGTTCTTTTCAAAACTAAACTTTTAAACGCGGAGCTTGAACCACTCTTTTTAAAAGCTATCTCGTTCCATCGATTAGATCAAGTTCACTACGTTCACGGTTTCGCCAAAACCATTCGTAGCCCTCCGTCATTCCACATGAATGGTCAAAAAGTATTCAAGCTATGTATTTTGGCCAAAGTCAAGGCATAGTGATTGGTAGCTATTGGGTATTCATGTGCAGCATAGATAGATGCGTTGGTTTGGGACAGTCGTGCTGCCATTTTAGCCAAAGTCAAGGGTAGGTACGGGTGGGTCCAAATTAACCAGGAGAATGACGGGTAGAACTTGACATGCCACTTATGATATTTTGGCCAAAGTCAAGGTCATAAGAACATGGGGCAAAAATCCACATCGGGAGTTTCATAAGTACTGAAACTTGCTAGCGTTGCATACCATTTGGAGTGTGATGATTCTGGTAGGATTCCTTCGGTCTTATCACGCGATGATATTTGGATCCCGATCCTACTGTGAGTATATACTACTCCTCGGGAAAACTCTCACTTAACAATCAATGCTATAAACCTAGTAGGTGTCTAGAAAGGTGTTAGCGGGGCTACGCCCACAGGGAAAAGCGGTTACTTAATTAAGGAACTTCGCGAAAGCGTTGGAAAACCTCCCTTGAAGTACCGACACTGGCCTGGCTGAACGGTTAAGCAAGTATTATACGGTGAGAGTGATCCTGACTAATCCTTTCTTTACGGTTTGAGAAGGGATTCGAGAGACAGTGGGAGCCATCCAGTTTAGACAAATTAAAAACCACTCTAAACTTGCAAGAGCATCATGCTAAAGTGTTTCTTTTCTCTCTCCTAATTGCAGCGACCATTCAAGATGACCGGACTTAAGTTATTACTAGATAAAAACATATTGACAGGGCCAAACTACAAAGATTGGCTCAGGAATGTCAAGATGGAAATCACTTAAGACAAGTTGGGGTATGTCCTTACCACCAAAGCTCCCCCTGTCCCAGGTCCCACCTCCAGCGTCGCGGATAAGGAAATCCGTAAGACATGGGAGATAGATTGCGCGAAGGCCAAATGCCTCGTATTAGCCTCGATGGACAATGAACATCAGAGGAGGCACGAGAATATGGACCTAGAGTCCATATTTCTTCATACAAACGAACTGTATGGAGAGCAGTCTCGTATCGCAAGATACGAAGTGTCGAAGAAGCTATTTTCGGCAAGGTTGTTCGTCGGATCATCGGTAGCGGAACACGTGCTTAAGATGATTGGCTACATAGAGGAGCTCGCGGACCTTGGGACCACATTGGAGAATGAACTCTATACTGATTTGATTCTCCAGTCCCTTCCTTCCACTTACGCCCAGTTTATTCTTAACTTCAACATGCAAGGAAAGGAGGTAGAACTTTCCGAACATGTTGAGGAGTGCTGAGGGCACCCTACAGAAAGGTAGGGAGACATCCACTTTGTTTGTAGGAGGATCTTCCTCTTCTAGATCCATGGCGAAAGCCAAGGGTAAGAAGAAGAAAGCCCCCGCCAAACCAAGAGGCGGTGTCGGTAAAGTGGATACGAAGCGAAAAGGTAAAGCAACAAAGATAGCGGGGAAGCTAGTGGGGAAGGAAGAATGCTTCTATTGTCACAAAAGTGGTCACTGGAAACAGGATTGCAAGGCTTGGAAAGCCAGAACACAGGATTTGAAGCGAGTTGCAGCTTCAGCTTCAGGTGTGTATGTTATTGAAAACTGTCTATCAATAAACTCTACTTCCTGGGTATTGGATACCGGATCAGGATCTCATATCTGTAATTCTTTGCAGGCGTTGAGAAAGCGTAGAGTTTTGAAGGCAGGTGACATGACCCTCAGAGTTGCGAACGGTGCTAGCATGGATGCTGAGGCCGTGGGGGACTATCACCTGGGATTGTCGGATGGACATTTTTTGGTTTTGCGTAGTTGTTATTATGTACTAAATGCAACCTGTAATATCATTTCTGTATCTTTATTATCTAAAGAAGGTTATGAATTTGCATTTGTAAGTAATGTAGTGAACATTCACCTTAATCAAGCTTTGATTGGGTCAGGTACATTGAACAACGGTATATACGTATTAAACTAACCACATATTTTCAATGTCCAAAATACTCACAAAAGAAAGTCTCCAGAAATCAATAAAACTTTCTTATGGCATTGTAGACCGGGTCACATCAATGAGAGAAGGTTGACTAAGTTACATTCAGAAGGATATTTGGATCCGTTCGAATATCAATCGTATGCAACTTGTCAATCCTGTCTCAAAGGAAAGATGACAAAGACTCCGTTTACTGGACACGGAGAAAGAGCGAGCGAGCTCTTGGGACTCATACACAGCGACGCGTGCGGTCCAATGTCTACACATGCGCGAAGCGGTTATTCTTACTTCATTACTTTTACGGATGACTTTTCAAGGTACGGTTATGTCTTCTTAATGAAACATAAATCCGAGGCTTTTGAAAAATTCCAGGAATATAAGAATGAAGTAGAAAAACAAACAGGCAAAAGTATAAAGACACTGAGATCTGATCGAGGTGGTGAATACTTGAGTGCCGAGTTCCTGGGTTACTTAAAAGAGAATGGAATTCTCTCTCAGCTTACTCCTCCATACACTCTGCAACATAATGGTGTATCGGAGAGACGGAACTGAACCCTATTGGATATGGTACGGTCCATGATGAGTAACGCTGAGTTGCCGCGATCGTTTTGGGGATATGCGCTAGAATCAGCTGCATACCTTTTGAACCGGGTTCCAACTAAGACTGTGCTTACCACGCCATATCAGATGTGGTGTGGGAAGAGACCCTATCTTAATCACATTAAGACATGGGGATGTCCAGCTTTTGTAAAAAAGCAGCATGCGGACAAGCTCGAGGCACGCTCAGTACAGTGCAAGTTTGTGGGATATCCAAAGAACTCCAAGGGATATTACTTCTATTGCGAAGAGAAACAAAAAGTCCTTGTTTCTCGCCATGCCCACTTTCTAGAACACCAGTTCATAGAAAAAGAATTAAGTGGGAGCACAATAGAACTGGAAGAAATTCCAGAACCACGAGTTATTACTGAAAGCTTGGTTGAACCAGAGGGTTCGAAAGATCAGGACATTCCCACGCCACTCCGCAGGAGTAGTAGGCAGTCTCATCCGCCCGAGAGATACTACGGTTTTCTCATTGACGGGGATAGAGAGGATTGCATCATAGACTGTGATGAGCCTACTAGCTTCCAGCAAGCCATTCAGAGCGTCGACTCGGTAAAATGGCTGGATGCAATGCGGACCGAGATGGAGTCCATGTACACCAACAAAGTATGGACGTTGGACATTGCTCCAGACGGGGTAAAACCCGTAGGATGCAAGTGGATCTTCAAAAGGAAGATTGGTGTAGATGGACAGGTTGAGACCTATAAAGCTAGACTGGTAGCAAAGGGTTTTCGTCAGCGACCTGGTTTGGACTATGACGA
Organism: Agapanthus africanus; assembly: GCA_030015575.1. Lineage (NCBI taxonomy): Eukaryota > Viridiplantae > Streptophyta > Magnoliopsida > Asparagales > Amaryllidaceae > Agapanthus > Agapanthus africanus. The sequence goes on from JASDDO010000010.1 coordinate 293,472,435, forward strand.
AACCTTTTCTCCAGTAGCTATGCTGAAATCCATTCGGATCCTTCTTGCCATTGCTGCCTTCCACGATTATGAGATTTGGCAGATGGACGTAAAGACAGCTTTTCTAAATGGTCATTTAGAGGAGTGTGTCTATATGGATCAGCCAGAGGGTTTCATTCAGAGTGGGAGCAGCGGAAAGGTGTGCAAGTTGCTTAAGTCCATTTATGGACTAAAGCAGGCATCGCGGAGTTGGAACATCTGTTTTGATGAGACGGTCAAGGAATTTGGCTTTATCAAAAATCCAGATGACCCATGCATCTATTGTAGATTTGTAGCGAGAACTGGAGTATTCCTCGTTTTATACGTGGATGACATTCTCTTAATAGGAAATGACATTCCTATGCTACAATCTGTCAAGGGGTTCTTGTCACACAGGTTCTCCATGAAAGACCTGGGTGATGCCTCATACATTCTGGGTATCCGGATCTACCGTGACAGATCCAAGAGGATATTAGGACTTTCGCAGTCCAGGTACATCGACGCCATACTGAAGAGATTCAGTATGGAAGATTCCAAGTGCGGTAATCTACCGGCTTGTCACGGGATCACCCTCTCCAAAGAGATGTCTCCCAAGAATGATTTGGAGAGGGAGCGCATGTCTGTTATACCCTACGCTTCCGCGGTAGGCTCTATAATGTATGCGATGTTGTGTACCAGACCGGATGTGGCTTATGCACTGAGTGTGGTAAGCAGGTATCAGTCAAACCCAGGGGAGAAACATTGGATAGCAGTAAAGAACATTCTCAAGTACCTGAGAAGGAGTAAGGAGATGTTCTTGGTGTATGGCGGAAAAGACCTGCAGATTGAGGCCTTTGCTGACTCCAGCTTCCAGAGTGACAAGGATGATTCCAAGTCCATGTCGGGTTTTGTCTTCACCCTCAATGGAGGGGCGGTGTGTTGGAAGAGCTCCAAACAGGAAACCGTTGCTGACTCGACGATGGAAGCGGAATACATCTCTGCATCTGATGCCGCAAAAGAAGCTGTCTGGATGAGGAAGTTCTTGAGAGAACTTCAGGTGGTTCCATCCATTGTTGACCCAATACCTCTGTATTGCGACAACAACGGGGCTATAGCTTTAGCGAAGGAACCCAGATCCCATCAGAAATCCAGACACATCTTAAGGCGGTATCACCTGATCAGGGAGATCGTAGATCGCCAGGAGATCGAGGTCCGGAGAGTTGCATCAGAGGATAACACAGCAGATCCATTCACCAAGGCCTTGCCCCAGACTCAGTTCGAGCGGCTGATCGAGATGATAGGTCTTCGATACGCCAGTACATGGCCTTAGTGCAAGTGGGAGATTGTTAGTGTATATGCCCTAGAGGCCATTACTGTATCATACTAGTTTGTATATTACTTGATGTAAGCTTGGGATATTCACAGTTGTATATACAATCTTGCTCGAAATGGTAGTATGCTACTTGTTTTGTCTCTGCTTTAATATGTGCATGTGTTTCTTTTAGCATATTGCTGTTATACATATTAGTAGAGCCCTTAGGATCTTTGCTTGATTACCAGCGTTGTGATGGCGCTCACACTCGTGGGAGCTGGGTGATCTATAAGCACATCCTTATACAGGTCCCTAGTCGTTGGACTATCGAGACAGGGCATCGATACTCCGGAGTAGACTAGCGTATGCGCTTCTCATCCCAGTGTGGGAGATGGTCTGCCCCACAGCTGTCAGTACGTCGTACTTGAGATAGTATACGGGTGCTCGTTGGGTTACGAGTACACTGGACAGGACTCGTCGGGGACTGTTGGTTGGTATTATACCTATCGTCAGTTATCAGTTCCCAGGTGACATGAGTACAGCTTAGTCCGCTGACTTGACACTGTCACTTCGCCTCGAGTGTGTTCCCACTGTACTTTGATTACTACCCTACCACGGCTCAAAGGAGTCGTGCAAACAGGTTGTTTTTGGGTGCAGTCCCGAAGCACTTGGAGGCAGTGACGGTTAGACAGGATTCGTCTCTCCCGGTATTGGGGGTTGACATCGCGCTGCGTCCAGGAGAGCCATTACACGAGTAGTCCCTGGTCAGGGCAAGCGAGATATACTGGTAGGTTTCCAGTGCTATCTCAGGGTGTTCTGGGCTTCACTCCGGCACGACTTGTACCGCTATTAGGGGACTGACGTTCACCGCCCCCTAGGCCCGCCATGCGATGTATCGGACGAACAGACCGGACTGTACGGAGATTGTCACATACAGGCTCAGTAGGAGTTCAGATGGGGTTCACCTCGTCAGTCTTCTTATCGACATCTACCTGGGGACCGTTACGTACAGCTAGTGCCGCTTGCGGTCTGTGGTTAAACCCACTGCCAGCATAGTGTCGAGTCATTAGAGTCCCACACAGAGAGCTATTCGCCTTTAGGCAAAATGAGTAGAGGTCGCATGGTTTTGCGACAGGGTTCGTTCACATTCGCGCACTTGTGCACGTTTGCTGTCCGGACAGTTTATACTAGCGGGCTTTGGTTTAAGCCGGATCCTAGTATATGATTTGAGATTGGTTTTTTCATTGTATTCGTGTTCCTCGGATCACGGATGCGGGTGCGTATGCACAGTTACTTGAGACAGAGGGAGAGGACCTTGATTAGGGTTAATGGCTATTGTCATTTTATTAACCCTAATGATTATGTGTGTATTATAGTTAATTGATAATTAGTTTAATAATTGTGCATGGTTATGGTTGTTGACCATTTGACCTTATTGACTTGTTGACTTAGGTTGACACTTTGACCATCATCATTTCTTTTGGAAGATGCTTTTTGATCCTTGCAAATTGAAATGATAATGGTCATGTCATGATTAACCATGACAATTATCTAGCTAATTATTTAATTAAAATAATATACACATATTAGTGAGAATGGTTCAATTATTCTCATTCTATCATATCTTTTCTCTCTCTTGTTCTTCCTCTCCCTCAAGCTCTCTCCCTCTCATGTGTTGAGAAACACTTGAGCTTGCGAAAAACCCTCTCTTGATCTTCTCTACTCTTATCTAGGGTTGAAGGACTAGCACTTCTTGAACCCTAGTTACTTCTAGCTTGGAGTTGAAGCCAAAGGTTGAGGCTTTCGGGTGGATCTTTCTTCGGCGTGAGAAGACGAGCAAGGTGACCTCCTTCCACCACTCCAAGGAGCAAGGAGAGAAGGACTTAGAGCCCAAGGTATAACCTTTCTAGCACTTAGCTAGTTACTAGTTAGCTTTAGCAAGTTTTTGTTTAGCAAAGATCCTTCTAAGCATAGTCCATGTTGCCTAAGCTCATAAAAATCCGATTTTTATTCCGTTTTCCGCCTCCCCGCAAGCACCGGGGTGGGCAACGTGGACTTACAGGGATAGTAGAGGATATCTTGAAATGCTCGTGTCTAAAAGCCAAAGTATGAAGCAAATAAAAAATGAATAAAATATAAAATGGTGAAGAAAAAAAAACAAAGAAAAATGAACACTGGTTTTGTTATCGCCAAGGCAGCAATAAAAAAATACAGCAAGGGTGCTTCATCACCTAGTGCCTTAGACCAACTGGTTTGGGAGTCACTGCTAAGCCTTAGATGGTGCAAGACGAGGAAAATACTATCACCTAATCAGCAAGCACATAAGTAATCGGTCGGTTAGTACCTCAAGAAGTATTAACGGTCGCATGAAAATGTGTGAGCAAATCCATATAAATATTCATCAAATTAAAAAGTACTGAGGTAGATGGACAGGAGTATGATAGCTTGAATTGAATTCTCCGGGTGTAGGGATGTTCTTTACACACACGTAGGGTTATATGATCGATATTTGGATGAAAGGTAGGAATGAAGAATAAAGACAATGTTTTATTGAGGGATGATGTGATTTCAAACATCTTTTCATGACTATTAAGATAGGGCTCATGACAACTGAAAATCTAGTGTAGTTGGAAACTCTAAATTTCAAAGTATTTCTTTTATGGTTCTTTTCTTTATATGTAAATTTCACCATCTCTATTTTATTATAAGGATTTTGTGGGTGTAATCCGCTGAAAACCCTTAGGAGACAACACTCCTCCTACTAGGGACACCTAGAGGTTTAACGGCTTGTTGCACGTGCTCAGTGTAATCGTATTTGCCTACGAAAGTGTGCTTAGTCCTCTCCTTTCTTTTTCTCTTTCTCTTGAATAAACTAGTTTGCTCGGGACGATCAAAAATAAGTTTGGGGGTATTTTTTCAGTTGATAAAACTGCACATTTGTTATTACATTTTTCCTACTATTTCTATACCAGAAAAGGTGTTTATTATAATATATGATACATATGAGGGTTTACCTGTAAAAATACTATTTTTCATGTGTTGATATATTATATTTAACATTTGGTAGGAAAATGTATGCAAAAATATCATTGACTAAATCTTAATGTTAAAATTAATATCTCAATAAAACAAACTCTACTAATATTATTTGTGGAGTTGTTGTGCAGATTTTTCAGGGCTAAAATCAAAGGAATCAAAGATGTTAAGAGCAAACCTGCCTAATTAAGAAAGCAAACTAAGAAATCAATTCTGGCAGAAACAAAGAAAAGATTTCCAATTTCCAGAAGTTCCAGAGATCGCCACGTGTCATAAAGAGAGAAGCCCCAGAAAAATCATCAAAAGATCACACTGTTTGGCCGCGGATCCGCGGCAAACCCCCTATTGGCCGCGGATCCACCGCATGCCAGATGGGTTGGAAGCTGGGATTTTTCTGGTAGAATCTTAACTGATGGTTTCCAATTTAGGAGACTAAGGTTATGGCTTTTGGAGTATAAATAAGGACCGAGAGCCTCTTGGAAAAATCATCAAGTCGACGAGATTACGAAGTCTAAGATGGCTCACGCATCCAGGCTGATCATCAACGGTTCATCTACCTCCTTAGAAAAGATCGAGAAGCAACTAGTATTTGTAATCATTTTCTAAGGAATCAAAGTGTAATGAAGATTGTTGATTAATAAAGGTAGCTTTCTTTTTCTTATTCTATTTCTTCGTAGTTTAATTATGCATTTTCTCTCCATCTCTTTTTCTCCCAACATGCGCGAGTAATTCTCCGCTTGTTAGGGTTCGTAGGATTATGGTAGGTTAATGGATGATGAAAATACCTAAACTCTTTTTACGTCCTATAAAGTTTATAAACTTTACCAAAAGAATCATTAACATCCTAATCGGGCGTGCTACCAATCCATTTGCATCCAACGGGTTTTACCCCAGGTGGAGAAACTTCCAGGGTCCACACTTTGTCGGTGTACATGGACTCCATTTCAGATTGCATAGCATCCAGCCACTTATCAGAGTCCCTACTGATAATGGCCTATCTGAAACCAGTAGGATCATCTTGTTCCAAGATGCAATCCTCTCGATCCCCATCTATGAGAAAACTGTAGTATCTCTCGGGCGGATGAGAAATCCTACTAGATCTGCGGAGTGGCTGAGGTTCGTCCGGGGTTACTGAATCCTGAGGTTCCACCAAATCTTCAGTTGCAGTTTGTCCCTATGGAATTTCTTCCAGTTCTACCGTGCTCCCACTAATTTCTTTTGCATGAAATTGCCACTCTAAAAAGGTGGCGTGCTGAGCAACAAACACCTTCTGTTCCTCGGTGTAGTAGAACAGATATCCATTTGAATGCCTGAGATATCCTACAAACTTACATAGAACTGACCGTGCCATAATTTGTCCGGATTCTGGTTTTTCACATAGACTGGACAACCCCATATCTTAACCCTTTTAAGACATGGTTTCTTTCTACTCTATATTTCATATGGAGTCTTAGGCACAGATTTGGATGGGACTTGATTCAATAGGTAAGCTGCTGTCTCGAGCGCAAGTCCCCAAAATGAAAGAGGTAACTTAGCACTACTCATCATGGAGCGAACCATATCCAATAGGGTACGATTTCTCCGCTCCGACACACCGTTGTGCTGTGGTGTATATGGAGGAGTAAGCTGAGAGAGAATACCATTCTCTTTTAGAAATTCCCTGAATTCCGTACTTAAGTTCTCCCCTCCTCTATCAGATCGGAGGATCTTAATACTTTTGCCAATCTGGTTCTCTACTTACTTTCTGAATTCTTTGAATTTCTCAAAAGCTTCAGATTTGTGTTTCATGAGATACACATATCTGAACCTAGAGAGATCGTCAGTGAATGTGATGAAGTACGAGAACCCACCCCTTGCATGTATAGACATCGGACCACACACATCACTGTGTATGAGTCCTAAGAGCTCTGCTTCTCTTTCTCCATGTCCGGTGAACGGAGATTTGGTCATCTTTCCTTTGAGACAAGACTGACAAGTTTCATATGATGAAAATTCGAACGTATTCAAGAGTCCATCTTTATGCAACTTACTTAGTCTTTTCTCTTCGATATGACCAAGTCTACAATGTCACAAGTAGGATTCGTTTGTATCTGAACTCTTCCTCTTGCGTGTGTTTTGTACATTGAGAACTGTGTTCTGATTTAGAACATAGATACCATTACACAGTATACCTTCTGCAACCAGTATCTTATCAAGGTAAATATTCATGATATTTCTATCAAGAACAAAGTTATATCCATTTTTATGAAGTAAAGAAACTGATATGATGTTGCAAAGCATGAAAGGCACATAGTAGCAATTGTTCAAAATCATAGTATTGCCATTTGGCAATACTAGGTGATATTCACCGATGGCAGCAGCATTAACTTGTGCTCCGTTCCCCACTCTTAGGGACATATCACCAGATCCAACTATCCTACTTTTTCTCAGTCCCTGCAATAAATTACAGATATGAGATCCTGATTCGGTATCGAGTACCCAGGAGGTAGGACTGACCGAAAAACTGTTCTCAATAACAAGAACATCTTAAGAAGACGCAACATTATGTTTCTTCTTCGATGGGTTTATCAAGGAATTCAAACTTTCCTCTTTCCCTTGCTCATACTTATGACTGTTGTCATAAGTTAGAGCCAAACCGACGTTCCCCAGCCCCGAATAAGAATTCGGATCGGTCAAGCGATACATTTGATTATCTTGATTAGGGCATGAAATGGTTGCAACCTAGAGAGAGAGGGGGGGGAAAACACTCAGCGTGTGCTCTTGCAAGATTAGATTGGTTTATTAATTTATCTAATCAGGATGGCTCCCACTGTTTCCTCAAATTCTTTTTCAAACCTTAAAAGAAGAACTAGTCAGGATTAATCGCACGCCACAATTCTTGCTTAACCTTTCAGCCAGGCTGGTGCTGGTACTTCGAGGGAGGTTTTCCAACGCTTTCACGAAGTTCCTTAATTACATAACCTCTTTTCCCTGGAGGCGTAGCCCCGCTAACACCATTCTAGACACCTACTTGGTTTATAGCATTAATTGTTTAAGTGAAAAAATCTCCCAAGACTAATCCTACTCATCAGTGGGATCGGGATCCAACTATCATTGTATGATGCACTAGATGGAATCCACTCTAGTCACCACACTCCAGAAGGTATTCTAAATCTGCAAGTTTTCTGTATGTTCGAAACTCCCGATGTGGTTTTTACCCCAAGCAGCTTCATGACCTTGACAGAGGACAACATGTCATAAGTCGCAAGTCAAGTTCAACCCGTCATTGTCCTGGATTAATTTAGACCCACCCGCACAAGCCCTTGACAGAGGTCAAAATGACCGTGCGACTGTCCTAAATAATCGCATATCTATGCAACAAACAAGCATTACTTAGCTACCATTCACTATGCCTTGACAGAGGTCAACATACACAGCATGAATACTAAGAAATACTTGTAAGAAAAGACGGAGGGCTACGGCTGGGTTTTTGGCAAAAAACCCGTTAACGTAATGAACTTGATATCGTTGAAGGAACCTGAGTAGTTTTGTAAATATATAGTGGCGAAAACCTTTGCTTAAGAGGTCACTCCCTGTGAAGAGATCTCGGCTCTTTCCTCGTCGAATGAGATGCAGGATATTCCAAACTGAATACCATTGTGCAAAGCAAAAATAGTCGACTATATTGAAGTTATTACCCTGACGCAAACTTTTAATCAAGGGGTCACTCCCGGTGAAGGGATCTCGTCCATTGCCTCGTCGAATGAGGTGCTGGATATTCCAAACTGAATATCACTGTGCAAAGCAAAAGAGAACGTCTGTAATATCAGTTTTTAAAGCTTGGTTCCAACAAAATCTTTTAGGTTTATTATCTTGCACTGATCAAAATTAATGCGGTCCCATCAATTTGTAACCTTTCACACCAGAAAAGAACGAAATAAAATGTACGTATATGCCATCCGCATTCGCCACGGGGTCCCGTCATCACCCGTTAGGTTACTTAACTAACGATAGAGCGGGGGCTGGACTAGCGCGGGTGCAAAACATATACAACATCTACTAGTATATATATAAGTATATATAACATTCGTCCCAGGCATGATAATAAACAACATCACAGATAACAATACAGAATGGTGGATAATCTTGGAGCCCCGGGTTTCATTTGAGCCGCAAATAAAACCCGACGTTCCCTGTCGTGTGGATAGCCTGTGCAATAAAAACCTGTACCCCCTACGAGTGCGGCGAATAGCCCTGCCAATTCTAGAATGAAGCCCCCTCCGTCTCGACGCCATGAGAATGAAACCCCCTCAGTCTTTACGCTATGAGATGCGGGCTTGTTGCCTTCTAGAATCCGGCTATTCATGCACTCCACAGCGGGGTAATCCTAGTACCGAATAAGAAAATAATATATACAAACGGTGACATCGACCTCAACCCGGTCGTGCCCCAAAATAATATACAACCCGACAAAGACGGCAGTCCACATGTCGGACGCTCGCCCCGCAATAACAAATGTACAAATGAATTTAAACAGTACCAACAACATTGCAACACTTTCTATCCATCACGACTATCCAACCACAATCACAGAACAAGCACACAACATCAACGCGAATGTCACGTTCGCAAAACCCATCTAAAAGAACATATAGCAGTCAGACGAGTTTTACCGATCGAGTGACATTCCCGGTCACAGATAGAAGTGAATGTACTGAAAATAAAATACGTATTTAAAAATTACGATCGACTAAACTTTCCAAGTGGGCCCCAAGTATTAAACCAACACTGTAACAAATCTGGGCCCAAAAAGTAATTATTCCAGAAACAACAATTTCCAAAAATAAGAGGCCCAGAAGAAATTTTGTTCACGTGGGCCCCAAAACGGCCGCGGAACCGCTGCCAATAGGGGTTTCCGCGGCGGATCCGCGGCGGTTTGGAGGGATCACGTGACCAAATTTCTTCAGGTGTCTTAAAAAAGCCCGCATGATTTTCTGGGACCATAAAATTGATTTTTCGAGCACGTTTAAAAATCGACAGAAAACTCATGATTTGAAATGCAGTTTTTGAAATTTTCGGTCGATCGTTATTCTAAACACGTTTAAACAAGCTAGTATAGGTTTTATGAGTGGCTCTGATACCATGAAGGGTTACCCTAGTGCCCCGGCCAACTTCCGTGGCCAAATGCGGAACAAAAATTTTATGACGATCAAAACTTTTGCACTAGAATAAAACATAACCCGGATCTTTAACCATAAAACTAGTTAGCTAAAGTGTTCTACCTACTATGAAAGAAGATATACCAAACGAATCGAGTCCTTCGGTCTTCTCTCCTCATCATGTGCTCCAAGTGGCCTCCGTGAACTTGCTAGATCTCCATTTCCGGCTCCATCGGTCCTCCGGGATCGAGCTTGTTCTCCGGCCTCCATTTGTCGTAGATGATCCACCTGAGGGATGTGATCCATGGCTTTAGCTCTTTGCTAAGTGTCAAAAGAGCAACTAGAGAACTTGGGATGCTAGTCCAAGTAATCTAGGATGTAGTGGAGGGTGTCTAAGTGTTTGCTATCTCTTTTCTAATCTCTTCACTTGTTTCTCAACACATGAGAATGTTAGTGAAGAGGAAGAAGATGAAGATGGAAGAAAGCAAGAGGAGGGAGGAACTCAAGAGAAAATGAGAGCTCAAATAAAAATGAAGCATGAAGTGAGAGAAAATCACACACCTTGGTTTTGTGTGTGAATTCTTTCAATAAACAATTAACAACCATTCTCCAATAGTAAATACAAATGAATTATAAATTCATTTATGAATTATTAAAGCATGGTCATCACTATTCCTCCCATACGTTTTACTTTACACCTCATTTTCAATTATCAAATAAAAGGAAAATACATAATGAGGTGGCCACCTTCTAGAAGGAAATCTGTAGTAAATACGGATTTCAGTCTACTGTACATATATACCGGTAATCAGATAAAAATCCGAACGCCCAAAAGAGATAGAATAACACGAAGAACGTAATACTAGAATATATATATCGAAATACATATACGTAAATTATTAAATCAATACCTGATTTAATAATCCGGCTCAAACCCGAGCCGGCTAGTATTACAAACTGTCCGATCGAAAATCCGAGTACCAAGTACATCAATATATCGAACCCTGCACGTATCCAATACGGCTACTGCATCGTTTTGCCTGGATCAGGGAAACCCTCTGTGTGGGACTCTAAAGACTCGACAGTACTCTGGCAGTGGGTTTAACCACAAGCACGTCAGCGGAACTAGCTGTACATAACGGCTACCCAGGTACATGTTGAAAAGGAAGGCCGACGAGCAAGCTCGTCCGAACTCCTACTGAGCCTATTCGTGACAATATCCGTACAGTCCAGTCTCTTCGTCAAGTAGTATCGCATACCGGGTCTTGGGGATTGTGAACGTCAACCCTAACAACCTGATAAGTCATGCCGATGTGGCTCAGGACCAATCCGAGAAAACTATTGATCAACCTATCAGTAAATCCTAAGTGCCTTGGCCAAGGTCTTATGGTCCTGACCAATCGAATCACAGTGCGATATCGATTCCCTATACCGGGAGAGACGAATCCCCGACAATCGCTCACTGCCTCTATGTGGCTCGGGACTTTACCCAACCAAAACCTGTTTGCACGACTCAGTAGAGCCGTGGTAGGGTAGTGATCAAAGTTCAGTGGGAACTCACAAATGACAAATGCCGATCTCGGGTCCAAAGACTAACCTGTACACATATCACCTGAGAACTTCCATCTGACGATAGGTATAGTACCACATGGAAGTTCTCGGCGAGTCCGTCCAGTGTACTCACACCCAGTGAGCACCTGTGTACGATCATAGGTGCATCAGACCAATGGCTGCGGGACCAACCATCCCCCGACGGGGCTAGAAACGTACACACTAGTCTACTCTAGAGTATCAGTGCCCAGTCTCGATACTCACGCGACTAGGGACCATTTAAGAATGTGCTTATGGACTACCCTGCTTCTACAAGTATGATCGCCATCACAACGCAGGTAGTCAAGCAAGATCCTAGGGGCTTTATCAATATGTAACCGCAATATGTAATAACGAGTATGACATATGCCATGTTAAGATAAAGTCAAACCACAATAGTATACTACCGTATCGAGTCTTTATCAATATGTGCAAACCAGATATAACAACAATACAAATAAATACACATATCCCGATAAAGACAAGTCAAATAATATACTATAAAACTGAGCAAGATTGTTCTGTACATACATATCCCTAGTGTCCATATGTATACATATACAATACTGGCATCTAGGGCATATACATCCAACAGATACATGGATCACGAGTGTCGATACCGGATACTTACGATTTGAGGAATGTATGAATATGAGAAAGACCGATACGTGGATCACGGGTGTCGATATCGGACACTTACGATTCGAGGAACGTATGGATATGAGTATTTTTGTTTCGATGTTAGACACTTGTTTCATGATATTTTTGGGTGTCGATGTTGGACACTCACTTTATATGAAACTTACTGGATATTGGTTATATGAGATTTACTTGATATTGGATACATGATATATGAGATTTATTTGATATTATACATTCAGGATTTGTGAGACTTACATGATATGAGAGCCAATTTGGGGGCTGATTTGAGGAAATTGGGATTTGGATTGTCTTGACGGACTTTGGTCCTACCACGATGTCAGGATTCCGTGGAAATGACATGTTTCATCATATACTTCGCATTTATTGTTTATGCACTGCTTCATGTATTAGTTGTACCTGCTAGAGTACCTTTCATGACTGTTGCATATATACATTGTCATATCATAGCTTCATGTATTAGTTGTACCTGATAAAGTACCTTACATGATTGTTGCATACAGATTGTCATATTACTGCTTCATGTATTAGTGATACCTGCTAGTGTACCTTTCATGACTATTGCACACATATGACTTTTATTGCTATTAGTTGCTTATGTTAGATTCGCGCTGTACGTGCATACTCGCGATTACCTGCATATGTTATTTACTATTCACGAGTTGTCAATTCACCCCCGTTGTGCCACAGTGTTTGCAGGTTGTTCTCCAGAGTAGTCGAGACAGGCTATTCATCTATTACATCATCTTTTGCAGCGGATACCGCTTCAGCTCACAGTGTGTAGTTTTGCTTAGGTGGGTTTTGCGGTTATCCAAACTTGTTTATTGTATATTCGTTGTATCCTGTACTCTCCATCTACCATTATCTTGTATGACTTAGAGACTTGATGTGAGGACGATATTGTATATTTGGTGACTTGGATGTCTTTTATGCAGTTTTACTTCTATCGTCTTTTATTTCTTCGCTACGGCGTCGTATATCTGTTGTGGTGGTTTTTTTCCGCCATTGGGCGTGGATTTTCTCCCGTTGGGGATGCTTTACTTTATATTTATGTTGTACCCATTTTTGGCGATGGTTTTTACAAAGGAGGTGCTGCCGAAATTTTCAAGAAAGTAAATTGGACTTAAAGAATTTATACTTGAGATTTTCAAAAGTTTAAACAATGTTTCTTATCTTTTCTTATCTATTAATGGTTTAGATTTTTGGGTTTTGGCTTTCTTTTATTGCGTTACGCCTGTAGACGTTGTGTAGTATTAGGGCCATCACATGCCAATTTTTGGTCGTGACAAAATTGGTATCAAAGCGCTAGGTTTTACCTTTCGGAGTGTAGGATGACCTTGGTATGATGGAGTAGGTAGCTTAAGCAAAATAACGTAGTGTGTGTATGTCCGCGGCATACTCACGAAGCGATACTCCGCCTAAAGTGACCTAAGTACAAATTGCTTGAAATTCCTTCCTGTAGGGTTGCTAGGCACGCGCACAAGGGTCTACGAGGCATCAACCATGCCCGATTAAAATTTTAGCCGTGCCGAACAACTCTAATAGGATCTTTAAACTAGGGTTTCGGCGAAAACTTGCATGTTAACAACTTTAACACTAAGTGAAAGAGATTACAACCTTTGTAGATCCGGTCCTTCACTTCATTAGCTCTGTGTAGACGTCCCCATCGCTGCGATCGTGCACTCCGGACTCTAGAGAAACTCCATGAGAAGAACGAACATGCTTGCTACGATGACTTCGAGGCTAAAGATGATCTACGTCGGGGAGACACTAACTCAAGCTATTCCTTCACTAGGTCATAAACTTCATGAAGAGAACACACTCTACTACATGGCAAGTGGTAGAGGATGAAGAAGTAGGAAGTAGGCTCACTTTAGAATTGATTTTCTCACTCTTTTTCTCATGGCACCATTGGAGCTAGTAAGCTTTTGGATGGAGCTTGATGAAGAAGAAGAAGAAAGAAAGAATTATCCATCCAAATGAAAACTTATCCAATAAATAATGTAACCATGGGTGAGTAAAGCTATCATGCTTAACTAATGTAGAGAATTAACCAAAGCATTAGGTTAAAGGTTAGGTTAAAGAATATCAAAAGAGTGAACTTTGTCAAAGCTTCTCCAAGCTTCTTCAAGCTTGATTACTTTGACTAAGTTAAACCCTTTTGTTAAATCTTAAGATAAAACAATAACCCTAATCTTTACCCTAATCTTGGTATGAGTCTCATACACCCATCTTGTGTGTATCATCAAGCATGATACAAACATGTACACTTGCATATATCACATATAAACAATGTGCACAAACAAGTGAGAAAATAAATCTTAAGTGAGCTAATACTAGTTAATGTAATGTAATATATCAAATATAAAATTATTGTTAGTTATGTATATGTCCTAGAGGCCATTGTTGTACATATGATGTATATTATGATGGATGCTTAGATATATACAGAGAGGACTTTCTTGCTCGTCATGATAGTATGCTATTTGGTTTCACTTTATCTAAACATGTTGACTTGTATTGGTTTACTGTTTTACTCTCACATGTTGATAAAGCCCTTAGGATCTGTACTCGACTACTGGGACTATGATGAGATCATACTAGTGGGGCCACGGTAGTCGATGAGTACATCCTATAACTGTTCCTAGTCGAGGGTATATCGAGATAGGGCATCGATACACCAGAGTAGACTAGCGTATACGCATATTGACCCATATGACGGGCGATGGATGATCCCATATCCATCGGTGTTTGACATCAGAGATGGTGTACGGGTGCTCAGTGGAGACTGGGTACACTGGACGGAGTAGCCGAGAACTCCCAGATGGTGATATACCACACGTCAGATGGCAGTTCTCCGGTGACACAGGTACAGGGTAGTCTGTAGACCCGAGATCGTCATGGAGTCTTGTGTGATTCCCACTGTGCTTTGATTTCCACCTTACCACGTCCAAGAGGGCGTGCAAAACGGTGGCTTTTGGGTACAGTCCCGAATCACATGGAGGCAATGAGCGATAGGAGGGGATTCGTCTCTCCCGGTATAGGGAGTTGATGTTGTGCTGTGTTCGATTGGCTATAACTGGAAGTCCCTGGCCAGGGCTGATATGGAGATTTACTGGTAAGTGTAGCTAGTAGTTTCTCGACCCGTTATGAGCCACACATCGACACGACTTATCGGTTACTGGGGTCTGACGTATACCACCCCTAGACTTGATATGCGACATATCAGACGAACAGATCGGACTGTACGGGAGTGTTACTGATCGGATTCACAGGAGAACGCACAGGCTAGCTTGTTGATCTTCTGATCGCTCAATACCTGGGTGGCTGTTACGTTTAGCTGACCGCTTGCAGCTTATGGGTGTTTGATAAGATCATCACCTGCTACCGGCGTATTGACGATTCTTTAGAGTCCTACACAGAGGTTTCTTGGCTCAGGCGAAACGGAGTAGAGGCACATATGTGATATGGGCAGGACCGAGAATAATGCGATATGGGATACCGTATTATATTCTCGCGATATTTAGATATGAACCGGCTCATCGGATTAAGTGTTGATTCGATGAATCGGTACATGATATATTAGTCGGTAATATTCGATATAGCCGGATCGTCGAATCAAGTGTTGATTCGATGATTTAATGTATAATAATATATATGATATATTGTATTACATTATCTAATATTGGCTCGCTTTATTATTTCATTTTCTCAGTGGATGATACATTGATATATATGCGATATATGTTAATTGTATTATTTTCTTTTGTTGCAAATATATAATATATATGTGATATATATTATTGTGACATGATATGATTAATTGTTAAACATGTTTAAGGATGATTAATTGAGGTTAGGGTTTGATTAGGGTTAGATGCTTCAAGTTCCTTCTAGAAGCATTTTTCTTTTTGTCATGGTTGTGATATTTTGTGATGACACATTTTTAACTTAACCAAACCCTAACTCTAGTTGTTTCTCTACTCATTCTTAGCCATTCATCCTTGACCATGGTTATATATCAATCATATGTTTTATTTCTATTCATCACAAAAGGTTTTTGAGATCATTATTGATTTTCCATTATCATCTTCTTCCTTCTTGATAAGCTCTCTTGAAAATCCTAAAGTGATGATTAAATATGAGAAAATGATATAAAAAGAAAGCAAAAATACTACCCCCTCATCCTCATCTCATCTAGCCTATGGGATTAGTGTGTTCACTTCTTAAGAGTGAGATAGCTTGAGTTCTTTGAAACCTCGACGTAGATCATCGGAGATTTGGAATACGACAAGCTAGAATGGATCGTTCGAGTAATGGAGCCTCTCATGAGTCCGGGAGACCGTGGATCGCGGCAAAGGGACTTCTACTCGGAGCTTGTGAAGTGAAGGAGCGGACTACAAAGGTTGTAATCCCTCACACTTAGATAAAAGTTATCTTCTTGCATATTAAACCCTAATAATCTAGCAAAGATCCCGGCTTTGGGTTGTTCGGCACGTCTAAAATTTAATCCGGGCATGTTTGATGCCTTATGAACCTTCACAAGAGTGCCTAGGAACCCTACAGTGGTATCAGAGCCTAGCTAGAGCATTACGCGATGTGTTTACGAAGTTAAAACTCCGATCGAACCCGAAACGACGGAAAAAGCCCCCTCTCTGGAAATTTTTTAAAATTTGGGATTTTTTTGAATTAAAAATATGTAAAAAAATCAGCAGGGAAATCTAAGAATTACCATAAAATCTGAGCCCCCAATTCCATCAAACGGCGGCGGAACCGCGGCGCAAGCATGCCTTGCGCCGCGGTTCCGCGGCGGATTGATGGGATTGTGACACGTGTCTTTTCTGGTAATGACCGTAGGTGCTTATTGAGGCTTCTGGATATTTTTAACAGTGATTCCAGTATTGTTTAAATCTGGGGTTTATTTTGTAATAGTAGATTCGATCGGAATTTTTAAGTTCGTATTTCTTTCCGGATATTTAGAAACTGTTAAATTATTTGAACGGATATCATTAACTTACTATTTCCCGGTACGACAAACTTTCAAGCGTTGAATTTTTCTGGGTTTAAATCTTTCGGAAAATTGTACAAGTTAAGCGGTGGACCCTCTAGAAGACAACAAACCTTAACTCGATTATGTGACCGTCTTGAACTGCCTTTTGAACCTTCGGGTTTAGGGCAGTACGGCATGCCACATGTGAGGCGTTGGCTTGACCCTTCTACGGCTGGATCACCGGTACTGTGACATATTCTGGGATTATTTGAACTCCGCTCAAGAGTTGAGCACTTTGGGAAATTTTGGGTGTTTGATTATCTGTTCGGAAAGTTTAATACTGTCTATTTATTTGGAATGTGATACAATATTTGGAATTCATAGAGTTAGGCATGAAATGCGGAGTATGTGATATTTCGGATTTATGATGTCTAAAGTGATTGTGGATTCCAAATATTGTAGTTTTACACTTTCTTTTCTGTGACCGTAAGTGTAATATGTGATATCGCCGGTTTCGTTGCTATATGTCAACGACAATTGGGATGCGCATATTTACTTACGTTGATGATATGAGATATTATGTGTTGCTGTGATATGTTATATTGGATCGTCGCGATCAGAATAGCCGGGGGTTTTATGTGAGATGAGGGTTTTTATTTTCATTCATGTAAAATTCATTTGTAATGTAATATTCTTTTATTTGGGGCACTTCCAGGTTGCGGTTGCTGTCACCAGTGTATATTATTTACTTTTCCGCATTAGGTACACCCAAGGAGGGGAGGACAAGTAACCGGGTTCTAGGGTCCAGTGGGAGGCCATCTCGAGGAGTCGAGATCGGGTCTCCTAACCCTAGAATTGGCAGTGTTACTTGCCGCTCTCGTAGGGGTCTTGGGATGTGGGTTTGGCTATTCGTCGCGACCGTGGAATCCGTGTTTTATACAGGCTCGTATTAAAAACACGGACGTCCTAGTATATCCAATATTTCATATATGTTCTTCTGCTGCAATGTTCTGTGATGAGATCATATTACTGCCTGAGACGAATGCTTATACTATATATATATGCTGATATATAAATATTACTGCTTTCGTTTCTTCTGTGATGCTTAGGAAGCATAAGCTGATGGGATTTTTATTAATGAGATTAATAAAAGAAAAGAAACCTAAAGATGTTGTAGAATCAAAACTTTATAAAAAGGGTAGCTACAGTTTTGCTTTGCACAGTGACATATATGATATGTCCCGCACCTTATTCGATGAGGAAAGGACCGAGATCCCTTCACCGGGAGTGACTCCTTTAGCGAAACTGGCAGATGCTACAAAACGCGGTTTGTCTTTTGATTGCTTTTAGTGTTTTGCTTTGCACAGCGGTATATATGATATATCCTGCACCTTATTCGATGAGGAAAGGGCCGACGATCCCTTCACCGGGAGTGACCCCTTTAGCGAAACTAAGAAAAGCCTCAAAACACTCCTTTTCAAAAACTACATGATTCTACGACGATATCAAGTTCATTACGCTCAGGGTTTTCTGAAAAACCTGCGTAGCCCTCCGTCATTTCAGATAGATATTATTTAGTATTCGTGCTATGTTTGTTGACTTAGTTAAGGCATAGTGTACGGTAGCTAAGTAATGTTTATCTGTTAAAACATGAGATGTGATTGGATTAGGGTATTCGTACGGCTTTGTTGACTTAGTTAAGGGTCGTGCGGGTGGGTTTAATTCAATCAGGAAATGTACGGGTTGAACTTGACTTGCGATTTATGGTTTGTTGACTTAGTTAAGGTCATAGATCGCTAGGGGCAAAATATTATCGGGAATTTCAAGTGTTAAAATTTGCAATGAGATTGCATACCTCCTATGAGATAGTTGGATCCTGATACCCACTGCGAGTAAGAGTTACTCCTAGGAGAGTTTTACACAGGACAATTAGCCGATCAAGTAGGTGTCTAGAAAAGTGTTAACGGGGTTACGCCTCTAGGAAAACGAGGTTTACTTTAATTAGGTCCGTGCGAAAGCAAGGGGAACCTCCCTCAAAGTACCGACACTGATCTGGCTGAAAGATTGACGAAATTGTAAGGTGTAATTAATCCCGGCTAATCTTACCTTTTTGGGTTTTAAGGTAGATTTGATAAAAACAGTGGGAGACATCCTGATTAGATAAGATAATAACCAATCTAATCTTGCAAGAGCATACGCTAAAGTGTTTTCTTCTCTCTCTCTCCAGGTAGCGACCATGTCAGGCTATAATCAAGATAATAATATTGATGTATTGACTGAACCCGATTATTGTACTGAGCAAGAGAACGCTGGACCCGTTCTTTCTTATAAGAGTTATAAGACTGAACAGGAAACAGGAGAATATCTGGATTCTCTCGCCGCCCAAAAGAACATGCATGTTGATGCATCTTCTTCGGGTGTGTTTGTTATTGAGAACTGTTTCTCAGTTCACCCTACGTCCTGGGTATTAGATACCGGATCAGGATCCCACATATGCAAACAGTTGCATGGGCTACGAAAAGGTAGAGAACTGGGAAAAGGTGATCATTCCGTTCAAGTAGGGAACGGTGCAAGTGTTGTAGCCAAAGCAGTTGGCGAATATCACCTTGTATTACCAAGTCGTAATACACTGATTCTGAATGAGTGTTATTATATACCGAACATGATGTGCAACATTATATCAGTTTCTTTATTAAGTAAAGAAGGATATAATTTTGTAGTAAAGGATAATGTTATGAACATATTCCTAGATCAAAAGTTAATTGCATCAGGCTCGTTACATAATGGCATATTCATTCTAAATCAGAATACAGTCCTGAATATACAAAACACACACAAGAGGAAAAGTTCAGAAATGAACGAATCCTTCTTGTGGCATTGTAGACTTGGTCATATCAATGCGACACGACTAGCTAAGTTACATAGAGATGGTTATTTGAATCCGTTCGAATTATCATCTTATGATACTTGCCATTCATGTCTCAAAGGAAAAATGACCAAAGCTCCGTTTAGTGGACACGGAGAAAGAGTTACCGAACTCTTAGGACTGGTACATAGTGATGTATGCGGTCCCATGTCTACGCATGCTAGGAACGGTTCTTCCTACTTCATTACATTCACTGACGATCTCTCTAGATTCGGACATGTGTTCCTGATGAAACACAAGTCTGAAGCTTTTGAGAAATTCAGAGAATATAAGCACGAAGTAGAGAACCAAACGGGCAAAAGTATTAAGATTCTTCGATCTGATCGAGGAGGTGAATACTTAAGCGGTGAGTTTTTAGATTATCTAAAAGAGAATGGGATTCTCTCTCAGCTTACTCCTCCTTATACACCACAGCACAACGGTGTATCGGAACGAAGGAATCGGACCCTATTAGATATGGTGCGATCTATGATGAGCGAAGCTGAGTTACCTATTTCCTTCCGGGGGTATGCGCTTGAGACAGCCATATACATATTGAATCTAGTTCCGTCTAAATCTGTACCTACCACACCATATTAGAGATGGAGTGGGAAGAGACCATATTTTAAACGAGTTAAGATATGGGGTTCTCCGGCCTATGTCAAAAGACAAAATCCAGACAAACTCGAGACACGATCAGTTCTTTGCAAATTTGTGGGATATCCTAAGAATTCTCAAGGATATATTTTCTATCACGCTGAGGAACAAAAAGTGTTTATTTCTCAATATGCCACCTTTTTAGAAAAGGAATTTCTTGCAAAAGAAATTAGTGGCAAAGAGGTAGAGCTGGAAGAGGTTCCAGCACCACAGACTACAACTGATGATTTATTGGAACCAGAGGATTCAGTAGTACCCGACGAACCCCAGCCTCTCCGCCGATCTAGTAGGGTTTCTCGTCCACCTGAGAGATACTACGGTTTTCTCATTGATGGTGGAAGCGAGGATTGCATCATGGATGATGATGAACCGACTAGTTTCGAGCAGGCCATCACGAGTGGTGACTCCGTGAAATGGCTGGATGCAATGCGATCTGAGATGGAATCCATGTACACCAATAAAGTATGGATTTTAGAAAATGCTCCTGAAGGGGTAAAACCCATTGGGAGCAAGTGGATTTTTAAAAAGAAATTTGGTGTAGATGGAAAAGTTGAGACTTTCAAAGCTAGACTTGTAGCAAAGGGTTTTCGTCAACGTCCAGGTGTGGATTATGACGAAACCTTTTCTCCAGTGGCTATGCTTAAGTCCATCCGGATCTTACTTGCCATTGCTGCATACCATGACTACGAAATCTGGCAAATGGATGTTAAGACCGCCTTTATAAACGGTGATTTAGAAGAGTACGTGTACATGACTCAGCCAGAGGGCTTCGTAGATAGTGGGAGCAGCGGAAAGGTGTGCAAGCTGCTTAAATCCATTTATGGGTTAAAGAAAGCATCGCGGAGTTGGAACATCTGTTTTGATGTTGTAGTCAAAGAGTTTGACTTCATCAAAAATATAGATGAACCTTGTATCTATAAGAAGGTAGCAGAGGGTAAGGTTGTCTTCCTCGTATTGTACGTGGATGACATACTCTTGATAGGAAATGATATTCCTATGCTGCAATCAGTCAAGCTCTTCTTATCACAGAGATTCTCAATGAAAAATCTAGGTGATGCCTCCTGCATATTGGGAATCATGATCTATAGAGATAGATCTAAAAGGATACTGGGATTGTCCCAATCCAGGTACATTGACACCATACTAAAGAGGTTTAGTATGGAAGAATCCAAGCGTGGGAACCAACCCACGATCTCTGGACTCACTCTTTCCAAAGAGATGTCTCCCAAGACTGATTTGGAGAGAGCTCGCATGCAAGGGATACCCTATGCTTCGGCAGTAGGCTCTATCATGTATGCGATGCTGTGTACCAGACCCGATGTAGCATACTCACTAAGTGTAGTGAGTCGGTATCAAGCAGATCCAGGAGAGAATCACTGGACAACTGTGAAGAACATTC
This sequence comes from Agapanthus africanus, assembly GCA_030015575.1. Classification (NCBI taxonomy): domain Eukaryota; kingdom Viridiplantae; phylum Streptophyta; class Magnoliopsida; order Asparagales; family Amaryllidaceae; genus Agapanthus; species Agapanthus africanus. The sequence goes on from JASDDO010000010.1 coordinate 293,494,119, forward strand.
TCAAGTACTTGCGAAGGACCAAGGAGATGTTCTTGGTGTATGGTAATGGAGAACTCCAGGTGGAGTCCTTTACCGATTCCAGCTTCCAAAGTGATAAGGACGACTCTAAGTCGCATTCGGGTTTTGTCTTTACCCTCAATGGAGGGGCGGTATGTTGGAAGAGTTCCAAACAGGATACCGTTGCAGACTCAACGATGGAGGCTGAATACATCGCTGCCAACGATGCTGCCAAAGAGGCTGTCTGGATCAAGAAGTTCATTAGTGAACTTGGTGTGGTTCCATCCATTGAGCATCCAATACCTCTGTATTGCGATAACAATGGAGCTGTGGCTTTGGCCAAGGAACCCAGGTCCCATCAGAAGTCCAGACATATTCTGAGGCGGTATCACCTGATCAGGGAGATAGTTGATCGCCGGGAGATCGAGGTCAGGAGAGTAGATACGAAGGACAACACTGCGGATCCATTCACGAAGGCTATTCCCCAGATACAGTTTGAGAGATTATTCGGGATGCTAGTTATGAGATACTACAGCAGCTGGCCTTAGTGCAAGTGGGAGATTGTTAGTTATGTATATGCCCTAGAGGCCATTGTTGTACATATGATGTATATTATGATGGATGCTTAGACATATGCAGAGAGGACTTTCTTGCTCGTCATGATAGTATGCTATTTGGTTTCACTTTATCTAAACATGTTGACTTGTATTGGTTTACTGTTTTACTTTCACATGTTGATAAAGCCCTTAGGATCTGTACTCGACTACTGGGACTATGATGAGATCATACTAGTGGGGCCACGGTAGTCGATGAGTACATCCTATAACTGTTCCTAGTCGAGGGTATATCGAGATAGGGCATCGATACACCAGAGTAGACTAGCGTATACGCATCTTGACCCATATGACGGGCGATGGATGATCCCATATCCATCGGTGTTTGACATCAGAGATGGTGTACGGGTGCTCAGTGGAGACTGGGCACACTGGACGGACTCGCCAAGAACTCCCAGATGGTGATATACCACACGTCAGATGGCAGTTCTCCGGTGACACAGGTACAGGGTAGTCTGTAGACCCGAGATCGTCATGGAGTCTTGTGTGATTCCCACTGTGCTTTGATTTCCACCTTACCACGTCCAAGAGGGCATGCAAAACGGTGGCTTTTGGGTACAGTCCCGAATCACATGGAGGCAATGAGCGATAGGAGGGGATTCGTCTCTCCCGGTATAGGGAGTTGATGTTGTGCTGTGTTCGATTGGCTATAACTGGAAGTCCCTGGCCAGGGCTGATATGGAGATTTACTGGTAAGTGTTGCTAGTAGTTTCTCGACCCGTTATGAGCCACACATCGACACGACTTATCGGTTACTGGGGTCTGATGTATACCACCCCTAGACTTGATATGCGACATATCAGACGAACAGACCGGACTGTACGGGAGTGTTACTGATCGGATTCACAGGAGAACGCACAGGCTAGCTTGTTGATCTTCTGATCGCTCAATACCTGGGTGGCTGTTACGTTTAGCTGACCGCTTGCAGCTTGTGGGTGTTTGATATGATCATCACCTGCTACCGGCGTATTGACGATTCTTTAGAGTCCTACACAGAGGTTTCTTGGCTCAGGCGAAACGGAGTAGAGGCACATATGTGATATGTGCAGGACCGAGAATAATGCGATATGGGATACCGTATTATATTCTCGCGATATTTAGATATGAACCGGCTCATCGGATCAAGTGTTGATTCGATGAATCGGTACATGATATATTAGTCGGTAATATTCGATATAGCCGGATCGTCGAATCAAGTGTTGATTCGATGATTTAATGTATAATAATATATATGATATATTGTATTACATTATCTAATATTGGCTCGCTTTATTATTTCATTTTCTCAGTGGATGATACATTGATATATATGCGATATATGTTAATTGTATTATTTTCTTTTGTTGCAAATATATAATATATATGTGATATATATTATTGTGACATGATATGATTAATTGTTAAACATGTTTAAGGATGATTAATTGAGGTTAGGGTTTGATTAGGGTTAGATGCTTCAAGTTCCTTCTAGAAGCATTTTTCTTTTTGTCATGGTTGTGATATTTTGTGATGACACATTTTTAACTTAACCAAACCCTAACTCTAGTTGTTTCTCTACTCATTCTTAGCCATTCATCCTTGACCATGGTTATATATCAATCATATGTTTTATTTCTATTCATCACAAAAGGTTTTTGAGATCATTATTGATTTTCCATTATCATCTTCTTCCTTCTTGATAAGCTCTCTTGAAAATCCTAAAGTGATGATTAAATATGAGAAAATGATATAAAAAGAAAGCAAAAATACTACTCCCTCATCCTCATCTCATCTAGCCCATGGGATTAGTGTGTTCACTTCTTAAGAGTGAGATAGCTTGAGTTCTTTGAAACCTCGACGTAGATCATCGGAGATTTGGAATACGACAAGCTAGAATGGATCGTTCGAGTCGTGGAGCCTCTCATTAGTCCGGGAGATCGTGGATCGCGGCAAAGGGACTTCTACTCGGTGCTTGTGAAGTGAAGGAGCGGACTACAAAGGTTGTAATCCCTCACACTTAGATAAAAGTTATCTTCTTGCATATTAAACCCTAATAATCTAGCAAAGATCCCGGCTTTGGGTTGTTCGGCACGTCTAAAATTTAATCCGGGCATGTTTGATGCCTTATGAACCTTCACAAGAGTGCCTAGGAACCCTACAATTATACATTAAATTATTAAATCAACTCTTGATTTAATAATCCGGCAATAACCAACTAATATCATGTGTAACAACTTATCGAATCAACACTTTATCCGATAACCCGGCTATATCGCATACAACCGACCAATTTTACAAATCGCGAGAATAGAATACGGTATCTCATATCGTATTAATCTAGGTCCTGCATATATCACATATGTGCTCCTACTCCGTTTCGCTTGAGCCAGGAAACCACTGTGTAGGACTCTAAAGAATCGTCAATACGCCGGCAGTAGGTGATGATCATATCAAACACCCATAAGCCACAAGCGGTGTGCTAAACATAACGGCCACCCGGGTCTTGAGCGATCAGAAGATCAACAAGCAAGCCCGCTAGTTCTCCTGTGAATCCAATCAGTAACACTCCCGTACAGTCCGGTCTCGTCGTCTGATATGTCGCATATCTCGCCTAGGGGTGGTAAACGTCAAACCCCGGTAGCTCGATAAGTCGTGTCGATATGAGGTCTATAACAGTTTGAGAAACTACTGGCAACACTTACCAGTAAATCTTATCAACCCTGGCCAGGGATTTCCGGTTAAAGCCAATCGAACACAGCACAACATCAACTCCCTATACCGGGAGAGACGAATCCCCTCCTATCGCTCATTGCCTCCATGTGATTCGTGACTGTACCCAAAAACCACCGTTTTGCACGCCCTCTTGGACGTGGTAAGGTGGAAATCAAAGCACAGTGGGAATCACACAAGACTCTATGACGATCTCGGGTCAACAGACTACTCTGTACCAGTGTCACCGGAGAACTGCCATCTGACATGAGGTATAATACCATCTGGGAGTTCTCAGCGAGTTCGTCCAGTGTACCCAGTCTCCACTGAGCACCCGTACACCATCCTTGATGTCAAACACCGATGGATATGGGATCATCCATCGCCCATCATATAGGTCAAGATGCGTATACGCTAGTCTACTCTGGTGTATCGATGCCCTATCTCGATACACCCTCGACTAGGAACAGTTATAGGATGTACTCGTCGACTAACGTGGCCCCACTAGTATGATCTCATCATAGTCCCAGTAGTCGAGTACAAATCCTAAGGGCTTTATCAACATGTAATATAGAGACAATCAGAGTACATGTTAAGATAAAGTGCAACCAGATAGCATACTATCATGTCGAGCAAGAAAGTCCTCCCTATATATTGTAAGTCGATGTACTACACCCCAATACTTATGGGGAGGCAGAATTTTCAAAAACGAACTTGTTTAGTGAACAAACATCGACTAACCGCTTGAATCGAAGCTAAACGATAACTAACCAAACATATAGTTGTTCTAAACTACTATGCTTAGGGATTATACCTATGGAACCAAGTCCTTCGTCTTTACGATCACCTCGTCCTCCTCGGCCTTCTCTTTGTAGTAGACAATCCACCCGAGAGCAAAACTCCAAGCTTAGCCTCTAAACTTGAGGCAACTAACCTTCTTGGATTGCTAATCAAAGAAGATAGATGTAATATAGAGAGGGTTATGGATTAATTAGTCTTACTAATCCTTGTACTCAACTCATGAAAGGGGAGGATTAGTCTTTTGAAGAGGGAGAGCTTGAGGAGAGAGAAGGTGAGAATGATTATCAAGTGAGAATAGTAAGTTATCATAATATATATGAAACTTTATAATTCATCAACAAAAGAAAAAAAAGTGATGAATAATCAAGTTTCATAAATATCTAATGGTGATTCATAACCATGACTCATTAATCATTTATTGTGCATTAATGATATGAATGAATCACCCTCATGACTCACTAAACCCATTTAATGCAAATGACACCTAAACCTCCTTAGTCACCATCTTCTAGAAGCTTCTCGTACAATTACGAGAACGCCCCTCCAATCCGCAAAAATACGAAAAAACTTTAGACTGTAAAAATCCAATAACCGGATACCAGTAACTGGCTTAAACCAAAGCCGACTGGTAAAAACTGTCTGAAAGTCGTACGCGTGTAAACGCACGTATGCGTCCGAACCCTTGTCGTAAAACCATACGACCTCTATATCGTTTCGCCTGGAATAGGAAACTCTCTGTGTGGGACTCTAGAGACTCGACTACTACGCTGGCAGTGGGTTTAACCACAGACCGCAAGCGGCACTAGCTGTACGTAACGGTCACCAGGTAGTTGTCGATAAGAAGGCCGATGAGGAAACCCATCCGAACTCCTACTGAGTCTGATGTGACAATCTCCATACAGTCCGGTCCGTTCGTCCAAGACTATCGCATATCGGGCCTAGGGGGCGGCAAGCGTCAGTCCCCTAATAGCGGTATAAGTCGTGTCGGAGGGAAGCCCATTACACCCTGAGAAACTACTGGAACCTACCAGCAAATCTCGCTTGCCCTGGCCAGGGACTTTGCGTAATGGCTTTCTGACACAGCGCGATATCTACTCCCAATACCGGGAAGGACGAATCCTGTCTAACCGCCACTGCCTCCAAGTGCTCGGGACTGCACCCAACTGCCACCTGTTTGCACGACTCCTTTGAGCCGTGGTAGGGTAGCAATCTAAGAACAGTGGGACACACTCGAGGCGAAGTAGCAGTGTCAAGTCTGCGGACTATGCTGTACTCATGTCACCTGGGAACTGTTCACTGACGACTGGTATAAAACCAATCAACAGTTCTCTGTGAGTCCTGTCCGGTGTACCCGTAACCTAATGAGCACCTATATACTATCTCCAGTATGACGTACTGACGGCTGTGGGACAGACCATCTCCCCAATTGGGATGAGAAGCGTACACACTAGTCTACTCCGGAGTATCGATGCTCTGTCTCGATAATCCAACGACTAGGGACCTGAATAAGGATGTGCTTGTAGACTACCCAGCCCCCACTAGTGTGACTGTCATCGCAACGCTGGTAGTCAAGCAAGATCCTAAGAGCTCTATCAATACGTATACTCACATATTAAGATAGAAAAAACTAAGTAGCATACTACCATGTTTAGCAAGACTGTTATATACATGTGAATATCCCAAGCTTCCATTAAGTAATATACAAACTAGTATGATACAGTAATGGCCTTCTAGGGCATAAACACTAACAATCTCCCACTTGCACTAGGGCCACGTACTGGCATATCGAAGACCAATGATCTCGAGCAGCCTCTCGAACTGCGTCTGAGGTAGGGCCTTCGTGAATGGATCAGCAATGTTCTCTTCTGAAGAAACTCTCCGAACCTCGATCTCCCGACGATCAATGATCTCCCTGATCAGGTGATACCGCCTCAAGATGTGTCTGGACTTCTGATGGGACCTTGGTTCCTTCGCTAAAGCTATAGCTCCGTTTTTGTCGCAATACAGAGGTATTGGATCAACTATGGTAGGAACCACCTGATGTTCTGTTAGGAACTTCTTCATCCAGACTGCTTCTTTTGCGGCATCGCAAGCAGCTATATACTCCGCTTCCATCATCGAGTCAGCAACGGTGTCTTGCTTGGAGCTCTTCCAGCACACCGCCCCTCCATTGAGGGTAAAGACATAACCCGACATGGACTTGGAATCGTCCTTATCACTCTGGAAGCCGGAATCAGCAAAGGCCTCCAACCTGAGGTCTTTTCCGCCGTAAACCAAGAACATCTCCTTAGTCCTTCTCAGGTACTTGAGAATGTTCTTTACTGCTATCCAGTGCTTCTCCCCTGGGTCTGACTGATACCGGCTTACCACGCTCAGTGCGTAAGCTACATCTGGTCTGGTACACAACACCGCATACATTATAGAGCCTACCGCAGAAGCGTAGGGTATAATAGACATGCGTTCCCTTTCCAAATCAGTCTTGGGAGACATCTCTTTGGAGAGGGTGATTCCGTGACAAGCCGGTAGATTACCGCGCTTAGAATCTTCCATACTGAATCTTTTCAGTACAGTGTCGATATACCTGGACTGCGAAAGTCCCAACATCCTTTTGGATCTATCACGATAGATCCGGATCCCCAGAATGTAAGAGGCATCACCCAGGTCTTTCATGGAGAACCTGTGTGACAGGAATCCTTTGACAGATTGTAGTATAGGAATGTCATTTCCTATCAATAGAATGTCATCCACGTACAAGACGAGGAATACGACACTTCTGGCTACAACTTTACTATATATGCACGGTTCATCTGGATTTTTGATAAAGTCATATTCTTTGACTGTCTCATCAAAACAGATGTTCCAACTCCGCGATGCCTGCTCTAGTCCATAAATGGACTTAAGCAGCTTGCATACTTTCCCGCTGCTCCCACTCTGATTAAAACCCTCTGGCTGATCCATATAGACGCTCTCTTCTAAATTTCTATTCAGAAAAGCCGTCTTTACGTCCATCTACCAGATTTCATAATCATGGAAGGCAGCAATAGCAAGAAGGACCTGAATGGATTTGAGCATAGCCACTGGAGAAAAAGTTTCGTCATAGTCCAAACCAGGTCTTTGACGAAAACCTTTTGCAACAAGTCTAGCCTTATAGGTTTCCACCTGTCCATCTACACCAATCTTTTTCTTGAAGATCCATTTGCATCCTATGGGTTTTACCCCATCTGGAGCAAAGTCCAAAGTCCATACTTTGTTGGTGTACATGGACTCCATTTCGGTCCGCATTGCATCTTGCCATCGTACCGAGTCGCCGCTCTGGATGGCCTGCTGGAAGTCAGTAGGTTCATCATCTTCTATGATGCAATCCTCTCTATCCCCATCTATGAGAAAACCGTAGTATCTCTCAGGCGGATGAGACGGCCTACTACTCCTGCGGAGGGGTGCGGGAATGTCCTGTACTTCTTGAACCTCTGGTTCTACCAAACTTTCAGTAGTAGCTTGTGGTTCTGGAATTTCTTCCAGTTCTACTACGCTCCCACTCTTCTGATTTTCTAAAAATTCAGTTTCTAAGAAGCGGGCATGACGAGAAACAAAAACCTTTTGTTCCTCTGCGTAATAGAAACAATATCCTGTAGAGTTCTTTGGATATCCCACAAACTTACACTCTACTGAGCGTGCCTCGAGCTTGTCCGGATGCTGCATTTTTACAAAAGCTGGACATCCCCATGTCTTCAGGTACTGAAGATAGGGTTTCTTCCCACTCCACATCTTATATGGTGTGGTAGGCACAGTTTTGGTTGGAACTCTGTTCAAAAGATGTGTCGCTGATTCTAGCGCATATCCCCAGAAAGATCGCGGTAACTCAGCATTACTCATCATGGATCGTACCATATCCAATAGGGTTCGATTCCGTCTCTCCGATACACCGTTGTGCTGTGGAGTGTATGGAGGAGTAAGCTGAGAGAGAATTCCTTTCTCTTTTAGGTAACCTAGGAACTCGGCACTTAAGTATTCTCCACCTCGATCAGATCTCAGTGTCTTAATACTTTTGCCTGTTTGGTTTTCTGCTTCACTCTTGTATTCCAGGAATTTCTCAAAGGCCTCGGATTTATGCTTCATTAAGAAGACATGTCCAAACCTAGAGAAATCATCTGTAAAAGTAATGAAGTAGGAATAACCACCTCTTGCATGTATAGACATTGGACCACATACATCGCTGTGTATGAGTCCTAAGAGCTCGCTCGCTCTTACTCCTTGTCCAGTGAATGGAGTCTTTGTCATCTTTCCTTTGAGACAAGATTGACAAGTGTCATAAGATTGATATTCGAACGAGTCCAAATATCCTTCTCTATGCAACTTAGTCAACCTTCTCTCATTGATGTGACCCAGTCTACAATGCCATAAGAAAGGTTTATTTAAATCTGGAGACTTTCTTTTTAGTGTATTCTGGACATTGAAAATTTGGAGTTGGTTTAAAACATATATGCCGTTATTTAGTGTACCTGACCCAATCAAACCATGATTAAGGTGGATGTTGACAACATCTCTTACAAACGTGAAATCATAACCTTTATTTGATAACAAGAAAACTGATATGATATTACACGTTAAGCTTGGTACAAAATAACAGTTATGTAAAACCAAAATGTGTCCACTCGTCAATCCTAGGTGATAATCCCTGACGGACGCAGCTCCCACGCTAGCTCCGTTAGAAACCTTTAGGGTCATATCACCTTCCTTCAGCACTCTACGGTTTCTCAGTGCCTGCAATGAATTACAAATATGAGATCCTGATCCGGTATCCAATACCCAGGAAGTAGAGTTGATCGACAGACAATTCTCAATTACAAATACACCTGAAGTCGAAGCCACAGCTTGCTTCGGTTCCTGGTTCTTGGCGTTCCACGCCTTGCAATCCTTCTTCCAGTGCCCTTTCCTGTGACAATGGAAGCACTCATCCTGGCCAACTACCGGTGCTGCAAACTTTTTCTTTCCCTTCCCTCCCACCTTACTAACACCTCCTCTAGGTTTGGGTGCGGCCTTCTTCTTCCTTCCTTTGGCCCTTGCCTTGGACCCGGAAGAAGATGTACCGCCAACAAACATAGCGGGTGTTTCCCTTGCTTTCTGCAAGGTGCCCTCTGCACTCCTTAACATGTTCAGGAGTTCCGGAAGTTCAACTTCTTTTCTTTGAATGTTGAAGTTCAGGATAAACTGGGCGTAGGTGTGAGGAAGGGACTGGAGAATAAGGTATGTATAGAGCTCATTATCCAAAGTCGTCCCAAGGTCTGCGAGCTCTTCTATATAGCCGATCATCTTTAGGACATGTTCTCCTACCGATGACCCGACAGCCAACCTCGCTCGAAATAAGTTCTTTGAGGTCTCGTATCTTGCTATACGAGATTGCTCTCCATAAAGTTCCTTTGTATGGAGAAATATGCCATCAAGGTCCATATCCTCGTGCCTCCTCTGATGTTCATTGTTCATCGAGGCAAGCACGATGCACTTGGCTTTCGCGCAATCTGAATCCCAGGTTTTGCGGATTTCCTTATCCGCATTACTGGATTTGGGACCAGGGACAGCAGGTGCCGTAGCGGTGAGGACGTACCCCAATTTGTCATAGGTCAAAGCCATTTTGACATTCCGCAGCCAATCTTTATAGTTTGGCCCTGTCAGTATATTTTTCTCTAAAAGTAACTTAAGTCCAGTCATTTTCAGGGTCGCTGCAATTAGGAGAGAGAGAAGAAAACTCTTTAGCATGATGCTTTTGCAAGTTTAGAGTGGTTTTTAGTTTATCTAAACTGGATGGCTCCCACTGTTTCTCGAATCCTTCCTCAAACCATAAAAGAAGAATTAGCCAGGACTATTCTCACCGTACAATACTTGCTTAACCGTTCAGCCAGGCTGGTGTCGATACTTCGAGGGAGGTTTTCCAACGCTTTCGCGAAGTTCCTTAATTAAATAACCTATTTTTTCTGGGGGCGTAACCCCGCTGACACTTTTCTGGACACCTACTAGGTTTATAGCATTGATCGTTAAGTGACGAATATCCTGATAAGTAGCATATACTCACAGTAGGATCGGGATCCAAATATCATCGTATGATAATGTTGAAGGAATCCTACCAACATTCATCAAACTCCAAATGGTATGCATCTCTTTGCAAATTTCAGTTTCTTTAGAAATTCCCGATATAAGTTTTTGCCCCATGCTCTTATGACCTTGACGTATGCCAACAAATCATAAGTCACATGTCAAGTTCTGCCCATCATTATCTTGTTAATTTGAACCCACCCGTATATACCCTTGACGTATGCCAACAAGGTAATGCGACTGTCCCAAACCAACACATCTATCTATGCAACAAATGAATACCCCAGCAGCTACCAAACACTATGCCTTGACGTATGCCAACAAGCATAGCTTGAATACTACTGACCATCCATAAGAAATGACGGAGGGCTACGACTGGTTTTGGCGAAACGTGAACGTAGTGAACTTGATATAACCGAAGGAACCTGATAGCTTTTAAAAGGAGTGGTTAAAGCTCCGCATTTAAAAATATCTGTTTTTTAAAATTAACCGAGTGGTTTCTTTTAAATTGTTCCAACGATAAAAACTTTGGTTTATTTTTCTTTGCATTATAGATAATGCGTCCCATCATTAACCTATCATTGCAGAAAACAACGAAAATATGACGTCCTCTTATGCCATCTGCATTCGCCACTGGGTCCCGTCATTACCCGTTAGGTTACTTAACTAACGACAGAGTGGGGACTGGGCTAGCGCGGGTGTAAAACATAAGTGACGTCTAAATAGCTATCATATATATAGATATTTTACATTCGTCTGACGCAATGATATACATTCCAGAACACAGATGAACTTAATTGGATTTGCTAGCAATCCGTATTTCTTTTGAGCCTGCAAAAAAAGACGGATAACACAGTTGTGATGAATAGCCATTACCCCACCCTCGACCCCTACGGGTACGGCAAACTACCCACCCGGCAGTTTGTGTACCCCACCTTGGGTCAGGCCTAGGATCAAAAACAGTAAAATGAAATAATACAACGGTGGCTACAACCGCAACCTGGATGTGCCCCGCAAAAAAATAATATTACAACAAATTACATTTACAACAAATGAATTAAATAATAACCCAATGCTAAACCCCGGCTATACACCACAACAGTCCAATTACAGTTCATATGCACAAACAGATAAAACCATTACAGAAATGTGCAACCCCCTGCCAACCGACATACTAGCAGTTAGGGGAGGTTTACGAACACATTATACAATCACAGATATAATCCAATATGCAAATACTGTACAATTTCGATCGATTAAAACACCATTAATATTGCTCCAATACTGCTCTGTAAAACTGAAACCTGAGCAAATATTAAAATTTCCAGAAAATACTAAATATCATAGGGGACCCACACAAAAAATTTGGGTTCATGACTTGGCAACTCTGCGGCGGAACCGCGGCGGGATTTGTGGGATCCGCCGCGCTTCCGCGACGCTTTAGCCGAGTCATGGGCCCAGTTTTCTTGGGTGTTCTCCTGGATGCTTTTCAAGATTTCTGAACATCCCTGAAAAATTTTTGGACTTCATTTAAATTTCGACAGAAACTTGACAGTTCGGGGTTTTCCGGTTTCGTTTTTCCGTTCGAAATTCGTACAAATTTGCAATTAAGTTATTTATTGTTTAGCGAGGCTCTGATACCACTGTAAGTCGATGTACTACACCCCAATACTTGTGGGGAGGCGGAATTTTCAAAAACGAACTTGTTTAGTGAACAAACATCGACTAACCGCTTGAATCGAAGCTAAACGATAACTAACCAAACATATAGTTGTTCTAAACTACTATGCTTAGGGATTATACCTATCGAACCAAGTCCTTCGTCTTTACGATCACCTCATCCTCCTCGGCCTTCTCTTTGTAGTAGACGATCCACCCGAGAGCAAAACTCCAAGCTTAGCCTCTAAACTTGAGGCAACTAACCTTCTTAAATTGCAAATCAAAGAAGATAGATGTAATATAGAGAGGGTTATGGATTAATTAGTCTTACTAATCCTTGTACTCAACTCATGAGAGGGGAGGATTAGTCTTTTGAAGAGGGAGAGCTTGAGGAGTGAGAAGGTGAGAATGATTATCAAGTGAGAATAGTAAGTTATCATAATATATATGAAGCTTTATAATTCATCAACAAAAGAAAAACAAGTGATGAATAATCAAGTTTCATAAATATCTAATGGTGATTCATAACCATGACTCATTAATCATTTATTGTGCATTAATGATATGAATGAATCACCCTCATGACTCACTAAACCCATTTAATGCAAATGACACCTAAACCTCCTTAGTCACCATCTTCTAGAAGCTTCTCGTACAATTACGAGAACGCCCCTCCAATCCGCAAAAATACGGAAAAACTTTAGACTGTAAAAATCCAATAACCGGATACCAGTAACTGGCTTAAACCAAAGCCGACTGGTAAAAACTGTCCGAAAGTCGTACGCACGTAAACGCACGTATGCGTCCGAACCCTTGTCGTAAAACCACACGACCTCTATATCGTTTCGCCTGGAATAGGAAACTCTCTGTGTGGGACTCTAGAGACTCGACTACTACGCTGGCAGTGGGTTTAACCACAGACCGCAAGCGGCACTAGCTGTACGTAACGGTCCCCAGGTAGTTGTCGATAAGAAGGCCGATGAGGAAACCCATCCGAACTCCTACTGAGTCTGATGTGACAATCTCCATACAGTCCGGTCCGTTCGTCCAAGACTATCGCATATCGGGCCTAGGGGGCGACAAGCGTCAGTCCCCTAATAGCGGTATAAGTCGTGTCGGAGGGAAGCCCATTACACCCTGAGAAACTACTGGAACCTACCAGCAAATCTCGCTTGCCCTTGCCAGGGACTTTGCGTAATGGCTCTCTGACACAGCGCGATATCTACTCCCAATATCGGGAGGGACGAATCCTGTCTAACCGCCACTGCCTCCAAGTGCTCGGGACTGCACCCAACTGCCACCTGTTTGCACGCCTCCTTTGAGCCGTGGTAGGGTAGCAATCTAAGAACAGTGGGACACACTCGAGGCGAAGTAGCAGTGTCAAGTCTGCGGACTATGCTGTACTCATGTCACCTGGGAACTGTTCACTGACGACTGGTATAAAACCAACCAACAGTTCCCTGTGAGTCCTGTCCGGTGTACCCGTAACCTAACGAGCACCTGTATACTATCTCCAGTACGACGTACTGACGGCTGTGGGACAGACCATCTCCCCAACTGGGATGAGAAGCATACACACTAGTCTACTCCGGAGTATCGATGCTCTGTCTCGATAATCCAACGACTAGGGACCTGAATAAGAATGTGCTTGTAGACTACCCAGCCCCCACTAGTGTGACTGCCATCGCAACGCTGGTAGTCAAGCAAGATCCTAAGAGCTCTATCAATACGTATACTCACATATTAAGATAGAAAAAACCAAGTAGCATACTAACATGTTTAGCAAGACTGTTATATACATGTGAATATCCCAAGCTTCCATTAAGTAATATACAAACTAGTATGATACAGTAATGGCCTTCTAGGGCATAAACACTAACATATATGTCCTAGCATCCACTACAATATACATCGTATGTACAGTAATGGCCTCTAGGGCATACAAATAACTAACAATCTCCAACTTGCACTAGGGCCATCTGTTGTTGTATCACATACCCAACAATTGGCTGCGGTTGAAGTATCTCATACTTAACCATCCCATAAAAGTCTCTACTGAGAAAAAGGCCTTTGTGAGTGGATCCGCGCTGTTGTCCTCTGTGTCTACTCTCCTGACCTCGATCTCCCTGGAGATCAACCATCTCCATGATCAGGTGATACTGTCTAAGAATTATATTTGGATTTCTGATGGGACGGTAGTTCCTTGGCTAAAGCCACAACTCCATTGTCACACAATCGTAGGAACGAAGTTCATCTCATAAACTTATATACACCCAGACTGCCTCTTTGTTAGTATCTTTGGTAACGATGTATCTTGCCTTTAATCGTCTAGTATGTCACGGTATCTAGCTTGGAACTCTTCCAACATACCGTCCCTCCACTGAGGGTAAAGACAATGCCTGCGACTGACATTCAGTCGTCCTTACCTCCCTGGAACCTTTCCAGTGATTCTCTCCAGGATCGATTGATACCATCTCACTACAACTAGTAAGTATCCTAACATCCAATTAGATCTATCTCATAGATCCGTAACTTAGGATTTAGGAGGTATCACTTTGATCCTGTATGGAGAATCCTTGTGATAAACGGAGATTGACCGAGCGTAGCATAGGAAACTCCTTCCCTATCAAGAGTATGTCATCCACGTACTCTACGAGGATCACCACCATACTCCTACTACCTTTTTGTATATACAAGGTTCATCTACCATTTTGATGAAGTCAAACTCTTTGACTACCACATCAAAACAGATGTTCCAACTCCGCGATGCCTGCTTTATCACATAAAACATCTTACTCACGTTTCCGCTGCTCCCACTGTCTACGAAGCCCTCTGGCTGTGTACTTATAGACGCTCTCTTATAAAACATCATTTAGAAAAGCAGTCATGACACCCAACCACCAGATATCGTAGTCATGGTATGTAGCCGTGGCAACTAGGATCTGGATGGACTTATGCATAGCTCTTTAGAAAAAGGTTTCATCATAATCCATAGCTGGTCAATGATGCAAACCATTAACTGTAAGTCCACGTTGCGACCCCCGGTGCTTACGGGGAGGCGGAAACGGTATAAAATCAAATTTTTATCGCAAGAGGCAACATGGACTAAACTAGGTCGGGATCTTTACCTAAACTAAAACTAGCATACTAAGCTAAAGATATTTAGCTACTCGGATGAAGATGGTTATACCTAGCTTTTCTTGAACTCCTTCCCTTCAAGCTCCGGTGGTGGTCCGATGGCTCCTTCTCGTCGTCTCCGTACGCCGAAGATAGATCCACTTGAAAGCTCCAGCCTTTAGCTCCTTCTTCGTTCTTTGAAGAAACTAGTTCACTTGGTTTGCTAAACCTAGTGAACTAGAATGAGTAGAGTAGAAATAGAATGGGATTTTATCTATGGTTCTTGATTCTCAACACATGAGAGATGTGAACCATAGAATCAAGAGAGGGAGCAAGAGGATGAGAGTGAGAGCAAAGTGAAGAGCTCAAGAACAAGAGAGAGAGTGAGCAAGAAAGAATGAGCAACTCTTTTGTCTCTCACCCTCTCATAATCCAAAGTAATCATAACTCATCATATTAACAAAAGTCTTATGTGATGGTTGAGGCAACCATAACCCTATCATGTCATGCACTCATTTTACTTAAATGAACAAGCAAGTAAAAGTCTTTGGTATGAAATGATAGCCATGGTTATCATGATGGTCAACTAGTCAAGCCTAGTCAACCGGTCAACAAAGTCAACAAGTCAACAAAAGTCAACAAGTCAACAAAGTCAACAACCAAGTCACCATAATACTTAATTAATATAATAGTTAAACACATATCATATTCTCATTAGGGTTGAGCAAAAAGTCAAAAAGTCAACGGTCAACTGTCAACAACCCTAATGAGAATCCGCTGTCTGTGCCTCCCTGTCAACTGTGCATACACACCCGCATCCGCGTTCCTAGGAACACGAATGCAAACTGGATAAATCCAATCCCATAAGGTACACTAGGATCTGGCTTAAACCAAAGCCCGCTAGTGTAAACTGTCCGGACACTGTACGTGCACAAGTGCACGGATGTGACCGAACCCTGTCGCAAAACCATGCGACCTGTCGCAATACCATGCGACCTCTACTCTTTTGCCTAAAGGCGAAAAGCTTTCTGTGTGGGACTCTAAAGACTCGACACTACGCTGGCAGTGGGTTTAACCACAGACCGCAAGCGGCACTAGCTGTGCGTAACGGTCCCCAGGTAATGCCGACAAGAAGACCGACGAGGCGAAACCCATCTGAACTCCTACTGAGCCTGAGTGTGACATTCTCCGTACAGTCCGGTCTGTTCGTCTGATACATCGCATGGCGGGCCTAGGGGGCGGTAAACGTCAGTCCCCCAATAGCGGTACAAGTCGTGCCGGAGCGAAGCCCAAAACACCCTGAGATAACACTGGAAACCTACCAGTATATCTCGTTTGCCCTGGCCAGGGACTACTCGTGTAATGGCTCTCCTAGACACAGCGCGATGTCAACCCCCAATACCGGGAGAGACGAATCCTGTCTAACCGTCACTGCTTCCAAGTGCTTCGGGACTGCACCCAACCACCACCTGTTTGCACGACTCCTTTGAGCCGTGGTAGGGTAGTGATCAAAGTACAGTGGGAACACACCCGAGGCGAAGTGACAGTGTCAAGTCAGCGGACTAAGCTGTACTCATGTCACCTGGGAACTGATAACTGACGATAGGTATAATACCAACTGGTCAGTTCCCGACGAGTCCTGTCCAGTGTACCCGTAACCTAACGGGCACCCGCATACTATCTCAAGTACGACGTACTGACGGCTGTGGGACAGACCGTCTCCCACACTGGCATGAGAAGCGCATGCGCTGGTCTACTCCGGAGTATCGATGCCCTGTCTCGATAGTCCTGCGACCAGGGACCTGCATAAGGATGTGCTTCTAGATTACCCAGCCCCACTAGTGTGACGGCCATCACATCGCTGGTAATCAAGCAAAGATCCTAAGGGCTCCACTAATGTGTATAAGCAATATACAAAGATAAACACATGTACACATTGAAGTAGAAATAAACCAAGTAGCATACTACTATTTTGAGCAAGATTGTATATACAAGGTGAATATCCCAAGCTTCCATTAAGTAATATACATACTAGTATGATACAGTAATGGCCTCTAGGGCATATACACTAACAATCTCCCACTTGCACTAAGGCCATGTACTGGCGTATCGAAGACCTATCATCTCGATCAGCCGCTCGAACTGAGTCTGGGGTAGGGCCTTGGTGAATGGATCTGCAGTGTTGTCTTCTGAAGCGACTCTCCGAACCTCGATCTCCTGGCGATCCACGATCTCCCTGATTAGGTGATACCGCCTCAAGATGTGCCTGGATCTCTGATGGGACCTGGGTTCCTTCGCTAAAGCTATAGCCCCGTTGTTGTCGCAATACAGAGGTATTGGATCAACAATGGACGGAACCACCTGAAGTTCTTTCAAGAACTTCCTCATCTAGACAGCTTCTTTTGCGGCATCTGATGCAGCGATGTATTCCGCTTCCATCGTCGAGTCTGCAACGGTTTCCTGTTTGGAACTCTTCCAACACACCGCCCCTCCATTGAGGGTGAAGACAAAACCCGACATGGACTTGGAATCATCCTTGTCACTCTGGAAGCTGGAGTCAGCAAAGGCCTCGATCTGGAGGTCCTTTCCGCCATACACCAAGAACATCTCCTTAGTCCTTCTCAGGTACTTGAGAATGTTCTTTACCGCTATCCAATGTTTCTCCCCAGGGTTTGACTGATACCAGCTTACCACACTCATTGCATAAGCTACATCCGGTCTGGTACACAACATCGCATACATTATAGAGCCTACCGCAGAAGCGTAGGGTATAATAGACATGCGATCCCTCTCCAAATCAGTCTTGGGAGACATCTCTTTAGAGAGGGTGATCCCGTGACAAGCCGGTAGGTTACCGCGCTTGGAATCTTCCATACTGAATCTCTTCAGTATGGTGTCGATGTACCTGGACTGTGAAAGTCCTAATATCCTCTTGGATCTGTCACGGTAGATCCGGATACCCAGAATGTATGAGGCATCACCCAGGTCTTTCATGGAGAACCTGTGTGACAAGAACCCCTTGACAGATTGTAGCATAGGAATGTCATTTCCTATTAAGAGAATGTCATCCACGTATAAAATGAGGAATACTGCAGTTCTCGCTACAAATCTACTATAGATGCATGGTTCATTTGGATTTTTGATAAAGCCAAATTCTTTGACCGTCTCATCAAAGCAGATGTTCCAACTCCGCGATGCCTGCTTTAGTCCATAGATGTACTTAAGCAACTTGCACACCTTTCCGCTGCTCCCACTCTGAACGAAACCCTCTGGCTGGTCCATATAGACACACTCCTCTAAATTTCTATTTAGAAAAGCTGTCTTTACGTCCATTTGCCAAATCTCATAATCGTGGAAAGCAGCAATGGCAAGAAGGATCCGAATGGATTTCAGCATGGCTACTGGAGAGAAGGTTTCGTCATAGTCCAAGCCAGGTCTCTGACGAAAACCCTTTGCTACCAGCCTTGCTTTATAGGTCTCAACCTGTCCATCTACACCAATCTTCCTTTTGAAGATCCACTTGCATCCTACGGGTTTTACCCCGTCTGGAGCAATGTCCAACGTCCAAACCTTGTTGGTGTAAATGGACTCCATTTCGGTCCGCATTGCATCCAGCCATTTCACTGAGTCAACGCTCTGAACGGCCTGCTGGAAGCTAGTAGGCTCATCATAATCTATGATGCAATCCTCTCTATCCCCGTCTATGAGAAAACCGTAGTATCTCTCGGGCGGATGAGACTGCCTACTACTTCTGCGGAGCGGCGTAGGAATGTCCTGTTCTTCCGAACCCTCTGGTTCCACTAAACTTTCAGTAATAGTCCGTGGTTCTGGAATCTCTTCCAGTTCTACTGCGCTCCCATTTATTTCCTTTTCTATGAACTGGTGTTCTAGAAAGTGGGCATGACGAGAAACAAGAACTTTTTGTTCCACTTCGCAGTAGAAGAAATATCCCTTGGAATTCTTTGGATATCCCACAAACTTACACAGTACTGAACGTGCCTCGAGCTTGTCCGCATGCTGCTTTTTGACAAAAGCTGGACTTCCCCATATCTTAATATGATTAAGATGGGGTCTCTTCCCACACCATATCTCAAATGGCGTAGTAGGCATAGTCTTAGTGGGAACTCGGTTCAAAAGGTATGCGGCTGATTCTAGCGCATATCCCCAGAATGATCGCGGCAACTCAGCGTTACTCATCATGGACCGAACCATATCCAATAGGGTTCGGTTCCGTCTCTCCGATACACCGTTATGTTGCGGGGTGTAAGGAGGAGTAAGCTGAGAGAGAATTCCGTTCTCTTTTAAATAGTCCAGGAACTCGGCACTTAAGTATTCTCCACCTCGATCCGATCTTAGAATCTTAATACTTTTGCCGGTCTGTTTCTCTACTTCATTCTTATACTCTTGGAATTTTCCAAAGGCCTCGGACTTATGTTTCATTAAGAAGACATAACCGTACCTTGAGAAGTCATCCGTAAAAGTAATGAAGTAAGAATGTCCACTTCGGGCATGAGTAGACATTGGACCGCACACGTCACTGTGTACGAGTCCCAAGAGCTCGCTCGCTCTTACTCCATGTCCAGTAAACGGAGTCTTTGTCATCTTTCCTTTGAGACAGGATTGACAAGTGGCATACGACTGATATTCGAACGCATTCAAATACCCTTCTGTATGTAACTTCGTCAACCTTTTCTCATTGATGTGACCCAATCTACAATGCCATAAGAAAGTCTGATTTATTTCTGGAGACTTTCTTTTGTGTGTATTCTGGACATTAAAAATCTGTGGTTGGTTCAATACGTATATACCATTACTCAATGTACCTGACCCAATCAGAACTTGATTAAGGTGAATGTTTACAACATTACTTACAAACGCAAATTCATAACCTTCTTTAGAAACTAAAGATACAGAAATGATATTACAAGTTGCGTTGGGTACAAAAAAGCAATTACGCAAAAC
Source organism: Agapanthus africanus (assembly GCA_030015575.1). Taxonomy (NCBI): domain Eukaryota; kingdom Viridiplantae; phylum Streptophyta; class Magnoliopsida; order Asparagales; family Amaryllidaceae; genus Agapanthus; species Agapanthus africanus. The sequence continues at coordinate 293,514,044 of JASDDO010000010.1, forward strand.
CAAAAGATGTCCATCTGACATTCCCAGGTGATAGTCCCCCATGGCTTTAGCATCCATGCTAGCTCCGTTCGCAACTCTGAGGGTCATGTCACCTTCCTTCAAAACCCTACGGTTTCTCAACGCCTGCAAAGAATTACAGATATGAGATCCTGATCCGGTATCCAATACCCAGGAAGTAGAGTTTATTGAAAGACAGTTTTCAATAACATACACACCTGAAGCTGAAGCTGAAGCTGCAACCTGCTTCAATTCCTGTGTTCTGGCCTTCCAGGCCCTGCAATCATTCTTCCAGTGTCCTTTCTTATGACAATAGAAGCATTCTTCCTTATCCACAAGCTTCCCCGCTATCTTTGTTGCTTTACCTTTTCCCTTCGTATCCACTTTACTTACACCGCCCCTTGGTTTGGCGGGGGCCTTCTTCTTCTTTCCCTTGGCTTTCGCCTTGGACCTAGAAGAAGATGATCCTCCTACAAACAAAGTGGATGTATCCCTACCTTTCTGTAGGGTGCCCTCTGCGCTCCTCAGCATGTTGAGGAGCTCTGAAAGTTCAACCTCCTTTTCTTGTAGGTTGAAGTTCAGTATAAACTGGGCGTAAGTGGAAGGAAGGGACTGGAGAACTATATCCGTATATAGCTCACTCTCCAATGTGATCCCTAGGTCAGCGAGCTCCTCAATGTAGCCGATCATCTTTAGCACGTGCTCGGCTACTGATGATCCGACGGACATTCTTGTCGAGAATAACTTTTTCGACGCTTCGTATCTTGCGATACGAGATTGCTCTCCATACAGTTCTTTTGTATGGAGCAATATGGATTCCATGTCCATATTCTCATGCCTCCTCTGATGTTCGTTGTCCATCGAGGCAAGCAGGAGGCACTTGGCCTTCGCGCTATCAATCTCCCAAGTCTTGCGGATTTCCTTATCCGCGACACTGGAAGTTGGACCAGGGACAGGGGGAGCTTTGGTGGTAAGAAGATACCCCAGCTTGTCATAAGTGATTGCTATCTTGACATTCCTGAGCCAATCTTTGTAGTTTGGCCCTGTCAGTTTGTTTTTATCTAGGAGTAACTTAAGTCCAGTCATGTTGATTGGTCGCTGCAATTTGGAGAGAAGAAGAAACACTCAGCATGATGCTCTTGCAAGTTTAGAGTGGTTTTTAGTTTGTCTAAACAGGATGGCTCCCACTGTTTCTCGAATCCCTCCTCAAACCATAAAGGAAGAATTAGTCAGGATCAATCCCACCGTACAATACTTGCTTAACCGTTCGGCCAGGCTGGTGTCGGTACTTCGACGGAGGTTTTCCAACGCTTTCGCGAAGTTCCTTAATTAGAGAACCTCTTTTCCCTGGGGGCGTAGCCCCGCTAACACCTTTCTAGGCACCTACTAGGTTTATAGCATTGATCGTTAAGCGAGAAATTTCCCGAGGAGTAGCATATACTCACAGTAGGATCGGGATCCAAATATCATTGCGTGACGAAACTGAAGGAATCCTACCAGAATCATCACACTCCAAATGGTATGCAAATCTAGCAAGTTTCAGTACTTATGAAACTCCCGATGTGGATTTTTGCCCCATGCTCTTATGACCTTGACTTTGGCCAAAATATCATAAGTCACATGTCAAGTTCTACCCGTCATTATCCAGGTTAATTTGGATCCATCCGTATCTACCCTTGACTTTGGCCAAAATGGCAGTACGACTGTCCCAAACCAACGCATCTATCTATGCTACACATGAACACCCAATAGCTACCAATCACTGTGCCTTGACTTTGGCCAACATACACAGCTTGAATACTATTGACTATTCATGCGAAACGACGGAGGGCTACGAATGGTTTTGGCAAAACCGTGAACGTAGTGAACTTGATTTAATCGATGGAACGAGATAGCTTTTAAATGGAGTGGCTCAAACTCCGCATTTTAAAAGTTAGTTTTGAAAAGAACCGAGTGGTTTTTCGAAAGTGTTCCAACGACTTCAACTTGGTTTATTATCTTGCATTAGTTCTTTTAATGCGTGATATTCTTGCATTAGTACTTTTAATGCGTCCCATCATTTAATCCTACTATTGCAGAAAACAACCAAAATATGACGTACGCTTATGCCATTCGCATTCGCCACTGGGCCCCGTCATTACCCGTTAGGTTACTTAACTAACGACAGAGTGGGGGCTGGGCTAGCGCGTCTGTAAAACATAAGCAACGCCTAAATAGAAAGCAATGATAGACATTTCAGATCACAGATAAATACATTGGATATACTAGGAATCTGTAATTTGTACGAGCCTGTAACAAAAACAGATTACACGGTCACGGTGAATAGCCAATACCCCACCCAAGACCCCTACGGGTGCGGCAAACTACCCGCCAAGTACCCGAAGCGTAGTAACCTCCCTCATCTCCATGAGTAGGCCACTCGACACTTCGGCATACCCGGTAGTTTGTGCACCCCCTCCATGGGTCTATCCTAGGAGCAAAAACAGTAAAAAGAAATTATACAATGACGGCTACAACCCCGACCCGGTTGTGCGGCCATACAAATAATTATTACATCAAATTACAAATTTACATGAATTGCAAGAAAAGAAAACTCTCGTCTCACAACCCCCGGCTATTCACCCGCGACAATCCAACATATTTATATACACATTCCAGCACATTACAGATCATGTATAACCCCGACTAATCGACTTATAGCGATTAGCCGACGTTCAATACATGAAAACATCACAGATATAACCATCATAGTCAAAGTGCAGTGAAGTTCGGAAAAATACGGAATTATAGGACCCCAAAAGGAAATTTCTTTTCTGCAAAATCTGGGCACATATAATATATCTCAAAAATCCCAAAACCAACACAGACACACACTGCACGAAAAATGACGCACAGAAGACGACAAACCGCGGCGCTTCCGCGGCACATGCCTACCTCGTGCGGCGGAAGCGCGGCGGTTTGAACGAATTAGTGGGCCGTTTTTCATGGGTGTTCTAACAAAACCCTGAGCCGAATTTAGAAGTATAAAGTTTCTTATTTTGACCAGAAAAAAAAAATTCAACAGAAACTCAGTTTTTGTAAAAGTTTGGTTTTTGGATTTTTCCGGTTCCGAACTTCGTTACACTTCACTACCAAACTAGTTTAAGTTTAGTTAGGCTCTGATACCACTGTAAGTCCACGTTGCGACCCCCGGTGCTTACGGGGAGGCGGAAACGGTATAAAATCAAATTTTTATCGCAAGAGGCAACATGGACTAAACTAGGTCGGGATCTTTACCTAAACTAAAACTAGCATACTAAGCTAAAGATATTTAGCTACTCGGATGAAGATGGTTATACCTAGCTTTTCTTGAACTCCTTCTCTTCAAGCTCCGGTGGTGGTCCGATGGCTCCTTCTCGTCGTCTCCGTACGCCGAAGATAGATCCACTTGAAAGCTCCAACCTTTAGCTCCTTCTTCGTTCTTTGAAGAAACTAGTTCACTTGGTTTGCTAAACCTAGTGAACTAGAATGAGTAGAGTAGAAATAGAATGGGATTTTATCTATGGTTCTTGATTCTCAACACATGAGAGATGTGAACCATAGAATCAAGAGAGGGAGCAAGAGGATGAGAGTGAGAGCAAAGTGAAGAGCTCAAGAACAAGAGAGAGAGTGAGCAAGAAAGAATGAGCAACTCTTTTGTCTCTCACCCTCTCATAATCCAAAGTAATCATAACTCATCATATTAACAAAAGTCTTATGTGATGGTTGAGGCAACCATAACCCTATCATGTCATGCACTCATTTTACTTAAATGAACAAGCAAGTAAAAGTCTTTGGCATGAAATGATAGCCATGGTTATCATGATGGTCAACTAGTCAAGCCTAGTCAACCGGTCAACAAAGTCAACAAGTCAACAAAAGTCAACAAGTCAACAAAGTCAACAACCAAGTCACCATAATACTTAATTAATATAATAGTTAAACACATATCATATTCTCATTAGGGTTGAGCAAAAAGTCAAAAAGTCAACGGTCAACTGTCAATAACCCTAATGAGAATCCGCTGTCTGTGCCTCCCTGTCAACTGTGCATACACACCCGCATCCGCGTTCCTAGGAACACGAATGCAAACTGGATAAATCCAATCCCATAAGGTACACTAGGATCTGGCTTAAACCAAAGCCCGCTAGTGTAAACTGTCCGGACACTGTACGTGCACAAGTGCACGGATGTGACCGAACCCTGTCGCAAAACCATGCGACCTGTCGCAATACCATGCGACCTCTACTCTTTTGCCTAAAGGCGAAAAGCTTTCTGTGTGGGACTCTAAAGACTCGACACTACGCTGGCAGTGGGTTTAACCACAGACCGCAAGCGGCACTAGCTGTGCGTAACGGTCCCCAGGTAATGCCGACAAGAAGACCGACGAGGCGAAACCCATCTGAACTCCTACTGAGCCTGAGTGTGACATTCTCCGTACAGTCCGGTCTGTTCGTCTGATACATCGCATGGCGGGCCTAGGGGGCGGTAAACGTCAGTCCCCCAATAGCGGTACAAGTCGTGCCGGAGCGAAGCCCAAAACACCCTGAGATAACACTGGAAACCTACCAGTATATCTCGTTTGCCCTGGCCAGGGACTACTCGTGTAATGGCTCTCCTAGACACAGCGCGATGTCAACCCCCAATACCGGGAGAGACGAATCCTGTCTAACCGTCACTGCTTCCAAGTGCTTCGGGACTGCACCCAACCACCACCTGTTTGCACGACTCCTTTGAGCCGTGGTAGGGTAGTGATCAAAGTACAGTGGGAACACACCCGAGGCGAAGTGACAGTGTCAAGTCAGCGGACTAAACTGTACTCATGTCACCTGGGAACTGATAACTGACGATAGGTATAATACCAACTGGTCAGTTCCCGACGAGTCCTGTCCAGTGTACCCGTAACCTAACGGGCACCCGCATACTATCTCAAGTACGACGTACTGACGGCTGTGGGACAGACCGTCTCCCACACTGGGATGAGAAGCGCATGCGCTGGTCTACTCCGGAGTATCGATGCCCTGTCTCGATAGTCCTGCGACCAGGGACCTGCATAAGGATGTGCTTCTAGATTACCCAGCCCCACTAGTGTGACGGCCATCACATCGCTGGTAATCAAGCAAAGATCCTAAGGGCTCCACTAATGTGTATAAGCAATATACAAAGATAAACACATGTACACATTGAAGTAGAAATAAACCAAGTAGCATACTACTATTTTGAGCAAGATTGTATATACAAGGTGAATATCCCAAGCTTCCATTAAGTAATATACATACTAGTATGATACAGTAATGGTCTCTAGGGCATATACACTAACATTAACAAGTCTAGCTTTGAAAGTCTTAACTTTTCCATGTACACCAAGTAATCTTCACAAGATATATTTGCTCCTGATAGGGATTTAACCCTTCAGATAAAGCAACCAAAGTCCATACTTTGTTGGTGTATAAGGATTCTATCTCAGATCGATAAGCATCCAGCCATTCTTATAGAGTCTCACTCCTGATGGCCAGCTCGAAACTAGTTGGGTCATCATCTCATGATGCAATCCTCGCTCCCACTGTTATAGAGAAACCGAAGTATCTCTCAGGTGGGTGAGGAACCCTACTAGATCGGCGGAGAGGCTGAGGTTCGTTGGTTACTATTGAATCCTTCGGTTCTACCAAATCATCTGCTGCAGTTTTGTAGGGTTCCTAGGCACACTAATGAAGTCTCACAAGTGATCAAAACATACTCAATTCAAAATTTTCATGTGCTTACAAACCCTAATATGGATCGTTAACTAGATATATAGGCTATGCGATGCAAGTTAACGACTTTTAACTAAAGGAAAGAAGCTACAACCTTTGTAGATCCGGTCATCCATGCCCTAGGCTCCGTGATGAGGTCCCTCCGCTGTCCAAATCAAATCCATGACTCTAGCATCGGCTTCATCGGAGAAATGGGCGGGCTTGGTCGTCGGTTCGATGCCGAAGATGATCTACGTCGAGGCATCACAAGATCAAGCTCCAACTTCACCAAGACTTGAAAACTTGTGAAGGAAACACTTTATACTACTTGGCAAGAGGTAGAGGATGAAGAAATAGGAGGTGGGTTCACTTTAGAATTGGATTTCTCACTCAATAGCTCAAGTTGCCATTGATGGAGCAAGCTTTCTTCATGTTGATGATGAAGAAGAAGAAAAAGGAATATTATGATAAGTATATTTAAAAAGAAAAACAAATGAATACTTATCATATGGCAACCATGATTAGGTGTAGAGAATAGACCTTGGTTAGTGGGAATGGTTAGGGTTAAGGAAGAGACAAGAATGGTGGACATGTTCAAAGCTTCAAGAAGCTTCAAAGAAAAATAAAACTAGCAACCATTCTTTTCTCTTTATCTTTTCTAAAATAAGAATAATAAATAAATAAATGAATAAGTAAATAAAAACAAAACCCTAACCATCACCTAACCATGGTTTAATCTAAACATACACCCTAACATTCATGTATCATCAAACATGATACAATCTTGTGCACAAAAGTATATCACATATACAACTTGTGTACATCAAGTGAGAAAATCCAATTAAAGTGAACAAATACTTGTTAATGCAAAGTAATATATCAAATATATAATTATACATTAAATCATTAAATCAACACTTGATTCAATGATCCGGTCATGTCGCATATAACCGGCTAGTATCCAATGTATCGGCTTATCGAATCAATCCTTGATTCGATAACTAGGTTATATCGCATACAACCATTCGACACATTCATCGCGAGAATGAAATACGGTATCACATACACGAATTATTCTCGGTCCCGCACATATCTCATATGCGCTCCTATTTCGTTTCGCTTGATCCAGGAAACCTATGTGTAGGACTCTAAAGACTCGTCAATACGCCGGCAGCAGGTGATGATCATATCAAACACCCACAAGCCGCAAGCGGTCTGCTAAACGTAACGGCCACCCGGGTATTGAGCGATCAGAAGATCGACGAGCAAGCCCGCTCACACTCCTGTGAATCCAACCAGTAACACTTACCGTATAGTCCGGTCTGTTCGTCTGATATGTCGCATATCTCGCCTACGGGTGGTAAACGTCAGACCCTAGTAGCTTGATAAGTCATGCCGACATAAGGTCCATAACTATCGTGAAACTACTGATAACTCTTACCGGTATATCACTGCAACCCTGGCTAGGGATTTCCTGTTATGGCCAGTCGAGCATAGCGCAACATCCACCCCCAATACCGGGAGAGACGAATCCCCTCCTATCGCTCATTGCCTCCATGTGAATCGCGACTGTACCCAAAAACCACCTGTTTGCTCGACTCAATAGAGCCGTGGTAGGGTGGAAATCAAAGCACAGTGGGAGACACACAAGACTCTATGACGATCTCGGGTCAACAGACTAAGCTGTACCAGTGTCACCAGAGAACTGCCATCTGACGTGAGGTATAATACCATCTGGGAGTTCTCGGCGAGTCCGTTCAGTGTACCCATTCTCCACTGATCACCCGCATACCGTCTCCGATGTCAAACACCAATGGATATGGGATCATCCATCACCCATCACATGGGTCGAGAAGATATACGCTAGTCTACTCTGGAATATCGATGCCCCGTCTCAATATTCCCACGACTAGGAACAATGAAGGATGTACTCATTGACTACCCAGGCCCCACTTGTACGATCTACATCATAGTCCTGGAAGTCGAGTACACATCCTAAGGGCTTTATCAACATGTAATCAGAGAGACAGAAAGTATACATGTTTAGATAAAGAGCAACCCGATAGCGTACTATCATGTCGAGCAAGAAAGTCCTACCTATATATGCCCCAACATCCACTACAATATACATCCAATGTACAGTAATGGCCTCTAGGGCATACATATAACTAACAATCTCCCACTTGCACTAGGGCCATCTGTAGCAGTGGTTGCAGTATCTAATACTCAACCATCCCATATGAGTCTCTCTCTGGGAAAAGGCCTTCGTGAGTGGATCTGCTGTGTTGTCCTCTGAGTCTACTCTCCTTACCTCGATCACCCTGGAGATCAACTATCTCCATGATCAGGTGATGCTTCCTCAGAATACGTCTGGGTCACTGATGGGATCAGGGTTCCAGGGCCAAAGCCACACTTCCATTGTCATACAATGGCAGGAACCTAGTTCATCTTATGAACCAATATACACCCAAACTGCCTCTTTGGTAGTATCTTAAATAGCGATGTTACCAGCCTTTATCGTCTAGTTTGCCACGGTATCTAGCTTGGAACTCTTCCAACATACCGTCCCTTTACTGAGGGTAAAGACAATGCCTGTGACTGACATTCAGTCATCATTATCACCCTGGAACACATCCAGTGATTCTCCCCAGGACCAACTGATACTATCTCACTATAGTTAGTGAGAATCCTAACATCCATTTAGATCTATCTCATAGATCCAAAACCTAGGATTTAGGAGGTATCACTTTGATCCTATACGGAGAATCTATGTGATAAAAGGAGATCGACCGATCGTAGCATAGGAAACTCTTTTCCTATCAAGCGTATGTCATCCATGTACTCTACGAGGATCATTACCATACTCCATACTACCCTTTTGTACATACAAGGTTCATCTACCATTTTGATGAAGTCAAACTCTTTGACTACCACATCAAAATAGATGTTCCAACTCCGCGATGCCTGCTTTATCCTGTAAAGCAACTTGCACATGTTTCCGCTGCTCCCACTGTTTACGAAGCCCTCTGGCTGTGTTCTTATAGACGTTCTCTTCTAAATCAGTATTTAGAAAAGCAGTCAGGACACCCAACTACCAGATATCGTAGTTATGGTATGTAGCAATGTTAAGTAGGATCCGGATGGACTTAAGCATAGTCACTTTGAAAAGGTTTCATCATTATCCATGTCTGGTTGATGACTAAAACCTTTAATAAGCCTAGCTTTGAAAGTCTCAACTTTTCGATCTACACCAAGTAATCTTCTCAAGATGTACTTGCTCCTGATGGGGATTTAACCCTTCAGATATAGCAACCAAAGTCCATACTTTGTTGGTGTACATGGATTCCATCTCAGATCGCTAAGCATCCAGCCATTCTTACAGAGTCCTCACTCTTGATGGCCTGCTCGAAACTAGTTGGGTCATCATCTCATGATGCATTCCTCGCTCCCACTGTCATCGACAAACCGAGGTATCTCTCATGCAGGTGAGGAACCCTACTAGATCGGCGGAGAGGCTGAGGTTCGTCTGGAACTATAGAATCCTTTGGTTTTGTCAAATCATCAACAGTAGTTTTGTATAGCTGGAGCCTTTCCAGTTCTACAGAACTAACCTTGCCTCGATTTTGTCCGGATTTTGCTTTAGACATAGGCCGGACAATCCCAAATCTTAACTCGGTTAAGAGATAGGCTCTTCCCATACCATATCTCATATGGAATGGTAGGCAGTGATCTGATTCGAACCTAATTCAATAGGTATGCAGCTTCTCAAGCGTATAACTCCCAAAAGGAAATAGGAAACTCAGTAGTACTCATCATAGAGCACACCATATCTAATATTGTGCGATTGCTCCACCCCGATACACCGTTGTGCTGTGGTGTATTCAGAGGAGTAATACGGAGAGAGAATCTCATTCTCCTTTAGAATGGTCCAGGAATGCCATGCACAAGTATTCTCCTCCCTGATCTCATCATAGGACATAATACTTATACCTGGTTATTGGTTCTCTACTTCTAACTTATATTCTGTGAATAACTCAAAAGGTTCGGACTTATGTTTCAACAGGAACATATGACTGAATCTTGAGAGATTATCAGAGAATATAATGAAGTACAAAGAACCAGTCCTGGCATGTGTAGACAGGAGACCTTACATACATCATCATGCATCAGTCCCAAGAGTTTACTAACTCTTTCTCTGTTTCCAATAAACAGGGCTATGGTCATCTAATCTTTGTGACATGACTGGCAAGTTTCACAAGATGTAAATTCAAACTGATTTAAATATGCATCTAAAATGTAACTTCAGCCAGTCGGGTCGCATTGATATGACCTAGTCTACAATGCCTCAAGAATGATTCGTTCTTTTCTGAACTCTTCCTCTTGTGTGTGTTCTATATACTAGGAACTGTAGTTTGATTTAGAACGCCAATGCTTTTAGATAACGTGCCTGAACCGATCAACTTTTGATATAGGAAATGTTCAAAACATTATCCATCAATACAAAATTCTATCATTTCTTTAACAAATAAAGAGATTGATATGATTTTGTATATCAGGTTCGGTATCTAATAGCATTTATTCAGAATCAATGTATTAGTAATACAGGGTGACAGTGACTAACAGACTTGGCTGCAACACTTGCCCCGGTTTCTGTCTCATGAAACTTATCACCCGTTCTCAGTTTTTCTACCATTTTGTAGCCCTATGTAACAGATTACATATCTGGGATCCTGATCCGGTATCAAATACTCAGGATGCAGAGAATACTGAGAAACAGTTCTTTATAATGAACATACCCGAAGGAGATGCATCATATGCACTTTCTTCATTTGGGCGGCATAGGAATTCTGGTGTTCCCCTATTTCCTGCTCTGTCTTATAACAATTATAAGTTGGAGCAGGACCAACGTTCCCCAGCTCAGTATAACAAGCGGGTTCGGTCAATACATCCATGTTATTATCTTGATTAAGGCGTGATATGATCGCTACCTGGAGAGAGAGAAAAGAAAACACTCTGCGTGCGCTCTTGCAAGATTAGATTGGTTATTTATTTTATCTAATCAGGATGGCTCCCACTGTTTTTATCAAATCTTCCTTCAAACCTTAAAAGGAAAGACTAGCCAGGATTAATTACACTCTACAAGTTCGCCAATCTTTCAGCCAGGCCAGTGTCGGTATTTTGAGGGAGGTTCCTCGTGCTTTCGCACGGACCTAATTACTTTAAACCTCGTTTTCCCAGAGGCGTAACCCCGTTGACACCTTTCTAGACACCTACTTGATCGGCTAATTGCAAAGTGTAAAACTCTCCCAGGAGTAACAATTACTCGCAGTGGGTATCGGGATCCAACTATCATATAGAAGGTATGCAATCTCATTGCAAATTTCAACACTTGAAACTCCCGATAAAGGTTTTTACCCCTAGCACCTATGACCTTAACTAAGGTCAACAAATCATAAGTACTAGTCAAGTTCTACCCGTCATTTCGTGATTAATTAGACCCACCCACATGACCCTTAACTAAGGTCAACAAAGTCACGCGACTGTCCTAACTAATCGCATCATATGCGGTGTAGGAAGACATCACTTAGCTACCGTACACTGTGCCTTAACTAAAGTCAACAAACACAGCACAAATACTAAGTACTCTATTTCCTAAAATGACGGAGGGTTGTGTATGGTTTTTGTGAAAACCTTTAACGCTTAGAACTTGATCTCGTTGCGGAATCAAATGGTTTTAAATGGAATGTTTTTGAGGCTTTTCTAGTTTTGCTAAAGGGGTCACTCCCGGTGAAGGGATCGTCGGCCCTTTCCTCGTCGAATGAGGTGCGGGATATATCATATATATCACTGTGCAAAGCAGAAACTATAGAAGCAATCAAAAGACAAACCGATGGTTGTAGCATCTGCCAGTTATTGCTAAAGGAATCACTCCCGGTGAAGGGATCTCGGTCCTTTCCTTATCGAATAAGGTGCAGGATGTTCTACAAGGAACACCGCGATGCAAAGCAAGAACTGTAGCTACCTGTTTTTATTTTGAAATTCGATTCCACAACATCAATTAGGTTTATTTTCTTTCATTAATCTCATTAATGAATATCCCATCATTTAAGTTACCTAAACATCACAGATAAATATGACGTACACTTATGCCATCCGCATTCGCCTCGATGTCCCCTCGTGCACCGTTAGGTTAGGTAACTAACGGCAGAGCGGGGCAGGGCTAGCGCGGGTGTAAAACATAAGTAACGTCTATATAATATATCATATATACTATATATTATATCTATCACATAACATCACATGATCACATCACAGATAACGCAGCAGAAAATATCATATGAAATATTGGATATACTAGGACGTCCGTGTTTCTAATACGAGCCAGTATAAAACACGGATTCCACGGTCGTGATGAATAGCCAATCCCACACCCCTAGACCCCTACTAGAGCGGCAAGCAACCCTACCAATTCTAGGGTTAGGAGACCCGGACTCGACTCCTCGAGTTGGTCTCCCACTGGACCCCAGAATCCGGTTACTTGTGCTCCCCTCCTTGGGTCTATCCTAATGCGGAAAAGTAAATAATATACAAATGGTGACAACATCCGCAACCTAGAAGTGCCCCAATAAAAGAATATTACATACAAGTTTTTACATGAATGAAAATGAAAAACACTCATCTCACATAAAACCCCCCGGCTATTCAAACACGATGATCCAATATAACATATCCAGCAACACATAACATCACATGTCATCAACGTAAGTAAATATGCGCATCCCAATTGTCGTTGCCATATAGCAACGAAACCGGCGACATCGCATATTACACTTACGGTCACAGAAAAGAAAGTGTAAAACTACAACAGTTGGAATCCGCAATCTCTTTAGACATCGCATGCCTAATCAAATGAATTCCTTAGACATCGCATGCCTAACAATTATAAACCCCGCATTTTAGTCTCATTATCGAAAACACTTTTTAATATCAAGTCGGGCAATTCAACAAGATTCCCGAAAAACTGATCGAATGCTTGTCGCAAACTTTAGTAGGCGGCCGCACCCCTGATACCGTCGACGAAGTGCACCAAGGCGGAACACAGCTGCCGCGAGCACTCGGACGGATGCTTTCGGCGACGGGGTTCTCCTACAGTCACTTGGTCGGGGCTATGGAGTGAGGCTGTCTATTAAGTTTATCCGGCGAGTATCCGCGTACGCTGCGTGATTGCGACGGACTTTTGATCACATCAAAATTCCGTGGCAACCGATCAAGTGAGACTAAACTGCTATGTTTATAACATTCATCCAGTCATCTCATAACTATTTGCGAATTCCAATTATTGTATCACATTCCGGATAAGATAGAAAATGTTAAATTTTCCGATCGAACAATCGAACACCCAAGTTTTCCCGATACTACTGAACACATGAAATAAGTCTAAAAACATTAAGTTCGTGCCTCAGTACCAACGGTCCAGCCGTAGAAGGGTCAAGCCAACGCCTCACATGTGGCACGCCGTACTACCCCAAACCCTAAAGTTCAAAGGGCAGTTCAAGACGGTCACATAATCGAGTTAAGGTTTGTTGTCTTCTAGAGGGTCCATTGCGTTACTTGCACTACTTAGAACATTATTAAACCACGGAAAGATCCAACACTTGGAAATTTCCCGACAGGGGAAAAAGTGGGTATTTATATCCGGTCGAACTTTTTAACATATTCCAAAATTATCCGGAAAATCACACAGACAAAATTAGACAATCCGATCGAAACACCGAGTCCCCAATACAACCCAGAAAATTCAACTCTTGAATAAATATTAAAAATTCCCAGGAAAACCAGCACTGTTAAGTAGGATTTATTGTGCAAACTTCAACGCAGAAAACGACAAACAGGCCGCGGAACCGCCGCACGAGCCATGCTCGTGCCGCGGAACCGTGGTGCCTTGATGGAATTATGGCATCGAAATTTACAGTAACTCTTAGATATTCCTGCTGATATTTCTGCATATTTTTAATTCTCAAAAAATCACGAATTTCAAAAATGTACAGAGAGCACTTTTGGGTTTGGGTTTTGATTCGATCGGACTTCTAATTCCGTCTACGCATCGCTTAAGGCTCTAGCTAGGCTCTGATACCACTGTAGGGTACCTAGGCACACTAATGAAGTCTCACAAGTGATCAAAACATGCTCAATTCAAAATTTTCATGTGATTACAAACCCTAATACGCATCGTTAACTAGATATATAGGCTATGCGATGCAAGTTAACGACTTTTAACTAAAGGAAAGAAGCTACAACCTTTGTAGATCCGGTCATCCACGCCCTAGGCTCCGTGATGAGGTCCCTCCGCTGTCCAAATCAAATCCATGACTCTAGCATCGGCTTCATCGGAGAAATGGGCGGGCTTGGTCGTCGGTTCGATGCCGAAGATGATCTACGTCGAGGCATCACAAGATCAAGCTCCAACTTCACCAAGCCTTGAAAACTTGTGAAGGAAACACCCTATACTACTTGGCAAGAGGTAGAGGATGAAGAAATAGGAGGTGGGTTCACTTTAGAATTGGATTTCTCACTCATTAGCTCAAGTTGCCATTGATGGAGCAAGCTTTCTACATGTTGATGATAAAGAAGAAGAAGAAGAAGGAATATTATGATAAGTATATTTAAAAAGAAAAACAAATGAATACTTATCATTTGGCAACCATGATTAGGTGTAGAGAATAGACCATGGTTATTGGGAATGGTTAGGGTTAAGGAAGAGACAAGAATGGTGGACATGTTCAAAGCTTCAAGAAGCTTCAAAGAAAAACAAAACTAGCAACCATTCTTTTCTCTTTATCTTTTCTAAAATAAGAATAATAAATAAATAAATGAATAAGTAAATAAAAACAAAACCCTAACCATCACCTAACCATGGTTTAATCTAAACATACACCCTAACATTCATGTATCATCAAACATGATACAATCTTGTGCACAAAAGTATATCACATATACAACTTGTGTACATCAAGTGAGAAAATCAAATTAAAGTGAACAAATACTAGTTAATGCAAAGTAATATATCAAATATATAATTATACATTAAATCATTAAATCAACACTTGATTCAATGATCCGGTCATGTCGCATATAACCGGCTAGTATCCAATGTATCGGCTTATCGAATCAATCCTTGATTCGATAACTAGGTTATATCGCATACAACCATTCGACACATTCATCGCGAGAATGAAATACGGTATCACATACACGAATTATTCTCGGTCCCGCACATATCTCATATGCGCTCCTATTTCGTTTCGCTTGAGCCAGGAAACCTCTGTGTAGGACTCTAAAGACTCGTCAATACGCCGGCAGCAGGTGATGATCATATCAAACACCCACAAGCCGCAAGCGGTCTGCTAAACGTAACGGCCACCCGGGTATTGAGCGATCAGAAGATCGACAAGCAAGCCCGCTCACACTCCTGTGAATCCAACCAGTAACACTTACCGTATATTCCGGTCTGTTCGTCTGATATGTCGCATATCTCGCCTAGGGGTGGTAAACGTCAGACCCCAGTAGCTTGATAAGTCATGCCGACGTAAGGTCCATAACTATCGTGAAACTACTGATAACTCTTACCAGTATATCACTGCAACCCTGGCCAGGGATTTCCTGTTATGGCCAGTCGAGCATAGCGCAACATCCACCCCTAATACCGGGAGAGACGAATCCCCTCCTATCGCTCATTGCCTCCATGTGAATCGGGACTGTACCCAAAAACCACCTGTTTGCACGACTCAATAGAGCCGTGGTAGGGTGGAAATCAAAGCACAGTGGGAGACACACAAGACTCTATGACGATCTCGGGTCAACAGACTAAGCTGTACCAGTGTCACCAGAGAACTGCCATCTGACGTGAGGTATAATACCATCTGGGAGTTCTCGGCGAGTCCGTTCAGTGTACCCAGTCTCCACTGAGCACCCGCATACCATCTCCGATGTCAAACACCAACGGATATGGGATCATCCATCGCCCATCACATGGGTCGAGAAGATATACGCTAGTTTACTCTGGAATATCGATGCCCCGTCTCGATATTCCCACGACTAGGAACAATGAAGGATGTACTCATTGACTACCCAGGCCCCACTAGTACGATCTACATCATAGTCCTGGAAGTCGAGTACACATCCTAAGGGCTTTATCAATATGTAATCAGAGAGACAGAAAGTATACATGTTTAGATAAAGAGCAACCAGATAGCGTACTATCATATCGAGCAAGAAAGTCCTACCTATATATGTCCCAGCATCCACTACAATATACATCAAAGGTACAGTAATGGCCTCTAGGGCATACATATAACTAACAAGTTTGTATAGCTGGAACCTTTCCAGTTCTACATAACAGACCTTGCCTCGAGCTTGTCCGGATTTTGCTTTTAGACATAGTCCGGACAACCCCAAATCTTAACAAACTTAAGATATGGGCTCTTCCCTTTCCATATCACATATGAAGTGGTAGGCAACTGATTTGATTTGAACCATATTCAATAGGTATGCATGTTCTCAAGCGCATAACACCCAAAAGGAAAAAGGAAACTCAGTAGTACTTATCATAGAGCACACCATATCACATAGGGTGCTATTGCTTCGCCCCGATATACCATCATGCTATGGTGTATACGGAGGAGTAATGCCGAGAGAGAATCTCATTCTCCTTTAGAATAGTCCAGAATTTCCGTGCTCAAGTATTCTCCTTCTTGATCACATCAAAGGACATAATACTTAAACCTGTATTTTGGTTCTCTACTTCTAACTTATATTCTGTGAATATCTCAAAAGGTTCGGACTTGTGTTTCAACAGGAACACATGTCTGAATCTTGAGAGATTATCAGAGAATGTAATGAAGTAAAAAGAACCGGTCTTGGCATATGTAGACAGGGGACCTTCATACATCAGTATGTATCAATCCCAAAAGTTCACTAACACTTTCTCTGTCTCCAATAAACAAAGCTGTGGTCATCTTATCTTTGTGACATGACCAGCAAGTTTCACAAGAAGTAAATTCAAACAGATTTAAATATGCATCTATGTGTAACTTAGCAAGTCGGGTCGCATTGATATGACCTAGTCTACAATACCTCAAGAAGGATCCGTTCATTTCTGAACTCTTCCTCTTGTGCGTGTTCTGTATACAAAGAACTGTAGTTTGATTTAGATCGTCAATGCTTTTAGATAACGTGCCTGAACCGATCAACTCTTGATATAGGAAATGTTCAAAACATTATCCATCAATACAAAATTATATTCTTTCTTTACCAATAAAGAAACTGATATGATTTTGCATATCAGGTTCGGTATCTAATAACATTTGTTCAGAATCAATGTATTCAGGTAATACAGGGTGATAGTGACCAACGGACTTGGCTGCAACACTTGCACCGTTTCTGTCTCATGAAACTTATCACCCGTTCTCAGTTCTCAACCTTTCTGTAGCCCATGTAACAGATTACATATGCGGGATCCTGATCTGGTATCTCATACCCACGACGTAAAGTATACTGAGAAACAGTTCTCTGTAATGAACACACCCGAAGAAGATGCATCAGCATGCACTTTCTTCGTTTGGGCGGCACGGGAAATCTGGTATTCCCCAATTTCCTTGTAACACCTTAGAATGTGTTTTGTAGCTAATTATATTTTAATATGTGGTTTTTAATAAAAAGTTTACCAAATTGAGTTTTAAATATTTTATCATATTTAATTAGTATTTTATTAGAATTTTGTTAGGCACACACACACTTGTGCATGATAACTAGGGTTGTTTTTGGGGTTAAACATGATTAGCAATCATGGTTAGCTAACCATTTTCCATAATCTAGTTTTATGTTTTGTTTAAATGTTATGGTTGTAATTATTCATTGTTGTTTTTAAAATGAAAATGAATTTTAGGAGGGTTTTAATGTTGGTTTGAATTGTTGACTTTTGGGGGGGGAGAGAGTGAGCATAGGGCAACATGGCTCATGCCATGCTCATTTAATGAGGGAAGAGAAAGGAAGAGAGGGGTTTTGCCTTGCTCTCATTTCTTCTCCTGATTATCTTTCTCTCATACTCTCTCTCATACACACACACTCAGCAGAGCAAGGCAGCAGCAGCAGCAGCAATCATCATCATCATCATCATCAGAAGCAGCAGCACCAGAGGCAAGCATCAGCAACAGCAGCAACAGGAACCCCGGCACTTGCAGAAGCTCTTCTCCACTTCTTCACCTGCTTCTTAGGGTTCATTAGGGTATATTTCTGAACCCCATTTCATGTTTGCTTAAGTTGTGTGTGGTTTTGTGTCGATTAGTGTTAAATAGCTAATTTAGTGCTAGATTTTGGTGATTTGTGAGATGTTGTGGCAAAGTGATGATTGTGTTGGTTAACCCTACTTGTTTAAGTGTTGTTAGGGTCACCTTAACTAAGTTTAACCCCAGATTACACTAAAATACCATAGGGTTTGTGTTTTGTGCAAATTGGTGATTTTAAAGCGATATTTGTGACTTCTGAGATCTGCTTGTGACCCGGTGCCTTCAGGTTAAATTTGAGAATACTGGAGCATGCTCACTAGGTCTAGATACAAATACCAGAACACGAGCCCATCATTCAAAATCCTGGCCGCAGATTTATTGAGTTTGGCCGCAATTTGCGGCCAAGTAGGGGACTTGGGTGTTGGGGTTTTGTATAGGGCTCTCTTCTGTGTTGTCTAGGGCTTTGGCATGTCTAGTTTTGTAATATTTTACCTGTAGAAAAATCTGGGACTATATATCATATTTGATGTTCGTTGTGTTTGCGCGATACGCGGGATACGTGAGTGGGTTATGCGATCCAGCGTATCGCGGCGTGTCGCGATGGTTTTAGACGCGTACACACACGTTTCAGCGTATCGTGCACACGCGCGTTTAGTTCGCGATGCGAGTTTCTCGTTTTGGTTCGATATCGCGTTTCGCGGAATATTTGGCTCATATATGATTTCCGTGTCTTAATTGCTGGTTTGCAGGCGGGGACTACGGACACTACTACAGGGGGAGTAGATGGTAGGATTCACCTAGCGTGGAGTGTAGGTGAGTAGATATAACATCTACGGGGGAATCGCCCGCATGGCGTTATGCGTCTGGGCTAGGATTCAAATACCTGTCGCGCATTCTACGTCATTGTAGAATTGCGCCTTCACTTTATTTCCTTGATATAGTTATACTGTGACTAGCGGCCATAGGACACTGCACATATTATTGACGGTTCATGTTGCACGAGCACGGATTGTATGCTACACACACACCGTCAATAATTTCCATTCCACACACTACCCCTTATAGATACTATTGCTTGTCACACATGACATCTAGCTTACCGGTATACCTATAGTGTATCATACCTTTAGTGATAGGTACCTTTACACCTTGCAATACAGCTACAGGTATACCTTTTACACATTTTACTTTTACCGGGGGGATATTCTACATATTTTACTTATACCCAGGGGGGTATACGATATCAGTTCTTATAGGTAGATACCTATACATTGCTACACCTGTATGTTACATACATATTCAGTTGCAGTTACATATTTACCTTTACTGATGTTACTTAGCTGTACCATTGGTTTCACATACATCTGGTTTCAGCTACATATTCTCATTTATATGCTCGCATTTCAGATATATCGTATATGTTTATTCCTGGATTGCGCATTATTGTTTGGATTTTACATGATGTTTTCTGGATTTGGGAACCGCGGGAGTTCATGAAATTATGCATACATTGAAAAACCCGGTTTCCTTGATATGATATTTGCGCATCCACCATGGGTTTTATCGGTGCTGATTATTTATACCCCATGCGAGGAGGCGTAGAGGCCGCATGAGGGTACATGGTGGGGCCCGGAGGTACCCCGGGGCGAGAACGGATCGCTGGATTTGTTAGACGGTGAGCCTGTCAGGGGAACCATACCGTCCGGTGATATTACCTTTTACTCGGCGGTTATCTTGGGGATACCGACCGGAGTCTTGTACGTATGCATACGTGAAAGGCGAGGGTCAGAGCTAGGCACTCGTGCTTTCCGGACAGCATATGATACGTACCTATCAGATTTCTGTGTCGATGCTTGGCACATTGTTTTCATGATATTTCTTTTAATACCTTTGTATATATAACAGGGGATTAGCCGTTGTTATATATACCCTTACACCAATATTAGTGAAATGGGACGCTAATATATGTGTATTGCCCCCATCATATTTATTTCTGCAAATATATATACCTTTAGGATGTTAGAAACTTACTTGAGATTTGACTCGGGATATAGGTGGTTCATTGAGATTGGACATTGGATATGAAAGAGATTGTTGGTTTGTACATTCGAGATATAGGAGATTACTCGATATTGTACATTGAGGTGATGTGAGACTTATGTGATGTGCGAGCCCAGTTTGGGGGCTGATTTGAGGATTTGGGATTTGAGTGTCTTGATGGATTGTGATCCTACCACGATGTCAGGTTTCCGTGGAAATGACATATTCCACCCTATACCTCACCCTTATCTATTTTATGCACAGATTCATATATTGGTAGTACCTGTTAGTGTGCCCTTATGATAGTTGCATATTTACATTCTCATATCCCTATTGCATGGTTATTGCATATTATTGTCATGTTACTGTTGCTTCACATATTGATTGTACCTGCTAGTGTACTTACCTTTATTCAGCATTTACATGACATGTTATTACTGTAATCGCATATCTTAGATTCATGCTGTACGTGCATTCCTGCGATTACCTGCATCTGTTATCTACTATTCACGAGTTGGCAACTCACCCCCGTTGTGCCACAGGTGTTTCAGGTTGTTCCCAGAGTAGTCGAGGCAGGCTATTCAGCTTTTCAGCTATCATCTTTTGCTACAGATACCGCATCAGCTCACAGTACTATTTTGCTTAGGTGGGTTTTGGTGGTCATCTGTATTTTGTATTGTACATTCGTTGTATCTTGTAATCTCCATCTACTATTATATTGTTGACTTAGAGACTTGGTGAGGACGTTACTGTATATTATTTTTGGGTTGTTGTCTTTTATATACAGTTTTCTCTCTATTGTCTTTATTTCTTCGCTATAGCTTCATATTTTTGTGTTGTATTCATCTTGGCTGGTTTTTACAAAAAGGGGTGTTGCTAAAACTTTAAAGAAATAAAGTAAAACTTTTAAAGAATTTGGGTTGCGATTTCAAATGTTTCAAAACTTATATTATCTTTTCCGTATTTTCTTGGTTTAGATTTCTTGGTTTTGGCTTTCTTTTACTGTGTTACGTCTTTAGGCGTTGCGTAGTATTAGGGCCGTCACGGGCCAATTTTGGGTCGTGACAAAGTTGGTATCAGAGCGCTAGGTTTTAACTTTCGGAGTGTAGGATGACCTTAGTATGATGGAGTAGGTAGCTTAAGTAGAGTAACGTAGTGTGTGTATGTCTGCAGCATACCCACGGTGCGGTACTTTGCATTAAGTGACCTAAGTACAAATTGTTTGAAATTCCTTCCTTGATGATTCCTATCCTTGAGATTCGATTTCCTTATTCCTATCGAATCTTATATCTATTTTAGCCTTGCCGCCGATGACTATGGGGACTCAGAGTGATGCAGCGAGGGCCGAGTTGGCTCGGGTGAGACGAGTGCTGGCCAGGATGGCATTCTAGTTGCATAGGTGCAGACGGATCAGCCTACGACCTATACTATTGATAGAATTTTGGTAGAGATGCACGACTTCCGCCAGACTAGGAGTTCATTGGTTGATATCGTTTGGGAGCTACGACAGGAGGTTGTTACCCCTGTTACTCAGTTGTCACTTGCGATCAGCATGCAGCAGTCCGTCACCTACATAGCACCAGTAGTTGCAGCTCCAGTTGATGAGGCGCATATTCCAGAGGCTCAGAGAGTTCCAGGACAGTGGAGGACTCGTACCAGTGTACCAGCCCAGAGATAGAGGTTTGGTCGTCGGGACAGATTTCGTGGCCGTCGCGGGAGTAGCAGAGGCTTAGGGCGAGGACAGTCGTTCAGCTCTCATCCCCAGGATGGTCAGCAGTCAGCGCGTGGATGTTTTCGATGCGGAAGCCTTCAGCACTTTGTCAGGGATTGTTCCTCAGCACAGCGTCAAGATCGTACTCAGAGAGGCCGTGGACGTGGAAGATTTGCTCAGAGGGCTCAGTCTACCAGAGGAGTTCAGCCAGCTGCGAGTAGAGGGCAGACACAGGAGTTTACTTCTACTTATCGGGACGCGCAGACGTCCAATGTGGAGTTTTCAGGTACCCTTGATTTATATGTTCTTTTCAGGTATTCGTTTGTTTTCATGCTTGTACCGTGGTTGGGTAGATTAGTCGTAGTTGTACTAACTTCTGTCAGCGATTCTTTTGTTACGCGACACGTATTTCAGTTGTGTGCCAATCGGATAGGAGATATAGATTCGTCCATCGTCTCGATTCTTCTAGAGATGTTGGTTTTGACTTTCTCCTAGGCACGGACTGGTTAACTACGTGCTAGGCGTCTGTGGACTACCGTGAGGAAACAAGTTAGGTTTTGTTTTCCCCGGCAAGTCAGTTCTTGTTGTGCAGGTGGATAGTTGTGCCGCATCTCACAGCTTGAATTCAGCCTTTTTCGCTAGTCGGCTACTGAGGAGATGTCATGGATTCTTGGCGTTCATTCATGATACCGGAGCCACAGTGGGATTGTTGGACCGGGTTCCTTTCGTGCGAGAGTTTTCCGACGTTGTTCCGGATGAGCCGGCGAAGCTTGGGAGCTAAAGGATCAGCTGCAGAGTTGTGGTTTGGGGAGTTTTGTGCGTCTGAGTGTTTCGCTTTTAGAAGCTCATATTCCTGTTCGTCAAGGAAAAAGACGGCAGTTTAAGGTTGGGTATCGACGAATCGTTAATTGAACCGGCTTGCGGTGCAGATAGGTAACCTTTACCTCGCATTGACGATTTCTTCGATCAGCTCCAGAGTGCGAGACATTTTCTAAGTTTGCTTGGGATCAGGTCATCATTATTGCGGATTCGGGATGATGGCATTCCGAAGACTGCCTTATGCGTGCTATGGGCTTTGGGTGTTTTTGTGAGCCGTTGGATTCACTGATGCCCTATCAGCATTCGTAGATGTGATGAACCAGATTTCTTCAGGCCGTTCCTCGACCAGTTTCTGTTGTGTTATTTACGACATTCTGGTCTATCTAATGTGTCTTGAGGGACAGTAGTAGCACTTGAGGATTTGTTATGCAGATACTGGGAGAGTACCAGTAGTTTGCTAAATTCTCAGAGTGTTTCTTCAGGCTTGTTTTGTGTTGACTCCTAGGTCTTATAGTCGCGAGAGACGGTTTGGTACGGTTCCGAGGAAGATCGTGGCCGTACATCTTAGGCCCCGACTTGTGTGCAAGACGGAGATCCGCAGATTGTTGGGCTTAGCAGGTTTTTACCGCCGTTTCATGCAGGATTGCTAGAGTAGTGCTGCACCGTCGACTGAATTGACCGGAAAGGAGGTTTCTTTTCTGTGGACTGGGGCATTTGTACGGAGTTTTCGGCAGTTGGAGATTCGGTTAACAACTGCATCAGTTCTTTCTTTGCTTTCTGGTTCGGGCAACCTTGTTGCTTAACTGTAATGTTTCTTGAGTGGGCTCGAGTGTGTACTGATGTGACACTATAGAGTCATCGCTTTTGCTTCCCTACATTTGGAGGAAGTACGAGAAGGATATTCCACTCATGATCTGGAGATGGACGCGGTGGTTTTGCGTTGGAGATTTGGGGGCACTACTTGTTTGAGAGTTGTAGGGTTCCTAGGCACGCTAATGATGTCTCACAAGGCATCAACCATGCCAATTTCAAATTTTATGAGTGCCGCGAAACCCTAATACGGATCGTCGACTAGAAATTTAGGCGAAATACGAATCCAGTTAACAACTTAACTAAAGATAAGAAGCTACAACCTTTGTAGATCCGGATATCCACTTCCTTAGCTCCACGTAGACGTCCTCTCGCTGTCCGTCTCGAATCCCGAACATAGGCATCGACTTCATCGGAGAAATGGGCGGGCAAGGTCGTCGGCTTCGTGCCGAAGATGATCTACGTCGAGGTTTCACAAGATCTAGCTCCGACTTCACCAAGTTGTGAAACTTGTGAAGAAAACACCCAAAACGACTTGGCAAGAGGTAGAGGGTGAAGAAATAGGAGGTGGGTTCACTTTAGAATTGGATTTCTCACACTTTAGCTCAAGTTGCCATTAATGGACTTAAGCTTTTTCTTTTGAAGATGAAGAAGAAGATGAAGCTAGAATATGATAAGTCTTAATTAAAAATGAAAAATAAATGAATACTTATCATACACTAACTAAGGTAGAGTGTAGAGAATAGACCATGGTTACTTGCAAGGGTTAGGGTTAAGCATGAAGACAAGAATGGTTAACAAAGTCAAAGCTTCATGAAGCTTCAACTAGAAACAAATAAAGCCACCATTCTCATCAAAACCTTTTCCAAATAAATAAATAAATAAATAAGTAAATAAATGAATAAGCAAAACCCTAATCATCTACTTAACCATGGTATAATTCTATACACTTAACCAAATGAGCAAGTATCATCAAACATGATACAAACATGTGCACAAAAGTATATCACATATACAACTTGCACATCAAGTGAGAAAATCCATTTAAAGTGAACCAATACTAGCTAATGCAAAGTAATATATCAAATATATAATTATACATTAAATCATTAAATCAACACTTGATTTAACGATCCGGTCATATCGCATATAACCGACTGGTATCCTATGTATCGTCTTATCGAATCAATCCTTAATTCGATATCTAGGTTATATCGTATATAACCAATCGATACATTCATCGCGAGAATTGAATACGGTATCACATACACGCATTATTCTCGGTCCTACACATATCTCATATGCGCTCCTATTTCGTTTCGCTTGAGCCAGGAAACCTCTGTGTAGGACTCTAAAGACTCGTCAATACGCCGGTAGCAGATGATGATCATATCAAACATCCACAAGCCGCAAGCGGTCTGCTAAACGTAACGGCCATCCGGGTATTGAGCGATCAGAAGATCGACGAGCTAGCCCCCTCACACTCCTATGAATCCAACCTTTAACACTTACCGTACAGTCCGGTCTGTTCGTCTGATACGTCGCATATCAAGTCTAGGGGTGGTAAACGTCAGACCCCAATAACCGATAAGTCATGCAGATGTGAGGCTCATAACGGGTCGAGAAACTACTGGTAACACTTACCAGCAAATCTCTGATCAGCCCTGTCCAGGGACTTCCCTGTTACGGCCAATCGAGCACTGCGCAACATCAACCCGCAATACCGGGAGAGACGAAACCCCTCCTATCGCTCATTGCCTCCATGTGACTCAGGACTGTGCCTAAAAACCACCGTTTTGCACGTCCTCATGGACGTGGTAAGGTGGAGATCAAAGCACAGTGGGAATCACACAAGACTCTATGACGATCTCGGGTCTACAGACTAACCTGCACAAGTGTCACCTGAGAACTGCCATCTGACGTGAGGTGTGAGGTATAATACCATCTGGGAGTTCTCGGTGAGTCCGTCCAGTGTACCCAGTCTCCACTGAGCACCCATATACCATCTCTGATGTCAAATACCAATGGATATGGGATCATCCATCGCCCATCTCATGGGTCGAGAAGCGTATACGCTAGTCTACACTGGTATATCGATGCCCCGTCTCGATACACCCACGACTAGGGACCATGAAGGATGTACTTATGGACTACCATGTCCCCACTAATATGATCTGCATCATAGTCCAGGTAGTCAAGTACACATCCTAAGGGCTTTACCAATATGTAACTATAAGACAGTTTAAAGAGACTAGTATACATGTTAAGATAAATAGTAACCAGATAGCATACTATCATATCGAGCAAGAAAGTCATCTCTATATATGTCCAAGCATCCAATATAATATACATCATCTGTACAATACTGGCCTCTAGGGCATACATAAATCTAACAATCTCCCACTTGCACTAAGGCCAGCTGTTGTAGTACTGCATACCGAGCATCCTGAAGAGTCTCTCAAACAGTATCTGGGGAATGGCCTTCGTGAGTGGATCCGCCGTGTTGTTCTTCGTGTCAACCCTCCTGACCTCGATCTCCCGGCGATCAACTATCTCCCGGATCAGGTGATACCGCCTCAGAATATGCCTGGATCGCTGATGGGACCTGGGTTCCTTGGCCAAAGCCACCGCTCTATTGTTATCGCAATACAGAGGTATTGGATGCTCAATGGATGGAACCACTCCAAGTTCAGTAATGAACTTCTTGATCCAGACAGCCTCTTTGGCAGCATCGTTGGCAGCGATGTATTCAGCCTCCATCGTCGAGTCTGCCACGGTTTCCTGCTTGAAACTCTTCCAGCTAACCGCCCCTCCGTAAAGGGTAAAGACAAATCCCGACTGCGACTTAGAGTCGTCCTTATCACTCTGGAAGCTCGAATCGGTAAAGGACTCCACTTGGAGTTCTCCGTTACCATACACCAAGAGCATCTCTTTAGTCCTTCGTAAGTACTTGAGAATGCTCTTCACAGCTGTCCAGTGACTCTCTCCAGGATCAGCTTGATACCTGCTCACTATACTTAGTGAGTATGCTACATCGGGTCTGGTACATAGCATCGCATACATGATAGAGCCTACAGCCGAAGCATAGGGTATCCCTTGCATGCGAGCTCTCTCCAAATCAGTCTTGGGAGACATCTCTTTGGAGAGAGTGACTCCAGAGATCGTGGGCAAGTTCCCACGCTTGGATTCTTCCATACTAAACCTCTTTAGTATGGTGTTAATGTACCTGGATTGGGACAATCCCAATATCCGTTTGGATCTATCTCTATAGATCCTAATCCCCAATATGCTAGAGGCATCACCAAGATCTTTCATTGAGAATCTTTGTGATAAGAAGAGCTTGACCGATTGCAGCATAGGAATATCATTTCCTATCAAGAGTATGTCGTCCACGTACAATACGAGAAAGACAACCTTACTCTCTGCTACCTTCTTGTAAATACAAGGTTCATCTGGGTTTTTGACGAAATCAAACTCTTTGATAACGACGTCAAAGCAGATGTTCCAACTCCGCGATGCTTGCTTTAATCCATAAATGGATTTAAGCAGCTTGCACACCTTCCCGCTGCTCCCACTGTCTACGAAGCCCTCTGGCTGAGTCATGTACACGCACTCTTCTAAATCACCGTTTAGAAAGGCGGTCTTAACATCCATTTACCAGATTTCGTAGTCATGATATGCAGCAATGGCAAGCATGATCCGGATGGATTTAAGCATAGCCACTGGAGAAAAGGTTTCGTCATAGTCCACACCTGGTCTTTGACGAAAACCTTTTGCAACAAGTCTAGCTTTGAAAGTCTCCACTTTCCCATCTACACCAAGTTTTTTCTTGAAGATCCACTTGCTCCCAATGGGTTTTACCCCTTCAGGAGCAACTTCCAAAGTCCATACTTTGTTGGTGTACATGGATTCCATCTCGGACCGCATAGCATCCAGCCATTTCACTGAGTCCCTACTCGTGATGGCCTGCTCGAAGCTAGTTGGGTCATCATCCTCCATGATGCAATCCTCGCTCCTACCATCCATGAGAAAACCGTAGTATCTCTCAGGTTGGCGAGGAACCCTACTAGATCGGCGGAGAGGCTGAGGTTCGTTGGGAGCTACTAAATCCTCTGGTTCCACTAAATCTTCAGTTTGAGTTTGTGTAGCCGGAATTTCTTCCAGTTCTACCTTATCGCCACCGATTTCTTTTGAAAGAAATTCCTTTTCCAAAAAGGTGGCATGTCGAGAAACAAACACTTTTTGTTCCTCTGTATGGTAGAAAAGATATCCATGTGAATGTTTGGGATATCCCACAAACTTGCATAGAACTGACCGTGCCTCGAGTTTGTCCGGATTTTGCCTTTTGACATAGGCCGGGCAACCCCATATCTTAACTCGTTTAAGACATGGTCTCTTCCCATTCCATATCTCATATGGTGTGGTAGGTACAGATTTAGATGGAACTTGATTCAATAGGTATGCTGCTGTTTCCAGCGCATATCCCCAAAAGGAAATAGGTAACTCAGCTGTGCTCATCATAGAGCGCACCATATCTAATAGGGTGCGGTTCCTCCATTCTGATACACCGTTGTGCTGTGGTGTATATGGAGGAGTCAGCTGAGAGAGAATCCCATTCTCTTTTAGGAAGTCCAGGAATTCATTGCTCAAGTATTCACCTCCTCGATCAGATCGAAGGACTTTAATACTTTTTCCGGTTTGGTTTTTGACTTCTTTTTTATATTCTCTAAATTTCTCAAAAGCTTCTGATTTGTGTTTCATCAGGAACACATATCCGAATCTAGAGAGATCGTCAATGAATGTAATGAAGTACGAAGAACCATCCCTGGCATGTGTAGACAAGGGACCGCATACATCACTATGTATCAGTCCCAAGAGTTCGGTAACTCTTTCTCCGTGTCCCGTAAACGGAGTTTTGGTCATCTTGCCTTTGAGACATGACTGGCAAGTGTCATAAGATGAAAATTCAAACGGATTTAAATATCCATCCTTATGCAACTTAGCCAGTCGTGTCGCATTGATGTGACCCAGTCTACAATGCCACAAGAAGGATTCGTTCAGTTCTGAACTCTTCCTCTTGTGTGTGTTTGTTATGCTCAGAACTGTTGATTGATTTAGAACATAAATGCCATTGCACAACGTGCCTGATCCAACCATCTTTTGGTTACGGAAAATGTTCATAACATTGTCCTGTAATACAAAATTATATCCCTCTTTACTCAATAAAGAAACCGATATAATGTTGCATATCAGGTTCGGCATGTAATAGCATTCGTTCAGAACCAATGTATTACCAGTTGGTAATTCAAGGTGATATTCCCCGACAGTCTTAGCTGCAACAATTGCACCATTTCCAACTCTAATGTCTTTATCACCTTCTCCAAGTTCTCTACCTTTCCTGAGCCCATGTAACTGATTACATATATGGGATCCTGACCCGGTATCTAATACCCAGGATGTGGAGCAAATGGAGAAACAGTTCTCTGTAACGAACACACCCGAAGAAAATGCATCAACATGTACTTTCTTCATTCGGGTGGCATGGGAATCCTGGTATTCCCCTATATCCTGTTCATTCCTATAACTCTTATAAGAAAGAACGGAACCAACGTTCTCCAGCACAGTATAACATGCGGGTTCGGTCAATACATCTATATTATTATCTTTATTAGGGCATGACATGGTCGCTACCTGGAGAGAGAGAAGAAAACACTTTAGCGTATGCTCGTGTAAGATCAGATTGGTTATTATCTTATCTAATCAGGATGGCTCCCACAGGTTTTTATCAAATCTTCCTTCAAACCCTAAAAGGAAAGACTAGCCCGGATTAATTACACCCTACAACTTCGTCGATCTTTCAGCCAGGCCAGTGTCGGTACTTTGAGGGAGGTCCCCCGTGCTTTCGCACGAACCTAATTAAAGTAAACCTCGTTTTCCCAGAGGCGTAACCCCGTTGACACCTTTCTAGACACCTACTTGATCGGCTAATTGTAATGTGCAAAACTCTCCCAGGAGTAACTCTTACTCACAGTGGGTATCGGGATCCAACTATCTCATAGAAGGTATGCAATCTCATTGCAAATTTCAACACTTGAAATTCCCGATAATATTTTGCCCCTAGTGTCCTATGACCTTGACAAAGGCCAACAAATCACAGGATGCTAGTCAAGTTCAACCCGTCATTTCTTGATTGAATCAAACCCACCTGCACGTCCCTTGACAAAGGCCAACAAGGTCGTACGACTACCCTGAAACAATCTGCATCACATGCATAAGCAGATAAGCACTATTCAGCTACCGTACACTACGCCTTGACAAAGGCCAACAAACGCAGCACGAATACTAAACAGTTTTTATCTGAAATGACGGAGGGCTACGACAGGTTTTTCTGAAAACCTATTGCGTAATGAACTTGATATCGTTATAGAATCAAATGAAGTTTTGAAATGGAGTGATTTTGAGGCTTTTCTAGATTTTGCTAAAGGGGTCACTCCCGGTGAAGGGATCGTCGGCCCTTTCCTCGTCGAATGAGGTGCTGGATATATCATATATATCACTGTGCAAAGAAAAAGTCAAAAGCAATCAAAAGCAAACCGAGTGTGCAGCATCTGCCAGTTATTGCTAAAGGAGTCACTCCCGGTGAAGCGATCTCGGTCCTTTCCTCATCGAATAAGGTGCAGGGTATATCATATATACCGCTATGCAAAGCAAGAACTGTAGCTACCTGTTTTGTTTAAAATTTGATTCTACAACATCTTAGGTTTCTTTTCTTTCATTAATCATATTAATGAAGTCCCATCATTTAAGCCACCTAAACATCACAGATAAATACGACGTACACTTATGCCATCCGCATTCGCCTCGATGTCCCCTCGTGCACCGTTAGGTTAGGTAACTAACGACAGAGCAGGGCAGGGCTAGTACGGGTGCAAAACATAAGTAACGTCTATATAATATATCATATATACTATATAAAGTATCTATCACAGAACATCACAGATATCGCAGCAGAAAATATCATATGAAATATTCGATATACTAGGACGTCCGTGCTTTCAATACGAGCCAGTATAAAACACGGATTCCACGGTTGTGATGAATAGCCAATCCCACACCCCTAGACCCCTACGAGAGCGGCAAGCAACCCTACCAATTCTAGGGTTAGGAGACCCGGACTCGACTCCTCGAGATGGTCTCCCACTGGACCCTAGAACCCGGTTACTTGTGCTTCCGTCCTTGGGTCTATCCTAATGCGGAAAAGTAAATAATATACAAAAGGTGACAACTTCCGCTACCTGGAAGTGCCACAATAAAAGAATATTACATACAAGTTTTTACATGAATGAAAATGAAAAAACACTCATCTCACATAAAAAACCCCGGCTATTCAATCACGACAATCCAATATAACATATCGAGCAACACATAACATCACATGTCATCAACGTAAGTAAATATGCGCATCCCAATTGTCGTTGACATATAGCAACGAAACCGGCGATATCACATATTACACTTACGGTCACAGAAAAGAAAGTGTAAAACTACAACAGTTGGAATCCGCAACTTCTTTAGACATCGCATGCCTAATCAAATGAAATACTTATACATCACATGCCTAACAATTATAAACCCCGCATTTTAGTCTCATTATCGAAAACTCTTTTCAATATCAAGTGAGACTAAACCGCTAGATTTATAACATTCATTCAGCTATCTCATAACTGTTTGTGAATTCCAATTATTGTATCCCATTCCGGATAAATAGAAAATATTAAACTTTCCGACCGAACATTCGAACACCCAAGTTTTCCCGAAACCGATCAACACATGAAATAAGTTCAAAGACATTCACTTCATGCCTCAGTACCAACGGTCCAGCCGTAGAAGGGTCAAGCCAACGCCTCACATGTGGCACGCCGTACTGCCCCAAACCCGAAGGTTCAAAGGGCAGTTCAAGACGGTCACATAATCGAGTTAAGGTTTGTTGTCTTCTAGAGGGACCATCGCGTTACTTGCACTACTCAGAACGTCCTTAAACCACAGAAAAATCCAACACTTGGAAATTTTCCGACAGGGGAAAAGTTGGGTATTTGTATCCGGTCGAACTTTTTAACATTTTCTAAAGTTATCCGGAAAATCACTTAGACAAGGTTTGATAATCCGATCGAATCGTCGATTCCCATTACAACCCCAGAACACTCAACTCTTGAGTAAAATTAAAAATTCCCAGAAAATTCAGCATAATAAAATAGGAATTACTGTGCAAAGGAGGAGGGCTGACGTCATCATCACGCCGCGGAACCGCCGCAGAAGCCATCATTCTGCCGCGGTTCCGCCGCACACTATACTGTTCATTTGAAAAATTTTGCACCGTAATTCTTAGAATTCCCTGCTGAATTTTTTAAGCATTTTTAATCTAGAAAATTCCCAGTTTTTAGAAAAAGTCCAGAGAGCAAGTTTGGGATTAGGGTTTCGATTCGTTCGGATTTCAAACGTCGTCTACACTTCGCCTAAGGCTCTAGCTAGGCTCTGATACCACTGTAGGGTTCCTAGGCACGCTAATGAGGTCTCACAAGGCATCAACCATGCCAATTTTAAATTTTATGAGTGCCGCGAAACCCTAATACGGATCGTCGACTAGAAATTTAGGCGAAATACGAATCCAGTTAACAACTTAACTAAAGATAAGAAGCTACAACCTTTGTAGATCCGGATATCCACTTCCTTAGCTCCACGTAGACGTCCTCTCGCTGTCCGTCTCGAATCCCGAACTTAGGCATCGGCTTCATCGGAGAAATGGGCGGGCAAGGTCGTCGGCTTCATGCCGAAGATGATCTACGTCGAGGTTTCACAAGATCTAGCTCCGACTTCACCAAGTTGTGAAACTTGTGAAGAAAACACCCAAAACGACTTGGCAAGAGGTAGAGGGTGAAGAAATAGGAGGTGGGTTCACTTTAGAATTGGATTTCTCACACTTTAGCTCAAGTTGCCATTAATGGACTTAAGCTTTTTCTTTTGAAGATGAAGAAGAAGATGAAGCTAGAATATGATAAGTCTTAATTAAAAATGAAAAGTAAATGAATACTTATCATACACTAACTAAGGTAGAGTGTAGAGAATAGACCATGGTTACTTGCAAGGGTTAGGGTTAAGCATGAAGACGAGAATGGTTAACAAAGTCAAAGCTTCATGAAGCTTCAACTAGAAACAAATAAAGCCACCATTCTCATCAAAACCTTTTCCAAATAAATAAATAAATAAATAAATAAATAAATGAATAAGCAAAACCCTAATCATCTACTTAACCATGGTATAATTCTATACACTTAACCAAATGAGCAAGTATCATCAAACATGATACAAACATGTGCACAAAAGTATATCACATATACAACTTGCACATCAAGTGAGAAAATCCATTTAAAGTGAACCAATACTAGCTAATGCAAAGTAATATATCAAATATATAATTATACATTAAATCATTAAATCAACACTTGATTTAACGATCCGGTCATATCGCATATAACCGACTAGTATCCTATGTATCGTCTTATCGAATCAATCCTTGATTCGATATCTAGGTTATATCGTATATAACCAATCGATACATTCATCGCGAGAATTGAATACGGTATCACATACACGCATTATTCTCGGTCCTGCACATATTTCATATGCGCT
Organism: Agapanthus africanus; assembly: GCA_030015575.1. Lineage (NCBI taxonomy): Eukaryota > Viridiplantae > Streptophyta > Magnoliopsida > Asparagales > Amaryllidaceae > Agapanthus > Agapanthus africanus. Next base: position 293,547,142 of record JASDDO010000010.1, read on the forward strand.
CCTATTTCGTTTCGCTTGAGCCAGGAAACCTCTGTGTAGGACTCTAAAGACTCGTCAATACGCCGGTAGCAGATGATGATCATATCAAACATCCACAAGCCGCAAGCGGTCTGCTAAACGTAACGGCCATCCGGGTATTGAGCGATCAGAAGATCGATGAGCTCGCCCGCTCACACTTTTGTGAATCCAACCAGTAACACTTACCGTACAGTCCGGTCTGTTCGTCTGATACGTCGCATATCAAGTCTAGGGGTGGTAAACGTCAGACCCCAATAACCGATAAGTCGTGCCGATGTGAGGCTCATAACGGGTCGAGAAACTGCTGGTAACACTTACCAGCAAATCTCTGATCATCCCTGGCCAGGGACTTCCCTGTTACGGCCAATCGAGCACTGCGCAACATCAACCCCCAATACCGGGAGAGACGAAACCCCTCCTATCGCTCATTGCCTCCATGTGACTCGGGACTGTGCCCAAAAACCACCGTTTTGCACGCCCTCATGGACGTGGTAAGGTGGAGATCAAAGCACAGTGGGAATCACATAAGACTCTATGACGATCTCGGGTCTACACACTAACCTGCACAAGTGTCACCTGAGAACTGCCATCTGACGTGAGGTATAATACCATCTGGGAGTTCTCGGCGAGTCCGTCCAGTGTATCCAGTCTCCACTGAGCACCCGTATACCATCTCTGATGTCAAACACCAATGGATATGGGATCATCCATCGCCCATCTCATGGGTCGAGAAGCGTATACGCTAGTCTACACTGGTATATCGATGCCCCGTCTCGATACACCCACGACTAGGGACCATGAAGGATGTACTTATGGACTACCATGTCCCCACTAATATGATCTGCATCATAGTCCAGGTAGTCAAGTACACATCCTAAGGGCTTTACCAATATGTAACTATAAGACAGTTTAAAGAGACTAGTATACATGTTAAGATAAAGAGTAACCAGATAGCATACTATCATATCGAGCAAGAAAGTCATCTCTATATATGTCCAAGCATCCAATATAATATACATCATCTGTACAATACTGGCCTTTAGGGCATACATACAACTAACAAGAGTCGTATCAGATTTTCCACGGACCACTAGAGCTTAATGAACATCTTCCTGCAGCGGATTTTGATTGTTGTGTTAGTCTTCTGCAGATTTACAGTTTTTGTGTGATCGTTGAGTATAGCCTAAGTTCGTATCTACGGAGGGGACAACTTGCTCATGTTCGCGCCCGACCACTTTCCTTAATCGTTTTCGCGAGACACTGCCCGCCGATGCTCGTTCGTTAGTGATACTTGAGCATGCTCGGCTGGGTAATGATTCGGAGACCTTGAATTATGACAATGGTGTGCTAAGTTAGGGACGCGTTTGTGTACCTGATATCATCGAATAGAGACGTGTAATCCTAGAACATGCACATCTGTCAACTCTCTATATGCATTCAAGTTCCACCAACATTTAACGTGACTTGTGAGATAGTTACAGGTGGACAGAGATGTTAAGAGAAGTTTCAGGTTTCGTTTCAAAGTGTCTGTCTGGTTGTGTGCTTGGGTCAAGCATCTAAGGCCGGCTGGAGAGTTGCAATCTTTTACCGTTCCGAAGTAGGAGTGGGAGCAGATCTCCACGAATTTCGTTATGGTTTCTACCCAAGTTTGGTCAGGGTGTGACTCCATTCGGATTCTTGACGTCCGGTTATACTCAGTTTGCTCAGTTGTTCTTGTTAAGTTGTGTGTTTGTTTTGATTGTTGTCAGCAGTTGGGGATCGTCACTCGCCATCGTTAGGGTTCTCCTTCGATCGCTGTTATTAGGAGACACTCCAATTGGCCACCTTTAGGCTTAGGGGTTAGGTAGTGTCGATCACCAGTCTGTTGTTTTGCTGACTCTGCGTAAGTAGGACCTTGGACCCCAGCTAGTCTAGAGACTTCGGAGATAGTCCAGCTGTGTTAGGTCAGGATGGGAATTGTCCATTGCGAACTGAGGTCTTATGCCGACTGTGTTAGCCATAGACACGAGTTCGCAGGGAAAAATCATGTATTCCTACGGACTTTCCGATGAATGACGTGTTGGATTTTGGGAAGCTTGTCCCAGGATTTAGGTCTTTCTGAGATCCTATAAGCGAGTTAGTTTCTTTGCCTTTAAATTGGCACTTCCGCCCAGATTATTGGATTTTCACCCCGTATTCCTGTTGATGATACTCTACAATTACCTTCTTGGCCTTTCTCACATGATTTAGCACCAGACCATTTAGCTTAGACGCGATCTTTCGTTCACCAGCAGCCAATTGTGTTAATGGCTCAGCAGGTGGAGGAACATCGGTCAAGGGTCTTGCTATCTGTGAAGGGTTTTCTTGGACGTAGCCGTATAGTGAGGTAATCACTTGGGAGGTTGCGAGCGAGATTTGAGATTAGTAGTCTTCTCTTTGAAGGTACGAATAGCAGTATATTTTTAAATTCGGGGACAAATTTCTTTTAAGGGGGGAGATTGTAACACCTTAGAATGTGTTTTGTAGCTAATTATATTTTAGTATGTGGTTTTTAATAAAAAGTTTACCAAATTGAGTTTTAAATATTTTATCCTATTTAATTAGTATTTTATTAGAATTTTGTAAGGCACACACACACTTGTGCATGATAACTAGGGTTGTTTTTGGGGTTAAACATGATTAGCAATCATGGTTAGCTAACCATTTTCCATAATCTAGTTTTATGTTTTGTTTAAATGTTATGGTTGTAATTATTCATGGTTGTTTTTAAAATGAAAATTAATTTTAGGAGGGTTTTAATGTTGGTTTGAATTGTTGACTTTGGGGGGGAGAGAGAGAAAGAGCATGGGGCAACATGGCTCATGCCATGCTCATTTAATGAGGGAAGAGAAAGGAAGAGAGGGGTTTTTCCTTGCTCTCATTTCTTCTCCTCATTATCTTTCTCTCATACTCTCTCACACACACACACACACTCAGCAGAGCAAGGCGGCGGTGGCAGCAGCAGTAGCAATCATCATCATCAGCAGCAGCTGCAGCAGCAGACATCATCTTCATCATCAGAAGCAGCAGCAGCAGAGGCAAGCATCAGCAACAGCAGCATTAGGAACCCCGGCACTTGCAGAAGCTCTTCTCCACTTCTTCACCTGCTTCTTAGGGTTCATTAGGGTATATTTCTGAACCCCATCTCATGTTTGCTTAAGTTGTGTGTGGTTTTGTGTCGATTAGTGTTAAATAGCTAATTTAGTGCTAGATTTTGGTGATTTGTGAGATGTTGTGGCAAAGTGATGATTGTGTTGGTTAACCCTACTTGTTTAAGTGTTGTTAGGGTCACCTTAACTAAGTTTAACCCCAGATTACACTAAAATACCATAGGGTTTGTGTTTTGTGCAAATTGGTGATTTTAAAGCGATATTTGTGACTTCTGAGATCTGCTTGTGACCCGGTGCCTTCAGGTTAAATTTGATAATACTGGAGCATGCTCACTAGGTCTAGATACCACTACCAGAACACGAGCCCCTCATTCAAAATCCTGGCCGCAGATTTATTGAGTTTGGCCGCAATTTGCGGCCAAGTAGGGGACTTGGGTGTTGGGGTTTTGTGTAGGGCTCTCTTCTGTGTTGTTTAGGACTTTGGCATGTCTAGTTTTGTAATATTTTACCTGTAGGAAAATCTGGGACAATATATCGTATTTGATGTTCGTTGTGTTTGCGCGATACGCGCGATACGTGAGTGGGTTATGCGATCCAGCGTATCGCGGCGTGTCGCGATGGTTTTAGACGCGTACACACACGTTTCAGCGTATCGTGCATACGCGAGTTTAGTTCGCGATGCGAGTTTCTCGTTTTGGTTCGATATCGCGTTTCGCGGAATATTTGGCTCATATATGATTTCCGTGTCTTAATTGCAGGTTTGCAGGCGGGGACTACGGACACTACTACAGGGGTGAGCAGATGGTAGGATTCACCTAGCGTGGAGCGTAGGTGAGTAGATTTAACATCTACGGGGGAATCGCCCGCATGGTGTTATGCGTCTGGGCTAGGATTCAAATACCTGTCGCGCATTCTACGTTATTGTAGAATTGCGCCTTCACTTTATTTCCTTGATATAGTTATACTGTGACTAGCAGCCATAGGACACTGCACATATTATTGACGGTTCATTTTGCACGAGCACGGATTGTATGCTACACACACACCGTCAATAATTTCTGTTGGAGATAGTGCCCTCAGAGTCAATTATTGGATCACAGGCACGTGATTGCAATGATTGAGGGAGGACCTATCCCAGTAGAACAGTCTTACTCGAGATGATAGTTTGCTATCTGGTTTACCTTTATCATCGTGTACTGCTTTAGGTGACCTGACATGTCGCTATTGCACGTTGATAGAGCCCCTAGGATTCTTGCTAGACTGCCAGCAGTATGAGGGCGATCATATAAGTGAGAGCTGGAGTCTATAAACGCATCCTTAAAAGGTCCCTAGTCGTAGGAGTTTCGAGACAGGGCATCGATTCTCCAGAGTAGACTAGTGTATACAGTCGAGACCCCGACGAGGGGCGGTGGCCGGTCTCACAAGCCACTGGTGTCAGTTGGTTCACCTAAGATGTATACAGGTGCTCATTGGGTTATGAGTACACCGGACAGGACTCGCCGGGAACATGCTAGTTGGTCTTATACCTGACGTCAGATAGCAGTTCCCAGGTGACATGTGTACAGGTTAGTTCATCGACCTGGGGATCGTCATTTGTCTCCTGTGAGTTCCCACTGTACTTTGATTAATACCCTACCACGGCTCAAAGGAGTCGTGCAAACAGGTTTTAGTTGGGTACAGTCCCGAGCCACATGGAGGCAGTGAGCGGATCTTCAGGGGTTCGTCTCTCCCGGTATTGGGGGTGAGGTCGCGCTGTGTCTAGGAGAGCCATTACACGAAGACCTTGGCCAAGGCAGGAGATTTACTGGTAGGTATTCCAGTAGTATCTCAGGGTGTTCTGGGCTACACTCCGACACGACTTGTACCGCTTTTGGGGGTCTGACTTTTACCAACCCCCTAGGCCCGACATGCGATGCTCATAGACGAACGGACCGGACTGTACGGATATTGTCACTGACAGGCTCAGTAGGGTGTCAGGATGAGTTCGCTCATCGACGTCCCTTTTGGTCAATAGCTGGTGGCCCGTCACGTATTGGCTTATACCTCTGACGTGCTAGTGGTTAAATCCACAGCCATTGTATTGACGAGTCTTTAGAGTCCACCACACTTTCAGTTACTCAGCTTTCGGGCGAAACGCTGTAGAGGCCGTATGGAGATATGGCAGGGTCCGATCAGATACGTGCGGTATTGCACGGATCAGGATCGGACAGTTTTGTACTAGTGGCCGTATGGTTATATGGCAGCGTTCGATCAGATACGTGCGGTATTGCACGGATCAGGATCGGACGGATATTACTAGCCGGCTTTGGTTTAAGCCGGATCCTAGTATAGTACAGTGTAGATTTTGTCTCATTGCATTTGTATCCGGACGGAATACAGATGCGGGTGTGTATGCACAGTATCGGGGTTTTCCTGTAATTTATTACGGGACCAGTTTTCTGGAGTTGCCAGTTTGCATTCCGTTCCGGCCGGTTTTCCTTTGTTCTTTCCCGGCCGGACTTTTCCGATGGAGGGGGTTATTTGCAATTGTGCAAATAACATTTGTGGAGGGGTCTTCTTGCACTTGTATTCATTATGATAAGCATCTTTGCTTTTGTAAGTCCATATTGCGACCCCCGGTGCTTACGGGGAGGCGGAAACGGTATAAAAAACGAATTTTTATCGCAAGAGGCAACATGGACTAAACATGGTCGGGATCGTTGTCTAAACTAAAACTAGTATTCTAGCTAAAGAGAGTTAGCTACTATGGAAGATGGTTATACCTAAACTTGAACTCCTTCTTCTTCAAACCTTGTAGAGGTTGATGGTTCTCTTTACGTCGCCTTCTCCCGTCGAAGATGGATCCACCTCGAAGGTTCGACTTTGGGCTCTTCCTCGATCTTTGAGTGAACTAGGGTTTCCGGTTTGCTAAACCTTCATCCTAGAATGAGTAGAGAGAGATTAGGGTTTGCTTTTCTTTCTAAAGAGAATGATTCTCAACACATGAGAAGGTTTCTCTTTTCAAGAGGAAGAAGAAGATGAAAATGAGGAGAGAGAGAGGTTATGATAGAATGAGCTCAATTATTTCTTTCTTGCAACCATATTGCAAAAGAAATGAATTATCTAAATGATAATAATTGAAATAAGAATAGTTGATGGTAATTTTGGAATGACCACTATCATGCTTCTTTAAATGAAGTGTAAGCATGAATCAAGGAAGACTTTCAAGGCATGAAAGTGGTCAATGGTCAACAAGTCAACCAAGGTCAACAAGTCAACAAAAAACAACCATAACATAATTCTCATTTAATTACTATTATTAATAGATAATACATAAATCCATTAGGGTTTGGAAAATGATAACTGTCAACTGTGCATACGCACCCGATCCGAAACCCTAATGAAAAACCTCATTCTCCGCCTCAAGCAACTGTGCATACACACCTGCATTCTCGTTCCGAGGAACAAGAATACCAAGATATAAAAGCAACCCCCAAAACATATACCAGTATCTGGCTCAAACAAGAGCCTGCCAGTATAATCCGTCCGGACTCCAAACGTGCATAAGTGCGCGGATGAGAACGAACCCTGTCGCAAAACCATGCGACCTCTACTCTGTTTTGCCCAGAGGCGAATACCCTCTGTGTGGGACTCTAAAGACTCGACACTACGCTGGCAGTGGGTTTAACCACAGACCACAAGCGGCACTAGCTGTGCGTAACGGTCCCCAGGTAGATGCCGACAAGAAGGCTGACGAGGTGAAACCCCATCTGTACTCCTACTGAGTCTGAATGTGACATTCTCCGCACAGTCCGGTCTGTTCGTCTGATACATCGCATGGCGGGCCTAGGGGGCGGTAAACGTCAGTCCCCCAATAGCGGTACAAGTCGTGCCGGAGCGAAGCCCAAAACACCCTGAGATAACACTGGAAACCTACCAGTATATCTCGTTTGCCCTGGCCAGGGACTACTCGTGTAATGGCTCTCCTAGACACAGCGCGATGTCAACCCCTAATACCGGGAGAGACGAATCCTGTCTAACCGTCACTGCCTCCAAGTGCTTCGGGACTGCACCCAACCACCACCTGTTTGCACGACTCCTTTGAGCCGTGGTAGGGTAGTGATCAAAGTGCAGTGGGAACACACTCGAGGCGAAGTGCCAGTGTCAAGTCAGCGGACTAAGCTGTACTCATGTCACCTGGGAACTGACGACTGACGATAGGTATAATACCAACCTGTCAGTTCCCGACGAGTCCTGTCCAGTGTACTCGTAACCCAACGAGCACCCGTATACTATCTCCAGTACGACGTACTGATGGCTGTGGGACAGACCATCTCCCACACTGGGATGAGAAGCGCATACGCTAGTCTACTCCGGAGTATCGATGCCCTGTCTCGATAGTCCTGCGACTAGGGACCTGTATAAGGATGTGCTTATAGATTACCCAGCCCCCACTAGTGTGACTGCCATCACAACGCTGGTAATCAAGCAAAGATCCTAAGGGCTCCACTAATGCGTATAAGTGATATAGTAAAATAAACACAAGTACACATTGAAGTAGAGACAAACCAAGTAGCATACTACTATTTTGAGCAAGATTGTATATACAAGGTGAATATCCCAAGCATCCATTAAGTAATATACAAACTAGTATGATACAGTAATGGCCTCTAGGGCATATACACTAACAGCTTTATCATCCATGTTGTGCATTAAATGAGATTAGAAAGGATATGGGTTTGATGTGATAAAAAGCATGGTTGATGTTTTCTTGTTTTATGATATGGTCACCACTTATGCTTCCTACACTCACCTCCCTTCATGCTTCATATACATTCTTTCCTCCACCATTTATTTGATAAGGAATGATAAGTTTTTGATGAGAAAAAAAAAAAGAAAGAGAGAAGAAGAAGAAGAGAGCTTTATCTTGAGAGTTTCATTCATGATCTCATTTTCTTGCTAGAAAAATGCAAGCACCATTTTTCTATTCTCCATTCCTCCGTCAAGGCAACTACAAACCCCAAATGAGACTAGCATCATCTACACTACATTCTACAGCAAATCTTGAGCATGTCGAGTTGCCGGCTTCATGCCCGAGTTGCCTCGGTATAGAGGCGGGAGCCCGTAAAAGATGCAGGCGACGTGGTGCCCTTCCGGCGAGGAGGCGACGACCGGAGATCCCGCGAGGAGATCGGAGTGGAGATGAAGACCGGAGGACTCGGATCGTTCGGTATATCTCTTCCCTATCTTGTTACTTTGCTAGATCTAGTTTAATGGCCCGATCCGGGGTTTAGTGCGCGGTGGTGCCGGTTTGCTAAGTCCGCAAAATTAAAGTTTATCACCGTTTCAGCATTTGGCCGTCGGATTGACGGCCGGTGCGCCGCCGTGCACTTACAATTTCCATGTCACACACTCCCCTTATAGATACTATTGCTTGTCATACATGACATCTAGCTTACCGGTATATCTATAGTGTATCATACCTTTAGTGATAGGTACCTTTACACCTTGCGATACAGCTACAGGTATACCTTTTACACATTTTACTTTTACCGGGGGGGATATCCTACATATTTTACTTATACCCAGGGGGGTATACGACATCAGTTCTTATAGATAGATACCTATACATTGCTACACCTGTATGTTACATACATATTCAGTTGCAGTTACATATTTACCTTTACTGATGTTACTTAGCTGTACCATTGGTTTCGCATACATCTGGTTTCAGCTACATATTCTCATTTATATGCTCGCATTTCAGATATATCGTATATGTTTATTCCTGGATTGCACATTATTGTTTGGATTTTACATGATTTTTTCTGGATTTGGGAACCGCGGGAGTTCATTAAATTATGCATACATTGAAAAACCCGGTTTCCTTGATATGATATTTGCGCATCCACCATGGGTTTTATCGGTGCTGATTATTTATACCCCATGCGAGGAGGCGTAGAGGCCGCATGAGGGTACATGGTGAGGCCCGGAGGTACTCCGGGGCGAGAACGGATCGCTGGATTTGTTAGACGGTGAGCCTGTCAGGGGAACCATACCGTCCGGTGATATTACCTTTTACTCGGCGGTTATCTTGGGGATACCGACCGGAGTCTTGTACGTATGCATACGTGAAAGGCGAGGGTCAGAGCTAGGCACTCGTGCTTTCGGGACAGCGTATGATACGCACCTATCAGGATTTCTGTGTCGATGCTTGGCACATTGTTTTCATGATATTTCTTTTAATACCTTTGTATATATAACAGGGGATTAGCCGTTGTTATATATACCCTTACACCAATATTAGTGGAATGGGACGCTAATATATGTGTATTGCCCCCATCATATTTATTTCTGCAAATATATATACCTTTAGGATGTTAGAAACTTACTTGAGATTTGACTCGGGATATAGGTGGTTCATTGAGATTGGACATTGGATATGAAAGAGATTGTTGGTTTGTACATTCGAGATATAGGAGATTACTCGATATTGTACATTGAGGTGATGTGAGACTTATGTGATGTGAGAGCCCAGTTTGGGGGCTGATTTGAGGATTTGGGATTTGAGTGTCTTGATGGATTGTGATCCTACCACGATGTCAGGTTTCCGTGGAAATGACATATTCCACCCTATACCTTACCCTTATCTATTTTATGCACAGATTCATATATTGGTAGAACCTGTTAGTGTGCCCTTATGATAGTTGCATATTTACATTCTCATATCCCTACTGCATGGTTATTGCATATTATTGTCATGTTACTGTTGCTTCACATATTGATTGTACCTGCTAGTGTACTTACCTTTATTCAGCATTTGCATAACATGTTATTACTGTAATCGCATAACTTAGATTCATGCTGTACGTGCATTCCTGCGATTACCTGCATATGTTATCTACTATTCACGAGTTGGAAACTCACCCCCTTTGTGCCACAGGTGTTTCAGGTTGTTCCCCAGAGTAGTCGAGGAAGGCTATTCAGCTTTTCAGCTATCATCTTTTGCTACAGATAGCGCATCAGCTCACAGTACTATTTTGCTTAGGTGGGTTTTGGTGGTCATCTGTATTTTGTATTGTACATTCGTTGTATCTTGTACTCTTCATCTACTATTATGTTGTTGACTTAGAGACTTGGTGAGGACGTTACTGTATATTATTTTTGGGTTGTTGTCTTTTATATACAGCTTTCTCTCTATTGTCTTTATTTCTTCGCTATAGCTTCATATTTTTGTGTTGTATTCATCTTGGCTGGTTTTTACAAAAAGGGGTGTTGCTAAAACTTTAAAGAAATAAAATAAGACTTTTAAAGAATTTGGGTTGCGATTTCAAATGTTTCAAAACTTATATTATCTTTTCCGTATTTTCTTGGTTTAGATTTCTGGGTTTTGGCTTTCTTTTACTGCGTTACGCCTTTAGGCGTTGCGTAGTATTAGGGCCGTCACGGGCCAATTTTGGGTCGTGACATTCCTGCTCTGTCTTATAACAATTATAAGTTGGAGCGGGACCAACGTTCCCCAACTCAGTATAACAAGTGGGTTCGGTCAATAAATCCGTATTATTATCTTGATTAAGGCGTGACATGGTCGTTACCTGGAGAGAGAGAGAAGAAAACACTCAGCGTATACTCTTGCAAGATCAGATTGGTTATTATTTTATCTAATCAGGATGGCTCCCACTGTTTTAATCAAATCTTCCTTCAAACCCTAAAAGGAAAGACTAGCCGGGATTAATTACACGCTACAAGTTCCCCAATCTTTCAGCCAGGCCAGTGTCGGTACTTTGAGGGAGCTCCCCCTTACTTTCGCACGAACCTAATTAAAGTAAACCTCGTTTTCCCATAGGCGTAACCCCGTTAACACCTTTCTAGACACCTACTTGATCGGCTAATTGTAATGTGTAAAACTCTCCCAGGAGTAACTCTTACTCGCAGCGGGTATCGGGATCCAACTATCTCATAGAAGGTATGCAATCTCATTGCAAATTTCAACACTTGAAATTCCCGATTATTTTGCCCCTCGCGTCCCATGACCTTGACGCAGGCCAACAAACCACAGTGCGCTAGTCAAGTTCAACCCGTCATTTCTTGATTGAATTAAACCCACCCGCACGACCTTTGACGCAGGCCAACAAAGTCGCACCACTACCCTAATCCAATCTGCATCATATGCATAAACAGATGAATACTAGTTAGCTACCGCACACTACGTCTTGACGCATGCCAACAAACGTAGCACGAATACTAAGTAGGACTTATCTGAAATGACGGAGGGCTACGACAGGTTTTTTATGAAAACCCTTTGCGTAATGAACTTGATATCGTTGTAGAATCAAATGATTTTAAAATGGAGTGTTTTTTAGGCTTTTCTAGTTTTGCTAAAGGGGTCACTCCCGGTGAAGGGATCGTCGGCCCTTTCCTCATCGAATAAGGTGCAGGATATATCATATATATCACTATGCAAAGCAAAAACTCCAAACGAAATCAAAAGACAAACCGAGGGGTGTTGCATCTGCCAGTTATTGCTAAAGGGGTCACTCCCGGTGAAGGGATCTCGGCCCTTTCCTTATCGAATAAGGTGCAGGATGTTCTACAAGGAACACCGCGATGCAAAGCAAGAACTGTAGCTACCTGTTTTTGAAAATTCGATTCCACAACATCTTTTAGGTTTATTTTCTTTCATTAATCACATTAATGAAGTCCCATCATTTAAGTCACCTAAACATCACAGATAAATACGACGTACACTTATGCCATCCGCATTCGCCTCGATGTCTCCTCGTGCACCGTTAGGTTAGGTAACTAACGGCAGAGCGGGGCAGGGCTAGCGCGGGTGTAAAACATAAGTAACGTCTATATAATATATCATATATACTATATACAGTATCTATCACAACATATCAAATGATCACATCACAGATATCGCAGCAGAAGAAACATATGAAACATTGGATATACTAGGACGTCCGTGTTTTCAATACGAGCCTGTATAAAACACGGATTCCACGGTCGCGATGAATAGCCAAACCCACATCCCTAGACCCCTACGAGAGCGGCAAGCAACACTACCAATTCTAGGGTTAGGAGACCCGGTCTCAACTCCTCGAGATGGTCTCCCACTGGACCCTAGAACCCGGTTACTTATGCTCCCCGCCTTGGGTCTACCTAATGCGGAAAAGTAAATAATATACAAGTGGTGACATCAACCTTATCTCGGAAGTGCCCCAAAAAAAGAATATTACATACAAGTTATTTACATGAAAGAAAATGAAAAACTCTCATCTCACATAAAACCCCCGGCTATTCAAACGCGACGATCCAATATAACATATCCAGCAACACATAACATCACATGTCATCAATGTAAGTAAACTTGCGTATCCCAATTGTCGTTGACATATAGCAACGAAACCGGCGATATCACATATTACGCTTACGGTCACAGAAAAGAAAGTGTAAAACTACAACAGTTGGAATCCGCAACCTTCTTAGACATCATATGCCTAACCAAATGAATTCCTTAGACATCGCATGCCTAAAATTTATAAACCCCGCATTTTAGTCTCATTATCGAAAAATCTTTTCAATATCAAGTCGGGCAATTCAACAAGATTCCCGACAACCTGATCGAATGCTCGTCGCAAACTTTAGTAGACGGCCGCACCCCCGGATGCCGTCGACGAAGTGCACTAAGGCGGAACACCGTTGCCGCGAGCACCCGAAAGGATGCTTTTGGCGACGGGGTTCTCCTACAGTCACTTAGTCGGGGCTATGGGGCATGGCTGTCTATTAAGTTTACCCGGCGAGTATCCGCGTACGCTACGTGATTGCGACGGACTTTTGATCACATCAAAATCCCGTGGCAACCGATCAATTGAGATTAAACTGCTATGTTTATAACATTCAAATTAGTTATCTCATAACTTCTTGTGGATTCCAAATATTGTATCACAATCCAGAAAAATAGACAATGTTAAACTTTCCGATCGAATAATCAAACACCCAAGATTTCCCCAATATATCTCAACACTTGAAATCAGTTTCAAAACATCCATCACATGCCACAGTACCAATGGTCCAGCTGTAGAAGGGTCAAGCCAACGCCTCACATGTGCCACGCCGTACTGCCCCAAACCCAAAGGTTCAAATGGCAGTTCAAGACGGTCGCATAATCGAGTTAAGGTTTGTTGTCTTCTAGAGGGTCCACCGCATTACTTGCACGACATAGAACGTTCTTAAACTCGAGAAAAATTCCAACTTTTGAAAACTTTTCCGACAGGGGAAAAAGTGAGTTATTGATATCCGTTCGAACTTTTTAACAGTTTCTAAAAATATCTGGATCAAACAAAAAAAAGTTAAATTATCCAATCGAATCAACGAGTCCCCAATACAACCCTAGAAAACTCAACACTTGAGTGGAATTAAAAAATTCCCAGAAAAAATTGCTAAGAAAGGACCTAAGAATAAATATATGAAATTCCAGGGACTAAGTCAAATTTTGGCCGCGGAACCGCCCCCAAACCCTTGGTTTGGCCGCGGTTCCGCGGTCATTTCAGGGACTTAGTGGACCGTACTTCACAGTAATTCTTAGTTTTTCCTGCTTGTTTTTCTGAGCATTTTTAATTCATAAAAAAAATCACATTTTCAAAAAATGTATAGAGAAGGGTTTACATCGGGGTTTTCGGGTTCGATCGGATTTTAAACTTCGTCTAGACTTCGCCTAAAGCTCTAGCTTGGCCCTGATACCACTGTAGGGTTGCTAGGCACGCGCACAAGGGTCTACGAGGTATCAACTATGCCCGATTAAAATTTTAGCCGTGCCGAACAACTCTAATACGGATCTTTAAACTAGGGTTTAGGAGAAAACTTGCATGTTAACAACTTTAACACTAAGTGAAAGAGATTACAACCTTTGTAGATCCGGTCCTTCACTTCATTAGCTCCGTGTAGACGTCCCCATCGCTGCGATCGTGCACTCCCGACTCTAGAGACGCTCCACGAGAAGAACGAACGTGCTTGCTACGATGACTTCGAGGCCGAAGATGATCTACGTCGGGGAGACACTAACTCAAGCTATTCCTTCACTAGGTTATAAACTTCGTGAAGAGAACACACTCTACTACATGGCAAGTGGTAGAGGATGAAGAAGTAGGAAGTGGGCTCAATTTAGAATTGATTTTCTCACTCTTTTTCTCATGGCACCATTGGAGCTAGTAAGCTTTTGGATGGAGCTTGATGAAGAAGAAGAAGAAAGAAAGAATTATCCATCCAAATGAAAACTTATCCAATAAATAATGTAACCATGGGTGAATTAAGCTATCATGCTTAACTCATGTAGAGAATTAACCAAAGCATTAGGTTAAAGGTTAGGTTAAAGAATATCAAAAGATGGACTTTGTCAAAGCTTCTCCAAGCTTCTTCAAGCTTGATTACTTTGACTAAGTTAAATCCTTTTGTTAAATATTAAGATAAAACAATAACCCTAATCTTTACCCTAATTTTGGTATGAGTCTCATACACCCATCTTGTATGTATCATCAAGCATGATACAAACATGTACACTTGCATATATCACATATAAACAATGTGCACAAACAAGTGAGAAAATAAATCTTAAGTGAGCTAATACTAGTTAATGTAATGTAATATATCAAATATATAATTATACATTAAATTATTAAATCAACTCTTGATTTAATAATCCGGCAATAACCGACTAATATCATGTGTAACAACTTATCGAATCAACACTTGATCCGATAACCCGGCTATATTGCATACAACCGATCAATGTTATAAATCGCGAGAATAGAATATGGTATCTCATATCGTATTAATCTCGGTCCTGCACATATCACATATGTGCTCCTACTCCGTTTCGCTTGAGCCAGGAAACCCATGTGTAGGACTCTAAAGACTCGTCAATACGCCGGCAGTAGGTGATGATCATATCAAACACCCACAAGCCGCAAGCGGTGTGCTAAACGTAACGGCCACCCGGGTACTGAGCGATCAGAAGATCAACAAGCAAGCCTACTAGTTCTCCTGTGAATCCAATCAGTAACACTCCCGTATAGTCCGGTCTCGTCGTCTGATATGTCGCATATCTCTCCTAGGGGTGGTAAACGTCAGACCCCAGTAGCTCGATAAGTCGTGTCGATATGAGGTCTATAACAGTTTGAGAAACTACTGGTAACACTTACCAGTAAATCTCAGCAACCCTGGCCAGGGATTTTCGGTTATAGCCAATCGAACACAGCACAACATCAACTCCCTATACCGGGAGAGACGAATCCGCTCCTATCGCTCATTGCCTCCATGTGATTCGGGACTGTACCCAAAAACCACCATTTTGCACGCCCTCTTGGACGTGGTAAGGTGGAAATCAAAGCACAGTGGGAATCACACAAGACTCTATGACGATCTCGGGTCAACAGACTACTCTGTACCAGTGTCACCGGAGAACTGCCATCTGACGTGAGGTATAATACCATCTGGAAGTTCTCGGCGAGTCCGTCCAGTGTACCCAGTCTCCACTGAGCACCCGTACACCATCCTTGATGTCAAACACCGATGGATATGGGATCATCCATCGCCCATCATATGGGTCAAGATGCGTATACGCTAGTCTACTCTGGTGTATCGATGCCCTGTCTCGATTCACCCTCGACTAGGAACAGTTATAGGATGTACTCGTCGACTACCGTGGCCCCACTAGTATGATCTCATCATAGTCCCAGTAGTCAAGTACATATCCTAAGGGCTTTATCAACATGTAATATAGAGACAATCAGAGTACATGTTAAGATAAAGTGCAACCAGATAGCATACTATCATGTCGAGCAAGAAAGTCCTCCCTATATATGTCCTAGCATCCACTACAATATACATCGTATGTACAATAATGGCCTCTAGGCCATACATATAACTAACACTTCCTTGATAACATATCCTTGTGATTCGATTTCCGTGTTCATATCGAATCTTATTTCTATTTATAGCCTTTCCGCCGATGACTATGGGTACTCAGAGTGATGCAGCGAGGGCCGAGGTCAGGATTGACTCGGGAAGGACGACGACTGACCAGGATGGCACGCTCTTTGCACAGGTGCAGATGGATTCGCCTTCGACAGATAGTATCGTTAGGCCTGTGGCAGAGATGCAGGACATGCGCTAGACTATGAGTTCATTGGTTGAGGCCATTCGAGCGTAGCGACAGGAGGTTGTCACCCCGAATACCCAGTTGTTCCTTGCAATCAGCAAGCAACATTCCGTCACCTACATAGCACCAGTGGATGCAGCCCCAGTTGATGAGGCATGTATTCCAGAGACTTTGAGAGTTCCGGAACCATGGAGGACTCGTACCGGTGTGCCAGCCCAGTGTTAGTTATATGTATGCCCTAGAGGCCATTACTGTACATACGATGTATATTGTAGTGGATGCTTGGACATATATAGGGAGGGCTTTCTTGCTCGACATTATAGTACGCTATCTGGTTGCTCTTTATCTTAACATGTACTATGATTGTCTCTATGTTACATGTTGATAAAGCCCTTAGAATGAGTACTTGACTACCAGGACTATGATGCGGATCATACTAGTGGGGACAGTGTAGTCGTCAAGTACATCCTTCAAATGTTCCTAGTCGTAGGTGTATCGAGACAGGGCATCGATATACCAGAGTAGACTAGCGTATGCGCTTCTTGACCCATATGATGGGTAATGGATGTGTAGGGTTACTAGGCACTCTAAGAAGGTTCTACAAGGCATCAACCATGCCCGATTAAAATTTTAGCCGTGCCGAATAACTCTAAACAAGATCTTTGCTAGATAATTAGGGTAACACATGCTAGTAAATAACAATTATCACTAAGTGAATACGAAATACAACCTTTGTAGATCGGTCCTTCACTTCTAAAGCTCCTTGTTGTAGTCCCTTCGCTGCGATCATCGAACTCCCGGACTCTCGGACGGCTCCATGAGAAGATTGCAATGGTATTGCTTGAAGTCTTCTAGGCCGAAGATGATCTACGTCGAGGGAATACAAACTCAAGATTCTACTTCACTAACTAGAGAATTAGTGAAGCAAACACCCTAAACTAAAGTGCTAGTCTAGTAGATGATGATGAAATAGGAAATGGGTACACTTTAGAATTTCTTTTCTCACTATATCTCTCTCTCTCTATCAAACCCTAGAAAGAAATTGAAGGAGGAAGAAGATGAGCTCAAAAATGAGAATGAAAACTAATCAAAAGAGAGTGAGCTAACCATGGGTGAGTGGGTATCATATACCAACTCATGTAGAGACATAACCATGGCTAATTATAGTGGTTAGGTTTATAAAAATCCTAAGTAAAACAAAACTACTGGACTTTGGTCAATGCACTCATAAGCTTCATGAAGCTTCATGCACTTGAACAATTATCCACTAATTTTGTATTTACTTTGTATATTAAAACCCCACCAATATAATTATAATGGTGTATGTCTCATACACCCATGATAGTTGTATCAACAACCATGATACAAAAAATGAACACAAATAAATATATATCACATATATATTAAGTTGTGCACAAGTGAGAAAAACAAATGCTTAAGTGAACCAATGTTAGTTAATGTAAATTAGTATATCTCATATACAATTATACACTAAATTATTAAATCAACACTTGACTTAATAATCCGGTTATATCACATATAACCGACTAACATCCAATGTATCGACTTATCGAATCAACCCTTGATTCGATATCATGGTTATATCGCATATAACCGATCGATTCAAACATCGCGAGAATTGAATACGGTATCACATACTCGCATTATTCTCGGTCCCGCACATATCAGATATGCGCTCCTATTTCGTTTCGCCTGAGCCAGTATAACCTCTATGTAGGACTCTAAAGACTCGTCAATACGCCGACAATAGGTGATGATCATATCAAGCACCCACAAGACGTCAGCGGTACTAGCAGGACGTAATGGCTACCAGGGTATTGAGCGATCGGAAGATCAGCAAGAAAGACCGCTCCAACTCCTGCAAAAAGCCTGACAGTGACACTACCGTACAGTCCGGTCTCCTCGTCTGATATGTCGCATATCAAGTCTATGGGTGGTAAACGTCAGACCCCAATAACCGATAAGTCATGCTGATACGAGGCTTATAACGGGTCGAGAAACTACTGGTAACACTTATAGGTAAATCTCTAAACCATCCCTGGCCATGGACTTCCCTGTTATGGCCAATCGAGCATAGCGCAACATCAACCCCCAATACCGGGAGAGACGAAATCCCTCCTATCGCTCATTGCCTCCATGTGACTCGGGACTGTACCCAAAAACCACCGTTTTGCACGCCCTCTTGGACGTGGTAAGGTGGAAATCAAAGCACAATGGGAATCACACAAGACACTATGACGATCTCGGGTCTACGGACTATCTTGTACGAGTGTCACCAGAGAATTGCCATCTGACGTAAGGTATAATACCATCTGGGAGTTCTCGGCGAGTCCGTCCAGTGTACCCAGTCTACACTGAGCACCCGTATATCATCTCTGATGTCAAACACCAATGGATATGGGATCATCCATCGCACATCTACATGGGTCGAGAAGGTATACGCTAGTCTACTCTGGTATACCGATGCCCCGTCTCGATACACCCAAGACTAGAGACCTTGAAGGATGTACTTATGGACTACCATGTCCCCACTAGTATGATCCGCATCATAGTCCAGGTAGTCAAGTACACATCCTAAGGGCTTTACCAACATGTAACAGAGAGACAATCAGTGTACACGTCAAGGTAAAGAGTAACCAGATAGCATACTATCATGTCGAGCAAGAAAGTCCTCCCTATATATGTCCAAGCATCCACTACAATATACATCTCATGTATAGTAATGGCCTCTAGGGCATACATATAACTAACATTCTCCCACTTGCTCTAGGGCCATCTGATAACAGTGATTGTAGTATCTCATACTCAATCATCCCATAATAGTCTCTCTCTGGGAAAAGGCCTTTGTGAGTGGATCCGCTGTGTTTCCCTCTGAGTCTACTCTCCTAACCTCGAGACTCTGGAGATCAACCATCTCCATGATCAGGTGACACTGCCTTAGAATATGTCTGGATCACTGATGGGACGGGCGTTCCTGGGCATAAGCCACAACTCCATTGTCACACAATGGTAGGAACGAAGTTCATCTCATGAACTAGTATACACCCAGACTGCCTCTTTGGTAGCATCTTTGGTAACGATGTGTCTTGTCTTTAATCGTCTAGAATGTCACGGTATCTTACTTGGAACTCTTCCAACATACCGTCCCTCTACTGAGAGTAAAGACAATGCCTGTGACTGACTTTCAGTCATCCTTATCACCATGGAACTATTCCAGTGATTCTCCCCAGGATCAATTGATACCATCTCACTACAGCTAGTGAGTATCCTAACATCCAATTAGATCTATCTCATAGATCCAAAAACCAGGATTTAGTAGGTATCACTTTGATCCTATATGGAGAATCATTGTGATAAGCGGAGATTGACCGAGCGTAGCATAGGAAACTCCTTTCCTATCAAGAGTATGTTATCCACGTACTCTACGAGGATCTCCACCATACTCTATATACAAGGTACATCTACTATTTTGATGAAGTCAAACTCTTTGACTAACACATCAAAATAGACGTTCCAACTCCGCGATGCCTGCTTTATCACATAAAACATCTTGCACACGTTTTCGCTGCTCCTACTGTCTACGAAGCCCTCTGACTGTGTACTTATAGACTCTCTCTTCTAAAACATCATTTAGAAAAGCGGTCATGACACCCAACCGCCAGATATCGTAGTCATGGTATGTAGCCGTGGCAAGTAGGATCTGGATAGACTTAAGCATAGCTTTGAAAGTCTCAACTTTTCCATGTACACCAAGTAATCTTCTTAAGATATACTTGCTCCTGATGGGGTCAGATAAGGCAACCAAAGTCCATACTTTGTTGGTGTATAAGGATTCCATCTCAGATCGTTAAGCATCCAGCCATTCTTACAGAGTCCCACTCCTGATGGCCAGCTCGAAACTAGTTTGGTCATCATATCATGATGCAATCCTCGCTCCCACTGTCATAGAGAAACTGATGTATCTATCAGGTGGGTGAGGAACCTTACTAGATCGGCGGAGAGGCTGAGGTTCGTTGGTTATTATTGAATCCTTTGGTTCTACCAAATCATCAGCTGTAGTTTGTATTGCTGGAACTCTTTCCATTTCTACCTTATGTCCACTAATTTCTTCACAAGAAATTTCCTTTCACAATAGTGGCATGCTGAGAATCAAAACATCTTTTGTTCCTCAGTTTGGTAGAAGATATTCCCTTGCGAATGCTTAGGATATCCAACAAAGTTCTACAGAACTGACTTTGCCTCGAGCTTGTCCGGATGGTGCTTTTAGACACAGGCTGGACAACCCCAAATCTTAACAAACTTAAGATATGGGCTCTTCCCTTTCTATTTCTCATATGAAGTGGTAGGCAACTGATTTGATCGGAACCCTATTCAATAGGTATGCAACTTCTCCAGTGCATAACTCCCAAAAGGAAATAGGTAACTCAGTAGTACTCATCATAGAGCGCACCATATCTCATAGGGTGTGGTTGCTCCGCCCCGATACACCGACGTGCTGTGGTGTATACGGAGGAGTAATGCTGAGAGAGAATCTCATTCTCCATTAGAATAGTCCAGGAATCCCATGCTCAAGTATTCTCCTCCCTGATCACATCAAAGGACATAATACTTATACCCGTTTTGGTTCTCTACTTCTAACTTATATTCTGTGAATATCTCAAAAGCTTCGGACTTGTGTTTCAACAGGAATATATGTCTGAATCTTAAAAGATCATCAGAGAATGTAATCAAGTACAAAGAACCGGTCTTGGTATGCGTAGACAGGGGACCTTCATACATCAACATGTATCATCCCAAGAGTTCATTAACTCTTTCTCTATTTCCTATAAACAGAGCTATGCTCATCTTATCTCTGTGACATGACTGGCAAGTTTTACAAGATGTAAATTCAAACTAATTTAAATATGGATCTTATGTAACTTCAGCTAGTCGGGTCACATTGATATGGCCTAGTCTACAATACCTCAAGAAGGATTCGTTCATTTCTGAACTCTTCCTCTTGTGTGTGTTCTGTATACTAAGAACTGTATTTTGATTTAGAACGTCAATGCTTTTAGATAATGTGCCTGAACTGATCAACTCTTGATATAGGAAATGTTCAAAACATTATCCAACAATACAAAATTATATCCTTTCTTTACTAATAAAGAGATGGATATGATGTTGTATATCAGGTTCGGTATATATAACATTCGTTCAGAATCAATGTATTCTGGTAATACAGGGTGATAACTACCAACAGACCTTGCTGCAACACTTGCACCGTTTCTGTCTCATGAAACTTATCACCCGTTTTCAGTTCTCTACCTATCTGTAGCCCATGTAACAAATTACATATATGGGATCCTGATCCGGTATCTCATACCCAGGATGTAAAGGATACTGAGAAACAGTTCTCTGTAATGAACACACCTGAAGAAGATGCATCAGCATGCACTTTCTTCGTTTGGGCGGCACGGGAATTCTGGTAATCCCCTATTTCCTGTTCTGTCTTATAACAATTATAAGTTGGAGCGGGACCAACGTTCCCCAGCTCAGTATAACAAGCGGGTTCGGTCAAAACATCCGTATTATTATCTTGATTAAGGCGTGATATGGTCGCTACCTAGAGAGAGAGAGAAAAAAACACTCTGCGTGCGCTCTTGCAAGATTAGATTGGTTATTATTTTATCTAATCAGGATGGCTCCCACTGTTTTTATCAAATCTTCCTTCAAACCCTAAAGGGAAAGACTAGCCGGGATTAATTACACCCTACAACTTCGCCAATCTTTCAGCCAGGCCAGTGTCGGTACTTTGTGGGAGGTTCCCCGTACTTTGGCACGGACCTAATTAAAGTAAACCTCGTTTTCCCAGAGGCGTAACCCCGTTGACACCTTTCTAGACACCTACTTGATCGGCTAATTGTAATGTGTAAAACTCTCCCAGGAGTAACAATTACTCGCAGTGGGTATCGGGATCCAACTATCTCAAAGAAGGTATGCAATCTCATTACAAACTTCAATACTTGAAATTCCTTATAATATTTTTCCCTAAGCATCCCATGACCTTGATGGAGGTCAACAAACCATAGGGTGCAAGTCAAGTTCAACCCGTCATTTCTTTATTGAATCAAACCCACCCGCACGACCCTTGACGGAGGTCAACAAGGTCGTACGACTACTCTAATCCAATCTGCATCATATGCATAAGCAGATAAATACTAGTTAGCTACCGCACACTACTGTAACGTTTTGAAAATCGTTTCGGTGAAATTTCGAAAAAACGGTAAAATAAGGGGGTTTTCTGTAAAAAGTCAAAATGCAAATATCTTTATTATAAAATTAAATATACATATTCTAGCTATGTAATTACTAGTATTTGGTGTTTATTGAGCCACTGGTGAAATTTCAAATTTTCTGAAAAAAATATTATTTTAATATTATTTTAAGCCGTCACTAATTCATTTAATTAGGGAAAATTACAAATTGGAATGAGTTGAAACAAATTTTGTGCATCATAAAACTTTAAATAAAATTTTATCATGTGGTTTTTGAAACGAAATCGTTTGCCTAAACGGTTTAGAAATTTTTGAAGAAAAAAGGGCTTTTTTCGGTGAAATTAGTGTTAATAGGAATTGGGGTAATACATTTATCTTTTTCCCTCACCCACACTCACCCACACCCTCTCTCCCCTCTCCAAATCAGCAGACCTAGTGCCCCCTCATTTTCTCCACTTGTTTTGCTAAAGAAAAGAAAAGAAAACAAAAAGAAATGTATAAGAAAAGAGATATGGTTGTGTTGACCTTTGACTTCTTTGACTTGGAAACACTTTCCCCACCTCATTCTCTCTCCAATCACTCCCCATTCCAGCCGAAACCCCTTCCCCCTATCAACAGCAGCTCCTCCCTTTCCTCCCCTCATTTCTCTTGAAAAAAATTTCATCAAAATTGCCTCAAAACCCATCAAAAAAAATCCCAACATCAAAATCTAACTCCTACCCATTATTCTTTATCCCATCTAGCATGGATCTTGGGGCATAGAAGCTAATTTGGGAGGCTAAATTTCATGTAGATCTACAAGTCTTGGAGGTATAAATCTTGTCCAAATGGTTAAATTGTTGGTATTCTGCTTAAGCTAAAGTAGTTAAAAGTTGTTTGGGTTTCTAATTTAAAGTGAGGGTTTGTGAAATTCAAGAGAAAAATTTGAATCATGTTAGGGTTGTGATAAATTGATGATGGTTGTGATATGTATTTTAGCATCTTATGATATGCAAATCTAGTCTAATTGTTGTTTGTGCATTTTTGCTATAACATTGTTAAAATTCACGTATTTTGTAAACTAGAATTTTAGGGTTTTTGGAATTTAACGAGATTAAATTATGGGAATTGTTTTTATGACTTATGTAAGATATTTAGTAAATATTGTGGCCGCTAGATTCGTTTATATATCGAGTTTTGTACTAAAACGGTGATTTGTGCTTGCTAGATTTTCGGAAAAATGACTTTTTAAGTGAAATTGGGGTTTTTGTGAATTTTAAGCTATTTTATATTATAATTAGCGCTTGTAATTGTACAAATGGGTGTGTTGGGAGCTTTCTCGATGGTTTGGCGTTTGTACGCCGATGTCGAGGGTTTTGGGTTGATTTGTGAAAGCAAACCATAGGTTTTGACCTATGTGGGATTCATATGTCGTTTTGGTCATGAGTCGGATTTTAATGCGATATGGTCTGTTATGATATGTAGGCATCCTATGTGGACTTCGAGACGACAAGCAAGCGCGTGGCGACGTCGGCACCGGCAAGCGATGACCAGGTGAGTAGATTTATATCTACGGGGAGAAGTCGGGTAGATGGCGTATAGCACCCCCGCAGTCCGTAGTGTAGCTTATATAGGTGTTTTATGATACGAGAATGTGTATTCATGTTATGTTTATGTGTTCCTGGATTAGCTTTGGGTTAGTTGCGAAACCCTAGAGTAGTTGTTATACCCACATACGCACACACAGACTTGCATACATTACTTTCTTGTGCACCGATTGGGATGTGTATATATGTATATATGCATGGGTATGGGACTATGCATATGTACATTCATATACACATGCATGGATAATGGGGATAGTACTTGGGATTTAAGATGAGTCGATGAGATTTGATTTGAGGCCGTGAGATCGGTGATATAGCAGGGTTCGTATTTGAGATACGACATGACGTTGTAGCGGGTCCTTGACATAGTGTTTCACACACGTGCATGCATACTTAGGCGGTATCTGTATTGTACTAGACGTAGATCAGTACCCCTATCATGATATTTAATAAAGAGGATACCGGATGAATAGTATGATGAATATGATATTGACCCGTACCCAGATTTGGGGATGCCGTACGATGGATTTACGTACGAGCTATATCTTGATGATTAATCCGCACTCTTGACTTGGGATGTCTGATTGTAGATATGGTATCGGATATGATATTATTGAGGCGGGATCACCGACTAATATATATACAGGTATGTATATGGATCGACTCAGATGTTAGGCGGTTTCCTTACCTTTAGTCCAGCTTGTTAGCTTAGCCCTTTAGTTTAGTTTAGTTGTTAGATTAGATTCGATTCTTACCTATTTCAAAAACTAACGAATCGTGGGTATTTTAAAAGACAGCCCAAGGGATCCTACGGATATTTCAAAAGACGTATTTTTTCATAAAAACACCGTAGCCCCTATTTTCAAAACCCCATGATTCGTGTTATTTCAAAAGTCACCATTTGTAGGACTTATTTTAGATTAATGCAGGTTAGTTACAGTTGCGTCTAGTATTCAGCTCCCGCTTATTATTGTGGTTCGCTTCGCATCGCATTCTTATGATATAATTTCTTATTGCAATGTTGATATCATATTGTTAGGACACCAGCACCATTACCGATGATGCGTATGTACCACGTACACTTACTTGCCGGCTCACACACATCTTCATCGGTAATTGCCATGTCACGTACACCTTAGAAAATATTATTGCTTGACTTAGCTTGTTGGTTAGTAATTTGACATGATATTAATGTACCTGCCTTATATGCCAGCTTAACATTGTAGTTATTACTTGTCACTTCATGCATACTGTTATTCATTGTTATGCCTATATTCATGGTTTTACATGCTATTGATGATTTGGATTCGGATTTCCATGAAATTTTCTGGATTTGGGGAGGGAAAACCGCAAAACTTATATAAACTGATTTCTCTCTTTTTAAATAAAAAGTGCGGTTTTTCCCATGATGTATGAGTCGTCCACCATGAGTTTGCTGATGGATTTCGAGACCCGATTCGAGGAGACGGATGAACCGTTTCGGGTACATGGTGGACCCGGTAAGGTACCCCGGGGCAAGAAGCGTGTGATGATGACGATGTGAGCCTGGCAGGGGAGCACTACCTACCGGTGATTTTACCCGACGCGTCGGATATCCGGAGGATACCGTCGTGGTCTTGAGATGGATGGTAGGGGCCGGTCTGGACTGACGGCGCCCTAGATATTGTGATTGAGACATTGAGATTTCGAGATATTGAGGTACAGAGACTGTGATACAGAGATATCGAGATATTGGGATTACGTTTTGTGCCGATGCTAGGCACTGTTTTATGCTGATTTCATTATGATACTTCATTTTAAAAATACAAAGGAAATCTCACTAAATTATGAAAACAGTTCTTCATTTACATGTATTCTGTTTTCATGCATTCATACCTCATTCATATGATATATTGCTACCTGAGGCACTGACACGGGAACATGAGATTACACTCGGGTTAGATATTTACCCTAGCCTTGTTATAGGTTGCATGTTATATATATAATTGAGGATATATTATGATCATTGACCTAGGTTGCGTTATTTATGCGATTTCTTTCCGTAGATGTTTTTCTATTCACGAGTTGGCAACTCACCCCCGTTGTGCCCCAGTTTCTTGCAGGTTTACCGTACAGGTTTCATTACGGCTTTGCGGGCATAGTTTCCTTCGGGTGATTTGCTAGTAGGTGGGTTTGCTTGTATCGTACCCCCATTATATATCTTGTATATTATTATTCTGTTGTATCTAGAAGTTCCATCAACCAAACATGTATTTATTTTGAGATAGAGACCAGTCATGTTATTCCTTCGACCTTAGAGTCGCACGTTATATTTCTGTAGTTTTCTTGTGGTTTTGAGTTTCCTTTTGAATTTTAATCCTCGCCGTTGGCGTTGTATATTATATTGCTTGTGTGGTTGTGACCGTCGTTTGACGAAGAGCTAGCTCCCGCTTGGGGATGCCTTTTTATTGATTTCGTATACTATTCATGTTGTATCCCGTCTGGGAGCCAGTATTTACAAAGGAGACTCTGCCGAAATTTTCAGGAAATACGTGATGTTTTTAAAACCGCATAACTCGGCTTATGCTATTAAAACTACTTGATTTTAAATTGGTTTTCCTTCACTCTACTACTTTTCTTGGTTGGATTTCTGGGTTTTTCGGCTCACTTGGATTATGTACGCCTCGAGACGTTCGTAGTTTAAGTGCCGGTCATGTTCCGTACTTTCGGGTCGTGACAAAGTTGGTATCAGAGCGTTAGGTTTTACCTTCGGAGCGTAGGATGACCCTTGGTTGATGGAATAGGTGACTAAAGTAGAGTGACGTACCGTAGATATGTTCCGCGGCATAGTTACGATATGCTACTCCACTTAAGAAGCTTTAGGATGTACATTTCTTTGCTCAGTATTATATTCATTCCGATCTAGCCTCATCAGTACCAGTTATGGTTTTGCTACCACGATTACGGGCAGGGAGAGCTACAGCTAGAGTTGCAGTCAGCACGAGCTCGTCACGAACGAGGACTGACCAGGGCGAAATTCCGGCGACACACGATTGCGGAGATGTGTGTTTTTACTGTGTTTCCGCGCCACGAGCGTTTGGCGGATCGCCTTTATGAGGTTACTCGGATGTGCTGATCGACACTAGAGGATTGAGCCATTGATAGAGGACAGCCAGATTTTGATGACCGTTGGTGTATTGCTTCTTCATGATGATTGAGGCACTATTCAGCGTGCAGACGAGTGAGCTAGTTGTTGCTGCGAGCGATGAGATATCGCCCCATATGTTGGAGCTATTGCAGTACAAGTTGTACTAAGAGATGATAGAAGGTCGCTAGTCACCCGAGAATGAATGACTAGGACATGTGGTTCGTTTGCTTACCCCATGAGAGGTCATCAGATAGATTGATTCCAGCAAGAGACGACTTCACGCGGAGACGTTGAGAGTCGACAGAGACGATCGAATGTCAGAAACCTATTATTCCAAGTTTAAAGTATTTGGATGGGCATGCAGGCAATTCTATGGACCCTCTAGAAGAATGAAACCCTAACTCGACTTAATGACCGTGTGAAAGCCTTTGAACCTTCGGGTTTGCAGCAGTTCTACGGCGCCATTAGTGAGGCTTGGGTTTGCCCTTCTACGGCTGGACCACTGTGGTATGTACTCGATACTATTAAAATGTGCCCAAGATGTTGAGCTATTAGGGGATTATGAGGTTTTGACGACTCGATCGGATGGCTCGACTTAATTAGGATGCTAGGTGGTGAGATGCATTTCTTGGGAGACTCCCGATACGAGGATAGCCGTTGGAGCTCAGTCCATGCAGCCGCGACGAGACGAGTCCAAAGCAGACGACATTAGAGAAAAGGGAAGTAAGAGGTTCGTACAAGATCTAGATGAGATGACGTTCCACTCCGCCGACATCAGAGATGCGATGCGCATGCCGAGGCATGGTACTTGGATTTACCTTCCAGAAGGAGTCGCGATGAGTATGCAGTCGTTCCAGAGCAAGATGCAGATATAGGAAAGGACGATGACTTCCGGACAGTTGGCAGAGACGAGACATGGAAGAGACCGTGAGCAGGATTCCTTCCAGGACACTGCTGCAATGATACTTGCACCCAGGATCAGATGTGTCACGTACATTCAAAGAGCCAGAGGCCGACGCCAGTGATATGCTGTCTTATGAGTGGTCACGATGATTGACCGAGAGATGACCAGAGAAGTGCCAGGACAGGATCATCCCCGTTAGCACACCTGACAGGGCCGATGAGCCGATGGACCGAGAGATTGGTAATTCACAGTAAAGACCTTGACCCAGGAGTGGTCATTGTTACGCACACCAGCAGGCCAGAGTTCATGATCATCGACGTGACGCCCCACTAGTGACCGCGACAGTTGGCCCGAGTTTCTTAGAGGATGCGCTTGAGCGGTACTATTCCGCCATTATTGATTTCGATGTTTTGGGTGATTGATTCGAAAGATTTGATTTTAATGATTGAGGATTTACGATCTTTGCACAGTTTTGCACTTGATATCGTTTTCATGCTTGGGTTTCACATGTTTGTGATTTTACGGTTTTAGACATTTGAGTTGATTTTGTGCGTATGCACGCACACGATTTGGTTCCTGCACTTTGTATAGTTTATATATGCTTGCAGTGCAGTGATACGCCTTTTGTGCACTTAGATGCATTGGACTTTGATTTCGATGGTGATGTTCGATATTTGTTTTGTGCACCTTGTGCACCTGATTTGATTTTGCGCATGTTCGGCACTTGATATTGGATTTCATGATTTCGTGCACGATGGATGCACCTGATTTGGATTTTCGCGCATGTAGGGCGCATGTTTTTGTAAGTGCACGGCGGCGCCCCGGCCGTCAATCCGACGGCCAAATGCGGAAGCGGTGATAAACTTTAATTTTTCATGAACTGGCACCACCGCGCACTAATACCCGGATCGAACCATTAATTAGTCCTAGCTAACTACAAGATGGGGAAGAGAGATATACCGACTGATTCAAGTCCTCCGGTCTTCTCGTCGTCGTCCCGATCTCCTGCGGAAGCTCCGGTCTCCACCTCATCGCCGGAAGTGCACCACATCGCCTACTTCTTTTACGGGCTCCCACCTCAATGCCGAGGCAACTCGGGCACGAAGCTGGCTAGTCGACGTGCCCAAGATTTGCTGTAGAACGTGTAGTGAGCAAGTCTCATTTAGGGTTGTAGGAATTGCCATATAGGTGGAGGAATGATACAATCTCATGGAGAGGGAACTTGTGGGATTTTTCCAAGAGCAAAAGAGCAAAAATCCCCCACTCAAATTTTTGGACAACCCCCTTGAAGCTTGGGCCGGCCATGACATGAAGAGGGAGAGAGAGGGTGTAGTGTGCAAAAGAATGAGGGAGGTTCTCACATAATAATCCAAGTGATAGAGGTCAAATGATGTCATGAAAGGAAATGATCACAAAACCAAAACCACACTCCACCACCTACCACCAACCTCATCATCAACAACCATGATGAGCCAAAAGTCAAGCCATGATCAACTAAAGAAAGTCAAGGTATGGTGCACCATCATGAAACCATCATGACACAAGAAAATGCAAAGAACCCCTCCACAAATACTTATTTGCACAAAAGCAAATAAGCCCTCCTCCACCAATCTTCGGCCAATGAACAATACAAAGGAAATTGGCCGAAACGGAAAGCAAACTGGCAACTCCAGAAAACTGGTCCTATAATAAATTACAGGAAAACCCCGATACTGTGCAAACACACCCGCATTTGTATTCCGACCGAAATACAAATGCAATGAGACAAAATCGCTACTGTACTATACTAGGATCCGGCTTAAACCAAAGCCGGCTAGTAATATCCGTTCGATCCTGATCCGTGCAATACTGCACGTATCTGATCGAACCCTGCCATATATCCATACGGCCTACAGTACAAACTGTCCGATCCAGATCCGTGCAATACCGCACGTATCTGATCGGACCTTGCCATATCTCCATACGGCCTCTACAACTTTTCGCCCGAAAGCTGAGTAACTGAATGTGGGAGACTCTAAAGACTCGTCAACACCTTGGTTGTGGACTTAACCACTACCACGTCAGAGGTATAAGCCAATACGTAACGGGCTACCAGGTATTGACTAAAAGGGACGTCTGTGAGCGAACCCAGCCTGACAACCCTACTGAGCCTGTCAGTGACAATATCCGTACAGTCCGGTCCGTTCTTCTATGAGTATCGCATGGCGGGCCTAGGGGGTTGGTAAAAGTCAGACCCCCAAAAGCGGTACAAGTCGTGTCGGAGTGTAGCCCAGAACAACCTGAGATACTACTGGAATACCTACCAGTAAATCTCCTTGCCTCGGCCGAGGGCTTCGTGTAATTGCTCTCCTAGACACAGCACGACCTCACCCCCAATACCGGTAGAGACGAACCCCTGAAGATACGCTCACTGCCTCCATGTGGCTCGGGACTGTACCCAACTAAAACCTGTTTGCACGACTCCTTTGAGCCGTGGTAGGGTAGTAATCAAAGTACAGTGGGAACTCACACAAGACAAATGACGATCCCCAGGTCGATGAACTAACCTGCACACATGTCACCAGAGAACTGCCATATGACGTCTGGTATATGACTAACTAGCATGTTCCCGGCGAGTCCTGTCCGGTGTACTCATAACCCAATGAGCACCTGTATACATCTTAGGTGATCCAACTGACACCAGTGGCTTGTGAGACCGGCCACCGCCCCTCGTCGGGGTCTCGACTGTATACACTAGTCTACTCTGGAGTATCGATGCCCTGTCTCGAAACTCACACGACTAGGGACCATTTAAGGATATGCTTATAGACCCCAGCTCCCACTTATATGATCGCCCTCATACTGATGGTGGTCAAGCAAGAATCCTAGGGGCTCTATCAACGTGTAATAGCGACTTGTCAGGTCACCTAAAGCAGTACACGATGATAAAGGTAAACCAGATAGCATACTATCATCTCGAGTAAGACTGTCCTACCGGGATAGGTCCTCCATCAATCATTGCAATCACGTACCTGTGACCTAATAATTGACTCTGAGGGCACTATCTCTAACAATCTCCCACATGCACTCAAGGCTAATTATTGCGATGTCGCATACTCACAGCCCGTGTGATACCGAACACCCAACTCCTCTACTAGTCAGTCTCACAAAGCTCGTTTGCGAAACTATTGCGTTCGAGGAATAGCCTTAGCGAGTGGATCCGCTTTGTTGTCTCTTTCTATGTCTCTCTATATCTCAAGTTCGCGGAGAAACCCATCTCCCGAAATGAGCAATACCTGTCTTAGAATGTGTCTGGATGTCTGATGGGACATAGCTCATAAATGAACTCCAAATCCAAACTTCTTAGACTGTATCGTCAACTGAACTTAATCAGTATCCTGCGCCATGCCACCCTCAGTATTGCCTTGGACCACCTGTCTAAAATACTGCCCCTCATCAGAAGGAAAACTATAACTCTGACAACCTCCTTGTCGTCCAGGT
The DNA here is from genome assembly GCA_030015575.1 of Agapanthus africanus. Taxonomy (NCBI): domain Eukaryota; kingdom Viridiplantae; phylum Streptophyta; class Magnoliopsida; order Asparagales; family Amaryllidaceae; genus Agapanthus; species Agapanthus africanus. Next base: position 293,578,804 of record JASDDO010000010.1, read on the forward strand.
CACCTTGGAAGCCTGGAATGATAACTGTCTCCCGAATGAGGCTGTCGTTATCATATCCCTAGAACATCCACTTATGTTCTAAAACTGCTTCCGACTGTTTCTCCAGGATTAGATCAATATCAACTTATTGCATCTAGTGCAAGAACAATATCTGGTGTGGTACTTGACATATCACGATTGACTCAATTGCCTGAGCAAGTGTTCTGCCAATCATGCACATCCCTCTCCCCTTTAGTCTGTAAGACACTTTTAGAGAGGGTGGCTCCATTACCTGCAGGTACACTACCGTGCCAGGAGTCGTCCATTCTAAATACCCTTAGAATGCTGTCTAAGTACCCAGATTGGGAGACTACCCAAATCTAGATCTAAAACAATAGATCTAGTAACCAGTATGTCTGATATAAAATCCATTTCCTTTGTGGAGAAAACACTGTGTGACGACCAAAGTATAACCGATTGTAGTATAGGAGTTTCTTTTTCTACTCTGTGTATGTCATCCAAATACCAGGATATCACACCCTACTACCTTCTCAACAGATCCATCCCCTATTCTGATGAAGTCAAACCTATGACTGTCATATCAGAAATCGATGATCTATCTCCGCTATATCTGCTTTAGTCTATAAATAGACATAAGCTACCTGTCCACCAATGCTTCCGCTGCTCCCACTGACTACGACAACCCTCTGGCAGAGTCATATAGACGTACACTTCTAAAACTAGTTTAGAACGATGCTATACTCATCCTCCCGCCGGGTCTCGCAGCCTGGAACAACAGCAATGGTAATTGTGGGTAAACAAGAACTTCCCTGTCACCGTCCTTGAGGCTACCGTAGTACCTCTCGGGTGCCTGAAGTTACCCACCGTATCTGCGGAGTGGCCAATGGAATGTCAAACCAGATTGAATCTTTAGGTTCCTTATCAAATCTTCAGCAATCGTTTGTGGTTCTGGAATCACTTCCAGTTTTACCATACTCCCACTACTGTTTTCTGAAAAAATCCATTTTTAATAAAAACTGTGGCGAGTCTAGAACAATATCGCTATTGTTCATCCAGATGGTAGAAAGTCAACCCTCGTCATAGCCTGGGTCAACCCACAAACAGCCATTACTGAAACGTGCCTTGAGTTATCCAGAGTCTGGTTTTAATCATTAGCCGGACAACTCCCCGTACCTTAACAACGTTAAGATATGAACTGTTCTATATCCAATATAGAAACAGAGGCACTGATTTAATTGAACCAGATCCAAATCATGCAACTGTCTCCAGTGCATGTCTACTAAATGGAAGAAGGCCTATCAGCGTTACTCAACTTAGAAATGCTTCCAATTATGAGTAACCTGAAAGAGAAGCAATTTCTCTTTATCATTACTATCAACTGAATACCATTGACAAGTATCAACATCTTCGATCACTTTGAAGAATCCCGATACTTGCTACACCTGGTTCTCTACTCTATTCAAATACCTATAACTTCTCAAAATTCAGACCCTGTGTTTCCGCGAAACACCTGTCTAAAAACTAGAGAAGTCATAAGTAAACCGAATATAGTACGAGGACCAACCCCTCTATCCTGATGGACCCTGGACAACATACAATACTCTGTATAAGTCCCTTGAGTCTGATAACTCATTCACTGTGTGTCGTAGGTTGAAACTATACTTATGGTTAAGAAGAATTACACCGCTGTTTAATGCTCCTTACCTAACCATCCACTGATATAGGTAAATGTCACAGACATAATTTCAAAAGGTATATCTCACTCTATGAAAATAGACGTACAGATATATCAATTTGAAATTGGTGCATAACAGCGGATATTCAAAACCAAATATTTGCCGACCGGCAAACAACCCAGGCGACTTCCTCAAATATCACCGATTACAACGAATCCCGATATAATGAGGATGATCACCCAATTCCCAATGACCTACTCCCACTCATCATCTGTAAAACCATACAGATGTGAGAATCAAACCTGGTAAATACATACCCTGGAGTAAGTATCTAATAGGGAAATCAGTTTTCTTTTAACATTACACAGTGAAACTGAAACATTGAAATGTTTCGATGGGGTATCCCGGTATTCCTAGTAATGCCTCTTCCAGATTCACGACTGTAACCGTGTAATTCTTTGCCACCTCTCCAAATCCCTTCATATGTCTTTAGTCTTTACCTTCTGCACACCCCTTTAGGCCAATTGGTTTTCTTCCTTCCCTACCGTTCGGCACCAGCCTATGGTTTGGAAGAAGACTATCCAATAAGCATAATGGGTGTATTGACCTAATCCTAGGAGCACTCGCAATGCGAAAGAATATGAAGATAAAAGACACCTGAATAAACCTTATTCCTATTTCTCCTGAACCAGAATCCATCCCCGAACTGGAACAAGTTCCTTTCGAGTTCGTATATAACCATACGATGGAGTACCTAAATAAATTGTGGATCTTCATAGTGATACGGAGTGTCCTGGAGAAATACAAAGGTGATTTAGGATTGGCGAAGGAATACTTGGTTTGGTTGTGAATAGCAGTCGCAATTTACTTTGCCCTCTTACTAATCCCTTGCTTTGTCTGAACTTAATACCTTCTGTACACCATCGTTAGGCTAATTGGTTTTCTTCATTCCCTACCGGTCGGCACTTGCCTATGGTTTGGAAGAAGACTATCCAATTTGCGTAATAGGTGTACTATCTCCTAAACCAAGGAGTACTCACAACTGGAGAGAAGGTAAAAAGGAAAAGACAACTGAATAATCCTATTCGTTTTCTCCAGAACCTGAAACCATCCTCGAATAAATTCTTTCGAGTTCGTATCTAACCATACGATGGTTTTGTCCAATGGAAATGGACGTTCGTAGTAATACGGGGTGTCCTGGAGAAAAGGGTAAAAGTAGGAGTGGCAATGAGGTTTGCAACTCTGACAATCCAAAAGCCAGTGTTTAAGAAGGTTCGGGCAATTTGGTCACTGAGTCACAGTCTTAGGGTCAGGTCAATGGTCGCTGCCAAAGAGAGAGAGAAAAGAAACACTCAGCGTGCACTCTAACCTAGATCAGAATGGTTACCAATTTATCTAATCTGGAAACCTCCCACTGTACCGTCAAATTCTCCTCCAAACCTGAAAGAAGAACTAGTCGGGATTACCCGAGGAGTAAACTAACTCATCAATGGGAATCGGGATCCAACTATCATCGCATGATAACGTGACGGAATCCGCTCACGTCATCACACTCCAGAAGGTATGCGCATATTTGGCAAGTTTCAGTTCTTTTGAAACTCCCGATGTGATTTCTGCCCCATGCTCTTATGATCTTGACTTTGGCCAACAAATCATAAGTCACATGTCAAGTTCTACCCGTCATTCTCCAGGTTGATTCGAATCCACCCGCACAAGCCCTTGACTTTGGCCAACAAGGCTATACGACTGTTCCTAACCAACGCATCTATCTATGCTGCATATGAATAACCAACAGCTACCAAACACTGTGCCTTGACTTTGGCCAACAAACACAGCTTGAATACTATTGACTACCCATATGAAACGACGGAGGGCTATGAATGGTTTCTGACGAAAACCTTTAATGTAATGAACTTGATATCGTTGAAGGAACGGATAGCTTTTAAAAATATAGTGACGGAAACCTTCGCTAAAGAGGTCACTCCCGGTGAAGGGATCTCGGCTCTTTCCCCGTAGAATGGGGTGCAGGATATTCCAAATGAATACCGCGATGCAAAGCAAAAGTAATCGGCTATAGTGAAGTCATTGCCCTGACGCAAACTTTTTGTCCAAGGGGTCACTCCCGGTGAAGGGATCTCGGCCCTTGCCTCGTCGACTGAGGAGCAGGATATTCCAAATGAATACCACGATGCAAAACAAAAGAGAACGTCCTTGCAATAACAGCTTTTTGAAAAGTGTTCAAACAACATCAGATTAGGTTTGTTTTTAACTTGCATTGATCCGAATCAACGCAGTCCCATCAATTGATCACACCACAAAGAACGAAAATATACTGATGTACGTATATGCCATCCGCATTCGCCACTGGGTCCCGTCATTACCCGTTAGGTTAGCTAACTAACGACAGAGCGGGGACTGGACTAGTGCGGATGTAAAACATATACAACATCTACTAATATATATACCAATATATTATATTCGCTCAAGGCGTGATAAAATGCAACATCACAGAGAATGAACAGCATCACAGAAACAATACAGATATCTGGGATCCCCGGGTTTCACAGAGCCACTACTGAAACCCGACGTTCCCCTGGTCGTGTGGATAGCCTGCGCAATGAAATCCTAGACCCCTACGGGCGCGGCAAGTTACCCGCCAAAACCTGAAGCGAGGCAGCCCCTTTCAGCACCGTGAATGGACCACCCAGCACTTCACGGAATCCGGTAACTTGGGCACCCCTCCTGGGTCAACCTGTACCCCCTACGAGTGCGGCGAATAGCCCGCCAATCCTAGAGTGAAGCCCCCTTCGTCTCAATGCCATGAGATGCGGGCTTGTTGCCCTCTAGAACCCGGCTATCCGTGCACCCCTCCGCGGGGTAATCCTAGTACAGAAAGTAAAATATACATACAACGGGTACATCGACCGCAACCAGGTCGTGCCCCAAAATAATAATACAAACAGGCAGTGAAGGCAGTCCACATGTCGGACGCTCGTCCCGCAATATCAAATGTACATAATACAACCACAACTGTACTAGCATTGCACCCAGGCTATCCCCCACGACCGATCCGCAACATCACAGCAAATACAGAACATCAACGTGAAAGTCACGTTCGCAAATCCGTCTAACCGGGCTATAGCAGTTAGACCGGATTTACCGATCAAGTGACATTCACGGTCGCAGATATAATGTAAATACTGTGAAATAATGTGTTTAAAATATCCGATCAATCAAATTTTAACAAGTGGGCCCCCAAGTACTACTGTAGCACATCAGGAAATTCTGAGCCCAATATTAATATTCCAAAACCCCAATTTTAACCCCAGAAAGATACTGTAGAAATTTGGTGCAGGGATCCCCACAGTGTGCGGCGGAATCGCGGCCCAAAGGGGGTTTTGGCCGCGGTTCCGCGCCTCCACTGTGGATTCACCCTGTCGAATTTCTACAGTAGCCTAGTAGTCTCTAGTACATTAATTTTATACAACCTGAAAAATTTTTGGAGACCAAAAAATTTCAACAGAAAACTGTCGCTAGCAAAAATGTAGATTTTGGAATTTTGGTCGATCGAAAATGAAAAACACATTAAACCAAGCTAGACTAAGTTAATGGCGAGGCTCTGATACCAGTGTAAGTGCACGGCGGCGCCCCGGCCGTCAATCCGACGGCCAAATGCGGAAGCGGTGATAAACTTTAATTTTTCATGAACTGACACCACCGCGCACTAATACCCGGATCGAACCATTAATTAGTCCTAGCTAACTACAAGATGGGGAAGAGAGATATACCGACTGATCCAAGTCCTCCGGTCTTCTCGTCGTCGTCCCGATCTCCTGCGGAAGCTCCGGTCTCCACCTCGTCGCCGGAAGTGCACCACATCGCCTACTTCTTTTACGGGCTCCCACCTCAATGCCGAGGCAACTCGGGCACGAAGCTGGCTAGTCGACGTGCCCAAGATTTGCTGTAGAATGCGTAGTGAGCAAGTCTCATTTGGGGTTGTAGGAATTGCCATATAGGTGGAGGAATGATACAATCTCATGGAGAGGGAACTTGTGGGATTTTTCCAAGAGCAAAAGAGCAAAAATCCCCCACTCAAATTTTTGGACAGCCCCCTTGAAGCTTGGGCCGGCCATGACATGAAGAGGGAGAGAGAGGGTGTAGTGTGCAAAAGAATGAGGGAGGTTCTCACATAATAATCCAAGTGATAGAGGTCAAATGATGTCATGAAAGGAAATGATCACAAAACCAAAACCACACTCCACCACCTACCACCAACCTCATCATCAACAACTATAATGAGCCAAAAGTCAAGCCATGATCAACTAAAGAAAGTCAAGGTATGGTGCACCATCATGAAACCATCATGACACAAGAAAATGCAAAGAACCCCTCCACAAATACTTATTTGCACAAAAGCAAATAAGCCCTCCTCCACCAATCTTCGGCCAATGAACAATACAAAGGAAATTGGCCGAAACGGAAAGCAAACTGGCAACTCCAGAAAACTGGTCCTATAATAAATTATAGGAAAACCGCGATACTGTGCATACACACCCGCATTTGTATTCCGACCGAAATACAAATGCAATGAGACAAAATCTCCACTGTACTATACTAGGATCCGGCTTAAACCAAAGCCGGCTAGTAATATCCGTTCGATCCTGATCCGTGCAATACCGCACGTATCTGATCGAACCCTGCCATATATCCATACGGCCTACAGTACAAACTGTCCGATACTGATCCGTGCAATACCGCACGTATCTGATCGGACCTTGCCATATCTCCATACGGCCTCTACAACTTTTCTCCCGAAAACTGAGTAACTGAATGTGGGGGACTCTAAAGACTCGTCAACACCTTGGTTGTGGACTTAACCACTAGCACGTCAGAGGTATAAGCCAATACGTAACGGGCTACCAGGTATTGACTAAAAGGGACGTCTGTGAGCGAACCCAGCCTGACAACCCTACTGAGCCTGTCAGTGACAATATCCGTACAGTCCGGTCCGTTCTTCTATGAGTATCGCATGGCGGGCCTAGGGGGTTGGTAAAAGTCAGACCCCCAAAAGCGGTACAAGTCGTGTCGGAGTGTAGCCCAGAACACCCTGAGATACTACTGGAATACCTACCAGTAAATCTCCTTGCCTCGGCCGAGGGCTTCGTGTAATGGCTCTCCTAGACACAGCACGACCTCACCCCCAATACCGGGAGAGACGAACCCCTGAAGATACGCTCACTGCCTCCATGCGGCTCGGGACTGTACCCAACTAAAACCTGTTTGCACGACTCCTTTGAGCCATGGTAGGGTAGTGATCAAAGTACAGTGGGAACTCACACAAGACAAATGACGATCCCCAGGTCGATGAACTAACCTGCACACATGTCACCAGGGAACTGCCATCTGACGTCTGGTATATGATCAACTAGCATGTTCCCGGCGAGTCCTGTCCGGTGTACTCATAACCCAATGAGCACCTGTATACATCTTAGGTGATCCAACCGACACCAGTGGCTTGTGAGACCGGCCACCGCCCCTCGTCGGGGTCTCGACTGTATACACTAGTCTACTCTGGAGTATCGATGCCCTGTCTCGAAACTCACACGACTAGGGACCATTTAAGGATATGCTTATAGACCCCAGCTCCCACTTATATGATCGCCCTCATACTGCTGGTGGTCAAGCAAGAATCCTAGTGGCTCTATCAACGTGTAATAGCGACTTGTCAGGTCACCTAAAGCAGTACACGATGATAAAGGTAAACCAGATAGCATACTATCATCTCGAGTAAGACTGTCCTACCGGGATAGGTCCTCCATCAATTATTGCAATCACGTACCTGTGACCTAATAATTGACTCTGAGGGCACTATCTATAACAGTTTTGAAGTGTGATTTTGGTGCACACCAGGTGCACTAAATCGAGATTTTTCATGCATGTCAGATGCACCTGATTTTGCTGTCAGGCACACATGTTGCCTACGACAGATGTTTCGTGCACACCCGATGCACTTAGATGTTGTTTCTGTGCATATGTATGGCACATATTTGGATTTTGATTTCCGTGCACACAAGACGCACGTAGTATTCATACGCGTATTTTCGGATTGATTTTTCTTATCGAGCAGTATGTTTTTATGATATTGCTATGTGTTTTTGTACTGAGCAGGACTAGTCAGAGGACAGTACCTGAATATATTTTACATGTATAGTTTCGAGTTATATCATATTGGTTTTGCTTTGGATTTGGTATTGATTTCATCCCCATGACTCCGATGATTGCGGGAAGCTTGACGGAGTTCTGATTTGAGTTATATGCTCATTTTTCATGCGCATGTGTTGCGCTACGATTTGTTTTATGTATTTATGATTTCGGAGCCCCGGCGATTTGATGGTTTTGGCTGAAATATTTTAGTATTTGGGGGGAGTTTTAATTTAAATTCGGGGACCGAATTTTTTTATGGGGGGATGATTGTAACGTTTTGAAAATCGTTTCGGTGAAATTTCGAAAAAACGGTAAAATAAGGGGGTTTTCTGTAAAAAGTCAAAATGCAAATATCTTTATTATAAAATTAAATATACATATTCTAGGTATGTAATTGCTAGTATTTGGTGTTTATTGAGCCGCTGGTGAAATTTCAAATTTTCTGAAAAAAATATTATTTTAAGCCGTCACTAATTCATTTAATTAGGGAAAATTACAAATTGGAATGAGTTGAAACAAATTTTGTGCATCATAAAACTTTAAATAAAATTTTATCATGTGGTTTTTGAAACGAAATCGTTTGCCTAAACGGTTCAGAAATTTTTGAAGAAAAAAGGGCTTTTTTCGGTGAAATTAGTGTTAATAGGAATTGGGGTAATACATTTATCTTTTTCACTCACCCACACTCACCCACACCCTCTCTCCCCTCTCCAAATCAGCAGCCCTAGTGTCCCCCTCATTCTCTCCACTTGTTTTGCTAAAGAAAAGAAAAGAAAACAAAAAGAAATGTATAAGAAAAGAGATATGGTTGTGTTGACCTTTGACTTCTTTGACTTGGAAACACTTTCCCCACCTCATTCTCTCTCCAATCACTCCCCATTCCAGTCGAAACCCCTTCCACCTTTCAACAGCAGCACCTCCCTTTCCTCCCCTCATTTCTCTTGAAAAAAATTTCATCAAAATTGCCTCAAAACCCATCAAAAAAAATCCCAACATCAAAATCTAACTCCTACCCATTATTCTTTATCCCATCTAGCATGGATCTTGGGGCATAGAAGCTAATTTGGGAGGCTAAATTTCATGTAGATCTACAAGTCTTGGAGGTATAAATCTTGTCCAAATGGTTAAATTGTTGGTATTCTGCTTAAGCTAAAGTAGTTAAAAGTTGTTTGGATTTCTAATTTAAAGTGAGGGTTTGTGAAATTCAAGAGAAGGATTTGAATCATGTTAGGGTTGTGATAAATTGATGATGGTTGTGATATGTATTTTAGCATCTTATGATATGCAAATCTAGTCTAGTAGTTGTTTTGTATATTGTCACTTAAAATTGTTAAAATTGGAGTTTTAACAAACTAGGTTTTTGAAAATTGTTTAAATATTGGGTTTAAAAATGTGATTAGGTTTTTCATGACTTTATTAACATTATAAAATATAGTTTAATACTTTAGTTCATGAAAAATCCAAGCTAAATTGTTGTTTGTGCATTTTTGCTATAAAATTGTTAAAATTTAGGTATTTTGTAAACTAGAATTTTAGGGTTTTTGGAATTTAACGAGATTAAATTATGGGAATTGTTTTTATGACTTATGTAAGATATTTAGTAAATATTATGGCCGCTAGATTCGTTTATACATCGAGTTTTGTACTAAAACGGTGATTTGTGCTTGCTAGATTTTCGGAAAAATGACTTTTTAAGTGAAATTGGGGTTTTTGTGAATTTTAAGCTATTTTATATTATAATTAGCGCTTGTAATTGTACAAATGGGTGTGTTGGGAGTTTTCTCGATGGTTTGGCGTTTGTACGCCGATGTCGAGGGTTTTGGGTTGATTTGTGAAAGCAAACCATAGGTTTTGACCTATGTGGGATTCATATATCGTTTTGGTCATGAGTCGGATTTTAATGCGATATGGTCTGTTATGATATGTAGGTATTCTATGTGGACTTCGAGACGACAAGCAAGCGCGTGGCGACGTCGGCACCGGCAAGCGAGGACCAGGTGAGTAGATTTATATCTACGGGGAGAAGTCGGGTGGATGGCGTATAGCACCCCCGCAGTCCGTAGTGTAGCTTATATAGGTGTTTTATGATACGAGAATGTGTATTCATGTTATGTTTATGTGTTCTTGGATTAGCTTTGGGTTAGTTGCGAAACCCTAGAGTAGTTGTTATACCCACATACGCACACACAGACTTGCATACATTACTTTCTTGGGCACCGATTGGGATGTGTATATATGTATATATGCGTGGGTATGGGACTATGCATATGTACATTCATATACACATGCATGGATAATGGGGATAGTACTTGGGATTTAAGATGAGTCGATGAGATTTGATTTGAGGCCGTGATATCGGTGATATAGCAGGGTTCGTATTTGAGATACGACATGACGTTGTAGCGGGTCCTTGACATAGTGTTTCACACACGTGCATGCATACTTAGGCGGTATCAGTATTGTACTAGACGTAGATTAGTACCCCGATCATGATATTTAATAAAGAGGATACCGGATGAATAGTATGATGAATATGATATTGACCCGTACCCAGATTTGGGGATGCCGTACGATGGATTTACGTACGAGCTATATCTTGATGATTGATCCGCACTCTTGACTTGGGATGTCTGATTGTAGATATGGTATCCGATATGATATTATTGAGGCGGGATCACCGACTAATATATATACAAGTATGTATATGGATCGACTTAGATGTTAGGCGGTTTCCTTACCTGTAGTCCAGCTTGTTAGCTTAGCCCTTTAGTTTAGTTTAGTTGTTAGATTAGATTCGATTCTTACCTATTTCAAAAACTAACGAATCGTGGGTATTTTAAAAGACAGCCCAAGGGATCCTACGGATATTTCAAAAGACGTATTTTTTTTCATAAAAACACCGTAGCCCCTATTTTCAAAACCCCATGATTCGTGTTATTTCAAAAGGCACCATTTGTAGGAATTATTTTAAATTAATGCAGGTTAGTTACAGTTGCGTCGAGTATTCAACTCCCGCTTATTATTGTGGTTCGCTTCGCATCGCATTCTTATGTTATAATTTCTTATTGCAATGTTGATATCATATTGTTAGGACACCAGCACCATTACCGATGATGCGTATGTACCACGTACACTTACTTGCCGGCTCACACACATCTTCATCGGTAATTGCCATGTCACGTACACCTTAGAAAATATTATTGCTTGACTTAGCTTGTTGGTTAGTAATTTGACATGATATTAGTGTACCTGTCTTATATGCCAGCTTAACATTATAGTTATTACTTGTCATTTCATGCATACTGTTATTCATTGTTATGCCTATATTCATGGTTTTACATGCTATTGATGATTTGGATTCGGATTTTCATGAAATTTTCTGGATTTGGGGAGGGAAAACCGCAAAACTTATATAAACTGATTTCTCTCTTTTTAAATAAAAAGTTCGGTTTTTCCCATGATGTATGAGTCGTCCACCATGAGTTTGCTGATGGATTTCGAGACCCGATTCGAGGAGACGGATGAACCATTTCGGGTACATGGTGGACCCGGTAAGGTACCCCGGGGCAAGAAGCTGTAGGGTTCCTAGGCACTCTCAAGGGGTCTCACAAGGCATCAACCATGCCCATTTCAAAAATTACGGTGCCGAGAAACCCTAGACTACGGATCGTTAGCTAGATGTCTAGGCGAAAGAAGCCACTAGTAAACTACTTTACTAAGGGAACGGAAATACAACCTTTGTAGATCCGGTGCTCCACCTCCATAGCTCTGTGATGATTTCTCCTCGCTGTCCAAAACGGATCCCGGGATCTAGCGTCGGCTTCATCGGAGAATGGACGGGCTAGGTCGTCGACGTCGATGCCGAAGATGATCTACGTCGAGGCATCACTAGATCAAGCTCCAACTTCACCAAGTCAAGAAACTTGTGAAGAAAACACACTCTACTACTTGACAAGAGGTAGAGGATGAAGAAATAGGAAGTGGGTAGACTTTAGAATTGGATTTCTCACTTGTTTTCATCAATCACCATTGATGAAGTAAGCTTTCTTCTTGAAGTGAAGAAGAAGAAGATGATAAAAGTTATGATAAGTCCTTTTTGTAAAAAGAAATAAATATGAATACTTATCATTAACCAACCATAGTTTAGTGTAGAGAATAAATCATGGTTAGATTGAAGGGTTAGGGTTAAGCATCAAGACAAAATGGTGACTTGGTCAAAGCTTCATGAAGCTTCAAAAACAAACAAAGAAAAGCCACCATTTCTCTTTATGCAAATCATTTTCCAAAAAGAATAAATAGATAAATAAATGAATAAGTAAATGAAATCAAAACCCTAACCATTTCATAACCATGGTTTAATCTTTACACTTGCTCAAGTTAGCTTGTATCATCAAACATGATACAAACAAATGCACACAAAAATACATCACATATATAATGTGCACACCAAGTGAGAAAATCCTTTTAAAGTGAACCAATACTAGTTAATGTAAAGTAATATATCATATATATAATTATACATTAAATCATTAAATCAACATTTGATTTAATGATCCGGTCATATCGCATATAACCGACTAATATCAATGTATCGGCTTATCGAATCAACGCTTGTAACTAGGTTATATCGCATACAACCAATCGATACATTCATCCCGAGAATAGAATACGGTATCACATACTCGTATTATTCTCGGTCCCGCACAAATCTCATATGCGCTCCTATTTCGTTTCGCTTGAGCCAGGAAACCTCTGTGTAGGACTCTAAAGACTCGTCAATACGCCGGTAGCAGATGATGATCATATCAAGCACCCATAAGCCGCAAGCGGTCTGCTAAACGTAACGGCCACCCGGGTATTGAGCGATCAGAAGATCGACGAGCAAGCCCGCTCACACTCCAGTGAATCCAACCAGTAACACTACCGTACAGTCCGGTCTCGTCGTCTGATATGTCGCATATCTTGCCTAGGGGTGGTAAACGTCAGACCCCAATAGCTCGATAAGTCGTGTCGATATGAGGTCTATAACAGTTCGAGAAACTACTGGTAACACTTACCAGTATATCTCAGCAACCCTGGCCAGGGATTTCCGGTTATAGCCAATCAAACACAGCGCAACATCAACTCCCTATACCGGGAGAGACGAATCCCCTCCTATCGCTCATTGCCTCCATGTGATTCGGGACTGTACCCAAAAGCCACCGTTTTGCACGCCCTCTTGGACGTGGTAAGGTGGAAATCAAAGCACAGTGGGAATCACACAAGACTCTATGACGATCTCGGGTCTACAGACTAACATGTACCAGTGTCACCAGAGAACTGCCATCTGACGTGAGGTATAATACCATCTGGGAGTTCTCGGCGAGTCCGTCCAGTGTATCCAGTCTCTACTGAGCACCCGTATATCATCTCTGATGTCAAACACCAATGGATATAGGATCATCCATCGCCCATCTTTATGGGTCGAGAAGGTACACGCTAGTCTACTCTGGTATATCGATGCCCCGTCTCGATACACCCACGACTAGGGACTTTGAAGGATGTACTTATGGACTACCATGTCTCCACTAGTATGATCCGCATCATAGTCCAGGTAGTCAAGTACACACCCTAAGGGCTTTACCAACATGTAACAGAGAGACAATCAGTATACACGTTAAGGTAAAGAGTAACCAGATAGCATACTATCATGTCGAGCAAGAAAGTCCTCCCTATATATGTCCCAGCATCCACTACAATATACATCCTATGTACAGTAATGGCCTCTAGGGCATACATATAACTAATAATCTCCCACTTGCACTAGGGCCATCTGCAGCAGTGGTTGTAGTATCTCATACTCAACCATCCCTTAAAAGTCTCTCTCTGGGAATAGTCCTTCGTGAGTGGATCCGCCGTGTCGTTCTCTGATTCTACTCTCCTAACCTCGATCAGCCTGGAGATCAACTATCTCCATGATCAGGTGATACTGCCTTAGAATATGTCTGGATCACTGATGGGACCAGCGTTCCTGGGCATAAGCCACAACTCCATTGTCACACAATGGGAAGAACTTAGTTCATCTCATGAACCAATATACACCCAAACAGCCTCTTTGGTAGCATCTTTAGTATCGATGTATCCAGCCTTTATCGTCTAGTATGCCACGGTATCTAGCTTGGAACTCTTCCAACATACCGTCCCTTTATAGAGGGTAAAGACAATGCCTGTGACTGACACTCAGTCATCTTTATCACCCTGGAACACTTCCAGTGATTTTCCCCAGGATCAACTGATACCATCTCACTACAACTAGTGAGTATCCTAACATCCATTTAGATCTATCTCATAGATCCAAAACTCAGGATTTAGGAGGTATCATTTTGTTCCTATATGGAGAATCCTTGTGATAAGCGGAGATTGATCGAGCGTAGCATAGGAAACTCCTTCCCAATAATGAGTATGTCATCCACGTACTCTACGAGGATCACCACCATACTCCCTACTACCTTTTTGTTTATACATGGTTCATCTACCATTTTGATGATGTCAAACTCTTTGACTACTACATCAAAACAGACGTTCCAACTCCGCGATGCCTGTTTTATCACATAAAACATCTCGCACGCGTTTCCGCTGCTCCCACTGTTTACGAAGCCCTCTGGCTGTGTACTTATAGACGCCCTCTTCCAAAACATCATTTTAGAAGAGCTGTCATGACACCCAACCATCAGATATCCTAGTCATGGTATGTAGCCGTGGCAGGTAGGATCTGGATGGACTTAAGCATAGGTACTGGAAAAGGTTTCATCATTATCCACGCCTGGTCAATGACGAAAACCTTTAACAAGTCTAGCTTTGAAAGTCTCAACTTTTCCATGTACACCAAGTAATCTTCTCAAGATATACTTGCTCCTGATGGGGATTTAACCCTTCAGATATAGCAACTAAAGTCCATACTTTGTTGGTGTATAAGGATTCCATCTCAGATCGCTAAGCATCCAGCCATTATTACAGAGTCCCACTCCTGATGGCCAGTTCGAAACTAGTTGGGTCATCATCTCATGATGCAATCCTCACTCCCACTGTCATAGAGCAACCGAAGTATCTCTCAGGTGGGTGAGGAACCCTACTAGATCGGCGGAGAGGCTGAGGTTCGTTGGAATCTACTGAATCCTTTGGTTTTATCAAATCATCGGCTGCAAATTGTATAGCTGGAACCTTTCCAGTTGAACATTACAGACCTTGCCTCGAGCTTGTCCGGATTTTGCTTTTAGACATAGGCCGGACAACCCCAAATCTTAACTAGCTTAAGACATGGGCTCTTCCCTTTCCATATCTCATATGGAGTGGTAGGCTACTGATTCGATTCGAACCCTATTCAGTAGATATGCAACTTCATAAGTGCATATCTCCCAAAAGGAAAAAGGTAACTCAGTAGTACTCATCATAGAGCACACCTTATCATATAGGGTGTGATTGCTCCACCCCGATATACCATCGTGATATGGTATATACGGAGGAGTAATGCTGAGAGAGAATCTCATTCTCCTTTAGAATAGTCCAGAAATTTTATGCACAAGTATTCTCCTCCTTGATCTCATCAAAGGACATAATACTTATACCCATATTTTGGTTCTCTACTTCTAACTTATATTCTGTGAATATCTTAAAAGGTTCGGACTTGTGTTTCAACAGGAACATTGGTCTGAATCTCGAAAGATTATCAGAGAATGTAATGAAGTAAAAAGAACCGGTCTTGGTATGTGTAGACAGGGGACTTACATACATCAACATGTATCATCCCAAGAGTTCACTAACTCTTTCTCTGTTTCCAATAAATAGAGCTATGGTCATCTTATCTTTGTGACATGACTGGCAAGTTTCACAAGATGTAAATTCAAACTGATTTAAATATGCATCTAAATGTAACTTAGCTAGTCGGGTCGCATTGATATGACCTAGGCTACAATACCTCAAGAAGGATCCGTTCATTTCTGAACTCTTCCTCTTGTGTGTGTTCTGTATACTAAGAACTGTAGTTTGATTTAGAACATCAATGCTTTTAGATAACGTGCCTGAACCGATCAACTTTTTGATATAGGAAATGTTCAAAACATTATCCAACAATACAAAATTATATCCTTTCTTTACTAATAAAGAAACTGATATGATTTTGTATATCAGGTTCGGTATCTAATAACATTCGTTCAGAATCAATGTATTGGTAATACAGGGTGACAGTGACCGACAGACTTGGCTGCAACTCTTGCTCCGTTTTCTGCCTCATGAAACTTATCACCCGTTCTCAGTTTTTCTACCCTTTTGTAGCCCTATGTAACAGATTACATATCTGGGATCCTGATCCGGTATCATATACCAAGGATACGGAGGATACTGAGAAACAGTTCTTTGTAATGAACACACCCGAAGATGGTGCATCAGCATGCACTCTCTTCGTTTGGGCGGCACGAGAAATCTGGTATTCCCCAATTTCCTGCTCTGTCTTTTAACAATTATAAGTTGGAGCGGGACCAACGTTCCCCAGCTCAGTATAACAAGCGAGTTCGGTCAATATTCCGTATTATTATCTTGATTAAGGCGTGATATTGTCGCTACCTGGAGAGAGAGAGAAGAAAACACTCAGCGTGCGCTCTTGCAAGAATAGATTGGTTATTATTTTATCTAATCAGGATGGCTCCCACTGCTTTTTATCAAATCTTCCTTCAAACCCTAAAAGGAAAGACTAGCCGGGATTAATTACACACTACAAGTTCGCCAATCTTTCAGCTAGGCCAGTGTCGGTACTTTGAGGGAGGTCCCCCGTGCTTTCGCACGAACCTAATTAATGTAAACCTCGTTTTCCCAGAGGCGTAATCCCGTAGACACCTTTCTAGACACCTACTTTATCGGCTAATTGTAATGTGTAAAACTCTCCCAGGAGTAACAATTACTCGCAGCGGGTATCGGGATCCAACTATCTCATAGAAGGTATGCAATCTCATTGCAAATTTCAACACTTGAAATTCCCGATAATATTTTGCCCCCAGCACCCTATGACCTTGACGGAGGTCAACAAACCATAGGCTACTAGTCAAATTCAACCCGTCATTTCTTGATCGAATTAAACCCACCTGCACGACCCTTGAAGGAGGTCAACAAGGCCGCACGACTACCCTAATCCAATCTGCATCATATGCATAAGCAGATAAATACTAGTTAGCTACCGCACACTACGCCTTGACGGAGGACAACAAACGTAGCACGAATACTAAATAGGACTTATCTGAAATGACGGAGGGCTACGACAGGTTTTTCTGAAAACCTATTGCGTAATGAACTTGATATCGTTGTATAATCAAATGATTTTAAAATGGAGTGTTTTTGAGGCTTTTCTAGTTTTGCTAAAGGAGTCACTCCCGGTGAAGGGATCGTCGGTCCTTTCCTCGTCGAATGAGGTGCGGGATATATCATATATATCACTGTGCAAATCAAAAACTCTTAAAAGCAATCAAAAGACAAACCGAGGGTGTAGCATCTGCCAATCATTGCTAAAGGAGTCACTCCCGGTGAAGGGATCTCGGTCCTTTCCTTATCGAATAAGGTGCAGGATATATCACATATACCGCTGTGCAAAGCAAGAACTGTAGCTACCTGTTTTATTTTGAAATTCGATTCTACAACATCTTAGGTTTCTTTTATTTCATTAATCACATTAATGAAGTCCCACCATTTAAGTACCTAAACATCACAGATAAATACGACGTACACTTATGCCATCCGAATTCGCCTCGATGTCCCCTCGTGCACCGTTAGGTTAGGTAACTAACGGCAGAGCGGGGCAGGGCTAACGCGGGTGTAAAACATAAGTAACGTCTATATAATATATCATATATACTATATACTGTATCTATCACAGAACATCACATGATCACATCACAGATATCGCAGCAGAAGAAACATATGAAATATTGGATATACTAGGACGTCCGTGTTTTCAATACGAGCCAGTATAAAACACGGATTCCACGGTCGCGATGAATAGCCAAACCCACACCCCTAGACCCCTACGAGAGCGGCAAGCAACCCTACCAATTCTAGAGTTTGGAGACCCGGACTCGACTCCTCGAGTTGGTCTCCCACTGGACCCCAGAACCCGGTTACTCGTGCCCTCCTCCTTAGGTGTATCCTAGTGCAGAAAAGTAAATAATATACAAAAGGCGACTACTTCCGCAACCTGGAAGTGCCCCAATAAAAGAATATTACATACAAGTTTTTACATGAATGAAAATGAAAAACACTCATCTCACATAAAAACCCTCGGCTATTCGAACACGACGATCCAATATAACATATCCAGCAACACATAACATCACATGTCATCAACGTAAGTAAATATGTCCATCCTAATTGTCGTTGACATATAGCAACGAAACCGGCGATATCACATATTACACTTACGGTCACAGAAAAGAAAGTGTAAAACTACAACAGTTGGAATCCGCAACCACCTCAGACATCGCATGCCTGACCAAATGAATTACTTAGACATCGCATGCCTAACAATTATGAACCCCACATTTTAGTCTCAAAATCGAAAACACTTTTCAATATCAAGTCGGGCAATTCAACAAGATTCCCGACATCCTGATCGGATACTCGTCTCAAAGTTTAGTAGACGGCCGCACCCCCGACGCCGTCGACGAAGTGCACCAAGGCGGAACACCGCTGCCGCGAGCACCCGAAGGGATGCTTTCGGCGACGGGGTTCTCCTACAGTCACTTGGTCGGGGCTAAGGGGTGTAGCTGTCTATTAAGTTTACCGGCGAATATCCGCGTACGCTACGTGATTGCGACGGACTTTTGATCACATCAAAATTCCGTGGCAACCGATCAAGTGAGACTAAACTGCTATGTTTATAACATTCATTCAGTTATCACATAACTTTTGTGAATTCCAATTGTTGTATCACATTCCGGATAAGCAGAAAATGTTAAACTTTCCGATCGAACAGTCAAATACCCAAGTTTTCCCGATACTGATCAACACATGAAACAAGTCTAACAACATTCAGTTCGTGCCTCAGTACCAATGCCTCACATGTGGCACGCCGTACTGCCCCAAACCCGAAGGTTCAAAGGGCAGTTCAAGACGGTCACATAATCGAGTTAAGGTTTGTTGTCTTCTAGAGGGTCCATCGAGTTACTTGCACTACTTAGAACGTCGTTAAACTATGGAAAAGTCCAACACTTGGAAATTTCCCGACAGGGGAAAAATTGGGTATTTATATCCGGTCGAACTTTTTAACATATTCTAAAATTTATCCGGAATGCCAAATAGACAAAGTTTGATAATCCGATCGAACATTCGAATCCCCAAAACAACCCAAAAAATTCAACTCTTGAAAAAATATTAAAAATTTCCAGGAAAACCAACACTGAATATTTTGAATTACTGTGTAAAACTATATGCCACATAAGACAAAACGGCCGCGGAACCGCCGCACGAGCTATGCTCGTGCCGCGGAACCGCGGCTCAATGAAGGAATTAGGAACACGAATTTTAAAGTAACCCTTATAATTGCCTGCTGATTTCTCTGCATATTTTTAATATCGAAAAACTCCAGAATTTGGAAAAAGTCCAGAGAGCATGTTTGTGTTAGGATTTCGGGTTCGTTCGGACTTCAAACTCCGTCTAGACTTCGCCTAAGGCTCTAGCTAGGCTCTGATACCACTGTAAGGTTCCTAGGCACTCTCAAGGGGCCTCACAAGGCATCAACCATGCCCGTTTCAAAAATTACGGTGCCGAGAAACCCTAGACTACGGATCGTTAGCTAGATGTCTAGGCGAAAGAAGCAACCAGTAAACTACTTTACTAAGGGAACGGAAATACAACCTTTGTAGATCCGGTGCTCCACCTCCATAGCTCCGTGATGATGTCTCCTCGCTGTCCAAAACGGATCCCGGGCTCTAGCGTCGGCTTCATCGGAGAATGGACGGGCTAGGTCGTCGACGTCGATGCCGAAGATGATCTACGTCGAGGCATCACTAGATCAAGCTCCAACTTCACCAAGTCAAGAAACTTATGAAGAAAACACACTCTACTACTTGGCAAGAGGTAGAGGATGAAGAAATAGGAAGTGGGTAGACTTTAGAATTGGATTTCTCACTTGTTTTCATCAATCACCATTGATGAAGTAAGCTTTCTTCTTGAAGTGAAGAAGAAGAAGATGATAAAAGTTATGATAAGTCCTTTTTGTAAAAAGAAATAAATATGAATACTTATCATTAACCAACCATAGTTTAGTGTAGAGAATAAATCATGGTTAGGTTGAAGGGTTAGGGTTAAGCATCAAGACAAAACGGTGACTTGGTCAAAGCTTCATGAAGCTTCAAAAACAAACAAAGAAAAGCCACCATTTCTCTTTATGCAAATCATTTTCCAAAAAGAATAAATAGATAAATAAATGAATAAGTAAATGAAATCAAAACCCTAACCATTTCATAACCATGGTTTAATCTTTACACTTGCTCAAGTTAGCTTGTATCATCAAACATGATACAAACAAATGCACACAAAAATACATCACATATATAATGTGCACACCAAGTGAGAAAATCCTTTTAAAGTGAACCAATACTAGTTAATGTAAAGTAATATATCATATATATAATTATACATTAAATCATTAAATCAACACTTGATTTAATGATCCGGTCATATCGCATATAATCGACTAATATCAATGTATCGGCTTATCGAATCAACGCTTGAATCGATAACTAGGTTATATCGCATACAACCAATCGATACATTCATCCCGAGAATAGAATACGGTATCACATACTCGTATTATTCTCGGCCGCACATATCTCATATGCGCTCCTATTTCGTTTCGCTTGAGCCAGGAAAACCTCTGTGTAGGACTCTAAAGACTCGTCAATACGCCGGTAGCAGATGATGATCATATCAAGCACCCACAAGCCGCAAGCGGTCTGCTAAACGTAACGGCCACCCGGGTATTGAGCGATCAGAAGATCGATGAGCAAGCCCGCTCACACTCCAGTGAATCCAACCAGTAACACTACCGTACAGTCCGGTCTCGTCGTCTGATATGTCGCATATCTTGCCTAGGGGTGGTAAACGTCAGACCCCAATAGCTCGATAAGTCGTGTCGATATGAGGTCTATAACAGTTCGAGAAATTACTGGTAACACTTACCAGTATATCTCAGCAACCCTGGCAAGGGATTTCCGGTTATAGCCAATCGAACACAGCGCAACATCAACTCCCTATACCGGGAGAGACGAATCCCCTCCTATCGCTCATTGCCTCCATGTGATTCGGGACTGTACCCAAAAGACACCGTTTTGCATGCCCTCTTGGACGTGGTAAGGTGGAAATCAAAGCACAGTGGGAATCACACAAGACTCTATGACGATCTCGGGTCTACAGACTAACATGTACCAGTGTCACCAGAGAACTGTCATCTAACGTGAGGTATAATACCATCTGGGAGTTCTCGGCGAGTCCGTCCAGTGTACCCAGTCTCTACTGAGCACCCGTATATCATCTCTGATGTCAAACACCAATGGATATGGGATCATCCATCGCCCATCTTAATGGGTCGAGATGGTACACGCTAGTCTACTCTGGTATTTCGATGCCCCGTCTCGATACACCCACGACTAGGGACTTTGAAGGATGTACTTATGGACTACCATGTCCCCACTAGTATGATCCGCATCATAGTCCAGGTAGTCAAGTACACATCCTAAGGGCTTTACCAACATGTAACAGAGAGACAATCAGTATACACGTTAAGGTAAAGAGTAACCAGATAGCATACTATCATGTCGAGCAAGAAAGTCCTCCCTATATATGTCCCAGCATCCACTACAATATACATCCTATGTACAATAATGGCCTCTACGGCATACATATAACTAACAGAAGCGCGTGATGATGACGATGTGAGCCTGGCAGGGGAGCACTACCTTCCGTTGATTTTACCCGACACGTCGGATATCCGGAGGATACCGTCGTGGTCTTGAGATGGATGGTAGGGGCCGGTCTGGACTGACGGCGCCCTAGATATTGTGATTGAGACATTGAGATTTCGAGATATTGAGGTACAGAGACTGTGATACAGAGATATCGAGATATTGGGATTATGTTTTGTGCCGATGCTAGGCACTGTTTTATGCTGATTTCATTATGATACCTCATTTTAAAAATACAAAGGAAATCTCACTAAATTATGAAAACAGTTCTTCATTTACATGTATTCTGTTTTCATGCATTCATACCTCATTCATATGATATATTGCTACCTGAGGCACTGACACGGGCACATGAGATTACACTCGGGTTAGATATTTACCCTAGCCTTGTTATAGGTTGCATGTTATATATATAATTGAGGATATATTATGATCATTGATCTAGGTTGCGTTATTTATGCGATTTCTTTCCGTAGATGTTTTTCTATTCACGAGTTGGCAACTCACCCCCGTTGTGCCCCTGTTTCTTGCAGGTTTGCCGTACAGGTTTCATTACGGCTTTGCAGGCATAGTTTCCTTCGGATGATTTGCTAGTAGGTGGGTTTGCTTGTATCGTACCCGTATTATATATCTTGTATATTATTATTCTGTTGTATCTAGAAGTTCCATCAACCAAACATGTATTTATTTTGAGATAGAGACCAGTCATGTTATTCCTTCGACCTTAGAGTCGCGCGTTATATTTCTGTGGTTTTCTTGTGGTTTTGAGTTTCCTTTTGAATTTTAATCCTCGCCGTTGGCGTTGTATCTTATATTGCTTGTGTGGTTGTGACCGTCGTTTGACGAAGAGCTAGCTCCCGCTTGGGGATGCCTTTTTATTGATTTCGTATACTATTCATGTTGTATCCCGTCTGGGAGCCAGTATTTACAAAGGAGACTCTGCCGAAATTTTCAGGAAATACTTGATGTTTTTAAAACCGCATAACTCGGCTTATGCTATTAAAACTACTTGATTTTAAATTGGTTTTCCTTCACTCTACTACTTTTCTTGGTTGGATTTCTGGGTTTTTCGGCTCACTTGGATTATGTACGCCTCGAGACGTTCGTAGTTTAAGTGCCGGTCATGTTCCGTACTTTCGGGTCGTGACAACTACGCCTTGACGGTGGTCAACAAACGTAGCACGAATACTAAGTAGTACTTATCTGAAATGACGGAGGGCTACGACAGGTTTTTCTGAAAACCTATTGCGTAATGAACTTGATATCGTTGTAGAATCAAATGATTTTAAAATGGAGTCTTTTTTAGGCTTTTACTAGTTTCGCTAAAGAGGTCACTCCCGGTGAATGGATCTCGGCTCTTTCCATATGGAATAAGGTGTAGGATATATCATATATATCGCTATGCAAAGTAAAAACTCCAAAAGCAATCAAAAGACAAACCGAGTGTTGTAGCATCTGCCAGTCATTGCTAAAGGGGTCACTCCCGGTGAAGGGATCTCGACCCTTTCCTTATCGAATAAGGTGCAGGATGTTCTACAAGGAACGCCGCGATGCAAAGCAAGAACTGTAGCTACCTGTTTTTTGAAAATTCGATTCCACAACATCTTTTAGGTTTCTTTTCTTTCATTAATCACATTAATGAAGTCCCATCATTTAAGTCACCTAAACATCACAGATAAATACGACGTACACTTATGCTATCCGCATTCGCCTCGATGTCCCCTCGTGCACCGTTAGGTTAGGTAACTAACGGCAGAGTGGGGAGGGCTAGCACGGGTGTAAAAGATAAGTAACGTCTATATAATATATCATATATACTATATACAGTATCTATCACAACATATCAAATGATCACATCACAGATATCGCAGCAGAAGAAACATATGAAACATTGGATATACTAGGACGTCCGTGTTTTATTTTGAGCCTCTATAAAACACGAATTCCACGGTCGCGATGAATAGCCAAACCCATACCCCTAGACCCCTACGAGAGCGGCAAGCAACCCTACCAATTCTAGAGTTAGGAGACCCGGACTCGACTCCTCGAGTTGGTCTCCCACTGGACCCTAGAACCCGGTTACTTGTGCTCTCCTCCTTGGGTCTACCTAATGCGGAAAAAGTAAATAATATACAAATGGTGACATCTACCTTATCCCGGAAGTGCCCCAATAAAAGAATATTACATACAATGAATTTTACATGAATGAAAATAAAAACCCTTATCTCACATAAAACCCCCGGCTATTCAAAACGCGACGATCCAATATAACATATCCAGCAACACATAACATCACATGTCATCGACGTAAGTAAATATGCGCATCCCAATTGTCGTTGACATATAGCAACGAAACCGGCGATAACACATATTACACTTACGGTCGCAGAAAAGAAAGTGTAAAACTACAACAGTCGGAATCCGCAAACTCCTTAGACACCGCATGCCTAACAATTATAAACCCCGCATTTTAGTCTCTATATCGAAAACACTTTTCAATATCTATTCAGGCAATTCAACAATATTCCCGATATGTGATCGAATGCTCGTCGCAAACTTTAGTAGAAGGCCGTACCCCCGGATGCCGTCGACAAAGTGCACTAAGGCGGAACACCGCTGCCGCGAGCACCCGAACGGATGCTTTTGGCGACGGGGTTCTTCTATAGTCACTTGGTCGGGGCTATGGGGCATGGCTGTCTATTAAGTTTACCCGGCGAGTATCCGCGTACGCTACGTGATTGTGACGGACTTTTGATCGCATCAAAGTTCCGTGGCAACCGATCATTTGAGACTAAACTGCTGTGTTTATAACATTCAAATTAGTTATCTCATAACTACTTGTGGATTCCAAATATTGGATCACATTCCAGATAAATAGACAATGTTAAACTTTCCGATCGAACGATCAAACATCCAAGTTTTCCCAAATAGTTCTCAACACTTGAGGGGAGTTTAAAAACATCCATCACATGCCACAGTACCAATGGTCCAGCCGTAAAAGGGTCAAGCCAACGCCTCACATGTGGCAACGCCGTACTGCCCCAAACCCTAAGGTTCAAAAGGCAGTTCAAGACGGTCACATAATCGAGTTAAGGTTTGTTGTCCTCTAGAGGGTCCATTGCGTAACTTGCACGATTTAGACGTTCTTAAACAACGGAAAAATCCAACACTTGAAAATTTTCCGGGTCGGGAAAAAGTGAGTTATTGATATCCGTTCGAACTTTTTAATACTTTCTAAATTATCCGGAAAAAGAACGAAATTAAATTTTCCGATCGAATCAGCGAATACAAAATAATCCCCAGAACACTTAACACTTGAGTCAGATAAAAAAATACCTAGAAAATAGCAATAACAGATACGGGCATTACTGTGCAAAAACCAAAGCAAAGTCTCACTGTACGGCCGCGGATTCGCGGCACAAGCAGGGTATTGCCGCGGTTCCGCGGCTTTCCGTACGACTTGCTTTGTCGTTTTTCACAGTTATGCTTAGAAAACCCTGCTGAATTTTTAAGGTATTTTTAATACAGAAAAATCACAGTTTTGAAAATTTTTCCAGAGAGGGGTTCAATATTGTCGTATCGGGGTTCGATCGGAGTTTTGAACTTCGTAAACACGTCGCCTAATGCTCTAGCTAGGCTCTGATACCACTGTAGGGTTACTAGGCACTCTAAGAAGGTTCTACAAGGCATCAACCATGCCCGATTAAAAGTTTAGCCGTGCCGAATAACTCTAAACAAGATCTTTGCTAGATAATTAGGGTAACACATGCTATTAAATAACAATTATCACTAAGTGAATACGAAATACAACCTTTGTAGATCGGTCCTTCACTTCTAAAGCTCCTTGTTGTATTCCCTTCGCTGCGATCATCGAACTCCCGGACTCTCGGACGGCTCCATGAGAAGATTGCAACGGTATTGCTTGAAGTCTTCGAGGCCGAAGATGATCTACGTCGAGGGAATACGAACTCAAGCTTCTACTTCACTAACTAGAGAATTAGTGAAGCAAACACCCTAAACTAAAGTGCTAGTTTAGTAGATGATGATGAAATAGGAAATGGGTACACTTTAGAATTTCTTTTCTCACTATATATCTCTCTCTCTATCAAACCCTAGAAAGAAATTGAAGGAGGAAGAAGATGAGCTCAAAAATGAGAATGAAAACTAATCAAGAGAGAGTGAGCTAACCATGGGTGAGTGGGTATCATATACTATCTCATGTAGAGACATAACCATGGCTAATTATAGTGGTTAGGTTTATAAAAATCCTAAGTAAAACAAAACTAGTGGACTTTGGTCAATGCACTCATAAGCTTCATGAAGCTTCATGCACTTGAACAATTATCCACTAATTTTGTATTTACTTTGTATATTAAAACCCCACCAATATTATTATAATGGTGTATGTCTCATACACCCATGATAGTTGTATCAACAACCATGATACAAAAAAAATGAACACAAATAAATATATATCACATATATATTAAGTTGTGCACAAGTGAGAAAAACAAATGCTTAAGTGAACCAATGTTAGCTAATGTAAATTAGTATATCTCATATACAATTGTACACTAAATTATCAAATCAACACTTGACTTAATAATCCGGTTATATCACATATAACCGACTAACATCCAATGTATCGACTTATCGAATCAACCCTTGATTCGATAACCTGGTTATATCGCATATAACCGATCGATACATGCATCGCGAGAATTGAATACGGTATCGCATACTCGCATTATTCTCGGTCCCGCACATATCACATATGCGCTCCTATTTCGTTTTACCTGAGCCAGTATAACCTCTATGTAGGACTCTAAAGACTCATCAATACGCCGGTAGTAGGTGATGATCATATCAAGCATCCACAAGCCGTCAGCGGTACTAGCTGGACGTAACGGCTACCCGGGTATTGAGCGATCAGAAGATCAGCAAGAAAACCCGCTCCAACTCCTGCAAAAAGCCTGACAGTAACACTACCGTACAGTCCGGTCTCCTCGTCTGATATGTCGCATATAAAGTCTATGGGTGGTAAACGTTAGACCCCAATAACAGATAAGTCATGCCAATACGAGGCTCATAACGGGTCAAGAAACTACTGGTAACACTTACCAGTAAATCTCTAAACCAGCCGTGGCCAGGGACTTCCCTGTTATGGCCAATCGAGCATAGCGCAATATCAACCCCTAATACCGGGAGAGACCAAACCCCTCCTATCGCTCATTGCCTCCATGTGACTCGGGACTGTACCCAAAAACCACCGTTTTGCACGCCTTCTTAGACGTGGTAAGGTGGAAATCAAAGCACAGTGGGAATCACACAAGACTCTATGACGATCTTGGGTCTACAGACTATCCTGTACCAGTGTCACCAGAGAACTGCCATCTGACGTAAGGTATAATACCATCTGGGAGTTCTCGACGAGTCCGTCCAGTGTACCCAGTCTACACTGAGCACCCGTATATCATCTCTGATGTCAAACACCAATGGATATGGGATCATCTATCGCCCATCTATATGGGTCGAGAAGGTATACGCTAGTCTACTCTGGTATACCGATGCTCCGTCTCGATACACCTACGACTAAGGACCTTGAAGGATGTACTTATGGACTACCATGTCCCCACTAGTATGATTCGCATCATAGTCCAGGTAGTCAAGTACACATCCTAAGGGCTTTACCAACATGTAACAGAGAGACAATCAGTGTACATGTTAAGGTAAAGAGTAACCAGATAGAATACTATCATGTCGAGCAAGAAAGTTCTCCCTATATATGTCCAAGTATCCACTACAATATACATCTCTTGTATAGTAATGGCCTCTAGGGCATACATATAACTAACAGGATGATCCCATATCCATTGGTGTTTGACATCAGAGAAGGTATACAGGTGCTCAGTGGAGACTGGGTACACTGGACGGACTCGCCGAGAACTCCCATATGGTATTATACCTCACGTCAGATGGCAGTGTAAGTCTACGCTAGCGCCCCGGCAGTCTACAGACGCCAAATGCGGAACAAAAACTTTTTATCTGGCGCTATCGTATACTTTAACCCGGATCTGCCATTATTGCTAAACTAACAAACTGTAAAGAGTGTAGGAAGGTTATACCGAACGATCCGAGTCCTTCGTTCTTCAACCATCATCCCACGCTCCGTTGCGGCTGCTCCGATCTCGTCGATCTCCGATCTCCTCCGTCGAGGTGGCACCACATGATCGATTCATTAAACGGGCTCCCGCCTCTGACTCGAGGCAACTCGGTCGTCAAGTTTGCTAAAAGAGACGACCAAGATTGATGTAGAGAATGAGTAGATGACTTTGTCTCACTTCGTCCAAATCCGTGGACGATCGGTTAATGAAGTTGCCGAAGGAATCGGGTGATGGAATGAAATGGACTGTGAAATTCCATACACCGATAAAACCTATCATAATCTTTTCTAGCAAATGAAAACTCAAGTGAGAGAGAGAGTGAGGAGAGAGAGGGGGCCGGCCTCTTATAGCAAAGAGGGAGGTGACCGTAGGAGAGGGGGGTGACCATAGGATAAATATCATAATGTGAACACAAAAGAATATCAAGCATGAAGATCTTAAGCAAAACAAGAATGTTTAGAAATCAAAGCATGAGTCACAAGACACCTCACCATATCTAGAACCTTCTAGAACCTTCTAGAAGCACGACTCACTCTCATCCAAGAAAAGATAAATCCGTCTTTAACCAAATGTTAAAAGACGGCTGATAGAAAACTGGAAACTGGTAACTTCCAAAAGTGATCCTGAAACAACTTTCAGGATAACCCCGAAACTGTATAAATATACCCGCATTTGTATTACGACCGAATACAAATGCAACTGAGACAAAGATATTATACCTACTCAATATAATACTCGGATCCGGCTTAAACCAAAGCCGACCAGTATCATCTGCCCGAAAACTGACACGTGCGTAAACGCACGTGCATTTTCCGAACCCTGCCATAAAACCATACGGCCTCTACAACGTTTCGCCCGAACTTGGGAAACTGTCTGTGGGGGACTCTAATGACTCGTCAGTACCCTGGCAGTGGGTTTAAGCACAAACCGTCAGCGGCACTAGCAATGCGTAACGGCTGCCCATGGACTGACCTCAAGGGATGCCGATGAGCGCACTCATCCGGAAAACCCTACTGAGCCTAACAGTGATAATGTATATACAGTCCGGTCCGTTCGTCTATGAGTATCGCATATCTTGCTAGGGGGCTAGTAACGTCAGACCCCCAATAGCAGTATAAGTCGTGTCGGAGTGAAGCCCAATAACACCCTGAGATACTACTGGAGTACCTACCAGTAAATCTCCTGCCATGGCCATGGACTTTGTGTAATGGCTCTCCTAGACACAGCACGACCTCGCCCCCAATACCGGGAGAGACGAATCCCCTGCCGATCCGCTCACGTGCCTCCATATGGCTCGGGACAGTACCCAAAAACTACCTGTTTGCACGACTCCTTTGAGCCGTGGTAGGGTAGAAATCAAAGCACAGTGGGAACTCACACGAGACAAATGACGACCTCAGGTCGATGAACTAACCTGTACACATGTCACCAGGGAACTGCTATCTGACGGTAGATATAATACTAACTAGCAGATTCCCGGCGAGTCCTGTCCGGTGTACTCATAACCCAATGAGCACCTGTATACATCTTAAGTGATCCAACTGACACCAGTGGCTTGTGAGACCGGCCACCGCCCCTCGTCGGGGTCTCGACTGTACACACTAGTCTACTCCAGAGTATCGATGCCCTGTCTCGAAACTCCCACGACTAGGGACCACAATTAAGGATATGCGTATAAACCACCCAACTCTCACGTATATGATCGCCATCATACTGTTGGTGGTAAAGCAAGATCCTAAGGGCTCTATCAAAGTGTAACATGTAATCAGTCACCTGATCATGTACACGACTGATAAAGGCAAACCAGATAGCATACTATCATCTTGAGTAAGACTGTCCTACCGGTATAGGTCCTCCGCAATCATTGCAATCATGTACCTGTGATCCAATAATTGACTATGAGGGCACTATCCCCAACAATCTCCCACTAGCACTCAAGGCTAATTATTGCGATGTTGCGTACTCACAGCCCGTGTGAAACCAACACCCAACTTCTCTACTAAGCAGTATCACAAAGCCCGTTTGTAAAACTATTGTGTTCGAGAAATAGCCTTAGTGAGTGGATCCGCCTAGAAGTTTCTTTCTATATCTCTCTTATTCTCAAGTTCGCGGAGAAAGCCATCTCCCGAATCGAGTAATACCTGTCTTAGAATATGTCTAGATATCTGATGGGACCTGGTTCATAAATGAACTCCAAATCCAAACTTCTTAGACAGTATCGATCACTGAACCTAATCAGTATCCGGCACCATACCACCCATAGTATCCTCTTGGACCACCTGTCCACAATACTGTCCCTCTTCGTCAGAGGGAAAAACTATAACTCTGACAATCACTCTGTCATCCATGTCATCTTTGAAGCTTGGAATGATTACCCTCTCCCGAAGGAGGCTGCCGTCATCAATTCCGTAGAACATGTACTTATGTTCTAAAACTGCTTCCTTATGTTTCTCCAGGATTGGATTAATACAAACTTATTGCATCTAGTGCAAAACCAACATTTGGTGTGGTACTTGACATCTCATGATTGACTCAATTGCCTAAGCAAGTGATCTGCCAATCATGCACATCCCTCTCCCCTTTAGTCTGTAAGACACCTTTAGAGAGGGTGACTCCATCACCTGCAGGTACACCACCATGCTAGGAGTCAACTATTCCAAAAACCATTAGAATATCTGTCAAAGTACCCACATTGGGAAACTACCCAAATCCAGATCTAAAACCATAGATCTAGAAACCAGAATGTCAAATATTATATCCATATCCGGTCTGGAGAAACAACTGTGTGACGACCACAGTTCAACCGATCGTAGTATATGAATTTTACTTCCTACTCTGTGTATGTCATCCAGATACCATGACATCACACCCTACTACCTTCTTAACAGATCCATCCCTTATTCTGATTGAAGTCAAACCCATAACTGTCACATCAAAATTAGATGATCTATCTCCGCTATTACTGCTCAAGTCTATAAATAGATATAAGCATCTTGCCCACTATGCTTCCGCTGCTCCCACTGACTACGACAACCCTCCTACCGGGTCTCATATCCTGGAACAACAGTAGTGTCAAGTCTTGGTAGATAAGAACCTCCCTGTCACCGTCTCTGAGGCTACCGAAGTACCTCTCGGGCGTCTGAGGTTACCTACCATACCTGCGGAGTGGCTATTGGAATGTCAAACCTGATTGAATGTATAGGTCCTATTAAATTTTCCGTAATCGTTCGCGGTTCTGGAATCACTTCCAGTTCTACCATACTCCCACTACTGTTTTCTGAAAAAGATCAATTTTTACTAAAACTGTGGCGAGTCAAGAACAATATCACTATTGATCTTCCAAATGGTAGAATATCAACCCTCGTCATAGCCAGGGTCAACCCACAAACAGCCACTACAGAAACGTGCCCTGAGTTATCCAGTG
This sequence comes from Agapanthus africanus, assembly GCA_030015575.1. Taxonomy (NCBI): domain Eukaryota; kingdom Viridiplantae; phylum Streptophyta; class Magnoliopsida; order Asparagales; family Amaryllidaceae; genus Agapanthus; species Agapanthus africanus. The sequence continues at coordinate 293,610,254 of JASDDO010000010.1, forward strand.
TCTGGTTTTAAGCATAAGCTGGACAACTCCCCGTACCTTAATATCTTTTAAGGTACGAACTATTCTATATCCAATATAGAAACTTTGGCACTAATTTAATTGGAACCAAGATTCAATCTATGCAGCTGTCTCCAGTGTATTTCTACTTAATGGAAAAGAGGCTAATCAGCATTACTCAACTTAGGAATCCATCCAATTATGAGTAACCTGAAAGAGAAACACGTTTCTCAAAACCATCACTATCATCTGAATACCAATCACAAGAATCTACATCTTCGATCTCTTTGAAGAATCCCGATACTTGTGACACCTGGTTCTCTACTTTATTCTTATACCCACAACTTCTCAAAACTTAGACCTTGTATTTCTACGAAACACTCGTCTAAATACTAGAGAAGTTATAAGTAAATAGAATATAGTACGAGGACCTACCCCTTTGTCCTGATGGACACTGGACAACATACAATACTCTGTATAAGTCCGCTGAGTTGAACAACTCAAAACCTGTGCGTTGTAGGTGGAAAACTGTACCCTGGCGATTTCCTCAAATATCACCAATTACAACGAATTCCGATATAATGAGGATGATCACCTTATTCCCAATATCTTACTCCCACTCATCATCTGTAAAACCATACAGATATGAGAATGAAATCTGGTAAATACATACCCTTGGAGTAAGTGTCTAATCGGGAAAACAGTTTTTCTTTAACAATGCACTGAAACATGAAAATGTTTCGTAGGGGTATCCTGGTATTCATAGCAATGCCTTTTCCATAATCCAATTCATGACTTCAACCGTATATTTTATTGCCATCTCTCCAAATCCCTTTATTTGTCTTTAGTCGTTACCTTCTGTACACCATCGTTAGGCTAAATGGTTTTCTTCCTTCCCTACCGTTCGGCACCAGCCTATGGTTTGGAAGAAGACTATCCAGTAAGCATAATAGGTGTACCCTCCTAAACCAAGGAGTACTCGTATCTTGAGAGAAGGTGATGATAAAAGAAAACTGAATAATACCTTATTCTTTTTAAAGGTGAAATAGGAGTGGCGATGAAGTACGCGGTTTTGGTCGTGAATGATATTAGTCGCAATTTACTTTGCCCTCTTTCTAATCCCTTTATTTTGTCTTTACATATTACCTTCTGCACACCCTACTTAGGCTAATTGGTTTTCTTCATTCCCTACCTTTCGGCACCAGCCTATGGTTTGGAATAAGACTATCCAATAAGCGTAATAGGTGTACTCTCCTAAACCAAGGAGCTCTCGCAACCTGAGAGAAGGTGATAATAAAAAACAACTGAATAAACCAATTCTATTTCTCCAGAACCTGGATCCATCCTCGAAGAAGTCCCTTCGAGTTCGTATATAACCATACGATGGATCTATCCAATGGAAGTGGATATCCGTAGTAATACGGGTGTTCTGAGAAATGCAAAGGGTAAAAGAAGGAGTGGCAATGACTTATGCAACTCAGACAATCCAAAAGCCAGTATTTTAAGAAGGTTCGGTCAACCTGGTCACTGAGTCATAGTCTAGGGTCGGTCAAAGGTCGCTGCCAAAGAGAGAGAGAGAAAAGAAACACTCTGCGTGCACTCTAACCTAGATCAGAATGGTCATCATTTTATCTAATCCGGAAACCTCCCACTGTCCTGTCAAATTCTCCTCCAAACCTAAAGAAGAATCAATCGGGATCACCCGAAGAGTAAACCAACTCATCAGTGGGAATCGGGATCCAACTCTCATCGCATGATAACGTGATGGAATGCATCCACGTTACTCATACTCCAGATGGTATGCGCATACTTGGCAAGTTTCAGTTTCTTTAGAAACTCCCGATATGATTTATGCCCCATGCTCTTATAACCTTGGCTTTGGTCAAAGTGTCATAAGTCACATGCCAAGTTCTACCCGTCACTATCTTGTCAATTTGAACCCACCCGCACATGCCCCTGACTTTGGCCAATCGGCAGAACGACTGTCCCAAACTAACTCATCTATCTATGCAACAATTGAATACCCAGCAGTTACCAAACACTATGCCTTAACTTTGGCTAAAATGCATAGCTTGAATACTACTAAATACCCAAAAGAAGTGACGGAGGGCTACGGCTGGTTTTTGGCGAAAAACCTTTAACGTAGTGAACTTGATATCGCTGAAGGAACCTGATAGCTTTTTAAAATATAGTGGCGAAAACCTTTTGCTAAAGTGGTCATTCCCGGTAAAGGGATCTCGGCTCTTTCCTCGTGGAATGAGGTGCAGGATATTCCACTGAATACCTCTATGCAAAGCAACTTGTAATCGACTATAGTGAAGTTATTACGCTGACGCAAACTTCTGCCCAAGGGGTCGGTCCTGGTGAAGGGATATCGGCCCTTGCCCCGTCGAATGAGGTGCAGGATATTCCACTGAATACCGCTATGCATAACAAAAGGAAACGTCTTTGTAACAACACTTTTTAAATTTGTTCCAACAACTGTAAACAAGTTTGTTTTACTTTGCGTTGATCAGAATCAACGCAGTCCCATCAATCGATCACACCAGAAAAGAACGAAAATAAAATGTTCGTATATGCCATCCACATTCGTCACTGGGTCCCGTCATCACCCGTTAGGTTTCTTAACTAACGACAGAGCGGGGACTGGACTAGCGCGGGTGTAAAACATATACAACATCTAATAGTATATAAACCAATATACAATAATCGCTCCAGGCGTGATAGTATGCAACATTACAGAAAAGTAATAAGCATCACAGAACAATACAGATAATTGGGATCCCCGAGTTTCACAGAGCCGCTGCTGAAACCCGGCGTTCCCCTGTCGTGTGGATAGCCTGTGCAATGAAACCTAGACCCCTACGGGTGCGGCAAGTTACCCGCCAAAACCTGAAGCGAGGCAGCCCCCTACAGCATAGTGAATGGACCACCCAGCACTTCACGGAATCCGGTAGCTTGATCACCCCTCCTTGGGTCAACCTGTACCCCCTACGAGTGCGGCGAATAGTCTGCCAATTCTAGAGTGGGACCCCTCTTCCTCTCAAAGCCATGAGATGCGGACCCGTTGCCCCCCAGAACCCGGCTATCCGTGCACTCCGTCGCGGGGTAAAACCTAGTACAGTAATGAAAAATAGTACAATAGGTACATCGACCGCAACCTGGCCGTGCCCCAAAAGAATATTATACAACAGGCAGTGACGGCAGTCCACAAGTTGGACGCTCGCCCCGCAATATCAAATGTACAAATAAACACAAACTGTACTACCATTGCACACTGCTATCCACCACGACAAATCCGCAACATCACAGCACAACACAGAACATCAACGCGAATGTCACGTTCGCAAACCCGTCTAAAAGAACTATAGCAATCAGACGCGGTTTACCGATCAAATGACATTCCCGGTCGGAGATATAATGTAAGCACTGTAAACTAACGTGTTTAAATTTCGATCGACCAAAGACCAAATATCAAAAAGTGGGCCCCACTGCTTACTGGTGAACAGTAACAAAATCTGGGCAAAAACGATATTTACCAAAAACCACAAAATCCAACCAAGAACCATAGGTTTGACCGCGTTTCCGCGGCTGTCTCATCGAATCACGTGTCCAAATTTCTACGTCGTTCTTAGAAAAGCCTGCACACATTTCTGAGACATGTAGAATAATTTTATCAGACCATTTAAAATCGACAGAAACTGTTGGCTTGAAAAAATGTGATTTTTGATTTTCGGTTCGATCGATGTTTTAAACGCGTTAGCACAAGTTAGCATAGCAAAATGGTTAGGCTCTGATACCACTGTAAGTCTACGCTAGCGCCCCGGCAGTCTACAGACGCCAAATGCGGAACAAAAACTTTTTATCTGGCGCTATCGTATACTTTAACCCGGATCTGCCATTATTGCTAAACTAACAAACTGTAAAGAGTGTAGGAAGGTTATACCGAACGATCCGAGTCCTTCGTTCTTCAACCATCATCCCACGCTCCGTTGCGGCTGCTCCGATCTCGTCGATCTCCGATCTCCTCCGTCGAGGTGGCACCACATGATCGATTCTTTAAACGGGCTCCCGCCTCTGACTCGAGGCAACTCGGTCGTCAAGTTTGCTAAAAGAGACGACCAAGATTGATGTAGAGAATGAGTAGATGACTTTGTCTCACTTCGTCCAAATCCGTGGACGATCGGTTAATGAAGTTGCCGAAGGAATCAGGTGATGGAATGAAATGGACTGTGAAATTCCATACACCGATAAAACCTATCATAATCTTTTCTAGCAAATGAAAACTCAAGTGAGAGAGAGAGTGAGGAGAGAGAGGGGGCCGGCCTCTTATAGCAAAGAGGGAGGTGACCGTAGGAGAGGGGGGTGACCATAGGATAAATATCATAATGTGAACACAAAAGAATATCAAGCATAAAGATCTTAAGCAAAACAAGAATGTTTAGAAATCAAAGCATGAGTCACAAGACACCTCACCATATCTAGAACCTTCTATAACCTTCTAGAAGCACGACTCACTCTCATCCAAGAAAATATAAATCCGTCTTTAACCAAATGTTAAAAGACGGCTGATAGAAAACTGGAAACTGGCAACTTCCAAAAGTGATCCTGAAACGACTTTCAGGATAACCCCGAAACTGTATAAATATACCCGCATTTGTATTACGACCGAATACAAATGCAACTGAGACAAAGATATTATACCTACTCAATATAATACTCGGATCCGGCTTAAACCAAAGCCGACCAGTATCATCTGCCCGAAAACTGACACGTGCGTAAACGCACGTGCATTTTCCGAATCCTGCCATAAAACCATACGGCCTCTACAACGTTTCGCCCGAACTTGGGAAACTGTCTGTGGGTGACTCTAATGACTCGTCAGTACCCTGGCAGTGGGTTTAACCACAAACCGTCAGCGGCACTAGCAATGCGTAACGGCTGCCCATGGACTGACCTCAAAGGATGCCGATGAGCGCACTCATCCGGAAAACCCTACTGAGCCTAACAATGACAATGTATATACAGTCCGGTCCGTTCGTCTATGAGTATCGCATATCTGCCTAGGGGGCTAGTAACGTCAGACCCCCAATAGCAGTATAAGTCGTGTCGGAGTGAAGCCCAATAACACCCTGAGATACTACTGGAGTACCTACGAGTAAATCTCCTGCCATGGCCATGGACTTTGTGTAATGGCTCTCCTAGACACAGCACGACCTCGCCCCCAATACCGGGAGAGACGAATCCCCTGCCTATCCGCTCACGTGCCTCCATATGGCTCGGGACTGTACCCAAAAACTACCTGTTTGCACGACTCCTTTGAGCCGTGGTAGGGTAGAAATCAAAGCACAGTGGGAACTCACACGGGACAAATGACGACCTCAGGTCGATGAATAACCTGTACACATGTCACCAGGGAACTGCTATCTGACGGTAGATATAATACTAACTAGCAGATTCCCGGCGAGTCCTGTCCGGTGTACTCATAACCCAATGAGCACCTGTATACATCTTAGGTGATCCAACTGACACCAATGGCTTGTGAGACCGGCCACCGCCCCTCGTCGGGGTCTCGACTGTACACACTAGTCTACTCCGGAGTATCGATGCCCTGTCTCGAAACTCCCACGACTAGGGACCACAATTAAGGATATGCGTATAAACCACCCAACTCTCACGTATATGATTGCCATCATACTGTTGGTGGTAAAGCAAGATCCTAAGGGCTCTATCAAAGTGTAACATGTAATCAGTCACCTGATCATGTACACGACTGATAAAGGCAAACCAGATAGCATACTATCATCTTGAGTATGACTGTCCTACCGGTATAGGTCCTCCGCAATCATTGCAATCACGTACCTGTGATCCAATAATTGACTATGAGGGTACTATCCCCAACTGGCAGTTCTCTGGTGACACTGGTACAGAGTAGTCTGTAGACCCGAGATCGTAATAGAGTCTTGTGTGATTCCCACTGTGCTTTGATTTCCATCATACCACGTCCAAGAGGGCATGCAAAACGGTGGCTTTTGGGTACAATCCTGAATCATATGGAGGCAATGAGCGATAGGAGGGGATTCGTCTCTCCCGGTATAGGGAGTTGATGTTGCGCTGTGTTCGATTGGCTATAACTGGAAATCCCTGGTCAGGGTTGCTGAGATTTACTGATAAATGTTATCAGTAGTTTCTCGAACTGTTATAGACCTCATATCGACACGACTTATCAAGCTACTGGGGTCTGACGTTTACCACCCCTAGGCGAGATATGCGACATATCAGACGAAGAGAGCGGACTGTACGGGAGTGTTCCTGATTGGATTCGCAGGAGAATGTACAGGCTTGCTTGTTGTTCTTCTGATCGCTCAATACCTGGGTGGCTGTTACGTTTAGCTGACCGCTTGCAGCTTGTGGGTGTTTGATATGATCATCACCTACTGTCGGCGTATTGACGATTCTTTAGAGTCCTACACAGAGGTTTCCTGGCTCAGGCAAAATGGAGTTGGAGCACATATATGATATGTGTGGGACCGAGAACAATACGTGTATATGATACCGTATTAGATTCTCACGATATGAGATATCGGCCGGGTATATGTGATATAACCGGGTCATCGGATCAAGTGTTGATTCGATGAACTGATGCAGATTATATTAGTCGGTTATTTGTGAAATAGCCGGATTATCGGATCAAGTGTTGATTCGATAATTTAATGTATAATTATATATCTTATATATTAAATTACATTAACTAATATAAGCTCATTAAAAGATTCTTTTTCTCACTCGGGTAATACATTGATATATATGCGATATATGTTAATTGAATTATTTTATTTTGTTACAATAAATATTGTATATGTGATATATAATATTGTAACATGTTAGGCTTATTAATGCAACATGATTAATGGAGATTAATCATGAGTAAGGTTTGATTTGGGTTAATTTTTTTAGAAGCTTCTAGAACCTTTTTGTTTTGTTTTTGCAAAGATATTTTGTAAAGATATTTTTCTAGATATTTAGTTAACCCAACCCAACACAATCCTTCACCATGGTTAAGTCTCTACATGGGTTAAGTTATCATACTTAACCCATGGTTGGATTTCTAACGTCACTATGGATTCATTATTCATCATAAAAAAGGAGTTAGCTTCTTCTTCTTCTTACTTCTTGCTTGAAAAGCTTTCTAGCTTTTTGAGAGGTGATGAAAATGAGTGAGATTAAGAAAATAAATGAGAGCTAAATTTCTACTTCGTCATCCTAATCTATCCTAGACATTTAAATTAGGGTGTTCACTTCATTTGTGAGTGAGAGCTTGTGTTAAAGAAACTTCAAGGTTGATCATCTTTGTTATCGAAGATCGGAAGCAAGCTTGCATCTTTCTCTTCATGGAGCCTCTCTAGAGTCCGGGTACTCGATGATCGCAGCGAAGGGACCTCAACACGGAGCTTTAGAAGTGAAGGACCGGACTTCAAAGGTTGTAATCCCAAACTCTTAGAAGTAAAGTGGTTTACTTGCTTTGTTTCGCCTAATCTCTTGTTTAAAGATCTTGGTTAGGGTTGTTCGGCACGTCTAAATTTTAAATCGGGCATGGTTTTTGCCTTATAGACCCTTGTGAGAGTGCCTAGTAACCCTACAGTGGTATCAGAGCCAAGCTAGAGCTTTAGGCGAAGTCTAGATGAAATTAAAAGTCCGATCGAACCCCGGAACATCGGTTTGTACCCATTCTCTAGAAATTTTTCAAAAAGTTGATTTTTTCATATTAAAAATACTCAGAAAAATAAGCAGGGAATTATAAGGAAAGCTGTGAAAAACGAGCCACTAATTCCATTAAAGCGCCACGGAACCGCGGCAAAGACATGCCTTGCGCGGCGGTTCCGCGGCTGAACAGTGGAACCAGGGTTTCATTTTTCCACAGTAACATTCGTATGTGTTTCCTGATGCTTCTGGGAATGTTTAATTCTTACTCAAGTGTTGAGTTTTCTGGAGATATTTTGTATTCGTTGATTCGATCAGAAAGTTTAACTTTGTTTAAGTTTTTCCGGGTAATTTTAGAACGTGTTAAAAAGTTCGAACGAATATCAATAACTCACTTTTTTCCCTGCCGGAAAATTTCCAAGCGTTGGATTTTTCCGTAGTTTAAGAACGTTCTAAGTCGTGCAAGTAACGCGGTAGACCCTCTAGAAGAACACAAACCTTAACTCGATTATGTGACCTTCTGAACTGCCTCTAAACCTTAGGGTTTGTGGCAGTACGGCGTTGCCACATGTGAGGCGTTGGTTTGACCCTTCTACGGCTGGACCATTGGTACTGTGGCATGTGATGGATGTTTTAAAACTAATTTCAAGTGTTGAGAACTATTTGGGAAATCTTGGGTGTTTGATCATTCGATCGGAAAGTTTAACATTGTCTATTTATCTGGAATGTGATACAATATTTGGAATCCACAAGTAGTTATGAGATAACTAATTTGAATGTTATAAATCTAGCAGTTTAGTCTCAATTGATTGGGATTTTGATGTGATCAAAAGTCCGTCGCAATCACGTAGCTTACGCGGATACTCGCCGGGTAAACTTAATAGATAGCCACGCCCTATAGCCCCGACCAAGTGACTGTAGGAGAACGCTGTCGCCAAAAGCATCCGTTCGGGTGCTCGCGGCAGCGGTGTTCCGCCTTAGTGCACTTCGTCGATGACATCCGGGGGTGCGGCCGTCTACTAAAGTTTGCGACGAGCATTCGATCAGGATATCGGGAATCTTATTGAATTGCCCGACTAGATATTGAAAAGTGTTTTCGATATTGAGACTAAAATGCGGGGTTTATAATTGTTAGGCATGCGATGTCTAAGGAATTCATTTGGTTAGGCATGCGATGTCTAAGGAGATTGCGGATTCCAACTGTTGTAGTTTTACACTTTCTTTTTTGCGACCGTAAGTGTAATATGTGGTGTATCGCCGGTTTCGTTGCTATACATCAACGACAATTGGGATACGCATATTTACTTACGTTGATGATATGAGATATTATGTGTTGCTGTGATATGTTATATTAGATCGTCGCGTTTTGAATATCCGGGGGTTTTATGTGAGATGAGGGTTTTTATTTTTATTCATGTAAAATTCATTGTATGTAATATTCTTTTATTGGAGCACTTCCGGGCTGAGGATGATGTCACCATTGTATATTATTTACTTTTCCGCATTAGGTAGACCTAAGGAGGGGAGCACAAGTAACCGTGTTCTAGGGTCTAGTGGGAGACCATATCGAGGAGTCGAGACCGGGTCTCTTAACCCTATAAATGGCAGTGTTGCTTTCCGCTCTCGTAGGGGTCTAGGGATGTGGGTTTGGCTATTCATCGCGACCGTGGAATCCGTGTTTTATATAGGCTCGTATTAAAACACAGACCTCCTAGTATATCCAATATTTCTTATATGTTCTTCAGCTGCAATGTTCTGTGATGAGATCATATTACTGCCTGAGACGAATGTTTATATTATATATATGAGATATATGTTATATTGCATATTTAGTTTCAAATGTGATGCTTGTGAAGCATAATAAAATAGGACTTCATTAATGAGATTAATGAACTAAAAGAAACCTAAAGATGTTGTAGAAACTTGTTTAAAAAATTGGTAGCTATAGTTCTTGCTTTGCATAGCGGTATTCCTTGTAGAATATCCAGCACCTTATTAGATAAGGAAAGAGCCGAGATCCCTTCACCGGGAGTGACCTCTTTAGAGAAATTAGCAGATGCTACAAACTCGGTTTGTCTTTTGATTGCTTCTATAGTTTTACTTTGCACAGCGGTATTTGTGAAATAACCTGCACTTTATTCGATAAGGAAAGAGCCCACGATCCCTTCACCGAGAGTGACCTCTTTAGCAAAACTAGAAAAGGACTCAAAAACATTCCATTTAAAATCACTCAATTCTATAACGATATCAAGTTCATTACGCAAAGGGTTTTCTTAAAAACCTGTCGTAGCCCTCCGTCATTTCAGATAAGTACTTCATAGTATTCGTACTACGTTTGTTGGCTTTCGTCAAGGCGTAGTGTGCGATAGCTATTTATGCTTATCTGTATAAGCATATGATGCGATTGAGTTAGGGTAGTCGTGCGACTTTGTTGGCTTTCGTCAAGGGTCGTGCAGGTGTGTCTAATTCAATCGGGAAATGACGGGTTGAACTTGACTAGTAGCCTATGGTTTGTTGGCTTTCGTCAAGGTCATAGGATGCTAGGGGTAAAATATTATTGGGAATTTCAAGTGTTGAAATTTGCAATGAGATTGCATACCTTCTATGAGATAGTTGGATCCCGATACCCGCTGCGAGTAAGAGTTACGCCTGGGAGAGTTTTACACATTACAATTAGCTGATCAAGTAGGTGTCTAGAAAGGTGTTAACGGGGTTACGCCTCTGGGAAAACGAGGTTTATTTTAATTAGGTCCGTACGAAAGCACGTGGAACCTCCCTCAAAGTACCGGCACTGGCCTGGCTGAAAGATTGGCAAACTTGTAGGGTGTAATTAATCCCGGCTAGTCTTTCCTTTTAGGGGTTGAAGGAAGATTTGACTAAAACAGTGGGAGCCATCCTGATTAGATAAATTGATAACCAATCTAATCTTGTAAAAGTGAACGCTGAGTGTTTTCTTCTCTCTCTCTCCAGGCAACGATCATGTCACGCCTTAATCAAGATAATAATACGGATGTATTGACCGAACCCGCTTGTTATGCTGCGCTAAGGAACGTTGGTCCCGCTCCAACTTATAATTGTTATAAGACAGAGAAGGAAATATGGGATTACCAGAATACCCATGCCGCCCAAACGAAGAAAGTGCATGTTGATGCATCATCTTCAGGTATGTTCATTACCGAGAACTGTTCCTCATTATCCTTACGTCCTGGGTATGAGATACAAGATCAGGATCCCGCAAATGTAATTTGTTACATGGGCTACAGAGAGGTAGAGAACTGAGAATGAGTGATAAGTTTCAAGAGTTGGAAATGATGCAAGTGTTGCAGCCAAGTCTGTTGGCAGTTATCACCCTGTATTACTAGAATACATTGATTCTGAACAAATGTTATTAGATACCGAACTTGATATACAGCATCATATCAGTCTCTTTATTAGTAAAGAAGGATATAATTTTGTATTGTTGGATAATGTTTTGAACATTTCCTATATCAAGAGTTGATCGGTTCAGGCACGTTATCTAAAAGCATAGACGTTCTAAATCAAACCACAGTTCTTAATGTACAGAGCACACTCAAGAGGAAGAGTTCAGACATGAACGAATCCTTCTTGAGGCATGGTAGACTAGGTCATATCAATGTGACTAGCTGAAGTTACATTTAGATGCATATTTAAATTAGTTTGAATTTACATCTTGTGAAACTTGCCGGTCATGTCACAGAGATAAGATGACCACAACTCCATTTATTGGAAACAGAGAAAGAGTTAGTGAACTCTTGGGATTGATACATGTTGATGTACGAAGGTCCCCTGTCTACATATGCCAAGACCGGTTCTTTATACTTCATTATATTCACTGATGGTCTCTCAAGATTCGCACATGTATTCCTGCTGGAACACAAGTATGGACCTTTTGAGAAATTCAATGAATATGAGTTAGAAGTAGAGAACCAAAAACGGGTAAAAGTATTATGTCATTTGATGAGATCAAGGAGGAGAATACTCAAGCACGGAATTCCTGGACTATTCGAATGGAGAATGAGACTCTCTCTCAGCATTACTCCTCCGAATACACCACAGCACGACGGTGTATCGGGGCGGAGCAATCACACCCTATGTGATATGGTGTACTCTATGATGAGTACTACTGAGTTGCCTATTTGCTTTTGGGGTTATGCACTTGAGAAGTTGCATACCTATTGAATAGGGTTCTAATCAAATCAGATGCCTACCACTCCATATGTGATATGGAATGGGAATAGCCTATATCTTATGTATGTTAAGATTTTGGGTTGTCCAGCCTATGTCTAAAAGCATAATCCGGACAAGCTCGAGGCAAAGTCAGTTCTGTAGAAATTTGTTGGATATCCCAAGCATTCGCAAGGGAATATCTTCTACCAAACTGAGGAACAAAAGTTATTTTGTTTCTCAGCATGCCACCTTTTTGTAAGGGAATTTCTTGTGAAGAAATTAGTGGTCATGAGGTAAAACTGGAAAGAGATCCAGCCATACAAACTGCAGCTGATGATTTGGTAGAACCAAAGGATTCAATAGTTTCCAGCAAACCTCAGCCTCTCCGTCGATCTAGTAAGGTTCCTCACCTACCTTAGAGATACTTTGGTTTTCTCTATGACAGTGGGAGCGAGGATTGCATCATGAGATGATGACCCAACTTGTTTCAAGCAGGCCATCAGGAGTTGGACTCTGTGAGAATGGATGGATGCTTAGCGATCTGAGATGGAATCCTTATACACCAACAAAGTATGGACTTTGGTTGCTTTATCTGAAGGGTTAAATCCCCATCAGGAGCAAGTATATCTTGAGAAGATTACTTGGTGTACATGGAAAAGTTGAGACTTTCAAAGCTATGCTTAAATCCATCCAGATCCTACTTGCCACGGCTACATACCATGACTACGATATCTGGCGGTTGGGTGTCATGACTGCTTTTCTAAATGTTGATTTAAAAGAGAGCATCTATAAGTACACATGCAGAGGGCTTCGTAGACAGTAGGAGCAGCGGAAACGTGTGCAAGATGTTTTATGTGATAAATCAGGCATCGCGGAGTTGGACTGTCTGCTTTGATGTGGTAGTCAAAGAGTTTGACTTCATCAAAATGGTAGATGAACCTTGTATATACAAAAAGGTAGTAGGGAGTATGGTGCTGATCCTCGTATTGTACGTGGATGGCATACTCTTGATAGGGAAGGAGTCTCCTATGCTACGATCGGTCAATCTCCTCTTATCACAAGGATTCTCCATATAGGATCAAGGTAATACCTCCTAAATCCTGGGTTATGGATCTATGGGATAGATCTAATTGGATGTTAGGATTCCCACTAGTTGTAGTGAGATGGTATCAATCGATCCTGGGGAGAATCACTGGAAAGGTTCCAGGGTGATAAGGACGACTGAATGTCAGTCGCAGGCATTGTCTTTGTTGGATATATGTATGCCCTAGAGGCCATTATGTGATAGTGGATGTATCTGTACATGTATATATATATATATATATTCAGTGTACATTCTTGCTCGACATGATAGTATGCTATCTGGTTCTACTTTATCTGACATGTTGATTTGATCATGCTTTTATTCATTCATAGATGTTGATAAAGCCCTGAGGATATCGGCTTGACTACAGTGATTATGATAGAGATCATACTAGTGGGACATCTGTATTTTATAAGCATATCCTGAAATGTTCCTAGTCGGAGGTGTATCGAGACGGGGCATCGATATACCAGGGTAGACTAGCGTATATGATACTAGACCCATGTGATGGGCGATGGATGTTCCCACATTCATCGATGTTTGACATCAAGATCATATACAGATGCTCAGTGGTGACTGGGTACACTGGACGGACTCACCGAGAACTCCTATATGGAATTATATGTATCGTCGGATAGCAGTTCTCAGGTGACACGGGTACAGGTTAGTCTGTAGACCCGAGATCGTCATAGAGTCTTGTGTGCTCTCCCACTGTACTTTGATTACCACCCTACCACGGCTCTACTGTGTCGTGCAAACAGGTGGCCGTTGGCTACAGTCCCGAGACACACGAAGGCGATGAGCGATAGGAGGGGTTTCGTCTCTCCCGGTATTGGGATTTGATGCTGTGCAGTGCTCTACTGGTTATATCAGTGAGTCCCTGGCCAGGGCTGCTGAGATTTACTGATAAGTGTTATCAGTAGTTTCTCGATCTGTTATAGACCATTCACTGGCATGACTTATTGAGTTATTGGGGTCGACGTTACCATCCTTAGACTCGATATGCAGCATATCTGACGAAGAGACCGGACTGTACGGTAGTGTTGCCGGTTGGCTCGACGGGAGTTGTAGCAGGTTCGCTTGTTTTCTTCTTATCGCTCAAAACCCGGGTGGCCGTTACGTTTACCTGACCGCTTGCGGCTTGGGGGTGCTTGATATGATCATCACCCACTGCCGGCGTATTGACGAGTCATAGAGTCCCACAAAGGAGTTGCCTAGTCCAGGCAAAACGTTGTGGTGCGCGTATGCGATATGCGCATGGACCCGGTTAAAATGCGCGTATGAGATACCGTATATTAATTGGGCGGCTTGCTTTTGGTCAGGTCGTATGTGATATGACCGGGTTGATAAATCAAGTGTTGATTTATCATTTAACCATTAGCTTCTCACTAGAAATCCTATCTTGTTTCTTTTGGATGTATGCATGCATGTATGCATTCATTCTTGTTCATGCACATATGGATGTGCATACATACATCATTCTATCATGGTTGTTTATACATTGAGAATTGTGTCAATATAAGACTCACACCATGGGTTTTTATATGGATTATTATTGCATTTGTGTTAAAACAAAAGGAAAAAGAAAAAGAGTTAATTCATAGAATGTTTCTACACTCTTCTTCATCTTACCATGCTCACCTACTTTTTAACCCTTGGTTATTTTTCCTTTGGTGTTTTAAACTCAAATACAATAATATATTTATCATTAACCATGGTTTGAAATGAGAAGTGGAAAATATATATACTTATATTTTTCATTTTTCTCATTAGAGTTTATCTTCTCTTCTTCTTAAAAAAAGCCATCATCTTCTTCAACCTTGATCTCTTGCTCTCTATGTTAGTTATATGTATGCCCTAGAGGCCATTACTGTACATAGGATATATATTGTAGTGGATGCCGGGACATATATAGGGAGGACTTTCTTGCTCGACATGATAGTATGCTATCTGGTTACTCTTTACCTTAACGTGTATACTGATTGTCTCTCTGTTACATGTTGGTAAAGCCCTTAGGATGTGTACTAGACTACCTATACTATGATGCAGATCATACTAGTAGGGACATGGTAGTCCATAAGTACATCCTTCAAGGTCCCTAGTCGTGGGTGTATCGAGACGGGGCATCGATATAACAGAGTAAACTAGCGTATACCTTCTCGACCCATACAGATGGGCGATGGATGATCCCATATCCATTGGTGTTTAACATCAGAGATGATATACGGGTGCTTAGTGGAGACTGGGTACACTGGACGGACTCGCCGAGAACTCCCAGATGGTATTATACCTCACGTCAGATGGCAGTTCTTTGGTGACACTGGTACAGAGTAGTCTGTTAACCCGAGATCGTCATAGAGTCTTGTGTGATTCCCACTGTGCTATGATTTCCACCTTACCACGTCCAAGAGGGCGTGCAAAACGGTGGTTTTTGGGTACAGTCCCGAATCACATGGAGGCAATGAGCGATAGGAGGGGATTCTTCTCTCCCGGTATAGGGAGTTGATGTTGCGCTGTGTTCGATTGGCTATAACCGGAAATCCCTGGCCAGGGTTGCTGGTAAGTGTTACCAGTAGTTTCTCGAACTGTTATAGACCTCATATCGACACGACTTATCGAGCAATTGGGGTCTGACGTTTACCACCCCTAGGCATGATATGCGACATATCAGACGACGAGACCGGACTGTACGGTAAGTGTTACTGGTTGGATTCACAGGAGTGTGAGCGGGCTTGCTCGTCGATCTTCTGATCGCTCAATACCCGGGTGGCCGTTACGTTTAGCAGACCGCTTGCGGCTTGTGGGTGTTTGATATGATCATCACCTGCTGCCGGCGTATTGACGAGTCTTTAGAGGCTTACACAGAGGTTTCCTGGCTCAAGCGAAACGAAATAGGAGCGCATATGAGATATGTGCGGGACCGAGAATTATACCAGTATGTGATACTGTATTATATTCTCGCGATTTGTATCATTGGTCGGTTATATGTGATATAGCCGGGTAACCGAATCAAGTGTTGATTCGATACATTGATACACTTGATATTAGTCGGTTATATGCGATATGACCGGATCGTTAAATCAAGTGTTGATTTAATGATTTAATGTATAATTATATATTAGATATATTACTTTACATTGACTAATATTGTTCACTTTAATGGATTTTCTCACTTGAAAGGTGCAAGTTGTATATATGATATACTTTTGTGCACAAGATTGTATAATGTTTGATGATACATGCAAACTTGGGTTAGTGTTTGATTTAAACCTTGGTTAAGTAAATGGTTAGGGTTTTTATTTATTTATTCATTTCCTTTTGGCAAAAGAAAAGAAAATGGTGGCTTATTTTGTTTTATAGTTGAAGCTTCATGAAGCTTTGAAAAAGTCTACCATTTTTTTTCATGCCTAACCTAACCATTCACCTAATCTTAGTTTACTCTCTACACATAACCATGGTTGCAAGATGATAGATATCACTTCATTTTCTTTTTATCAAAAATAATACTTATGATATTATCATCTTCTTCTTCTTCTTCAAGAAAGAAGCTTGCCTCCTTCAATGGCAACTTGAGAAAATGAGTGAGAAATCCAATTCTAAAGTGAACCCACTTCCTATTTCTTCATCCTCTACCACTTGCCAAGTAGTATAGGGTGTTTTCTTCACAAGTTTCTTGACTTGGTGAAGTTGGAGCTTGATCTTATGTTGCCTCGACGTAGATCATCTTCGGCATCGAAGCCGACGACTTAGCCCGCCCATTTCTCCGCTGAAGCCGACGCTAGAGCCCGGGATCCGATGATCGCAGCGAGGAGACTTAATCGCGGAGCCATGGAGGTGGAGAACCGGATCTACAAAGGTTGTATTTCCGTTTACCCTATAGTAAAGTAGTTTACTAGTTCTTGTTTCGCCTAAAATTCTAGTTAACGATCTTGTCTAGGGTTTCTCGGCACTTGTAAAATTTGAAATTGGCATGGTTGATGCCTTGTGAGACCTCATTAGTGTGCCTAGGAACCCTACAGTGGTATCAGAGCCTAGCTAGAGCCTTAGGCGATGCGTAGACGGAGTTAGAAGTCCGATCGAACCAAAACCCAAACCCAAAAAATGCTCTCTGTACATTTTTGAAATTCGGGGATTTTTTAGAATTAAAAATATGCAGAAAAATCAGCAGGAATATCTAAGAGTTACTGTAAAATTCGATTCCCTAATTCCATCAAACCGCCGCGGTTCCGCGGCACGAGCATGGCTCGTGCGGCGGTTCCGCGGCCGTATGGCCTCCTTGTTCAATCAATTTTACACAGTAACTCCTATTTTGTCGTGCTGGCTTTCCTGGGAATTTTTAATCTGAACTCAAGAGTTGAGTTTTCTGGGTTGTATTAGCAGTTTACAGATTCAATTGGATTATCTAATTTTGTCTGTGTGTTTTTCCGGGTAATTTTAGAATATGTTAAAAAGTTCGACCGGATATAAATACCCAATCTTTCCCCTGCCGGGAAATTTCCAATTGTTGGACTTTTCCGTTGTTTAATGACGTTCTAAGTAGTGCAAGTAACGCAATGGTCCCTCTAGAAGACAACAAACCTTAACTCGATTATGTGACCGTCTTGAACTTCCCTTTGAACCTTCGGGTTTGGGGCAGTACGGCGTGCTACATGTGAGCCGTTGGCTTGACCCTTCTACGGCTGGACCGTTGGTACTGAGGCATGAACTGGATGTTTTTAAACTTGTTTCATGTGTTGATATGTATCGGGAAAACTTGGGTGTTTGAATGTTCGATCGGAAAGTTTAACATTTTCTGTTTATCTGGAATGGGATACAATATTTGGAATCCACAAGCAGTTATGCGATAACTGATTTGAATGTTATAAACATAGCACTTTAGTCTCATTTGATCGGTTGCCACGGAATTTTGATGTGATCAAAAGTCCGTCGCAATCACGTAGCGTACGCGGATACTCGCCGGATAAACTTAATAGACAACCTCGCCCCATAGCCCCGACCAAGTGACTGTAGGAGAACCCCGTCGCCGAAAGCATCCGTTCGGGTGCTCGCGGCAGCGGTGTTCCGCCTTGGTGCACTTCGTCGACGCCGTCGGGGGTGCGGCCATCTATTGAAGTTTGCGACGAGCATTTGATCAGGATGTCGGGAATCTTGTTGAATTGCCCGACTTGATGTTGAAAAGAGTTTTCGATATTGAGACTAAAATGCGGGGTTTATAATTGTTAGGCATGCGATGTCTAAGGAATTCATTTGATTAAGCATGCGATGTCTGATGAGTTTGCGGATTCCAACTGTTGTAGTTTTACACTTTCTTTTCTGTGACCGTAAGTGTAATATGTGATATCGCCGGTTTCGTTGCTATATGTCAACGACAATTGGGATGCGCATATTTGCTTACGTTGATGACATGTGATGTTATGTGTTGCTGGATATGTTATATTGGATCGTCGTGTTTGAATAGCCGGGTTTTTTTTTTATGTGAGATGAGTGTTTTTCATTTTCATTCATGTAAAAACTTGTATGTAATAATCTTTTATTGGGGCACTTCCAGGTTGCGGAAGATTGTCACCGTTTGTATATTATTTACTTTTCCGCACTAGGATAGACCCAAGGAGGAGGGCACAAGTTACCAGGTTCTGGAGTCCAGTGGGAGACCAACTCGACGAGTCGAGTCCGGGTCTCCTAACTCTAGAATTGGTAGGGTTGCTTGCCGCTCTCGTAGGGGTCTAGGGGTGTGGGTTTGGCTATTCATCGCAACCGTGGAATCCGTGTTTTATACTGGCTCGTATTGAAAACACGGACGTCCTAGTATATCCAATGTTTCATATGATTCTTCTGCTGCGATATCTGTGATGTGATCATTTGATATGTTCTGTGATAAATACTGTATATAGTATATATGATATATTATATAGGCGTTACTTATGTTTTACACCCGCGCTAGCCCTGCCCCGCTCTGCCGTTAGTTACCTAACCTAACGGTGCACGAGGGGACATCAAGGCGAATGCGGATGGCATAAGTGTACGTCGTATTTATCTGTGATGTTTAGGTACTTAAATGATGGGACTTCATTAATGTGATTAATGAAAGAAAAGAAACCTAAAAATGTTGTAGAATCGAATTTCAAAATAAAACTGGTAGCTACAGTTCTTGCTTTGCATCGCGGTATTCCTTGTAGAACATCCTGCACCTTATTCGATAAGGAAAGGACCGAGATCCCTTCACCGGGAGTGACTCCATTAGCAATAACTGGCAGATGCTATAACCCTCGGTTTGTATTTTGATTGCTTCTATAGTTTCTGCTTTGCACAGTGATATATATGATATATCCCGCACCTCATTCGACGAGGAAAGGGCCGACGATCCCTTCACCGGGAGTGACCCCTTTAGCAAAACTAGAAAATCCTTAAAAACATTCCATTTCAAATCATTCGATCCTACAACGATATCAAGTTCATTACGCAATAGGTTTTCAGAAAAACCTGTCGTAGCCCTCCGTCATTTCAGATAAGTACTAGTTAGTATTCGTGCTGCGGTTGTTTGGCCTCCGTCAAGGTGTAGTGTACGGTAGCTAAGTAGTGCTTATCTGCTAGCATATGATGCGATTGGATTAGGGTATTCGTACGGCGTTGTTTGGCCTCCATCAAGGGTCGTGCGGGTGGGTTTAATTCAATCAAGAAATGACGGGTTGAACTTGACTAGCGGACTATGGGTTGTTTGGCCTCCGTCAAGGTCATAGGACGCTAGGGGCAAAAATATTATCGGGAATTTCAAGTGTTGAAATTTGCAATGAGATTGCATACCTTCTATGAGATAGTTGGATCCCGATACCCGCTGCGAGTAATTGTTGTAAGTCTACGCTAGCGCCCCGGCAGTCTACAGACGCCAAATGCGGAATAAAACTTTTAAACTTGGCGCTATCGTATACTTTAACCCGGATCTGCCATTATTGCTAAACTAACAAACTATAAAGAGGGAAGAAGGGTTGTATCGAACGATCCGAGTCCTTCGTTCTTCAACCATCATCCCACGCTCCGTTGCGGCTGCTCCGATCTCGTCGATCTCCGAATCCTTCGTCGAGGTGGCACCACATCGACGATTCTTTAAACGGGCTCCCGCCTCTGACTCGAGGCAACTCGGTCGTCAAGTTTGCTAAAAGAGACGACCAAGAATGATGTAGAGATTGAGTAGATGACTTTGTCTCACTTCGTCCAAGTCCGTGGACGATCGGTTAATGAAGTTGCCGTGGAAATCGGGTGATGGAATGAAATGAACTGTGAATTCCATACACCCCAAAACTATCATATCTTTTCTAACCGAATGAAAACTCAAGTGAGAGTGTGTGTATGAGGAGAGAGAGGGGGCCGGCCTCATATAGGAAGAGGGGGGTGACCTTAGGAGAGGGGGGTGACCACAAGCAAAAGATATTATCATAACAAATATCCTAAGGAAAACAAAACCACTAATAACAAAGCATGAGTCATTAGGCTAGTCATCAAAAACAATAATGACACCATTAATGCCTAATGAGTCATGAAGCCACTTCATCACTTCTAGAAGCTTCTAGAATGATGACTCACTCCATCTGAAGAAAAGATAAATCCGTCTTTAACAGAATGTTAAAAGACGGCTGATAGAAAACTGGAAACTGGCAACTTCCAAAAGTAATCCTGAAACGACTTTCAGGATAACCCCGAAACTGTATAAATATACCCGCATTTGTATTACGACCGAATACAAATGCAACTGAGACAAAGATATTATACCTACTCAAAATAATACTCGGATCCGGCTTAAACCAAAGCCGACCAGTATCATCTGTCCGAAAATCGACACGTGCGTAAACGCACGTGCATTTTCCGAACCCTGCCATAAAACCATACGGCCTCTACAACGTTTCGCCCGAACTTGGGAAACTGCCTGTGGGGGACTCTAATGACTCGTCAGCACCCTGGCAGTGGGTTTAATCACAAACCGTCAGCGGCACTAGCAATGCGTAACGACTGCCCAAGGACTGACCTCAAGGGTGGCCGAGGAGCGAACTCAAGGGAGACCGATGAGCGAACTCCTCCGAAAACCCTACTGAGCCTAACAGTGACAATGTATATACAGTCCGGTCCGTTCGTCAATGAGTATCGCATATCTGCCTAGGGGGCTAGTAACGTCAGACCCCCAATAGCAGTATAAGTCGTGTCGGAGTATAGCCCAATAACACCCTGAGATACTACTGGAGTACCTACCAGTAAATCTCCTGCCATGGCCATGGACTTTGTGTAATGGCTCTCCTAGACACAGCACGACCTCGCCCCCAATACCGGGAGAGACGAATCCCCTGCCGATCCGCTCACGTGCCTCCATTTGGCTCGGGACTGTACCCAAAAGCTACCTGTTTGCACGACTCCTTTGAGCCGTGGTAGGGTAGAAATCAAAGCACAGTGGGAACTCATACGAGACAAATGACGACCTCAGGTCGATGAACTAACCTGTACACATGTCACCAGGGAACTGCTATCTGACGGTAGATATAATACTAACTAGCAGATTCCCGGCGAGTCCTGTCCGGTGTACTCATAACCCAATGAGCACCTGTATACATCTTAGGTGATCCAACTGACACCAGTGGCTTGTGAGACCGGCCACCGCCCCTCGTCGGGGTCTCGACTGTACACACTAGTCTACTCCGGAGTATCGATGCCCTGTCTCGAAACTCCCACGACTAGGGACCACAATTAAGGATATGCATATAAACTACCCAACTCTCACTTATATGATCGCCATCATACTGTTGGTAGTAAAGCAAGATCCTAAGGGCTCTATCAAAGTGTAACATGCAATCAGTCACCTGAACATGTACACGACTGATAAAGGCAAACCAGATAGCATACTATCATCTTGAGTAAGACTGTCTTACCGGGATAGGTCCTCCGCAATCATTGCAATCACGTACCTGCGATCCAATAATTGACTATGAGGGCACTATCACCAACAATCTCCCACTTGCACTCAAGGCTAATATTGCGATGTCGACTACTCACAGCCCGTGTGAAACCGAACATCCAACTCCTCTACTAATCAGTTTCACAAAGCCCGTTTGTAAAACTATTGTGTTCGAGAAATAGCCTCGGTGAGTGGATCCGCCTAGAAGTATCTTTCTATATCTCTCTTAATCTCAAGTTCGCGGAGAAAACCATCTCCCGAATTAAGTAATACCTGTCTTAGAATATGTCTGGATATCTGATGGGACCTTAGTTCATAAATGAACTCCATATCCAAACTTCTTAGACTGTATGGATCACTGAACCTAATCAGTTTCCGGCACCATGCCACCCACTGTATCCTCTTGAACCACCTGTCCATAATACTGTCCCTCGTCAGAGGGAAAACTAAAACTCTGACAATCACTCTGTCATCCATGTCACCTTTGAAGCCTGGAATGATAACCGTCTCCCGAAAGAGGCTGCCGTTATCAAATCCATAGAACATGTACCAATGTTCTAAAACTGCTTCCTTATGTTTCTCCAGGATTGGATTAATACAAACTTATTGCATCTAGTGCAAAACCAACATTTGGTGTGGTACTTGACATCTCATGATTGACTCAATTGCCTAAGCAAGTGATCTGCCAATCATGCACATCCCTCTCCACTTTAGTCTATACGACACCTTTAGAGAGGGTGACTCCATCATCTGCAGGTACACCACCATGCTAGGAGTCAACTATTCCAAAAACCATTAGAATATCTGTCAAAGTACCCACATTGGGAAACTACCCAAATCCAGATCTAAAGCCATAGATCCAGAAACCAGAATGTCAAATATTATATCCATATCCTGTCTGGAGAAACAACTGTGTGACTACCACAGTACAACCGATCGTAGTATAGGAATTTTACTTCCTACTCTGTGTAAGTCATCCAGATACCATGACATCACACCCTACTACCTTTTTAACTGATCCATCCCTTATTCTGATTGAAGTCAAACCCGTGACTGTCACATCAAAATTAGATGATCTATCTCCGCTATAACTGCTCAAGTCTATAAATAGACATAAGCTTCTTGCCCACCATGCTTCCGTTGCTCCCACTGACTACGACAACCCTCCTACCGGGTCTCATATCCTGGAACAACAGTAGTGTCAAGTCTAGGTAGATAAGAACCTCCCTGTCACCGTCCTTGAGGCTACCGAAGTACCTCTCGGGTGTCCGAGGTTACCTACCATACCTTCGGAGTGGCTATTGGAAATGTCAAACCTGATTGAATGTATAGGTCCTATTAAATTTTCCGTAATCGTTCGCGGTTCTGGAATTACTTCCAGTTCTACCATACTCCCACTACTGTTTTCTGAAAAAGATCCATTTTTACTAAAACTGTGGCGAGTCTAGAACAATATCACTATTGATCTTCTAAATGGTAGAATATCAACCCTCGTCATAGCCAGGGTCAACCCACAAACAGCCATTACAGAAACGTGCCCTGAGTTATCCAGTGTCTGGTTTTAATCATAAGCTGGACAACTCCCCGTACCTTAATTTCTTTTAAGGTACGAACTATTCTATATCCAATATAGAAACTTTGGCACTTATTTAATTGGAACCATATTCGAATCATGCAGCTGTCTCCAGTGCATATCTACTTAATGGAAAGAGGCTAATCAGCATTACTCAACTTAGGAATCCATCCAATTATGAGTAACCTGAAAGAGAAACACGTTTCTCAAAACCATCACTATCATCTGAATACCAATCACAAGAGTCTACATCTTCGATCTCTTTGAAGAATCCCGATACTTGTGATACCTGGTTCTCTACTTTATTCTTATACCCACAACTTCTCAAAACTTAGACCTTGTATTTCTACGAAACACTGGTCTAAATACTAGAGAAGTTATAAGTAAATAGAACATAGTACTAGGACCTACCCCTTTGTCCTAATGGACACTTGGACAACATACAATACTCTGTATAAGTCCACTGAGTTGAATAACTCAAAACCTGTGCGTTGTAGGTGGAAAACTGTACCCTGGCGATTTCCTCAAATATCACCAATTACAACGAATTCCGATATAATGAGGATGATCACCTAATTCCCAATATCTTACTCCCACTCATCTCTGTAAAACCATACAGATATGAGAATGAAACCTGGTAAATACATACCCTTGGAGTAAGTGTCTAATCGGGAAAAACAGTTTTTCCTTAACAATGCACTGAAACATGAAAATGTTTCGTAGGGGTATCCTGGTATTCATAGCAATGCCTCTTCCATAATCCAATTCATGACTTCAACCGTATATCTTATTGCCATCTCTCCAAATCCCTTTATTTGTCTTTAGTCGTTACCTTCTGTACACCATCGTTAGGCTAACTGGTTTTCTTCCTTCCCTACCGTTCGGCACCAGCCTATGGTTTGGAAGAAGACTATCCAGTAAGCATAATAGGTGTACCCTCCTAAACCAAGGAGTACTCGCATCTCGAGAGAAGGTGATGATAAAAGACAACTGAATAATACCTTATTCTTTTTAAAGGTGAAATAGGAGTGGCGATGAAGTACGCGGTTTTGGTCGTGAATGATATCAGTCGCAATTTACTTTGCCCTCTTTCTAATCCCTTTATTTTGTCTTTACATATTACCTTCTGCACACCCTACTTAGGCTAATTGGTTTTCTTCATTCCCTACCTTTCGGCACCAGCCTATGGTTTGGAATAAGACTATCCAATAGGCGTAATAGGTGTACTCTCCTAAACCAAGGAGCTCTCGCAACCTGAGAGAAGGTGATAATAAAAGACAACTGAATAAACCAATTCTATTTCTCCTGAACCTGGATCCATCCCCGAAGAAGTCCCTTCGAGTTCGTATATAACCATACGATGGCTCTATCCAATGGAAGTGGATATCCGTAGTAATACGGGTGTTCTGAGAAATACAAAGGGTAAAAGAAGGAGTGGCAATGACTTATGCAACTCAGACAATCCAAAAGCCAGTATTTTAAGAAGGTTCGGTCAACCTGGTCACTGAGTCATAGTCTAGGGTCGGTCAAAGGTCGCTGCCAAAGAGAGAGAGAGAAAAGAAACACTCTGCGTGCACTCTAACCTAGATCAGAATGGTCATCATTTTATCCAATCCGGAAACCTCCCACTGTTCTGTCAAATTCTCCTCCAAACCTAAAGAAGAATCAATCGGGATTACCCGAAGAGTAAACCAACTCATCAGTGGGAATCAGGATCCAACTCTCATCGCATGATAACGTGATGGAATGCATCCACGTTACTCATACTCCAAAAGGTATGCGCATACTCGGCAAGTTTCAGTTTCTTTAGAAACTCCTGATATAGTTTTTGCCCCATGCTCTTATAACCTTGGCTTTGGTCAAAATGTCATAAGTCACATGCCAAGTTCTACCCATCACTATCTTGTCAATTTGAACCCACCCGTACATGCCCCTGACTTTGGCCAATCGGCAGAACGACTGTCCCAAACTAACTCATCTATCTATGCAACAATTGAATACCCAGCAGCTACCAAACACTATGCCTTAACTTTGGCTAAAATGCATAGCTTGAATACTACTGAATACCCAAAAGAAGTGACGGAGGGCTACGGCTGGTTTTTGGCGAAAAACCTTTAGTGTAGTGAACTTGATATCGCTGAAGGAACCTGATAGCTTTTTAAAATATAGTGGCGAAAACCTTTTGCTAAAGAGGTCACTCCCGGTAAAGGGATCTCGGCTCTTTCCTCGTGGAATGAGGTGCAGGATATTCCACTGAATACCGCTATGCAAAGCAACTTGTAATCGACTATAGTAAAGTTATTACCCTGACGCAAACTTCTGCCCAAGGGGTCAGTCCCGGTGAAGGGATATCAACCCTTGCCCCGTCGAATGAGGTGCTGGATATTCCACTGAATACCGCTATGCATAACAAAAGAAAACGTATTTGCAATAACACTTTTTAAATTGTTCCAACAACTGTAAACAGGTTTGTTTTACTTTGCGTTGATCAGAATCAACGCAGTCCCATCAATCAATCACACCAGAAAA
The DNA here is from genome assembly GCA_030015575.1 of Agapanthus africanus. Lineage (NCBI taxonomy): Eukaryota > Viridiplantae > Streptophyta > Magnoliopsida > Asparagales > Amaryllidaceae > Agapanthus > Agapanthus africanus. The sequence continues at coordinate 293,636,261 of JASDDO010000010.1, forward strand.
GAACGAAAATAAAATGTACGTATATGCCATCCGCATTCGTCACTGGGTCCCGTCATCACCCGTTAGGTTACTTAACTAACGACAGAGCGGGGACTGGACTAGCGCGGGTGTAAAACATATACAACATCTAATAGTATATAAACCAATATACATAATCGCTCCAGGCGTGATAATATGCAACATTACAGAAAAGTAATAAGCATCACAGAACAATACAGATATCTGGGATCCCCGAGTTTCACAGAGCCGCTGCTGAAACTCGACGTTCCCCTGTCGTGTGGATAGCCTGTGTAATGAAACCTAGACCCCTACGGGTGCGGCAAGTTACCCGCCAAAACCTGAAGCGAGGTAGTCCCCACTGCATAGTGAATGGAACACCCGGCACTTCACGGAATCCGGTAAATTGAGCACCCCTCCTCGGGTCAACCTGTACCCCCTACGAGTGCGACGAATAGTCTGCCAATTCTGAAGTGGGGCCCCTCTGCCTCTCAAAGCCATGAGATGCGGACCCGTTGCTTTCCCGAACCCGGCTATCCGTGCACTCCGTCTCGGGGCAAAACCTAGTACAGTAATGAAAAATAGTACAATAGGTACATCGACCGCAACCTGGTCGTGCCCCAAAAGAAATATTATACAATAGGCAGTGACGGCAGTCCACAAGTTGGACGCTCGTCCCGCAATATCAAATGTACAAATAAACTCAAACTGTACTATCATTGCACACTGCTATCCACCACGACAAATCCGCAACATTACAGCACAACACAGAACATCAACGCGAATGTCACGTTCGCAAACCCGTCTAAAAGAGCTATAGCAATCGGACGCGGTTTACCGATCAAATGACATTCCCGGTCGGAGATATAATGTAAGCACTGTAAACTAACGTGTTTAAATTTCGATCGACCAAAGACCAAAAATTAAAAAGTGGGCCCCACAGCTTACTGGTGAACAGTAACAAAATCTGGGCCAAAAATAAATATATCAAAAACCCCAAAATCCCAATTAGAACCCACTGGCAAAAATTGGGAGCACGTGCTCCTCACATGGCCGCGGAAGGGCGGCCAAACCATGGGTTTGGCCAAGCTTCCACGGCAACTTGGAGGAGTCACGAGTCCAAATTTTGTCGTGGGTCTTAAAATTGCCTGCTCGGATTTTTAAGACATCCAGAAATCAATTTTGACACTGTTCAAAATCAACAGAAACTGTCGGCATAGGATTTTGTAGTTTTCGATTTCCGGTCGGATCGATGTTTTAAACGCGTTAGCACAAGTTAGTATAGCAAAATGGTTAGGCTCTGATACCACTGTAAGTCTACGCTAGCGCCCCGGCAGTCTACAGACGCCAAATGCGGAATAAAACTTTTAAACTTGGCGCTATCGTATACTTTAACCCGGATCTGCCATTATTGCTAAACTAACAAATTATAAAGAGGGAAGAAGGGTTGTACCGAACGATCCGAGTCCTTCGTTCTTCAACCATCATCCCACGCTCCGTTGCGGCTGCTCCGATCTCGTCGATCTCCGAATCCTTCGTCGAGGTGGCACCACATCGACGATTCTTTAAACGGGCTCCCGCCTCTGACTCGAGGCAACTCGGTCGTCAAGTTTGCTAAAAGAGACGACCAAGAATGATGTAGAGATTGAGTAGATGACTTTGTCTCACTTCGTCCAAGTCCGTGGACGATCGGTTAATGAAGTTGCCGTGGAAATCGGGTGATGGAATGAAATGAACTGTGAATTCCATACACCCCAAAACTATCATATCTTTTCTAACCGAATGAAAACTCAAGTGAGAGTGTGTGTATGAGGAGAGAGAGGGGGCCGGCCTCATATAGGAAGAGGGGGGTGACCGTAGGAGAGGGGGGTGACCACAAGCAAAAGATATTATCATAACAAATATCCTAAGGAAAACAAAACCACTAATAACAAAGCATGAGTCATTAGGCTAGTCATCAAAAACAATAATGACACCATTAATGCTTAATGAGTCATGAAGCCACTTCATCACTTCTAGAAGCTTCTAGAATGATGACTCACTCCATCTGAAGAAAAGATAAATCCGTCTTTAACAGAATGTTAAAAGACGGCTGATAGAAAACTGGAAACTGGCAACTTCCAAAAGTAATCCTGAAACGACTTTCAGGATAACCCCGAAACTGTATAAATATACCCGCATTTGTATTACGACCGAATACAAATGCAACTGAGACAAAGATATTATACCTACTCAAAATAATACTCGGATCCGGCTTAAACCAAAGCCGACCAGTATCATCTGTCCGAAAATCGACACGTGCGTAAACGCACGTGCATTTTCCGAACCCTGCCATAAAACCATACGGCCTCTACAACGTTTCGCCCGAACTTGGGAAACTGCCTGTGGGGGACTCTAATGACTCGTCAGCACCCTGGCAGTGGGTTTAATCACAAACCGTCAGCGGCACTAGCAATGCGTAACGGCTGCCCAAGGACTGACCTCAAGGGTGGCCGAGGAGCAAACTCAAGGGAGACCGATGAGCGAACTCCTCCGAAAACCCTACTGAGCCTAACAGTGACAATGTATATACAGTCCGGTCCGTTCGTCAATGAGTATCGCATATCTGCCTAGGGGGCTAGTAACGTCAGACCCCCAATAGCAGTATAAGTCGTGTCGGAGTATAGCCCAATAACACCCTGAGATACTACTGGAGTACCTACCAGTAAATCTCCTGCCATGGCCATGGACTTTGTGTAATGGCTCTCCTAGACACAGCACGACCTCGCCCCCAATACCGGGAGAGACGAATCCCCTGCCGATCCGCTCACGTGCCTCCATATGGCTCGGGACTGTACCCAAAAGCTACCTGTTTGCACGACTCCTTTGAGCCGTGGTAGGGTAGAAATCAAAGCACAGTGGGAACTCATACGAGACAAATGACGACCTCAGGTCGATGAACTAACCTGTACACATGTCACCAGGGAACTGCTATCTGACGGTAGATATAATACTAACTAGCAGATTCCCGGCGAGTCCTGTCCGGTGTACTCATAACCCAATGAGCACCTGTATACATCTTAGGTGATCCAACTGACACCAGTGGCTTGTGAGACCGGCCACCGCCCCTCGTCGGGGTCTCGACTGTACACACTAGTCTACTCCGGAGTATCGATGCCCTGTCTCGAAACTCCCACGACTAGGGACCACAATTAAGGATATGCATATAAACTACCCAACTCTCACTTATATGATCGCCATCATACTGTTGGTAGTAAAGCAAGATCCTAAGGGCTCTATCAAAGTGTAACATGCAATCAGTCACCTGAACATGTACACGACTGATAAAGGCAAACCAGATAGCATACTATCATCTTGAGTAAGACTGTCTTACCGGGATAGGTCCTCCGCAATCATTGCAATCACGTACCTGCGATCCAATAATTGACTATGAGGGCACTATCACCAACAATTGTTACTCCTGGGAGAGTTTTACACATTACAATTAGCCGATCAAGTAGGTGTCTAGAAAGGTGTCAACGGGGTTACGCCTCTGGGAAAACGAGGTTTACATTAATTAGGTTCGTGCGAAAGCACGGGGGACCTCCCTCAAAGTACCGACACTGGCCTGGCTGAAAGATTGGCGAACTTGTAGCGTGTAATTAATCCCAGCTAGTCTTTCCTTTTAGGGTTTGAAGGAAGATTTGATTAAAATAGTGGGAGCCATCCTGATTAGATAAAATAATAACCAATCTATTCTTGCAAGAGCATACACTGAGTGTTTTCTTCTCTCTCTCTCCTGGTAGCGACCATATCATGCCTTAATCAAGATAATAATACGGATAATTGACCGAACCCGCTTGTTATACTGAGCTGGGGAACGTTGGTCCCGCTCCAACTTATAATTGTTATAAGACAGAGCAGGAAATTGGGGAATACCAGATTTCCCGTGCCGCCCAAACGAGGAAAGTGCATATGATGCATCATCTTCGGGTGTGTTCGTTACACAGAACTGTTTCTCGATATTCTTTACGTCCTGGGTATATGATACCAGATCAGGATCCCAGATATGTAATCTGTTACATAGGTCTACAGAAAGGTAAAGAACTGAGAACGGGTGATAAGTTTCATGAGACAGAAAACGGGGCAAGTGTTGCAGCCAAGTCTGTTGGTCACTGTCACCCTGTATTACAAATACATTAATTCTAAACGAATGTTATTAGATACCGAACCTGATATACAAAATCATATCACTCTCTTTATTAGTAAAGAAGGATATAATTTTGTATTGTTGGATTATGTTTTGAACATTTCCTATATCAAAAGTTGATCGGTTCAGGCACGTTATCTAAAAGCATTAATGTTCTAAATCAAAATACAGTTCTTAGTATATAGAACACACACAAGAGGAAGAGTTCAGAAATGAACGAATCCTTCTTAAGGTATTGTAGACTAGGTCATATCAATGCGACCTGACTAGCTGGAGTTACATAAAGATGCATATTTAAATCAGTTTGAATTTACATCTTATGAAACTCGCCAGTCATGTCACAAAGATGAGATGACCATAGCTCTGTTTACTAGAAGCAGAGAAAGAGTTAGTAAACTCTTGGGATGATACATGTTGATGTATGTAGGTCCCCATTCTACAAATGCCAAGACCGGTTCTTTGTACTTCATTACATTCTCTGATAATCTCTTGAGATTCAGACATATGTTCCTGTTGAAACACAAGTCCGAACCTTTTGAGATATTCATAGAATATAAGTTAGAAGTAGAGAACCAAAATACGGGTATAAGTATTATGTCCTATGATGAGATCAGGGAGGAGAATACTTGTGCATGGAATTCCTGGACTATTCTAAAGGAGAATGAGATCCTCTCTCAGTGTTACTCCTCCGTATACACCACAGCACCTCGGTGTATCGGGGCGGAGCAATCGCACCCTATATGATAAGGTGTGCTCTATGATGAGTACTACTAAGTTACATATTTCCTTTTAGGGAGTTATGCACTTGAGAAGTTACATACCTATTGAATAGGGTTCCGATCCAATCAGATGCCTACCATTTCATATGTGATATGGAAAGGGAAGAGCCCATATCTTAAGTTTCTTAAGATTTGGGGTTGTCCAGCCTATGTCTAAAAAGCAAAATCTGGACAAGCTCGAGGCAAGGTCAGTGATGTAAAACTGGAAATGTTCCAGCTATACAAACTGCAGCTGATGATTTGACAGAACCAAAAGGATTCAATAGTTGCCAACGAACCTCAGCCTCTCCGCCGATCTAGTAGGGTTCCTCACCCACCTGAGAGTTACTTCGGTTTCTCTATAACAGTGGGAGTGAGGAATGCATTATGAGATGATGACCCAACTAGTTTCGAGCTGGCCATCAAGAGTGGGACTCTGTAAGAATGGCTGGATGCTTAGCGATCTGAGATGGAATCCATATACACCAACAAAGTATGGACTTTGGTTGCTTTATCTGAAGGGTTAAATCCCCATCAGGAGCAAGTATATCTTGAGAAGATTACTTGGTGTATATGGAAAAGTTGAGACTTTCAAAGCTAGACTTGTTAAAGGGTTTCGTCATCAACCAGGCGTGGAAAATGATGAAACCTTTTCCAGTAGCTATGCTTAAGTCTATCCAGATCCTACTTGCCACGGCTACATACCATGACTACGATATCTGGCGGTTGGGTGTCATGACTGCTTTTCTAAATATTGATTTAGAAGAGAGCGTCTATAAGTACACAGCCAGAGGGCTTCGTAGACAGTGGGAGCAGCGGAAACGTGTGCAAGATGTTTTATGTGATAAAGCAGGCCTCACGGAGATGGAACATCTGTTTTGATGAGTTAGTCAAACAGTTTGAGATCATCAAAATGGTAGATGAACCTTGTATATATAAAAAGGTAGTAGGGAGTTTGGGAGTAATCATCGTAGAGTACGTGGATGACATATTCTTGATAGGGAAGGAGTTTCCTATGCTACGCTCGATCATTCTCCGCTTATCACAATGATTCTCCATATAGGATCAAAGTGATACCTCCTAAATCCTGGGTTTTGGATCTATGAGATAGATCTAATTGGATATTAGAATACTCATTAGTTGTTGTGAGATGGTATCAATCGATCCTGGGGAGAATCACTGGAAAGGTTCCAGGGTGATAAAGACGACTGAATGTCAGTCACAGGCATTGTCTTTACCCTCAGTAAAGGGACGGTATGTTGGAAGAGTTCCAAGCTAGATACCGTGGCATACTAGAAGATAAAGGCTGGATACATCGCTACTTAAGATGCTACCAAAGAGGCAGTCTGGATGTATATTGGTTCATGCGATGAACTTAGTTCTTCCCATTGTGTGACAATGGAGGTGTGGCTTATGCTAAAGAACGTCCGTCCCATCAGTGATCCAGACATATTCTAAGGCAGTATCACCGGATCATGGAGATGGCTAATCTCCAAGGTGATCGAGTTTAGGAGAGTAGACTCAGAGGACAACACGGTGGATCCACTCACGAAGGCCTATTCCCAGAGAGAGATTTTTATGGGATGGTAGAGTATGAGATACTACAACCACTGCTACAGATGGCCCTAGTGCAAGTGGGAGATTGTTAGTTATATGTATGCCCTAGAGGCCAATACTGTACATAACATGTATATTGTAGTGGATGCTGGGAAATATATAGGGAGGACTTTCTTGCTCGGCATGATAGTATGCTATCTGGTTACTCTTTACCTTAACGTGTATACTGATTGTCTCTCTGTTACATGTTGGTAAAGCCCTTAGGATGTGTACTTGACTACCTAGACTATGATGCAGATCATACTAGTGGGGACATGGTAGTTCATAAGTACATCCTTCAAGGTCCCTAGTCGTGGGTGTATCGAGACGGGGCATCGATATACCAGAGTAGACTAGCGTATACCTTCTCGACCCATACAGATGGGAGATGGATGATCCCATATCCATTGGTGTTTGACATCAGAGATGATATACGGGTACTCAGTGGAGACTGGGTACACTGGACGGACTCGCCGAGAACTCCCAGATGGTATTATACCTCACGTCAGATGGCAGTTCTCTGGTGACACTGGTACAGAGTAGTCTGTTGACCCGAGATCGTCATAGAGTCTTGTGTGATTCCCATTGTGCTTTGATTTCCACCTTACCACGTCCAAGAGGGCGTGCAAAACGGTGGTTTTTGGGTACAGTCCCGAATCACATGGAGGCAATGAGCAATAGGAGGGGATTCGTCTCTCCCGATATAGGGAGTTGATGTTGCGCTGTGTTCGATTGGCTATAACCGGAAATCCCTGGCCAGGGTTGCTGGTAAGTGTTACCAGTAGTTTCTCGAACTGTTATAGACCTCATATCGACACGACTTATCGAGCTATTGGGGTCTGACGTTTACTACCCCTAGGCATGATATGCGACATATCAGACGACGAGACCGGACTGTACGGTAAGTGTTACTGGTTGGATTCACAGGAGTGTGAGCGGGCTTGCTCATCGATCTTCTGATCGGTCAATACCCGGGTGGCCGTTACGTTTAGCAGACCGCTTGTGGCTTGTTGGTGTTTAATATGATCATCACCTGCTGCCGGCGTATTGACGAGTCTTTAGAGTCCTACACAGAGGTTTCCTGGCTCAAGCGAAACGAAATAGGAGCGCATATGAGATATGTGCGGGAACGAGAATTATACCAGTATGTGATACTGTATTATATTCTCGCGATTTGTATCATTGGTCGGTTATATGTGATATAGTCGGGTTACCGAATCAAGTGTTGATTCGATACATTGATACACTTGATATTAGTCGGTTATATGCGATATGACCGGATCGTTAAATCAAGTGTTGATTTAATGATTTAATGTATAATTATATATTAGATATATTACTTTACATTGACTAATATTGTTCACTTTAAATGGATTTTATCACTTGGAAGGTGCAAGTTGTATATATGATATACTTTTGTGCACAAGATTGTATCATGTTTGATGATACATGCAAACTTGGATTAGTGTTTGATTTAAACCTTGGTTAAGTAAATGGTTAGGGTTTTTATTTATTTATTCATTTCCTTTTGGCAAAAGAAAAGAAAATGGTGGCTTATTTTGTTTTATAGTTGAAGCTTTGAAAAAGTCTACCATTTTTGTTTCATGCCTAACCTAACCATTCACCTAACCTTAGTTTACTCTCTACACATAACCATGGTTGCAAGATGATAGATATCACTTCATTTTCTTTTTATCAAAAATAATACTTATGATATTATCATCATCATCTTCTTCTTCTTCAAGAAAGAAGCTTGCCTCCTTCAATGGCAACTTGAGAAAATGAGTGAGAAATCCAATTCTAAAGTGAACCCACTTCCTATTTCTTCATCCTCTACCACTTGCCAAGTAGTATTGCGTGTTTTCTTCACAAGTTTCTTGACTTGGTGAAGTTGGAGCTTGATCTTATGTTGCCTCGACGTAGATCTTCTTCGGCATCGAAGCCGACGACTTAGCCCGCTCATTTCTCCGATGAAGCCGACGCTAGAGCCCGGGATCCGATGATCGCAGCGAGGAGACTTCATCGCGGAGCCATGGAGGTGGACAACTGGATCTACAAAGGTTGTATTTCCGTTTACCCTGTAGTAAAGTAGTTTACTAGTTCTTGTTTCGCCTAAAATTCTAGTTAACGATCTTGTCTAGGGTTTCTCGGCACTTGTAAAATTTGAAATTGGCATGGTTGATGCCTTGTGAGACCTCATTAGTGTGCCTAGGAACCCTACACTCTAGACTTTTCAAGTGAGCAAAATACTCAAAAAGATAGGATTTTGAATTGAGAAAGAGAACCACAACACCATTCTACCCAAGTCTCGCCCATTTGTTTAGAGTGTTAGCTTCATTTCATCCTCTTGTTAAAGTGAAGTTGCTAGCTTGGACAAAGGAGCTTCGGGTGGATCATCGTGGACGTTAGAAGACCTCAAGCTAATCGTTTTCCAACTCTCAAGTGGCCAAGGAGTCTACAAAAGGGAGGTACAAAGGTTGTGCTCTCAAAACCCTAGCCTTATGTTACATATGGTGTTGGCAAAAGTTTATGAAACCCTAATTTTCTAGGATAGATCCTTTGTATGCTTACTTAGCACCATAAAAATTTGATCTTTGTGACATGTGATGCTTCCAAACCTCTCATAGGGTGCTAGGTATACCTTACATTGGTATCAGAGCCGACCTAGAACGTTAGGCGACACTTTAGCGAAGTAAAAACTCCGATCGAACCGAAATACGGGTTTTTAGAACCCTCTCTAGACATTTTTTCAAACCTGGTTATTTTCCGAATTAAAAATATGTAAAAAATTCAGCAGGCAAATATAAGAGATAGTGTAAAAAACGATGCAGTGAACAGTCAACTCCATCGTGGAAACGCGGCCAAAGCTTGCTTGGGCCGCGGTTCCGCGGCCGTACAGGTGAGTCAATGCATGGTTTTTAAACAGTAATACCTAAAACTGCTTATTGATATTTTTGGGTATTTTTAATCCATCTTCAGTGAAGAATGTTCTGGGGATGGTTTTGAGTTCAATGTTTCGATCGGAATTTGAACTTCTTGTCTTTCCGGATAACTAGAAAGTATAGAATTGTTCGAACGAGTGTCTTTTGCTAACTTTTCACGGGGTTTAAATCTTTCGGATATATGTGCAAGTTTTGTGGTGGACCCTCTAGAAGACAACAAACCTTAACTCGATTATGTGGCCGTCTTGAACAGCCCTTTGAACCTTAGGGTTTGGGGCAGTACGGTGTGCCACATGTGAGGCGTTGGCTTGACCCTTCTACGGCTGGACCGCTACTACTGTGTCACACTCCGGATTTTTTAAACTCCGCTCAAGTGTTGAGCTTTAGGGAATTTTGGGTATTTGATCATTCGGTCGAAAACTTTAATACTTTCTATTTATCTGGAATGTGATACAATATGTGGAATTCATATAGTTTAAGCATGAAATACGAAGTATGTGATATTTCGCATTTATGATGTCTAAAGAGAACGTGGATTCCAAATATTGTAGTTTTACACTTTCTTTTCTGTGACCGTAAGTGTAGTATGTTCGATATCGCCGGTTTCGTTGCTATACATCAACGACAATCGGGGTACACATACTTACTTACGTTGATGATATATGATATTATGTGTTGCTGAGATATGATGTGCAGGATTGTCGCGATCGAATAGCCGGGTTTTTTTTTTATGTGAGATGAGAGTTTTATATTTTCATTCATGTAAATTTAAATGTAATGTAATATTCTTTTATTTGGGGCACTTCCGGGTTGAGGTTAATGTCACCAGTGTCGTATATTATTTACTTTTCCGCATTAGGATAGACCCAAGGAGGGGAGCACAAGTGACCGGGTTCTGGGGTTCAGTGGGAGGCCATCTCGAGGAGTCGAGACCGGGTCTCCTAAACTCCAGGATTGGTAGGGTCACTTGCCGCTCTCGTAGGGGTCTAGGGGCGTGGGATTGGCTATTCATCGCGACTGTGGAATCCGTATTTTCTATTGTTGGCTAAATACTAAATACGGACGTCCAAGAATATCCCACATTATATATATGTTTCTGCTGCCTGTGTTCTGAGATATCCGAGACGAATGATATATTATATATGAGATATATAGTAGACGTTGCTTATGTTTTACACCCGCGCTTGCCCCGTCCCGGTATGCCGTTAGTTAAGTAACCTAACGGTGCATAACGGAACATTGTGGCGAATGCGGATGTCATAAGCGTACGTGTTATTTTCGTTTCTTTTCTGTGATTGGCTTAAGGACTTAAATGATGGGATTACATTAATATGATTAATGTAAAGAAAATAAACCTAAATAGATGTTGTAGAATCAGATTTGAAAACCACTCGGCTCTTCATGAAAAAGCTATATTTCAAAACTGCGGAGCACAAGCCACTCCTTTTGAAAACCATTTGATTCTACGACGATATCAAGTTCAAAGCGTTAAAGATTTTCTTAAAAATCATCTGCAACCATCCGTCATTTTAGGAAGTAGAGTACTTAGTATTCGTGCTACGTTTGTTGACTTTAGTTAAGGCGTAGTGTACGGTAGATAAGTGATGTCTTCCTACACTGCATATGATGCAGATTAATTAGGACATTCATGCGACTTTGTTGACCATAGTTAAGGGTCATATGGGTGGGTCTAATTGATCAAGAAATGACGGGTAAAACTTGACTGGTACTTATGATTTGTTGACTATAGTTAAGGTCATAAGTACTAGGGGTAAAAATCACATCGGGAATTTCAAGTGTTGAGATTTGCAATGAGATTGCATACCTTCCATATGATGGTTGGATCCCGATCCCACTGTGGGCAATAGTTGCTCCTAGGAGAGTTTTGCAGTTTATAATTAGCTAACTCATTAGGTGTCTAGAAAGGTGTTAACGGGGCTACGCCTCTGGGAAAACGAGGTTTACTTTAATTTGGTCCGTGCGAAAGCACGGGGAACCTCCCTCAAGTACCGACACTGGCCTGGCTAAACGGTTAGCGAAGTTGTAGACTGTAATTAATCCTGGCTAGTTTTCTTTTTAAGGTTTGAAAGAAAAACTTGATTAAAGCAGTGGGAGACATCGATTAGACAAGATAATAACCAATCTGATCTATGCAAGAGCTTTCGCTGAGTGTATTCTTTTCTCTCTCTTAATGGCAGATACCAATGATTGGACTCAAGCTTCTACTAGATAAAAACAAACTGAATGGGAACAATTATAAAGACTGGCTGAGGAATCTGAAAATAGCCTTGACTTATGATAAAGTATCATATGTCCTCACGGCTTCAGCCCCGCCCACCCCAGGTCCAAAATCCTCAGTTGCCGATATTGAAGTCCGCAAGACATGGGACGCTGACTGTGCCACGGCCAAATGCCTCACGCTTGCATCGATGGACAATACACATCAAAAGCAGCACGAGAATATGGACATTCAAACCATATTCCTCAATACAAAGGAGTTGTATGGAGAGCAATCCCGCGTATTACGATACGAAGCATCAAAGAAATTGTTTCAGATGCGAATGGCCCCTGGCACACCGGTTGATGACCATGTTTTGAAGATGATAGCTCTTATAGAAGAGCTTGAGGACCTAGGATGGACAATGGACAATGAGCAATATATGGATATTATTCTGCAGTCCCTCCCCTCCACCTTTGCTCAGTTCATAGTTAACTTCAACATGCACGGCATGGAGAAGGAGCTACCTGAACTCCTTAATATGTTAAGGAGTGCAGAGAGCACTATGAAATCACTGAAAAATCCCGTTATGACTATTGAGCAATCTTCTTCTTCTCGCCCAAAAGCTAAGGCCAAAGGAAAGAAAAAGAAGAAGCCCACCAATCCTAAGGGTGGAGTTAAAAAGGTGAAGGGAAAGGAAAAGTCCAAAGCTGGAGACTCGGGGAAAGGTGAATGTTTTCATTGCCACAAGACAAGACATTGGAAGCGCAACTGTACAGAGTTCTTGAACCTCAAGAAGAAGCATGGGGATGCTTCCGCTTCAGGTGTGTTTGTGACAGAAAACTGTTTTTCAATAAACTCTGCTTCCTGGGTATTAGATACCGGTTCAGGTTCTCACATTTGCAATTCTATGGAGGGGCTGAGAAATAGCAAAGTTTTGAAGACAGGTGACCATACTCTCCGCGTTGGAAATGGTTCCAATGTACATACAGTCGCAGTGGGAGAGTATAACTTAGGGTTGCCATCTGGGTGTATATTGGTTTTGAACCCATGTTATTTTGTACCAAGTATGCTATGTAATATAATATCTGTTTCTTTGTTAGACAATGAAGGATATAATTTTGTATTGCAGAACAATGTTATGAATATTCACCTAAATCAAACGTTGGTTGGGTATGGTACACTTAATAACGGGATATACGTCCTAAATCAACACACAGTTTTCAGTATACAACACACTAAGAAAAGAAAACTTTCCGAATTAAATGAAGCTTTTCTTTGGCACTGTAAACTTGGTCATATTAACGAAACAAGACTAAACAAGTTACACAAAGATGGATATTTAAATCCTTTTGAATATAAATCTTATGCGACTTGCCAGTCTTGTATCAAGGGTAAAATGACCAAAACTCCGTTTACCGGACACGGAGAAAGAGGTACTGAGCTCCCAGGCCTCATACATAGTGATGTATGCGGGCCAATGTCTACACAGGCTAAAGGCGGTTTTTCTTACTTCATTACTTTCACTGACGATTTCTCAAGATTCGGTCATGTATTTTTATTAAAGCACAAGTCCGAAGCTTTCGAGAAATTCATTGAATATAAACAAGAAGTAGAAAAACAAACCGGCTTGAGTATCAAGATGCTTAGATCAGATCGAGGTGGAGAGTATCTCAGTACGGAATTTGCTAACTTCCTAAAAGAGAATGGGACTCTCTCTCAGCTCACTCCTCCCTACACACCACAGCACAACGGTGTGTCTGAACGACGGAATAGGACCCTATTAGATATGGTCCGATCCATGATGAGTGATGCTGAGTTACCCGTCTCATTTTGGGGGCATGCATTGGAGACTGCAGCATTTCTACTGAACAGGGTTCCAACCAAAACTGTGTCTACCACGCCATATGAGATATGGCATGGGAAAAGACCATCTCTTAAGAGAATTAAGATTTGGGGTTGCCCGACCTATGTTAAAAAGCAGAATCCGGACAAACTCGAGACACGGTCAGTCATGTGTAATTTTGTAGGGTATCCAAAGAATTCTTATGTATATCTATTCTACCACAAAGAGGAACAAAAGGTGTTTGTTTCTCAGTATGCCACATTCTTGGAAAAAGAGTTTTTCACAGATAAAGATGATGGCAAAGTAGTGGATCTAGAAGAGGTTCTACAGACACAAACTACAAATGACGATTTGGTTGAACCGGCTGTTGCAATAGAAACTGAGGAACCTCGGCCACTCCGAAGGTCTGGTAGGACTTCTCGCCCACCGGAGAGGTACTACGGTTTCCTCATTGATGGTGACGGAGAAGACTGCATCATGGATGATGATGATCCTACCAGTTTTCAGCAAGCTATCATGAGTGGTGACTCTGTGAAGTGGCTGGATGCCATGAGATCCGAAATGGAATCTATGTACACCAACAAAGTATGGACTTTGGACATTGTACCCCCTGGGGTAAAACCTGTGGGATGCAAATGGATCTTTAAAAGAAAGATTGGTGTAGATGGGCAGGTAGAGACCTATAAGGCAAGACTTGTGGCGAAAGGCTTTCGTCAAAGACCAGGTTTGGACTATGACGAAACTTTTTCGCCCGTAGCTATGCTTAAATCCATTCGGATCCTACTTGCTATTGCTGCTCACTACGACTATGAAATCTGGTAGATGGACGTTAAAACAACATTTCTAAATGGAGATTTAGAAGAATGCGTTTATATGGATCAGCCAGAGGGCTTCATTGACAGTGGGAGCAGTGGGAAAGCATGTAGATTGCTTAAATCCATATATGGGTTAAAGCAGGCATCTCGGAGTTGGAACATCTGTTTCGATGATGTTATCAAAGAGTTTGATTTCATCAAAAATCCAGATGAACCTTGTGTTCACAAGAAGGCTGTAGGAAGAGCTATCACATTTCTCGTATTGTACGTAGATGACATTCTTCTGATAGGAAATGATGTTCCTATGCTACAGTCGGTCAAATCTTTCTTATCACTAAGGTTCTCCATGAAGGACCTGGGTGATGCCATATACATCCTGGGCATTAGGATCTATAGGGATAAATCCAAAAAGTTATTGGGATTGTCCCAAACCAGGTACATCAACACCATCCTAAAAAGGTTTAGTATGGAAGACTCCAAGCGGGGTGCCTTACCCGCTTGCCATGGAGTCACTCTCTCCAAGGATTCTTGTCCAAAGACCGATGAAGAGAGAGCTCGCATGAGCATTATACCCTATGCTTCGGCAGTAGGATCTATAATGTATGCGATGTTATGTACACGCCCAGATGTAGCTTATGCACTTAGTGTTGTAAGTAGGTACCAATCCAACCCAGGGGAGAATCACTGGACAGCTGTGAAGAACATTCTTAAGTACTTACGAAGGAATAAAGAATTGTTCTTGGTGTATCGTAATGCAGATCTCCAAATGGAGGCCTTTACCGATTCGATCTTCCAGAGCGATAAGGACGACAGCAAATCTATCTCAGGGTTTGTATTTACCCTCAATAGAGGGGCGGTAAGTTGGAAGAGTTCCAAACAGGATACCGTTGCAGACTCTACGATACAGGCTGAGTACATTGCTGCAAATGATGCCGCCAAGAAAGCCGTCTGGATGAAGAAGTTCGTCTCAGAGCCAGGAGTAGTTCCAACCATTATTGATCCAATACCATTGTATTGTGATAATAATGGGGCTATGGCGTTAGCCAAGGAGCCCAGGTCCCATCAGCGGTCCAGACACATCCTCAGGCGCTTTCATTTGATCCGGGAGATTGTAGATCGCCGCGAGATCGAGATTAAGATAGTAGACACAAAAAATAACGCCGCGGATCCACTCACCAAGGCCCTCCCTCAGCCGCAGCATGAGCGACTTTTTGAGACGTTGGGTATGAGATACGCCAATAACTGGCCTTAGTGCAAGTGGGAGATTGTTGGATATATGTATGCCCTAGAGGCTATTATATGATTGTGGATGTATCTGTACATGTATATATATATATATATTCAGTGTACATTCTTGCTCGACATGATAGTATGCTATATGGTTCTACTTTATCTGACATGTTGATTTGATCATGCTTTTATTCATTCATACATGCTGATAAAGCCCTGAGGATATCGGCTTGACTACCGTGATTATGATAGAGATCATACTGGTGGGACATCTGTAGTTTATAAGCATATCCTGAAATGTCCCTAGTCGGAGGTGTATCTAGACGGGGCATCGATATACCAGGGTAGACTAGCGTATATGATACTAGACCCATGTGATGGGCGATGGATGTTCCCACATTCATCGATGTTTGACATCAAGATCATATACGGATGCTCAGTGGTGACTGGGTACACTAGACGGACTCACCGAGAACTCTTATATGGAATTATATCTATCATCGGATAGCAGTTCTCAGGTGACACTGGTACAGGTTAGTCTGTAGACCCGAGATCGTCATAGAGTCTTGTGTGCTCTCCCACTGTACTTTGATTACCACCCTACCACGGCTCTACTGAGTCGTGCAAACAGGTGGCCGTTGGGTACAGTCCCGAGACACACGAAGGCGATGAGCGATAGGAGGGGTTTCGTCTCTCCCGGTATTGGGAGTTGATGCTGTGCTGTGCTCGACTGGTTATATCAGTAAGTCCCTGGCCAGGGCTGCTGAGATTTACTGATAAGTGTTATCAGTAGTTTCTCGATCTGTTATAGACCATTCACTGGCATGACTTATTGAGTTATTGGGGTCGACGTTACCATCCCTAGACTCGATATGCAGCATATCTGACGAAGAGACCGGACTGTACGGTAGTGTTGCCGGTTGGCTCGACGGGAGTTGTAGCAGGTTCGCTTGTTTTCTTCTTATCGCTCAATACCCGGGTGGCCGTTACGTTTAGCTGACCGCTTGCGGCTTGGGGGTGCTTGATATGATCATCACCCACTGCCGGCGTATTGACAAGTCTTAGAGTCCCACAAAGGAGTTGCCTAGTCCAGGCAAAACGTTGTGGTGCGCGTATGCGATATGCGCATGGACCCGGTTAAAATGCGCGTATGAGATACCGTATATTAATTGGGCGGCTTGCTTTTGGTCGGGTCGTATGTGATATGACCGGGTTGATAAATCAAGTGTTGATTTATCATTTAACCATTAGCTTCTCACTAGAAATCTTATCTTGTTTCTTTTGGATGTATGCATGCATGTATGCATTCATTCTTGTTCATGCACATATGGATGTGCATGCACACATGCATACCTACATCATTCTATCATAATTGTTTATACATTGAGAATGGTGGCAATATAAGACTCACACCATGGGTTTTTATATAGATTATTATTGCATTTGTGTTAAAACAAAAGGAAAAAGAAAAAGGGTTAATTCATAGAATATTTCTACACTCTTCTTCATCTTACCATGCTCACCTACTTTTTAACCCTTGGTTGTTTTTCATTTGGTGTTTTAAACTCAAATACAATAATATCTTTATCATTAACCATGGTTTGAAATGAGAAGTGGAAAATATATATACTTATATTTTTCATTTTTCTCATTAGAGTTTATCTTCTCTTCTTCTTAAAAAAAGCCATCATCTTCTCCAACCTTGATCTCTTGCTCTCTAGACTTTTCAAGTGAGCAAAATACTCAAAAAGATAGGATTTTGAAGTGAGAAAGAGAACCACAACACTATTCTACACAAGTCTAGCCCACTTG
This sequence comes from Agapanthus africanus, assembly GCA_030015575.1. Lineage (NCBI taxonomy): Eukaryota > Viridiplantae > Streptophyta > Magnoliopsida > Asparagales > Amaryllidaceae > Agapanthus > Agapanthus africanus. The sequence goes on from JASDDO010000010.1 coordinate 293,653,664, forward strand.
TTTAGAGTGTTAGCTTCATTTCATCCTCTTGTTAAAGTGAAGTTGCTAGCTTGGACAAAGGAGCTTCGGGTGGATCATCGTGGACGTTAGAAGACCTCAAGCTAATCGTTTTCCAACTCTCAAGTGGCCAAGGAGTCTACAAAAGGGAGCTACAAAGGTTGTGCTCTCAAAACCCTAGCCTTATGTTATATATGATGTTGGTTAAAGTTTATGAAACCCTAATTTTCTAGGATAGATCCTTTGTATGCTTACTTAGCACCATAAAAATTTGATCTTTGTGACATGTGATGCTTCCAAACCTCTCATAGGGTGCGAGGTATACCTTACAGTCTTTACCCTCAGTGGAGGGACGGTATGTTGGAAGAGTTCCAAGCTAGATACCATGACTTACTAGACGATTAAAAGCAAGATACATCGTTACCAAGGATGCAACCAAAGAGGCAGTCTGGATATATACTAGTTCATGAGATGAACTTCGTTCCTACCATTGTGTGACAATAGAGTTGTAGCTTATGGCATGGAACCCCTGTCCCAAAAAAAATCCAGATATAATTCTTCGGCAGTATCACCCGATCATGGGGATGGTTGATCTCCAGGGAGATCGAGGTTTGGAGAGTAGACACAGAGGACAACAACGCGGATCTACTCACAAAGGCCTTTTTTCCAGTAGAGACGTTTATGGGATGGTTGAGTATGAGATACTTCAACCACAGCTAATTGTTGGGTATGTGATACCACGACAGATGGCCCTAGCGCAAGTGGGAGATTTTTAGTTATATGTATGCCCTAGAGGCATTACTGTACATACGATGTATATTGTAGTGGATGCTTGGACATATATAGGGAGGACTTTCTTGCTCGACATGATAGTACGCTATCTGGTTACTCTTTATCTTAACATGTGCTCTGATTGTCTCTATGTTACATGTTGATAAAGCCCTTAGGATGAGTACTTTACAACCAAGACTATGATGCGGATCATACTATAGGGGATAGTGTAGTCGTCAAGTACATCATTCAAATGTTCCTAGTCTTAGGTGTATCGAGACATGGCATCGATATACCAGAGTAGACTAGCGTATGCGCTTCTTGACCCATATGATGGGCGATGGATAATCCCATATCCATTTGTGTTTGACATCAGAGAAGGTATACGGGTGCTCAGTGGAGACTGGGTACACTGGACGGACTCGCCGAGAACTCCCAGATGGTATTATAACTCACGTCAGATGGCAGTTCTCTGGTGACACTGGTACAGAGTAGTCTGTAGACCCGAGATCGTCATAGAGTCTTGTGTGATTCCCACTGTGCTTTGATTTCCATCATACCACATCCAAGAAGGTGTGCAAAACGATGGCTTTTGGGTACAGTCCCGAATCACATGGAAGCAATGAGCGATAGGAGGGGATTCGTCTCTCCCGGTATAGGGAGTTGATGTTGCGCTGTGTTCGATTGGCTATAACAGGAAATCCCTGGCCAGGGTTGCTGAGATTTACTGATAAGGGTTATTAGTAGTTTCTCGAACTGTTATAGACCTCATATCGACATGACTTATCAAGCTACTGGGGTCTGACGTTTACCACCCTTAGACGAGATATGCGACATATCAGACGAAGAGACCGGACTATACGGGAGTGTTGCTGATTGGATTCACAGGAGAATGTACAGGCTTGCTTGTTGATTTC